>JARHVA010001301.1:580000-2000000 GCA_037957365.1 Torreya grandis | reverse complement strand
TATAAATCTATAAAATTGATTGTGTGTTGTACAATAATCCTCATCATCATCACCCAGTGTCTTATGTATGAGGATTAACTCAAGGATGTAACATATTTAGTGTAAAAATTGTATCATAGGATAATCATATACTTGTGTTTGATGTGGAATAAGATGACTTGTCACTAATTATAGTCTAGGATGTGGAGTGAATACTAGTTGTGATAAATCCTAAATGACCCTCTAATGTAATGGGTACTATAATAATGGTCTTGTAGTAAAGTACACCACTCTCCTTAGAATGGTTTGCATATAATGAGCCTAATTATGTTATATAACTGACTATATAGAAGGAATAATAATATTTGGGGTAGTAACATAATCGTGAATAGGTGTAATATTTGACTCTATAGAGTGATCTTGAATATGTGTAAATAGACTATGAGATATGTACTCATCTAGATCAACAGGATTAGAATTTATTTGACACAATTTATCATATGTTATATCTTACATATCATTATCATCATCATTTTCATATCCATATGTGACTTTTTAATTAATATTTTTATAATTAACCAAGGGAGATATAAAACATTCTCTTTTAGCTCTACAATAACTTATGGTTCTTTCTATGTATCTTCATTAATGTGCATTACTAGTTCCTTATCATTAACTTACTTGATTCGCCTACCTCATATTTATGTATCTAATCTAATGGGATGGGTTGTGATGGTGGTATTATAAAATTATTTCCAAAATGTGGTTGGCTATAATTAGTATATTGTGCCATGGCACAATATCTAAAATGATAGTTATCTATGGGAATAATCATGTATTAATTATTCACATTGGTGAAATATAGAGGGAATTTTATCAATGATATTTATCCAATGTCATCCCAAAACTAAATTATACTATAAATTATTAGGCATAACCTAAAATAAAGTAGGGACTATTTTGGTTCCTAATTTTACATCCAATGAAATTTACCCAAGCACTTGGCATGGAATGCTACCAAATACTTGTATAATTTTATCTAATTTTTTAGTAACATCCATATTGATACTTAATTTTGGTAAGAGTTTATGTTTTAGGTATTCATTATTGAGCCATCATCTATTAATATATGCTTGATTTCTTTAGTATGAACTCAAAATTTAAAAAATAATGGGTGTTTTTGATCTATTATATGTCACTGAAGTAAATCCTCCTTATTAAATTATACAACCTCATATGTATTATTTTATTCATTCATGATAAAAGAAAAGTATGTTGGTTCAATATTACCAAGAAGATGTTGGAGATTTGTCATGATGATGTCATGATGGTGTCATGGAAATGCTCTAGTGAGTGGATGAAGTAATTTGATAGCCTAAGTGACAATGACAAAGTGTGCAAGGTGCTTGTTCTTATATGCTTGAAGGTGGCTTGGTTGATTTTCAGTGTTGACATGGTTAGAGATGTTCAAGGATGAGTATGGTGATTGGAGAATGTGCAAGGGGTCATATAAAAAGTCAAGAATGCTTTGAATTCTTATGTTCATGAGTGGAATTCACTTAGTTCATCATTATTCTCATTTAGACATTTTGGGTCCAGTGGTAGAAAATATGAGTAGGCAGTTTGATGACATCATCATTACCACATGTGAATGAGTCAAAGGGAGATGGTAATATGGTTGTGATAACATTAGTACCTAGTTTTTATGTGTTATATATCAAGTCATGAATAAAAGCATGATCAAATATATGAGGGTGCAAAGTTGGCTTCTAAGACATAATTCACTATTTTCCCATACTTAGCCAAATTTGCAATATGGCCAAAAAGAGTTGAGTAAATACTTTGATGGTAGAATATATCACACATGTGGATGTTTTATAATAAGGTGATCATATGGTTTTGTTCAATTTTAGACCTAGTTTTTTTTTTTCTAATTTTTAGATCATGTTATGTAGTGCGTCAAGAGATATGCATGTGCAAAGTTGGGTTCCCAACCATTTTGAATATGTTTTTCTGTAGCCAATTTTGCAATGAGGTATAAAGATACAAGTGATAATTTTGATGGTGTTATAACTTAAAAATGTAAAGGTGTTAATAAAATATGATCATATGGGTTTATTCATTTTTTATCATAGTTATTTTGTGTTAACTTCTAAATCATGCATTGAAGTGCAACAAAAGTTATTCTTGAGCAAATTTGGCCTCCCAAACATATTTTAACATGGTTGGCTCTATGATAGAAGTTTTTTAGAAGGAAATTTAATGGTGTTATATATCACATGCATGAGGGTTGCAGGATCATTATTTCACATGGTTGGATTCTCCTATGTGAGGAGATTATCTGGTCTAAATTTGAGATCTTGCATCGAAGTGAAAAAGTTATTAAGGATCAAAAATGGCTTCTTAAGCATATTGATACAATCCCCATAGTCATTTTTGAAAGTGTTAAAGCTTGAGCAAGATCAATGGTGCATATGGCTATAAGATGTCAGTTGGTAGCAAGATGAGGATAGGTTCATGATGTTTAATGACTAAGAAAAGGTATAGGATAAGGATCCAATAATGAGCAAGCATTCATACGATTGATTTAATGGTGAGCGTTGATCATTATAAACCTAGTTGATCCACATAGATCGATGGAGCATGGTGATTCAAAGTTCCTAGATTGTATGAGATGAATTCAACTATCAGATGTTTAACATTTGGCTTTAGCAGTCTATACATTAAAACTCAGGCAAGGTCGATGGTGTGTATTCAACCTAAGTAGTGAGTTCATGAGATTTGAGCTTTGTGTTCGAAGGTTAACTATGACTATTTGCATTTTAATATTTGAATTTGTGAAAGAAAGACCAGTGTTTAATTTTTAGACCATAAATTTTGATAAAAGTCAAATTTTCTACTAAAATAAAAAGCAAAGTGGTATAAGACTCCAAGGCACATCTATAAATATGGATTAAAAGATCTAGAAGTGTGTACAAAAAAAGATATGATGATCTAAAGTTGATTGTGTTTCTGTATATGTTTTGTAAGTGACCTAAGAAGAGTATTTAAGCTCATGTAGATGTTATTTCAATGTTTCATGGTGAATTGGCTATTGGGGAGTGTTTTAGACTCGACGGGGATGCTCTGTGAGTATTTTAGAGGTGTGATCAATCTATCTTGAGTATGAACATTGCTTAATAAGTTGATTTTATGTTTGTTAATGTCATTCCTATATATAAGGTCTCTATTTGAGTTGTTTGAGCATTTAAATAGGTGAGCTAAGATGATTGTGATCTTTTGAGGATGTCTTCGGGGACATAAGGAGTAGACCTATGTTTTTGTAAGTGGTCTTGTGTTCTTATTTTGTTTAGAGAAGTGTCAAAGAGTTGAATTAGTCTCCATAGGACCTAAAAGTGACTTAGGCCTATTTTGAAAGGGAACAATGCTTAAATGTGACTAATATGAGATGCCTTAAGGGTGAAGGCATGTTTTTAGGTTGAAAAGGAAATATTATGATCTTGTTAATTCATGATTGCTCTATAAATAGTGAAATCAAAGGTGTTGATTTATAGATTTGTAAGATTGGAATGAAGGAGAGACAATGTGGATCCAAGTGGAGGAGATAACCTTTTAAAGAGAAGGTATAAGTCAGTGAGGATCAATAGAGAGCTAAGAGGATTACGCATTCTTGTTTGAGAAATGTGATGAAGGTGATCACATAGGTCATTAGACCTAATAAGCCTAGAAGAGGTAGAATGGGTGAGTATGTTCAAAAGTCTATTTGAGAAAGAATTAGGAGAGTTTTTGAGAGAGGCTTTTTTATTTGAATTGGGGAGTGAAGGAGGGGTAGAGTGCCCTATGGATGAATTGATGAGTAGATCAGTTTGAGGACTATTTGTATGACCTATTGGTCATAATTATATTGGTATAATAGTATTCTTATTATTTGATTATGAGCAAAGGCAAGGTGAAGAATGTGTGAGCTTAATGGTTGATCTGAGAGGTAGATCAATGTGTAGACTATGTGTATGACCATCTATTCATGTTGTTAAATCTGTGGTAGAGTTATTGTTATGAAGGATGCATTAAGTGTGCAAATTTGAAGAGTGGGGTTAGTTCGGATATGTAATGTGTACTAATTGATATATGTATGTTGGTTCAAGTATGTAATGTACTTTGGCCAATAGGGTGTGTTGGGTGACAAAGTTGTTGCTAAAAGGTGAGAAAAGTGATATAAAAAGATCAATCATTAGGTGTTGAAGAGATCAATTCTAAGGTGGAAGTGTTCTTATCAAAGGAAGATCTAAAAGAGTTGATCTTCCTTAGGGGCAGTTGTTCCTTGTAAAATAGGTATTTTACTAAAGTTAGGTGGTTTAAAGGAGTTAATAATATTAGGGGTAGGTGATCCTTATGGAACATGTGTTTCAGTAAGTACCTTTGATCAGGAGGACTTGATCAAGGTTTTCTAGTTTAAAGGAGTTGATTAGTCTCTTGTTTGTAATCATCTTATAGGATAGTAGTCTATGTGTTTGTAGGCTTGAGAGTGGGTTTTATTTCCCAAAAGGGTTTACCATGTATGACATGTGTTATGTGCTTGATCTTGAATTTTGTTTCTTATTTATTTCTATTAATGATGCATGCCTCATGAATGTATGTATTGAATGATTTAGAGTTTGAAGGAATTGGAATTGAAGTTGAATTATTTGGGCTCACTGATTCACCCCAAGTGATTTTACCTGTAATAATTGGCATCAGAGTAGGTCCTTTGGAGGAAGATTAATATCTTGAAGGAGATTTTGAGTGGTACAAGGATGGTTAAATAGTTGAGGAAAGAAAATATTGAGTTGAGATCAATGGTCAAAAGTCTTAAAGAATAGATTAGTCATATTAAAGAGAAAGCATGTAAAATGATGGGTGGCATGGTTAAATAAGCCAAGAGGGATAAGGAGACTAACCAAGTTCACAAAATATAAATGGAGGTTGCATGTTCAAGCATGAAAGATAAATAAGTTGCAATCTATCAATTAAAGACTAAACTTGTAGATGAGTATGAAAAGGTCATAATCAAGATAGGCAATCTTGAAGAAGATGGAAAATCGATCAACAATCTCATGGATCAGTTAGGGGAAGCTAATGTAAATCTGAAGATAAGAGAAGAATAATGCAGATATCTTAAGACTTAGAAGAAGCAATTATAAAAATGAGTTCAAAATAAGGTGATTATGATGAGATGAAAATTGAGATAAAATTGTTTAAGAATGAGCATGAATAGATCATAGACAATTTAAATAAGCTAAGAAAGGAACATGATAAGTCTAAGCAAGTCAAGGAGATTGCAAACTTTAAAAGTAATAAAATAAGGTCTGTTAGACATCCAAATGATTCAAGGCATGCTTGTTTATTTCATGGTTATTTTTTTTCATATAATAAGTATGGTCCTAGAGCTAAGGAGTGTAGAATGAAGTCAGTCAATAATAAACATTCATAGAGCTATGATAGAAGGATTTTTTGGCCAAATATTGATCATAGTTCAAATCTATCAAAAGGTATGAATGATGTTATTTGTTTTAATTTTCTTAAGAGTGTACATATTGCTAGATTATGTTTAAATGGTGTTAAGAGGTCTTTAATGTATGTCAAAAGATATAGATATCCTATAAGGTTTGAGAAAAGATAAATTCAAGAATGGAAACCAAAGTTAAACATTACCAATTCTTATAGTCATAAGGCTGATAAGAAAGTTTCTCTAGAAGGTTATGTTACAAATAAGGATAAGCTCAAAAATCAAGTAGGTAAGATGGTTTCAGAAGATAAGAAGAGTCAAATTATGGTATAGAGGCCTCAAGAAATAAATAATAAAGAGACTAACTCTGTTGAGTCCAAGAGTCTTGATGGATTGTTTCCCAAGGTGGGAAAATGATCAAAAATGAAGGAAAGTTAAGAGTTTATGATGTCAACATTTATTGACAAATCTGAAGAAAAGAATAAAGTCAAGGATTCAATTAAAATCAAGTAGGACTATAAGATAGATAAAGATATGGATATATGGGAGTCTCTTGAGTTTTGGTAATTTTAATCTCACTATGTCAAAGGGGTGTCTCTATATAAGCTTCAAGGAGACACATGTCAGTTAGAGGAATCCTGGTGGTTGTCAAATATTATTTGATGAAATGGTATATAAACAAGCATGAAGTTAGGGGAACTTTATAATTGGTTAGGTCCTAGGATCAGAGGAATGAGTAGTTGAATCTGAGTAAGAAGGAATGAAGAAGTAATTTTGTGTGTTCAAGATGACAATTCCAATTAGATAAGGTCTTTGGTTAAGGGGAGAAACAATATCATGAATTTGTTCTAGAGGTTTATGAAGGAGTTATAGTTTAGGATCGATATGGATGATTCTAGATGGCATAATGAGTTTGATAAAAAAACAAGAAAATTTTGATGCTCAAAAATGTATATACACCTCTTGTAATGTTCCCCAGGTGTTTTGTGGTTTTATGATATGTTGAAACCAAATTAAATACTTTTGAGTGCTCTCGATTCTCTCAATTTGGCTTAAGGGCAAGCAGGACTAAAAAGGGTTATAAAAAGTATGGGTTCCCAAAGGTGTGGAAGATCATTTTTTGGTCCATAAGTATGTAATGGTTGTATCCAAGTTTAAAATAAGTTTCATAGGTGGACATTTACTAGAAGGTGTTGTGTTGACTTTGTTTGTTTTGAGATTCTAGGGTTTTGGGCTCTACTAGAAAAGTGGTCTACCTTATGATTTGAGGTCTGAATGTTCTTAACTTTTGAATGGGACAAATGGGTGGTCAAATCAAGATTCACAAAGATTTGAAGGTTTATGTTTCTCAAGTTATTCTTGTTTATGTCAGAATAGAGGGTTAATTGGCTAGTAGGTTTGTGAAGAAAGTATGATATAGAGGATGATCTTGTTTCTACAATTTCATTTAATTGAGGGGGAATATGAGAGTACTCTAGATATGAATTTTTAGGTTTTGAATTTATGTCTACTAAACATTATGGGATTTACAAAGTTCTAGATAAGGCTACGAGAGGACTAGACTGGCCTAGTGAGAAGAAGAGTGCTTTTATTTAGTTTCTCCAAAAAAAAAAGCATGAATATTTAAAGGTGATTTTTTAATATGGTTTAGTGTATGTTTCCTATTTGGTGAGTGGAATGATGCTCTGTTGATGGTCATGGAAGTGTCTTAAGAGAGATGGCTGGTAAGACTATGTGGTGGTTCTTCATGATATGTGGATATCTGAAGATGCTCAAGTGGTTAAATTGGTTAAAATTAAGGGGAATCCATCTCATATTTTTTTTGGTGAGTTACATCAGATTTTAGTTATTTTTCATGTTCTTTCTTCATTGGTTGCAGTGCTTGATTAAAGAGAGTGTTGGCATGGAGCAAGAAGAGGTAGGCTCAAAGTAACGGGGAGTTTGTATCATATTTATAAGATTGTCCTTTCATATTTTATCATATTTTTAGGTCCTAAAGATTAGTGTGTGCCCACTTTTTCATTGTTTCAAAGGGGGAGAATTTTTTTATTGGGTATAAATTTCTTGTTGTGGGAGTACTTTGAAGAGAGAAAAGGTGAGTTATATATTTCTATATTGATGGGTGTTGACATCAATGATAAAGGGGGAGATTATTGGAGAGTTATCATGATGATGTCATGGAGATTATTTTTTTAGTGGATGAAGTGATTTGATAGCCTAAGTAACAATGATAAAGTGTGCAAGGTGCTTGTTCTTGTATGCTTGAAGGTGGATTGGTTAATATTCAGTGTTAACATGGTTAGAGATGTTTAGGGATAAGTATGGTTATTGAGGCATGTGGAAGGGGTAATATAAAAAGTCAAGAATGATTTTAATTCTTATGTGCATGATTAGAATTCACCTAGTTTATCATTATTCTCATCTAGACACTTTGGGTCCAATGGTAGAAAATTTGAGTAGGTAGTTTGATGACATCACCATTTCCATGTGTGAATGAGTCAAGGGGAGTTTTTTATATGGTTGTGATCACATTAGTACCTATTTTTTATGTGTCATATCTCAATTCATGTATCAAAGTGAATTCAAAGATATGAGGGTATAAAGTTAACTTCTAAGACAAAATTCGTTGTTTTCCCATACTTAGCCAAATTTGCAATATGACCAGAAAGAGTCAAGTAAGCAATTTGATGGTAAAATATCTCACACATGTGGAAATTTCATGAAAATATAATAATATGGGTTTGTTTATTTTTATACCTAGTTTATTTTCACTAATTTTCATGTCATGTGATGTAGTGCATCAAAAGATATGCATGTGTAAAGTTGGGCTCCTAGGTATTTTGTTTGTGTTTTCCCATAGCCAATTTTGCAATGAGGCAGAAATATTTGAGTGATAATTTTGATGGTGTTATATATTACATGTGTAAAGGTGTTAATAAAATATGATCATATGGGTTTGTTCATTTTTTAGCATAGTTATTTTGTGTTAAATTCTAGATCATGCACTAAAGTATGGAAAAAGTTATGCTTGAGAAAAGTTGGCATCCCAAATAGATTTTGACATGGTTGTCTCTATGATAGAAGTATTTTAGAATTAAATTTAATGGAATTATATTTTGTATGTGTGAGGGTTATAGGATCAATATGTCACATGGTTGGATTCTCCTATGTGAAGAGATCATCTAGTCCAAATTTGAGATCCTACATTGAAGCATAGAAGAAGTTATTAAGGATCAAAAATGGCTTCTCAGGTATATTGACAGGGTCCCCATACTTAGTCATTTATTAAAGTGTTAAATCTCAAGAAATATTAACGATGAACATGGATCTAAGACGTTAATAGGTAGTGAGATGAAGACATGTGCATGATGTTTAATGATGGAGTAAAGGTACAAGACAAGGATCCAATGGCAAGCAAACATTTGTATGATTGATCAAATGGTGAGCATTGATCATTATAGACTTGGTTGATCTACAAAGATCGATGGAGCACATTGATTCAAATTTCATAAATTACATGAGATGAGGATAACTATTATATGTTTAATGTTTGGATTTGGTGGTTTATACATTAAATCTCAAGCAAGATCGATGGTGTGTATTTGATCTAAGAAGTGAGTTCATGAGATTAAAGCTTTGTGTTTGAAGGTTAATTGTGACCATTTGCATTTTAATTTTTGAAGGAAATACTAGTGTGTGGTTTTTGGACCATAACTTTTGATAGAAGTCAAATTTTGTATTACAATAAAAAGAAAATTGGTAGAGGACTCCAAGTCACATATGGAAAAATGGATTAAAATATCTATAATTTTGTAAAAACAAAGATATGGGGCTCTAAAATTGACTGTGTTTTTGTATATATTCTGTAAGTGACTTGAGAAGAGTATTTAAGCTCATGTAGATGTTATTTCATGGTAAATTGGCTATTGGGGAGTGTTGTAGACTCCATGAGGATGCTCTATGAGTATTTTATAGGTGTGATCAATCTATTTTGAATATGAAGATTTCTTAATAAGTTGACTATATGTTCATTAATGGTGTTCTTATGTATAAAGTCTCTATTTAAGTTGTTTGAGCATTCACATAGGTGAGTTAATATGACTGTGATATTTTGAGGATGTCCTAGGGGACATAAGGAGTGGACCTATGTGTTTGTAAGTGGTCTTGTGTTCTTATTTTACTCTGAGAAGTGTCAAAGAGATGAATGGGTCTCCATATGACCTAAAAGTGACATAGGCCTATTTTGAAAGGGGATAGTGCGAAAGTGTAACCCATATGAGATGCCTTAAGGGTGAAGACATGTTTTTTGTGACTAACAAAGAAATATTATGATCATGTTAATTCATGATTAATATATAAATAATAAAATCAAAAGTGGTGATCTATAGATTTGTAAGATTGGAATGAGGGAGAGTGAGTGTAGAGCCAAGCAAAGGAGATAACTTTTGAAAGAAAAGGTATATGTAAATGAGAATGAGTAAAGAGCTAGGAAAACAAAACATGCTTGTCTGAAAAGGTATTAAAGGTGATCACATAGGTCATTGGACCTAATAGTCCTAGAAGAGCTAGAATGGGTGAGTATGCTCAAGAGGTTGTTTGAGAAATACTTAAGAGAATTTTTGAGAGATGCTTGTATATGTGAATTGGGGAGAAAAGGAGGGGTGGAGTGCCCTATGGATGAATTGATGAGTAGATTAGTTTGAGGATTATTTATATGACCTATTGGCATAATAGTTCTCTTGATGTTTGAGTTTGAGTGAAGTTAAGGTGAAGAATATGTGATCTAAGTGGTTGATCTGAGAGCAAAATTAGTGTGTGGATTGTGTGTATGACTATCTGGTCATGTTGTTGAAGCTATGATAGAGTTGTTTCTATGAAGGATACATTGAGTGTGTAGAGTTGAAGAGTGGGGTTAGTTGGGTTATGTAATGTGTCCTAATTGATCTATGTATGTTGGTTCAAGCATGTAATGTGCTTTGGCCAATAGGGTGTGTTGGGTGACAATTTTTTTGATAAAATGTGAGAAGAGTGATATCCATAGATCCATCATTAGGTGTTGAATACATTAGTTCTAAGGTGGAATTTTCTTATCAAATGAAGGTCTAAAGTATTTGGTCTTCCTTAGGGGTAGTTTCTCCTTGTAAAAAATGTGTTTTACTAGAGGCAAGTGGTCTAAACGATTTTATCATCATAGGGGTAGGTGATCCTTGTAGAATAAGTGTTTCACTAAATACATCTAGTCAAGAGGACTTGATCAAGGTTTTCTAGTCTAAAGGAGTTGATCAGTCTCTTGTTTTTAATCATCTTATAAGATAGTATTCCATGTGTTTGTAGGCATGAGAGTGGGTTTTATTCCCCAAAAGGGGTTCCCACATATGATATGTGTGATGTACTTACTCTTACATTCTCTTTCTTGTTCATTTCTATGAATTATGTATGCCTCATGAATGTATGTATTAAATGATTAATATTTTAAAGCAATTGGAACTGAAGTTGAATTATTTGGGCTCACTGATTCACCCCCACCCCCTCTCAGTGATTGTACCTATAATAGAAGAGTGGTCTCACATAATTCCTCATATAAACATAATTCCTCATATAATATTTCCTTTTAAACAAGTGATTATTTTACTAATTTAAGGATATAAATCTTAGCATGGGTATTCTTTAGTTGATCAATGATGTCATACCATTTGGATTGATTGAATTTATGCATGGGAGGTGGAAAGGGTTGAGGAGTAATATGTTGAATACCTTTGATATATCATGCATTGTGAATAACCTTACCTCTACTAGTAGTGATAATATGGAACACACAATCTAATATAAGCCATGGGAAAATAATGGGGTAAAAATGGTAGATGGTACAATTTTGAGATATAGAGGGAGGATGGATAAAATTAGTCATGCATGCCCTTTGGTGCTTAATGGTGATAAGAATTAACTCAAATTATATATTAAAACATAATGAATTAATATTAATCATGAGTTATTTTAGCCTTATTAGATTACACATATTAGATCCATGGAATTACATATGCATTACATATTTCATGTATCAAAGGAAAATAATATGTAATAATTAGAACCATAGTTAGAGTAAATAAATAGAGACTGTGTGAATATTAGTGGTATGTATTAGACTTAACATTACTCATTTAGTGGGAATAGTGAGAATATTTATGTCAAATCTAAGAAAGGAACATTGGAATATGGTGAAGAGGATATTTATGTATTTTCATGGGATGTCCAACTATGCAATATGCTATTAGGACAATTTTGTTAAAATCAAAACATTGAATCTACATGGTTTTGTGGTTTTAGAATGGGTTAGAGATCTTTATTATATCCATGTGTAAGTTGTGTATTATTGAAAATTAATGATCAAAACTATAAATCAGATTTATATACAAAAATTTGAAACCCTATAATGGAGGAAGAAACACTAAGGACAACCTATGGTTTGGCAATGGTTGATATAATATTCACATTTTCAAATATGTTTTATTTGTTTTGGGATTAATGTATTAATTAATCCTAATTAGATAAAACTATTTTATATGAATTTAGATTACATTATATATAGTAAAGTAAAAATATGAATGTAAAGTCTTGAAACTAATTTGGCAATCTAGATTTATAAATATGGAAAATAAAAAAAAGGGATAAGATGCTTAGTGGTTAAATACTTTGTGGAGGACTGAGACTATAGACAAGTAGTGAAAAATATGGAAAAATATATTTTAGGTTGTTCAAATCAGAATCTAGACCTCTTTATGTGCCTAGATAGTATTTTTAACCTTAATTTAGTAATATTAGATGTTATGTTCCCTATCTAAAATTTTTATCTCTAATAATTTTGATCCTATATTTGATATAGGTCAATGTACTCACTTGGATTTTTTCTCTATGTGTGATCCCAAGGTTTAATTTTGTTTCAAACTCACAAAAATATGTCTCTTTCACTTGAAACCCTAGATATAATTCCATTGATATAATTAGGCCTAAAAAATGGGAAAATGTTGGTTGAACTCCTCATTGAATGGTTAAGTGTTTCTTACATATCCAATACTCCAAGTATGTAATTAAAATAGTAAGTAGTTCTCATTAGGTGAATGTATGAAATAATTCTCATTCAATAAATTCAAACTATAATTTAACTCTTGATACTGGTAAATTAATAATTTTGGCTTAATTATTGAAAGATTATAACTTGGAAAATACCTACTCCTAGTGATTGACTAGAAAATTGGGAAGAATAGGGTACTCATCTTGAATGTGCAAGTTTTTAAGTATAATTAGTAAGTGTTTACTAGATGGGTAATATGATAATACCTATTTTCTATATATAAGGAACTCTTCCAGTATTTATCATGATATTGACATGTGAAACATATGACCAGACCCATAAGAATGATTTAAAATTAAAATTTTACATTTTCTTGGTGTAGTATGAAATCATTAGACTAGGATGTTATTGTTAGATGGTATTTTATGATTCTGACATTACTATGTAGGAGACACATGACCACTAATATGATGATCTAGAGATGTCTAAATAGGATAAATAATTGGTTTGACATAGATTGGGGGAATTCCTATAGGTGAATGATAGAAACTAGATAGGTTCAAACCCATAGAGAGAATATGGATGTGAGATAATGGTGAAATAAATTCATTTATGTATGCATAATACTAACATTTCTAGATATCAAATATCATATTTGAGTGTCTATAATAAGATGTCAAACATAGTCTATAGGATAAATTTAGTCCATAATGATACTTAAGATCATAAGTACAATAATAATGACTAATGAAAATCATATTAATGGATTTTTTTTTAAAAAATAAGGAATTAGAACATACAAATTTGAATATCTTAGAATTTAATGAACGTTCAATAATGAAAAGTGTGTTAAGGAATGAAAATTCAATAATGAAAAATGCATTGAAATCATGTATATTTAAAATTTCACATACAACATTGATGTATTTAAAATGATGTCAATGAAATAATCATATTTTTAAGTCACAAAAAAATCATCACTTATGGCATTGAGGCCATTTAAGTCCTTGAAATCATGAAATAATTTCATTGAAAACATCACTTTTTCAATTCATTCAGATTATGAATATTCAAATAATAGACTAAGTCCTTGAAATCATGAAATTATGTCATTTAAAACATCACATTTACAAGTCACAATTATCATCACATGTTGCATTGAGGTCATTGAGTTCCTTGAAATCATGAAATAATTCCATTGAAAACATCACATTTGCAAGTCAATGAAATCATGATCCTTGAAAGAGTAATTGTAATCCTTGAAATAAATAAATTTTGATTGAAATAATCATATTTTAAATTCATAACAATCATCACATTTATAAACCATCTTTGAATAATTTAAATTCACAACTTATAGATATGAATGAAACATTTTATTATGACATAAAATGAAAAGTCACATATCAAATTTACATGTTACATATGGTTCCATGATGATATGAATCAGATATTCCATCATGAAATAAATGTGAAATTGTACATGCCAAATTTTCTTATGATATAAATGTTACAATGACATATGTCACAAATGTGCCATGTTAAAATGAATGAGACATTCCAACATGACATGCATGTGACATATCACATGCATAATTTCCACATGAGATAGATGATGGAGTGGCACATGTCACAAACTTAATTCTAACATAAGATAAATGAAATGAATGATATTTTTCATCTTGCATTTAAATTAAAAGTCACATTTATTATATAGATTATAATATATTATATAATTTAAACCATTCACATTTCATAAAATAATATTAAAGAAATTGTTTACAATTATATTTAAAATAATTTCATCATCTCATGTATTACCTATTCAAAGCAAGTGATTGTAAATTATCTTAAAATTTATTTCCTTTTCTGGGGTCCTTGTACATGGATGTAAGGTTCAATCCATTTTTTGGTGTGTTTGATGATGAATTCATTCATGATTTCCAAGGTCCATTATCTTTATAAGTCATATGACCACAATATGTCATTCACATTAAACTAAGTCAAACTCCAAAAACACATGCAATTTTAATAAATGATTATAAACTCATTTCCCATTAAAATTACATGAAGAGTGGATTATTTTCATTTACATTATCTATTCTTCTCTCCTTCACTATTTATTTTTGAAAAAAATTATGGATATGTTAATCATATACCACAAATCAGAAATTGAAAAAAAAAATATTAAAAATGCATTTTATTATTTTGCATATACAAACTTTCAGTTATAAGTAGCCAACCCATTTTTTTAATGTGTTAAAATTAACATCCCATTATAAATTAGCATTACATTATTAAAAATTCAAAAAATCAAATATAGTTTCATGGAACATTCAATTAATAAATGCTAACATTATTCATTATATTTGTGAATACAAGATTATAAATTTACTTGAGTCTCACATTTCGTGTCCAACATATGACATATGTCATACACTTTCACACATTTAGACAAAAAAAAATCAATGGGAAATAGATATGGCAATGCAAAATGGGTAAGACTACCTCAAAGAAGTTATCTATAATTCAATTTGGAGGGAATTTCATGGCATGAAAAATTACATCCTTGGAAACATCATGCACTTTTACTTTACCTATAAGATTTTTATCCACATAAATTTCCACCTCTTCCTAAAAAAATTCCTTTGTTATAATTTTCACACTTATCTCTCCTATCCTACTTCCAACCAAGCAGTTACATTTCAATATGATCAAATGTTAATGCATTAGGAATATAAATTTATAAAGTGGTACAATAATTAAATGCTAATTCAACATCATCATCCTCTATATATAATGCTATCATTTTATTGTTCAAGATATACTCTATGAGTTATTTATATATTCTCAATAAGTGTTGTAACAAGATACTATGATAAAATATGATACAATAAGATATTATCATGAAAGTTAAAATAAGAATAACCAAATATAACCTTCTCCCCTAATAAAAATTTTGTTTCCCTCAATTTAATTCCCACCATCCCAAGTAGATGGATAAAATTCAACATTTTACATGTTAACATGTAGGGTATGCAACTATAAAAATTGGTGCATATGAACCATGAAATTTGAAATAAGAAATTAAAATTACCTTTCTTAAATGTTACAATGTATCATCCCCACCATTCACCATCTCCTTTATTTCTATGTCGATAATAATTTCAATTCATGAGGCATAAGTATAACCATTATATTATTATACAAAGCTAAAAAAACATTTTTTTTAGATACCTTTACCCTATAAAATGCTCAATAAAATTGAATTTTGTTCAAATGTGATTGAAAATTACAACTACGCAATACCTTTTCAAAAACATACATTTTCACACTTCATCACCATCAATTTTATTTACTTCTATCTTTCCTAAATATTTTTAGGATCTCATTAAGATTAATTATCTCATCTTGCCAAAAGTAATTCAGAGGACTAAAATTATTTAAATTGTAAGGGACATGCATCCATTCATGAAATAAAACATTAATTTTCACCACTAATTCAAATGTGGAAAGGAAAACAAAACTCTTACTCAACCACATATTCATAGGCATATGCATGGCCCTCATCATCATCAACACTCACATGTGACTTCTTAACTTATGATTACATATATCATGAAGATAAAATTAATTATTATGAATATAAAAATATATATATATATATATGAGAAGTGAAATTTACCAATTTTTTCACTTAATTATTTTTCTCTCCATTCTCCCAAATACAACAATAACTCCCTTCTCTTTCCTATACTCTCCACATTATCATATGCTCAAATCTCCACTTGCAATTTTTTCTATGCTCTCCTACTCATTTGATCAAAACTTATTTTCCCGTCATTTTTGGAAAGACTCATAATAACATGCATCCTTTTTAAATTAGAACACATCTTCAAGATATGGTCTATGTTATTTTTCCTCCTTTTAGTACATATTTTGTTTTTTCTAGGTAAAGTGACAGGCACTTTTTAGTATACTTATGGCCAATTTTTTTCTTGAATTAAAGAGTAGATTTTGTCCTTCCAAACTATGCATGTGGTGCCTTTGTAGGTCCCAAATTTTAAAACCCATAAGCTCCCCACATAGACCATATTCATAAAATTATACCATTTTTTCACCTAATTATTTTATCCTATAGTGTAGAAAGGCCTATAAAAATAATTTCAAATAGTAATATATATACAAAATCACAAACAATTTATAAACTATGACATTTTAAACAAGAAAAAGTAAACAATATTTTCAAAAATTGATTCAACCTTTTGGTGTATCATTAGGCTCATTTTCATCCTAAAAAACTCTTGCACTAAATATTCAAGAATATCTTCATCTTCCTTCATTCATAAATCAAATCATTCAATGTTTAGTAAAATAAAAATTCATTTCAAGATTAAATTTAAAATCAACCAATAAAAAAATATATAATATGGCTAAAACTTACCAAAACATGAGTCTCTAAGGAACTACATTGAGGTGATGGCACTTACCCTTTGAAAATTGGTGATTTGTTATTGAAATTCAGTTTTTAACCCTTTAATCATCATTGAAATGTGTATTATTAAAATAAAATATCATAAAATTTAAGGGGGAACATTTTACTGAACCCTCTAATGATCCATATAAATATAAAACCATATGTGATATATTCTTATTAAAGAATTGTTTTCCTCAATATTTGATCTCCCTTTGTTTCCTAATGAGGTATTTTTTCATGCTACCTCTACAACATCCTATTCACACCATACATACAAAATAATATAATATTGGGTTGATATATTGACATACAATTGAAATTATTTTCTTAAGATAATAAAAATTACAAATCACATTAAAACGAGTGAAACATACCGACATTTGTGTGGCACATGCCCATAATAAATGCTTGTGGATGGAGAAAGAAGCTTAAACTATGAAATGCCTCTTGCATCTCTTAAATTAATCTATTATTTATTTCTTATATGAGGTACCTTACCTATAAAATATGCAAATTTGGAAGGTAACAGTATGGAACATTAAGTAAGTAAACCAATAATTTTAAAATTTATAAATGTTTAAGAAATAATTGAAAATTTTATACTTATATCTACAAGTTCCATCCAAAATAGTGATAACATGATCTTCAATCATTAATATAATTTCCACTCATTCTTTTAACTGTGTGTTAAAATATCCTTTGTATTATATCCATAATGATTTGCCTTAAAAAGTGACTTTTTATATTATGGGTAAATTATTTTGATCAAAGCTATGAATGAAATAAAGAGGTGGGTATTTGAAATAACCCAAAACATTAAAAAATAAATCATAATATATTACAACGTATTAAAAAAATATATATCCAAAAGCAAAACAAGGTAATAATAGCCCAAGCTAAAATAACACTACCCCCTAACAACAAAAAAGTAGCCTTATAGCAACAAAAGAACAGTCCAAGATGACATAATGCTACAAATTGGATACAGAAACAAAAAAGTTACATGAACCTTTTGAATAATTTTATATTAATGAATATATCTATTTATCCCTTAGTATTTCATAAAAAAGATTCTTTTGATGGGTCTAATTAAACCCTTAGATCCACTTAGTTCCAAACTAATTTGATTTCCACTTTACATTTATTTCATTATTTCCTTATTCCATACTTCATTATTTTTATTTGATAAGGTAAAAATCTTGGTTTTATAGGGATCATTAACTAGAGTATAAATAAAGTGTAGTAAATTGAAATAAGCCCCACAGGCCGAGAGCCAAAGACCAAAAAATAGTACTTAGTAGCTAACTAACCATGTAAAGGACAAAAATAAAAGGAAAGTAAAGGAGAATCTATTCCAAGAGGGGGGATCCCTCCATAAGTACCTTCATGGCCTTTATCTCCTTTTCCTACTCAATCTATCTGTTCTTTTTGATTTTGTCCATGTTTTATTTCCTGAGCCTTCCACATCCTCCTTAGGCAAAATCATTATGGGTCTCTTCCACAGTTATTCCTTCACAAGGGTATTCTTGGTGGGGGATTTTTGGGGGATATTTTTGGAAGAAGTCTTTGCCTTTTCGATCAGTTTCTTATGGGGAGTACCTTTAGCCTTTTATAGTTAAGAGGGACTAAAGTTTTGGAGAATTCCTTATTCATGGAATTCCAATCATGGATTAAACCTGTCAAACACATACCTACCTTATGTAGTTTGTTATTAAACCTTTCCAAATGATCCTTATTATTTTTAATCACCTTAGAAAGGAGGGTATTGCCTTTACCTACTATATTTCCTTCCTCTAACATAGTGGTTTAGGCTTGAAGAAAGAGCGTTTTAGTGGAGGATATTTGATAGAGATCTTGGAGTTAGGGCTAGCATGGTAAAAGCTAGGTATTGGGTGGTTAGATCCTGAGGTAGGATCTTCCTCAAGGGAGTCCTCATTAATGGAGGACCCCACTGATAGGACCTCCTTACCTTGAAATGTCTCACCATGTTTTATTAGTAGGAGAATGAGTCCCTAGTGGATGATAAGATTGGATTCATTGATCTGGTATGTGAGTAAAATACACTTCAAATATTCTAGAAGGAAGTATGGTATATTAATTTTGAAGCCTTAAAAAGTTTTCATCAAGAGAAAGTGATGCAAAAAAATTAGATTATACTTAACTTTAAGGGTGATATAATTCATTATCTCTAAGTAGATTTTAGGTCAGTGATGTGGAAGGTCCAAGTAGGAGAACCCCTTTTTGTTTATTTTAATGATATCATAGATGGAATTTTCTAATATCCAATTGATAGAATTGAACACACAAATTGAAAATGCAAAGCAAATAGAATAAAAACTCCATTGTTGAGAATGAAATCAAAATAGAGTAGAATTATAATAATATTGCATTCATAACTCATTAAAAAATAGCTTAGATGAGAGGTGTATTTATAAGTAGAATAGAGGCATAGAGCCAAGACATTTGGCAATGTGAACACAAGACTTTTTCCAAATTGTTTGTGTGTTCCATATGTCAATATTAGTGGGTAAGGGTATCTTTACCCACCAATTTGACTACAATTTTCCCATGTGCATGTGCAACTTAATTACCTCATTTATGACACCTAAGTGACCTCAAAATAATACATAATAAAGATAAATACAAGTGTCAGAATAATCCATAATAATAAATACAAGGAACATAATATCCTACACTAACACCTCCTTAAGTATAGCTTATGTGGGAAAAAAAAATTGGGTCCTAGTAACATGGCCTGATGAGGTACCCAAGTATAAAGCAACTCTCACAAAGTGGAGGAAAAGGAGAACACCCATAGGAAAAAACTCCCCCACAAAAAGAGAGAATATAAGAAGAGGACTAGAAGGCCCCCTAAAGATGATGATAATGTAGCTTATACCCTAAGAAGAACATGCAAGTGAATATACTTACTTTCAGTGAAGGGTTTGGTGAAGATATCAGCTATCTACTTTATAGTTTGGAAAAATTTAAGATCAATGACATGTCCATGAATGATCTCCCAAATGAAGTGCATATGAATCTTGATGTGTTTGGTCTATTGATGTTGGAATAGATTCCTATAGATCTGAATGGTTCTTTGGTTATCATAAAAGATAATTGTGGATCACTTGAACTATATACCAAACTTAGTTAGAATCCCCTGAAACCAAATAGCTTCAGTAGCAACATTTATAGCCCCTTTGTATTCAACCTTAGTAGATGATAAAGAAATAACATTAAATTTATTGCTAGACCAAGTAATTAGTCTTGAACCAAGTGAGAAACTATATCCTAAAGTGGACTTACAATGTTGAATATCTCCAACTCGATATGAATCTATGTATCTAATCAAGTCAATAGTAATGCCTGCTCCATAATGAATCCAAAAACTATGAGTACCCTAAATGTAGTGGATAATTTGTTTAGATGCTTTATAATTCAAATCATGTAGTGTCTACATAAACCTAAATACCATACCAATTGCATATGAAATATCAGGTCTAGCGTGAGTCAGATAGAAGAGGTTGCCAACTAGTTATCAATACAAGGTAGCGTCAACTAATGGAGAAGAATAATCAACCTCAAGTTTGATTATAAAAAGAAAGGGAGTAAATATAGCTTACAACCATCCATGTTAAATCATGCAATCAAATCAAGAGCATACTTAGATTATGCAATGGCAATCCCTAAGTTAGACTATGAAATCTCAATACCAAGGAAATAATGTAACAAACCCAAGTCAGTCATAGAGAATATATCATGTAGATTAGTTTTAACTATTGTAATATAGGATGAATAACTCCCTATAATCAATAGGTCATCCACATATAGAACCAAAATCAAGAGTGAATTATCTTTCCATAAGATGTAGACATTTGGATCATAATTGCATCTAGTGAACCCAACTGTGAGAAGAAATGAATCCATCTTGGCATACCAAGTCCGAGGGACTTGTTTGAGGCTATAGATAGATTTTTGAAGTTTACACACTAAGGAAAAATCTTCCGCAAGACATTGGGGTTGTTCCATATATCTCCTCTTCAAGGTCACCATGAATAAAGGCACTCTTCACATCCATCTAATGAACATCCCAACAATAAGCTATGGCAATGGAAACAGTGAGTTGAATAAAGATTATTTTAGCAATTGGAGTAAATTTTTTAGTATAGTCTATGCCAAAAAATTGTGAAAATCCTTTTACTACCAATCATTATTTGAACTTATCTAATGACCCATCTACTATAAATTTTGTTTGATATATCCACCTACATCGAACAAGTTTCCTTCCCTTAGGAAGTGGTACTAGATCCAAAGTGTGGTTCCTAATTAAGGAAATATACTTTTCATGCATAGTTGTATCCCACTTAGGAATGCCAAATGCCTCATGAAATGATTTTGGATTAGAATCACAAGAAATGAAAACATGTAGAGCACCTTGAAATTGTGAATGATTTCAACTAATATATGATGGATTCCCAAACCAATCACCTACATTCTATAGAGTTTGTCTAGGCTAAAGAGGACCTAAAATTCGAGAATTAGAGGGAGATTCTTCAAATTTATAAATGTGACTATGAATGGAATAAGGTGAATCTCTATCACTATCCTCATCATATGAACTAGAATAAGAATATTCATCAACAAGTATCTGATCTAGATGATTTGAATCATCTAAATTATCATCATATCCCAGAGAGTTTAAAGAGGAGGGAGAAGTGTCATGTATGAAGTCTGATGGACCTTCTTGAAAGTTTACACTCCTCTCAATGAAAAACTCTTGTGTGGTAGGATGAAGAATATTATATCCCTTAACACCTTCTACATACCTATTAAATATGCAAGTCCTACTCTGACATTTCATGGCCTTACATTTCTTCTTAGGAATATGGGCCATAACTAGAGATCCAAATACTCTAAAATGCTTAACTTTAGGTTTTTGATTTCTCCAAGCTTCAAAAGGAGTGATACATTTCAATTCTTTATGGGGAACATGATTTTGGACATAGTAATCATAATTAATAGCTTCTACCCAATATTATGGTGTAAGTGATTTGGAGTGTATCATACAGTTTGCCATTTCCTTCACAGATCTATTCTTACATTATGAAACACCATTCTGTTGAGGACTATATGGAACTATTTATTGTATATCAATCCCTTTTGAATTATAAAACTAATCAAAGTGATGATTAACATACTCACCACCATTATTAGTGCACAAAATTTTAATGGTTTTCCCTAATTATTTCTCAACAAGAGCCTTGAAATCCTTAAAATGGTAAAAGACCTTAGACTTTTATTAAACAAAATACACCCAAGTATACCTAGAGAATTCATCTATGAAGGTAAACATGTACCTAGCCTTATTGAATGAAGGCTTTAGAAATGGTCCAAAAACATCACTATGAATTAGCTCCAAGATTTCAGTAGCTCTCCATGATTTGATTTTATCATATTTTTGTTCAGGATGTTTACCAAGCATGCAACCTTCACAAAAACCATCATAAAAACGAACATGAGGCAACCCTATTACCATATCTTGTTGACTGAGTTATTCCAATTAGTGATAGTTTAGATGGCCAAATCGCTCATGTCATAGTTTTCTTACTCCATCAGAATAAGTGAGTAATATAGTAGAAGGGTAATCAAGAGAAAATTTTGAGAAGGTGTAAAACCTTGATTGGTGATTTAATTTCCCAATGTATATTGTAGTATTACTATGCAGCTCCTTAATGATAATAGAATCTAGAGTAAACTAAACTTTCTTACCTGATCTAATGTGGGTGATTTGATAAATAGATAGGAGATTAGTTGACAATGATGGAACACATAAGACATTTTCAAAAGTTCCATCATTAAATTAAATAGATCCTCTCCCAAAAAATTCAATAGAATTATCATCACCTATTATAATAGATGGCATAGAACATGGCTCTAAGGATGAGAAAAATTCTTTTGAAGAAGCCATGTGATGTGAGGCACCATAATCAATCACCCATGTGGAGGGTTGAGATGCTACTACAATAAGGACCTTGCCCTTACCTTTTATCTTACTACTTTTTTTTTTGCCTTAGAAGACTCTTGTGTTGATGAGGTTGACTTGACTGTATCAGGTATATTGATGTTGTTTTTTTCAAGCATCTTTGTTAAATGATCAATTTATCTTTGCATACATTTTATTTCATCGTGCATATTTCTCTTACAATAGGCACATGTGATCCTCTCTTTCTTGGATTTCACACCTAAATAGGATGACTCATATGATACTTTTGGCTTAGTATCTAATTTTTACCCTTTTGTTGCTCTTGGTCCTTGTTTTATTTCTTCTCCTTATTTATTGAAGTCTTTGGTTTGTCATGACTCAATAAAGCATGTGATTTGGAGGACTTAAATGTAACCATTTAGATGAGTTTGTCTTTTTCCCTAGTTAATTCTTTGGCAAAATCATCTAAGTATGGCATACTCCATGTAGGTCCTAGGGCACATTTCAAATCATGAAAGGTAGAGACAAAAATTGAGTAGCCAGGTCCTAACTTGGAAAGAATATAGAGGATCAATTATTTATTCTTTTTCTCTATACCACACAATTTTAATTAAAACTTAAGTGATTTAAGTTTGGTGAAAAAATATTCTATAATGTCAAAATTTCCTAGACTCAAACTAATGAGCTCATGACCCCTCATTACATCTTGCTTCCCAAATAGTTGTTTCAAAGTGTTTTAAATCTCATGTGGTGATTTAGCAGATTCAATGTGAAAGAGTAAGTCAGGAGAAATAGACAAACATAAAATACCATATTCTTCATCACACCTATGATAGCACTTAATTTTATTTGCACTAAGTTTTGGTTTAGTTTCCATATTCATGGTTATCCTGTATAAACCTCTACTTCTTAGAAAAATTTGCACTTTAGATTTTTAGTCATAATAATTGAATGGAGTGAGAAGTGGAACTAAATTGTGATCCATGATGAAGTGCAAGCATAAACTAAATGAGAAATAGAGAATTCAAGGCACTCAACAACCCCCCTAAAACTATCATAAAGAACCCCCCCTAAATTACAAAGGTTTGGCACTTTATGTTTTAGTGCATATACAATCAGGACTTTAGTGCACATACAATTGGTAAATTATGTTTTAGTGTATATACAATCATCACCTTAGTACATATACAATGGGCACCAATTTTTTTGTCATAAACATGAGTATAGAGTTGATTCTTGAGGATTCAACTCATGTACCAAGGATAGATGAGACATACACTATAACTAAGATACTACATAGTAGATTTTTACTTAGATATAATGAATTATACGTGAAAATCCACATACTAAACCACAAAGATATAGCTGATGTTGTCAAATTACATGATTTGGTGTAGTATTCACCATCATGTAATACACACAACAACAAGGTGACTATCTAAGGTTGTTGAATGTGCAGTATAGTTTAGTATTTACTATCATGTAATGCACATAGAAACAAAGTGGATAGCATAGAAATGAGTGAATATTTGCATCAAAGGAAAAAATAACAATGCATGCTCATAAAAAATGGATATCATACGCATCTGAGAATGCATCCACAAATGAGCAATCTATGCAATGATTACATAAAGATCACAAAAAGAAGATGTTGAGCTCAACCAAATAAATGTCCATGAGGAGAAAAAGAGTGTTAAATTGTGAGTTAAGTAAAGGAGAATAAATTTTATTTTGCTTGTGAAGGGGTTTGATCGCCTGCCAAAACTAGACCTCACCCTTTATCTTCATGAAATAAAGTGTTTTAAAAAAATGATAAATAAATCCTTAAAATATGATTTCTCATAACAATATTGTTTAAAAAAAAACAATTTAAAAAAAAACTCCTTAAATTTTCTCCATCATCAAAATATATTTTTTTTTCTAAATTGTATCATAGTTAGTAAAACTATGATAACTTTCACAATTATTAATGAAATTAAAAATTTAAAAATGATCCAAAAAGAGGAATATAATATGCACAAAACCTAGAAAAATTTATGAGTGATTATCTACCATTTTTTTGCAGTTAGAAAAATAATAGTCATTTTTAATAAAAAAAATAGATTTACAAAAACAATAACTTATAAATCTTGCCTCCTTATCAAAAAATGATTTAGTATTTTGTCTAACCAACTTGAATCCTCCTTTAAAATCTAAAAAAGGTTACTTATATATCCAATACAATTGAAATAATTATAAATACTGATGAAGTTCACCAATTAGAGAAGAAAGGATTGTAGATGATACACACAGATCTATAGGCTTCTTATTTACAATCTTAGTTAGAATACAAACTCAAAAAACTAATCAATATTTCAAGAAATTAATTAAAAAATGATGTTTGTTACTAGAAAATATCTCTAATATCATGATGGAATTGTCTAAGATCCAACTCATAGAATCAAACACATGAACTGTAAATGTAAAGCAAATAGAAGCAGAACTCTATTGTTGAGACTGAAATCAAAATAGAGAAAAATTATAATAATATTGCATTCATAACTTATTAAAAAATATATTAGATGAGAGGCATATTTATAAGTACAATGGGGGCATAGATCCAAGACATTTGGCAATGTGAACACAAGATTTTTTCCAAATGGTTTGTGTGCTCCATATATCAATATTAGTGGGTAAGGGCATCTTTACCCACCAATTTGAATAAAATGTTCCCATGTGCATGTGCACCTTAATTAAATCATTTATGACACCTAAGTAACCTTAAAATATCACCTAAGAAAGCTAAATATAAGGAAAATAATATCCTACACTAACACTCATTAGGTTGAAAAACCTCTACAAGAGTTCATATTTTTTATATTGATATTTGAAGGATTTAATCCCTTCACATGACATTATTTTAGATTCACCTATCAGCTCCCATGTTACATAAATTCTAATGCTTCATATTTCCACAACCCTCTTATTCCATGTCATAATAAATTCATTTGATATGTCATCATCATCATGAGTGACCCTTAGCATGAATTCAGTGAGGCCCCCTCTTTGTAGCTTCCTCCAAACCTTTTTCATGTTCTAGAACTCTAAACAAAAATTTGGTTCTAATATATCACTATCACCTCCCATCTTAACTGTAGCCTAAAATATTGAGCTAACAATGGATTTCACTGAACCCTGGTAAGGCTTAAAACTAATGGCTTGATATAAACTTGGAGTGAAATATTTATCCCACCCTTTGTTATTAACTCTACATGTAGTGAAATGATGGAAGGTTATGATTTATGAATTCCCTCACTTTAGTTGTAATATCTACACATTTGACAACCTCATCATCATCCTATCCAGAATTGAATTCATTTTGAATTTTTGACTTGAAAATTTTAGGGATGTGGCCCCCAATTTTCTAGGTAGATAAAAGAGGGAGACCAATTTTGATTATAGAGAGTAATTTTTCCACCCCATTCCCCTCATGGTATGTATGAATGGTGGAAGAATGTGCCATCCCCATCAAAATCTGCTTAGTGTCATCTATGAGGGATTTTATTATATGGGAAGGGGTGGTTATTTCTTCTAAATCATTATGGATATTGAGGGAATCCCCTTCAATTATTATTCTATCCATATTGATGTTGGAAGTAAGTTGAATGCAGAGTGCCACCTTGGCTTTGGCCACATAGTTGGTTTGAATTCCTAGGGGGCTTGCATAAGTAGTAATGAGGATTCCCTTCAAATTTTTTATGGATCTTCCCCACCTATAGGGACTATATTTCCTTTCTAATCCCCATATAATTTAGTCTTAACTCAACCCTCAAGTGGTGGATTCCACCTAACATGTTTGAGCACCAATTCTTTAGAAGGAGACTTATTTTTTTTACTAACTCACATTCTTTTAAAATCAACTATTCAAAAGTAGATCCCAATTTTTTTTCCATGGGGAGTAAGGAATTAAATTATTAGTTATGGCATGACAAATATGGAGGAAGACCACTTTTGGTTGGTGTATCTTTTTTAAGAATAAACAATTATTTCTAGCTTTTCAAACACCCCAGAACTAGTGTGTAAGGGAAAGATTCCAAAGGAAGGAAAGGGAAGAGAGGATCTAAAGAGGTTTCCATTACCTAATATATCAAGAATGTTGTTAGGTTTAACCCATGAAAGATTGAATTTATTCAAAATCTATTCAAGTATGCACAAACTAAACAAGCAAGATAGAAAAAAATGATGGATTGAGTCTTCATCTTCCCTACATATTGGGCATCATCTAGGTACAATGAGTCTTATTTTTTATAAGTTATCCACTATTAGGATCTTGTCTTGATTTTATATCTAATATAATATATTTACCTTAGGATTTAGGTGTTTAATCCATAAGTCCTTCCAATAGTTTCATTCATATTCTAGTTTTAATTCAATGGTGTGTCTAGAGGAGATTGAGTACTACCCACTATCTTTGATAGCCTATAAGAATGGTCTTCCGTAGGGAACATGGGAATGTTAATTTGACTGATGAAAAGATTGAGATTCTAAATTTATTGGGTTTCTTCAATAGTGTATCCTTTTATGGGAAGGACTTTCTAATCTTTCAATCCCTCAATGTCATCCTAGTAATCTTTGACCTTAGAGCACCATCTTTCCTTGAATCCTAAACATAAATTTACCAAAATACCTTATAACATGAGGGGGAGAGTAGACATCTAGACATCCTCCAAAAAATTTATTTTTTCCCCATTTTCAATTTGACATTTAATTCCTTCTATTAGTATGTACTTGTGGTTTTTGATAGCCTTCCATAAGGCTAATCTGTCAGCTAGGCCTTCTTACCATAAAAGGTAGTCTTCCTCAAATCCTTCTAGGTATTTGTCTTTGACTATTCTATCCCATTATCTATCTTCTTTCATAATCTTCCAACCCATTTTTTCCAAGAGGGCCCAGTTCAAATATTTAATTCTCCTAAGCCCCAACCCCCCATTTGCTTTAAGTAGGTACTTTTTTCACATCAGACCAGGTGAAATCTGAAATGGTCCTCAGTACCCCTCCATAAGAATTTTTTTGGGATTTATTCTATTTTATTTCCATTTTGCTAGGTATCCAGAATACTAACATTAAGTATATTGGTATGATCTATAACAAGGTTTTGATTTAAAATTTAGACACATACCTATTAAGGGATAAATTAATCTTTGTCCCAAGGACTTAGTTAGGGAAAAAGGTATCACCTCCTCCTATTACAATATAGGATCCCTCTTTGAATATGGCACCCTAGTTTGTCCTTGTATTTGGGGTATTTCATCTTTTTTTTTTGTTAAGACTTAAATCTGAAAAAGATAACCATGAGGGTGGAGGGGGGGGCAAGTTAGAATTTTTATTACATTTCATTCATAACTCTCCTTCCTCTATCTCTTTTGAGTTTTCCTCTTATGAGTGTGTGTCACTCTTAAATAGATAATGTAGTGTGTAAGGCGTGATTTCTTCTTTATTAAGCTCCTTATTCCCAAGCAATCCCTCCTTGAAACTCTCATATAGTACTAGGGGTTATTTCTTTAAAAATTTGATAGAAGTTAAGAGATGTGAATTTTACATTCCATACTTTTTTGTATGCACCAAATCCCCTTGTTTTAGAGTTGGTCTTGGTTTTCTCTCTATATAAAGTTCATTTTCTTTAAATCTCTCTATTGTCTATGAACCTTACACTTTATCTTATGTGACAAACCTTATAGTGTCCACTTATCACTTTCAATCTATTCAATATATTTACATTAATTTATTTTCTTATTCTAGGTATTTAATATCAACAATCCTTCACTTGGAATATAATTCAAACCTAGCATGTTGTCATAGTTCTTAACTTCCTGCTTAACCTATGTATTCATTTGATTATTTATTATCTTCATATTTTGATCAATACTTGGATTTTTACTTTCTTATTAAGCTTCATTTAATATGGACTTTTCCTTATTTCTCCATGTCCTTTAATTACTTTTATTTAATTAACAATTTTGATCCAATTTCCCTAATTCATGATAAATGGGAAACACAAAGGAAGTATTCTCATATTTTATCTTTTGATTCCAAATTACATACTTTGAGGATAAATTGATAGATTTAGGTGTTTGAGAGTTGTCATTGATGTCATAAAAGTTTCCAAGTGAGTAGATTAAGTGCCTTGATAGTCTAAGTGACAATGATAAAGTGTGCAATGTGCTTACCCTAGTATGCTTGAAGATGGCTTGGTTGATCTTCAATTTTGGCCTATTTTGAGATGATTAGGGATGATTATGAAGTATTGATCATGTGTAATAGGTCCCATAAGAATTTTTATATGCTTATATCTTATTTATAATTATTTTCATCTAAGCATTTTGGGTCTAGTGGTAGAAAATCTGAGTAGGCAGTTTTATGATGTCATGATTGCCACATGTGGATTAGTTTGGGGGAATTGGTCATATGATTATGATCAAATTAGTCACTAATTTATATGAACTAAATATAAATTGATTAAATGAATCACATCCAGATATATGTGGGTGAAAATTTGGGCTCTTAGGCATTTTGATAGTATTTTCTATGTTTAAATAGAGCTGAGTAAGCAAGTTGATGATGTTAGCATTCACATACATGGAGGTGTCAAGATGAAATGGTCACATGGGTTTGTTAATTATTATTACTACTTATAATTATATAATTTTTAGGTGATGTGATTAAGTTCAATAAAATATATTAAAGTGAAAAGTTGGGGTCCCATGCAGTTTGACAGTGTTTTCCCATACTTAGCCAAATTTGTAATGAGGCAAGAAATAACTGAGTAAGCATATTGATAAAGTTATATTTCACATGTGTGGTATTTTTAAGATAATGTGATCATATGGGTTTGTTTATTTTTGTGCCTAGTTTATTTTTTCTAAATCTTATGTCATGCGATGAATCACATCAAAAGCTATGCATGTGCAAAATTTGCCCTTCCAGAGAGTTTTTGACATTGTTGGCTCTGTGGTAGAAAAATATGAGTGAGAAGATTAATAGAGTTATATATAACACATGTAAAGGTTTAAAGAGATAATTAAAATATGGTTGGATTCCTATTTTAAAGGAGAACATATGATCCAAATTTGAGAACATTTGAGTGAGCAAGGTAAAAGATATGACTGTGCAAAGTTGGCCTTTTAGGTAGATAGAAATGGTCCCCATACATAGTCTATTTTTCACGATGTTAAAATTTAGAACCAAATGGAGATCTAATGGATCACTAGTGATCATACATGAATATATATGGTGTATATCAAGTCAAATATTTTAAATTTTTTTTTGGTTAATGAAGTTAAATATCGAGTTCCTTATAAAAGGATCAATGGAGCATGTTTATTCCAAGATATCTAGAAGCAACGAGATGAGAACAAGTGTTTGATGTTTAATGTTAGGAATAGATAAAGACTGAGATTATTTCAAGATCTAATGTTTATCATATTTTCATGAATATACAAACCAATATTTTATATTGAGTGAGATGTTTTCAAGGTGTTTAATGTTTAACACAGATAAAGATCAAGTTACATACAAGAGATCGATGGAGTGCATTAAGTCAAATAGTCAAGATGAAGATCCAAATATGAGTTATGTAAGGTAAGTGATGAGATACATAAAATAATATAAATGGTTTAATTTTATCTAATAATAAAGGACATGATATGATAGCAGAGTGTCTGAGGTTTAACTGTGACCGTTGGCATTTGAATATTCAAACTTTGCAAAGGAAAATATAAGTGATTTATATTTTGTCCATAACTTTTGATCCATGATGAATTTTCTTATTGTGTAAAAATAAAAGTGGTAAAGGAATCCAAGGTTCATATATAAATATATATTTTAATTTCATAAAGTGTGTACATTTAAATATATTGAGGTTCAAAATTGACTATGTGTTCATGCATGTTCTTCAAGTAACCTAAGAAGAATATTTGAATTGTACTTGAAGGTATATCAATATTTAAAGGTGAAAAAGTATTATGTTTTAGAATATATGAGTACCATTTTTTTTCATTATTAATGTTTTAACAATTATATATAGTATGAAAAAAGTTTAGAAGTCAATTATGTATTCGTTCATGGTGACTATGTGCACAAAATATTGATTGAGCAAATTGTGCTTTAGAATAAGAGAATTTTGGTGACTATGATCATTTTAGGATGTCAAATGGGTCATTTTTAACGATTTAATGAATTTATAAGTGGTCCTATGTTCTTAGTCTTCTCAAATAAGTGTTAAAGATGTGAATTGGTCACTATAGGACCTAAAAGGTGATGTAGGCCTATTTGAAAGAGAGTTATGCTTAAGTGTGACCCATGTAAGATACCTTAAGGGTGAGTTCATGTGTTATGGATGATAAGGAAAATTTTGTACATGATAATTCATGAATAATATATAAATATTGAAACCAAATGAGATGGTTTTTAGACTTATGCATGGTGGATGTGAGAGTTGTGGAGTGAAGGAAAGGTAGAGTGCTTAGTATATGAGTTGATGAGTAGAGAAGATTAAGGAATATGTGTATAACTTATGGGTCATATTTTTAATGTCATAATAGTGATATTGTAGGTTGAGAATGAGTTAAGAGGTCTAGGGTAATCCAAAAGGTGGATTTGGATGCATTGAGTGTGTGGAGTTGAATAGAGATGATATACTTTGTATCTCCATCATATTGGTAGGCAATCAGTGTTCAAAATATGTTGTGTTCATAGGTGTTGTGATAGTTCAACATGTATGGGGTTAAAACATCCTTAAAATTTGAAAATGGATAAAGGTCTAGTTGTTGTGGTAGTTCATCTAGATAGGTGTAGTAGCACCTTGTGGGTTTGCAGTCTCACTAAAATAAGGGATGGTAGTTCCTTGATCAGTTGTAGCTAGTATAAATTGGTTCTTATTATTATAGTATAGTAGTATAATTTTAGGTTCTAGTGGGTTTTCTCCTACAAGAAGGTTTCCCACATATGTCATGTGTTATGTGCTTGATCTTTCATTATCTCTCTTGTTCATTGCTATGAATGATATTTATGTTTCATGAATTATTGTGGTAATTGATTAATAGTTTTGAAAGGTTTAAAATTTATGATGGATTATTTGGGCTCACTTATTCACCCTCCCAGTCTCAATGATTGTACCTCCAATAATTGGTATCAGAGTGGGACCTTCAGAGGAAGCTTAAAAACTTGAAGGTGATCCAAGGTATAATATGGGTAGTCATCAAGGAGGTTTCTCTACTAAGAAATCACCAATGTTCAATGGATCCAATTATGTTTTTTAGAGTGAAAGGATGAGAACATACATTATGTCCATGGGGTTTGATGTATGGAAATTTGTTTTGGATGGTTATGTTGTTCCTACTAATCCTTCATCTAGTGCTATATACAAGAATTTGTTTGATAATAATTATAATACAAATAATGCCATCACTTGTGGTCTTACAAAGATTGAGTTCACCAAGGTAATCCATTGCAAATATAATAAAGAGATATGGGAAAAAAATTAGATCATTTATAAAGGAGATTCAAATGCCAAGCTTGTTAAGTTATAGACTCATAGAAAGCAATTTGAAATTTGAAAGTCTCAAGATTAAGGAAGAAGATTCTATGGCATCCTTTATATAGATATTTTATGAGATTATGAACATCATCAGAGGTCTTGGAAAGAACCCTGAAGATGCTACTATAGTTTAAAAAGTATTAAGGTCTCTATCCCTCAATTTTGATCCATAAGTATCTGCTATAGAATAATGTCATGATCTTACTCATTTGAAGATGGATCAATTGCATGACACCTTTACTACCTATGAGATGGTGAAGAATGATTATATACCACCAAATAAGGAAGAAACATTCAACACTAAAATGAAGACAAAAAATAAATTACAAGGTAATAAACCCAAAGAGGATGACATTTATGATATTTATGAGGATGAACTAATTGTTTTGTTTACAAGGAAATTGAAAATAGGTTTAGTTAATTATAAGGGTAAACTACCCTTCAAATGCTTCAACTATGGAGAGATAGGATAGTTTTCTAGAAATTCCCTCATAATCATGATGATGAAGACTGAGATGAACACAAGAAGACATATATGTATGATAAGAGGAAGAAAGGTTTTAAAAAGTATGACAATAAGAAAAAGTTATTCAAGAACAAGAAGGGTCTCTACACTAATAAATACTATAGCTTATCAGATGGGAGTGAAGATAGTGACTCAGAGTGTGATCATGAAGATGATGGTCCTATTGAAGATGAATCCCTATTCATGGCTAAGGAAAGAAGTTGCTCACATCAAAAAGAGTATACTTGGAGTGATTTAGATGATGATGAAGATGAGGTGGACTATGAAACTACGTTTAAAAATGTTATTGAAGAATTGAAGATTGAGAAGAAGTTTAACAAGAAGATGAAGTCTCAAATCAAGGACTATGAGGAGCAATTCAATGTGTATGAAGCAATAATGAATGAAGGCACCAAGGAGTATGAAGATATGGTCAAGCATCTTAGTTGTCAATTGGAAATTATATTTAAAAATATGAAATTCAAAGAAGATGAATTTTTAAGGTATGTAATTGAAAATGAGCCATTGAAATTTGAGTTAGAGAAGACATATCGTAATTTGAAGTCATTTGTGAGATTTGAAAAGATCTCAAATGATCTAGACAATATTATGAGTGGTCAAAATCATGTTAATGATAGAACTGATCTTAGATATGAAGAAGAAAAAAATAATTCAACTAAATATAAGATGAAGACTAATGCGAACAAGAAAAATCTAACTTTGAAAACAAATCATTAGACAAGGAATGAAGGTGCTAGTATAATGAAGACAAATTAGATTAGATAGCAAAATTCCATGAGGTATGAAATTTTTAATGGTTACTATTTTACATGTAATCAATTTGGAAATAAATATATAGAATGAAAGATACATATTAGAAATTATTTTGCATGGATCTATGATGGGGGTCATTAGTCAAAAGGTGGGAACAGAGTTAAGTGCTTTAATTGTCTTGTTGTGGGGAACTTTGCAAACCATTGCCCACATAAGGTTAAATAAGGTGAGTTCTCTCCAAAAAGAGGAGGTTGTTTCATTTTTCATGCATAAGACACCTTTTAATTTTATATCCAAACAAGGTAAGATAAACTATGTTTCCATCAAGGAGTATTGTTTACTACAACTGTGAGAAGATTGGTTGCATTGCTAGATTCTGCAAGCAAAGGTCATCAAGTTAAAATGAGTTCAATCAGGGTCCTAGAGTGCAAGAAAGAAGGAAAGTTAACTCATGGAAGCTAAAATTGGTAAGTATGAGTCATGATGGGACTATAGGTCTACGTAATATATTTTATATGGTGGAGAATACTATAGAAGTTGAAGAGTGCCAAGGGCTTTCATTTTTTGCTCATGTTGTGGATAAAGAGACTAAGCTCAAAGAGAAGACCAAGGTGTTGGTTGAAGAGAGTCCTGAGGTATGTATGGATCCAAGTAAACATATTTCCATTGATGAGAATGTATCATGAAAATAACATCAATTGATAGTGGCTTAATGATGAGGTTCCAAGCTGTAAGGAAGATTCTATAGATGAAAAGATATGTCATGAATCTATGTTGTCTCCATGTATTTTCAATCCAATCATAACAGATAAGGATAATGGTGTAATGGATGAGAATTCTGATTATATTAAGCATAATAATAATAAGAATAAATATAAGCATTAGATGACCAAGGAGGAGAAGAAATATGAGGAGTTGTGGGCAACTCTTCGTAGGATGTCTCTGCCTATGCTTCTTAGGAGACATATTTATTGTGGAGAAACAAGTTTTTGTGATTAATATAATAATTCCAATCTATACATAGACTTGAGTTGATATTATAAGGTCATTATTTAATGGGGAACAACAAGTTCATGAGCTTTCTCTAGAGGTTTTTAAAGGAGCTATAGTATAGGGTCAGAATGGGTGTGTCTAGGTGGCATAATGAGATTGATGAAATTTAAAGAAGATTTTGGTGCTCATAAAGCTTTGTACACTTATTTTTGGTGTGATTTGGGTTTTTTTTTATAAAATTATGTTGAAGTCAAATTGGAGATTTTTGAGTATTCTAAATTTTCTCAGCTTTATCTTAAGGGCAAGCAGGCCTAAAATGGGTTACAGGATGTATGGGTTCCCAAAAGGTATAGAATATAAAATATTGGTCCATAAGTGTGTGATTGGTGTATCTAGGTGTGAAATAAGTTTTATAGGTGTGCATTGACTAGGAGGTTTGTTGACCCTATTTATTTTAAGATTATAGGGATTTGGACAATGATATAAAAGTGATTCGCCTTATGAGTTGAGGTTTGAGGCTTCTTAATAGGTTGAATAGGATAAATGGGTTATAAAATCAATATTAAAATAGATATTAAGGTTTGCTTTTTCTAAATTATTCATGTTTTTATCAAGATGGAGGCCTAATTAGCTAGTAGGTTTGTGAAGGAAGTATATTACAATGGATGATCTAGTTATTAAAAATTAGTGTGATTTAGGGGGTATATGAGAGTGCTATAGATATTAATTTTAAGTTCTTGATGATGTGTTTAATGAAAGTTGTGAGCTCTACAAGTTTTAGGTAGGCTACAAGGAGATAGACAAGTCTAGTGAGAAGAAGAGTGCTTTTTGTTTAGTTTCTCCAAAATATCAAGGTATGTATGTTTTAAGGAGATTTATCAAGTTTTTTTATATCATGTTTCTTTTTTTTTGAGTGGCAAAAAGTCATTTTTATGGTCCTTGAGGTGGTTTGAGAGAGAAGGCTAGTAAGCATGTATGATGGTTCCTCATGATGTATGGATATCTGAAGATGATCAAGATGTGAAATGGCTCAGAGATCTTAGGATGAGTCCCTCTCATATGTTTCTTGATATGTTATTTCAAATTTAAATACTTTTTTTGTTCTTTCTTCATTGGTTGTAGTGCATGGTTAAGGAAGAATGTTGGCATGTAGCAAGAGGAAGGTGTCAATGCAAGAAGAGGTAGGCTCAAGGTAAGGGGATTTTTTATCATATTTATAAGATGGTCCTCTCTTTTTGGTGTCATTTTAAAGTCCTTAGGATCAATTGGTTCCCAATTTTTCATTGTGTTAAATGGAGAGAAAGTTCCTATTTGTAGGAGTGCTTAAAGAGAGAGAAGGAAGGTCAGTTGTTTATTGTTATATTATGGTTGTTAACATCAATGACAAAGGGGCATATTTTTGTAGAGTTTTAAGTGATGTCATAAAATTTTCCAAGTGAGTGTATGAATTTACTTTATATTCTAAGTGATAATTACAAAGTGTGCAATGTGCTTGCCCTAGTATGTTGAAGACGACTTGGTTGATCTTCAATTTTGGCCTAGTTTGAGATGATTAGGGATGAGTCTAAAGTATTGATCATGTGAAATAGGTCCCATAAGAATTTTTATATTATTTGAGTGCTTATTTTCATGAGTTTTTATCATCTATTTGATCATTATTTTCATCTAGACATTTTAGGTCTAGTGGCAAAAAATCTGAATAGGTAGTTTTATGATGTCATAATTGCCACATGTGGATGAGTCAGGGGGAGATGGTCATATAGTTGTGATCATATTAGTCCCTAATTTCTATATGATAAATCTCAAGTCATGTAATTAATCTTAGTCAAATATATGTGGGTTTAAATTTGGGCTATCAAGAAGTTTGATAATATTTTCTATGTTCAAATAAAGTCAAGTAAGCATGTTGATGATGTTAGCATTCACACACAGAGGTGTCATGAGGAAATGGTCACATGGGTTTGTTTATTATTGTGACTAGTTGCTATGTGATAATTTTTATGTCATTTAATGAAGTGCAAAAAAATATATGCAAGTGAAAAGTTTGGATCCTAGGTAGTTTGACAGTGTTTTCCCATACTTAGCCAATTCTGTAATGAGGTAAGAAATAGCCTAATAAGTATATTAATGAAGTTATATTTTTCACATGTGTCAGTCTCAAGAGAAGGTGATATATGGGTTTATTCAATTTTTTTCTTAGTTTATTTTCACTAAATTTTAGGTCATGCAATGAAGAAAATAAAAAGTTATGCATGCACAAAGTTGGCCCTTTCAGATAGTTCTTAACATTGTTGGCTCTATGGTAGAAAAAATTGAGTGAGCAGATTAATGGATTTACATCTCACATTTTCAAAGGTTTCAAGAGATTATTAATATATTATTAGATTCCTCTTTGAAAGGATAAAATATTATCCAAATTTGAGAACATGTGATTGAGAAAGGTAAAAGATATGAGTGTGCAAAGTTGGCCTTTTAGGTAGATAATAATGGTCCCCATACATAGTCTATTTTGCACGATGTTAAAATTCAGAACCAAATAGAGATATAATGGCTCATGGGTGATCATATAGTGAAGATATATGGTGCAAATCAATTCAAATAGATCAAATTGTTTGTTATTTAATGAAGTTAAAGATATATCTCCTTATAAAAGGATCAATGGAGCGTGTTCATTCCAAGATGTCTGGAAGTAGCGAGATAAGGACAAGTATTTGATGTTTAATGTTGAGTAGAGATAAAGATTGATATTATTCCAATATATAATGGTGAGGATTTTTTTATATATAGATTAATGGTTCATATTAAAAAATATGTTTTCAAGGTGTTCAATGTTTAACATAGATAAAGACTGAGCTACATACAGGAGATCTACGTATCACATTAAGTCAAATAGTCAACATGAAGATCCAATGATGACCTATGAAAGGTAAATTCCAATATATGTATAATAATGTAAATGGTGTGTGTTTTATCTAAGAATCAAGGATATTAGATGATAATAGAGTGTCTAAGTACTTATTGGTGAATGGGTTTCCATAGGACCTAAAAGGTGACTTAGGCCTATTTCAAAGAGAGTTGTGCTTAAGTGTGACCCATGTAATATGCTTTAATGGTGAAGGCATGTGTTTTTTTTTTTTTTGACAAGGAATATTATGGACATGATAATTCATGAAGAATCTATAAATAGTGAAACTAAATGAGATGGATTCTAGATGTGTGCAAGGTGGATAAGAGAGTTGTGGAACGAAGGAGAGCTAAAGTGCCTAGTAGATGAGTTGATGAGAAGAGTAGATTAATGACTATGTATGAACTATAGGTCATGTTTTATATGTAATAATAGTGCTCTTATAGGTTGAGGATGAGTGAAGATATATAGGGTGATCCAAAAGGTGGATTTGGATGCAGTGAGTGTGTAGAGTTCAAGAAAGATCATATACTTTGTATCTCCATCAGATTGGAAAGAAATCATAATTCAAGGTATGTGTTCATAGGTTATTTTATGGCAACTCAACATCTAGGGGGTTTCAACCTCCTTACAAGGTGAAACTTGCTAAAGGTCTAGTTGTTGTGTCAGGTCAGCTAGATTGGTGTAGTATCTCCTTGTGGGATTACAATATCACTAAAATAAGGGATGATAATTACTTGATCAGTTGCAGCTGGTCTAAATTGGTTCTTGTTATTATAGGACAATAGTCCAAGTGTATGTTCTAGTGGATTTTCTCCCTGAAGAGGATTTCCCACATATGTCATGTGTTATGTTTTTGATCTTGCATTGTCTCCCTTGTTAATTTTGATGAATGATGTGTATTCTTCATGAATTATTGTGGTAATTAATTAAGAGTTTTTAAAGGTTTGAAAATTAATTTTTATTATATGGGCTCATTGATTCAACCCCCCTCCCAATCATTGTACCTTTAATAGTAGGGAGATCCTTACCAGCTCTAACATTCACATAAAATATATTATAAATAAAAAAATTCTAGACTTAGTAATTGAATCAAAAGTGAGAAGTTGTTCAAAATTATATTAAATTTACATTATAACTTCATCCTCCTAAAATTCAAGAGGTGGTCCTAGAATTGTAACCCATATAGGGATCACACTAATTTATTTCTTATCTGGATTGAAACCCAGTTTTCATTTTCTCAATAAAATACCTATTTTTTCCAATAAAAAATTCCCATACATAAGGATTATCACATGGAATTAATGATTCTAAAATTATATCATTACATAGAAAAAAAGAGAAAATATTATCTTCATATATTCATGATATTTACTAAGTCATTAGCAATAAATTCCTTAAAAATTTAAATCATAACACTTGTAATATCTATTTTAAATTAGTAATAATCATAAAATATGAATAATAAAAATATAATTAACATAATTTGATAACACATTGTGGCAACGAGCCAATGAAATTGAACACAATTCCTAAATCATATACTTCTTTCACAAATTCTTAACTAGTTACATAAAATAAAATTAATAAGATTTTTTCAAAACAAAATGATGGTAAGATCTATATGAAATGGGGTAAGATTATCCTAAAACTATCTTATCTCTAAATATCTACACATGGATAAGGTTAATAAAATATATCCCAATGATACTTAATGTTTAGGTAGTGACTAATGGATCCATAAACCTAGGAAGAGGGGTATACATATCACCAATGCCAAAAGAAAGAGTTATAAAGCCTTTAGCTCTAAGACACAATGAAATAGCTCTAACTAGACCTTTATGTAATTAATCTATATTATAAAAAATCAATCTCAGTAGTTGTGAAAGTAAATTAAAGTAAAGTGGAAGGGTTAGAATGATCAAAATGGGCAAGGTACCATAGTTAACAAATAGGGTTTGAGGCAATCTAAAATGGATAAATAACAAGTACAATCAATCCTATAGCCACAATAAGTATAAGTGTAGATAGAAATTATAAAATTATACACACGCATTCATTTACTAAAAAACAAGAAACATCTATCTATTAAATGAACTAACTGAAAGAGCATAAAGTTATAAATACTTACCTTGGAGTGGAATCATCGAGACTCAATCCTCCCCTTGGCTAATGGTGATTTGTAAGATATTTTTGTGTTTGTGAATACCTCAAAGTCTGAATATAGCTCTAGGTAAAAAATATTCCTCCTAGAGAATCTCTAATATTTTCACAATATAATCTTCCTTCATTTTAAGGTTCTACGTACAACTCCAAATGTGATTTAGGGAAAAACTGTGATAAAAAATATATTAGATGAGTTGATATGATATAATATGAATGAAATATGATGTGTGTATATATAGCGCTCAAATATGTTTACCCACCCTAAAGGCTAAGTCAATGACATTATCCAATTTTGATGTAGTTAAGAGGATTTATCTAACATTAAACTATGTTATCTAGGATAAAATAGTTAAATAATAGAGGATAAACTCAAAACTACATCAACTGTTGATATATTATAGTAAGGGAACAAGTGAAAAATAGATGGGATTGATCTAGGCTGATGTAATAAGAAATGAAGGAACTAACATAGTGGAGTGAGTTAGGATATAAGTAGGTAGGTAAGAAGGAAAATATAATGAATCCAAACTAAAAATATGAATGATATGATCATTGTAGACACTTCATTTTAACTGCTTTCATGTCTAAACTACATTCATAACAAATTTTCATAGTCTCATGTAAGTTTAAATGAAAATATTTAGCTAGACCCAATTTATTTGCATAACTACCAATTTAATCCAAAATCATAATGATGCATCCCTTATTGGGGTAAGGGATTAGCTTGTATCATTTAGCTTATCTAGTGCATCTTGAATTAAATTATCCCTTTGTAATTGTATTCACAAGACAATTAAGTGAATACTTAATTGATAAATAGAAACATTGAAAAATACAAATATCTTCTAACTATTAATTAATCCCACTTAATTAAGACTAATCATTCTACTAATGGGAAAATCCATGCATTTAAATTATCCGATTTTCCTAAATTGAAAATTGGAATATTGCCTCACCCAATATGACATCATTAGGCAAAGTGTTAAAGAAACTAAAGGTTATGACATGTATTACACATCACCTACACACTCCTCTTATATCCTTCTTACACACTCAAGTGAACCAATGTTTTCACTTTATTCCAATGTGCCTTCCATACTCCAAAAAGGGTTTTAAATTGCCTCTCTTACACACTCCAAATGGGTAATCATCGATTTGAGGATTGATCCTCAACTTTCCATCTTAAAATGAGATGAATGGTCCATATTGATTCAAGAAATATATAAATAGAACCCTCACACCTATCATTTCATAAAGCTTACTAAAATAAACATACTCTATTAGATTATTCCAAGAAGTTTCATCAACTCTCTCTATCATGCCAAGCCAAAGCCAAAACCAAGTGTAGACAATGAGAGGTGCTTCCCACACAAGGAATCAAGCATCGATGAAGACTTATACATCTAAAATTTGAGATCAACCTCTTTAAACCAATTTTCAATCATATCTTCATGGGAGGTGTAAATGTTTTGTTTATCTTCCAATATTTCATTTCTTGCTTGATTATCACATAGATCAACTTAGGGATTGGGCTTGATAAATTATGTCTTTAAGTTATTTTAGATTTTAATTTTACTAAAAATTGACTAATGTCTCTTGTATTCTTGATATACATAATGACACACCTGATGGGACCTATTGAAGGATTGGGCACATCCCATAACTTATTATAGACCATTTTCCTTCTAATTAGCATAATTAGCCTTCCAAACATGGTATTCTCTTATTTTTCCTTCAAAGTTTTGTTAAAGTCTATTAATAACCAAATAGTGAATTTGTGACTGTGTAATAATAAATTCAGTAGGTTCATCAAAAAAATCATCAAAGGAAATAGTGAGATAGTCAAAACAATGGAATTGAAGCCTTCATCAACAAAATTTTTACTTGTAGTAGCGAAATTGTCATTATACATTTTATATTCTGACAGTGGTCTTTTGTAGATTAGTAAAATAATTAGTATTATTAGTGAAATCATCATATTCATTTGAAATATTTCACTCAACATCAATGAAATCATCCTTTCCATTGATGAAATCACTTTATAATAGTGAAAACATATCTTTTTATTTTCTATTCTATCTATTTTTGCAAATTTTTGGAATTATTCTTTTGATTAAAGAAATTGTTCTTTTTATTAGTGAAATTATTCTTGTGATTAATTAAATTATTTTTCTAATGGTGAAATCATTTTACTTATTTTTTGTTTTCTTTTCTATCTACAAGTAGACATCAATGAAATCATCATTTCCTATGTTAAAATCATTAAAATCAATAATGAAATCATCATATTTGGTGGTGAAATCATCATACTAACAATGAAATTATTTTCATCATCGGTGAAATTATTTTCTAACTTTTTATTTTTTTTGTGAATATTACAGTGGTGAAATTAAAGGACTTATAAGTGAAATTAGCCTGCTAAATGGTGAAATCATTCTGATTTAAGGCCAAAACTTAAATAAATCAATTTTTAAGCTCCTTATTGGCTCAAAACCACTTGTATCAAACTTATAATAATTTTGTGTTGTAGGACCTAGGTTAAAGAGTGGTATTTTGAGTCATAATAATTCAATTTATACTTCACATTTTTATTTGGGCATTAAAACAAATTCACTCTTCAATTTGTGTTTTAACAAACTTGTTTATTTCAAATTTATTTACTTGAAATTTATTTGTTACTTGATTGTCTTATGGGCTTATTTTTATGTGTAGGCTCTCCCATTTTTAGGTAAATCAAAAATGCAAAATATCATATTTTATTTTATCACATTTTTCATTTAACTTCAAGGGGTAGATTTCATCACCTTCTCGTAAGTCTTTAAGGTTGTGTTGAACTAGGAAGTGACATCCTAGCATTGTACCAAACCCTAGTTATATGGCAGGGTATATAAATTGAATAATTTTCCATTTTGAAGACTTGGCTTTCTATTTTCACAAAGTCATATGAGTAAAGTAACCCTAGGGAGTTCTTTCCAATATCTTAGATCAATGTGTGGTACCCTCAAAAAGAGTAATCTTGGAAATGAGATTAAACTTCATTGATGATTTATGGACACATACAATGAGGTATATAGTACCATGTAGATAACCCAAGTACAATTATAATCAAACCCTAAATCTGGTAGCACTTCATTGAGACCCTTATAACTGAAGTAGTTGTTAAGGGATAAGACCCTCTAATGAATGGATTGATTTTGTATTTCTTCTTAGATTCATATTTTGACATAGATCATTCAATTACATATGGTTGCAAAGGTAACAACCCACAAAGATTACCTTAATTATATGAACCTTGAGAGATAAGGGGTCATAAAAACCATGCCAATAATTACAATAATTTCTTTAATGAGCACTTAAATTTAATAATCCTCTCTCAGGTCAAGTGTTTCATAAAGATCAATAGATGTGATTAAAACTTGCATCATTTATTAAATTTCCTTGTATTGCTTATGTGTCATTGCTTGATTTTTGTGTCAAAACCCTGTTTATACTTGAGACCAAATCAAATAAACCAAGTCCAAAATCAAACCATTTTTATACCCACACAATGAGGGGTTACTCTACCAAAATTCTTAGTCAAAAAAAAGTAACATTTTATAACTTGGTCTTAATACATTCCTTACTTTCCCAAACCACATCATTAATTTGAACAAACTAAACCAAAAATATTATCTTAATCAAAATTTCCATTTAAAACCAAGTCCAAAATTTTAGTTTCTCATTTATGTTATGTCATTCATTTTATTTTATATCAAGTTCTAATTCTAAGCTAACCTTATTTGTAAGGTAAAAATAAGTCAAAATTCTAAGTTTAATTGCCAAAACCATTTCCAAATGCTAAATTCCAATTCTAGTCTAATCCAAGTCCAATGCCAAAAATGGTTGACCAAGTCAAACTAGATCAAATAAAATCTAATTCAAATTCTAATTTTAGTCTAATTCAAGTCCAATTCCAAACATGGTTTACCAGGTCAACCCAAATCAAATCAACTTAGACCTTTTTCAAAATCCAAATGGCACTTAACCCTTCTTCCAATTTCAAATTCAATCAACTTTCCAAATCAAATCAAGTTTAATTGAATTCTAATTATCAAAACCAATTCCAATCCAACATTATCTAAAATCAATTCCTATTCCAAAGTCTTATTCTAATTCTATTCAAATGGTGCCATGTTTTAATTCTAGATAAGCTTGTTCAAAACCTAACTCAAATTTTATAATCAAATTAGATGGCCTTTCAAACAAATATTCTAAACTAAAATCAAAATTGTTGAAAGAATTTGATGTACCAAATTTTGTGCACCATATTGAACACAATTTTTATTCACATATGTTTCCTATTTGCATACTTTATGAACAAACTTTGATTGAACTATTCCATTTAAACATTTGCATTGACAAAACCAATCAAACATTCAATGTATACCAAGGTTAATTTCAAAATCCAAATCATATCAACTTTGACCAAGGTAAAAAGCAAACCAAATTTGGTTCATCTTGAACCATGTAACAAGTCTACCAAATCCAAAATTTGATTCATTTTAAACAATTTACCAAACCAAATTTTTTACCATTATATACTATTTTGATTCATCTTAAACCATAATCTAACCTAATCAAGTTCATATTGAAGCACATTCTAATTCCAATGGCAAACCAAGTCCATTTCAACCAATTATAATCTATAGACCATTATCGCCCTTTTGGGGACCAAACTAATTATAACAAGCCAAGATTTCCCTCTTTGACTTTTTCTCTTGATCGATACCACCTTATTTAGGGCTAAACAAATTCAAGACCAAGTCCACCCTCTTTGGGGCCAATTTCTTCCATCCATTTCTACTTGAATGTATCCTTGATTTGGGGCATTATTCCAAGGTTAATTAGAGTCATGGCATCCCAAAATGATAATCTTGTCTTATGTCAAATAACTTTAGAGAAACTCACCTAGCTTACCCAATATTTATCCTACTTTGCATCGATTTTGGACACTTTATCCTTTATCTTAAAATCCAATCTATTCTTATAGACATAATAAATCCAACTGACCATTTTACATCAATAGTATCTCCCAAATGTGTCACCTAGTGTAAACTATGGACAATACCAATTTACATGACACATTTTTCACAACAAAGATGAAAACCTTGTCAGATTGTTAGAGTTTGGTGTTAAACCTCCAAGTAGATTTCCAGTAGATAACTTAAACTATTTGATTAGAAATCCTAAAGAGATACCATAATGAAGCCAAAGGTCTAGACCCATTATACCATTTACCCTTCAAGGATCCTTATCTTTTGATAATATGAGTGTGCCCAAGTCTAATAACTACTTAATCAGGATATGTCAGGATCCCATTCCCAAACATAATCAAATACATCCACTTTCAAAACAAGATCAAGATAGTCAAACCATTATCGACAATTTTATTCAATCACCCATCTTTGACCAAAATAAAAACATCTTCAAAAATCCCATTATTCATTCATAGCCAAAAGTACCCTATTTACAAACATTTCTTTATCTAAAGCCTTCATTTCCAAGTAAAAGGTGAACAAGGTACTTGTGGACAAGGCAATTCAATAGGTCATTTTTTGTAGTTCATTCAAAGTTAGAATCAGGTTCTATTTTATGACCAATAACATAATTAGGTTTCATTATAGAACCAATATAATATTTACCATCAGAAGTATAGTCAACATCAGTCTCAACATCAGATTCAATTCCTCTTGTGTTAGAATCAACTTTAGAATCATAATAGATTAATTGATGTTATGATATTGGTTGGACATTTCTAGCATATCTGATTGAAAAAAATTATGATCATTCCACGGTTTTCGAGAAAGCATATTTTGACATTGATATAAGTTTAGGTATCCTCTATGAGGATTATCCTACATTTTTTCCTTCCATTTCACATGTCTTTACCATTAACCATCCCAATAATTATATTGATGTTACACTTCCCACAAATGTTGATTGGGATTGACATAATCACACATTGTTGAGATTATTCCTTGGTGACATGTTAGTGATATAATTTATAAGGAAACAAGACAATATTCAAGAAAAATAATAATCTCCTAATGAAACCTTGTTTAAGGTTATAGGGGACAATAAAATTTTAAACTTATCATCTTCTAATGAAACCTTATTTGAGGTGCTGGATGATAATTAAATAAAAAATAAGACTCCTTTAGTGAAACCTTGCTTAAGGTGCTAGGGTACATTCTGATATGTACCTAGAGATATGATACATTAATGTATGTGTTTTGATGTAGATACCAACATGTGATACACATCCCCCTTTAATTATTTATATGGTCTAATAAATTAGAATAAATAAGTAACTTGTAGAATTAGTACATTGGGTAGTGTTCAGAATACATTAGAATTAGGAGGTTACCCATCCTTTATTAGTTATATAAATGTGTATATAAAGGAGGTGAATATCATTGTAAATAAAGCAAGTATTGATTATTTTATTGTAAGAGGATATTGGAGGCTGTCTTCTTGAAGAGACACTGTGGAGTTATTCCCTCCTAAAAGAGTATTGTATGGTGTGGCCCTACATTAAGGGTAATAATTCTATTTTAACATATATTGAATATTTGGGCATCTTGGAAAACTAACGTCTATTATGTTGTGTTGATATACATTATATTTTGTATATTTAAAATATTATAAGTGTAGATAATAACAAGTGGTATCATAGCTTTAATTTAGGCAATCTATGTGGGGTGAAATCCTAGTTTTATATAATCATCAATATCTTACAATCGGTTGTGAATTTTTGCACAATTTTTTTACTAGATATAGAATATTTTAAGGAAGTCACAATAAAAAATTGAATTTTTATGATCATTTTAAGGGAGTTATTACTATTTTATAGTTTATAATAATTTTTTCATATCTTCCTAAATATAAATAATAATTATATGAATTTTTTTACTAATTTTTTAATCAAGATACAAGAAAACTATAGTAAAAAATTTAGAATATTTTTGAAACGTCTCGATTGTGTTATTGTGATTTTATGATTTTTCATAGATCACTCTTAATGGAATTTTTTCAAAAAAAAATTATTGATGTTTCATTATCATATAAGGAAGCTAAAAAAAATTGAGACTATTTTGATTTATTTTGCATTAGTTATTAAAATTTTAGGGTTTTTAATTAACCCTAGTATTTTTGTTGATCATGAAGTTATAATTATTTTTAGGGGAGGATGATATTTATACTAGAGAATGGTAGATATTTTTTAAGGATAATAATGTTTAAAAAAATTGTGGCAAAGAGATTTGTATGATTTTTTATGGTCCTGCAACACTTTGGTTAGATGAGTTGGGACTGAAATGATTCAAGTTTTCATGCAAATAAATGGAACATGTTTTCCTAGATCGATGGGGTATAAAACAAAAATAAAATACAGAAGATGATGATGAGAATGGTAATGAAGAAAAGAATGGAGATGATGAAGAATAAAAATTAGTGGAAACAAATAATGACAATGAGGAAGAACATGAAAGTGATGATGAAGATGAGAAGACTAGAGATTATGTATAAGGAGATGTAGAGCATCTCAACGAGAAATAAAAAGGATTGGATGATAAAGGTTTGAATAGTTTGGCTCCAAATAAATTAGACTCATTTTTTAAGTTTCATGGATGCATTCAAAATAAGAAGATCATTATGTTTATAAACCCTAACATCAAGTATAAGATCATCAACATGGATGTGGCTCAACATCTACATGTTCAAGGAAGACATATCAAGGAGGCTTAAAAAGATGGTCATAATATTCAAGTTTTTGAAGACTTGAATCTCACTATAGATAAATATGTTTTGCATTCTTATTTTTATTCTTTGGATATGGATGATGTGGATATGATTCTTACATATCTATGGCTAGAGGCTTTGGAAATAATTAGTATCAAAGATATCATAGCTGGAAAGGTAGAAATAAAAATCAAGGTAGATCATAAAGATGAGATTGAAATAGTTGAAGAATAGAACGTGAAAGATTTAGTTGAAGACCTAGATGAATAAACAATATAAGTAAATAAGAACACTTCATCTACTCAAGAGACAAAGGAACCACCAAATCAAAAGGTGGAAGAGGTAGATGAAAATTTTTATAAGGTTAGAGTATCAAAAAAAATTGAGGTATATAGATACCCCAATCATCACGAGAAAAAATAATCATGGAGCCATGTGAGGGAGTGTCATAACAACAATTACTTTGGATATATAGGAAATCAGAGTATCAATGACTATGGTTGCATAAGAAAACAATGGAAAACCATGATGGCTATGCATGGAATCCAAAAAATAACTATTATGGTCAAGTGTGGAATTATAATAGCACAACAGCATATGGAATATGTAATTAGTGGGTAAATCACTATGACTATGCATATTATAATAAATACTATGGTCATGCATGGAATCAAAGTAGTATAGTGGAATATGGTACAAGGAATCAAAGGAAGAATAATTATGCATGGAAATTAAGTCAGTAAAATTATGATCATGAATGGAATCATAGTCTCATAATAGAATTTAGAAATAATATTGAAGAGCTATCACCTACTAAGATCACATATGGGTGGTTGGATGATCAATTTTGGAGACAAGCGTGCAATGATTTGAAGAACACTCAATATTTAGTTTCTTCGTATGTTTTAGGGATGAAAAATGTCATGGAGGGAATGAATGTTATGTACCTATATATATGATATATTAATGTGTACGGGTTGATGAAGATTCTAACATGTGGAAAATACCCCATTAATTAGTTATCTAGTTTAATATATTAGGATAAATGAGTAACTTGTAGACTTAGTGCATTGGGTAATGGTTAGTTGGGATTAGAAGGTTACATATCCATTGTTAGTTATATAGAGGTTTATATAAAGGAGTTTAATATCATTTTAAATCAATCAAGTAAGTATTGAGTCTTCTATTATAAGATAATATTGGAGGTTGTCCCCTCAAAGAGACATTGTGGAGTTATTCCTTCCTAAAGGAGTATTGTATGGTGTGGCCATACCTTAAGGGTAATTATTCTATTTCTAAATTTATTAAATATTTGGGTATTTTGGCCCACCAATATCTATTGTGTTGTGTTGATATACATTATATTTTTCATATTTCCAATATTGTAAGTGTGGATCATAACATAATTAATATAAATTATCAACATCCCTTAGTGAAACTTTATTCAAGATACTATTAGACCATCCAAATCAAACTAATATAGAATAATCTATTAGTGAAAACCTTTTTTAGGTGAAAAAACTGAGCCAATATCTTCCTCATTTTTTGATGAATATATTACTAAAGATAATATTGGTACCACCAAAACTAAAATCAAGTTGAACATAAAATCAATAATAATTTGTTTGATTAAAAGTCTTAATATTCAGTTTTTGATCAACTATTATACATTACATTATGTTCATATTATCCATTAAATAACTATATTACATTATCCAATCAAAATATTTATCCCATCCCTACCCTTCTTTACCATTCTTGGAAACACTATTTTTTTTAGAGGCTACGAAGGCATCTTATCTATAGGTTTAAAGGAAGCAAAATCAATAACCAATGAAGATCACGATAGTGGTCATCTCATTCACATCATTACCATGATTTAGATAGAGCTACCATTTCAATTAATTATTAGTTAGATATCGAAGGGTCCACATTATGTATCTCATAATCCTCCATTGAGTTGAGATGTTAAAATAATTAAAAAATATATAAAAATCAATAAAAATTCAAAATAATAAAAAATAAAGAAAAAAATTATTGTTTGTAAGTACCTTTTTATGTAGGGGAAGACCTATCCACATTATAGACCATTGCCTTTCAGTGATTTTAGACATTCAATCCTATTCATCCCAACCCGTCTTATTATGACCATTAGTTTTCCAATCTTTACCTTGTTATGGAAGTGGAAGGTATATTAAGACCTATTTGGGAAGAATATTTAGGCCTATTAATCTCATTATGCCAATATTATCCCATTTATTTTGTTCTTGTGCCATTCTTATTTTCAACTCTACTGATGATTTGTAGTATCCCCCAGTATGATTGAACTACATTGACCTAAGATCCATTTAGACCATGTAAGAAATGCTCAATTTTTGAGGTCAGCTTAGTCACCCCTTTTCTATGTTATTACTACTTTTCAAGAAATTTAAGCCATGTTATCTCTATTTTAGAGTTAAAACATTATGTATCTCATAATCCTCCATTGAGTCGAGATGCCAAAAATGTAAAAACATTTAAAATAGTCTAAAAAATAACCTAAAAATAAAAAAAAATAAAAAAAAATAAAAAAATGGTTTAAAATCTCCATGAGAGATATTAAGCCATAAAATTTCTACTTGTTTTGTCATCTACTTCACTAATGTCCTTTTTTATGTTCTAGATGGTGTGGTTTACCACATTTTCTACGTGGGAACCCCTTGTCCAACCATTATCATTTCTATTTACCATTACCTTTACTAATAATATTCCCTTCTCATTTCTAGGAGAACTACCTCAACATGATTTCGATTTCAATTTCAATGTCATTACCATTTCACTTTTCCTTGATTTACCTCAAAATACTCTCATTGCTTTGTGAGTATGCCTTTCATATCTCCTCTGTAATCAAATATCTTACTTATAATATTTTTATTATATCTCATATCCCTATGATAACTAAATTTTTCATAAAGTACACATGACTATTTATATAATGTCCACTTGCTTGGGGCATTTGTATTCAGCTTAACCACCCCTACCTTTTTATTTTATATCCCCTTCCATCTAGGTTGTCACTTTATCTTGCTAGTTTTTCTCCAGAGCTTAGGGGTAAAATACCGAAGATTAAATATATATATTCACACATGTGTAAATGATTCACTAAATAATTAATTTATGGTGTGTTTATCTACATGATTATATTTGATTGTTCTTGGTGTGTTTCTTTGAGTAACTATATGTTTTTTAATGTTTTTCTTTTAATTTATGTTTGATTATTTCTTTGCATGTTTATTTATTTCCATATTCTATTGTCACCTAAAATCAGTCCATTATGTTGGTAGGGTCCTCGTCATGGTGCTTATTATATTATATTTGTACTTGATTCCATCCATTAACACTTGATAAAATTATCATCATTATTTTTTATCATTGATAAATTATTTTCAATTGTCTATTAGATCAAGAGTCAATCCTTATGCACATTATGGCCTGGTCATCATGGTGATTTATATCATGATGCATCTTTTTTAGTGATATAAAAAAAAATCAAGATGTTTTAATTCTATTAAAAAATTCTAAAGTAATATCTCTCTTTGTTTATTACCCCCAACCAATTCATCAAGCGCTTAATCATCATTACTCATAATAAAAATATATCCTAGTGGGGCAAACTATTAAGACCAATTAACAATAAAATTTTCAATACTATGGTAATTAATTTAATCCATGATTAAATCCACCATGTTGGGTTACATTACTATGATCAACCAAAACTATCCTTTTTGGGGCCATGTCCATCAATTCTTTTATCCGGGTTCCTTCCTCTCTTTTTTAAGGGGCTACCTATTTCAACTTCTACCCCAATCATCCCTTGAGGGTTCATATTGGGATAATTAATCACCCTTTTAGACATAAATATGAATTTATTGACTCATAAAAATTAAAAAGATAAGAGTGAGGACATCATTCTTAAATCATTATCAAATTTCATGACTTTTTCAATATTTAAAAATATGTTACTGTGCCTAGTGTCTCACAGTACCTTCTCAAATAGGGGTAAAATGTGCACAATTAATTTTAACCACTTTTGTGTCTAAAATATGTTTGGAAAAAATTTATGCAATTTTGTTCAAGTTTAACTAAAAATATCTAACTGGACCTAATTTATCTACACAACTTCCAATGTAACCCAAAATCGCAATGATACATCCTTGATTGGGGTAATGAAACATCTTATATCATTTAGCTTATCTAGTGCATCTTGAATGAAATAATCCCTTTTCAAGTGTCTTCACAAGAAAATTAAGTGAATACTTAATTGATAAAGAGAAACATTGAGAAAGCCACCTTTATTCTAATTGTTAATTAATCCCACCTAATTAAGCCTAGTGATTCCTCTAATAGAAAAATATATGGATTTGAATTATCCTATTTTCATAAATTCAAAAATATAATATTCATCACCCAATATGACATCATTAGGAATAATTTTCAAGAAACTAAACGTTATGGCATGTCTTACACATCACTTACACAATCCTTCTCTTGTACCCCTGTTACACACTCAAGATGACCAATGACTACACTTTCTTCCAATGTGCCTACCATATTCCAAAAATGTTCTAAATGGCCTCTATTACACACTATAAAGGTTAATAATTGATTTGAGGATTGATCCTCAACCCTTCATTTTAATATGAGATGAATAATCCATATTGATTCAATAAATCTATAAATAGAACACTCACACCTCTCATTTCATCAAGTTTACTAATGTAAACTTACCCTATTAGATTATTCCGAGAAGTTTCATCAACTCTCTCTCTCTCATGCCAATACAAATCTAAAACCAAGTGTAGACAAGGATAGGTACTTACAATGCAAGGAATAAAATATCAATGAAGACTTATAAATATACAAGCCAAACTCAGCCTTTTTAGACTAATTTTCAAGCACATATTCAAGGAAGGTATAAATATTGTGTTTATATTTTAATATTTCATTTATTATTTGATTTTAACATAGTTAAACCTAGGGATCAAGTTATATAATTTATGTCTTTAAGTTTTTTTTGTATTTTGTTTTCACTAACAATTGATTAATCTCTCTTAGATTCTTAATCTAGAATCATGACATAGATAGTAACTTTGGAGGCTATAAATACATGGCCTTACCCATTGAAAATTAATATTTATAATTTAATTTTATTATTCTAAAATACCTCCAAAAAGCTTCATTATTTTAGTATTACCATTACCACTTACCAAGCCAAATCAAGCCAATCCAAGGTGAACAATGAGAGATGACACAAGAGCACCATTGAAAAAGACTCCATTGTCTACAAGATGAGAAATACAACTACCTCAACAAGTGGGATTGGAGATACAATAAATTTAAAATTGAGTTTCTCTTTTGTGTTTTTAGTTGAATCTTAATTGTGTTCTTATTTATGCTCACCCAAGTATGTAGACAAGAATTTTTAGTTTATATTAAAGTTGTTTGGTTTGAATTTTATTTACTAATAAGAGACTAATGATCCTCTTCATAATCATATGTTAAAATATATATCAAAAAGGACCAAATTCTTACTCACCCCTTTCCTAGTGTACCCTTTAAGTTATGCACTTGAGGAGATTGAATATCGATAGTTTATTGCAAGAAAAAGCATTCATAAATGATAAAGTGAAAACTATTGTGTGTGTGTGTGTGTGTGTGTGTGTGTGTGTGTGTGTGTGTGTGTGTGTGTGTGTGTGTGTGTGTGTGTGTGTGTGTGTGTGTGTGTGTGTGTGTGTGTGTGTGTACCCCACTTGAATTTCATCACGTGTCACAATAGTGTAACATGGGATGGTGATTTAGGATATAACATAGAAACAACAAAACTAAGCTAACTAAAAGGAATGCTAAAAAATGAATAACTAAAAGTAACACACACACACACACACACACACACACACACACACACACACACACACACACACACACACACACACACACACACACACACACACACACACACACACACACACACACACACACACACACACACACACATATATATATATAAATTTGACTTACCTTTATCATTGAATGGATACATGAAAGAATCATAGTCTCAATCATGGAAGGTGCAATAATTGCATTTAAAAAATCCTATGGATACACATATATAAATTAAATCAATCAAATTTAGGAAGGACAAATTAAATGAAGACTCTCAAAACTGAAAAAATCACTTAGAAAATTGGTAAGATAGGATGATAAGGGCTATATTAGGACAAAAACACTAAGGAAAATGAATAATTACTAAGGTAAAATTGGTAAGATAAAAATACAAGGCTAATTATGATCGAAAAAACTCAAAAATGCATCCAAAGTAAGATAAGTAACAATCCAAATGAAACAAGGGACACATGGAATTGAATAATGATAAAAACATCTATGTAAGAGAAGAAATAAACCATACTCAAATAAATATATAAAAATAATACAAAAAGCATGAAATGGAAAATGAGACCAAATGGTTCATAAAAAGATGAATAGAAGAATTAAGGTCAAAAAATATAGCTAAAATAAATCCTATAAATGTAAATAAATAACCAAAATAATATCTTGTAACAATTAAAATATGCAAGTTCTATTCTAAATATGGATAAACTAAAATTGTCATATTCTAACCATGCCAAAAAGAGATGGAGAATAGGAAGTAGAGAAAATGGGAAGAGATTTAGATACAAGCCTACCTATCAAGGGAGATATGAAATGGGTTGTGGGATAAATTTAGTGGTCACCAAGGTGAAAACATTGTCTTTATAAAAAAAAAGACACTCAAATTGAGTTGGAAAGAATATTTCAACATCAATGGCCTTAGAGAACCCTACCTAGAAACATAAGCTTGGGATAACTATTGAAGGATATAGATATCATCCCATGAAGGATATTATGCATGAAAATTAAAAGGATCCTACCTTCCCATAATGTGTTCCATACTCCTCATGACCCCTTATAGATTCATCAGTATACTATGAATATTAGTTATTCATCTAAAATAATAGGTGGAACTAAAAGTTAAGAAGGTATAATGAAACATACTACCCTATTCTACTAGCCTATCACATCCTAATAGACCTCAAATTTATCATGAGTCCACTTTTGGAGTTTGAGATTTGACTAGGATAAGAGATATGCCAATAAATATCATGTCATTTGGTGTGATCTAAATTTTAAGATATAATTTCCTTTCAAAATTGTATTTTATTTTTGATCGATAATTAGGGTTAATGGGTCCCTCACCCATTTTATTAATACCAAAGAGATAAGAAAACAAAAAACCCAAAGTAACCATAGATATCATCCAAAAATCCAACAAGTAAAAGAATTCCACAAAAACCCCACACCTAAGGCCCAAATAAAATGTGGTCACAACTAACCTCAAATTATATCCCTCCCTCTTCCTTCTCACTATGATAGTGTAGAGTCCTCAAGGATGGTTAAAGGATTACATGCCCTTTATTTTTATTCCTTACCAATGTTTAATCCTCACTTCTCTATGAATCCCCTAATTCTATCTCACCAAGAATTAGAGGGCCACCAAAGGCCACTTCATAGTTGTCATTTGTCATTCTAGAGCTAGTAGTTTTATCATCCTTCACACCCTTATTCACTATGAAATCATGTACATGTATTTTTATTTTAGGTTCCTTTGTTTCACTCCTCAGTGATTATGAGTTAGAGCCTACAAATACTATAAGATGGGAAGGAAGAAAATATTTCCATCAAGAGGATTAATTATTTTGTTTTGAGATTTGATAATATGTAGCTACATGCCCAATATTGAAGCATTTTTATAATCTAAAAAGTATCCTCTTGAATTCCAATTGGATCCAACAATAATCCCTAAATTTTAGCATAATGTTGGCTAGAAAATCTTGAGTTGTATCTAGGGAGTCTAAGATACATGCAAATGTATTATGGTGGAAATTCTTTATATATGTATTTACTACCACCAACTTTCCCAAGGCACTATCAATGGTTGAGAGGAAAGTAATAACCCAAAATTATAAAGGCAAGAGGAAGGATAGACCCAAATGGGCCTGATGGTGAGAGTTTTGAAGATGGGATTGAATGCCAAAAATTAGGGCTTCAGAAAGAGAAGATGTTGGTCCCAACTCTAAGTTTTGTCTTGAAACACCTTATTCTTATCCTCTAGATAGTCAAAAACTACAACAAATAAACCCCTTACACAAGGGTATATTTCTAGGATGTCAACCATGAGAGGTTTCTAAGAATCCAAGACCCATTTATGTAACATAAAGAGGTTTGGCTATAATTTATAAAAATGGTATATAAGTTACCTGATAACAAACTAATCATCATTTTTAAACATTATTCAATTATCTCATCCCCAAAGGAGATGTAAGTACTCATAGCAGTAGTTTTCATAGGTTTAACATTTGCATTGTATTTTTTCCCCCACCATGAGATAACCTTAGTAAAGGATTTCCCTTTCAAATCCTTAAGAGATTCATTATAAAATGGAATAAGTTCATCCAAATACAACCCATAAACCTTCCTCTACAGCATTGATTATTTCTTTAGCTAATGAAAAGGATTCAGTAGCCCACTACTTTCCTTCACTTGCACCACCATCTCAGTAAACTCAGACTACCTTTTCCTTAGTACCCAAAATGTTTCCCATATGGAACTGAGTGTGATCTTTGGACTATTGGTGTAGACATCAACATCATGGGTTTTATGTCACCTTGTGGGTCACTTCTACCACCAAACCCTTCTTACCAGCCCTATTCAAATTCTCCTCAAGCCATCCTCTAAGTCTTATCAACACCATTACCACTTTCACCCCATCCTTCAGTGCATTTCCTTCCTTTGTAAATTTATGATCCATATTTTAAGATTTGATAAGTATTAAACATTTCTAACCATCCATCCAAAAAAAAATCTAAATTTTGACAGATCATACCATTACATTTTATTATGATATGGATTTTGGATTTTTAGGATTTTTCTATACCTCCTCCATATGAATTTAGAAGAACAAACATGGGTGATAAATAATAATATCACAATATATCTTACACTTAGTGGCTATATAAGAGGACCTATACCATGGTGTCAAAATAATCCTAGACTTATATATTAGAAAAGAGTGTGATCTTGAAACTAACCTTGATGAGCCTAAAAGGGTTTGAAATATAGGGAGTAATGGAAATGATCATAAAATGAACAGGTTTCCCCAATCATAAAAAATGTATAAGCATAAATGAGGTAATTATAGGTAGGCATGAATTATCATCATGATAAATATTATATGTGAATGAAGACATGCAAATATATTAATAGATTGTTACAACAAAATAATGTAATTAATTTTTAAGTGCAAGAAAACACTACTCTCAATAATTACCTTATATTTTAATCAAGACACCTAGCTAAGGTTGGGAGCAAAATAAATATATGAAATGAATGAATAGGTGTTCTTGAGTAATTTTTGTTCCTATACAAGGTCTTACAATTCAACTCATAAACTAAAAATCCAAGAAGAATAAATAAAGGACCCAAAAGGGTGTGTAAAATGAAAATAAAACCAAATAGTCAAAATAGGAAATAATGGGTAACTAAAAAAAGTATGAATATGTGTTTGTGAGGATGGATTGGTCCTATTTAAGTATTATAATGTTTTTATCAAATTTTATATCATATGAAACCCTAGAAGATAAACTATTTTGTAAAATTAGAGGGAATAATATACCAATATTAAGCACTCATTGAGATGAAACTATGCAATTTTATAAAATTAATAAAAATATAAAAGTGTAATAGGAAATAAAAACTTATCTAGAAAATAATACCTCCATATGAATTAGAGACTGAGACTAGGATTTAGTGATTGGAAACAAAAATCAATAGCTAGATCTAGGCTTGGATAAAAACACCATGGGTAGGACACTAGATGGGTGTAATTCTTGTACACTATAGTAGTACTCATGTATAATTATAGTTATTAAATCAAGGTTTATGGGTTTTGTGTGGCTTCATATACAGAGCTTATATCTAGTGTATGAGCTTATGATCACTTGTAGACACCACTATGTGATTGATTTTCATTTAAAAACCCTATATTTTGGACATGTGAAAACCAATGTAAATCAATGGGGTAAAATGGGTTAGAAATTGAATATTGGCAAGTCCTCAACACCCCATGTGTTGAGTGTTACCTACAAACCAATACTTTGAAGAGGCATCAAACTTCATGTAGTTATCTCATGTTGCAGTGGTGTGTGAATAATTGGTGTAATATTCTAGATGATGGTGTAATAATTATGTTATTAAGTGCCTTAACCATGAATTTTTACCTAAAATATGTATTCAGACTTGAGTTGTGTTCTACTATGGTTGTAAGAAATCAAAATTGGGAGAAATGGGTGTTTTTATCTTAATTTATAATTATGATTTTGGTGCTTTTCAATGTGGAAGGCTCTTGTATTCAAAATGTTTTGAAATGTGTTTATATAGTCATAAATTTGAAATTAATTTGAATGGGGCTTACTATAGACATAGACTAACCGTTTCATAAATTTTTATATTTCAAATTAATCATTATTTAGAGGGAGGATAGGAGAGGGGGCATAGACACTAGAGTAGTGCACTATATTCACCTAGGGCATCACAATTTAATGGGTGATTTGACCATGTTGAGTTTTAGGTAAGGCCTAAATATGAATAAGGATTATATTAATAGAGAGTATTATACACAAGGGTCATTTATCATCTTAGAAGAGTATGCAAGGTGGTTGAAAGTGATCAAAAGGGGCCCTAAGATAGGTCTAAAGCTAAATGTGTAAAAGAGTGTTCACAAGTGTATGTTAAATTTATCTTAACTATTAATTTTTATGTCTATACAATTCAACTCAGAAAATGAAAAAATCCAAGGGGTGTAAGTAAAGATAAAAGACTCGAGGACCTACAATAGGTGCTAGGGCTAATGTGTAAAAATAAACCCAAAGGTGTGTAGATGTTAATGAAATTTTAACTTGCAAGATATGTTAGCTCCACTATATATATATATATAGAAGTAATAATAAATATGAAAGAGGTACTAAAAAATTGAAATCAACATATAAAACTAAATCTATAGCAAGCATATAACTAAGTAAAATACTTCTTCAAGAACTAAGTGTTGGTTGACTCTTTGAAAATGTGTCCTTCATTTATTTAAAATCTATAAATATTGGGTCTAAGGATGTCTTTGAATAAATATGGGCCCCACCAATTTTGGATGTATTTTCCTTATTTTTCATGGGTGTAATCTAACTTTAGCAGTAAGTCTCCAACATTGAAAGTACAAACTTTGACTTTTTTATGTTTTTTAGTAATGCATGCTTTTCATTATTGATTACATTATAAATCATTCATACACCACTTGTATAATAGATATAAGGAATGAATATTATCTTCACAAATATATTCATTGAAATTATTCCATGAAGATAAAATATGTAAAGAAGGTAACTCAACTTATAATGGTAAAATGGATTTAAATCCATAAACTAAAGAGAAGTGAGAAGCCTTGGTGGTGGTATGGATACTAATACAATAATCATAAAGTGTAGGATATATCTTGAGATGTCAATATGATTAATAATTCCTAATAGTCTATTGAAAGTTATTAATAATTTTTTTAGTGGCTTTAGCTTGATTGTTACACTAAGGGTGATAGGGTGTGGAAAATGTGTGCATGATTTTGAATTTTGCACATAATTATTTCATGTCTTTGTTTTTTAAGTTCCCACCATTTTAATATATGTTGGTGTGAGGAATTATAAAATTACATATGACTATATTAATAATTAATTTAGAAATAATGATGCTAGTAAAATTAAAAAGGGGCATAGCTTCTACCCACTTGGTAAAGTACTTAGTGGTGGTAATGATGAACACATGGTTGTATTGTTATCTCGGTAACTTACCAATGATATATAATCCCCACATATATAATGGATAAGGATACTCCAAAGTTTTAAGCTCATCCTAAGGAGTTTGAACTAGATCATCATAGAATTGGCAAGGAATTCACTTTTTAGCAAATACGATGACATAATTTTTGAGGGTAAGTCAAAAGTATATCATATGTACCCATTTATGGGAAGTAATGTGTCCACTAAAAAAGACACTATAAATTCACCTATGTGCTTTCTCAATAATATAATGAACTTCATATTGAGTAACAAAATGGAGTAAGGTACCTCTAGAATTATGATAATAAAGGATGTCATGTCTAAGTATGTATTTCAAAGATTGTTTGTGGACTTTGGTCTTGTCACAAGAATCAATCTCTAGAAGATAAGTAATATTTGATAAATTGGATAATGTATTTGTACCATGGGATTTTTTAGATAGTGAAAGCCTCAATGTGTAAAATGAGAGAATCATCCTTAGATTGTAAAGTAGATATAGATTTCCTCATGTGGATGAGGAACTATGAGTCATGGAATGTTTGATGAGGATGAAAGAGAGAGAGGCTGATGAAGTAATAGAATTTTCTATAACATTTTGTTCTCATAGGTTTGATTTGGTGGCAAAATATGTAAACTCTTTATCAAGAGTAGACACAATTTGGTGATATGCAATGAGATTTACACTTTTGCATTATTGTTCACCACTAACTTGATAACATATGATTTGTGAATATTTTAAAGCATGTAAATATGGGATGTCTAAATATATGTTTTCTTGCATCCAAAGGATGAGAGATTCATATTTATCCATGATATTGGTGATTTAAAAGTTTAATTGAAAAGTTAGAAAAATAATTTGTCATAGGGATTGGTAGAGAAATACCCTGCCCCAATTCCTTGAAGGCACTTGGCTCCATCAAAGTGAAGTGTTCAAGTTTCCTCATGTAATTTGATTATAACCTCAGTTAATTATTATATGATGACTTTGGATTCAGGTTTGGAAACTAATAGTTTGGGATCTTTGAGGGTTTATGCCTTAAGGTTAGCCATAAAATTATGTAAGCAATCTTTAATATAAACCCTCAATTAAAAGGATCTCTTCATTGGGAAGAGTGTCTTAAAGGTGATTTGTAGATAGGATGGAGTGGTGTAAATTTAATCAATGATCACTTGGCCTTTAATTTTATTTTTGATAACAATTATTAATTTAAAATATATTAAGAATACCATCCATTTTTTGATTCTATATTTAGGTAGGAAACTTTGGAGAAGAATTAATGAAGGGGATCAGAATAGAATGGCATAAGTGTTATAATAAATCATATAATGCTAAAGCTTTCTATTATTAGAGAATATTGAAATAAAATCATGTTCTAATTTTGTGTAATGGGTTTCATAATGTATCAAGGAAGGATTTATGTATTAGATAACACGCTCTTTTATTTATTCATCTTTTTTAGAAACATTTCCCCAACTGATATAGGAGTAGTGAGGTATACAATATGACAGTGTGATCACTAGAAGGTGTTCAAAGAGTAAGAGTATGAAGAAATGATTCCTTCATGTTTTCAAAATATTTTTTCCATGTGTCAATCCATTCGAGATCATTAACTTTCTTAAGGATGGAATGTATTGAATTGATGTGGTAAGACATATTGGGGATCAATCATCAGATTACCGTAAATTTCCCAATATACATGTGAATGTTAGAAATAGATATATGAATAGTCATGTTTATAATAGAATCAATTTTGGTAGGATATACATCAATACCTTTTTAAAAAAATTAATAATCCTAAGAGCTTTCTATAGGTGACACCAAAAACATACATGTAAGGATTTAGTAAAACTTTATATTTGATGAGATGATTGTGTTGTAAGTTGTCATTGATGTCAATATGAGAGTTTTATTTGACACCAAATAAATATTGAAGTCAAGTTTTAAAATAATGTTGCTATGGTCATTCATTTGATATTGTTAATGTATCTTTGAGTGATCCATTATAGTGTCTTGTAAAGCATTATGAGGGATGATGAAATGAGTGGATACATGCTTGGTAGCTTGTTGAGAAGAGCAGTGTGAGAGTTGTGTGAAGAATGTTGGAAACATGTGAGATTTTTATGATGTCATTTGACCAATGTATAATTTTTAAATAATAATATAAGAGGTTTCAAAGTGTGATCAAGGTCCAAGTATAACTGACAGTCCTAGGCCTAAAGTGTAAAGAGATAAAATGTGACCAAATGGGGTATGAAGTTTAGGTTCCATGGAAATATTGATCAAATAATAATGGATTGAGGTGTGATATTTTGTTTCAATAATTTTTATGAATTTTTAGGTCTTGATTTGAAGTAAAAAGCAAGGAAATGAGTTTGAGGGTCTCATGTGTATGTAAATTAAAAAGTCACAAACCTGAGAAGGAAATTTTGATGATCATTGGCATGTCTAAAATTTTCATGGTGTCCAGAGACTTTTAGGATATATGGGTAAGGGTCTTAAATAATATATCCAAGCATTCTTTTGGAATTTGAGGGGAAATACTATATGAATAATTGTTAACACAAGAACAGGTGTCAAACCCTCTCAAAACCCTCTTAATGACTTGATTGGAGAGATCTTGTTGGAAATGGCTTATAATGGATTATTAAGGATAGTTTAATTATTTAAGGTGGTAGAGTACTCCCTCAGTCATCTCCATGTGGTAGTGTTATGTTAGGATAGTAAGTGAAACTTACAAAAAACCCTTATTTCTCAAAAAAATTATATAATAGGAAGGGTTGACCAAGTTAAAGAATGAAAATAAATGCAGGTTGAAGATTGAGATATATTTTTTTGTCCATGGGTTTATTTGTTTAATTTTTATCCTCTATGTCAACTATTTTTGTCACTCAAGTTGACCTATCACTAAATTGGGCTAATAGTGAAGACAATGAGAAAAACTAGTCAAGAGTGAGAATGTGTTTAGGGATAGTTGTAGTAAATTAGGAATGAATATAATTGATTTATGTTGTTTTTAAATACCTATAACTTATGTTAATATTTATTATATTCTTTGGATTTCATTTAAAATGGTATTCACAAAATGACCTATCTGAGTGAGTTAAGACAGTAAAGGTATATGTTTCAGAGATTGGTCTATTTTTTTCACATTTTCTATTATAAATCTATATATTAGTGTTTTATTATGTGATAAGTATATTAAAGGATATTTTTCATGCATTAATATTTATTATAAATGTTTTTACAGGTGTTGCAAGTCATGATCACCATGATTGGTTCACTGGGTAGAATGATAGTCTTGAGTAAGTGAGTGAGAATGGTGAGTTGGAGGATATTTGCACTTATCTGAAGCATATCATGAATATGATGTTATTTTTTAGGACATAGATTATCTATAAATTCTTTATTTAATGTTTTTATTCACTCTAAGATGTTGCAATATGAAATCTAAATTGGCTTATTTGACTATTTAAGGACTGTGAGAGAGTAGCTTAACAAATTAGTCTGTAAGACCAATGGTTGATCTAAAAATAAATAATATATATTATTTGATGTTATATATATATATATATATATATATATATATATATATATCACATAGTATCTATTTATATAAATTATAAGTCATTAAAGTATCATTAATATTAATAAAGACAACACTTATCATGACAGTGTTGATAGGGTTACTAGAAATTCTATGTAGTCATCTTACAAAGGTGAGTTTGGGGTATTTTGGATAGTTTTTAAGGATATATTATATATTAATATGTTATATAATTATATTAAGTTCATAATAATTAATTTAGATTCAAGGTTTGTCCCTGTGTAAGAGTAGAGAGTCATTTGTTTATGACTATGTTTTGTAGTAATCAGCCAATTCTAAGTGAACATATGAAAGTTATTAGTTTGAGGTCTTTTGTATTGTTTGATGATGTAAAATTGAATTTTTTATGACCATGATGTCATATATTCTCTACTAATTTAATTTTTTAATTAGGTTATTTGTAAAATTTGATTATATGCTTCAATTATGTGAGACAAACTTTCTGGGTGTGTGAAGACCTAATGACAAGTTAACCTAATGGCATGGTTCAAGGAGTGATTCAGACTAGTGGGTCATATGGAGCTAAGTGTAATTTATCAAGGGTATGTTATAGGTTGATTTTATGTGTTTCATGCATTGGTATATATTCAAAATGTTTCAAATTGGTCTAAGTGTAACATGTGGTTGAAGAAGACCTAATGCATAAGGTTTCTAAGTAGGCCTAAACAGAGATTAAGGTCTAAATGAGTTTGGAAAACCTATGTAATGTTTGTTTCATGTGTGAAATTTATTATATGACCCATTTCAATTGTAATTCAAGTGTGTAATTTTTTTTCTGACCAAGGTGGGTGAGAGTAAGTGATTGGTATAAGTACAAATCATAATAGGCCTATTTGAGTTAGTTGAAGGGATGAAAATATAAGAAAAGAAAAGAGATCTATGACGAGTATAAGTAGGTCATGTAGTCCATCAAATAGAATTAAATTATTATTCATGAACATATATCATGATTTATGCATGTAGATGATAAGGTCAGTTGACCTAATGAGCCTAGTAAGAGGCATATTAAGCAAGGGACCCTAGAAGGCTATTTGAGAGGGGTAAAAGGTTGAGAAGGATTGAATGTGTTGATTTTATATTGAGATATAAGAAAATTTTAACCATAGGTGTGTTTCAGGTGTATGATAGAGAGTATAATCTAGATATAGAATAAAGATATCTAAATAATAGGTCACCATCTGTTGATTAAGCAACAAGGTATATTGAAGGTGATCAAGCTTGTCTTGGCTAAGTTGATTCTTAGTCAAGAGGGATTTGGAGCTACCTTTTAGTTGGAATCTTAAAAAAGTGTAATTGAAGTGGTTGGGTTGGTTCCAAGTCACTTAGGGGGTTGTAACCTCATTGTAAGTTGGAGCTTGTTAAAGTACTAGTTGAGTTGGTGCTTGACTAATGAGGGGTTGGTGATCCTTGTGGGGTTGGTGACTCACTAAATGTTGATCCATTACTTATAGGATAATAGTCCAAGTGGTGATTCATTGGGTTTTATCCCATATGAGGGTTTTGCACATAACTCTTGTATTCATGTGTTATGTTTCTACTTCATACTTGTTTGAATGATTGATTATGCATTGTTATATCTCTATGTTAGTTTAGAAGGTTAATTAATGATGTATGGAATTAAGAAAAATGTTCATACATTGATTCAACCCCCACCTCTTAGTGATTGTGCATCTAATAATTGGTATTAGAGAAATTCCTTTAGAAGAGGCTTGATAGCTTGAAGGTGATCATAGAAGCACAAGATGGCTAAAATTTTGAAGGTCATGATTGAGATTTTCATAGAAGGTTGCATGATGCTACTGATAAGATTGACTAAGAATAAAAAATATTATTTAAAAGCTAAGTCAAAGATCAAACCTAAGTTTAAAATATATAAGGACTCTAAAGAGCATGTTTAATCTTGTGTTTCCATGAAGATTAAATGAAGTGATCTAAACCATGGCATATGATCATGTGATCTATATCGTTAAAGGTAAAGGTCTGTGTGTGAAGGATTCAGTTGATCATAAAAACTAGAGGAGCTAAGTTGAGTCTATGAAGCTACATGGATGAGCAAGGTATGTTAGAAGCTTGAGTTTGTTGATGAGACCTATTGGTGTTATGAAGTATGATTTAGCCTTCATGATATATAAAGTTATGAACATATATTCTTGTTTGTATTTGTATGATGGTTAAAAATATATGAATTAAGATAACAAGAGCCAATGGAGGAGTTCATTGGAATCATGAGTGTACATGTTACTGAAGGACCTAAGAAGAGGTTGTGAGGCATTCATATATGTCTTGGTGAAGTTTTGGTGTGCCATTTGACCATTTTGAGAGAGAAACATGCATCCTCTAGCCTAATAAGGACCAAACCATCACATAGGTATGAATTTAATAATAATTTTATGCATTTATTATAGGTACTCATAAAGTCAACCCTAGTCAAATTAAAACATGGAGATGATGTACTTTGTACCCTGAAGGTGCCCTAAAATTTTGGTGTCATGAGGAGTTGTCATCTTCAAGATATAATCTTACAAAGATCATATAGAAATGTATGATGTGATAAAGGAAATCAAATTTATACTTTAGGAAATAGTTGTTGAGAATTCAAAGATATGACCGTTGGGGTTTGAATTCAAATGAATGTGCATGAACCTGAGAGGATTATTTTGCTTTTATAAGCCAAGGAAGAGGTAAAATCAAGATAGTGAAAAATTAAAAATTGTATTATACTCCATGATGATCATCTTCTAGCTAGTAGTGTGCTTTGAAATTCCATATAGGTACATTTATTACATGTCAAAGTTGGTTTATATTGACTATGTTTTGTCTTATGAACCTGGATTGATCTAAGATAATTTAGATCCTTTTTAATGCACTTTAAATGGTGTTATAAGTATTTTATGGTGTCATTAACTCCTTGAATAACATTTCTATACATTTGGTTAAGAATTTGAAGGTTTTTTTGTAAAATAATCATATCAGGAATTATTGTCCTTAAGGTGATTATCATTTGTAAATAAGGTAAATTATAGAGGTTTTTTGGTACTTTGTGTCATCAAAATGAATAATTAGATTGGTTGAGAATTTTCTCAAGGTCATTTATCTCTCATAGGTGTGTTTCATATGATTTCTATGTGACCTATAAATAAAGGCAAGCAAATTTGATGAGGATTTCAAGACAACAAACCCTAGGAAGGATCCTTGATGAAGTGGATGGACTTGTGAGAGGATGTAAATTCCAATGAGTATTAGTTGGTCTTTTTACATGGTAATACTTAGTATGTATCATGTTTTAAAAGTATGGAATGCTTTTCTAAGCACAATATTGGGTTTATAAATCTAATATTAAAAAAAGAACAAAATAAGAGTAAGAAAATTGGTCTAGAAGACCAATATGGTCAGGAAGGTTGTATGATAGAATTATTGACTGAGGTACATGGAATGAATATGGAGTTATCTTCATGAGTAAAGACAACAAAGGTTTGAATATGTTCATAAAATAAATAAGACTATTTGTGGGATATAATGAATAAGGGAAACCAATGAAAGTGATCTCAGAGTTGTTTGGTGAATCTAGCTATAAAGTGAAATGTTTTATGTGCATGAAGATCTCAAGTTCATCACGATCAAGCCAACATGTTGATTTTGTGAGAAATAATATCCTAGTAGTCCTTCATAGTGAGTTGTTGACTCAGTAGGTAGAGTACACTGACAAGGGTCTTATGAGCTTATCCAAGCAATGATGGCTTATTAACCATAAATAAGATATAATGATGCATTATACCTAATGAAGATTATGCATAGATGGAGAAATCATATTGTTCTTATAATAATAATGCTCATAAAGTTATACGCAGACCTAGTTGGTTAATGTGAAATGTTGAACATGCCACAAGCTAAGTCAAGCTCTAATGACTTGAGGAATATTTTTGAGACCTATGGAGCATGAGAAATGGTGTATGTGATATTAAGAGTATTTTTCTTAAGAAAAATCCATGTGTTTGTAGAAGGCGATTCTATTTCCTTAAAACCATATATATGGTTTAGTAATCCTAATGAGGAATAGGCCTATATGAGGTCTTATATGAAATGTTAGTAAGTTGCATGATTTTATAAATATGTTTTAAGACTTATGGTGCATAGAAATATGTGTGGTGAGATTAGGGTCATTTTGGGGCTTACCTAAAGAGAAATAAGTCTACATATGGATTATTTATTATAAAATAAGGGAAAGAGGTTGATTCAAAATCTCATATCATTAAAATATAAGGACAAGTAGTTATAGGTGAGCATGGTGATAGGGGGAGCCTATTTGAGTTACTTAATGTCTACATGGCATGGTTTGTTTAATACCACGTCTAAGGATCAATTAGAAATCTTGAATAAGACCTTTGTCATTAATTTTAAAGGGGGAGAAATATTTTATTAGGATAAATACTAGCTTGGAAATAAGAGAGTGACCTTTTGTGTTAGAGTGTTTGCCATCAATTACAAAGGAGGATATTGTTTCAAGTTATCATTTATGTCATGTGTTTGAGCCTATCATTGATGTCAAGATGATATTTATCTTTGATATGAAATAAATATTGAGGTCAAATTTTAAAATAATGTGTCTATGGTCATTCATTTGAAATTTCTAATGTAGCTTCGAGTAATCCATTAGAGTGTCTTGTAAAGCATTGTGAGGTATGATGAAATCAGTGGATACAGGCTTGGTAGCTTATTTAGAAGAGTAGTGTGAGACTTGTGTGAAGAAGTTTGGAATCATGTGATATTTTTATGATGTCATTTGACATGTGTATGATGTTTTGATAACAATACAAGATGTTTCAAAGTATGATCAAGGTCCAAGTATAACTGGCAGTCTTAGCCCTAAAGTGCAAAGAGATAGAATGTGACTAAATGGGGTATGAGCTTTAGGTTCCATGGAAACATTGATAAAATAACATGTATTTATGTTTGAGATGTTTTTTCAATAATTTTTATGAATTTTAAAGTCTTGAGTTGAAGGAGAAAGCAAGGAAACAAGTTTGAGGGTCTCTTATGTATGCAGATTGAATAGTTGCAGACCTAAGAAGGAAATTTTGATGCTTATTGGCACATATAAACTTTGAATGGTGTCATAATTATTATAATATATATGGGTAAGGGTACTATATAATATATCCAAGCATTATTTTTGTATTTGAGGGTAAATACTGTATGAATAATTGTTGACAAAAGAATAGGTGTTAAACCCTCTCAAAACCCTCTTAATGACATGATTAGAGAGATATTATTGGAAATGGCTCAAAATGGATTATTAAGGATATTTTTATGATTATAGTTGGTATAGGAATCCATAAATAATCTCTAGGTGGTACTGGTCTATCAGGAAAGTAAATGAAACCTACAAAAAAACCTTTATTTCTTAGAAATTTGTTATAACAAGGAGGGTTGACTAGGTCAAAGAATGAAAATAAATATAGGTTGAATATTGAGACTATTTTTTTTTTTTAAATGGGTTTTTTTTGGCAAGTTATATCCTTTGTGTAAACTATTTTTGTCACTCAAGTTGACCTATCATTAAATTGGGCTAATAGTGAAGACAATGAGAAAAACCAATCAAGAGTGATAATGTGCTTAGGGATGAGTTGCAGTGGATTAAAAATGAATCTAATTGATTTAGGTTTTTTTTAATACATATACCTCATTTTCATATTAATTATATGATTTTGAGTTTGTTGAAAATGGTATTCACAAAATGACATGTCTGAGTGAGTTGAGACAGTGAAGGTATATGTTTCAGAGATTGGTATATATCTTCCAAATTTTATATTATACATATATATATATTAGTGTTTTAATATGTTATAAGGATATTAAAGGATATTTTTCATGAATTAAAATTTCATGAAAGTTTTTCTACAGGTGTTGTATGTCATTTCACTAGGCAGAATGACAGTCTTAAGCAAGTGAGTGAGAATGGTGAGTTGGAGGATATATTCACTCATATGAAGCATCTCATGAACATTATTTTATTTTTTAGGACATATTTTATCTATAAATTATTTATGGAAGGTTTTGAGTCACTCTAAGATGTTGTAATATGAAATCCAAAATGGATTATTTGACTGGTTAAGGACTATGATAGAGTAACTTAACAAATTAGTCTGTAAGACAAATGGTTGATATAAAAATAAATAATATATATATATATATTATGATGTTATATATATTACGTATGATATATTAATATAAATTATAAGTCATGAAACTATTTTTACAATAACTAAATACAACACTTATCATGACTGTGTTGATATGGTTCTTGGCAGTTATGTGTAGTCATCTTACAGAGGTGCGTTTGGGGTGTTTTGGATAGTGTTTAAAGATATAATGCATGTTAATATGGTATATAAGTATATTAGGTTCATGATAATTAATTTATATTCAATTTTTTCCATGTGCAATAATAGAGTGTCATTTGTTTAAGACTATGTTTTGTAGCAGTGAGATAGTTCTGAGTGAGTATATAAAAGTTATTAGTTTGAGGTCTAATGCATTGTTTTATGATGTCAAATGTATTTTTTAATGACCATGAGGTCATTTAGTCTCTATTAATGTAAATTTTTATGAGGTTATTATGAAAATTTGACTATATACTTCAATTATGCGACACATATTTTTTGGGTGTGTGTAGACCTAATGGTGTGGTTCAAGGAGTGATTTGGACTAACATGTGGTATGAAGATAAGTGTATGTTATAAATGGTATATTTTAGGTTTATTTTATGTGTTTCATGAAATTTTAGAGACTCAATATGTTTCAAAGTGGTGCAACTGTAATTTTTGGTTGAAGAAGACCTAATGCATTAGGTCTCTAAGTAAGCCTAAGAAGAGATTAAGGTCTAAATGAGTTTGGTTGACATATGTAATGTTTTTTTCATGTGTAAAACGTATTATATGACCCATTTAAATGGTAATTAAATTGTTTAAATGTGTTTTTCTGACCAAGGTGGGTGAGAGTAAGTGATTGGTATAAGTACAAGGCATAATAGGCCTATTTAAGTTAGTTGAAGGGATGAGAATATAAACAAAGAAAAGAGATATTTAAGGAGAATAAGTAGGTCATGTAGACCATAAAATATAATAATATTATTCATGAAAATAAATTATAATTTATTCATCTATATGATAAGGTCAGTTGACCTAATGAGCCTATTAAAAGGCGTATTGAGCAAGGGAGCCTAAAAGGCTATTTAAGAGGGGTATAAGGTTGAGAAGGATTGAATGTGTTAATTTTTTTTTTGAGAGATCATCAAATATACATCATAGGTGTGTTATAGGTGTATTAAATAGAGTGTAATATAGATAGAGTAGATAGAGAGATAAATAATAGGTCACTATTTGTTGATTAACAATAAAGTGTTGTGAAGGTGATCAAGTTTGTCTTGGTTGAGTTAGTGCTTAGTCAAGAGCAAGTTGGATCTAACTTGAAATTTGATGCTTTTAGAATAATCCTTGAAGTGAATAGTTTGGTTACAATTCACTTAGTGTTTTTTATCCTCCTTATAAGTTAGATCTTGCTAAAGGAATAGTTGAGTTGGTTCTTGACTAGTGAGGGGTTGGTACTCCTTATGGGGTTGGTACCTTACTAAATGTTAATCCATTTCTTATAGGATAGTAGTCAAAGTGGTTTTTCAATGGTTTTTATCCCCTATGAGGGTTTATCACATAGCTCTTATGTTCATGTGTTATGTTTCTACTTCATACTTATTTACGTGATTGCTTATGCATTATTATATCTCTATGTTAGTTTGGATGGTTAATGAATGATTTAAGGAATTAAGAAAAGTTTGTACACTAATTCACCCCCCTCTCAGTGATTGCACTTCCAATAGATTGAACATGGTAGCAATATCATGAAGATGGTTTTCATTTTGCCTTTGATTTTACAATAAGGTCATCCACATATGTTTTAAATATTTTATGGATGAGATCATGAAAGATATGGGTCATCACATGTTCATAAGTTCCTCCATCATATTTAAGGCCAAACGGCATATTAACATAGCAATAACTTCCCTATTCGGTAGTAAATGTATTTTTATATTGATCTTTGAGAACAATATGAATCTGATTATAGCCTGAAAAACTATCATAAGGGAGAGAATCTCATAGGAAATTGTAGTATCAATAATGGAATAAATCAATGGTAAATGGAAATTATCTCTAATACATGCTAAGTTGAGATTATGAAATTAAATATAAATGTGAATGAGCATAGCGAATTTATTATGAATGGAAACAATGTTGGATACCCATTTAGAATAATCTATAGGTATGATGAACTTAACATTTAATAGTTTGATAATTTATTTTAACGTAGAAATATTAGGAGGAAATTTGCATTGCTTTTGATGCACATGTTTCACATCTAGATATGTGATGATGTTATGGACAACAATTTTGGGTTCAATATCAGGCATGTCCTTATATAGCCAAGTAAAGGATTGATAACATTTATAAAAAAATGGCTAAAATTATCTTTCTTTTCAAGATAAAGTTCCTTAGAGATAATAATTAGTTTAAGAGAGTCGATTGTGTCATATTTAATTTCAAATGTTTCCTCAATGAGCATGGAATTTTTGTCTTGGAATTATTATGGAGTTGGAGGAAGCTTATAAATAAGATGTGTCTTGGGATCAATGCTAAAAGTAACATTTTTGAAATAATGAGCCTTTTTCTATAAATTTCCAAATTTTTGATGTTGGCAAAAAAGTTGAGGCTCTTTAGCATGGAGTAATTCTAACATAGCTTCATCACTAAGAAGTGTATGTAAGGTTTTGTAGTATTAAAAATCTACTTAAAGATATAAAATGTGATTAAATTTTCTTCTAAAATCAAAATATAATTGTATTAAATAATTAGTTTTAGAATCTAAGGAAAATTATAAAGTGAAGTACAAGGAAAATAATTTGAATGGATGGTATCGACTTAGCTGATATAGTCTGTATAGAAGAGCTAGGTTGAATTATATTGGATTTTTTATATATTTAGAAGTGATAAGAATATTTTTGACTATACCAAGTTGGCTGATGTATTCTACTATAGGTGGTAAATCTAAGGGAACTATATTAGCATTGGATGATACCTAGCCAATATAGTCAAAGATTGAAAGTTGAATTATATCAAGTTGGACAATACAATCTAAAGGCTAAGAGATAGAATGAACTATATTGGGTTGGTTGATATCATTAGGACTATGTTGAACTATCTAAATAGTGTCATGTTGGTTGATGTCTTGATATGTGGGAGTAGTAAATATTTCTTGGATAACCCATGGAGTATCTACTAATGGTGGATTAATAGGAAGGATGTGACCTTTAGGTTTTTGTTTGGTGTCACTAAAATCAAAGAATATGTGAACCACATGAACATCTCAGTTAAAGACATGCATTTTTTCAATAGTATTTTAATAATACATTAAATCCAAGTCTCATGATTGAGTTTGTGTCATTATGTAGGCATCATCATAAGAGGAATATATGTTACATGAATGATGAGTTGGCTAAACAATTTTAGTAGAAGTATCTTTAGTGGAGACACCCACGTTAAAGTGCAAGGGGGCATTGATAAAGGAACTAGAAATAGTTTGGATACCCTATATTCATTGCAAGTGAAGTTAGATTTAATGTAATAATATTCATTGGTGTTGTGTGGGGGATGACTTTTGTAGTCATATAAAATGTGAAATTTGGTAACTTGAGTGTGGGTAATGATAACCAATCCATAGGTCCATCTTACTTTCTCTCATAACCCTCATAGACATGTTTTCATTGATTTCTAGTCATCCATAGCCTTCTATATTAAACCCTTGCAAAGCCAAACTACTCTTTTCATGTTTAATCCATCCCCTAGGTCCCAAACCCTCCAGACAACATCACCTAAATAGGACTATAATGCTGAAACCTAGGGTGTCAAGTTTTCAACACTATTGTCCAAGTGCATTTTGGCCTCTAATGGTCATATTATTTTCAGCCTAATGTGAATTAATTTAACCCAAAATAATTAAATACCCTATAAAAGGCCATTCAAATTTCATTTATAAGGGTTGGCACTCTTTTACAAGAGAGAAGAAATAATATAAGTAAGACTACTCAAGCACTTTTCCCTATTCTCTGCATACAACCATCCATTAGTATTTTAAGATTATTCAGACCTTTACACCAGTCCCTAATCATTCCAAGTACACCTAGTTTCACATTTACCTACATTTTCATCACATTATTACACTAATTACTTCAATGGGAGAACTACATATAGCTTGATCCCTCCTCAGAGTATTGGTATGTAGGCAACATGCCCACACATGGGGTGTGAAGTGTGTCTAGTGTATCCTTTACACCCTAACCCCTTTTATCTATTTTCCAAAGTTACATTTAATTACATAGAATATTAAATCACACAAATAATCAGATCTATAGGGATTATATTGATATAAAGGATATGAAATTTGTTACACAAGCTCACACAGATGTTATGAATAAAACCTAGAAAAATCATATCTTTATGAATAGTTTGGGCAATAGAAACAAGACCAAGACTCTAGTGTTAGACAACAAGGTGTCTTATTTTTGGTGGTCATATACAATCATATTATGAAGTATAGATATTATTTTTTGATAGTGTCCCAGTCTTGTTCCTCTAGTATTAGACTCTATCTTAGCCATAATAACCTAGAATAAGCAAAGTCATATTTTCTCTCACTCATTACTATTTTTAGGAAAGGCAAACATACAACTTGTTTAAATAAATTGGTGGCTTAATTATTGAATATTATTTATGGATTTTATCTACTTATACCCATTTATTATTTAGGAATTAAACATCTAATTTCCTAAAAATAATAAATCATTTGGTGAACCTGACTTACTTCAAATTTTGCATAAAACCTCTAGGGTAAATTCCTAGCCGATTTTTTCCATTAATTTTTGAATTTTTCCTTGAATATTAAAATAAAAAATTCCTCTAAATTTTTCAAATTTTGAATTAAATTTTAAAATAAATTTATTTCAAACCCTAGTTGCATCAACTAGCTCCTAGTAATTATCTAGTAATTTTCCAATCATTTTCTAAATTTTTACTAGCATATTTAAATTAAAAAAACCGTTCAAAATTTAAAAATTCATAGTATTTTTAAAAATTTAATTTTTTTTTCTAAAACCCTATTTGCATCTACTAGGTCTCTTTAAATCACTAATTTTCCAATAAATATCTAATTTTTCACTTACATATCCAACTCAAAAATTCACTTCAAATTTCAAAAATTCATAGTAATTTTTCAAATAATTATCTGTCAAAACCTTAGTTGCATATACTAGGTCCCTATGCTTCTTGAGGTATCAGCTTACATTTATAATCAGATTACAAAAATGGATCTCACTTATTTTCACATATTTCTTACGTATCTTGTGAATAATAAGGAGGCCTTACTTGGTCATATCATGTACATGAATGAAGTATACCATATGTTATTACAAAGCTTCATTCTTTGAATTTCATGCTTAATTTTCATAATAAGGGATGATATCAATAAATTTATTGATAAAAATACACAATATTTCAATATTTCTTTCGTATACTCTCTCTCTCTCTATATATATCATGTAGAATAATTTCTAACTCTCTTTTACTAAACACATTAGACATATCACAACACATGTAAAAAATGTTTATGAATTCATGCACAATATCATGCTCTTTATCCCTTGCTTCCTATATCTCATATGGAAAAACATTAAATTTTATCATGCTAAACACATTAGACATATCATAACACATGTCAAAATTTTGTATGCATTAGTGCATAAATGCATGCTCTCTTTTCCTTGTTTGCTATCTCACCTATGGAATGTTATTTATAATCATATTATTATACAACTTAAAACTCTATTTACATGAATTTCATCTAATATACATGATTTATACTTAGATATACCTAACTCTTTGGATACATACGTAGAGGATCCATTACATAAGCTAACAACCACCTGTCAAGTTTCAATGTCATATCTTATGCACATGAAAGATTTTCCTTCTCCTCCTCTCCCCCAAGAGGGTGCTAGCTAATTTCCTTCTAACCAAGTCCATGCTATCACCCCTCAAAAAGGTGATTTAGCCTATGGTATTATTCCTAATGAAAATTCAACCTATAGCTTCTTCACACCCTCTTCAACATATGTGCTTACATGTTCAATAAAAATCAACTAAGGTTTGCACTTGTGAGACTCTAAGGGATAAAATCATCAGTATGAGAAACTTAATTTCATATTTACAAATGTCAAATCATATATTACATGAAAAAATAGACTATGATACAAAAGCCTCAAAGGCACCTTAGTGTCAATCATGTATATACACCTTCACCTAGTCAATTGGTTGCAAGCAATGTTACACATCAAAACAAAAAATCACAATAAAGTAACTCTACAACTAGTGATTAAAAAAGCATTCAAAGATAAAATAAGATTTCAAGTGAGGTACTAAGGGAGATTATTAAATCTAAGTTGACAAGATTACCTCCTCTACATTTATTAAGAAGATCTGATATCATTATGCATATCATAAAATGCATGGGCATCACACCAATTCATGTTTGTCATTGAAACAACATATACAATAGATAATTGATAATGAGGACTCTATACAAGGTAAATTATTCAAGAAATACATAGTGACAAAGGAATACATTCACAAAGGGTCAAATTTAGAAACAATATAGAAGTGGCTACCAAAGCATAACTCAGAATAATAAAAGGATCAAAAAGAAAAATCAGAGCAATAAATAGTACCAAAATCATAGGTAAATCATGAAAAATATAAAATATACCTCTTTAAAATGAATCTCAACATTCAAATTAGTATGGGTTTGGTCAAAAATATCTACAATAGTTTGATTATCAAGGTCAAGGGTTGGGCAAGCATACTCAATGCATCACTACTCCTATTCCAACATTTGATAATGCTTGTCATCAAGGTTTGGGATTTATTGAACATACTAAATCAAAGCATTCATAGACACAATTTATCCAAGGAAAATATCCAAATACAACAAACATCAACACTAGCATTCCATTGGTTCAAAATCAAGATGATAATTATGAGTGGAACAATCCAGGTTATTATGATTTCCAAGATACATGCAATAAATCTAGATATTCATAGTCATATTCACAACCATTCCCTTATGCTTCATAATCATGCATGATTCCTTTATTTGATATAGGACACCATGATAGGTAGTCTCTTCTGAGACTCATTAGTTAGCATCATCTCTTCTCATGTTTGCTTGCACATAACTTATATCAAAATACAAAAATATGAAATTTTAACAATTACAAAAACATTCAAATAATTTAAAAACACAAAATACATTTATATTGTATGCATCATCCATGATTTAGATTTATACTATTATATTAGATTTACATTTATTATTCTATGCTATGGTTTGTTGATTATCTACATTACCATGCTTCACTTGATCTTCTTTGAGTGTGTACAGTGACTTCCATCTCCTTGATTGATTCACTCTACCCATTGAGGGGGAATCTTACTTATACATTCAAGATGCACATCGATACATATTACCACTAGGGGCATCTTCTATATGACTACACCATATAGGTTATGTCATTATTATACCACACACTCTAGTTATCATGTTGTCATACATTAGTTACTAGCTTACATAGATTACCACATTGGAACTCACTAGTATCTTGCACTTGTGTATTTCCTAGCATATACCTAGTCTTGTACTAACATGTCTTGCATACTTTCACTTCTTTCCTTGATTAGTTATATGCAATTGTATTTCCATTTTTTACATGTTTTTCTTTCTTGCTTTGCATAGCTAGATGTGATTGCATTTCCATTTCTATTTTTATTTCTTATGTGTGCCTTAGGATATTTGACAATGTCATTTGCTTCTATTCATGTGTGTGTACATTTGGAAATTTTCCAATGTCCCTTTTTTGTAATCTTATATGTGCCTATGGCCCTCATGCCAATCTTGCTTGTTTTATAGTATGTGTACGTGGAATTTGAACTTGCCTTTTATGTTTGCTTTCTAGTATGAGTGTCATGTGCCCATGTCCCTTTTTTTATTTGACACCCTTGTATGCTTCTTTATTCTTGGTTTGTATGCTTATTGCTTGATTATTTATCTTATTTTCATATGCCATGATCCATATCATGAATTTATCTTGATTCCTTAGATGCCATGATGAACATCATGCTCCATCCCTCTTGAAAACTAATAACTAACACTTTTGATTCTAGTTCATTACATTACACATGATTTTACACTATGATATCTATCTAGGCATACCCTTGTTGATCTAATAATCTCTCAATATAAATATTGTTATATCTCAAGATATCTTATCAATTATCATTACTATATCATGTATCTATGTATCATAACACACTTATAAGGCTCTTTCTTCTAAGGTCAGTCATTACAGGGTCTTCATTCCCACCCTCAGAAGAGGGGGTAGCAAACATGGGTTTTTGGCATAGAGATCAAAACTCATAGCGGTCAAAAAATTAATTTTTAGAACACTCAGAATAGGATCTAGACATTAGACCAGGCAAAATAGAGCAGGTAGACATCATAAAATCTAGAACAATCATCATATTTAGCCTTAGACAATAATGCCAAAGTTAGACTATAGCACCAAATAATAGGGTGTCCTATTTTTGGTGCTCCTATCTAGATAACAAAAAAATTAGATTTTTTAAGAACTAATAGAAAGGTGGTTGGCATCCTTTTTCAAGTTTGGATTTCATACAAGATTAACTTCTTGAGTACTTGATTTCCTAATTTGGATTCCACATAAGCCTATTTCACCAATTTTAGAGTGTCTTTCATATAAGCCTAATCTCCATCTTTTGAAATGGCCAAAAGTGATCTAGTTTCCAATAAATATTCAATTATCCACACAAACATTATCATATCACAATACATTCATGGGATTTAGAAGCTATCTCATATGACATTTATTCCATACTAGTATTACTTCATAGCTTCACTTCATAGGGAAATGATGGAACTAAAGGGCCAAACTATATATTATTGAGCCACCTATTTAGAGGTATTAGACACACTATCCAAACATCAATTGACACACGCATGATTCATTAGCTTCACTTAGTAGGTGACGATAGAGTTAAAGGGCCTACCTTTGCATTTTTGAGTCACTTATAGGTAATTGAGAACTTATCTCCATTCATGATATTACTTTTGGTACAACATATACCTATCATAATCTAACATCATAATAGATTCACACTTCACACTGTACTCTCTCTACGCACATCCAACATCACATAGCTTCATGAGCTTCATCATTATATGTAAGTTTAGGTGTGTTTTCTATTTTTCCTTTATCCTAGTATTTTGATGTTTTACATCACTAGAATAATGGGGGTAAATGTAGTCATATAAAATGCAAAATATGATAACTTGAGTGTGGCTAATGACACCAAATCCATAGGTCCATCTTGATTTCTCTCATGACCCTCATAGGCATGTTTTCTCTGATTCCCAATCATCTATAACAGTTTAGACTTAACCCTTGTACACCCAAACTACTCTTTACATGCTTAATCCATCCCCTAGGTCTTGGACCCTCCAAACAATAGTGCTAAAACCTAGGGTGTCAATTTTCTAGCACTATTGTCTAAGTACATTTTGGCTTCTAACGGTCATATTCTTCTAAATATTTATCCTAATTCATGTCAACCTAACATGAATTCATTTAACCCACAATCATTAAATCCCCTATAAAATTCCATTCAAAGTCCATTTAGAAGGGTTGGCACTCATTTACAAGAGAGAAGCAAGAATAGTCAATCACTTTTCCCTATTCTCTGTATACAACCATCTAATAGTATTTAAAGCTTATTCAAACCTTTACACCAATCCCTAATCATTCCAAGTACACCTAATTTCACATTTACATGAATATTCATCACACTATTACACTAAGAACTTCAATGGGAGAATTACATATAGCTTGATCCCTCCTCAAAGTATTATTATGCAGGTAGTATACCCATATATGGGGTGTGAAGTGTGTCTAACATATCCTTTACACACTAACACATTTTCCATATTTGCTAAAGTTTCATTTAATTACATAGAAGATGCAAGAACATGAAGAATCAGCTCTACTAGGAGTTTTGTTGATATCAATGATATGAAATTTAGTACACATGCTCACATAGATGTTGTGAACAAAACCCAAAAAAATCATAACTCTATGAGTAGTTTAGACAATAGTGATAAGACTAGGACTATATGACCAAATAATAGGGTGTCCTATTTTTGATGGTCATATTTAATCATAAAATGAAGTCTAGATCTCAGTTTGTGATAGTGTCCCAATTTTATTCCTCCAATATCAGACTATGTCTCAGTCATAATAGCCCTAAATAAGCTAAGTCATATTTTCTCTCGCTCATTTCTATTTTTAAAAAAGGCAAAAATACAACTTGTTTAAATAAATCCATGGCTTAATTATTGCATATTATTTACTGATTTTCTCTATCAGACCCATTTATTATTTAATAATTAAACATCTATTTTCCCAAAAATAATAAATCAACTTTCAATATCATATTCAATCAAAGGAATGGTCTTATCTTGTGGAAGGAGAAAAGGAGGAAGCCATTATGAAATATAATGAGGTAATTGAGTGGTATTATACATCTTTTGAAACTCATTGTATTCATCATAATCTTAATTCATAAGAGTGACATACAAATTAGGATTCATGTTGATGAAATTGGGAAAAAATGAACTATTAATATGAGGAATAATTGGGATGTAGTAATAATTTTTAGCCTTAGGAAGTTCAATCCCCCAAGTGTTGGGATTTGCTTCATACTTATAAATTTTGACATTATGGATGAAATTTATGCATTGGCCACTAGAATATGTGATATTTGTCATGTGATACATCCATATATGACGTAAAATCATGTTATAGGAAAGTGTAAAATCTCAAACCATAAGCTTGGTGCAAATGTTTTTGGGTCTGATAGTGAGAGGGAGCCAAATTCAACCAAGAGTCTTTTGATTAGTTTTATCAAATCCACGACAAGTCTAGTTTACTTAAGATTATCTTTGGATATCTAAGTTAGTTAATTATCTAGAGGGAATTAACATTAATGTCCAAGATTTCATCTACAAATACTTTTCTTATTAATTTATTGTTGATTCCAATCTTAATAAAGAGGGGTGGGTCATCATATCATTAAAAAAAACTAATAATAATCATATTTTCTTCATGAAAATATATGAAGGGTTTCCTAGAGGGATAATATTGAGAAATGATTTCAATATCATGAACTTTTATAGGTGTATCAACTTATAAGTTTAGGATAGGCACTTAGGATTCACTATGTGGGGGATCTTCAATGTCTTTAAATTGTTGCATGAGAAACTTGTGGTGATAATGAGAAGTTCTCACTAGTTCCTATTAATGATCTAGATATCACCCTACTTGAAGGCTTGATAGATTTTGATTTGAAAATTTTACACCTGGACTAACATTCGAATGATCTAAGATGTGTGACACATAAACTCATATGAGACCTCTAGATTTTGGTGCGATTAGCTCCTCTGATGTATCACTCTGCATTGCTTACTAAACTACTAAATGTTGGGATGAAAAGGGAGAGAAGGAAAATGAAATGGAAATCCTACTCTATTATTGGTGATACACCTTTATTATTGGTTCATCCACTCAATTTGAGCTTCTAAAACACTGATTAGATAAGCAAAGATTGAATCTACAAATCTAATTGAATCTTATGCATCAATATTTTGTGAAGAAGTTTTATAATTTAATATAATATTGAGGCAAATGATGTAATAGGCCTAATTCAAGGCACTAACCAACTAATGTTTATCCACTATCAACTTAAACAAATGACATTAAACATAACCTGCATAATATCATACAATTATCTAGGTTGCATCAAGACTTGATAAGAGATATATTTCTACCACATATGCAAATCAAACTGGTATTAACACACTATACCAGAGTAATGTAAATTTCAAACAATATTTTATTTCTCTAAAAAGGTTACAAAACTCAAGTTTCAGCATAGTCTGGTCTTACCAAAAGAGGGATCCTTCTAAAAAATGGCTAAAAATCTTACATATATAGAAAATATAATAAATATCCAAGATTGGAGTTAAAAAAATAAGAAGAGATTAACTAGATGTGAACTCTAGTCAATTTTTGAGTTTAAATTAATTATAATATTCTTTAAATATCTTCTTCTTTTTTATCTTGCAAGAAACCATATTTTTGGCATTGAAAAAGTGGTGGGACCATCTTGATTTCAAATCAAGTCATCATGCATGAAAATACGTGCCATTGTTCAATAATAAATTTATTTTAGAATATTAAACAAAGTATTCTATTCTTCAAGTATTCAAAAATTTACATGGCCTTTACTTTTGGCATAGAATTAGATGTGGTGGGCCCATGTTGACTTTTAAACCTTGCTTTCATAAAAATCATGCCATAAATTGTAATATAACTCCATATTGAAAGTGAGTTTAAGTTATTCAATTTCCTTATCTTGCATGAAGTGATAGTTGTGGATTGATTTAATAATGATATTTCCACATAAAAAATATATATTTCATGTGAAAAACTCCATTTTAACTCTAAGATAGACATTTCAACTCCAACCTTCATTTATTTGATTGATAAAAAAGACCGATTAAGCCAACTTTTGTCACTTAGAAGCTCCCTGGAAACTTCAAAATAAAAAGAGATGGTTCTTTATTCATTTTTAAATATTTTAAAACACCATCATATACCTAAAAAACTCACACAAAGTTTATAAACAACCAAAATATTGAATTTTGCTCTTGGAGGCTTCATCTTGTTCAAGCTTATTTTCTTCTTAACTGTGTTTTGAGAGGCTTAGGTCTGTGTAAAAATAGAAATCACCTCTATTTTTAAAATTGCCTCTAAATTTTTATGTATGATTACTCAACTCATTATGATGCTACACACAAAATTTGGAGTGAAAACTCCACCTGTAGATGCCAAAAACCTCAAATAGCCTAAAAAATGCCCCTTTTGCATGGAATATGTGCATACGTAATATGTATTTTTGCATATTTTTGGATTTTATTTCATGGGTAATGGATTTTTTCCAAATAAAATTAATATTAAATTAGTTAAATAGTCCATTGAAACTTGTTTTTCCATAAAAAACCTTAAAAAATGCAAAATTTCCTTAAACCATGCGAAACTAGTGCCTTTTAAAATCTTGGAAGCACCAAGATTTGCCAAATAATGGATGTTTTTGGAAAATTTATTTATAAAAAATGATTGAAAAAATTAAAACATGGATTAAATGATGAAAAAAATCCAAAAATAAAATCTTAAAAAAATCCATTTTCTCTCTCTAACCCTACACTTTTCTTGAAAGCATGCCAATTTGTAGATTTGACATGCTATTTTTTCTCACTCTATTAGACCATGAAATTCATGAATAATATTTTAATTATGAAATATAAATATATACTAAGTCCCCAATATTCTGGAACAACTTGAAATTTCATGAAACCCTTCCCAGGTGAGGAAAATTTGAGAAAACCCTGTTGCTTTACTGGTTGTAATGCTACAAAAATTAGCCTATCATAAACCTAATGGTACTTGAGCATGGAAAATACAATTAAAAAACAAAAAAATCCATTATTAATCTATATAAATCTATTTTTCACACCCAAAAATTAAAATATGTACCTTTCTCTAGATGACCTTACCATCATCAAACCTACAAGCAGGTCACTATGTGCAAACTAGGAGGAGTGCCTGTATGAAATGGTTTTGAGACTTTGATGCATCCAAATGACATAAAAATTTTGTTAAATATTTTTAATAAACTTTTATTTATTTTTTCTACACCTGATGTAAAAAATCCATATGGATCCGTACTTCTCTTCTCAAAAGTGAAGAAAATAGCTTATTTTTGGTTTTTAAAAACGAATTCAAGCTTCCAATGCCAAGATAATACATGAGATGGATTTAAAAAAATATATTTCATGCTAAAATATAAGATTTGGAATTTTTCACACTTTATAGGAATAACTTTGGCACATGTGGATCCAAAATAAGCCTTTTTTGACTTAAAAATTGCATTGAATTACCTTTTTAAGCCACAAAACTTTTGGATAAGGCTAAAGTTATATTTTTAAATATAAATAAAGGTATTTTGAATAATTTAATGATATTTTTAGATAAATCCTATGTTTTAAAGACTAAAAATGACTTTTTAGACCAAAATATACTGGTTTGATTAGGTTGTAGAGGCTATTGATGGTTTCTAAAAAAATTGAATTACAGGGGTTGGAATTTGGCCTCAACAGGTCAAATTACCATTAGTTCCATTAAATGTATTTTTCAAGGCATGGAATTAAGCTCATCTATAAAATTTCATTGTTGTTTAGAGGTAAATCTAGATTGAGTCTTAACTTTATTGTTAAGGAGTGAAAGAATTAGGTTGAGTATCCAATGGTGGAGTCAAATCATCACTAGTCGGTTGATTTAAATATGAAGTAGGTTTGGTGGTAGTATCTTTTATAATTTGGTATTCAGTATAAGGATTCTCAGGTTTGGAAATAGTATCTTTGTGAGTGAGATTATGATGGTAGTTGACCTTTTATGCATTCACATATTGGTAATTAGTATAATATTGGTCATAATCAACATCAATAGCACAAGAATTGAGTTGAAATGTTGTGTATTGGAATTTAACAGTTGAATTTTTTTTGAATAATCATAATTCGAAGATATGGAGTTAGATGTTTGATTTTAGGAATATTTAAGGTATTATCTATGATTATATTTGACCACAACATCATGGTTTAAGTTTGCTTCAAACATGAGAGCTATTATAAATTTTTAAGGCTACAACATGTCTCATGACAGTGACTGCTATCAGCATGAAACCAAAAAAACCAATTAGGGTCATACCATGGTGCAGGTTAGTATTAGTATCAAAAAATGTTATATGGAGATAAAAATTTCTTAAATTATATCACACTAAAGGGAGGGAAGTAGGGAATTTGATTATTTGAGTTGGTTGATCCTACTTTGGTTTGAGGAGGCTTAGGTTGTGTTGGAACATATAATGCTTAAATGGTGGCCTTATTGGACCCTTAGCACATTTACATAGGTAAATAATAAATGTTTTAGTATTACTATCCAACACAAGTTAAATCATTATGTAAATATAATAATAAAACATATTAGTTATTACCATTAGTTTTATGTTTTTTAGGGAGAGGTTGGACCTGTTGGTTACAACAATCCACATCCACACCCTATTATAAAAAAAGGTTTTAACCCTTTGTTAAATCATTAATGATACACATATTATTGTGGCATTCAATATTTGTGTATGTAAAATATTATTGAAATATATTTGGATCAAAGTATAATATTGTGTCCCATTAGCTGGACAAAAAAAAACTAAAAAATAAATTAAAAAATAAATCCTAAAAAGTAATTAATGATATTTAAAATTTTTGGAAAAATGTATTTGCACTACATATTTGTATATATAGTCTAAAACATATTTTTTGATTAATTTAAATAACCCAAACTCAAGATATTTTGAGGAGAATCTTAAAGTGTATGTGGCCTCATTATGCCAAAAAGTGGAACAAACTATTATGCTTTGACCCATTTGTGAAGGTCTATCAGAGAATAAGTGAGAAGTTGGAGGATTGTATTGGGTATTTAGGTTTTCATGTGTGAATATGAAATATGGATTTTTTTAACCTCTATTAGATATTTTCCCACCTGTATCAATGTCATATATTGATCTGTGTCATTTGCTTATCAATTCTCATCTAAATCTCTTATGTGTACTTAATATATATTACACACACACATATCATAATTTGACATGGTACCAGAACCTAAAGATGTTTATTTATTTGTAAAAAAATTTATTGAGGATCCAAACCTTGTTCAAACAAAATAAAAATTAGTTTTTCATCATGATGAGGTGGTGTATGGCCTTGGGAGGCAAATAAATTATTTTTTTCACTCAAGTTTTGTTTTTGGAATTCCTATTGCATGTAAAGCTTGGTAATGCAAATCCAACCAAACAAATGATTATTTCAAGCACTCAAAACTCCATTTGAGTAAACTGTAATCATTTTTTGAATTTTTTTTGTTATGTAGGATGCCATTATTGCCTTCTATAGTCCAAACAAGTTAAAATTTTATTTTTCAAGTTTCTAATGCATGGATCTTGGATTTAGTCATGAAATTTTTAGTTTTTTTGGCCTGTAAACTCATTCAAAGAGCTTGTGGAAGGATTCAAATGATTTTTTTTTTAAATTATTGACATAAGTGTCATTGTATAGCCTTGTGGCATTTTTTTGAGCCTAGGAAATTATTAAAAAAATGGTTATTACACTTCATTGTTGGGCCTCACCATCACTCCTATAAAGACCCTAAAGTAGCCATTTGACTTTGGATATTTTTTCATTTTCCTGGGTGCTCCTTTAAAGCACTGGTGAAGTGAAATATCAATTTTTTGAGTCAATTTTTTGAAGTTGTAGAGGCTTTAATAAGTAATTTCAGGAAGACTAACAAAAATTTAGGTTATTTGGTGGCATGTACTTGATTCTATGTAGTTTAAATCTATCCCCTAGGTGTCATAATTATAACATGATCAAATACAAGTGAGTATAAATTTTGTAAAAATATTTTAACAATAATTTATTTTTTACATCATCAATTTCTTTCAAAAACCAAGTGGCCCCCACCTTTAATTTTTCACCCAAAATAATTTATGTGAAAATATTTTTGATATTATTTTTTATAGGCACCATAACTAATTTTTAAAGTAAAAAATATATATAAACATATACATATATGTTTATATATATATTTTACTTTAAAAATTAGTTAAAAATATTTAAAAATAAATTAGTGCATATAAAATCTGAAGCAATCTTCTAGATGAGTTGGTTGTTATCTTTTTACCAAAAGTTACAAAAAGGAGGTCAAAGGTTCAAAAATCATTACCTCTAACTATTTTTAGTCAAATTGATTTAGTAAAATTATTTATTGGTTAAATTAATAATTATAAAATCTTTGTTGGTTTGTGTGCATAGTATCTCACCTTCAAAACCCTATTCATTTTTCAACATTTTAAGACACTTGACTTAGACTATTATTTATCAACCATAGTCTTGTGACCAATCGATTTATATGTTTTTGTGAATTACATATGCATTGGTGTGGCCAAATTTTTATTTTAAAACTTTCTATTATAATATTTTTTAAAAAAATTAATAATAATGTTTAGATAGTTATTCCTTATGCGATACCTATGACACTTAATTTAGTGCAATTTGTTATAAATTTTTTAAATTATTTCACATAAAATTGAAAAATTATTTTTTTTTTACGCTATAAATTTAATTTATTATCAAATATATTATAAAATCATATTAAAAAAGGTTTGTTTTTAAGCTTTATCTAGTGTTGTAGTGTCAATTTTAAAGGGAAGCAACAATTCTTCTAGTTTTGTGATAGATAAATCTTAAATATTTAATGGATCTAATTATAATATCTAAAATATATATTAAACAATAATTTATGGATCAAAATTTTTGGAACATAGTTTTTGGCATGGAAAAATCCCGTCAGAACGATGCGTTATACTCAAGATTTTAAATGTATTTCAACAAAAAATGGAAGAAGCCATGTTGATTATCTAAATGTTAAGGATGATTTTCTACTCCATATCATAAATCAAGAGTCTCTAAATGATTTATGAAAATTCATTAATTCTATGCATGATGGCACTCCTCTCTCTAAGATTATTAAGTTGATTCTTGAATTGCTAACTACTCTTATGAAAGGTGATGAAAAAATTGTCAATTTTCTTTAAAAAATTAAAAATATTAAATCTTAGTTAGATGGTTGTGAATATAATATTATTCATGATAATATTTTGTAATTCATTATCTAATTAATATTCATAAAAAATTTATAATTTTATTTCATTCTGAATTCAAAATATCAAACGGAGTAAGATATCCTTGACCTCACTACTCTATCTACACTTATAATTCAAGAAAATTAAGTGATGTAAAATTTTGAATCTAAGAAAAATGTTATTTAGAGACTATTGCTGCCAATTATATTTGTGATAACAATAAGAACCAAAAATAGAACCATAATTCTAAAAATAGCAAAAATGAGAACAAGAAATCTAGTAATAAGAATTATAAAGTTAAGTTTAATGGGAATTACAATTTGTGTGGTAAATTTGGTAATATAGGGATATTTTTTTATAAAAACAAAGATAGTTTTAATCATAAAACCTCTAAAAATAAAAAATAAAATAAATCTAATTAGAACCATCAAAATAATTAAAATCATAATCAAAACAACAATCAACAATAAAATTATAATGTGGTTACTTTATATGTTGTCTTGTACGTTTCTAATTAAAATGAATGGATTTTAGATAGCGGTACATTGCATCATATGACTTTATTTTATAATATTTTATCTGATACTAGAGATATTTCTAAAAATATTTATTTAGGTGATAATTTATATGTAGAATCTATTAAACAAGGAAAAATAAAATTTGTAAATGTTGTTATTAAATATTTTTTCTATGTACCTAAACTTAATAAAAACTTATTATCCTATATTCAACTTACGAATGATAATTTCATTATAAAATTTCTTAAAATTAACTAGACTATTAGAAACAATCTGGTTCTCTAATTAATGAAGGTGTTCAATAAAAAAAGTTTATACATATTTCATGTTTCTTTTACATGTTTTCTTTCATTGCATAGTAAGAATGGATATCAATTATAACATGAAAGATTAAGACAAGTTAATTTTAGTAGTTTAAATAATATGTCTTCTTATAAATTTTTTTTTTGGTCTTCCTTCTATCTCTTCTCATCATGAAACTTGTGAGGGATGCTAACATAGTAAGCAACATACTAACCCTTTTCACAAAAATTATAATGTAAATTCCTTACATCCTTTAGCATTAATTCTTAGTGATGTTACAAGAACCCTTAAAATTACATCTATTTATGGTTATTTATATTATATTATTCTCATATATTATCATATTAGAATGATTTGGTCATATTTTATAAATAATAAATATGAAGTATTAGCTAAATTCAAAAAAATTAAAGTTGTTGAAAATGTTTCTAGCTTTTATATTAAGATATTAAGAACTAATAATGGTGATGAATATATTAAAAATTAAAATTAAAATTAAAAATTAACTACTTATGGAATTCAAAGGGAATTAGTAACTACCTATTCCCCATAACAAAATGGTATTAATGAAATAAAAAACTACACCATTATTTAAATAGATGAACAATGTTACACTTTACAAATGTTCTTAAGTTCTTATGGACCAAAGACATGAATATTGATGTGCATATTACGAATAGAGTCCCTACTAAAGTTTTGTATATTTATACCTCTTTATAAAATGGTTTAAAAAGAAAATCAATGTGGCTCATCTTAGGATCTTTAGTAGTCCTACTTCCATCTTTGTTCCTAAAGTAAAAATAAATAAACTTGATTTTATCGGAGTGGGTCACAATTAAGGATCAATCTTAATAATATTGAATGCATAAATAAAACCCTATATAGAGTAGTGAAATATAAAAAATAACTCAAAATGGAAGAATTCTATCTTTACATTAAAATAAATTATATTAGCAACATTAGCCATGAAAAATTAAGAAGGTACATTATATAAGTAAAAGATAAACATGTCCTTACATCCTCATGAATGTGGGATTATCTTTCACATTGACCTAAAAAGATAGCTAATTAAAACCTAATTAAGCTAATTAAACATGTGTAGGTAAAAAACATTAACTATAATAAAAACATACACTAACACCCACCCTTAAGCCTAGCTTAGGTGGATAGTATAATTGGGTCCTAACACAAAACCCTGATAAGGTACCCAAAAACAATAAAAATCTCCCCTAGAAGAGGATGCCAGAACTTCCCAAACCTCAAGAAGAGCCTACAAATGAAGATACTCATTCTTAATTAAGGTTTTGGTGAATATATCAATAATTTACTCTATTTTATAGATATAGTGGAGATAAATGACTTGTTTATGGATGAATTCTTGAATGAAATAAATGTGAATCTCATATGTTTGGTCCATTTATGGGAGAAAAAAATATTTTATATCTGGATTGTGATTTTTTATCATAAAATATGAATATTGGTCATCAAAACTAGATGCCAAACTCAATGAGTAACCCCTGAAACCAAATAGCCTTAGTGGTAGCATTAATAGATCCTTTGTGTTCTACCTTTGTAAAAGATAAAATAATAACATTATATTTCTTGATTGGTCAACTAATCAGACCTGGACCAAGAGAAAAATTGTAGTCTAAAGTAGACTTATGATTATAAATATTTTCATCCCAATCTAAATCTATATAACCAATCAATTCAACATCAATACCTGATTTGTAGTGAATCTTGAAACTATGTGTACCTAAATGTAGTTGATAATATACTTAGCTAATTTCCATTATATCTCATGTGGTTATTATATAAATATAGAAACCATGCCTATTTCATATGAAATTTTAGGTCTAGTGTGTGTAAGGTAAATGAGATAATGAATAAGTTAACAATATGAGGCAATATCAACCAAAGGAGTTGGACAATCAGCCTCAAACTTCACACCAAATAGAAAATGAGTTAGAACTAGATTATATTTATCCATGTTAAATCATGAAAATAAATCAATATCATACTTTAATTATGTAATATTAATATGAGAGTCATACTAAAAAATTTCAATTTTGAATAAGTAATACAATAAGACCAAGTCAGCCATTGAGATCCTATTAGAGAAAGCAATTTCAATATTACGATGGTGAATGAAGAAATATTTTTGATCAATAGGTCATAAACGTAGAGAATTATAATTAAAATTGATTCATCCTATTGTAATATTTATACATTTAGATTATAATGGTATTTGGAGAACCCAACTTAAAGAAGAAATGAGTCCATCTTGGCATACCAAGCTTGAGGAGCTTATTTAAGGCCATATATATATTTTTTAAGTTTCTAAACTAAGGAGTAATCTTCCACAAATATTTTTGGCTATTCCATGTATATTTATTCTTTGAGGTCACTATGAATAAAGGTACTCTTCATATCCATTTGATGAATATCCTAGTGATGTGTTCTGGTATTAGCAAGAGTTCATCAGATTGAGTTCATTTTAGAAACTAGTATATATATCTTGGTATAGTCAATGTCAAGTACCTAAGAAAAAAAATTTAATACCAAATGTGCTTTGAAATTATCTATGGACCTATCTATTTTAATAAATTTTAATAGATCCACTTACATGACATAAGTTTTCCTCTCTTAGGAAGAGTGACTAAATCCCAAGTGTTATTCCTTGGTAAGGAACCATACTCATATTCTATATTAGTATCCCACTTAAGAGTGTATAATTCCTCTTGAAATTACTATGGATAAAAATTATAAGTAATAAAATCATGTTGGGCATTTTAGAATTGTGAATGGATTCACTTATTATATGATGAATATCCAACCCATTATCCAACACTTTGCAATGTCTATCTATCCCAAATAGAACCAGTGCATGGAGAGTTATAAGGAGATTTTGTGTCCTCTAAAATAGGAGGTGATTCCTCATCACTACTTTTATCATCAAAACTAGAAGAATAATATGGATCATCAGGAAGCTACTCGGGCAGATCTAAATCATCAAAATTGTCATCAAATCCTAATTCATCTAAGGGGGAGAGGCATCAAGTGTGGATTCTGAAAGACCCTTTTCAAAATGAACAATCCTATTAATGAATAAATCATGAGTGATGGTATGGATATCCCTTTATTTATTAACACCCTTAGGATATCCAACAAATATTCAAGGCTGACTCTAAGGTTCCATTGCCTTTTATTTCCTAGTAGGAGATACAAACACTGTGAAGTGATTCATTTTGGGTTTTTGGACACTTCAAGCTTCAAAAGGAGTGAATATATTAAATTATTTATGATGAATTAAATTTTGGATATAAAAAACATATTTGATGGCCTCTACCCAATACTGAAGTACAAGAAACTTGAAGTGTAGCATACAGTTTGCCATTTCCTTCAAAGACATATTATTATTATCTATAACACCATTATGTTAAGGACTATATGTATTTTTAAATTTTATTTCAATTCCATTTGAAGTGTATAATTGTTCAAAATAGTTACTTACAGACCACCATTATCTGTGTGCAAAATCTTGATGGCTTTACTTGACTATTTTTTTATAAGTGTCTTGAAGTCTTGAAAAATATCAAAGACCTCATATTTATGTTAAATAAAATACATCTAAGTATACCTAAAAAATTCATCAATGAAATTAATAATGTATTTAGTCCTATTGAATTAAAGATCTAGAAATGGTTAAACAATGTCACCATGAACTAGCTCCAATATCTATGTAGATCTCTAATATTTACCTTCGTCATACTTCTCAAGATGCTTACAAAGTATGAAACCTTAGTAAACTTTGTCAAAAAAATAAACATGTGGAAAATCTAAAACCATGTCATGATGATTGAGTTACTCTAGGTAGGGATAGTTGAGATGGTCAAATCACTCATGTTATAATTTATTTAGCCCATTTTAATGAGTGAATAGTGTAATAAAGGGTTGATTGGGAGAAAATTGTGATAAAGTACACATTATTCATAGGTGATCATATTTACCAAATAAAACTATGGAATCACTATCTACTTCCATAATAACCACTAATTTTTTCATGAATTAAACTCTCTTTCTTGAATTGATGTGATTAATTTGATAAACAGATAGGAAATTGGTGGATAAAGAGGGAACACATAGAACATCATGAAATTTCCTATCATTCACTTCAATAGATCCTCTCCCACTAAATTTTTTGGAAGTATCATCACCTAAAAAGATGGAAATCATAGAACAAGGTTCCAAGGATAAGAAAAAGTCTTGAGATGCAACCATACGGTGCAAGACACTAGAGTCAATTACTTGTGTGGAAGGCTAGGATCCAATAGAAATAAGTGATTTGCCCTTATCTTTGGCTTTTTTATTGTTTTTAGTCCTATAATACTCCTATGTTTATGAACTATGATAGGAAAAATCAAGGAAATTGAGATTGTGTTTCTCAAGAATATTAGTCAATTGATCAATCTACTTATTCATGCACTGGGTTTCATCATGCCCAAAGTAGTATCAAATTTCTGACCCTTTCTTTGCTATAGGTCCTTATTTTATTTATTCTCCTTCATACTAGAAGCATTATATTTATCATGACTCAAAATTAAGGCATGAAATTTAGATGAATTTAATATACTAATATAAATAAGCTTATTATTGTAGTTTAATTGGGGTTTCAATTCATTTACTTTGTCAGGAGCTTATCTTATTGTTCCAAGTCAGCTCTCAGCTTGTTAAAACTAGGTAAAAACATATAATAATCATGTAGTGATAAAAATTTGTCACTTTATTACACTAAAATCACTCCACATAATGTGTAAACCTTATGTGCTCACCTGAAGCATAATAGAGAAAGAACTGAGGCTTGCATTGGGCTAGTTGTGCCATGACACAAATCATTCTTCATAGGACTTGGTCATTGCAACAACGGTGTTGGAAGGTTAAATAGAATAATATATTATAGGTGGATTATAATGGTCTATAGTTTTAAATCCTATATGGGGAACTCATTTTGGTCATAGGGGTGAAAAATTATATTTGGTGGTTTTATTGTCTCAAAAGCATAGGCCTTTGTTTTGCTTGGATTGTCACCATTTAACTCTAAGATGGGTAAATAAAATGCCTTAGATCAAGTTCATTATAGGATCATTCTTTGTGAAAAAGTAACATCATTGGGCACAGGTTATTATTTATACTTAGGTCATTTCTACAAAGTAGGCTAACATCATCATAAATTATAAAGATGCCATGAATTTTGTGAATCAAAATCTTACAAACAACATTCTTAACATTCAAATGGATTTTATAATACTAAAATCATCACATTCATTACACATTTAAATAAAAAATATAAAGACATTAAACCCAAGAGCACCATGAATTACTATAATTGATCTTCTTCATTACTCAAATTTTAAATGCAAAATAGAGTCCATGTTATGTAAAATAAAGTAAAGGCTAACTAAGCTATGACATGGCCTAGAGGCACATAGGTAAGATTGAGCACTAAAATGTGTATCCTTTGAGGAATCTATTATAAACCTTATGTTAATGGAATCCATGATATCCAAAGTTAATTCTACAAAGCTTTTCTACTTTAATTCTCAGATCCCTGCTAACTAGATTGAGCTCAGATTTATATCACTTAGGAGCATCTTCATGCCAAGGTGGAGGGTGAACATTAGGTGATAAGATAGAGACTTAGTTGATAATTATTATAGCTTCATCACCTTGCACCATTTTGACTATGGTCTCCATGTGAAACTTACTCAAGAAAATGCCCTAAAAAATTGGGTGCTAGATAACTACCTGCTAGTTGGCACTAAGTCTATGATGATTCTTCCACCTGGTGAAAAAGATGCTAAAATAACAATCATACCAAGTGATTTCATCATGTTGAGGTGTCTATATAGTTGTAATATATCCATATTTATATTAATAATGGGACAAACATCACCCCATACAAAATTTTTAATCCACTCTTGGACTAGTATTTCAATGCTTTTGGTGCACAAAACTTGGGCATGCTCTCCTTTAGTTTAATGTTAAAATCCTCAAAGCCCATGATAGTGAGATTGAGTTCCTCAATGGAACTATCTATCTCCATGGAGGTGGAATTGAGTATGATCACAACTATTTTGTATAATTCTTTTTGAAAGGCCTCGAGGTTAACCTTATCTTTAATCACTCCCCCATTTAGGATTTCTCCTTATTCGTAAGCCTTGGTCTATAAGGCATAGAAGAGTGCTTCCAATATTTGTTCTTGGTCTTTGATCTGGGTGCTTAATTCATTGAATTTTCCCATTTTTGGGTATACTCTAACCTAATTATAGTGTAAACCTATGCCATCAGCTCCTCTTTCTCCCCCTTTACCTACTTGAGTCATCTATGACTGATGCATAGTTGGAGAAGCTACAAGAGATGGCATTGGATGCATCTGCACCCTCTTTAATTTTGGTGAAGATGTCTTCCACCTCTTCAAGTTTTTCATCTATCTCCTTTTTTATCATGGTACATGGGTCCTCCTCTTCTTCTTTCATTGGCCCTAACTTTAATCTTGGGGGAATCTACTCCACTAGAATTCATACCTTGTCAACCTTCAATAGGTTTTAAGTGTCATCATCATCCAACAGGGTTGGCTTGAGTGCCTCTATGCACTTAGCTAGTTTTTATAACTTAAACTAAATGGTCTTTACTTCCTCTTCTATATACAGGGTGATATTCTTCTATTTTGAAGAACTAACATCATTGATGATGTTTTTTTCATTACTTTAAAGGCCATCTAGATGAGTACATTCATCGACTTAACTAGGTTCATGGTGCATGGATTTATGAGAAGGCTATCATTCCCTTTTTCTAGTTTATTTATGCTTGGTGCGGCCTTCTACAGTTCCCCAAAATGAGGCTCATCCATATAACTATCAAAATCAAATTATAGCTACTAAAATGTCCTAGTTATGGTAGCTCTAAGGGGTATGTACTCAAATATGTATAAATCTTCAAATGTCCAACCCTTTTGTGCATTTTCTCTTAGGCTTGGCTTTGTGCTTTCTTCTTCCATGATGGCTAGATTCATTTCTTCTTCCTCATCATCTTCATCAATACTACTAATCTCTTTAGTGTTTTCCTTTGAGATTTCTTCTTCTTGATCATGTAGGGGTTCTTCTTTAGACTTTTCCCCTTCATCCATTTCTTCTTCTCCCTTGATGCTAAAATCACCCTCCTATTTCTACTAGGTTTATTTGGTGCTCTCTATTTGTTCTTATAAGGCACCAGCATTACCTTCCTTATCTTTATGTTCTCGTTTGCTACTTGGGCATGCATGTAATGAATCTTTTTTAAATATGATAGTAGGGGTGCTAGGTACCATTTATTCTACTTCCTTTATTGGTTTTGTGCTTGCACCAACCTTTTTATCTTCCTTCTATTTCTTGGCCCTTTCCTCCTAGGCCACCTTATTTCTCTTGGTCTTCCTCTCTTTTGCTAGTGTTAAGGCCTTTTCTTCCTTGAACTTCATCTCCTTAGCCTTAATCTCCTCCTAGGTCATGACTTTTTCCTTCATAGCATCCCTTTTCTTCTTTAGTGATAGCACCTTCAAAATTTCTACCTTCTTCATCCCCAGTTTCCTCCATGCCTCTCTCTTTTCCTCCTTAGTTTGTAGAGGTTGTGTGGTGGTTTTTTCTAATGAGGTGATCACTTGCTTATATACATCTCTAAGTATGGTAGTAATTTCACCTTATAGGGCTTCCTAAATTTCTTTAGCACTAATATTTTCTTCTAATTCTTCTTCCATAATGTAAACCTTCATTACTACTTCTTCCTCCTCCTCCATATCTTCACATGCCTCTTATGCTTCCATTTCCTCATGCACCTCCATCTCTACCAAGGTAATTATGGGAAATGTAATGGTCCCTTGGACTTCTTCTTCTTCTCCTTCTTACTAGGATAAGTAGTCCCTGGCATGAAGGTCACACACTTTTTATTTAGGGCTGAGGGGGTGGCTTCATCATCGAAAGTAATCTTTAGCCTTATGTGCTCTTGCATTTCTTCAAGTGTTTATCCCTAATTTTTCTAGGGAGATTTATTTTATACTACTATAATAAACTTCCCTTCATCATTGATATAGAGGGGGAGGTCATCATCCTTATCAGTGCATGTATCCTTCTTTCTTGGCTTCATCTCATAATACAACATCTAGATGTGCCTGAGTATGAATTCCTTTTGGAGGGGATGGATGTTAGTGCAATCCAAATCATTCTCCTCATCTTTGGTAGCCTTCCCTCATAGTTACATGTATTGGTGCCATAACTTGATTCTTTCCAAATCCATATCCTTCATCAAGATATCTATTTATTGTGAAGTTAGAATTTTCCTTAGCACATCCCTAAAGTACTTGGTAGAAAACACATAAGGGAGCTTTATCTAACCTGATCGATTATCATTTGTGAGCACCAAGTGCACTACACAAAAGTTTTGCATAATATCAAAGGTCACCATTCCAAACATGTTTTGAGGAATCTCCTTAGGGATGCACCATTCGATACCAAAATCCTCTATGTACTACACATACCACCCCACCATTTGGGTATTGTACTTCTAGTAGAATGGGGGGGCAAGTGAAGTTTTGGTACTTCTGCACCAGAGAATCCTTGTTCACTAAAAAGACCCAATGGTTTTTCTCATCATCAACCATGTTGATCTCTTCCATCATAATTGAAATCAATATCAACCCCCACAAAAAGGTCTCTCATACCATGTGACACTCAAGCACAATTTTCACCATTTCTTCTGTAATGAATTTTTCTATATTAAACTTGACCCCCTATGCCATATGGTGGGATACACATAATTAGGCCTCGGTGATGTCTATCCACCATCTACCAGGGATAAGTTTTGAACTTATGAGGCATGATACCACCCTTATACTAGGGTCCTTAATATATTTTATGGGGAATGTAATCCCTCCCTTGTAGTACTCAAGGAGTTTCATAACCCTTTCCACTTTAGCATCACCTACAATTATCTAATGGATGTTTATGCTAGAGTTTGGGAGCTTGGTGATTCTGCTAATAAGGTTTACTAACAACCGCATGTGCCTCCCTACAAATTAGAAGTGATCTCCATGGATGTGTGAGAGGAGAAACTACTTGAGTTCATCTGACTTCAAAAAATAGGGTAACTCATATAACTAAGTTGTGTCATTCATTGTCAATCTATCTTGAATGGAGACATAGAATAATGTCATGCCCACTTCTATCTTAGCCTTCATATCAACCACCGAGCCTTGCACTAGATATTTTGTATTACTTGAGGTGTAATGTTTATACTCTTTTAGTCGATAAGTGTGCATGAAATATGCCTACTTCTCTCCTATCAAGACCTCCTTAGGAAACTACATTTCCTAGTATGGAATCTTTAAGAGTACATTAGACTCAACTCTTACAATGTTAACCCCTTCCACCATCTACACTTTCTTCTTTATAGGGGTCATCTCTTCCACTATTCATGCCTATTTGGCATCCTTCTACACCTATAATGGACTATAAATCATACATTTATTCCTCATAATGAACTAGCTAGTGTTAAAACCTGGTCTATTTAACCTGTTGAAGCATGTAATGTTTTTTGACACTCCTCACACTTACAAGATCTACAAATGTAACTTTAACTCTTGAGCTTCACTTTTTGTTAATGGTGGCCTCAAAATCACTCTAAATTTTTGTTGTCTGATTTTTACATAATTCATGCCCCACACTTCTCTATGCCAATGTTAAAGGGAATATAATTCCTTTGTCTATTCAATCATTCTCTTTTTTGCATCTGTGGGTGCTCAAGGTTTCACTATGGTAGCATTTTCTTGCCTTAGCTCTGGTTTTATGCTCTGAATTATTAGTTTAAATTAACTTGAGGTTTGTAACTTAAACTAGTCACCCTTTCATTGCTTTATACCCCTAATTTAGATACCTTCTTAATTACAGGTGATTAATAGCATGATGACACCTAGATTAATTGAAATTTACAAAAACCTATAAAATCCACAAAAAATTGCTGCCACCTCAACATTTAATGTAGATCTTTGTGCCTCTATTGTCACCTCAATAAATTCTTCTAACTATATTTTTGGTGAAGTGTCACATATTTTAAATGGTCACTTCCCACTTATCTTTGGGTGGATGATAGATTGCCTTAATGATCTTCTCATGTTGTTTATTCACTTGGTGTGACTTTTGCCTTCCTAATGGCAACCTAAGCACAAAACCTCACATACATATGATTCAACCTCCATGGTTCCATCTTTTCTTCCTATTGTGCTTTCATTTCAAGTGCACTTTCTAGTCTTGGTTGATTTATCTATGCTTTAATCTCTTGCCTTGGCCTATCCTACCCCATACAAATCCCTTGCACTAGTCCTCTAGCACTTCATTCTTTAGGCTTTTCATGCACTTAGTATTTTATGAACCTTGCTTTCATATTGTGTGCACTAACATCTTATGTGCCTTTCTATTATGATATTAACCATTGGTGTGTCTAGGGATATGTGTGGTTGACTTATGGCTTACATACCTCTTTTATTTACTTGTTACATTTCTCTATGTTCTTAGATAGGTCAGCCTATGGAAATACCTTGGCTAAGTAGACTATATATAGGAGGTAGTGGTTAGTCTTTAACCATCATGTTAAGTATTCTACTATGATTGCATTATTGTGGAGGTTTCCCCCTCGAAGTGGTTTTGCTATATTATCCAATATTCTATTTTGTTGTCAACTATCACTATGTAATCTCTCATATTTTCTTATTTTACACAATATAAAATCATTTTGTGTGAATATCTAAGTAATTTCATTACAAGTGATATCAGAGCTTTGATTTGGGCAAGTTTCCTATGACATTTTTTTTAGATCTGGTGAGACGTGGCTTCTGGGAGCAGTGAAAGTGAAAAAACATAACTTGCAATCTAGGAAGAACTATTTTTTCCATCAGCATAATATTGTTCGAGACACTTTTTTGAAAAAAAATATTTAAAAAAATATGGAATTTTTTCCCCTTTCACACTTGTATTCATTGGATTCATCTCAGTGAGATGATCACAATGGTATATTCTATCAGTACACTTTTTTGGTACCAAAAATTTTACTCTAGTGTGCACAGGTAATAATTAGATTTGTCTTGACAAAGTGATCACAATAGTACCATTTCTTGGTACACTTATTTTTACAAGTGGTCCTTTAAAAAAAAATTTGGGGTCAAAACCCTCTTAGGGTTTATTTATGGTAGGTCCTTCAACTTAGGGAAGAAAAGTGGCACTAGAAACTCCTAAGACTCCTTCTATCGATGACATGGAATTTGAAACTTTTAATCCAATGATATCTTAGCTTTAAAAGGACAATAAAAACCTGGTGAGGAATGATGAATTTGTTGTAGTCTAAGCTGATGTTTTATGGATTCATAGTGAGATTAATGGGGTTCATAGTGAATTGTAGCATATCACTATGTAATTAGCTGCCCTGACATCTTAGTTTTAGCCTAACAATCCTCCACTTTAGCATTCAAATCCTCCTCTCAACAACTCCCATGTTGTTATGAAACTAATGTTTCCAAAAATGGACATGTGTAAGTTTGATGGTAAGGATCCTCTCACTTGGATTACCCAAATTGAGAATTTATTTGAGTTGTATCAAACCCCTAGTTCTTAGACGGTAATGGTGGCATCCTTGTATATGGAACTTGAGTAATTCATTTGATATCACTGATTATGTGATCAAAAGAAAAAGAATGGTGCTCTTGTTACATGGACTATTTTTATTGAGGAGTTGATAGATCATTATCAAAATAATGTCTCTGAGAACTATTTTAGCCAATTAGCCAAGCTGTGACAAACAGGAACTATGAAGGATTATATTCTTCAATTCAATAATCTCTCTTTATAGGTGGAAGATATCACTTAGATAAATTTGACTGATCTATTTTTGGGTGGCTTCAAAGATAGCATCCAATACGAGGTTTAAATGTTTAACCCAATATCTATATCAAAAGCTATCCCTAAGGCACACATGATAGAAGAAAAAGAGATGGTTAAAAGGAAAACTTTCACTACTGGTCATGATCACAACTTTCCAGAACCATCATTTCCAAATCCCTCTGGATTAACACAATGACAAATTGAAGAGAAGTAAGCCAAAGGGTTTTGTTATGGTTGTGATAGCAAATGGAGCAAAAACCATCATTGTGCTGAAAAAAAGTTTTTTTACATTGAAGGTGCCAATGATGATGAAGATGATACAAAAGTACATAATGTGGATGTAGAAGTTCCTAAGGAAGAATCTAAAGACTCAACCTACTATTTCATGTCATACATTTTTAGGTATCAGTACTCCCCAAACTCTTAAGGTGTTGGGTTTCTTAAAGAAATAAAAGGTCACTATCTTGATTTATTCTGGGAGCATAGATAACTTCATCCATAATAAGTTGGCTACTCATTTGAACTATTTCATTCATATAACTCCAAAATTTTAGGTTATGATTTTAGATTGTGTTACTTTCATCTATTCAAGAAAATGTCATAATATTAAGTTGGTCATGGAAGACTATTTATTAGATTCTCTTATGTTTTCTATTCTGATGGGTGGAGCTGATATTATTTTGGGAGTCTAGTGGCTCACCACTTTGGGCACTATTGAGATGAATTTTCAAGAATTATTCATGCATTTTCATTCTAAAGAAAGGACATTTAAGCTAAGAGGATTAAAGGCTAAATCTCCCCAACTTGTTAACTCCCATAAAATGATAAAGATTCTCCATAAAGGTGTTGAGGAATTTATAGTTTGCTTGTTTTGTATCTCCACCTCTTGATCTGTAACAAATAATTGATTCTCATTCTATTATTTTTGGAGACATGTCAAAAGTACTTCCACCTAGATGCATGCATGGTCATGTTATCACAATTATTTTTGGTAGTACACCACCCAACATCAGGCCATACAGGTATTCCTATGCCCAAAAAGTGAAATTAAAAAGATGGTACAAGAAATTTTGGATGTAGGAATCATTTAACATTGCCAAAGTGAATACCCTTCACCTTTTTCATGGTGAGAAAGAAAGATGACACCTGGAGGATGTGCCTTGACTATAGAGAACTCAACAAGTACACTATCAAAGATAAGTTTCTAATTCCTATCATTGATGATTTGCTAGATGAATTGAATGGTGATATTTATTTTACCAAGTTAGATTTGCATTCTGGGTATCATCAAATTAGGATCCATGATGAATACATACCCAAAACTTCTTTCAAGACTCATGAGGGCCATCATGAGGTTTTGGGTATGCCTTTTGGTCTAACAAATACACCATATACTTTTCAGAATTTGATGAATACTATTTTTAAGCTATTTTTGAGGAAATTTATTTTGGTATTCTTTGATTATATCCTCATTTATAATAAAAAAATTAGGAATACCATTTGATACATATGAAATAGGTACTCTCCATTTTGGATTAAAATTAATTGTATGCCAAACCTTCCAAATATACTTTTGGGGCTAGTGAGGTTGAATATTTGGGTCATTTGGTGTCTTATGAAAGAGTGAAAGTGGATCCTAAAAAAATACAAGCAATGGTAGACTTGCCAATTCCTAAGACACTCAAGCAACTTTGATGATTTTGGGGACTTACTAGTTACTATCACAAATTTGTCAAAAATTATGGTAGTATTGCAGCCCCACTTACCTCTTTGTTAAAGAAAGACTCCTTTTAGTGGAATGATGTAGCTACCTAGGCATTTGAACAATTGAAATTGGATATGTGCACTAGTCTAGTATTGGCCACTCCTACTTTTTCTAAGACTTTTATGGTTGAATGTGATGCATCTAGGTATGGTATGGGTGTTGTACTCATGATAGAAGGCAGACCACTAGCATTTGAAAGTCATCAGCTCAAGGGTAAAAATAAGCACAATCCCATCTATGAAAATTAAATGGTGTCCATTTTACATGTAGTTAAAAAATGGAGACCTTATTTGATGGGTCATCACTTTCAAGTAAAGACTGATCATGATAGTCTTAAATATTTTTTAGAATAAAGGTTGTCATTTGAAGAACAACAAAAATGGGTAACTAAGATGTTAGGCTATGATTTTGAAATAGTGTAAAAAAAAGACAAGAACAATGTGGTGGCCAATGTAATATCCAAAAAATATGAAACAATTGAGGCATTGTTATGTGCCATAACCATTTTACAGGCAGATTGGCTAGAGGAAGCACGATCAGAATGGGAACATGATATAATTACTCATGATTTGATTTAAAATCTTTAGAAAGTTTTAGGTGGATTTTAAAAATTCACATGGAAAGGTAATGCATTATGGTATAAAGATAGATTGTACCTATGTAATAATTCTCTTATTAAACAAAAAATCATTTAATAACTTTAAACAACTCCAATTGGGGGTCATTCAAGATTTTTGAAAACCTATCATAGAATCAAGCAAGATTTTTTTTAGTAAGGTTTCAATGGGGATGTCTAGAAATATGTGGTTGAATGTATGATTTGTCAATAAAACAAAGGTAAAACCATTAAAACTCTAGGTCTTTTACAACCTTTATCTATCCTTAGCCATCATTGGGAAGAGGAATCTATGGATTTCATTATAGGGTTACCAAGATCTAATGGCCAAATGTTATCATGGTTATTATAGATCATCTTAGTAATTATGCTCATTTTTGTTCATTATCCTAGCCATTTGTTTCTAGTACAGTAACTTCTACTTTTATCAATATAGTTCAAAAAGTGCATGGGACCCCTAAGATCATTGTTAGTGATAGAGATCCCATTTTTACTAATATTTTTTGGATTGAGTTATTTACATGTTTAGGCACCCAATTGGCTCATAGTTCATCTTATCATCCTCAATCTGATGTAAAAATTGAGGTAGTCAACAAATATGTGGAAGGATATCTCCATTATTATTTTTTTGATAAATAGGATAAATAGGTTGATCAGCTACCACTTGTTGAATGGTGGTATAATACTTATGTTCATAGTTCTTCCAAAATGTCTCCTTTTGTGGCACTATCTGAATACCACCCTCCATCCATCACTTTAACCTTGAAGGTCCATCCTAAAGTATGTGTAGTTGAAGAACATATTCACCATCAATAGGAGGTCCTTGTAAGTTTGCATAAAAATTTAGTTGTGGCCCAAGATCACATGAAGCAACAAGCAGATCAACACATAAGTGAGAGGCATTTTAAAATTGGTGATTGGGTCTTTATTCACTTATAGCCATACAAATATATGTCATTGAAGAAATAAAAATAAGGATAACAAGATGTGCCCTAAGTATTATGGGCCTTATCAGATCTTACATAAAATTACTAGTGTGGCCTACAAGTTAGATTTTCCTTCATTCACTCACATACATCTAGTATTTCATGTATCATGCCTAAAGAAATTCATTGGATATAGAGTTACCATTCAAATAGAATTATCAGAATTGGATGAGGAAGGTAGAGTTTTTCTTGATCCTGAGGTGATCCATCAAAGGCACACAAAAAAATTATGTTCTAGAGCAATTACTGAAAACCTAATCAAGTGGAAGATTTTGCCATGTGAATATGACACTTGAGAGGATGAATAATTTGTGCAATAGCATCTAGAGTTGCCAAAAAATTAAGGGAAAAATTGTTTTGAAGGGGAAGGGCTTGTTACACCCTTAACCATTGGTGTGTCTAGGGATATGTGTGGCTAACTTGTGGCTTACATACCTTTTTTATTTACTTGCTACATTTCTCTATGTTCTTAGATAGGTCAGCCTATGGAATAACCATGGCTAAGTAGACTATATATAAGAGGTAGTGGTTAGTCTTTAATCATCATGTTAAGTATTTTGATATTAGTGCATTATTGTGGAGGTTTCCCCCTCAAAGTGGCTTTGCTATATTATCCAGTATTTTGTTCTACTGTCAATTATCATTGTGTAATCTCTCATATTTTATTATTATTTTAAATATAAAATCATTCTAAATGACTATCTAAGTAATTTCATTACACTTTATTCATCAGTTAGTACTCATGTTTTTAAGTTTGATAAGTTCCACGCACCCAAAAAACCTAGGTATCTTACCTTAGGTGCTTAGAAAGCAACCTCACTTGACTCAGCCGACTGGTACTATACATGGAAGTAGTAGAATAGTTATTAAATGGGCCTAAAAGTACCTTGATTCTTGAATATTGCACAATAGGATCTTATGCATCTATTTTTTGAATCTAGTAAGTTTCACACACTTTAGATGTCTAGCCTCAGGCACTTTAGAAAGCATTCATGTTCAACTCACCGAGAGGATTTATGTATGGAAGTGCTAGAATATTTTACTGGTGGGCCTCAAAGCACCACTTATCACTCAATAAGAACACCATCACAAATCAACACAAAACATAAGTAAATATTTTGATTGCACCAAATGTTATTTAAGTTAGCATAATATAACCAACTTACGACTAGGAAGTTGGTGTCTAATGGTGCAAGAACCATCCTATTACTTATAAATCTTCAATCAATTGTAATTTAAATGCCTAGGGAGTATTTCACTAGATAACATGTGCATCTTGCATGCACCACTTTCCAATATGTTATGGATGATGTATGGACCCATCCACCTAATTTGTAGCTTTATTGGGTGCTTGAGGTACTTGGAGTCATAGAGCAAGGTCAATGCTCCTTAAGTCAGTTCCTTGCACTTAATATGCATATCATGCCATAACTTTTGGGATGTGTTCTCTATTTATTGGCTCCACCTTTCTTTGATGTATACCTCATTCAAGCATTCTAAGTCCTCCAACCTTACACTTAATAATTGTTTGTCAACCAAATAACCAATATGCATAATACACATGATAAAACCATAAATTCCATCGATAAAATTGCCTTTATGCCAAATACCAGTTGAAATGGTATAGCCTTATTTAGGTTCTTATAGGTTGTGTGATATGCCCATAGTATTATGGACACTCGATCATCGCAATATTTTTGACCAACATCACATATCTTCATGAGGCACATCCAGATGATTTTTTTGAATGCCTCAAAGGTGTCATTGGATTGTGGATGATAAGGTATGGTCTTATGATGTACCACCATGTATTCTATTAGTATCATCTATATAGTTTCACTGATGAAGTGTGTGTGTCTTTATTGCTAGTCAAACTAAGTGGGCACCCATAATGACTTATAATATTCTCCCATAATAACCTTACATCTATGGTAGCTGTGTAGTTTTTGGTTGGAATTACCTTAACCCACTTGGTGAAATAGTTAGTGGCTGCTAAAATATATCTTGTGCCTATGTGCCTTGTTATGGGAGTGATTGGCCCAATAAAATCAATGGATCATTTTTTGAATGGCCCCTAGGCAAGAATGGGGATGATAGGAATCTCATCTTAGTAGTTGGGCTTCCATGTGTGATAGCATATATCACATGTGTTGGCATATTCTTTTACATCTTGGAATAGACTTGGTCACCATAAGCCTTATTGTAACACCTTCCACATCATTGCATCTCCATCATAATGGCCACTTGCTATCCCCTCATGCATGTCACATAAAATGGAGTCCCTTTCATGTTCTAAGACACATCAATGTAGGAATTCATCTTAGCCTAGTTTGTATAATTCCCCATTAATGAGCTGAAAAGGGGTAACATGAACTATGAGTTATTTATTTTCTTTGGTTGTCATAGTTTGAGGCATAGATCCAAATGTTAAAAAATTAACTATCTCTACCAAGTCCTCAGGGATGTGTTAGACTCTATAAATTTATGCATCTGGTATGTCATCTTTAATAAGCACTACTACATTGCCCAAGTTGATGTGGGATAAATGGTTTGGGACTAAGTTCTATTTCCCATGGTTGATGACAATTGAGAACTGGAAATCTTGAAATATAACTATCCATCTATAAATGCACCTATGGAGAATGGACTTGTTCATGAGGTACTTAAGTGCCTCATGGTCTGTGAAGAAGATGAATGGGGTCACTAAAAAGTATTACCTAAATTTTTGTAGGGAATTAACTATGGCTAGTGCCTCACACTCAGTTATTGTATAGCTATTCTCTTCTTGGGTTAATTTTTTGCTTGAAAAGGAGATGAGATGATCCATTTTACCTTCATGTATTATTCCAAAATAACTCCAATTATACATCTAGATGTGTCAACATGGACATGGTATGGGGTTGTCCAGTCAATAAATTATAAAATAGGTGTGCTAGCCAACTTGAGCTTCAAATTTTTAAAAACATCCTCTTGCACTATACACCAATAAAATTTGCCATCCTTGCATAAGAGATCCTCTAGTGGTGTCATAATCTTTGCATAGCTCCTTATGAACTTTTGATAATAGGCATAATGGCCAAGAAAGGTACAAACATATCTCTATGTGGAAGGAGTTTGGAGTTGAATGATTATTGTAATCTTCTTGGGATTGATGATTAGACTATCTTTATAGATGATGTGCCTGAGTAAGGTTCTAAATGGTGTTGCAAAGACATACTTCTTGAGGTTTAAGGATATATATAAATATTATCACCTCTCAAACATGAAGCATAAGTTATCATAATGGTATTTCATGAGCCCATACATAGTTCAATCATCAAGGTACACTTGGAGGAACTTATGAATAAAATCCTTAAATGTGATGATGACCACTCTAGAGAATACAACTAGATCATACTTGTGCCCATAGGGCATCACATTATAGGTGAAACAACCCCATTCTATAATAAAGGTTATTTTAGGCCTATCCTCCTCTTTAATTTGGACTTGATGGTATCCTAAGAAACCATGAGTGAAAGTATAGATTTTTTAGCCTAAGATGCCATCTAAGACTTCATCAATGAATAGAGTCAAGAAGGGGTCAATGACATAGGTGACATATAATAGTCATTAAGAAAAATAAATGTGGATGTGCCCATCTTTATTAATGCTAATAACCATGGGGTTTGCCCATTTTGACTCTTCTACTAGGTAGATAATTCATGTGGCTAGCATATAAACAATATCCATTTTGAACTTGGTGCGAAGATTGGGGTTCATTATAAAGGGGTGGTTCTTGATAGGTCATGTGTTATCCACTAGTTTATGCTCATTTTTCCAAGGGATTGGGTGGGTGCCCTTCAGGTCTTGATAATTTTGTGAGAATAAATCTTGAAACTTCTTTAGGAGATCCATAATTTATGCCAGCTTTTTGTCAGACTAATATGCACCCAGAGTCACCCAGAGTGGCCACTTTTAGTTCCCCTTCTAAGTTGATGTCTACTTGGGTGGTTTTGAGTAGCATGTGGTGGTGCTCATTCCTCTCATGATGTATGTCCTTGAATTACCTAATCACCTCAATTGTTTCAATATGAAGATGAGTAGGGTCTTCCTCATTAGGGGTGTTATCATCCACTTGGTGCATGAGCTTCCTCTTTACTATCAAGGACATCCAATTACACACTTTCCATATTTATGTATCTTCGTCAGTCAAGTCACTATTGAGTGATTTTTCTTCAAATAAATTTGGGAGCACTAATCCTTTCTCCTCAAAAATTTATTTTAGGTGTTCCTGTAATATTTTAATGTCCTCAAACACTTCCCTTTGAATTAATTGCAATGGCTTGATCAATTCTAGGTTAAATGAGGAAAAGGAGAAGGTATGTACAAACTTCTCCTTTAGGACATATAAACTAGATATCTTTTGGCATGTTTCATTTAACACATACCAATCTCACACCCATATCTTTAAGCTTCTATATAAGGCATACACCCATAATTTCCTTGGGGAATTTGTATCATAATCAATCCAAGTTTCTTCACATAAGTGCATGTGCATTATTGGGTTTGAATCACTAGAGTATGTAAAAATGTTAAAATCCTTATTGATTTTCCTAAATATGGTGCACATTTATAATTTTACATCTTTCCAATTTATCAAGTTATGTCTTCACACTACCCATCGATGAGTGACAATGCTCCTTAAAGTATACAATAGTATGCTCATTATGTCTATCTCCTTTGGGATGAATGGTTATAGGTCATAGACATACTCTTCTATAGGTTTGATCCCCTCATGCCTTGGGAGTGCAATAAGTTTACCTTTGCTCAAGAGAAAAACTCTCTTTCCCTTATTTTTCTTAGAAGGGACTCATCTTTTTGAAGTGTGATTAATCTAGATCCAACAAGTTGTCATAGGTTTTTGTACCTTTGTGCTCACTAGGTGATACCTCTTATCAGTCATCTCATAATCTTCTTCAACCCATCAATCATAAGAAATGTTGGTGGTTTCTAAGGTTAACTACCCATCATCCCAAGAAATCACTCCTTGGTCATTAGGGTTGAGATTCTAAGTACCTTACACCATGATGTTGTAGATATGGTTCATCTCATCCTCTATATCAACACTTTCTACATAGGGGGTCCTTGGTCACTTGAGAAGGGATCACTACCCTCTCCTTACCACTTTTAAAGGTCATATAGTGCTTCTTTAATTTCATATAAACATTATTCTCATAGCACCATGGCCTTCTTAGGAGCACTAGATAATTATTTTGTTCAACCAACTTGATTACCTCTAATTCAACATGGAACTCAGTGCCCATGATATATGTAATAGAAATTTTTAGAATTCTGATTATTTGCATCTTGGATTTTTTGACCATGAAAAGTACATGAGGGGAAGGCCTCAAGGATGGCTTACCCATATTTTCCAATGTGTTATTTTTTAATATATTGACCTCATCCATTATCTCTATAAAGGACCTCACATACAAACCATCCATCAATGGTGGTATTCACCAAGAATTCTTGATTTTACTCTGCATTTTGGGTATGCCTAACTTCTTATGCCCTTTCCATGTGTGGTGCAACAACTTCAACTAGATTCTACCCTATATGCTCTAAAATTAAGTGTTGTTAATCAAACTCATACCATTGTGAAGGTAGTTTTAGGCCTTCAAAATCTACTGAAACATGGAAACAATCCTAGGTTGTGGGTGGCCTAGTCAGTGGATTGAGTCTCTAGATTCGAAGGGCTAGCTCCCTTTGGTTTATCAATTAGGATATCTAATCTATGCTAAAAAACTATCTAGAAAAGGAAAAAAGGGAAACTAGAAGGAAAAATCCTATCTAATGATGGTGATACATCTGCATTTTTGTTCATCCACTCAATTTGAGCTCCTAAAAACATTGATTAGACAAGAAAAACATTACTTTCAATTCCAATTGACTCCTATGCATCAATATTTCATGAAAAGGTTTTATTTGGTGATCAAATCTTGAGGAAATGATGGAATAGGCCTGATTCAAAGCACAAACCAACCATTTACATTCGCTATAACTTCAACCAAAAGACATTAAACATAGAACATGACCTACATAATCCGATTAATTAGTAACTAGGTAAGAATCAGGACTTGACAGGGAAGAAAATTTTATCACATATGTAAATAACTGACATAAATACACTATACCATCATTATAGAATCTATAAACAATCCTATTTATCTAAAAAAGGTTACAAAACTCAAATTTTGGTAGAGTCTGGTCTTGCCAAAAGAGGGATTTTTTATTCAAGGCTGAAAAGCCAACTTATATAGAAAAATCATACACAAACAAAAGGTTAGCACTAAAAATAGAAGAGGAGATCAACTCCCACATCTCACAAGTCCAATGTGAGCTATCCTAAAATAACCAAGCCTTCCAATAATATTCTTTTGTCTTATGTCCTACATGAAAAGCTCTTGGGCATTTGAAAAGGATGGTGGGCCCAACTTTGAAAATTCAAACTATCATGCATGGAAATCCATGCCATAATCTTCAAATTAATATGCCTATTGATTGAACTTGAAGCTGAGTTAGATCATTGAATGCATGAGATTACTAGGAGATAAGCATGACTTCAAAAAATAGTCAATTAAAGATTTGACCAATCAACTATAGATAGCATTTGCTTACATGGAAAAGGACCTTGATGAGTGACAGGTGCATGGAAAATCCAAGATAAAAATAAATACATGGCATATAAACTTATATTGAACTCCTTGTTAGCTTATTCTAATGTTAAAATCCTTGAGCCCTTCATGCATTTGAGTCTCCCTTTGAAATTGAGAGAGTTGTGCTTGAAGACAACTACATGTCTTTGCCAAGTGTGGATGATTTAATCCTTGAATAAAAATTTTTATATGTTCATGCTTGTCCTAGACGCATCTAATCTTGCTTGGGTCATTCTACATGCTCTACATGTGAGCTATGAACCATGTCATAGGAGTTAAAAGGAGAAGTCCTCATTGTCTTCTATTGATTGGCTATCAAAATCACACTAAGATACTTTTGAAAACCTGGCCTTTTCTCATCCATTGATCTCCTTGCTAGATCTTGACAAGTGTCAAACTCATAGAAATCTTAGTGAACCTTTTTAAATCTTGACCAACGACTACTTGTAGGGGCTCAAACTTGACATTTGTGGGCCCATCATTAATTCCTTCAGACTTATGTTTTTGGCCACTTCATTTTTGTCTATTTCCTATAGATAATTTATTTACTACTTTTATTTTGGGATATTCTTTCTTTCCTCTCAGCTTTTCCTTAGATAAAAATTCCATGGTTTATCTCCCTATTCATTTCCTTCAGACAAAAAGTCTAAAGGAATTCTTTCTATTTATTTCCTTCAGACAAAAAGTCTAAAATAAATCTATCTTTGGCCTTCTTTTAATGTCCTTTTGGGTTTAAACAATAGACCCTCAGCCAAAATAAAATAACCTTTGAGCTTTCTAAAAAGTGCCCTTTAGACTTTTTACAAATTCCTTTCATTTCCTTTGGACAAATTTTCCAAAGGAAATGTTTCAAGATTTTTGGCCTTAGGACTTTTATTTCAAAGTTTTTGCAATGGACAATTATTTTGGATAAAAAGTTTGAAGGAATTCATGATACAAAATTTTGTAAATTTCCCTTCAAATTCATGAAAATGCCCTTTCATAAAAATGTAATGGACCATTCAACAATTTTGAAATGGTCTCTCAGAACTTTTGAAATAGTCTCTTGCCCTTCAAAAAAGTTGTAAAGGACTTTTCCAAAGGAAAATAACCCTTTAAAAAAATTGGAATGGTCCACTTACCCTTCAAAAAAATTTCCTCACCCTTTGAAAATATCCCTTTGGAAAAATTATAATGGTCCTCTTTATCTTTGAAAATGCCTTTTTTTGAAGGGCATATACCCTTTAGCTTTATTTCAAGTGTCCCTTTAGGAAAAATTGAAATGGACCTCTCCCAAAAAAATGAACCCTTTGGCTTTCTTTCAAGTGTCCCTTTTGGAATAATTGAAATGGACCTCTCCCTAGAAGTGCCTTTTAGATTTTTGTAATAGACCCTTTAGACCTTTTGAAATGGTCCTCTTACTCTAGAAAATACCATTTTAGAAAAAAATGCAAAAGTCCTATTGCCCTTCAAAAATTATGTAATTATCCTTTGGTAAAGTTGAAAATTTCCCCTACTTTTGAAGATGCCCTTCAGGCTTTATGTAGATGACTTTTTTGAAGGAAAAAAACTCTTAAAAATTATTGAGCGAACCTTTTTTCTAAAATAATTATACCTTTTGACCTTTTGTAGATGTCTTTCCAAAATTTTGAACTAGCCCCTTCTTTGGAATAGTTGAAAAGGCCTTTCAGGATTTTGAAAATGTCAAATCCTTTAGACTTTTATAAAATCCCAATTCCTTTGGATTTGTTGAAGATGACCCCTTTTAGAAAATTACAAAGACCAATTCCTGACACTAAGAAAAAAGGCATGGTTATGCAAGTTTTGAATGGTAGAGGTGATAATTTGACCTACAAGGTCAAAATTATCAACATTTTGGCAACTTAATTAGGAAGCATGCCTACTATGCTTAAGAACTGGACCATTTGCATGACTCTTGGACTCATGAAGTTATGACAAATTTGATCCATGACTATAAACTCTATTTTAACCTAGCATGAGACAACCTTCATCCTCTAAAATAAGAAGGGAAACATACAAAGTAGGGAAAACTAACTAAACAAAGTAAATGTGCAAATAAAGCACTTATTTGGGATAAAATATAACTAAACTAATGTGCTTGAACAACACTTGGAGGAATACAAATAAACTAACTATATACAAGGAACTTTGTTCTTTAATGGCAATGTTTTAAATGTATCCCATTGACTGGGATTAGAAGCTCTTCACCATCCATCTTTGCAAGTTGGAAGGCATTATGGGATTTGCAATTAGAGATTGTGTATGGACCACTCTAAAGGAAGTCAAACTTTGTGTGCCTTCCTAGTTTAGCTCGATCCTCATCCCACTTGAGGACTAAATCTTCTTCCTTAAAACTTTGTGATGAAACTCTTTCATCAAAAGCTCTCTTCACTTATTCTTGATGAATTTCCATAGCTAGCATGGACTAATTTCTTATCTCTTCCAACTCTATAATCTATGTATACCTAATCTCCATAGGCTCATTCTCTAACAACTCATGTTGATGCATTAGTTTCAAAGCAATAAACTCAAGAGAAAAGGGTAACCTTGCTTCCTTACCATATACCAACTTGTATAGAGAGTTGGATATTGATCTTTTATAGGTGATCCTATCATCCCATAGAGCTAACTTCAACCTAAGATGCCATGACCTTTTATTATCTTCAATAGTCCTTATTATGATCTTCAATAGGTTCTTATTCATAGATTTAGCAAGGTTATTGCTTTGTGGATAATATTTTGATGAAGTGCTAAGATAAATCCCATGTTGGATAGCCCATTGACCGATCCTAGTTCCTAAAAAAGCCATTGCATTATTAGAAATAATAGTTGAAGGAACTCCAAATCTAGTAAGCAAACCTTCATAGAAATATAGAACATTGGCTTCATTTGCTTCTTTTAATGCCACTACTTCTATCTAATGTGTAAAGTAATCTATAACAGTTAGAATCTATTTATGTCTTGAACTTGAAGGAGGATTTACAAGACCATAAATTCCAATCCCCATTAGACAAATGGCTGATCCACCATAATTGGTTGAAGAGGTAAGGCTGCAAGTTTTACTTTCCCTACAAACATAACACACTGTTTGCACTTCCTAACCCATGCATGGAAATAACCAAATATACTAGGCCAATAGCACCCACATCTCATGATCTTAAGGGTTGTATTTATTGCATAAAAATGTCCTCAACCATATCCATCATGAAATTATTCAAGAAATGTCTAAATTTATCTTGGCTCAATACACCTTAGCAACATACCATTGATATCTTTCTTAAATAAAAAACCATCAATAAGCAAAAATGGAATTGATCACAATCTTAAATATCTTATTTTTGAAGAAACTAGATGAGAGGGATAAATACCATCTTGGAGATAGCTTACCAAGTCATGAAACCAACTAGAAGGTGAGGTATGACCAGTTGTAACCTCTTCATCATTTAAAACCAAAACAAACTCATTAGTCTCTTGTAAGTCTTGGGCAAGATGTTCATAGAGTATTTTGCTTCTAATCAAATTTATGAACCTTTTTTCCACATCATAATCCATTACCTTGGTTATCCAACCATCTCTCTTATAATTTATATCTTTGTTTAAAAGGAACACCTTGATGTTTGGATGAGAAACCATTAGGTGTATCTTATTTTTAGAAAAAAAGTATCTAAAATTTTTAAGAGACCTTATAACTAAAAGTACATGTTTTTAAACAAAAGAGTACCTTTTTTCATACTCTTCCAAGCCTTGAATAAAGAAAGCTATTGGATTCTTCAAAGCCTTATGATTTTGTTGCATAAGAATGCTTGAAATGGTGTCCATGTTGGCATATGTATACAAAATGAAATATTTTTTGAAATATAGATTTATAAGTGTAAGAGAACTAGCTATGGCCTTCTTAATATATTCAAAACTTTTAACTCCTTTGGACCAACTAAATCTCTAATTCTTCTTTAGCATGGCTATAAGTGGTTTAGCTAAAATGGTGAAATCTAAAATATATCTCCTTATGAAGTTGATTTTCCCAAAGAAGATTTGCATAACTTAATTTTTCTTAGTCAAGGAGAGTGTAAGAATTGATTCTACCCTTTCAAAATCTATGTTTAAACCATACTTTGAAACCACATGTCCAAGAAGCTTACCTTTATGAACTGAGAAGACACACTTTTTGGGATTTAGAGATACCCCAAATTGCCTACACCTTTCGAACACTTGCTTGAGATGAACCATGTGATCACTTACACTCTTTGAAAAAATTGTTATATAATCAAAATAAACAAGTAAAATCTTGTTAATAAGGCCTTAAAATGCCATATCCATGGCTCTCTAAAAGGTTGTTCCAGCATTAGATAAATTGAATGGCATCTTTATATATGCAAAGTCCCCCACTTAGTTATGAAGGTTATCTTTAATTGGTCCTCTTCCTTGAACAAAATCTAATTGTAGCCACTATATCCATCCAACAAACCTATAAAATTTGTTCCATTGATGACAATGGATAGTGATCTTTAATTAAAACCCTATTCAAATCATGAAAGTTAACACACAATCTAATCTCATCATTATTCTTCCATACTAGAATAATATTTGCCACCAAATTTGAGTACTTAATTAGAAATATAATAGTTGACTCTATGATATTATGAATCTTAGCTCTCATCAAAGGCTTAATCTCAAGATTAATGGGCCTTTGTCTTTATCTTACTGATTTAGTTTCATCCTCTAACTCAATGATGGGTTGAGATAAACTTGGATCAAATCCCTTGAGATCACTATGTTTCCATGAAAATACATCATTAAAACTTGTTCATAACTCAATGAAAGCTTCTTTTTGTGAAGGAGTGCATATCTTACCCAACTTTAAAATCTTACCAGCTGCAATCTCTACATTGGCATAGTGTTCTTCCTTTGTTGACAAAGATAAATTCTCCTTCCCTAACTCATCATCACCACTAAAAATGTTCTCAAGTGTGACCAATACCTTAGGTAACTTATTTGTTTTTAGTTTCACAATCTGATCACCATACTATTGTAAGTGTTTTGATTGGTTTCTTGAAGAAAACTCAACCTCCTCTTACAAGAATCTCACAATTTGATTGTCATCTTTGAACACTTGCTAATTATCATGATTATATGGAATATAATGCCTTATAACCACCTTTATATGTGACTAAATTTTCTCACTTTTTATATCAACCAGGATACTAAATTGTGACCAATGGCATCCAACCTATCTACGTGTTTATTCTTACCTCTTGGTATTGCCTAAATGTTAAAAGCTTGAAAATATTCAAGTAAGTCCTAAATTATATGATTGGAAGATTTAAATTTTTTTTAAAAAAATTACATACATTTAAACCTCTTACTTGGTGAACTATAAGTTCACTATTACCAAAAACTTGCAAAGAATTGACTTTCATCTTCCTGGCCCACTGCAAACCATGAACTAGTGCTTCATACTCAGCAACATTGTTTGAATAACCAAACTTAAATTTAATAGAAGATAAATACATTTGTTTTTTAGATAAACTAACATCATTCTAGCTTTGGTACCATGTTTATTCCTTCATCCATCAAAGTACAATTGACATAAACCTTCAATATATTCGTCATCCTTAACCATGGATGGAATTGGTACATCATTCTCATAAAGTCAATACAAAACAAGTCCTTGTTCTTCAATCAACTTATAAAATAATTTTCATGAAAATTAGAAGCCCACTCATCAATAAATAAATCTAGAACTCCATCTAAAGGTGATCCATTTTCTACTCCACTAGTTTCTAGTACATCATCTGAGATGATACAATTAATGTTCACAACACTTGGCATATATGGCTCCATATGGAAACATGAAATATATTCAAAATGAATCATTACCTTGGTACCATACCTAGTTCTGAACAACAAATAAGTCCAATGAGCTGATAAATATCCCCCAATCTTTGAGACGAAGTCCCTTGAAAGGCACATAACAAAATAAGGAGGCAAGTCTACCACAATGACATCCTACTAAATAGTAACATTGGGACAAGCATGTAATGTCAATTTTAGATATATAATGATGCCTAAAATATTTTTTGGTGACCCATACAATTTCAATACCCCCTTATTTTTTGACTCATAAACAAGGTTGAGCTTGTCCGCAATCTATTTAGGCATGACTGTACTATTAGCTCCACTATCCACCATATAGTTTTGAACCAAAGTATCACCTACTATCAAAGAAAGGTATAAAGGAGTTTTATTTGTTTTTACATTATTTATGTCCACCTTTTCCATCTTATTTACTTGATGTACGTATTTCTTAGTTGGTTGATCCAAATTAGTTAAGACAACACCTTCTTTCTCAACCAATTTTGGAAATAATTTGAGAGCTGAAAGTTCTTAGATGAGCATCTATTTTTGTCCTAGAATGAAAAGATAATCCCACATGATAATGATGATGTTATAACTATTCATATAATCCACTATACTGAACTGAGATCCACCAACCTTTGGTTGCACATTCTGAAGAACTAGTTGTTCATGAACTAGGGGTGTTCGATGAACTTTACTAACCTCTATATTCTATTTTTTTGGTATTTTAGGGGTAAAAAGTCATTATTTTATACTACTATAAAAAAAATTAAGAGTACTTTAAACATTTTTCACCTCCTACAATTCATCAATGACTCTTCTTTTAGCTTTAGTTATAGTTGCAACTTGACCACTCCTACTGTTAGTTTTAACACCCTGAGTAAAAGTAACATGATCATCCAGTTTCAAATTTATGTTAATGGAATCAAGATACCCTTGAAATTTTTGAGTCTCTCCTTGTGATTCCAAACTTTTATCTTGGTACTAACCTCCTTGAAAAGAAAACTCTTTTTATGTCATTTGTGGCATAGTGATGTTTTGTGATACCAAGGCTTGGTTTTGAGCATCATTGAGATTTGAGTACTACCAACCTAAATATTACATCAAATTGTTTTAAGGTGGGGTGGGAAAAATGGCCTTTGAAGTGGAAGGAGCATTAGGATCAAGGTCATCATATGGCTTAGTTGGAGTTATGGCTCCTTATGTTTGATAAGGTGGTCTATTCTCTCTGAAACCTTGATAAGGAGGCCTTTGATCTTTGAAGGGATGATAGGTGGTCTAATTTTTTTGTTGATAGGGCCTATTATCCTAATATTTTTATCTCTTGAGTTTCACTATTTCATTCCCAAATGATTATAACAACATTTTTAACTCTCCTATCTCACTAGATTGACTAGTAGGGGCTGTAATTTGAGCTTGAGGTGATGGAATAAGAGCTAAGGATAGAATTTGAAGAATTTGAGGAACTTGAGGGGCTAGTATAGAATTCAATTATAGGATTATAGGCATTAGAGGCATTGGAGAAATCTTACCAACTTATATCAAACTATTCTCTACCCTTATTGTAACCTCATAAGCATATGGAAAGGTAGTACCACCCATTGACTATATCATCACACTAATTTTAAAGTTAAGGGATTTTATATAATAAAATAATGCATATTAAACACATTTCCTAATCAACATAGGTATCCTAGTCCATGTCTTTTTTAATCTAAGGTTAAAATCAAACATGAACTCATGAGGAGCTTTATTTATGATAGTTAATTTCTCAACTAAAAATAGGTGATTAGATTTGTCCTCAAATTTCTTGACTAAGGATATTCCCAATTCATCTTAGGTATAAATGGAGTTTAGTGAGAGGTTTATATACCATTTCAATGATTTTCCTTTGAAGGAAGCAATAACCAATCTAATAGCAACATTATCCTCAACAACAATATAGATTGAATAGAGATTAACTACATCTTGGATATGCTCAATAGGGGTTGTTTTGATTTTCTCCTGAGAAGAATGGGATGATTTTGAGAGTATACATAGTAATGTCATCAAAATATTCTAGATTCAGTGGGATACCTCTATTTAAAGGAACAAACACCTGGTTTTTTATATCCATTTGGATAGTGGGGATTGTAGTGCCTAAAACAATATGATAACTAGGTAATAAATATTTCTTTTAAATATATGGATTTTCCCTGCTAAACCTTGATCTCTTCTATGATATAAATTCAAAATGAATACCTTTAATTTATAACCTTATGGTAACCTTTGGCATGAAATAATTACCTAAATGATGCTATGAGCTCTGCAATTGGATGTTAGTGATGATGAATATCTTCTTCTACTACAAAACTTATTCAAATATGTAAAGAATTTATTCAATGTCTTACCAAGCATGCCAAAAAATATTATCAATAAGAATCACACCCTTATGAAGGTAGTTTTAGGCCTTATTATTTTTCTAAAACATATAAATAATCCTAGGTTGTGGGTGGCCTAATTAGTGGATTGAGTCTATAGATTTTAAGGGCTAGCTCCCTTTGGTGTATCAGTTAGGATCTCTAATCTATGCTACAAACTGTCAATAAAATAAAAAAGGGAAATGTGAAGGGAAAAATCATATCTAATGATGGTGATACACTTGTATTTTGGTTCATCCACTCAATTTGGGCTCCTAAAAACATTAATTAGAGAAGAAAAAGACTAAATTTTCAATTCTAGTTGACTCCTATGCATCAGTATTTCATGAAAATGTTTTATCTAGTGATCAAATATTGAGGAAAATTATGGAATAGTCCTAATTCAAAGAAATAACCAGCCACTTACATTCACTATAAATTAAGCCAAAAGACATCAAACATAGAACATGCCCTGTATAATTTGATCAACTAGTAACTAGGTAAGAATCAAGACTTGACAAGGAAGAAAATTATATCACATATGTAAATCACTAACATAAATACACTATACCAACATTATATAATTTTAAAATAATCCTATTTATCTAAAAAAGGTTACAAAACTCAAATTTTGGCAGAGGTTGGTGTTGCCAAAAGAGGTATTTTTTATTCAAGACTAAAAATCCAACTTATATGGAAAATTCATACATAAACAAAAGATTGGCACTAAAAATATAAGAGGATATCAACTCCCGCATATCATAAGTCCAAATTGAGCTTTCCAAAAATAACCAAGCCTTCCTAGAATATTCTTTTGTCTTATTTCCTACATGAAAAGCTCTTTGGCATTTGAAAAGGATGATGGGCCCATCTTTGAAAAGTCAAACTATCTTACATGGAAAGACATGCCATAATATTCAAATGAATATGCCTCTTTATTAAACTTGAAGCTGAGTTAGATCATTGAATGCATGAGATGACTAGGAGATAATTATGACTTCAACAAATAGTCAATTGAATCTTTGACCATTCAACTATAGATAGCCTTTTCTTACATGGAAAAGGACGTTGATAAGTGAGAGGTGTATGGAAACTCCAAGAGAACAACAAATACATGGCATAGAAACTTATATTAACTCCTTGTTAGCTTATTCCAATGCTAAACTCCTTAATCCCTTCATGCATTTGAGTCTCCCTTTAGAACTAAGAGATTCATGCTTGAAGATAATTGTATGCATTTACCTAGTGTGGATGATTTAATCCTTGAATAAAACTCATTGCATGTTCATGTTTGTCTTATATGCATCTAATCTTACTTGGGTAAATCTGCATGCTCTGCATGTGAGTTGTGAACCATGTCATAGGAGTCAAAAGGAGAAGTCATCATTTTCTTCTATTGATGGGCTATCAAAATCCCACTAAGATCGTTTTGAAAACGTAGCCTTTTCTCATCTATTGATCTCCTTTATAGATATTAAGAAGTGTCAAGCTCATGGCAATCTTAGTGAACCTTTTAAAATCTTGACCAACAGCTACTTGTAGGGGCTCAAACTTGACGTTTGTGGGCCTATCATTAATTAATTCAGACTTATGTTTTCATAAAATTTGTTTCTATTTATTTCCTATAGATAATTTTTCTAAGACATTACTTTTAGGCTCTTCTTTCTTTCCTCTCAGCTTTTATTCAGATAAAAAGTCCGCATTTTATTTCCCTGTTTATTTCCTTTGGACAAAAATTTTGAAGGAATTATTTTTATTTATTTCTTTCAGACAAAAATTCTGGAGGAAATCTATCTTTGGCATTCTTTTAATGTCCTTTTAGGTTTGTGAAATGGACCCTCAGTTAAAATAAAATGACCTTTGAGATTTTTTAAAAGTCCTTCTTTCATTTACTTCAGACAATTTGTCTGAAGAAATTGTTTTAGGCTTTTTGGCCTTAGGATTTTTATTTTAGAGTTTTTGAAATGGATAATTCCTTTGGACAAATATTCTAAAGAAATTCATGATATGAACTTTTGTAAATTTCCCTTTGAATTCATGAAAATGCACTTTTAGAAAAATGTAATGGTTCGTTAAATAATTTTGAAATGGTCTCTTACCCTTCGAAAAATTTGTAAAGGATTTTTCCAAAGGAAAAAAAAACCCTTCGAAAAAATTGGAATGGTCCACTTACCCTTCATAAAATTTGCCTCACCCTTTTGAAAATGTCCCTTCATAAAAATTGGAATGGTCCTATTTATCTTTGAAAATGCCTTTTTTTGAAGGGCATATACCCTTCAAATTTTTTGTAAGTGTCCCTTTTGAAAAAAATTGAAATGGGCCTCTCCCAAAAAAATGAACCCTTCAACTTTCTTACAAGTGTCCCTTTCATAAAAATTAAAATGGACCTCTCCTTGGAAGTGATTTTTAGATTTCCACAATAAACCCTCCAAACCTTTTGAAATGGTCCTCTTGATCTAGAAAAGACCCTTTCAAAAAAATTGTAAAGGTCATATTGCCCTTCAAAAAATGTGTAATGGTCCTTCAATAAAGTTAAAAAGTGCCCCTACTTTTGAAGATGCCCTTTGGGCTTTATGTAAATCACTTTTCTGAAGGAAAAAAACCCTTTAGAATTCTTGAGTGAACCCTTTTTCTAAAATAATTGTACTTTTAAACCTTTTGGAGATACCTTTCTAAAATTTTGAATTAGCTCTTTTGGAAAAGTTGAAAAGGCCTTTCATGATTTTAAAAATGTCAATTCCTTCATACTTTTGGAAAATCCCAATTCCTTCAGATTTGTTGAAGATGACCCCTTCAGGAAAATTGCAAATATCAATTCCTAACACTTATACAAAAGGCATGGTTATGCAAGTTTTGAATGGTAGAGGTGACATTTTGACCTACAAGGTCAAATTTATCAATAGTAAGTTCTTCAATATGGTCAGCATCCCTTTTATTTGTAATACGTGCAAGATATCCATTAGCTCTTATACCTCAAACTCTTGACCATCTCATTTATTGTGATACATGATAGCTTGTGCCTCTAGGTCCCATGCCAGTTGGAGCTCTCCTTGTAGGTTTTAAATCACACTCATAGCCTACTATATTACATATTTCTTGTGCACATGGTCAGGGTAAGGTGAAACTTTGGGTTCAAGCTACATTATGCATTCAATGTAGCTCTTTTTCCCATATTCTATGCCTAACTTTGGTACTAATGTAATTGGCAATTGAGTGGTGAATCTACTATGAGTAGTTTCCTATACTTTGATTGGTTTTTTATGGAAAGTGCATGGCCATCTCATAGATAATTTGTTATGGAGGCTCTAGTATTTGAGGTGCTTCCCCCCTTGTACTTGTCCTAGTGGTGATCCTCTAATGCTTCCATCCATTAGGATAGGTGCTGTCCCTATTGTTATTATTGATGTTGAAGATTATGAAGGTGTTGTACTACTAACTTATGGCATCAAGCCATTTCTTATGGGTTATTTCCTAGTCTATACAGTTGATATTGGATAAACTATAATGCTTGTGTTTACATTTTGTGTTTTCAAACTAGAAACCAAACATCTAGAGGTATCCTCACTTAACTCTTCATAAGTAACAACTTGTTTAATCATAAAATTATAGTCCAAGTTTACAAAATGATCAAAGTTGATGTGGATAATAGGGTCAATTATCACTCTTCTTTCTTCACATGGGAGATATATCACATGAGTTAGAATCATAGGTTCAAAATGGGTAGGCACTTTTGGTGTATATTTAATGGTCAAATTCTATAGGGACCTAGCATAATCTTCACTCATCAATAGTTGAGATCAATATATGTCTTCATTATTCCTCTCCTCACACTACTGCAATTCAAGAGATCCTTCCCCATGCCCTTCCAACTCACTATGGGTTATTTAGGCACTTCCAAGTTTTATATCTTCTATTATCATGTACCTCCTTTTGTTATAAGTCTATCTCCTAAGATATTAGGTGTCAATATTCCATTTAAATTTACCTACACATCCTATTCTTCCCTATTGTGTTTCTCATATGCAAAATGACTTAGCCTTCCATTCTCATGATTTCAAAATTATAATCCACCATTATTTTCTTAAGCTCTACATTAAACTCCTTCACAAACATGCCTTTGGGATTGTGCAAAGATTGATATTTTACTTCCTTAAGATAGGAGTATGTCGACACTATGAATTCAATCACATAACTATTCAACACTCCTTTCCACCATCTATCTATTTCTCTAGTCCAAGTGGCATCTAAGATCTAAAACCTCTATAGGCTCTCTTTCATCCACTCAAGGTGTTATCCATAGCTTCAACTTCTATGGATCATATAAACAGCCAACCATCAATACACATGCTTAGGTAGTTCATAAAAGAAGACTTCATATAGAGCATCATCCAAGTTTCTCTGGACCCACTTCCTTGGATTTCATCCTTTAGGATGGATGATTTAGTGAAATATATCTTCCACATATTATAACCAATTCTTGATGTTCTCAAAGGAGAGTCAAATCATTTTTCTATCATACCATTGTAGAAAAAAATTCAACACGGGTCTTGGCAATAAAACCAAAATGTTGTAGTTTGATTTGGGTTTTAATTTATTTACTCTTTCAAGGACTTATCCAGTTGTTCCAAGTTAGTTCTTAGCTTATTAAAACTAGGTAAAAACATAGGATAATCCTTTAGCACTCAAAATTTATCACTTGACTACACCAACATCAATCCACATAAGGCGTAAACCTTATGCACTCACCTGAAGTGTAGCAGAGAAATAATTGGGGCCCATGTTGGGCTAGTTATGTCATAATATAACTCATTATTGATAGGACTTGGTCATTTCAAAAATGAAATTTGTATGATCATTGGTGTAAGCCATTTTAAGTGGATTCTAATGGTCTATAAGTGCAAATCCTATTCAAGGAACTCATTTTAGTCATAGGGGTGTAAGTTTATATTTGGTGTTTCTATTATCTCAATGGCATAGGCATTTATTTTAATGGTCTTAGCACTATTTGGTGCTAAGATGGGTCAATATAATACCTTATATCAATTTCATTCTATGACCATGCTTTATACAAGAGTAACATCACTGGGTAGGGGTTCTTATTTATACTTAGGCCATTTCTACAAAGTAGGCTGAGATCATCATAAATTATAGAAATGTCATGAATTTTGTGGATCAAAATCTTTAAAACAACATTTTTAACATTAAAATGGAGTTTATAATATTAAAAGCATCAAATTCATTATGTATTTCAATAATAAATCTAAAGACATTAAACCTAGGAACACCATCAATTACTACAACTGATCTTCTTCATTACTCAAACTTTAAAAGTAGAATAGAGTCCATTTTATGTAGAATAAAGTAAAGGCTAGCTAAGCTACTACATGTCCCAGAGGCTCACAGGTAAGCTTGGGCACTATAATTTGGATGCTCATAGGCATCCATGATATCTAGATTCAATTATATATAACTTCACTAATTCAATTCTCATCCCCCTACTAACTAGATTGAGATCAACTTTATAGCACTTAAGACAATCTTCATGCCAAGGTGAAGGGTGCATGTTGGGTGTTGATCTGGAGCCTTGGTTGATCATTACATTTACTTCATCACCTTTCACCCTTTGTATTATGGTCATCATGTGCAACTTACTCAATAATATGCCCTAAAAAATTGGGTTCTAGATAACTACCTACTAGCTTGTGTTAAGTCTATGATGATTCCTCCAATTGGTACAAAAGATGCCAAAATAATAATAATACCAAGTGATTTCCATGTGCCAAGGTGTTTCTTAAGTTGGTATGGATCCATACTTAGATGAATAAGGGGCCCAACACTTATCTTGATCTTTAGTCAAGTTAGCAGCAAAATCATCCAAATATAGCATAGTCCATGTAGCTCTAAGGGTGCATTTGATGGCATGAAAGGTAGAAATGAAGATAGAATAGTCTGAACCCAATTTGGTAGGGATGGAAAGAATCAATCGATCATAGTTTTTGTCAATGGTGCATATTTTCAACTATAACCTAAATGGTAAAAACTTTATGAAGAAGTATTATATAGTATCAAAGTTACTTGGGCTTAATCTAATGAGATAACTCTCCAACTCATGACCTCTCATTATGTCCTACTTCCAAAAGAGTTTTTCCAATATGGTCCAAACTTCATTATGAGTAGTTTTAGATTGAATATGAAAGAATAGATCAAGAGACACTGATATACATAATAGACCATAGGCTTCATCATTTTTATTAAACCACTTCACTTTGTCTACATCAAGTGTCAATTATTTTCATGTACCCATTGTGATTTAGTGTAAACCTTTACTTCTCAAAATATTTAAACTTTATTTTTTCACTCATGATATTTGAACATTGTAAGAAGTGGAACATGATTGATCCATGGTGTAAAAATAAAATATGTCTTGAAATAAGTGTGCTAGAAATATAATGATATGAAATGCCCTAGATCTATAGAGGTTAAATTTTACAATACAAGAGAACATTACCAGTATGTAGAGCTCAAAAAAACTTTCACTTTCAAAAAGATGGTGCCTGAAATGGTGCCTACAAGTTATGGAAGTTTGATTATTTATTTCTCATAAAAAAATAATTCTCCACTTTGCATAATTTGTTTTAGTGTGCACTTGGTTTAGGCTCTAGTTGTGGAAGATGGAGAGGTCATCATTTGAACTAGTGTCCTTATCTTTAGGAGAAAAGGTCTACTGGTTCTCTATGATTTTAGAATAAAGTTTGAAGAAAAAGGACAAGGGGTCCCACGTGATATGAGTAAAAATATAGTCATTCCTAGATTTCTAAATTTCCTAGAACCAATGAGGAAGGGTGAGGTGCCACAAGAAAGAAAAGGAAGGTAGCTTCCAAGGTGGCTTCCATTGGGTTATTATATCCAAAATGAAATTAGCTCTAACCCAAGCCACTTTGAACTTATATAAGAGAAAATCTAGGACTTATAACCAAATGGACACTCCAAGAAAAGGTGATGAAATGATTCCTTGGATGATTTGTAAAGGGAGAACCTATTTGGGATTGCCAACCCATGCTTAACCATATTGTCTATAGTTAGGATTTTTTCTTGAGCATCCAACTAGAAAAATATGTTAACTTTAGGAGTAATATGTTTTATCCAAAGAGGTCTCCAAAAGACCTGCTTAGGTAACCTAATTTCACCAAAACATCCCCACAATCTTATGCAAGACAAATAAGTATATCTTCTTTGGGAAAGATGGGAATATGAAAAAGTTAGATTTTTTCTTTAAGAAATTAAATCACCCAAAGGAGTTTTGTATTATCAAAATCAAGTTACATAATTTTTCACATCTTGGTACCCATCACACATGACCAATAATCTTTGACATTAGTTCCCCAAGAGGAATTGAAAGATGAGCTAAGGTTAATCCATGGGGTGTAAACAACAAGATGGGACTAAATTATCCAAGGGTCATCCCAAAACTCTACCTTCTCTATATTACCAAATTGCTATCTATTTCCTTTCTATAGAATGCTCTTGCAGCTAGAGATGGATTTATAGAAAGTAGAGCCATATTTAAGTCCATAGAGGAAATTTTACTCATTTTTAACTTCCACATACTTTTACTTAATGATTCAGGTCCATATTTTTTCCTTCATGAATTTTCAACCTAGCTTGGGTATGAGGGCTTTGTTCATATTTTTGACCCATCAAAACATGAGCCCACCATTAGCTTTAGGGAGATAGGTTTTGTCCAAAGGAACAAGTGGGAATATGAATCTATCTTTTAGCCCTCTCAATAGGAACTTACCTTGTATTTATTCCATTAAGTCCACATCTTTTTTATGAATGTATAATAAAGACATAAAAATCATTGAGATGATTTGGATGGAGATTTTTAGTAATTAAAGTTTTCCTCCCTGATCCAATAAGTAGCCCTTCCATACTAAAAGTTTCTTTTAGATCCTATCCACTAGTGGGTTCCATAAATCTGATTGCATTCTACCATTAAATATTGATATCCCAAGGTAAGTTGAGGGAAGGTTATTAATTTGGTATCCCATAATTATGGCTAGCTTACTTTGAAGGCTCATAGGGGTGTTGAGAAAAAAATATGGATTTTTTGTTCAATTTTATGCATTGGTTTGAAAAAATCTCATAGTCCAAGAGAATCTTCTTGAGATCCTTGGATTGTGTCTTCTCCAAGGAGGAATGTGTCATTCATAAATTATTCATGGCTGATAGGAATAGTATTATAGATGACTTTAATACCATTGATGATGACTTACACATGAGTGGCCTCAAGGTTTTTTCTCAGGGTTTCTATAAGAAGAATGAAGAGGTAAAGGGAGAGAATATCCCCTTGCCTCAGTCTTTTTCTATTTGAAAAGAATCCTTTGGGTCCTCCATTGATTAAAATAGAAAATTTATGAGTCATAATACAACTATAGATGATCCCTCTAAAAAATGTTATTGAACCCAAATCTTTCAAGGACTTTATTTAATAAAATCCATGATACCCTATCACAATATTTATTCATATCGAGTTTCAATAATATGCCTTATCTAGTGGAATTATAAATAGAGTGTAGGGCTTCATGGATAATGATCCCATCAATAATTTATCTCTTATAGACATAATCCCCTTATTGCTCTATAATAATCTTCTTCATGAGAGGTTGGACCCTTCTATCTAGAGTTTTTGAGTAAATATTATATGAATTAGAGCACATGTTGATTGGTTTGAAATCCCTTAGTTGATTTGCTCCTAGTTTCTTGGGTATTAGGATAAGGAATTTATTATTTAATTATTTAAAAATATAAATAGCTCTAAAATTTTCACAAATTGTGGCCTCCACTTCAACATGTATGATGTCCCATAATTATTGGAATAAGAATGGATGAAAACTATCTGACCTAGGGGCCTTACTTCCTTTCATGGAGAAGACAACCACTTTGACCTCTTCCACAAAAGGGGGCTCAAAATTTCTACATTCTTTGATTGGGAAATAATTCAAGAGATATTTTTTAAATGACCATCTTCTAAGGGGATGTATTATAAGTCATTTTACTTTAGCATATTCTTGAAGTATATAATGATTTTTTCATTTATATCATTCTCATCTTATCACTTCCTACTATCCTCCTAAATCAATTTAAAGATTATGTTTGTGTTCCTATTTCTAGTTTCTGACTAGTGAAAGAATTTGGTGCTTCTATCACCTTCTTTGAGCCATTAACATCTATATTTTTATATCTAAAATGCTTCTTCTTAAGCTTCAAAGTCATGATACTTATTGAGAAAATCTTTTTCCTGGGAGGCCAATTACTCATTAGATCCATGAATGGAAGTGTGCTCTTCTAACCTCGATAGGTTCTCCTCTATAGTATTATTTTGATTAAAAATATTCCTAAAGACCTCTTTGTTCCAAAATTTTATTTTCATATTTAGGTGATTGTGTTTTTTCACCAGAATGTACATATAAGACCTTAAAAGGTTTCTTTCCACCAATCCTTAATGGAGTCATGGAGGATTGGGTGGTGCATCCACATGATCTCAAATCTAAAAGGGTGATTCTTGGGATTGGAAATATTTTTCTCTTCAAATAATATAGGTTTGTGGTATGATCCAATTTTTGGAAGTGAAGATAAAGATCTAGAGTAATGTATGTCCAAATTAAGATAAATTAAGACTCTATTAAGTCTTATCTAAATTAGTTTCACCATGAGTCTTCTATTTGACTAATTGAAAGGATTTCCTTCAAGTTATACATCAATGAGGCTTAATTACACTATAAAATCATTTAGCTTGGCCATGATTTTTGTGAAGTACATAAAACCATCCCTATTTTCCAATAGGGTTATAGCAGTATTAAAGTCTCCAATAACTAGCCATTTCTAATTTTCATTGAGTCTACTAAATATAACTAGATCCTCCTAGAGTTTCCTTCAAGATAATCTATATTTTAGTGCCTAAATGTTGGATGATATCCCTTCATCATTGTTTATTATGTCCCTGAATAAAATAACATGGTTATTACTATGAATCAGAGATTTTCTTTCCAAGTTTTATGAATTCCATAGGAAATCTAGCTCGCCTGAAGCTCCATTTGAACTCAAACTAATATACTTATCCTTTTTCCATATATTTTTAATACATCTATTAATATATTATTCATACATCTTGGTCTCTTGAATTATTGGTATAGGAGATTCATGCCTTTTCTTTAAAATCCTTACCATCCTATGTTTATTGGGGTTATTGAGCCCCTCACATTCCATGATAGGAAATTCATTTTTTAATCTGGTGAAGTGGTTCTTAATGGTTTTATGATTACCCTTGGCTATCGTATTTGATGATTCCTTCTTCTTAACTAATTAACTAGGTGTTTTGTCTGAGGATTTTGGTGCTTCTACCCAATCAATCTTATTTTAACCTTTTCTAATTTGTGTCTACATCTAATCTCATTAATCAATATTTTGGTCCCATATTAGATTTTTAGACAAGGATCGTTATCCCTTTTCCTTAATAGTAGAACCCATGTCCTTTGAGGTTGGTACTTTGAACTCTTTAGGTGAAGTGAGAAGAATTTCAACATTCTCACTCATAAAAAGAGGGCTTATACAAATCAAATATTCAACCCCTTTGGATCTTTTCTTGTTTTCAATTTTAGGGCTGCTCTATCCTGAGGCATGATCTTTTTTATTTCTCATAACCATAATATCTTGGATATTAAGTGTCTCCTAATGTTTTTAAGGGGTAAATTTTTCTACAATTTTTCCATAAGTGGCCATCAATTTCAAAATTGAAGGAGTCACATAAGACATACCATAGGTCTCTTTTATCCCTTTGGTATTTGATATCTAATCCTTAGTGGGTGTAAATGTCACCTCCTTACTATTTTTGGAGCTTGGGGTTGCATGGATAATTCTAGGGAATTTTTTACAAGGGAGATTAGGAGTCCCTAGCTATGGGCCCTCAATCTTTTTGAGTGGGGATACATCTTCATCTAGAGGGTTGGGTGTTGGTTTTTTGGCCTAAATATATTTGGTCACTTGAGAAGGTTATGTCTATTTAGTGTAATATTTATCCATGTGACTAAGGATATTGCACTTCTTATAAATAGTTGTTGCATTTTTATACTCAATGTACTGAGTCCATTCCCCATATTTAGATTTGATCTTGATGGAGTGTAATAGGGATTTATCAACTAGTATGAAAACATTGAATCTATTCATAAACATTCTTATTCTTGATATCATAACTAAATCAATGCATATGGGTTGACCCAAGGCTCTTGTTATTCTCATAATCACCTCTAGTTCCTAATATTCTAGAGGGAGTTTAAGAAGTTTTACCCACATGGGAATATCTTCTAGAGTTGTGTTACTTAAGTTGGTTCATGTTCTCTATCTCTTAATATTGATTTTGGATTCACACATGAACCATGGTCCTTTGATTAGAACTATAAATCAATATTCTTGATTAGTAAAATTGATCAAGAAGTTTTTGGCTAGGACAACCACTTCTCGTTAACTTTTAGGTTTCCCAATTTGATTTGCCTATTTTTTAAATTAATTAATATTTGGTCTAAGACTATTAACTTTGGCCAAGATTTATTTTACAATATTTTCATAATACTTTTCAATAATGATGTTAGGGGCTTTGACACATACCTTGTTATTTTTCACTGGGGGTTCTAGTTATAAATTTGAAGAATTTTGTCCCTACAATCTTTTGCCCAACACTCAATCCACCTAGGATAAAGGAGATTTATAATAGTCTAATCAGGGATAAATTCACTTTGGGGTGGGTCCCTTACATCACCAATATCCTTAGAAACTCTAGATCTGGTATCCTTTTCATCATATATACTTTTGACCTCATCACTCCATGACCCATCCTTACCCTCTAGTGTTGCTTTCTACATTTTATGCTTGGAATCTAATTCATAATGTTAGTTTCCTTCCAATTGATTACTACTCTCCATTTCACCACTCTACTTTTTACCACTCTTCATGCTCAAAATTTCCTAAAACTACATAATCTAATGAGCCTATTACAAAATATGTTTTCAAACTTTTTTGGGGTAAACACTTTTGATATATCATATCTATGAATCAAAGTTATGTGGAGTAGCACCATCACAAAGTGGGACATGTGGATGGGTCTAAGTCCACAATATCCATGAAGCAATAACATTTAAATGTCCCCAATATGTTCCACTTGGTCCATGTGGATAAGTGTGACCCCTACCTAAATGTGTCCACATGGCCACTTATTGAAATAATCATCATAAATTCAATAAGAATTTAACTTAGGTTGATGAGTAAAAACTACTTTCACTTCACTAATACACCAAGTATTTTCCCTGTGTGTTAATGATATTATTATTATTGGTGATATAATTAGTTTAATTTATAAATATAAGAATAAATTAAGTCAAATGTTTGAAATGACTGATTTAGGTTTTCTTCATCATTTTTTATGAATGACTATATTTTAAGATAAAAATTAAATTATGTTATCATAATATCAATATACACATAATCTTCTTGTTAAGTTTAATATGATTGATTGTAAGCCTACATATATTCCTATTGAATATTATGTTAAGTTTGATCCAAAACCTACGTGTGACAAATCTAACCCTATACTTTACAAGTAGTTTTTTGGGAGTTTTATTTATCTAATAATTATTATGCATAATATTTCATTTATTATAGGTTTTAATTTCATAGTCATGCAAGATCCATATTTGGATAATTAAAAATTAGTGAAATGTATACTTTGTTATATCAAAAGAATAGTAATTTTTTTAATTTTATTCTTCCATTGATAATGCTAAATTATACAATTATTATGATTTTGACCATGTTGGTGATACTATAAATCACAAATCTACTTCTGGATATGTTGTTTAGTGTAGGTGATATCACTTGAAGCAATAAAAATTAACCTTCTATCTTTATCTCTTATAATGAATTAGAGTACATAAGAGTTATGGAAGTTGTTAAATAATCCATGTGGCTATGAAGGTTGTTAGGAGAACTTCATTTGGATGTTTCTCATGATACCACCCTTTTATGTGACAATCAAAGTTGTATAACCCTGATAGAAAATCCAATACAACACTAAAGAACTAATTATATTAAAGTTAATGCACATTTTATCCAAGATAAATTCTTTAATGGTGATATTGATCTATAATTTTGTCCTATGGATGAACAAGTGTTAAATATCTTCACAAACCCACTTGGTAGTACCAAGTTTTCAATTTCATGTAATGTTAGGCCTCTCAAATTTTCCATCGAGGAGAAGTGTGTATGACAATGTCGCTTCCTAATGGCCATGTGTTTCCTTCTCTTATATATATTTATTCTCATTGTAAACATTATAATATATTATGTTATGTGATTTTAGTAAACTTTGTGTAGAAATTATACTTTTATACCCAGTACCTAGAAGCACATATTGTAATAGAGGTCCTTATATTATAAAAGAATTCAATAATGCTTGGTTGATTATTCATGAGAAACTATGAGATGTAGTCTCATGATCATGCTACCCTGAACTTACTTTTAGTATTTTATGTATTATAATTTATTTATTTTCAAAACATGATATTGACATGATGAATGTTTTTAAATACTTCAAATTTTACATAGTATAATTCATTTAGACTATGGTATGTATCCCCACTTAAAATTAAGGGGGAGTTTTGAAACATATAATATTTCAGTGGTGCCTTTATTAAACCCTTAACACATTCACATAGGTAAATAATAAATATTTTATTATTATTATTATTTAACACAGGATGAATCAACATGTAAATATAACAATAGAAATATATTAATTATTATCTTTGGTTTTATATTTCTTGGAGAGAGGTTGGATCCATTTGTTACAATAGTCCACTTCCATACCCTATTATAAAAAGGGTTTAAACCCTTTGGTAAATCATTCATCATTTACATATTATTGTAACACTAAATATTTGCATGGTAAATATTATTAAAAGAGCTTTTTGAAGGTATATCAGATAAGAAATGAGAATTTGGAGGATTGTATTGGTTATTTGGGTTTCTCACATATGATATCAATTTTGGATTTTTTTTTCTCTTTTAGAAGTTTTCCTATTTATATATGTGTCATATAATGATCTATGCCATTTAATTATCAATGTTAATCTAGATCTCATGTGTGTGTTTAATATACATTACATGTGTGTGTGTTTTTGCATGCACTATGTGAGTGTGCATTTGCATGTGTGCACGTGCACACACACACGCATGCACACACACACACACACACACACACACACACACACACACACACACACACACACAGAGAGAGAGAGAGGAGAGAGAGAGAGAGAGAGGAGAGAGAGAGAGGAGAGAGAGAGAGAGGAGAGAGAGAGAGAGAGAGAGAGAGAGAGAGAGAGAGAGAGAGAGAGAGAGAGAGAGAGAGAGAGATATCACATAATTTGATAGTTTTAGGGTTATAAATGGTGATTAAATTATTTGTAGTGAGGAAAGGTTATTTTTTTGGAATTTTGAGAAGGTTAAATATTAAGTGACAAGGAAATCTTGTCTCTTTGCTTGGTTGAAAGCTTCTTCTAAAGTTTAGGGAGATAAAATTATAACCTTGTATTGAAGAAGACATTTAAGAGTGGTAGTAATTTATTTGAAAATATTATCATCACTCATGTTATGGTTTGATTTATGATCTATGGACTTCCATAATTTGATGAAAGTTTAATCAAATTTGTTAATAAGTTACTTAACATTGATGAAATGACTAAGGATATTTTCATAAAGATCAATATGTTAAAATTCATTAATTAGAGCATTAAATAACTTCTATAGTTTTGTAATTAAATATCTAGGAAGTTGGTTATTTTATTATATCACACCTCTTGTAAAGGTTTTGGCTATAAGTTTAGTAGTGACAAAGGTATTAGTTTGAACTCACTCTTTATAGAGATTGCCAAAACATTTAAGGAAAAATGCAAGATATTTAGTCCTAATAAAGCATTTTTTTATGAATAGGATGTTGAGGAATGATTTCCCATTGACATATCTAAGATAAGGATAGATAAAAAAATTATTTTGTTGATTCATGATGACTTGAGGTTGGATAACCATTTGTAAAATGTAGTTTTACATTTAGTGTTGAGTATGATGCCAATATGGGTACTTGAGTTATATTTTTAGAATTAGTATATTTTAATTTTTTAAGGTTTTTTTAAATTTATTTATTATTTTTATTAGTATTTTGGTCACATTACAATACTTTTCAATGATTTCCTAAAAAATAACTGGAACTGTCAGTTCACTCCTATTCACTGAAGTTCATTTTAGTGTACTTTAGTTCACTATTTGAGTACTTAGTTGAGTTTTAAAAATTATAGAATAATTAAAAAATAATAATCACGTTTTATTTATTATATTACTTAAATTCAATATAATTTTAGTTAAATTTATTTAACTATCTTAGTTTGAACTCTAAGTTGACTAGGATGACTAGTAGTTGCATATTTGACTTTACTATTAAAAAAATATTCTTGCATGATGTTCAAATATTTATATAAAGTTAAATTAGGTTTATTTATTATATTTTTAGCTGAGTTTTAGTTAAATTAGTGTTATATAAATATTATTTTATAATTTTATACTTAACTTTCAATGCAAGTTATCTTATAATAAATTTATTTTAGCTTTCTTTATTTATAAGATTTACACACAAAAGTTGTGTAGTGAATTAATTTGAATTTAGGAGATTATTGCATGTTTTTTATATGATATTATTATATTTATATAATATTTTATACCATAAATCATATATTTTTAATTTTGAAGCTACTTGAGATATTTTTTGGTCAACGATTTCAATCACAACATAGCTAGTTAAACAGTTAGAAATTTTGTAAAAGTTTTGTTGATACATAACTTCAATTTTAGAGATAAAAAATATTATTTAAACTTTATAAAATAATTAAAAACATTAATTTTATATCATATCTAAGTTCAAGAAATATTTTGAAGGTTTTTTAGACCATTATCAGAAGATACAATGGCTTCAATGAATTTTGCTTCCATGAATATTCATATTTTCAAAGGTGAAAACTTTGAGTGATGTAGAGATAAATTTAAGATAATTATAGTGTGTAAAGGAGTTTTATAAAATTCTCTTGATGGATACACACCATATTAATACAATTTATCTTATAATAAACTTATTTTACTTTTTTTATTTATAAGATTTGCACACAAAGGTTGTGTAGTGAATTAATCTAAATTTAGGAGATTATTGTATATTTTATCTCTGATAGTATTATATGTATACAATATTTTATATCATAAATAATATATTTTTAAGTTTGAATATATTTAAGATATTTTTTAGTCAATGATTTCACTCATAACATAGCTAGTTTGACAGTTAAAATTTTTGAAATAGTTTTGCTAATACATAGCTTCAATTTTAGAGAGAAAAAAGATGATTTTCACTCAATATAATAATTTTAAACCTTAGTTTTGTGTCATATATATGTTAAATAAAGGTTTTTAATGTTTTTAGAAGATACAGTGGTTTTAGTGAATTCTGCTTCCATGAATATTCATATTTTCAAAGGTGAAAAATTTGAGTATTGGAGAGATAAATTTAAGATAATTCTAGTGTGAAAAGGAGTTTTTAAAAATTATATCCATGGGCACACACCACCTAAATATTGGAACACCTAGACATAAGATCAAAAAAGAACAAAAAAGGATGAATAAAAGGGAGATACACAAGGCTTCTTTTATATTCAAGTGTCATAGATACAATCATTTATCCAAAAATTGCAAGATGAAAGAATGCCCATGAGGCATAGAATACTTTGGAGACTTCATAGAAAGGATATATTAAAGTAAGAGAAGAAAAACTCCAAACTCTTAAAATGAATTTTGAGAGTTTGAGAATATTAGATTTTGAAGGAGTGGAGATTATTACATAAGGATAAATGATTTAATCATAGAATGAGGATTTATGGACAAACTATACAAGATAGTGTTATAGAAATAAATATTTTTAGATATTTAAGCTAAATATGGCTACATATTTTGATCATTCATGAAGTTTTAAATACATAAACACTATAATTTTTGATGAGTTAGTGGGTTCTCTCTTTTCTCATGAGGATAAGATGATATTATATGTAGGAGATATAGAACATGGTCTAGAACAAGCACTTGAAACTAATGAAAGGGTTTAAAATACCAAAAAGACAAATAATAATAATAATCAAGTGAGTTTATAGAACTTAAATTCAAAGGAAAAAATCTGAAGTAAACTTTACATGTAAGATTAAAAAATACTTTACTTGTTATTACTATAAAAAATCAATATACCTAATAAAAGATTATAGGATACTAACAACTAAGAATCAAGCCAATAAAGAAAGGGAAGAGAAGGATTTTCAAGATAAACAAAGAGAGTTTAAATAGATATTGGATTATTATATCATGTATTTTTTGTGAATATAAGAAAAAAATAATTTATTATCTCTTAATTCATGTTAAAATTGGGTGATGAGTCAAAAAGATGATTTCAAAAAGTTAGATGCTTCTTTTAAAATATAAGAGCAAATATAAGATGGAAAGTCCATCCAATTTGAAGGAAATGGTAGTATGAAAAGTATACACCTTAAATTGGTCAAGAAACCACACATATCATGTATTTTCATAGTCCTTTTCATAAGAGACTCTTATTGAAGAATACAAACCTTGTTCGCACTAGCCATGTCTTTATTTTGTTTGTCTTGTCTTGTTTCTCGCTTTTGTCACCTTTTAATTATCTAAATCAATTGATCTATACCCATAGATACCCACAGACTTGGCATGTGTCAGTCCTAACCTATTTTTTTAAGTATTAAACAATAGAATTCTAGTGGATTACAACACCTAATGCTCCTATCCTACTTGGTGTTATTGTCCAATGGTCATTTTTTCTTGCTTAATGGGTCCCTAACCCTTTTTATCCCCTCTCTTAAGTTTTATTTATATTTTTGACATTGGATAGAGTAAATAAAACTCCAAAATTCAAAATAAAGAGTTTCCTATATAAAAGACTTCATAATACATTTTATATCTAGCACTGACTAATTTGGCATTCTAAATAATTAAAATTGGTCAATAGTATAGCTCAAAATTCTACATCACACATAGATTTACATTCTTGATCAAGGAAGGGCCTAGGCAAAATTTCATTCTTGCATCTACCATATACGTTGATTATGTGCATTCCCTAAGAGAGAACTAAATTTGATTTAAAACCCTAGTTTTAGGGTTAATATAGGCAATAATCAGGATAATAAGGGTTATATATCATACAATCATACTTCTTCTAGCCTATTTTTTTCCCTTTTAGCTTTTGATATATTTTTTTGTTTGTGTAGATAAACCTAGAGTTTGAAAAGATAATAAGTCAAATAGCATCACAAATAGGTGATTACAAAGAAACTAGGACACCTACAAGACCGCAAGATTAGTCTACACCAAAATATAGAATCAAAAATTGAAATAGGCAACAACACTAAAATTGGACAATAGTGATAGATGATCCTATCTAAACAAAATGACTAGGACTCATATCCAGACAATAGTGATGGATGGTCCTATCCAAACCTAGCCCTCCTATCCTTTCATCAAAAAAAATCTAGATTCAGGTTTATGATACCTTCCTAGTCCCACATAACCATTTTTAGCCTTTGTATTATCCATCTCAGTCTGTTTTCTAGATAAGTTATATTTCTTATTATTTATTTCTATTTTTAAAAAGGTGAAAAATACAAATAGTAATACAAATCAGGGTTGTGTTTATTTCTATATTCTGTATTGATTTATTAATCCAGACCCTTAACTAAAATAAGAATAAAATTCCATTATTCCTAAATAAGTTAAATCATTTGGTGAACCCATCTTATTTTGAACAAATCTCAAACCCTAGGTACCCTTAGGGTTTTCCTTCACATTTCTTGTGTAAAAATTCAATTTTAAAATCCTAATTTTATATATATTTGTTTTATTCAACTTTATTTTAGAATTTAAATTATTGAAATAATTTCAAAATTTTGAAACTCTAACCCAAAACCCTAGATTCGCAAACTAGGTCCTCAAACCCCAAGCCTTCATCCCTTACAATTTTTAGATAAAAATTTTGGAATTTTTGTAAATTATTTGGAGTGTCAAAAATATTTTCAAAATCTCTGTGTTAGTATTCATTCTTGAATTTATTTTCTTAATAAAACTTTTACATACTCTCTTTGGTGAAAGCAATAAAATGGCCAATAAGGCACTTCTTCCCTCTCATCTTATAGATAAATTTCAAAAAAAATCTCATAGTTATGACAATGAATAGACAAATTTGAAAAAATTCACATTATCTAAAAATGAGGAAAATGTTTTCATTTATAATGAATACAATTACTATTGTTGTAATGAGTAATATGATGATGCATATGCAGGTGATAATGAAGAAAAAATAGATGCATCTTCTTCTCTCAAACCTATCTCTTTTCTTCCCTCTTCTAAAGAAAATAATTTTGATAAATGGGAAAGTTAATTTCCACCTCATTCTCCTATGCACAATACATCAAATGTACAAATTAATCATTCAATTCCAAGTAAACCTCTAATTAGTGATAATTTTCTTCCATTTGAACCTAGTTTCTCCCTCTCTTTTGCTACTTCTAGGTTCAAATTACAGCAATATAAACAAAATAGAGTCAAATTTCCAATGCATAATTCAAATGATCAATCTCATGTTCTCAACTCTACTTTATCATCTCAAACAATGACAAAAGCATGTTTTAAGAGATACCTCTCTTACTCGTACTTCTCATATTGAAAATGAAAATAATGCATGCACTCCATTCAAAGATAACATAGATGCACATAGTATTTCAAATTCACATGACAATTTATTGTATATTAGAAAAGAAGTCACATCTTCTCTTACCCCTCTTCTTGGTGATAATAGATGTGATAATGATTATGATAGTGAAAATGAAAATGATTATGATAATGAGAGTGAATATGAAAGTGATACTTCTATTTCTCCTCTTTTAAATGAACAAAATTTAGATTGTGATAATGCATGGAATAATGATGACTATTATGCATATAGTGAAGAATAAAATGCATCTCATGATTCTAACTCTTATTTCACTTCTTCTCTCAAAATAATGCATTAAAAAATGTTTCTCCTAATTTTATTCATGATTATATTTCAAATGATGCACATATCAATGATAACATCACATATTTTATTCAATTAGAATATGATTCACTAAATACTAAAGATACCAGTGAATCTCCCAAGCCACCCACTACTACAATAACACTTATTTCTCACTCTCCACCCAAAGAGAATGGTATCCCACATCCCTCTAATAAGGTCCAAGTTACTATTCCTCCAAAGATTCAAGTGAGAACACCCCTCTCTATGATCTAATTTTCAAATGTAGAATTCCCATGGCTAAAATAGATGATCAAATTCAATGTTTAAATGAACCAATTCAAGATACTAATATACCATCAAAAGAGATTATTTCTTTGATGCATGTAGTTGGTGAATTACAACACCAAGTGCATTTACTTACTTTGGAAAATAAGGCTTACAAGTCTTGGATGGATACCAATGAATTGCATGGTAACTCTCTTCCGAAGACATTTTTCAAAGCTTCATTACCTAAGCATTTCTAGATACCATCATTGCCTCAATTTGATGGAAATGGAGATCCATTCGTATACCTTAAAGCCTTTTATAAGGCTTTGACATCTCATGTGAGTCCTTTGATTCTACTTAAGTTGTTCCAGCAGACATTAGTGGGTAATGCAGATAATTGGTTCTTTCATTTACTCCCTATTGGTTCCTTGCATATATATGATGACTTAGAGGAGGCATTTCTTAGATATTACATAACAAAAATGGGCCCTTATGTTACATATGAGAAACTTGCTGAATTGTATCAAAATTCTTTAGATCTAGTTAGTGATTATATCTTATGATTCAAGACTCACATGTTACAATTGATCTATAAACTAGAAAATTTAGAGATTCAGTATATCTTTATTAAGGGGATTCACCAACCCCTCCTAGATCATATATTATATTATATATATTCCCCTTTTAGGCACTTATGTTATACAATTTTAACTTTGGATAAGAAATTGGGATTGATTGAGTCAGATTCAGTTAATCAGCTTACTCTAGATTTCGCAGCATTACCTCCATCTATAGCTCCTCACACTTAGCATCCACCATATTTAAAACAAGATAGGAGACCAAAACTAGAAAAGCAACTAGTCAAAAATAAAGAGCTAGTTCCAGATCACCACATATAATATGCACTATAGAGAATAGCAATAGGGCACCACTATAGTTTGATTTAGAATAGGATAGACCATATCTCATATTATCATAAATACTAGATAGGAGGTTAATCACATTTCATTCTATGCATCGTCAAGATCCACATCTCCTACATAAGTAGCCACATCATCCCTTTTGTAATTATCATCATATCTATGGACATAGAGATAATGATTGTTATGGATGTAGGAACTGTATTAATAGATGTGTTGATAACAACATCATAACATTCACACTGGGGGCACTAATATCTCCTCCATCATGGATCCATAGACCTCATTCCTCTATGACTGAGTCATCCTTGGACATTCCTTCATAGGAATCATTAGTTACTCATCATGAGAGTAATGTCGTTTCTATGATAGAGCCTCATAGGAGATCTCCTATCCCACCTACTCAGAGTGTTTAGAGACAATTATAGAGAGAGAAGCCTAAATATAGTAGTGTAGTCCATAGATTACATAGTGTATTTCCATATACATATCCAACACATTCATAGGCACTATAGTAGAGTTTTTAGGGTCTTATTTCATGTAGCAACCCACTATGACTAAGATTAGATGAACCTACATCATAAATTATAGCTCCAGATATATATTTGATACAATTAAGTTTTTAGGGACCTATTTCACATAGCAACCTATTATGATTGAGATTATATGAGCCCCATCACAATTTATAGTTCCATCTCAATCATATGCATCACAATAGAGGCTATAAGGTGTTATTTCACGTAGTAATCCACTATGATTGTGGATAGATGAGCCTTATTCACATCACATAGTTTTAGTTATATATCCATTAAGGTTGCATCTTATAGAGTCTCCATGTATAGATAAAGTTAGTGCACCATAGATAGCATCAAATATAGGGCATGTTCCTACACAACATGAGCAATATGGCCACTTTTTTAGTTGGCCATCAAGGTTAGAATAGTGACACAATAGCGATGGGGCTAATATGCATAGAGTGATATCTTACATACCCTTCTACTAAAAAATAAAATTCCTAGTTTCAAATAATCATCCCTAGCCAAACCAAATTATCCAAATCCCAATCTTACCAATATCCTATTTTACCAATCTTAAACTAATTCACTTTATCAAAATCAATTTATCAATTATAAAACAATAAAGTTTTTTACTCACATATGATTCAAAATCAAAATTAGCATCACACTTGAACCTATCAATAAAAATCAAATCATAACCCAAATACTATTTAATCAAACATATGCAACCTCAACATCAATGCCAAATCAACTATTTCTAATCAACCATTTGCAACAAGTATACCAATATATTCCAAATTTCATAGAATAATATGCATGAGTCAAAATCAAATAAGTATCTATATATATAACAAGTTTTAAAAACATATGCACTAATATCAAGTATAATCAGTCATAAATGGGTGTCAGGCCCTCACTCTTAGTCTCACTCTCCCCACTAATGTTAGTATGATAATCTACCCTAACACTTGATGGCCCCTCACCTCCTCAAGCTACCACATGCCTTTTGCAATGACTCTCTCACTCTAGTAGCTAACCAGGCTCATCACACAAGTTTGCATATCATCTCTAAAGATATGTATACTCATCTATGATCCTCATACTAATAGATCCAAAATCAAGTGGGGGCATCTTATGCCGATCTAGCTCATCTCTTTCTCCTACTATCTTGATATATGTAGCTATCACTATAAAATCCCTATCAAATAGATGGGTATGGATACTAACCATGACCATCACTCACTCTATCAATCCCTCCTCCACTGCATCATCAAGTACATGTGTGATCTCTTGAAGTGTTGACTTAATTATTATCTCCTAATAATCATCATCTCCACCTCCTGCCCTAGCCTATGTTCCATCTTGAGCACCTCCCACTTCACCTACACACAAAGTATGACACTATGTTAGCTATATACTTTGAAATCAAACTAAAATAACTAATTAATACATAGTTCAAATGTAATCACTACTTACCGCTCATCATCTAGATCAGCTTAGGATCCTCATACTCTAGAGCATCCCCTTCATTAATAGGGTCTAACAGAGCCCATCAATGCCTAGACCATCACATGATATATGTATTTGTACATCAAATTTTATCCACATCTATAATATTTATGATCGCATCCCTCACATCCAAAGGTAATGGTGTGAGCTCAGCCTTAGTAGACCTTACACAAGATCCTACCCTCATAGATGCTCACACACTTCTCACCCATACCCAGGTTATTGGGGGCACATCCTGTAGTACCCCAAACTATCTAGTAACATGTTCATACTAAAATCACTCATATAATCCACCCCAAAGGTCATATATATAATAGTTGACCCTCATGTATTGCAGCTCTACTCCATCCTCTACCCACCTAAGAAATCCTTTGTAAGGCCTCTATATGATGTTTCTAACCACTAATCTATCTAAAACCCACCTATAATAGTTCATCCCATGGGATAAAATAGCTAATGTGTTCATCCACTTCTCCTTGAATAGCTATGGATGTACCCACTCTACCCTTGATAATCTAATCAGCCACACAACTACTATGTGCTCATAAGCCCAAGAATGCAATAATGTCATTGTGCTCATCCCATTATTGAATGACTCCTCTATAAACATGTAGAGGTCCTTATATAGGTGGGATAGCTAAGTCTTCCCCCATAATAATATAGTGTCATATACCTCTACACTATGCACAATCATGTGCATCATGTATGTAATAGATACTATACTCCTATTCACATCAATAAAAGATGCCAAAAAAATAGCCAACCACTTCCACAAGTCCAGAACATTAGACTACATAATGATTGATAGTAGCACATCACTATCACTACCTATTCTATGTATACCCTAGGGCACACTAACAAAATACAATATACATGATCAATCGTATCGATACCCATGTCATTTTATACCATCACTCACTGCCCACTAACTAGTAAATGTAATATATGATACACATCTTCTAAATTCATAGTCATCTCCCTTGTAGGGATCTAGAAAGTACATGTATCCACATTACACCTCTCACATAAGACAATCATCAGATATCAATCCCATTACACTATACCTAGATTACACATGTGACCCAACCCCACCCTATCCATAACCACTCTCTCATTAGTAGATAGTGGTAGCAGCCTCAATGTTTCCATCACCCAGCCATTATGAAACTCTCTCATCTTTACCTCACCATACATTACCAAAAACAACATATCTATCAACAATAATACCAAAGAAAAGCCAAGCTAGAACAATAATAAATAATAAAGTAACATCATATAAAAATTATGACTCTTGGAAAATAGCATTATAGTAAAGATAGTAGTGTTGGACAAGAGTGTTGAACCCTAGATAGGAGTGTTGAACCTTGAACAAGATCACTGGACTACAAGACAAGAGCAAAAAAAATAGAAAAAAAATCCTAAGCTACTTTTAAGCCCTTAAAAACACTAAAAATAGGCCTAAAAACTAACAAAAACCAAGCATTTGAGCTGCTTATCAGGGTCACATCACCACCAGCCTAAATTTGGGTTACTAGCTACTCAAATAGGGTTGTGGCAGGTGCTCATCTCTTTGGAATTGTTCTCACTCTAGAGCTGAAAATATCAACCTAGTCAATACACAAATGAATCAAGAATCAATCTAATTTCCTATATTAACCCCAACCTTTTCATTCAAAAAAAAATACCATTTTTCCCATAGTTTGAACCATGTAACTCTATTTTTTAAACCATTTCCTTCCATAGAATCATGATAATGATACCTTTGATATCACTTAAGCTTCATTCTCTTACTACCTTCTTTGACTACTATGGCACGAATATTTATATATTTCTCTTATACCTAGATACACACCTTTGATATCACTTAAGCTTCATTCTCTTACTACCTTCTTTGACTACTATGGCACGAATATTTATATATTTAACAATCAAAACATGTTCCACTCTCAACAACACAATCTAATCAATCAAATAACCTTTAAATATATTCACAACATACCAACCTTGTTTCTATTACTATGCCATTAGTCATCACTTTTGGGTTGACCTCCTCTATCATAGATTTTGTTCCTCTCCCCAAAAGGGGGTATCATTCATACTATTCCTATTTCTACACTTACCCAGCATACCCATCCACTATCATAAGTGGATACACCATGGTTAACACACATCTAACATTCAAATGATTAGATTTAGCTCAGATTGGTTGAGATATATAGTGACTCAAATTATGTAGGTCACTTATAATTACTCAGAACATTCAAAGGGATATACCTTTAGTTTACAAATACACAAACTATTTCGATATAGTGGTTCAAATTTTATATATTCACAATGATTTTGATATAGATACATAGACTATTTAGATACAATAGTTTAGATAATATGGATTTACATTGATTTTGATATAGATATATACTTGAATACTAGATTTGGGGTCATGCACATGCTACACATCTCACACATACAACTTCATACAACATGACATAGTTAAAAAATTAGATAGTAGACTATAGTCATAGTTCAAAACATAGTGTTTTGGTCTTCAATTTTGCACATGAGGCATGAAAACCTATGTCATATCACATATGATTATACATATTACTAGATTATATAGATGCATCACTCACATAGAAAATTTGGAGGTATGGCATAAATATTCATGTTCTTCATCACTTAGGATTATATAGATGTAATGGTAATACATCTCATTCTCTTCTTGCACATTGACTAGATTTTTAGATTACACCTAGTTATACCTAGGTTGTCACCAGGTTGGACTGCACAGTTATCTACAATGGTTGGTCCATTGTATTACTCAGATCTAGACTACACAAGTTTGTGAGGGATAGAGAATAGATATTAGTTTTGGGCCTCCAAGAACTTCTCAATTCTAGCTTAGATATTCAAAGTGGGGGCATGACAAATTTTACCTTTCATAGCATACAAATTTTATACATACATCTGGATTACATGAGTTGATGTAGGATAGAGGATAGACATTAGTTTTGGGCCTCTAAGCATTCTTCATATTTACTCAAATTCAGCGTAAGGAGAAAGCATTGCCCTACTTCTCCATGATACATATATTTTGCATTGAGATTCAGTACAAAGGGCATCTACTCCATGGATTCCTTCTCTGTCTAGGCACTATTTATCTCTCTATCTACTTTCCTAGCTAAGAAGTGAGTTGGACCCTTGCAACACATTCACCTCCATGCAGGTAGGTTCAGGTACACATTTTTTTCTTCTTTCATTTACTCTAATATTTCATTTCATTACATCACTAGAATAAAATGGGGGTAATTTTATACACCCTAACTTGGTCAAGCAACCATACATATCATGTCTTTTCATAAGAGACTCTGATTGAAGAACACGAGCCTTGTTTACACTAGCCATGTCTTTTCTTTTCTTGTCTTCATCTTGTTTCTTGATTTTGTCACCTTTTTGATATCTCAATCAACTAATCTATACCCCCAAAGACCCATAAACTTGGCTTGTGTCAATCCCAACTTATTTTTCTGAGTCCTAGATAATAAAATTTTGGTGGACTATAATACTCTATGCTCCTATCCTACTTGGAACTATTATCTAATGGTTATTTTTTCTTATTTAATTGGTCCCTAACCCTTATTATCCACTCTCTTAAGTTTTATTTATATTTTTGATGTAGGCTAGTGTAAATAAAGCTCCCAAATTCAAAATAAAAATTCTTCTATATAAAGGAATTTGCACACTAAATAATTAAAATAAGTCAATAGTATAGCTCAGGATTTTGCATCACACATAGATTTGCATGCTTGATCAAGGAAAGGCCTAGGCAAAATTTCATTCTTGCATCTACTGTGTGTTGATTATGTGCATTCCCTAAGGGAGAACTATATTTGATCTGAGACCCTAGCTTGAGGGTTAATATAAGCAATGATCGGGACAACAGGGGTTTTAGATCATGTGATTATACTTTCCCTAACCTAGTTTTTTTCCTTTTGAATTTTGATATGTTTTTTGTTTTATTTTTTTATATAGACCTAGATTTTGAGAATAAAATAAGTCATACAATGGCACCAATAAGCAATTGAGAAGAAACTAGGACACCTACAGGACTTTGAGATCAGACCACATCAGAATCCAAAATCCAAAATCAAAATAGATAATAGTGCCAAAATAAAAAAATAGTGATAGATGCTCATATCTAGACAATAGTGTTTGATGCTATTATTTTGACAATAGTGATGGATGTTGTTGACTTGGCACTCTTATCTTTTTGTCAAACAAAAGCTAGATTTAGGTTTACGACACCTTCCTTGTCTTACACAATCATTTTTAGCCTCTATATCAGCTATCTTAGTCTTTTTTCTAGCTAAATTATATTTCTTCTTACTTATTTTTATTTTTAAAAATGTGAAAAAGACAAACAATAATATAAATTAGAACTGTGTTTATTATTATATTATGTACTAGTTTATTAATCCAGACCTTTAACTAAAATAGAAATAAAACTTCATTATTCCCAAAAAAATAAATAAATAAATAACCAAAATCAAATTTAAAGGTGATATAATTTATCCTATTAGTTTTAATCATAGTATCATAGGATATAGTGATTAAATTAAAGCATACAAGTTTTATAATCCTATTAGTAAATCCATAATTATTTCTAGGGATTGTAATTTTTTGAAAATAATGTGTATGTTGATTCTAATCATGTAGATATAGAATTCATAATTTAAGGATTTCATCCTATTTATTTTTATTTTAATATATTTAAAAATAATACACATGTTTTTAATTCATTAAGAAATAATATTAGCTCTTTGCAAGAGACTAGTCATCCATATACATCAACGCAAAGCAAGAAGCAACATTTGTTGAATCCTCATCTGACCAATCAAAATTTGGATTAGAATTATGATATGAGGATAAAAATTTAAAAAAATTAATAAGTTAACTTATTTTATGATAATTATGATAAAAATATTACGTTTACATTAACATCAGTGACTAGTGAATTTAGAAATTATGTAGAAGCTACTCAAAAGAAAGAATAGGTTGGTGTTATGATATTTGAGATGATGCCAATTGAGAGGAATGATACATAGAATTTATTTCAAAATAATTTGAATAAATATGTCATTGGTATAAATTGGGTCTAAAATTCCAAGGTTAAAAATGCATTCCTTAATAGAGTGATTGAAGAAGTATATGTGGGACAACCACAAGGTTTTGAGGTAAAAGTTACATAATTTTGGGTATATAAGTTGAAGAAAGATATTTTTGGACTGAATAAAGTTAAAATATTTTAGTACTCAATAATTTATATCTATTTATTGGATCAATTCTTTGTAATAATTCAAAATAAACCAATTCCTTACATACAAAGATTGAATTCTAATATTTTCTATGTATGTCTCTATGTAGATGACTTGATTTTTATAAGTAGCTCTATGAAGATGTTGAATAGATTCAATAATATATGAAACTAGAGTTTTAGATTATTTATATTGGATTTATTAATTATATTATTATCATGTAATTTTATCAAAATAAAAATAAAGTATTCATTTATCGAATCAAGTATGCCCAGGACATGCTTAAAAAGTACAATCTTCAAGATTCCAAACCTACAAACACTTAAATTGAAAGTGGAGAAAATTTTATAAGGGAGTATGGTATTAATTTATATTATGAAAATAATTTTATAATCATGGTTTAAGGTTTTATGTATCTCACTATGACTAAACCTGATATCAGTTATGAAGTTTCACTAGTTTCTAGATTTATGGGCAAACTATTACTCAAGCATTTGCAAGTAGTTAAGAGAATTTTCACATATGTTAAAAGGTAATTATAATAATTATATTAATTTAATAAAATTAATATATTTATGTATCATTATATACACATATTAATATTGGGGATGATCTCTTGATGATAAGAAGTCAACTTCAGGTTATTACTTCACATTGGGAAGTGGGTTGGTTTCTTAGTCTTCAAAAAAAAATTAGATAATTATAATATCACATATTGGATATTAATATATATAACTTAAATCATATTTCACACAAATGATATGATTTATATTTATAAAAAATATCCATATAAGACTCAAGGAGATTATAGAAATTTTACCTCTTTTCATTGAAGGAGGGAATGTTGAGTATGATGTCAATATGGGCACTTGAGTTATATTTTCAAAATTAGTATATTTTAATTTTTTATATGTTTTTTAATATTATTTAATTTATTTATCATCTTAACTAGTTTTTTTATCACTTTGAGACACTTCATAATGATTATTTTAAAAATAACTGGAATTACCAGTTAACTGCTAGTCTATTCCAGTACATTGTAGTTCACTTCGATGCACTATTTGAGTACTTATTTGAGTCTAAAATATTATAAATTAATTAATATATATTAACCATGTGATTTATTTATTATATTAATAAAATTAAAAATAATTTGAGTAAATTTTATTTAATTAGCTTAGTTGGAACTCTAAGTTGACTAAGATGACTAGTAGTTACATGTTTGAATTTACAATTAAAGAAAAATTACTGCATGATGTCCAAATATTTATAGTAATTTAAAATAAGTTTATTTATTATATTTTTAATTGGTATTTATTTCACTTAATGGTTTATAAATATTATATTATATTTTTTATTTTAGACTTAACTTGCAATGTAAAGATAATAAGCTTATTTTAGCTTTCTTTATTAATAAGATTTACACACAAAGTTTATGTAGTGTATTAATTTAAATTTAGGAGCTTATGGTATGTTTTATCTATGATATTATTATAGGTATACAATATTTTATACCAATAATCATATTTTTTCAAGTTTGAATCTATTTAGTACATTTTTTAGTCAACAAATTTATTTAAAACATAATTAGTTTGATAGCTAGTAATTCTGAGATAATTTTGTTGATACATAGATTCAATTTTATATATTAAAAAAACTTATTTTAATTAAATAAAATCATTAAAAATATTAATTTATATCATTTAATAAAAATTAGGTGCTTTCATAATGCTCTTTTGTTGAATCATTTTCACAAGGACTTAAGTTGTATCAATAGGTGGATATTTATTAGAGGTATTAAGAGGAGGATTATTAACATTAGTATTGGGAGGAAGGTTATAAATTTTAGTGTTAGTTTCCCCAAATATTATATAATAATAAGGAATCTTATTGAATCCATCATTCTTGTTAGGAGTATAAATAATGTTATCATCAAGGTTCTTGATGAAATGGCAATCATCTAGATTGTCATTTTGGTTGATTTCAACCAAGTTACATGTGATATATCTAGGGTGATTTTTGGAAAAATTTTACCATGAATATTTTTCTTAAATGGTGAAAATTTTATGAATAAAGGAAAAACCCATGTAAAATATGAATGGCTTAAGTCTAACAAAAAATATCTTAAGAGGTGACTTCATGATGTTAAGTGGGTTGTAAAGCTGATAATAAAATATGACTAATAACATAAAATACATGGTATCATGTTTGACTAATATATTCAAAATATAGGTCTGACAAGAATGATTAGATGGGGTTGGCTGATAAAATACATGGAGAAAAGGTATCACTACTAGTGGTTGATCAAAATAGATTGTATTAGTCTATTCAATGTAGTAACATATAGAATGGATATAATTAGACTATATCAAGTTCAATGATGTAAATAGGTAGGTAGATACCAATAAAAATATACTATGTAAAAATATTTGATGTGGTCGACAAGAAAATATTGGTTCTAATAGACTATGTACATGAATAGTAATTAGAAATTATATATTGTCTAAGACTAACTGATGTAATTACACAAGTAGACATTAGGTAAAATATATTGTATCAATTTGGTCAATATAATCAGGATAAAAAGATGAAAAATAATGAGACTAGATCAATTTAGTTAATACAATCATGGAAAAAACACATGGAATTCTATCGAGTTAGCTGATGTAGTTCACATACACAAATAATTGTATTAGGTTGGTTGATACAATTATAACACACAACATAATATCGCATTGAGTTGGTTGATATAGTTTATAATAAAAGTAATTTATGAAATAAATTAAATCTAATTAACTATATTCAAAAATAATATTAGCAAGATGTATTAAAAATATTTTATTGATAAATTAAAAGATCATCAATAGAGAAAAAATGTCATTTAGATAAATATTAAGCTATGGGATTTGTAGCTTTAATGAAAGTAGATAATCTATTCGATCTATTGGAAAATGATGATAATGGTGAAATTTTGGCACTTGTGAAGCTACCACCCATTTTGAAATAAAAATAAGGGACCAAAAAGGTCAGTAATGCTCCTGTGTAAATGTTGTCATTTGGAAAATTGTTGGCAAAACCTTTGCCCCAAACATAGGTCATTAGGACTTCAACTATGATTTCTTATGATATACCTAATAATAATGATGTCCCTATTAGCTCTTTCTCACAAAAATGATAGTCATAACAAGGATAAAGAGATGTTATAGCCTCAATTATGCAGTAAAATGCAAGGCCACCCACACTAGATCCAACCATAACAGAGGAGGTTCTACAAGTGATGATAAATAAGTAAAACAAAATTTTATACAATTGTAGGGATGATGTCAAGAGTGAACTAACACTGGAGGATGGAATTGGATCAACTACATCTTTGTCCATTCAATATCAACTGCATGTGTAAGATATTGAAAATAAAGTGTTTAACTAAATGCCAATGCAAGAAAACCCTACCAAATATAATACACAACATCAAATTATGATTAGAGCACTTCAAGGGAAAACCATTTACTTTTGGGTGGTATTGTCTAAAGGTGTTTTGGATCTCAAATATAAGATTGAGTGGGCCATTAGGATTCTTATTTATTTATAATGGTAAAATTCTAAAAAATAATACCCAGTTGTTAGATTATTGACGAGGGTCATCAATCCCTTTCATTTAATAACGTTAATCCAGGGTTAATGTTCAAAGGTAATATACAATAGGAGAAAGAGATCTCTATAAAATGGTACTTTCTACCACACTCCACACTTATATAAATTGAAAATCACTTTTACTTAAATTAAATTACACATGTATGAAATTAAATCACACTTATAGAAATGTAAATTATTGAATTCAAAATAAATAAAACACTTACAGGTTCACAACAAACTATAAAAATGAATAGTTATAGACACAAAAAAATAAATTAATAATTTACAATAAAATAATAATTATAGAATAAATAGATAAATAAAAATGCATTGATCCATATTCTTTAGAATGAGTGGCCAACTCATTCTTTAGAACAGAATTTATTCAAAATGATGGAAAGAAAAGTATATTAATTGATTACATTCGAGTGTGGAAGGTTAAATTTATAATCTCATGCTTCAAACCAACACCTTATTCAATAATAAAAATCTAGATATTATAAGCTATCTTAATCTCCAAAAAATGTTGAGAGAGATATTCATTATAAGAATACAACATAATCTAAATCTCCATAAAATATGGAGAGAGCTATTTATTCAAATAAAATTATACAAATCTATATTTAGATATAGTATATAAATGGAAAGTCTATATATAAAAAGACTCTAAATAGAAAATATTATTTTAATAGCTGAAAATGATCTTGGACATCCTAGAATAGACCAATAATTATTATTATGTCTTTAAATGCTTTTCAAATGAGTCTATGGCAATTCTGTCATAGTCCATAGTAAGCTTATCAGAGTCTGTATCAAGCTTACCAAAGTCCAAAATAGTCATGTGGAATTTTTTAGGTTGGCTATGGAAGTTTGTAGCTTGATTGTGAAATTTTATAGCTCACCTGTGGATGTTTGTAGCTCACTTGTGGAAGTATATAATTCACTTTTGAAAGTTTATAGTTCGCATTTAGAATTTTATATCTTGCTTATAGAATTATTTAGCTCATTTTTGTAAGTCTATAACTCTCCTATAGAAATATGTAGCTACAGAATAAGTGAGTCTATATTTACTCGGTAAGTTCATAGCTGTAGGCTGGATGAGTCTATAGCTATTGGGCAAGTTTATAGATGCAGATTGAGTAAGTTTGTAGCTACTAATTGAGTCTATAGATGTAGACTGGGTGAGTCTATAATTTTTATAAAATACTAGATATTCTTTAGTTACTACTATAAAAAACTTTGAAACTACTCCAACATTGTTCTTGAATGGTTATTCTTCATACTTCATCTTTTTCTAGATTAGTATAGACTATATATGCACATATTAACATATTTTTCCTGATAATCATTAAAAATAGTTAATAATGAGATAATAATTAATTTTTAATAAATAACCATGATATATACTTCTTATTTTATTTTAAATAAATTATAAAATCAAAAACTACATTTAGATCCACTTCTTATGCAAAGAAAAAGTATGTTATTTCATAGATATAATGAGCCATTTTTTAGAATCATCAACTCCCCCACACCTAATCCTATGCACGTCCTCATGCATTCCACTATATTTATATAAAAAATAATCTTGAGATACATATGCATGAGTTATATTCATTTTCCTATATTCAAATGGGCTTCATTTTTTAAGGATTGCTTCTTGTGTGGAGGTTTTCCTACTATTCTTCATTTCTATTTGACACAGTTTTTATGTGGAATTCTCATACTGCTCTATATTTTTTTTTAATAAAGAAGTGAGAAAAGGTTCTTATGTTTAATATCTCTTTTTTTTCCTACATATATTTTTTTGACCATTAAGCTACTTTTGACATAATGACATAAACTATGAAGTAAATCTTGTTGCTTGCAATTTTGACTAAATAGTTTTGAAAATTATATGCCTTTATCAATGTCAAAATAATTTTTCAAAAGATAAATTATTTATTTATTGAGGATATCCTCCCATATACCTAATGTCATGTATTTCAAAGGAATTAAGTGTGATAAGATTTCATAGATCAGATGGCAGCCTGTTTTCCTTCTCCCCCATACTAAATTTTTTATAAGAAATGAAAAAGTGGATGTTAATTTAATAACAAAGCTTACAAGTAAATTTAAATATAAAATATTAAATTAAGATACCATGATATAACTTCAGTCTTTGTAACCTCTTCCATGGTGGACAAAGTTAAAAATGTTGATAAAAGTGTTCATAGAATTACGGTCCTGCTATACTGAAAAATGAGAGCACAAAAGTAAGCAACCATATATTATATTTTTAGAGTGTAAAAACTACATGAACTAATTCATTTTTTATTTTTATCCTTGACTAGGTAGTAAACTATTTTTTAATCAAGATTCTTATTTTGGCACTTGGTTTGCCAACAAACTAGTTTTCAAACCAATACCACCAATAATGCCCAAAGGTTTTCATTATTGATTTTTATTTTATTTTATTTTTAATTTTCCTAAAAACTGATGACATAAAAAATGTTAGTCATGAAATGTATACATCCTCATACTGCTTTCAAATATATCATGAAATTTTTTTTCATGATGACATTTCTTCATCATTAATCTATATAGTGATGACCAATAACTAGTGATATATATTTTTTAATTCTACTACTTTCTTTTATCAAAGGTGACTTAGGCTAATTTCAACTACTTGAGAAATTCATAGACATAAATTTATGTAGTGCAATCTCTATAATGACTCCCTGTAATGAGATTAATTTGTAAAACTCAAAATAAACAAAACCTTTCTATACAAATATAGTATCAACAATATCAAAAAATAATAAATGTCACCAATAAGAATTTTAAATGGAACATTTGAATATATATAAAGGGATTTATGTCAACCTAATTAGGAATGATCAATGGTTTATAAATTAACATTATTTAAAAAAATAATTATGGTGGAAAAATAAGAACTCCCTCATAAAAATTCTCTTATTATGAAAGTGGATGTGGCTTCAACTAATTCCTAGATATGGATGGAAAGGGATGGAATGGAATGTCATCAATTCTTTTTATTTATGAAATGTGCAAAAAATATTAAATATTATTTATACAAGAAAGATAAATCTAGATTTCTAAGTGATTTATGTAAACTTATTAAAATTTGAGTAGCTAAAAAATTATAGATAGATCCTGTATAGTTCCTTTTGAAGTTGAAACTTTTATGTTCTGCATCAACTTGAGCTAGATATTCATCATGCTTAGAAAGATTTTCACTATCTTCTTCTTTTGCTAAGAAATCAAAAAGTGGGGTCTAGAGGTGATAACCTCCAAAGGGGTCAAGAGGCAACACCCTTTGTAAATTCCAATTTACCACTTTTGTAAACACAAATTTTCTTATCATTGAAGATATTTTGATGATTTCATATTATTTTAGAAATATTTATAGAAACATGTAATTATTATTATTTTTTAGTATCCACATCACTTAGAATTGACTAAATACTTGGCCCCATATCACTATATAAAAATTTAGTGTTCTAATTTGTATGTTGATCTTGCCTAAAATGTAAGTCTGGTTATTTTTAGACTATCATCATTTTATTTTATTTTTATTTATTTAGAATCCATCATACAAGTAAATTAATATTAAAACATAGAAAATGAAATTAAAAACTAGCATTGAGACTAGTTTAATTAAATTTTTTAAGTGTTTGGTATTGTAAGCTATTCTAAAAAAATATTAGTGCTTTGCATGCAAGTAAAATATATTTCTAGTTCTTATCAGAAATCATTACTAAGGTTTAGAAATAATCTAAAAAAATTACACAATTTTAACAGTCAATCTAATAGAAATTAAAATATTTAGATCCTCGAATATAAGAGCAATAACCTTAACAATCACACGTGCTAAAAATTAGTGATAATAAAATAAACGATAATGTAAGACTTATCTTCATTGTTGGGATGTTCATATTTTTTCCATGTAAAATCTGGAGTAATATTTTATTGTAGTTTATAATGTGATTTCAAATCCACTGTATAGACCATTCCAATAGTTTCATGATTTTTTTCATTTCACATTGACTATCTCACAAACCAATTACATTTTTTTCAAAAAAATTAGGATCTCTTTTTTTGTCATGATCTGGTTGCATGTAATTTTTTATTATTTTAAACTTTGTCAAATCTATTTGATCCACATGGATTCTATCTAAAATAACTAATTTTATGTATGGTGATATGTTTGCATGTAATCTTTGTCAATCATGAAAGGAATAAATATAGAAAAAATGTCATTAAAACTCTTTCTACATTATCATGTATAATAATTATTTATATGATCCATATTAGATTTAGAATGGATTCAATTATATAGGTAGAACTACCAAATAAAACCACATATATCTTTATTTGGATCAACAGTTTCCTTTTACATATGTCATACATTATAATGTAGCTTTAGTATCTTAAATGTAATGTCTTGATCAATTATTGCTACATCAGTAATTACTGAAAATAAAATGTTATTATTTGTGGGATTGAATACCCAACATTATTTCATCTCGAGTTTCTTACTTTAGATCATTTTTATTTATTTAGTACAAATCAACAACATGATTTTTTCTTCTTTATTTTGAAAAATTGAGTAGTTATCAATGTTTGATTACTACAATGCCACCTTCTTGTGACTTCAACCATCCCTTTGTAAATTTTAGTCATCTCAAAATTTTATTCCTAATCTGCATCAATCACTAAATCTTCCTTCATGATGTTAGTATTTATAATTTTTCTACATAGTAGTGTTAATATTTATGTGAGTTTTGTGTTTTTTTTAGACTAAATTTATAATTAAAAATAAATAAATTCTAATATATATTTGTAATAAAATAAATTATAATCTATTTTTCAAGAAATTAAATTCTAAAAGAACCGTCATCTATCTCTTGTCACATAATTTGCAATGAGACATTCTATCTCACTAGAAACTTTGTTTACTACTGTCAATAGACAATTTTGTTAGAAAATTTTAAATCTCTTAATAACATTGTGCTCTTTGGAAATGATGTTAAAAATTATGAGATTCATCAATCCTTTTCATTTAATAATGTCAATCCAGGGTTGGGATTTGAAGTTAATATGGAATATAAGAAATAGATCTTTGAAAAATGGTCTATTCAACCACACTCCACACTATTGATGCCTAAATATGTACCATAGGTGCCTAATGTTTAAAAACACTTTTCATTTAGAATTCAAAGAATTTAGTGCATGAGTTACAAGTTGTGATAATCTTATTATCTATTGGTGGAATAGAGGTAGAACAAATAACTATTTCATTATATTTATATTAATTAGTGGTTGGGAGCCACCATGATCAAACAATAGATCTATGTAAAGTATGCAATAATTATGTAAAGAACAATGAATTATGATCAAGAAATAAATTAAAATTTAATTTAAAATAAATATTTATAATGAAAATTTAAACTAAGGTAATTTAAGTTTTAGAAAAAAAAAAAAAGGGGGTAGGATAAAAATAAATATTATTGATCTTCATTTCAAACATCATGACAAAGTTCAAATTTCATCCAAGCATGTACTTAAAACTAACATGTGAAGTGAGACAGCTTAGTCCAAATCATATCACACATTAAGCAAACTTCTAAGAAAAGTGAAAATAATGCAAATAAGAATCAATTTCACTTTATATATTTTAACCCTACAAGCAAACAACATTGGCCTAAATGCAAGAACAGTAAAGGAAACAAAATAAAACTAAAAACTTTTAGTCAACCTAGCATTGACATAAGTTAACAACTTTACAATTAAAAGTGCACACCAAAAATTTATAAGAACCATTCAAATTTAAAAATCAGAACAAGCAAATGAGAGAGAAGTCATGATAGCAAACAAATAGATAAAAAATAGACAATCCTTGCAAAATTATTTGTATTGCTTAATCTAAGTTTACAAATTAATTTTGGCTCTAAAACTCCCCCTCCTCTACAAAATAAAAATACTACCTTCTATAGAATGTCAAAGTAGCATACCGATCAGTCATAAGATATAAATACACAAAAGATAAAGACAATTATTTTTTTTACAAATTTCTAGAATACATTTGCTTTTCTAAAGTAGACTGACCTACAGACAAACATGATAACAAACTAGCATATACCTTTAAAAAAATTCTATTTTCAAAATATTATAAATTTTGCTACAAAATAGAATATTTCTATCTGGTTGGTGGACCCTATGTTGATGAAGCCCCTTGTTGCTACTAAAAAATACTCATAGTTGTATCTTCACTGATCCACTATTATTTTTTTACTTAAGCTCAAAAATATATTAAAAACCAATTAAAATATTGGTTTTCATTTATCAGTTTGAATTAATGAAAAAAAGTGATGGAGTATGGAAAAATATTAGAAAATATTTTGGAGGGCAACTTTCTATACTTGTATCGTTTGGTGCAATTTATCATGTGAGTTGAAACTTGACATAAATGGTCTTAGCATAAAAGTGAACAAACTTATTCGATTGTTTCTCTTAAAACTATAGTGCTCATGAGATATGGTCTCTTCAACATGCTCATTAGGCTCAATTTAGACCCTATAATATTAGCTAAGTGTGAATAAAATAGTCAAAAATGTATTGGAGGGTAACTTTTCATGCTTGTATCTTCTTATGTTCATCATATAAGCTAGAACTTGGTGCATATGATCTACGTATGAAGATGAACAAACCTATTTGAATATTTATCTTTAAGCTTCTATGCATGAGAGATATGAGTGCACTAATATGCTTACTTGATTCTATTTATACTCTCATTTGACGTCCACACGATCGTATTTTATATCTTGAAGACCGTCAAATTTAAGCTCATGTGATTTTTTATCTGGGCTTAAATTTGATACTTGCACGATCATTAAATGATGTCTACAAGACTGTATTTGACGTCTTGAAGACTATCAAATTTAATATGGTGTGATTTTTTATCTGGGTTCAAATTTGATGTCTGTGTGAACATTTTCTATTTTTATCCAACTTTGAAAGTTTATATCTTGAAGTGCAAGACTCATCAAGACACCAAATTTGTAGAGAATGGACTTAATACAAAAGGAACAAACCCATTAAATTTTTTGGTCTCAAGATCTTTCTAAATGCACTTATAAAATGTTGAAATAAGCTCTTTTTCATGATTTTGCATGACCTCCATGTACCGTATTTGACATCTTGAAGACCATTAAATTTAAGCTTATATGATTTTTTATCTAGGTTTAAATTTGATATTCATACAAATGTCTTGTTTTTTTGGCCAACTTTGCAATTTTATTTCTTGAAGTACAACTCACCAAAATACCAAATTTGTAGGGAATGGACTTAATACTAAAAAGAACAAACCCATTAAACCTGTTGGCTTTAAAATATTTTAAATTCATGTATAAAATATTTAAATGAGATTTATTTTATGATTTTACATGACATCCATGTAATTGTCAAGTAAATAGTTTAAAATTGCTTGGAAGCTAACTTTACACACTTGTATCTTTTGATGCGCTATATCGTATGAGCTCAAACTTAGTGCAAATATTTCATGGGTAAATTTTAACAAACTCATTTGACCATTTCATCTGAATTTGTAGTGCATTAGAGATATGAACTCATGAAAATGCCTACTAAACTTTGTTTGTGCTCTCTAAAAATGGTTAAATATGAAGAAAATAGCGCAATATGGCTAAGAGACCAATTTTGTATGCCCATAACTTTTGACGTGTTGTATTACATGAGTTAAATCTTATCAAAAATATTCTTTGTGAAAATATGAACAAACCCATTTGACCATTTTATCTGAAGTTATAGTGCATGAGAGATAAAGACTCATGAAAATGCCTACTAGGTGTTGTTGATCTATTTGAAAATGGGTATGAAAAAATAGAAAAATATGGCTAAGAGGCCAAATTTGTATTCTCATAACTTTTTACATGCTATGTTACATGAGCTCAAACTTAGAAAAAATATTACTTATACAAATGTGAATAAACCCATTTGACCATTGCATATGAAGTTGCATCGCATAAGAGATATGGTTTCATGACAATGCCTACTTGACTATGTTTAGATCTAGAAAATCAATCAAAAATTCCTTGGAGACCATCTTTGTATGCCCATAACTTTTGATGTACTATGTTGCATAATTTCAAACTTAGTAAAAGTATTCTTAGTATAAGGTTTAACAAACGTATTTGACCATTTGTCAAGTTAAAGAGTATGAGAGATATGGTCTATTCAATATGCTTACTAAGCTCTATTTGTACTTGGAAAACACAATCAAAAATGTTTTGAAGGATAATTTTATATATCTATAACTTTTGATGCACTATGTTGTGTGAGCTAAAAATTGGCATGTCTGATCTAGGTATAAAAATGAACAAATTCATTTGATCATTTCTCCTAAAACATCAACATGTGAAATATGACTCCAATAAACTACCCATTCAAATTTTCCACCATCAGACCAAAATATCTAGATGGACACAATGAGAAACTAGTTGAATACCATGCATTTCCATACTTACTCCAATCACTCTTGACACCCCATAAAGTCGTTGTAACCTATCCATGGCCTTTGTAAATTGATAAATGACACTTTAAGTAAATTCATTTAACTTGACTTTCTACAAACCAAAGACTAGTAAAGAACCAAATTATGATTAAATCATGAAATTCAGACATAACTCATTCAAGAAAGGCCTCATCAATATATAACCTAACTATTAAGAACTAATTCTAATCAAATTTAGATAGAGTTAAACTATAAACCAATAAATCATCTAGACCATGGTGTGGATGAGCTTCAAATTAAAAAAATGTGCAAACATGCTAGTGACACTTTGATCCAGTGAATTTTTAATTTTAAAGTATAAATTTACATAATTTGATACAAGGGTCCCTATTTTTCAAAAATGGGGGTATGTTGACCTCAACAAATAGTGATTTTTAGGGAAACATAACAATATGTTAGAATTCAAAGACTCTAGTTCATACTAATAATTACGTTACTTATTTTTTTTATCAAGCACCATCATTAAGATTAGTTCATGGTTAGAAAAAAATATTGTATATGCAAAATTAAGATCAAACATCAAAATGCAGTCATGTTTTATGTGTGTTTTGATTCTACTTACTGAATGCTAAAGGATTTAAAGAAAATTTTCTAGGTTCATGGCTTTAATCTTTAATACTGACTTTTAGTATGTTTGAATATTCATTAAGAACCATGTCTTAGCTCAAAGAAGGTTTGAGCATTGCTCTGCTTCTAACTAGGCATCCATAGTCCTGATAGAAATGCCTTTGATTCCATTCATGGTCTTGTTCCATAGTCATTCAAGTGTTCATAGCCTCGATAAAGATTACTAGAATTACCTTTGCTTAGAAAGTCTTTGATTTTGAAATAAGATCTTATTTTTGAATTTTTAGATCACTTTTTGGCCTTTCAATAAAGGTTGGGAACTAGGTTAGCCAGGTTTAAATATTTGATCAAGTGTTTAATTTTTAGATAATCATTCTTGATTGTAAACTTTATCTCAGGTAATTAATATTTTTTAAGTGCAAGCAAGACTATTTTCTAATAGTTTAATCTTCATCCTACATGTGCAATCCTTATCAAAACTAAGACTAGATTAGAACAAAGTTTAAAATATCAAGAAATAATTAACTTATCCAAATGTATTTACTAGTTTCTCTAAACTACAACATCAAGCTCACATTGTAACAACCCATGATCAATCAATGTTGAGAAGTCATGTCTTAATTTTTGAACTGTGAAGCTCTTGAATAGTCTAAATAAAATTCAAGCTAAGGGCTATCCAAAAGGACTTTTTTAGAATCAAGGATAAAATTACAAAAGAAAAAAAAATATGTATAGACATTAGATATAAACAAGGGATAAGAATAAAAAAATAAAAAGGAAATTAATCTAAGACCTATACTAACTTCATAAAATACTTACCTCCAAGATCAAATGGAAAATTGCTTCGTCCACTATAAAAATTTGAAACCTGAGTGTTTTTTGATGGTATCATCCTACTAATAGGGGTGTTTGGACACCTAAGTCTTATAGATGGTGTGACTTAGGCTCCCATATACATCATCAAGTATATGGAACAAAGAAATGAGTCTAAAATTCAATCCTCTTCCTCCCAAATCCTTATACTTTGTAGTAAGAGTGTTAGTCTTGCTTCATCCATAGATAGGTATTGGCTTAAATCATCTTCACTCAATAATGATAGCTCGGCTTGCATTCTAAAATTGATATTTTTATTAGGTTATTTTTGAGGTGGAAGTGGACTACCAAAATTTACACAAAAATTTTCCAATTTATCCCAAAAAGTTTCATCCTAATCAACTGAATGATGTTCATCTCAAATCTCATCATGAGAAACATGTTGGTAACATATTATTGATCTCTTGATGAAGTCACATGATAATTCTTTATTTGATTCATATGCTTCATCTTTATCCTTGGTGAAGAGGGGCATCTCTTTTATCCAATCAGGTTTCAACTTATCTTGGTTTGGTTTCTCCAAAATAATACCACCTTTTGAAAACTCTAGCTCATTGGTGAAATCCTCAGATGCAGTATTCATGTGTTGATCTATTCTATCATCTACCATCTCCAAATCTTTGATTCTATTTAATAAATCATGGAATGACCTTTGTTAGTGATCATCTTCTTCAAGGGTATTTTCCATTTCAAAAATAAACCTACGTAGACTGTCTTCTTGCCTACCTTTTTAAAAATATCATCTTGTATTTGATCCATATCTATTTATAGTAACTCTTATTTTTCATCTACAGATGTACTAATGATGACGTCTTATTGATCTTTAATTACAATCTCTCTTACATTTTCAAGAACACAAGTCATCTCAGATGCAACTTCTTCAATTGGTTCATCTTCATCTCCATCTTCAAATGAAAAATCAAAGGCCTGCATGAAACTTTGAGATGCTCCTACAAATCTAAATCTCTCTATAGTAAATTCTTGATTAGGCAAAATTTTAAAGGTTTCAAAAATATTACAATGATCAGCTAAAATAATATCACAAAAACTTATTTGTATGTTCTCAGATCATACATTATTGTTATCATCATGAGACATGCTTGGAGGCCTATCAAACCTTTAAGAAGCATAGTTTTTGTTAGAACATTCCACTATATTTTTTACTTATTTTTGTAATTAAAAAAAATAATGCTCAATTTTTTGATCATTTCTAATATCAAGTCATTTAAATTCTTTGGTGTCTCAATATCATGAATTGGAGTATCATTACTGATTGTGAGCATTATAGTTCTATGATTTTAAGGATGAAATCCACTTGTATTGTTATTCAAGAACTCTAGATGTTGACCAAGACATGAATGACTCAAGAGAAAATGGTTCTGAACTGGTGTTAAAATAGGTATACTAGGGATGTCATCTTAGTTGGACTAATTCAAATTGATATTAGATATAGAATATGCCATTTGATCTTTGTGGCTACATTTGGTTATTAATGATCACAGCTTCAGAGTAGGTCTAGGTCAATGTGTTTATGACTAGAAGAGACATTTTCAATCACATGGAGGTTATGGGATCCATAACATCCTTATATATCTCTAAGGTTAAATCCTCATTGTGTCTATAAGGGATTAAATTTTCACTAAACATATGTTAGAATCGAGTGTTAAAGACTCTAATGGTTTCATTAACACCTTTTTTAATTATGGTGAACTTCTGATACAAGACACGGAGACTAATAATTCTGACAAATTGATTAATGAAGATATTGTTAAAGTCATTCCATCTAGTAATGCAATCCTCTATAAGGTTAAGAAATCATTCATAGACAACATCTTTAAAATTAAATGGAAATAACCTACATGTTACGTCTTCATGAGTCACATTCAACAACCTCAAAGCAACTTTGAAACTTTTAACATGCTCTTTAGTTATGAAAATATTATTAGGACTATATGAAGACAAACATATTTTAATATATTGAGGAAGATCATACATTATACCTAGCACATTGATTAAAGAACCACCTAGCCAAGCCATACCTTGAACACATGAGTACCTTAAACTAGGGAAGCATTTGAGACTTTAAAAATTTTGCTCACCTAAGCTTTGTCTTAAGTAATTTTAACTTGTGTTTTTGAATCTTATTTGAAATATGATGTATCAAATTAATCTTTATAAATAATAATGATTATATTTTCACATTAAGAAAAAATTTCAAAGATTCATATAAATAAAAATAAAGGACAGTACTCTTTAACTAAGTTAGCTCAACAAGGTGACCAAATACATTATTATGAATGATCTTTACATGTTCAAGTTGAAATAAACTCAAATTTTTAAATTATTTATGAATCTTTGATCAAAATAACTATTACTAGCCTCAAAATGATTGAATTTATAGTTCTAAAACTATATTTACTATAACTAAGCATATATATTTAGAGAATGTCAATATTTGTCTAAATAAATCTAAATACCAATCTAAAATCATGAAAATCACCAAAATTTACATAATTATATTAAAATAAACATAAATATGTAAAAAATAGATTAACCTTTGATCAAAATACACTAAAATTAACAAAGATTCTACAAATTCACAAAGATTTGTTGAAGATCCTCCTTCTAGCATCAGTAAAGCTCCTCCTATTGATGCTTAAATATGTACCATAAGTGCCCAAAGTGTTTAGAAACACTTCTCCTTTTAGAATTCAAAGAATTCAATACATGAGTTATAGGTTATGATAATCTTGTTATTTATTGGTGAAATAGAGGTAGAACAAGTGACTATTTCATAATATTTATATTAGTTAGTAGTTGGGAGCAACTATGATTAAATAATAGATCTATGCAAAGTATGTAGTAATTATGCAAATAACAGTAAATTATGATCAAGAACTAAATTAAGAATTAGTTTAGAATAGATATCTATAATTAAAATTTAAACTAAGGTGATCTAGATCAAAAAAAGAAAAAAAAATGTAAGACAAAAAGAAATATTGTTGATCTTCATTCCAAACATCATAACAATGTTTAAATTTTATCCAAGCATGCACTTAAAATCAACATGTGAAGTGAGATAGCTTAGCCTAAATCACATACATATCAAACAAACTTCTGAGGAAGGTGAAAATAATGCAAATAAGAATCAGTTTCACTTTAAAGATTCTACCCCTATAAGCAAACAACATTGGCCTAAATACAAGAAGGGTAAAGGAAACAAAATAAAACTAAAAAATTTCAGTCAACCTATAATTGACATAAGTTAACAGCTCTATAACTAAATTTGTACATCAAAAACTCATAAGAATCATTCAAATCTAGTGATCAAAATAAGTAAATGAGAGAGAAGCCATGATAACAAACAAACGAATAAAAACCAAATAATCTTTATAGAATTCCTTGTTTGTATTGCTTACTCTAAGTTTACAAAGTAATTTTGGTTCTAAAACTCCCCTTCCCCTAAAAAATTTTTTTATTTTATTTTATAGAATGTCAAGGTAGCATATTAGTCAGTCATAAAATACAAATACACAATAGATAAGGGCAACTATCTTTTTTACAAAATTTTAGAATACATTTGTTTTTCCAAAATGGATTGACCTACAAGCAAACATGCTAATAAACTAGTAGAATCCTCTAAAATAAATATTCTAATTTCAAAATGTTAAAAAAAATCTATAAAATAGAATATTTCTAACTGACTGGTGGGCCCTGTGTTGATGAAACCCCTTGTTGCTGCTAAAAAATACTCATGATTGTATCTGCATTGAGTGGCTATTATTTTTTTACTTTAGTGCATACATATATCTAAAACCAATTAAAATATTGGTTTTCATTTATTAGTTTGAATTAATGAAAATATTACAAGGTACATAGCCATACCATCGAACTGTTGGGAACCTCCATTTAAAATCCATCAGCTCTGTTTGAAAAGTGGTTTGAGTATGAAAAAATAGTAGAAAATACTTTAAAGGACAACTTTTCATGCTTGAATTTTTTGGCATGCTTCATCTCATGAACTAAAAATTGATGAAAATAATTTTGATATAAAGGCTAATAAACCCATTTGATCACTTCTATTAAAATTATAGTCCTCTCAAGATATGACCTCTTCAACATGCTTACTAGGCTAAATTTAGACCCTATAAAATTGGTTATGGAGAAAATAGTAAAATATACATTAGAAGGCAACTTTCCATGCTTGTATCTTCTTTATTTCTTCATTGCATGAGCTAAAACTTGGCACATATGATCTAGGTATGAAGATAAATAAACCTATTTGACCATTTCTCTTGAAGCTTTCATACGTGAGAGATATGACTGCACCAATATGCTTACTTGGCTCTGTTTGCACTCCCATTTGATGTTTGTGCAACCATATTTGACATTCTAAATACCATTAAATTTAATCTCATATGATTTTTTATCTAAGCTTAAATTTAGCATTCATGCGACCATCAAATTATGTTTGTGCAACCATATTTGACATCCCAAAGTCCGTCAAATTTAAGCTCATGATTTTTTTTCATGGGCTTAAATTTGATATCCATATGACCATCATATGATGTTTGTGTGATTGTATTTGACATCATGAATACCATCAAATTTACATTCGTGATTTTTTATCTGAGTTCAAATTTGACATCTGTGCGAATGTCTTTTATTTTTTGGCCAACTTTTCAATTTTATATCTTGAAATGCAAGACTCATCAAGGCACCAAATTTACAAAAAATGGACTTAATACTAAAAGGAACAAACCTATTAAATCCATTGATCTTTGGATATCTTTAAATGCACCTATAAAATATTGAAATGAACTCCTTTTCATGATTTTATATGACATACATGTACTGTATTTAACATCTTGAAGACCGTCAAATTTAAGTTCATGTGATTTTTTGTCTGGGTTCAAATTTGATGTCCACAAAAAATGTCTTCTAATTTTTGGTCAAATTTATAATTTTATATCTTGAATCTCAAGACTCAACAAGACACCAAATTTGTAGGGAATGGATCTAATACCAACAAGAATAAACTCATTAAATTTGTTGTTCTCAAGATCTTTCTAAATGCACCTATAAAATATTGAAATGAGTTATTTTTCATGATTTTGTATGACGTCCATGTATCTGTCAGGAAAATATCTAAAACTGCTTGGGAGCCAACTTTGCACACTTGTATCTTTTGATGTGCTATGTTACATGAGCTCAAACTTAGTAAAAAAGTTCCTTGTGTAAATATAAACAAACCCATTTAACCATTTCATTTGAAGTTATAGTGCATGAGAGATATGGACTCATAAAAATGACTACTAGGATATATTGTGCTCTTTGAAAATGGTTAAGTATGAGAAAAATAGTAAAATATGATCAAGAGGCCAACTTTGCATGCCCATAACTTTTGATGTGATATATCACATGAGCTCAAACTTAACAAAAATGTTCCTTGTATAAATGTGAATAAAACAAATTTGACCATTTAATTTGAAATTACATCACAAGAAATATAGACTCATAAAATTTTCTATTAGGCTATGTTTGATCTCTTTAAAAATGGCTATGAAAAAATAGTGAAATGTGACTGAGAGACCAACTTTACATGCCCATAACTTTTGATGTATTATGTTGCATGAGCTCAAAATTAGTAAAAATATTATTTATATAAATGTGAATAAAATAATTTGACCATTTCATTTAAATTTTCAACGCATGAGAGATATGGCTTCATAAAAATGTTTACATGGCTATGTTTGGACTCAAAAAACTAGTCAAAAATGTCTTAGAGACCAATTTTACATGTCCATAATATTTGATATGTTATTTCATATAAGCTCAAACTTAGTGGAAATATTATTTGTATGAGGTTTAACAAACCCATTTAACCTTTTATATTGAATTTGAAATGTATAAGAGATATGGTATGTTCAATATGCTCACTAAATTTTGTTTACAACTAGAAAACATAGTCAAAAAAAATTTGGAGGGCAACTTTTCATCTTCATAAATTTTGATGCACTATCTTTTATGAGCTAAAAATTGTCACCTATGATCTATATATGAAGATTAATAAACTCATTTGACTATTTCTCTTGAAACATCCACACATGTGAAATATGACTCCAGAAAACTACCCTTTCAAATTTTTTGCCATCAAATCAGAATATCCAGATGAATAAAATGAGGAACCAGTTGAATACCATGCACTTCCATACCTACTCCAAGAAATCTTGGCACCCCATAAAGTCTTTGTAACCTATTTATGACCTTTTTAAATTGACAAATGACACCTTAAGTGAACTCATTTAACTTGACTTTCTATAGACCAAAGACTAGTAAAGAACTAAATTAGAATTAAATCATGAAATTTAAACATAGCTCATTCAAGAAAGGACCAATAAACCTATAATATAAACATGAAAAACTAATACTAATCAAACTTAGGTAAGGTCAACCCATAATTATGAACCAATAACTCAATTAGACTATGGTGTGGATGAGCTTCAAATAAAAAAATGTGCAAATATGCTAGTGACACTTTGATCAAATGAATTTTTAATTTTAAAGTATAAATTTATACAATTTGACATAAAAGTCCCCATTTTTTCTAAAGAGAGTTATGTTGAACTCAACACACACTTTTATAAATTGAAAAGAACTCTTGCAGAAATCAAATCACAAATACATGGAATTAAATAATACTTATAGGAAAATAAAATATTGAATTAAAAAGAAATGATAAAAAAATAAAACATATGTAAGTTCACAACAAAATATAAAAATGAATAGTTATAGACACAAGAAAATAAGTTAATATTTTACAACATAATAATAATTTCAAAATTTAAAAAAAAAAAAAAAAAAATACATTGATCCATCTTCCTTGGAATGAGTGCCTAACTCATTCTTTGGAAGAGAATTTATTCAGAATACAAGCTTTAGAATAGATTACTCAAAATAATGAAGACAAAATTATATTGATTGATTACATTTGAGTGTATAAGATTGTATTTTTAATCTCATGCTTCCAACCAACACCTTATTCAGGAATAATAACCTATATATTATAGGCTATCTCAATCTTCACAAAATATGAAGAGATATTTATTATAAGAATACAACATAATCTCAATCTCTACAAAATATGAAGAGATCTATTTATTGGAACAAAATTATATAAATATATATTTAGATACAATTTATAAATGAAAATTATATATATATATATATATATATATATATATATATATATATATATAATTTTCATTTATAAATTGTATCTAAATATATATTTATATAATTTTGTTCCAATAAATATCTCTCTTCATATTTTGTAGAATATCATGCTTCCAACCAACACCTTATTCAGGAATAATAACTTATATATTATAGGCTATCTCAATCTTCATAAAATATGGAGAGATATTTATTATAAGAATACAACATAATTTCAATCTCTAAAAAATATGAAGAGAGTTATTTATTGAAACAAAATTATATAAATATATATTTAGATACAATATATAAATAAAAATTTTATATATATATATATATATATATATATATATAAAGACTCTAAATGGAAAACATTCATGTGATAGCTATACATTATTTTAGTCATCTTAGAATGGATTAAAAATAATTAGAATATCTTAAAATGCTTTTCAAATGAGTCTATGGTAGTTATGTCATAGTCCATAGTAAGCCTATTAGAGTCTATAGCAAGCCAATCAAAGTCTGTAGCCATCATATGTAAGTTTATAACTCACTTATGGAACTTCATAGCTCACCTATGGAAGTTTGTAGTTCATCTATGAAATTATGTAGCTCACCTATGGAATTCTATAGTTTTCCTATAGAATTATGTACCTACCTATAGAACAAAGTAGCTATAGCCTAGGTGAGTCCATAGATATTAAGCAAGTCCATAGTTGTAGACTAGATAAGTTTATAGCTACTAGGCAAGTATATATCTATAGACTGGGTGAGTTTGTAGCTACTGGTTAAGTCTATAACTGTAGATTAAGTGAGTATGTAGCTTGAAAAAATGTTATGTTTTATTTAAGCTCTAATGTATAAGACTCCAAAACTACTCTTACATTGTTCTTAAATGGTTACTCTTTATACTCCATATTTTCTAGCTTATAATGGATTATATATACACATATTAACATCTTTTTCTTAATAATCATTATAAATAGATAATAAAGAGATAACAATGAGTTTTAAAGAAATAACAATGATATATACTTTCCATTTTATTCTAAATAAGCTATAAGTTTAGAAACTACATTTATATCCACTTCTTATGCAAGGAAAAAAGATGTTATTTCATGGATATAATGAGATTTTTTTGAGCTCATCACTTATGGAATCTCTAAAGGCTCTCTTTTATCCTTTGTTATGTGTCTACATAGGGGTGATATTAAAATTAAAAATCCATCAAACTCTTCTTATAAGGATGTGACTCATGCCAAAATCCCTATTTCTTCATCACTCATTCATGGTAGATTAGGCCCTTATATTATGGCAAAGATGAAAAAAGTTCCAATAGTCTTGGTAACATAGCCTAAGGTCTCTGAAGTCATTATCTCCCTTCAAATAAATATAATTATCAATTTATTCAATGGTTTATATCCCACAATTTGAATATTTTCTCAAATGGATTCACACCCATTAAACTAAACACTACATTCTTTTACTTTTCTCAAAAGCCTTTTTCCTAGTTCAATTTTTTAATATTTCAAATTATCAAGTAATTTTTGAGTAGTTCCCATGGTGTTAGGGGTCTTTTTATTAACCCCTGGTTTTCATATGTTGACGCTAGTTCCATTATTGTTTTTACGATATTAATTTGGGTGTGTTTACCAAACTTACCTCTTCGCCTCTAGTAACCATAAGTTCTTTCAAGCATTGGGAATGTGTTAGTAAGGTTCATTAAGATTGATGACTCTCTAACTGATCAGGTTCTTCTCATATTTACTCACATTTGTGTATAAATTGATTTAAGTAAAGTTCTTCTTGATAGCATAATCCTCCAACATAGAAATTGATCTATTCTCAATCTTTAGATTATAAAAATATGGATTTTTAGTGCTACCTTTGTCACCAAATAGGCCACCTACATCAAATCTTCCCTCAAGATAAAATAGTCACATATCAATTCCTCACTTAAGTAAATTTACTTGATTACTCATGGATTTTTTATGGTTATTAATTTGATTTGATTATTATTTCATTAAGTTATAAGTCATATGTTGTTATGGGTCAGATGTATGTTGTTTTGATTTCATAATTGCATAGTTATGAGTTAGCTATATTATATATTCTTTACATTATAATCATGTTGATTTATTTTTTTAGTAGTATTTTGAATATATGTCATGATGTTATGGACTAAATACCTTATTTTTATGAGTTGGATGTAGGAGAGATTCATCCCTCAGAACATGATGAAAGGAGAACATCATTAGAGAGGGTGACATATATGGAGGTGTTGGGGGATGACAAAAAAATGGATATAAATTTGAACACACCATGTTAAATAGTAATCATTGTACCTATAGTTTGAATGGTTAGTGTTAGTGCATTTTGATGATTATTTACATTAGATAATTGTTTATGCATACTAGTGTTAGCACAATCTAATGCTTATGTAAAATTAATATCATGTGATTATATTGTGGTACTATGTGATTATCATGTTATTATATTCATCATCATTAAGTTTTTTTGAGAATATTTATAGGTTATCTTTACGATACTTTAGGAATGTCAATTACTATTGAAAAGATAGATATTCTACGTAATGTGATTTACCATTTTTGGATAAAAGAATACTATTGACTTTATAATTACTAGTAAGTCATTATGATTATTTATTGATTATCATTCATTAAGTAATATTATTATTAAGAATAGGAAAAGTGAATAAAAAATTTGTGTTATACATAGTAATTGGATTATACTATAATTATGAAATAAAACAATTGTATTTTATTATTCTTAAAAAATAAAATGAATAAAATAAAGAAAAAGAAAAAAAGAAGTTAGCTTTAAAAGAAGCATCATATTCATATATTGAAAAATAAATAAAAATCATAAAAATAAAAAGGAAAGAGCTTTAAATAAAGGATAAAGAAGGGGTTGGATAAAGGAGAAAGGGAGGCATGGTGTAGGAGAAGATAAGAAGGGACACAAAGTGGAAGAAGTTGGATGGATCAATCTGTTTCAACATAGAATGTTTGCCAGGTAGGTGAAATAATTAAAATTATTGTTCGGAATTTATCAAGAGTTTGTATGAACTATGAAGAAATAGATAGCAATATGTGTATTATATTATCCAGGATAGTGAACATATATTAAACTGGTTGTGTGTTTATTTTGTGTTTTGACCTCTAAAAATAGTGAATATAACCATATGAATATATCTTATAATATCCTTATAACATTGTATCTATATTTGTTGGTTATATTTTAATGATCGATATATATCCAATATAATATAGTGGTACTATCTTTAGATCCTAGTGGTATCTATCGATGTGGTGCTATATTATTACTGAATAAAACTTCTCCAATATATATGAATGTTCTTAGCAATATATAAATCCCACTAACTAGTGACTATATATAGTGAGAATCATGTCATTGTTTATCGAATACCATCATAGCAATTACTATATTTATATAACCAGTAATTAGGTACATAGAGATTACATATATGATATAGAGGAAATTCATAGATAGGTATATAAGTATTCATGTATTCTTTCATTAGATAGTGTATATTTACCTACTATCACACAACTATTATATTTAGTAGGTTAATGTGTATATCATATATATATATATATATATATATATGATATACGTGTTAACCTACTAAATTAGATATATTACTTATGAATTTATATATATAATTGGTATTATTTCATTATAAATTCATATAAATTAGATCACTAATTAGATGTTAGATTAAAAAATTACTTGATAGGTATATAGTGATCTACAAGTTAAATTTCAATAAGGAATATATAGTGAAATTTAGGGGTAATCTGAGTATATAAACCAAACTAGGTATATATACCACATTATATAAAGATATAGTGATCTACTGATAATAGTAATATAGTAATAACATACAACACTTCAGTAGTATCAATATATGGCATTTCTAATGTAATTTTTAATATATCTAAACCAGTGATATGATGTAAATGGCCTAAATATATGGAAAATATATCTAAATGGATCTAGTAAATATATCATTTAATATATTATTTTTTGAGTGCATTACATATATATGACATAAAATAATATATTCTAGTATAATATATGTAAACTTTGGTAGTGATATATTAATGGCATAGAATAATATACTCTGGTATGATATATCTAAACTATGGTGAATTAGAATGAAATTTATATGTTATTAACCCCATTGCATGTTATATATACGGTGATGTGTGTGTGTGTGTGTGTGTGTGGTGATTTGTATATAAAGAATATGTATTATAAGATATAAATAATATATTAATCCATAAAATATTATAAGTAATAATTCATGAAATATGTATTTATAAGGAATATGTTCATATAAAGAATGGATATTTTTATATGGCAATTTATTCATATCATATTGGATTTTCATTTTTCATGTTATATCGATAATATTCCATGAATATATTTATTTGTTCATTAATATTTTGGGAATATTAATATATTATAATAGATCATCAATGTATTTTAAATAATAAGGTTATAATGATTGTTGGAATCATATAAAGACTTCAATTAGAATCATAGATAATTAATTACATGCATATACAGAATCTATATTGTTGAACACTTAGATGCAATATATAATATGAATATAATTAATATGTAATAATGCATATATACAGAGAATACATCTATCTGTATATTTAGGTATTCTTATAAGAGTATAATATATATTTGTGTATTGGGTCATGTTCCTATATTTATAGTTCTATTTATGGTTCAAAACTAAGAGACTCTTTAAGAATAGAACACTAATTTTATATGCATACAACATCCTAAAAATATAACAAATTGTTAAAATAAAATATTTTGTGTTCATGACAATTATGACTTTCTTTGGCATGACTAGTTGTTTTTAATTGAGTAGTTATATATTTAAATAATATTATTCTTCATAGAATGCATTATATTTTAATCTAATTATGAAAAATTAGTATTATGAAGTCTAAACATAGATTATACCCAGTTGGTATAAACTGTACTTGTTTGCTTACTATTTATGTGATAAATAATATTGTGGAGATTCATTCATATGTTTGACAGACTAAATATATGCATTTTAATTATTTATATATTTAGCATGTTTTATGACTACTAATAAGAAGTAATCTATATGAATTTATTGTTTATATTTATATTAACTAAATCTTGTATTACTGGTACTAAGTAGTGAGATGGACTTCAATAGCTTATTAGTATCACCAATGCCATATGCAAGTAATATGATCAAGTAGTTTATATGAATTTAATTGATCCTAGAGATCAATAACTATTAAATACTTTGGCTAGAATAGTGTTAGTTAGACATTGTTATTACATGTGTATTATTAATATGTATGTGTGATATGATGTTGAGTATATTTATTTATGGTACACTTCATATTATTAGATAACATATAACACATAAATACTAGCTTGTCTCTCTGTATTTTTAAACCATCATTATTTACTCATCTATGAAGGAAGGACTATTCTCTGATGGGGGATTGTGTAGGGTATTAATGGTCTGTGGTTGGTGTGGAAAAGTGCTCAGATAATGTTCTTCCTCTCCAAAATAATATTTATTTGGAGATGATACTTGAGATTGCCATATATACTCGAGTTCAGGGAACTCATGCTCTATGGATCCTTGTATCTTATATTTGCATTTTTATTTATTATTATTGAAATATTATACTTGATGAGATATAATTATTTACTTATTTTATCATGATAATAGTGGTTGTATGTTTTTACTAGTCAGGTGTGAAAATATGTAATTACTTTCTATATTCTATTATGTTTTTTTTCATGACTCTAGTGATCAGTAATATGTAGTTGTTACATACTTATTTTATAGTTAAGATAGTGTGTTTTAGCTAGATCACTAATTATATTCTTGTAGTGAATTCTAATGTAAGAATATGTTGATTTAAAAAAATATGTTATTCTAAGTAGATCCAAGTAGAGATGTTACATGTGGTATTAGAGTTGTGGTTCAAACTCTTTGACCTAATAATTCCACTAATATTTTTTTATCTTTATGTTTAGTAGAAAAGAGAATGGTGAAATATAAAGTATCTAGAGAGAGGGTCCTTCAAATGTCAATGACAACCCTCCATTTGATCCTAATCAATTTATCGTTGAGTAAGTAACAAAGTTTGATCATATTCTCATAACCATGAATGAAACTAAGGCACAAATTTTAGTCTTAAAGGAGTAATTTCATGGCCATGAAGAGGAATAACATCAGTATGTACCTAAAGAGCATCTTTTTTAGCAAGAAAACCCTCAAGATGTAAGATATCAATTAGATATAGAGCTGGCTAAAGATATGAAAAAAGTGAATCCACCTAAGTTCGATGGAATTATTTTGGGTGATAGAGCGGAAGCATGGTTGATTGAGATGGAGAAGTAATTTGATATTCTAAAATACTCTGAGGTTACTAAAGTAGTTTGAGGATCTTACCAATTGGCTGGTGAAGTAGCTATGTGGTGGGCCAACAAAAGGTTATAAATTAATTTTAACTCGACCACCACTATATGAGAGTAGTTTGTGATATTGTTTAGGTCACGGTGGCTTCCATAATTATATTTTGATAAAAATCTCATAAATTTATAGAATCTAAAGTAGGGAAACTTATTAATGAATGAGTACTAGGAATAGTTCACTAAACTTTTAAAGTATGTACCATAGTACTAGGAAGATGAGAGGTTTAGAATTAGAAAGCTTATCATGAGATTAAAACTCCAAATTAGTGTATAGGTGGATGTTCATGGGCCATCTACCATGGAATAGGTCTTTGATAAGGTAGTCAAGCATGAACAGAAGTTGAAGTCTCTTACTCAATCTAAGGACAAATTTAAGAAAAAATCTAGAAGTTGTAAACCAAATTTAAAAAAGAATAACTAGGAGGAGAGGAGTGGAAACTATAGAAATCAATTCAAAAATCATAATGTTAGATTAACAATGGCTCAAGTAACAATAAATTGGTTAATGGTTTCAAAGGTAGTTTCAAAGAAAACCAATAGTTTGACAAGAAAAGACCACCAGGAGGTTATTTAATATATGGAGGTGATCATTATGCTCATGAGTGTACCTAAGATAAGTCAAATAAAAAAGTTCCTACTCCTCATCAAGTAAATTTTCAAAAACATATTCATGTGATAGCTGATAATTGGCAAGCCAAATTCCAAGCTTCACCCATAGAGATGTCAAGTATTTTGTTTGAATGTCTAGTTTCTATTTTGATAGATACAAGTGATACATAATATTTTGTAGCTCCTAAAATTCTTAAATAATTATATAGAATAGTTAGATTAATGAAAAACGTAAAACCGATACAATATGGGAATGATTCAAAATTCAAAGTTGATTAATGTTTAGTTGAAGCCAAGATTATGTTACTTGAATTCATAGATGTGTATGGGGATGGACTTGGAGGATTCCTTATGTAGGATAGTGTAGTGGTAGCTTATGAATAAAGGAAATTGAAGCCTTATGAGGTGAACTATTCCCCTCATGATTTGGAACTTGCATTAATTGTGCATGTTTTACAAGTTTGGTAGTATTATTTATTAGAAAAACCATTTAAGCTCAAGGCTAATAATTTGAGACTCAAGTACATCTTCACCCAACTGAATATGAATGCTCATTAGAGATTTTGGCTATAGTTCTTGTCTGAATATGATTTTAATATCAACTATATCAAAGGTAAAGAAAATAAAATAGTCGATGCCCTAAGTCATAGGAGATACATAAAAACTATGGCTACTATCAATAGTACTTTCAAGGATCGAGTGATCAAAGTCTTACTAGGAGATGAATTATATGATTAGGTTAGGAAAGCATTATCTAAGAATGCTCAAAATCCTAGGTGTAAAGGATTTAGATTAGAGAATGATGGTCTATTGTGATACAATGGAAGGATGTATGTGTCAAATTAAGAGAATATGTGGATCATGATGATAAATTAACTACATAATTCCACATATTCAGGACATATAAGAGTAACCAAACTCATGTTAGATCTTAGACACTTTATTTTTGGAAATGAATCAAGAAAGATATAGTGGGATTTAAGTCATGTTGTCTAGAATGTCAATGAGTGAAATCTGAATATGTGCATCCAGCTAGATTTTTATATCCACATGATATGCCAAAATTAAAATGGTAGATGATCAATATGGAATTTTTCTAAGGTTTACCATTATCATCAAATAGGCATGACATGATCTTGGTTATAGTTGATACACTAACCAAGGTATCTCATTTTACACCAGATAATTTGATAGATGATGCACCCACTCTTACAAAGAGGTTTTTAAAGGAAGTGTATCAGTTACATGGATTTTTAGATAACATAATTTTATATCATGATCCAAAGATGAATTATATATTTTTGGTAACTATAAATTTAGTTCTAGGTACACAATTAAACTTCAGCACTACATATCATCTAGAGACTGATGGTTAGACTAAGTGACTTAATCAGGTGTTAGAGTATCTTCTTCATATGTATTACATAGATCATCATTACAAATGAGAAGATTATCTTAAATTGGTTAAATTTGCTTATAGTAACTCATACCAATTATCTTTGAATATGACACCATTTGAAATATTGTATGGAAAAAGGTGTAAAACACCAATTAGTTGGGACAGGTTGGAAGAAAAAGTAGTCTTTGGTCCTAAGATACTTTCAAAAATGGAAGATCAAGTTAGATCAATCAAAAAAAAATTGGTTGAGTCTAATTATAGGCAAAAGAGTTATGTTGATCTGAAGAGAATAGATAGGCATTTTTTAATAGGTGATAAAGTGTTCTTGTAGGTTAAGCCACAGAAGAGCTCAATTAAATTCAAGAAGTCAGTGAAACTTTCACTGAGATATGTGAGACCCTTTGAGGTGTTATAAGTGGTTGATCTTGTAGATTATAAGCTTGAATTTCCACCATACCTAGATCTATTACATAATATCTTCCATGTTTCTTATCTTAAAAAGTATATAGTTGATCCTTCACATGTGTTGGATTGAAATGCTTTGTAAGTTTTGGACCCTGGGGTGGTCATGGTAGAACTAATTAAAGTAATAGATGTTCACAAACTTAATTTTCATAATAGAGAGATGTCATAGTGTAAGGTTTTTTGGGACCAATACTCTAAGGATAGTGTTATTTGGGAAGATTATGATGAGCTCTATAAGAAATTTCCATATTTATTTATTTAATTTGATGCCTTATAATATGTTATTTTTCTATTAAATAATGATTTTAATTTAGAACTAATGTTAGAATAAGTGTCATCGAGATGATGAATAGCTTTAGGGGGAAAGATGTCACATCCCAATTCCTCACTAAGTGAATTTACTTGATTACTCATGAATTTTTATGGTTGGTATTTTGATTTGATTATTATCTGATTAAGCTATAAGTTATATGTTGTTATGAGAAAGATATATGTTGCTTTGATTTCATGATTGCACTATTATGAGTTAGTTGTGTTGTATATTATTTATATTATCATCATGTTGATTTATTATTTTAATAATATTTTTTGATATATATGTCATGATGTTATGGACTAACTACCTTATTGTCATGACTTATATGCAGGAGAGATTCATCCCTCAGAACATGATGGAGGGAGAACATCATCAGAGAGGGTGATATATATGGATGAATTGGGGGATGATAGAGAAATGGCTAGAACCCTTTACACACCACATTAAATAACACTAATTATATGCATAATTTGAATGGTTGGTGTTAGTATGTTTTAATGATTATTTGCATTAGATAATTTTTTATGCATACTAGTTGTGTATTAGCATAGTTTAATGCTATTATGGAATTAATCTCATGTGATTATGTTGTGGTACTATGAGATTATGTCATGTTATTATATTCATGATCATTAATGTTTTTTCAAAACTATTGGTATGTTATCTATGCGATATTTCAATAATGTCAATCACTGTTGAAAATACATAGATAGTCTACGTAACGTGATTTACCATTTTTGGATAAAAGAATATTATTGACTTTATATTTTTTAGTAATTCATTATGATTATTTATTGATTGTCTTTTATTAAGGCATATTAATAATAAGAATAGGAAAAGTGAATAAAATAATTGTGTTATACATAGTAATTGGATTATAATATAATTATGAAATAAAACAATTGTATTTTATTATTATTAGAAAATAAAATGTATAAAACAAAGAAAAAAAAGAAGGTAGTTTTAAAAGAAGCACCATATTCATACAATGAAAAATAAATAAAAATAAAAGGAGTGAGCTTTAAATAAAGGATAAATAAGGGCTTGGAGAAAGGAGAAAAGGAGGTGCGACATAGGAGAAGAGAAGGGACACAAAGTAGAATAATTTGGATGGATCTAACCATTTCAGTCTAAAATGCTTGTTAGGTAGATGAAGTAATTAAAATTATTGTTTAAAATTTAGCAAGAGTCTATATGAACTATGAGAATATAGATAGAAATATATGTATTATATTATCCAAGATAATGAATATATATTAAACTAGCTATGTGTTTATTTTGTGTTTTGAACTATAAAAATAGTAAATATAAATATATCAATAAATTGTATAATATCTTTATAATGTTGCATCTCTATTTATTGGTTATATTTTAATGATCAGTATATATCCAGTATAATACAGTGCTAATATTTGTAAATCCCAGTGGTATCTATTGATGTGGTGTTATATTGTTACTGAATGGAACTTCCCAAATATATATGAATGTTCTCATCAATATATAAATCCCACTAATTATTGACTATTTATAGTGAGAATTTTGATTTTGTTTATTGAATACCATAATAGCGATTACTATATTTATATAACTAGTAAATAGGTACATAGTGATTACACATAGGATATAGAGGAAATTTATAGACAGGTATATAAGTATTCATGTACTCTTTCATTAGACAATATATATTTACCTATTATTTTACAACTCTTATATTTAGCAGGTTAACCCATATATATATATCTTATAAATCCATATATATTTCATATTCTTTCATTGTAAATTTGTATAAATTAGATCACTAATTAGATGCTAGATTAAAAAATTACTTGATAGATATATAGTGATCTGCAAGTTGAATTTCAATAAGGAATATATAGTGAAATTTAGGGGTTATATGAGTATATACACCAAACTAGGTATATATGGTGCACTATATAAAGGTATAGCAATCTACTAATAACAATAATATAGTAATAGCATATAACACTTCAGTAGTATTAATATATGGCATTTCTAATGGAGTTTATAATATATCTAAATGGCTTATATATATAAACCAGAAATATGATGTAAACGAGCTAAATATATGGAAAAAATATCCAAACGGCTCTGGTAAATATATCATATAATATATTCTTTTCTGAGCACATTACATTTATATGTCATAGACTAATATATTTTGGTGTAATATATGTAAACTATGGAGAACTAGAATGAACTTTGTATGTTATTAACCACATTATGTGTTATTTGTATGGTGGTGTGTGTGTGTGTGTGTGTGTGTGTGTGTGTGTGTGTGTGTGTGTGTGTGTGTGTGTGTGTGTGTGTGTGTGTGTGTGTGTGTGTGTGTGTGTGTAAGGAATGTGTATTTATAAGATATAAATAATATAATAATCCATGGAATATTATAAGGATTAATCCATAGAATATGTATTTTTAAGGAATATGTTTATATAAATAATGGTGATTTATATATGGTAATTTATTCATATTATATTGGCTTTTCCATTTTCATGTTACATCCATAATATTCCATGAATATATTTATCTGCTCATTAATATTTTAGGAATATTAATATATTATAATAGATCATCAATGTATTTTGAATAAGAAGGTTATAATGATTTTTGGAAACATATGAAGACTTCGATTAGAAATATATATAACTGGTGACATGTATATACATAATCTATATTATTAAACACTTAGATGTGATACATAATATGAATATAATTAATGTGTAATAGTACATATATACAGGGAATACATCTATCTAAATATTTAGGTATTCATATAAGATTATAATAAATATTGGTGTAGTGGGTCGTGTGCCTATATTTATAGTTCTCTTGATGGTTCAAAACTAAGTCATAGACTCCTAAAGAATATAACACTATTTATATATGCATACAACCTCCTAAAAGTATAACATATTGTTAAAATGAAAGATTTTGTGTTCATGATAATTATGACTCTCTTTAGCATGACTAATTATTTGTAATTGAGTAGTCATGTATTTAAAAAATATTGTTCTTCATAGAATGCATTATATTTGAATCTACTTATGGGAAATTAGTAGTATGTAGTCTAAACATAGATTATTTCATTTGGTATAGATTATATTTGTTTACTTATTATTTACATGATGAATAATGTTTTGGAGATTTATTCATATATTTGATGAACTAAATATATGCATTTTGATTATTCCCATGTTTTGCATGTTGTATGACTACTAGTCATAAGTAATTTGTATGAATCTATTGGTTATATTTATATTAGCCAAATCTCATATTGTTGGTACTAAGTAAATAGTGATACAAACTTCATTAGCTTATTAGTATCACCAATGCTACATGAAGATAATTTGATCAAGTGGTATGTATGAATTTGACTGATCCTAGAGATCAATAATTATTGAACTTTAGTCAAAGTAATGTTAGTTAGACATTATCATTTCATGTGTATGTATGTGTAATATCATGTTAGAATGGTTTTATTTATGGTATACTTCATGTTATTAGAAATCATACAGCACATGAGTATTGGCTTGTCTCTTTGGATTCTCAAACTTTCATGATACAACCACATATTATTATTTTTTAATCTATCTATCAAAGTACACAATGGAACATCAAAATGTCCTAATGCATAAAATTATTCTAGTGCAATGCATCTTAATAAGTTTATAAAAAGAATTAGCAACCCATAACCAGCATCCTAATGGATAATGCTATAAAAAACCAAAATACAATTGATGAAAAGTTATATAGTAAGTCATCATAACATTATCTCATGTATTTATTTTCATAACTAGTCTCATTCTTTGGATAGCCTTGTTTTTGTTTATCCTTGTCTTCAATCTAATTACCCTCTTCTTGATGAGATCTCAATGGTCAATTTGTAAATGTACCTATGCCTTAGAATCTTATTAACACTTCTCAAATGCCATAACCTCTATTTTATGTCTCACCATGAACAATTTATCTCATCAATTCATACTCTTCTTAATTGTCATGCTCACTCTTACTAGTTTCCACTAGGTAGCCTTCCACTAGCTATCAAGAGTCAAATCTTAATTTCATGCTTATATGACCTCAAATTTGTATTGGATGGTCTCTATTATTCATAACACACTTTTCCTAGTCTCTTTTGAAGTGTCATACATTCATTACCATTCCCTTTATACCACATGTTCATAGGGTTCTACATATACTTATATCCCCTTTTCCTTAGCAAGTAATCTTTATTTTATTAATAAAAAATATATTTACAAGGTGTAAAAAAATTTATGGGATTAATATATACCCCTTGAGGTTTGGTCAAAATTTCATAACTTGTCCCTCTTTCCTTCTAACACTTCCTTTGCAAAAACACACTCTTTTAGGCCTAATTAGGCATGTTCCAAGACACTATGGTCAAACTCCATACAACACTATTCGTACCACTCCAAAAAAAAATTATTCACTTGAGGCTTGTTAATTATAACCTAATTACCAAATTTGAGAAAAATTTGATGGTGAAAAATAATTAAAAAATCAAAACCCTAAAATCTAGGGTTTCCTAGTCTACACACAAGTCATGGGCATAAGAAATTGCATGTATTTCATTATATAGAGTTTATAAATCTCAATTAACCTAAATTATAAATATTTACACATGTAATAACATATAACATAGGATATAATCCCTGTTACTTCCATTTTTTTCCTAAAACTCCAAATACTTAGTAGGTTGACATGCCTTTTTTAACTGTGTTTGGGATTTGAAATGTGTTTCCTCCTTTTTGATGACTTAATCCTTTAATTATACATTATTAATGATCATACATAATTTAATATGTTATAATTGACTTATAAAAACCCTCACACCTATTTTATAATCCTTTCACAAGTCTTTTGAATGTTGATTATGTCAACCAAGAACATTCTACAGATGCATAATAGGGGACTGAGTATTACTAACAAGTATCAATAGATAATATGAATTTGTAGTTTTATCCACACTCATATTTAGGTGAAAAAAACTAAATAACTTAAACACAAACTTTCAAATCAAAAGTCCTCATTTTATGTACTTTTTTGACCACATAAAATGAACTCTCCTTGACTGCATACCAAAGTACACAAATAGTTTGGGGTTAAAGACTCTCTACTAGCCTTGGTAAGTCTTACTATTTCCATTATACCTATGACCATCCAAAATTATCTTTATATTCAAAATAAAATATATTATATAATAACCATTCTTTATTTTCACTTTGCTTGTGTACACAAATATGACTATGATAAGGGTTTAAATAGACAATAGCGTTTTCTTGAAATCCAAACAAGGTTTCCTTCTCTTATTCTATCTTCCTTAGTTTGACACTCCCTTAAACTCTCATTAACTACCTTACTTAATATTTCATTATCTTTATAAGGTATATATACCCATACAACGTCCCATCTAGTCATCAACCACCGTGAGCATTCAAAAAATAAGGTCTGACTATAATATTAGAATTTACACTCTTTCCATAGGGTATTAAAATTTATACCTAGAAATTTTTTCTTAATATAAAACTATACAATAACCACATTAAGGAATAACCCTCTTACCTATTCTTGATTATGAAAAATAACACATTGATTCAAACTTGCCACATAATGCACACATCCAACTATTCATGGCCTTAGAGACCTATCAAGATACAAAGTAACATTTAACAGATCAATATCAATCAGATAATATACAAAACTCATTTATCTTTATGTATTTTAAACTTTCTTGATTACAAACTATCCTTATGAGGACACCATCACCTTCTTGAGAGGCTTTCATCAATAATTATACATTGCTCCTTAGTTTTTTACATTCTTGGAGTGTTCTCACCACCTCTCCTACCTCAAGATACTACTACTAACTTTGTACAATCTCTCTTTTACCAACTTCAAGGGTTGGTTATTAGTTAGTTACACAAGACAAATTCCTTGTACATAACAACTTTATTATGGGATTTATAATGTCAAAACTTGAATATGACCACTAACTTATGTTTTAGTATTATGTACCTTCTAGAATATTTTAAAAGACCTCATTAGACTATTTTATCCCACCTACTCCAACTATATACCCCAATACATGTATTTGGCCTTCTAGGGTCATTTTGAATATTTGAATTTTCAAATCCCTGGTTTTGGAGGGAAAACTCCAATAAACTAGATAGTTTATATTGAGGACTCCTAATGGACTCAAACACATTGAGTGGACCTATATAGGTCTCTAGACACACATTATTCTCCAAAATTGACACACTTTTACCTGTTAATGACCAAAACATGAAATTTGACAACTTTAGTTTGATGCTCTTGCATCATACTCCCTAGGAGGGAGAAAACTTGAGCCACCTTATTTATTTTTTTCCTTCCAATTTATCCTTTGATGGTCCTTCATACATGCTTGATTTTTGGTTATCCTTGCTTGTTCTCTTATCTTTGCTAGATGCTTACTCTTCTTCCTCTTGACCTTGTCTATTCTTTGTTCCCATTCATCCTCCACTTCCATGAGGTGTTACCACTACTTTAATTTCTTTTTTGATGCATATTCCACCTTTTCCCAATCATTTTGAACCTCTTCACACTCAGTTGCACCCATCTTATATTCATTGGTCTTCCTCATGCTTGATTCATAACTTGTTTCCTCATCAATCTCTCTTGTGACTTGCTTGTCTATAAATTCTTGTGTCTTATTCATGATATCATCTTTGTCTTGAGGCTCTATTCACCTCTATTTTATGTCAACCATTATTATTTTCTTACCTACAGTCTCTTATTCAAACTCCTTCACTTTTTTATGCTCTTTCCTTTCAACTTGCTCTATGCAAGAGCAATTCCTTATTATTTTCATACATACCACAATATAATATTATTTGAACAATATTTAGCCTCTCATATGCATGATTATCAAATTCAAACTTATTTTGATCTTGACACATTGTATACTTTACCTTATTTTCCATTTTCTTTCTTACTTTCTTGCATGTTTACACCTTTGTTTGCATAACTTCTTGTGCATTTAATTTTTGCTCCACACTTGAGTTTTACTTGGGTTCTTGCTTAAATTGTACCTATGTTATCTCACCTATTTTCAGATCCTTTGATGAAATTAATATGTCCTCCAACATTCTCAACTCCTCTTGCAACTTGTATGCATCAATCTCCTCATTTGATTCACCAAACTTTGGTGTACAATGTTCTTCATTATCTTGGGCAGATTTCTCTTTATCTCCTCCTTGGACTCCTTATTTTTTGAGAGTCACATCAACCTCCTTTGGTTACATATCATCTTTGTCAATAACTCTTTGAGGTGATTATTCTTCATATTGCTTTGCTTCACATCCATCCATCAATGCTATGGTATTTATGTATAATAAATCTCCACTATTTGAGTCAAAGTCAATCATACCATCATATACCTCACTTGAAAACACATTTTTCCAAAACTTATCCTCTATCTTAGATTTATGTTCTTGTATACATGGTTGTACCTTTCCTTCACTTGTTTGGTTTGCTTGCATCATCTCTGTCATTCAATTTGTGATCTTGTCATCTTCATCACTCTTCATTCTTTCTTGGTGTATACTTGCATCTTACTTCACATGTGCTATTTTCACACTCTTTCTCACCCATTTTATACCTTTAATCTTCTTGGGCTGCCACTTGATTTTTTTTCATCACTCTCATGCCTCATGCCTTAATCTACTTTCTTGCCAGCTTTATGTCCCTTGTCATTTGCCTTTGGTTTCCACATTTGTGCTTGCTTTCCACCTCTATCTTTGCTTTGTTTTACCTCTTTATTGAGGTTATCCTATTTCTTATCTTGACCTAATTGTTTAATAAATTTAGGCCACACATATACATGCCCTTGTTTTCTCCATGAGGGTTACAATCTATCATGCTCCCTTTCAACCTGCATCTCATTCTTTTCCTTTTCACTTATGCAATCAAAATCAATATTCAAATATTCATTTACCTCTATGGACAATTGGATACAAGATCATATCTTCTTCCTTGTCTTTATGGGTGACCTTTTTGTCTTATTGGTACACCATCCCTTTTATTTTAGCAGTTATGCATGTCAATGCATCATATAACTAGTTTTTTTCTTCAATTTTAGCATGTAAAATGTCTTCAATCTCAAACTCTTTGTATTCTTCATGAATTTATTTTTCTTTATCATCTTCTTGTCACTATATGGGTGACACTCTTGGCTCATTCTTCATCCACTTTGAGGCCTCTTGCTTGGCCTTCATCACTTTTTTGTTCATACCTGCAAACACAAACTCAAAATCAATTTTAGTATATAAAACTAGAGACCATATAGTCTCTTTGAATGTACTTGGCATAGGATTTATCCACCTTCTCTTCTTTTCTTCATTCTTTTGTGATCTCATTGGCACTTCTTTCTTCCTATTGTTCTCTTCAATGAGAGCTCTCTTCATGACTTCTCTTTCTTGTTTCTCACTTAGCAACATATCTCTTCTCTTGCCTCTTTGGGTTACCTTCTCTATCTTCTTCTCTCTCTTTAAGACACATTTCTTGTGCCTTCTTCTTCTTACTAGTGAATCTATTGGCCAATTCACCTTTCTCTTCATACTCCAGCCACTCCATTGGATTTCTTGTTCTCTCATGAGCTTCACCATGAGCTCTATCTTCTCAAATATCTACCCTAAATCTTTTCTTATCTCTGTTAATTCTTTGTCTATATCCATCTTCCCTATTTCTCTTCACTTTCTTGGCCTATTTAGACCTTATCCTTAGTAATTACTTCAATATTTCCTCCTAGACCTCTTATGGTCCTTTCCTCTTCCTAATTCCTCTCTCTAATATCTCTTCTTGAATCTCTTTTGAATAATCTTATCTTACTCTCTTCTCTCTTGGAGCTTCAATGCTCTTTTTCTCTCTCTCTTGTCTAGTATCTCCTTAACTAGCTCTTATCCTTATCAATGACTTTGGGGCTATCTCTCTCTTCTCTCTAATAATTTTATTCTCCTATATGCTGAACTCAAAATATTATATATTCACTTTCTCTTCTCCCTCAACACCCTACAAGTACCATCTCATACATATATCCTAGCATATGCTTTCATCTCAAATCAACAAATTATAAAGAAATCAAAAACATAATTTAACCCAAGCATACCTTGCCTTTATCTAATACCAAATTATGTAGAGGTATAGATTTATTCATCATAATATTCTCTCATGTCTTTAGTTTCATAACTGGTCTCATTCTTTGGATAGCCTTGTTTTTGTTTATACTTATCTTCAATCTAGTTACCCTCTTCTTGATGATATATCAATGGTTAATTTTTAAATGTAAATATGACTTAGAAACTTCTTAACACACCTAAAATTCCATAACCTCTTATGTATGTCTCATTATGCAAAATCTATCTCATCATTTCATACTCTTCTTAACTACCCTACTCACTCTTACTAGTTTTCACTAGGTAGCCTCCCACTAGGTATCAAGAGTAAAATCTTACTTTCATGTCTATATGACCTCAAATTTGTATTGGATGGTATCTAGTATTCATAAAAAACTTGTATTATTATCTTTAAAATTTTCAAACATTCATTACCATTCCCTTTGTACCACAAGTTCACAGTGTTCCACCTATACTTGTAGCCCCTTTTTCATTGTAAGTACTCTTTGTTTTATCAATAAAAAATATATTTATAAGGTAAAAATATATTTATGGGATTAATATATACCACCTTAGGTGTGGTAAAAATTTCATAACTTTTCCCTCTTTCCTTCTAACACTTCCTTTGTAAAAACACACTCTTTTAGGCCTAATTAGGCCTATTCCAAGACACTATGGTCAAAATCCATAAAACACTATCCGTACCAATCCAAATATTTTTTATTAACTTTATTATTATCAATTACAACCTAATTTATAAATTTTATCAAAAAATGATGATGGAAACTCATTAAAAAATCAAAAACCTAAAATCTAGGGTTTCATAGTCTGCACACAGGATGTGGGCATAAGAAATTACATATATTTCATTATGTATAGTTTAAAATGCTCAAATAACATTAATTATGACTATTTACACATTTAATAACATATCCCATAGGCTATAATCCATGTTACTTCCATTCTTTTCCTAAAACTCTAAATACTCAATAGACTGACATGCTTTTCTTGGCTATGTTTGAGATTTGAACCATGTTTCCTCTTTTTTGATGAATTAATCCTTTCATGAGACATTATTAAGGATAATACATAATTTTATATTTTATAATTGACTTATAAAAATCCTCACACCTCTTTTATTATGCCTTTCACAAGTCTTTTGAATGTTGACTGCGTCAACTAAGAGCAATCTATAGGTGCATAACAGGGGACTAAGTATTACTAACAAATATCAATAAATATTATGAATTTTTAGTGTTTTCCACATTAATATTTAGCTTAAAACAACTAAATAACTTAAAAAACAACTTTCAAATCAAAATTCCTCATTTTATGTACTTCTTTGACCACACAAAATGAACTCTCCTTGATTGCATAATAGAGTACACATATAGTTTGGGGTTAAAAAATCTCTACCAGCCTTATAAAGTCTTAATATCTCCATTATACCTGTGACCATCCAAAATTATATTTATATTCAAAATCCCATGTATTAGATAATAATCATTCATTCTTTTCACTTTGCTTGTGTACATAAATATGACTATGACAAGGGTCTCAATAGACAGTAAGGCTTTATTAAAATCCAAAAAATGTTTCATTATCTTATTCTATCTTCCTTAGTTTTACATTCCCTTAAAATCTCATTCATTACATTCCTTAATCTTTCATCATATTTATAAGGTATATATACCCATGGAGGGTCACTTCCAATCATCAACCACCATGAGCATTCAAAAAACATGGTCTGATTGTAATATTATAATTTACACTCTTTCCACAGGGTATTGATATTTATACCTAGTATTTTTTACTTAATATCAAACTATACAATAACCACATTCAGGAATCACCCTCTTACCTATTCTTGATTATGAACAATAAGCCATTGATTCAAACTTTCCACACAATACACACATCCAACTATTCATGGCCTTAGAGGCCTATCAAGATACAAAGAAAAATTTAATAGATCAATATCAATTAGATAATATACAAAACTCATTTGTCTTTATGCATTTTAAACTTTCTTGATTACAAACTATCCTTATGAGGATACCATCACCTTTTTGAGAGGCTTTCATCAACAATTCTTCATTGCTCCTTGGTTTTTACATTCTTGGAGAATTCTCACCACCTCTCCTACCTATATATACTACTATGAACTCTATACAATCTCTCTTTTACCAACTTCAAGGGTTGGTTATTAGTTAGTTACACAAGATAAATTCTTTTTACATAACAACTTCAATGTGGGACTTATAATGTCAAAACTTGAATATGACCACTAACTTATGTTTTAGGCTTATTTACCTTATAAGATATTTTAAAATAGTTCATTAGACTCTTTTATCCCACTTACTCCAACTATATACCCCAATACATATATTTGGCCTTCTAGGGTCATTTTGAATATTTGACTTTTCAAATCTCTAGTTTTGGAAGGAAAACTCCAATAAAATATATAGTTCATCTTGAGGACTCCTAATGGACTAAAATACATGGAATGGACCTTGATAGGTCTCCAGACACACATTATTCTCCAAAATTGACACACTTTTACATGTTAATAACCAAAACATGAAATTTGACAACTTTAGTTTGATGTTCCTGCATCAGTAATAAGAACATCCAAGAATGTCAGGATAACCAAAAGATTTATAAGCATATAATATATTCTAGAAGTTTAATCATTAAGCACATAGTTATAAATTAATGAATGCAAGGGTCCATCTCAATAGCTTGCTTAGCAATTCTGAGCACTTGTGAGATCAGCAAGAAATCTCTAATCCACTACTAAGACCAATATGACATAAGCTAAAGGATCCAAACCCTTTTGGGAAAACACCCAAATGAGGACTACTCCATGTCCTACCCTTGTAGATCACCATATCATGATCCAAGGTCCTTTGGGAAAACATTACACCATCATTCTCATAAATTATGAAGGCTACACACACACAGAGGATAGATCTCCATGTAGAAAGAATTTTTCTTATTAACTAAATGAGACACCATGAATTGAGCATAGGGTGGATCACATCACACATTTTAACATCCTAATGACTAAGCATACAATTAAAATTATAAACAAATTTAATCCTCATGCTATAGGATCACCATGTTGTGGGCTAACCATAGGGGTCTCACACCTAAACATTACTTAATTATCCTTTAGTTATCCTACCATGTTGTTAAATAAACATAGGTAGCTATGCCATTCAAAAAGCATGCATATGACCATGCAAGTTTTTTATTTAATTAGTCTTAGGAAATAACTTATGTGTTTGTTAAATAAGATTATGATGTAGCAACTCATTTCCAAGGTGGATTATTTAATCACATAATCAAGTGTTAACATTAAGGTTTCCATAGCTTACTAATTCTCATCCTCAATCTAGGATTATTTACCAATCACAAGGATTATTCATATTTTAATAATTCCAACATAAGGTATATCTAAGAGTTCATTGATAAGGTACACTTATACATTTAAGCACATATATCAACTAAACCAATGACTATCTATTCTCATATAAGCATTAATTATAATATAACCAACATCCATTAATCAAGAGTTTCATTATAAATGTCTAAATTACTAGACTTTTAAAAAACATGTCATAAATCCAAATCACTATAACACTATTAATGGTATAACCCATAATCCATAATGTGGCTCCATATACAAAGAGAATTAATCTAGATTACTTCATTGCTTAAGAAATAGAAATGAGCTCTCTTGAATGATATTATGACCTCTAAACATTCATTGTTATAATATAGTAATGAAACATATTTATTGAATTGACAAATAATTATTTACATAACTATTTGCAACATCTCATTTTTAGCAAAGATTATAAATATGTTAAGACCATATGTTTAGTAACAACACTATAATTAAGGAATATCTTAAATTATCATGGAAAAACTATTTGCCTAAATCAACTTCAACTATTCATTTTAGCTACGTTTATAAACCATGAACTCATAAAATGTCATACTAAAGTAACATCAAGGAATATGCTTTTCATTATACATCAAGTTGTATACTTGTCTATGATTACTAAATTAAATCTCAAGTCTAACCCATTACCAACATGTTACAAAATAATGATATCTCACAATATAGTTAGGCATCATCATGTTACTATCATAACCAAGAGATAAGTCCATATATTAAATAGGCATTCCATGTTGTGAAGATGACATTAGATAGGTTTATCATGAAATTCAAATTAATATGCACAACTCCATTAAGGAAATTCAAAACCTCTATATATTTTAGCATACCATAAAATAACACCAGTTTACTTTTATCTGGATTTAGTGATACAAACAAAGTAAATATTAATTTATACAACATTCATGAATATATCACATCAATAAACCCAACACTATGCTAACCCATGTGCATACCACATCATAAAAGGATCAAGTATAACATAATACATACCAAGGGAAATAATTACAGTTGGCTATCTAAACAAGATATATATAACCATATTTAAATTACTAATAATAAATTCATCATATACACTACTATCTTTTTTTTTCAAAATAACGTTACAAAGTTTCATAAGGTAATAAATTGAGCTATAACATAAAATAGGTAATCCATCACTCCAACATCATATATCCATAGGTACAGGTGAGAGATAAGCTATCATATGCAATCCATGTGCAATAACAAAGCATATGAACACTGCAAAGAGGACATCCCTCAAAACAAGCCCTATGAGCCCAACCATCGGTGGCTCTTACCACCCCAACCATTATCTTGGTGGAGGGTTATGGAAACCAAGTACTTGGGAAACGTAAGAAGTATACACATATTACTGAGCCACCAAAAATACTTAAAAAACCATCAATAAGGATAAAAGAACAATGCATAAAGCATAAAACTATAACACTCAGCCAAGTCATGGGCCTGAGTACTGCCTAAGGCATACATCAAGTTTTTATAGAGGATGATTTACATCATAAATCAGGGTCTAACATATCTAATATAGAATATGAGATAATTTTTTAGGGTCCAATGCTCAGCCCAAGAGGCTTATTTGAGCATAAAATAATTAAACACAAGGGATCTAACTCCCAATAGCCATATAACTCAATTGCTTCGAAGAGGAAATTAGAATTCTCATTAAAAAAATTTAAATTGACTTAGTTTTAACATAACCATGTATAACAGCATTCAATACCAAGTGGGGCTAGACCTAGTAACATTTTGAATAGAAAAAAGTAAGATTAAAGACCCAATAATCTCTAACAACTCAAATCTATTGATGTATTATAACCAAACCAACCTTCCACTGTGAGAGATTAATTAAATATACCAAAATAATATTTTTCCCAACTAATTGGTTAAAAACCAAATCGGTTATTTAAAATCAAAAAACAAATAATAATCATTGTTAAACTCAGTCTTAAGGGTTTAAGATATTCCCAAGTCAATTTTTCATAATGAAAGAATGCCTAAAAAATTGAAAATAGAGCTTGCCCTTAAAATTATAAAACCTAGGTTGCATTAATTTAAAATGGAAAAATTATAATGTCATAGGAATGATCCACCTCAAAGATTTAAACATAATCTAAGTCATTTCTTTCATTTTGACCATGAATTGAATTTATTAGATATACGACCATGCCAAAATTGGGTATGGAGTCCAACAAGAAGTACAAAGGTGGAATGTTTTAAATATACAAGGAATGTCACAACTTGAGATCGCTAATCCACACACACAAGGGTGATTAAAGTAGAATTTTCATTTTAAGGCATGGGAGTATGTTATTGTGTGTGTGTGTGTGTGTGTGTGTGTGTGTGTGTGTGTGTGTGTGTGTGTGTGTGTGTGTGTGTGTGTGTGTGTGTATGTATATACACACACATACAAATTGTAATGTATAACCATTATCAAATAATGCATTCCCAAGACCAAGTGTAACCAAATAAAAGTGTATAAAAGCCTATAATTTGATTGATTCATCTTTTTTCCAAGTAATAAAAACTAAGCATTATGAAAATTATATAAATTTCAAGACCCCATTATTCATTCTAGGAAGAATAAACAACACATGATCAAAGGACTTACAGGGTAAAAATACCCAATCATTAGGAGAAACCTTCTACATTTTTCATTTTATTTCCTTCCTTCTATTTTCTTCTCCTTCATTAATTAGACAACGCCACCACCAAAGAGATGCCCAACACACTAATAGTTAAAACACCATACAAAATAAAAACATTACAGCCCAACTGTATTCGTATATTCTCCCCTTCTCTGCCCCTTGCACATTCCTTCTACACCTCTATCTTTTCTCTTACCTATTGTTATTTTCTCCTTTATACCCCTTTACCTTCCTCTTATGCCACACACCAACCTCTCTCTTTGGCATTCAACCACGCTCTGCCAAAATGCCAGCCTTCTTTCCTTTTTTTCCCTATCATCACCATGTCTATCATTCCTTCCACCATTCTTCCTTGCTATACACCATGATTTTATATTTACAAAACCATCCTCCTCCTGGTCCATGCTACCCAGGTAATAATAATAATAATAATAATAATAATAATAATAATAATAATATCCAATTGGAAAAACCACCTACCTACTTCAACACCATCCAAGAGATAAATACTAATAAAATATATACATACATATATATATATATATAATATAATATAGAAATAATAATAATATAAAATTAAGGATGAAATTAAATTCAATCACCCAACTTGCTTCCTCTACAAGCCAACAAGAAAATACTAGTAAAATAAGAATAGTTAATAGAAAATTATTAACTAATTAATGATTAGATCATTAAGTAATTTATCAACAAAATTATAAACTAATATTAGTTAACAAAATATTAAATTAATTTTTATAATTAATAAAGATAAAATTTATAAAATACAATAGAAATAAAATCCATTTTAAAAACAATAGTAAATCATTAAATAAAAATTAATCAATAAAAATTAATAAATATACAATAAACAAAATTTGTAAATCAATTAAAAATAATAATCATAATAAAGTCATTAAATGAAATAATTGACTAGAGTCAACAGACCATTAAAATGATAAGGATAATCATCAATTCTATTTAAGATAACAATAATTAATAAAATCATTAAAATAATACAGATCACTAGAATCTCAATATCGATCCAAAATATAAAAGAGTCAACAATAAAAACAATCGATAAATATTGTAAGTCAATCAAAGATATTGGTAGTTAACATCCATGAAGGGAGGGGTTTCTTACATGTTTACCAAGGTCAAGAGACCCAATAAGGTTTGGTTGAACCAATAGAATAATACGTTAAAACTTAAACCACTTCCTTACGATTTCAACATCTAGTGTTCATGACATCTAAGAAGGATAACCAACATGAGGGTATGGCTACAAGCACATAAGGATAGGCAAGCAAAGTGATGGTGTCAAAACTTGATACTATAATTAACGAACAAAATAGAACTACACACGTATCAAGATAGGGTGAGGTTAATAAAGATGAAAAAATATATCATAATAGAATATAAAAATGGTGGATTAGTACTATATAATACATGTTATACCTATTGAGGTGATATTTTGACCGCTCAATCGCTCATGGTATACTCGAGATGCCCAAACCCACTGCCAAGCCTAACTCATGACCTAGTTCCTACATCCACCAATAAGACATCAACAATACTTGAATGATGTTGATATGAATATAAACCATAATGAATTCAAAATGAATCATTAATTATGATTAATAAATTAGTATAAACATCTATAGTTAAAAAAGGGTAAGAGTTAGTCCTGATAACCATGACCCCAAGTATGGTTTGTTACATAACCAACAGTTGTAAGAGAAATCAACATCCATCAACATCTATTAAAACATGATATATTAATGATATATAATAGTGTAACTAACTAAAGTATCAAATACATAAAAATATGATAAAATGAATCTAGTGTATGCAGTATGCGTATCAGAGTAGAATGAATCTAATGCAAGCATTAACCATGACATAACATATCACATCGACTATCTAAGGTACCTACATCACAACCATCTAAAATTAACATCAACTATCATCAGTTAAAGTGTTATCAAAAACATGCTAAATCAAGCTATAAGCTAGTATTTATAAGGGTCATAAGGTCAATTCATGACATCTTCCCTTCCTTAAAGAGGAGTTGTCCCAATGACTATCAATAGACAAACACAAAACTTCTCTAAAATTATACTAGTAAATCAATTAACACTGCTACAAAACCTATCTAAACATTGTAAGGTGGTAATTCCTCATCCATATCATGCTATTATTCCTATCTATTTTCATTGGGATAGGCACATTATCTAATACATTAGTCTAATTAATGAGCTCCTTCCCATATTCACATGTCCTTCATGACACTGAAAGGAGAAAACAACACTTAAAATCACTATCACAGTATAAAATTCTACTAAATCTCTTAACTTGGCTAGAAATTTTCCACTCTTATGCCTTAAAAAGGTCACTAATAACATAAGAATCCACTAAAACTAGCTACACTAGGTTCACCAAACCCACAATGCCTACAATCTAGCAAAATTTTCAAGGTAACAACTATTAATTCTAATATAGCACTACCAATATTAACTATTCCATCCATTTAAGAAGGTGGTTGCAAGCATCATGAGCACACAGTGTCCCAAAACATAACAACTCACACCCTTAATATACTTCCCGACAAGGGCACTAACAACACTCCCAAGCAAGAACATGTAACTAAAAAAACACAAGATATAAGTGATGTCTAAACCAAATTAACAATATGAATATATAGTTTGAATAGGGTCACATCACTTGTGTCAACACACATAGACCTAAAATGTGAGTTTAATAATCATATAATCATCCAATCCCACTGGATTGTAACTAGAGTATAAATCAAGAGTGAAAATATTCCACTAAAACGTCATGCCACATGCATAGCCCTAAGAGTATTTATCATAGAATGTCATATCACAATGGTAGTAATCCATACTATTATGGTTACTCCATTACATAATCAATCATTTAGGGGTTAGTACATCATCCCACACCAACCATGTTGAATACCAAAAAAGCTATACCAGGCATCACATGCAACCCAAATGCTTACAACATGTTCTCCAACACATACATGAGCTCGCATAATGGTCTAGGGATACCAATCCCACCATCAAAAATAGCCATATGAGGGCATCACCTAATTTTCATCACTCTATCCAAGAGTCAAATGGGTACCTAAGATTTTAAACATGACCTAAAGAAGGCTTAGTTATACTCTATTAGAGCGCAAAATCAACATACATTCTAGTAATTCCTTTAAAACAAAATATATATACTCATTCCAAAATATTTTTAATAGGTATAATAATAATAATAATACCTTAACTAAAACATGGTTACACCTATAGGCCAACACATTCATGCTTCTCAACAAGTACCACCTTGTCAATTTGCATAAATGTTCAAGTCTACTAGACTAGCTAGTGCTTCACAAGAGAAAAATAGTAAAACTTCAAAATGGTTGCTTTTTCCATAGCCTATCTAGAGGTGGCTAAAGGAATGTTAAATCCATAAAGTGAACTTTATGCACTAAGATTCCATTGCTAACTCATGACATATATGGTGCATACTCTAAATGAATCAAGTGGATACTTATACAAAGGGGGAAAATGGATTTTTAGCCTATGAGAGACTCCACTTCTTGGCCCATACCTGATCAAAATCATTATGGATGTAGTGCTTCTCTACCCTCAGCCTCATAGTTTCACCAATACTCAATGCTAGATTAGTGAATCTAAAATTGCACAACACAGTACAATATTACACCTTAGAAAATTTAATTAAATAGAATTTGGTTTCTTGCAGAAAAACACATCACATGAGTGGTTTATGAACATATTACCACCTACCTGAAAAAAATTTAACAACGTGATTCACATTTACTCCAAGATATGTACACTTAGTATTCATGTAATAATTTTAAAAACATAGATCAAAATAAGGTTTGCATAATTGATTTCAAAAGTGGGAAATCACTTTACACAAGTAGTTTATCATCATTCATATGTTCCACCATTAACAACATACAATAATGTCTATAAAACACTCTCAAAATAATGTTGATATTAAGGACAAAAATTGAAAACCCACAAGGTTACTACATACACATAGTATAGTGAAAACATAATTTCTCATGATTTAACATGATAAATGAAATGTGAAAGTTCACATAATAAGGTTAATATCAAAACAAGTAGGAGAAAGTCCATAAGGTCAACCATATGCACAAGTATAATAAAGACACAAATTTACATGATTTAGCAATATCAATGAAAAGTAATAGTTATATAACATATAACAGTTTTACATATAAGGAGGAATCACATGAAAGATACCACACATACATGACTTAGGTGCTCAAATGACTATGCCAAGGTACTTTCACATCATGAAAATCAACATACATGATGGTGAAGCACAAAGGTTCATAACTCCCATCAGGTCACCTGATGTCTAGATGTCATCTAATGACACCACATATCCAACATATAATACACATAATCAGTCCCAGAGATCTTAAACCATGATCACCTTCCTTTTAGGAAGCTTTTATTCCAATAAGGCCTAAAATCTATCTCTATAAGTTATAAAAAAAAATCCAATGATGTTCGTACATCATAGATAAATGGCTCATGCTAACCAATGACAATAAGAAATCCCCAAAAGTCTCTAACTTGCCCAAACAAATCAGCCACACTCACTAGCTAGACCCTCTAGGCTCAAGATTCACCCTTGGATCTCTTAAGATATTATACCTTGACATCATTAGATACCTCACCCATGTAATATATCAATGGCCATTGAGGCATTATCTCATAATTCCAACAACAAGCTTACATCACTTATTCTTCCAGTTGACTTAATCCAACAAGTCAAAGGTTAAATAGCAATGCTTGTTTTAATGTAACATCACTTTTGGGAAAGGGTGGACTTAGCCAAGGCATGGGTGAATGCTATAATACTATCATGGGAATTACAATTTCCATAATCAACAAGTTCAATTAAACTCTCAATACACATCCTCATGGATGTAGGGAATATCTATATCACAATAGACATCCCATGAGTGTCAAAATATAACCAATATTTTAATTAAGCATCCTCATAGATGCATAACTTAGCCAGAATCAAATAAACATCCACATGGATATCACATATCCATGGTCAACATCACAACCTCATGAAAATAAACCTATCCATGGTCAAATAACCATCATTGATGTAGACACATATATGATTAAAATAACATCATAATGCAAAATAGGAATTAGACATCCCCACACACTTATTTATTTTCAACCCTTTGGAGTTACAAAGCCACATGCTTTTCTATCTAACTCAAGGAGACCAAATACATGAATAAGATCAATATCTTAATATAACTCAAGATACACCCTCATAAGCAAAGATCCAAAGCCTCATTAATCTACCCAAATAAATCTGACACCCTCACCCTACATAGGTCTCCAGGTTTTAACTCAACCCTTGGTCTTCCTGAGGTCAAGATGTTTTTAAAGCATCTACTGATGACTCTCCCATACAAGTTAATAATATATATTGAACATCATTTTCTCAACTTTAAGGCAAAGAATTGATCACTAGTTTTCTATTGACTTACCCATACAAGTCAATAGTTAATTAGTGATGATTGCCCCAATGCAACCGATGAGGGAAGGGTTGAGCCAACCAAATCTATGGGTAAGCATTACAAGATTACTTATAGAAATTTACTAATTTTTGCACACACACACACACACACACACATTTCACAATACAAGAATTTTTAGTACTTTAGGTTTGCATAATAGAAGCACTAATTAAAGTAATATTTAATTCATCCAAAAGGCTAAGTGACTTCATAAGGGTCAAAACATAGCCTCCTCAAGAAAATAAGACATATAACAGTCTATATTAGGCATATAGCTCTATCCATGATTCAATATGCATGTTAAAGTACAAGGTTTCAATTCAATCTTATTAAGACAACCTAGACATACAAGTGGCATTCATCCATCATGAGGCACATGCATATATGTGGGTAAAATAAGTCTCCATAAGGATATGTAAATATACACTACGTGGTTTTATATCCACCTAAAGTGTATTCTGCAAACCCAATCTCCTATAAGTGTATGCAAAACCACATAAAAGCTCCACCAGATTTTCATGCACATGCCAAAAATCAGTGTAATGTATCCAAACTCATCCAAAACCTATAAATCATAGGCTCTAATACAAGATGATACAACCCCGAAAAAAATTGAATCTATCTATCAAAGTACATAATGAAACATCAAAAGGTCCTACTACATAAAATTATTGCAGTGTAATGCATCTCAACAACTCTACAAGAAGAACTAGCAACCCATAACCAACATCCCAAACATCCCAATGGATAATGCTGTAAACAACTAGAATAGAATTAACACATCCAAGAATGTCTAGATAGTATATAAGATATGCTAGAAGTGCAATAGTTACGCACATGGTTCTAAATGACTAAACACAAAGATCTATCTCACTAACTTGCTTATCAAGTCTTATCACATGTGAGATCAGTAAGTGGATATCTATAATCCACTACTAAGGCCAACATGACATAAGCTAAAGTATCCAAACCCTTTTAGGAAAACACCCAAATGAGGACTACTCCATGTCTTGCCCTTGTAGATTAACATATCATGATCCAAGGTCCTTTAGGAAAACATTACACCTTCATTCTCATAAATGATGAAGGATACACATGCACACAGGATATACCTCCATGTAGAAATAATTGTTCTTATTAACTAAATGAGACACCATGAACTAAGATTTGGGTGGATGACATCACACATGTGAACATCCTAATGACTAAGCATACAATTAGCATTGGAAATATAATTAATCTCATGCTATAGGATCACCATCCTATGGGCTAACCATATGGGTCTCACACCTAAATATTGCTTAATTATCTTTTATTTATCCTACCATGTTTTTAAATAAACATAGATAGTTACACCATTCAAAAATCATGCATATGACCACACAAGTTCATTATTTAATTAGTCTCAGGCAATAACTTATGTGTTTGTTAAATAAGATTATGATTTAGAAACTCATTGCCAAGATAGACTATTTAATCATGTAATCAATTGTTAAGGTTTACATATCTTACTAATTCTCATCCTCATTCTGGGATTATTCACCAATCACAAAGATTATTCATATTTTAATAATTCCAACACAAGGTATATCCAAGAGTTCATTGATAAGGTACACTTATACATTTAAGCATGCATATCAACTAAACTGATGACTATCTATTCTCATATAAGCATTAATGACAATATAACTAACATTTATTAATCAATAATTTCATTATAAACATCTGAATTACTATCCTTTTAGAAAACATGTCATATATCCAAATCACTATAACACCATTAATGGTATAACCCATAATCCATAATGTGGATCCACATATGAAGAACATTAATCCAACTTAATTCATTAATTAAGCAATAAAGGTAAGCTCTCTTGAATGATATTACAACCTCTAAACATTCATTGATATAATATAGTAATGAAGCATATTGCTTAAATCGACAAATAACTATTTGCAAAATCTCATCAAAGATTATAAATATGGTAAGACCTTGTGTTTAGCAACACTATAATTAAGGAATGTCTTAAATTATCAAGGCAAATCTATTTGCCTAAATCAACTTCAACTATTTTTTTTAGCTAAGGTTATAAACTATGCAACCATGAACTCCTAAAATATCATACTAAAGTAACATCAAGTAATATGCCTTCAATCATACATCAGGTTGTATACTTGTCTATGACTACTGAATTAAATCCCAAGTCTAACCCATTACCAACATGTTCCAAAATAATTATATCTCACAATATAGTTAGCTATCATCATGTTATTATCATAACCAAGAGATAAGTCCATATTTTAAGTAGGTATTCCATGTTGTGAAAATGACATCAAATAGTTTTATCATGAAATTTAAATTCATATTCACAACTCCATTAAGTAAATGCAAAACCTCTATATATTTTAGCATACCATAAAAAAACACTAGATTAATTTTAGCTATATTTAATGTTATAGACAAAGTAGATATTACTTTATACAACATTTATGCATATATCACATCAACAATCCCAACACTATGCTAACCCATATGCATACTGCATAATAAAAAGATTAAGTATAACATAATACATACCAAGGGAAATAATTTCAATTGGCTAACTAAACAAGATCTATGTAACCATATTCAAAATACTAACAATAAATTCATCATATACACTATTGTCCATTTTTGTCAAAATAATGTTACAAAGTTGCATAAGGTAATAAAATGAACTACAACATAAAATAGGTAATCTATCATGTTCCATCACTCTAACATCATACATCCACAAGTATGGGTGAGACATAAGCCACCATATACAATCCAAGTGTAATAACAAATCAAACAAACACTGCAAGGATGACACCCCTCAAAACCATCCCTATGAGCCCAACCATCGATGGCTCTTACCACCCTAACCATCAATTTGGTGGAGGGTTTAGGCAACCAGGTACTTGAGTGAGGTAATAATTATACACATAATACTGAGCCACCAATAAGACTTATAAAACTATCAACAAGGACAAAAGAATAATGCATAAAACATAAAACCATAATATTGAGCCAAATCATGGGCCTAAGTAATGCCCAAGACATACATTGGGTTTTTATATAAGATGGTTTACATCATAAATTAGGGTCTAACATATCCAATCCATAAGATGAGAGGATTTTCTAGGGTCTAATTCTCATCCCAAGAGGCTTATCCAAACATAAAATTATTAAACACAAGGGATCCAACTCCCAATAGTCACATAACTCAATTTATTCAAAGAGGAAAGCATAATGCTTATTAACAAAATTTAAATTAACTTGTTTTTAACATAGCCAAGTACAACAACATTCAATACCAATTGGGGCCAGACCTAGTAACATTTTTAATAGAATAAAAGATTAAAGACCCAATAATCTCCAACAACTCAACTCTATTGACGTATGAAAACTGAACTAACCTTCCGTAGTGAGAGATTAAATAAATATACTAGAATAATATTTTTACCATGTAATTGGTTAAAACCCAAATCAATTATTTAAAATTGAAAAATAAATAATAATCACCGGTCAATTTAGTCTTAAGGGTTTAAGATATTCCCAAATCAATTTTCCATAATGAAGGAATACCTAAAAATTTGATAATAGAGCTTGCCCTTAAAATTTTAAAACCCAAGTTGCATTACTTTAAAATGAAAATTCTATAATGTCATAGGAATGATCTAACTCCAATATTTAAACATGATCTAAGTTGTTTCTTTCATTTTCACTATGAATCAACTTTATTAGATATACAACCATTCCAAAACTAGGTATGGCATCCAACAAAAAGTACATAGGTGGAATTTTTTAAATATACAAGGAATGTCACAACCTAATATCATTGGTTCACACACATAATGGTGATTAAAGCAAAATTTTCATTTTAAGGCATGGGAGTATGCTACATTTCACATACATACTATGACATCCCACCAAAATAAAGGGGTTTCCTCAACACAAAAAACACTCAGCTTACTAACAAAACTGTAGGTTAAACAATTTCCAGGTCTTCATATATATATATATATATATATATATATATATATATATATATATATATATATATATATATACAAATTATAATTTATACCCATTATTAAATGATGCATTCCAAAAACCAAGTGTAAGCAAATTTTTGTTTATGAAAACCTACAGTTCAATTGATTCATCTTTTTTCTAGGTAATAGACAATAAGCATTATCAAACTTATATAAATTTCAAGACCTCATTATTCATTTCGAGAGGAATAAATAGCACATGGTTAAAGTACTTATAGGGTAAAAATACCCAATTATTGACATCAACCTTCTGCATTTCTCATTTTATTTCCTTCCTTTTATTTTCTTCTCCTCCATATATTGGTCAATGCCACCACCAAAGAGATGCCCAACACACTAATAGTTAAAGCACCATACAAAATAAAAACATTACAACCCTAATATATTCTTGTCTTCTCCCCTTCTCTATCCCATACACATTCCTTCCACACCTCTATCTTTTCTCTTACCCATTGTTATCTTCTCCTTTCTATTCCTCTACCTTTTTACACCACACACCAACCTCTCTCTTTGGCATTTAACTATGCTCTACCAAAATTCTAGCCTTTTTTCCTTATTTTCCCTGTCATCACCATGTCTACCATTCCCTCCACCATCCTTCCTTGCTATACACCATGATTTTATATTTCCAAAACCGTCCTCCTCTTGGTCCACATTGCCTAGTAATGAAAATAATAATAATATCCAATTATAAAAACCACCTACCTCCTTTAACACCATCCAAGAAAGAAATAATAATAATATATATATATAATATAAATAATAATATAAAATTAAGGATGAAATTAAATACATTCACCCAACTTGCTTCCTCTACAAGCCAATAGGAAAATACTAGTAAAATAAGAATAATAAATAGAAAATTATTAACTAATTAGTGACCAGATCATTAAGTAATTTATCAACAAAATTATAAAATAATATTAATTAATAAAATCTTAAATTAATTTATTAGTAATAATGAGAAATAAAATCATCAAAATAATAAATAATAAAGTACTTTAATTAAGAATAACAACTGTTCAAAATCTAATAATTAATAAAAATAAAAGATAAAATTTATAAAATAGAATATCAATAAAATCCATTTCAAAAACAATAATAAATCATTAAATAGATATTAATCAATAAAAATTAATAAATAATATAATAAACAAAATTTTTTAAATCAATTAGCATTAATAATCATAATAAAGTCATAAAAGGAAATATTTGACTAGAGTCAACAAACCATCAAAATGATAAGGATAATCATCAATTCCATTTAAGATAATAGTAATTAATAAAATCAATAAAATAATATGGATCATCAGAATCCCAATATCGTCCCAAAATATAAAAGAGTTGACAATAAAAATAATTGTCAAATCTTTTAAGTAGATTAAGGCTCTCGGTAGTTAACATCCACAAAGGGAGGGCTTTCTTACATGTTTACCAAGGTCAAGAGACCTAATATGATTTGGATAAACCAATAGAATAACAAGCTAAAACTTAAAGAAATTTCTTATGGTTTCAACATCTAGTGATCATGACATCCAAGAAGGGTAGCCAACATGAGGGTATGACTACAAGCACACAAGGATAGATAAATAAAGTGATGGTGTCAAAACTCAATACTATAATCAAGGAATAAAACAAAACCACACACACATCAATATAGTGCGAGGCTAATAAAATATGAAAAATAATAGCACAATATAATATAATGATGGTGACTCATTATTATATAATACATGGTATACATGTCAAGATAATATTATAACCACTCAATCACTCATGGTATACCTAAGATATCCAAGCCCATTACCGAGCCTAGCTCATAGCCTGGTTCCTATATCTACCAGTAAGACTTCAGAAGTACATAAATGATGTTGATATGAATATAAACCATAATGAATTCAAAATGAATTATTAATTATGAATAATAAATCAGTATAAAGATCTATAGCTAAAAAAGGGTAAGAGTTAGTCCTAATAACCATGACCCTGAGTATGTCCTATGACATAACCAAAAGTTGTAAGAGAAATCAATGTCAGTTAGAATCCAATCAAACATGATATATTAATGACATATAGTAATGTAACTAACTAAAGTAACATATACATAAAAATAAGATAAAATGAATTTGGTATAAATAGTATGTGTATTAGGATATAATGAATCCAATGCGAGCATCAATTATGACATAACATATCACATCAACTATCATCAATCAAAGTGTTATCAAAAACATGCTAAAGTAGGCTATAGTCTAATATCTATAAGGTCCATAAGGTTAGTTCATGACATGTCACTATCTACTCATCTATGTTGGGAGGGCCATTTCACTGATGGGGGATTGTGCAGGGGATCAATGGTATGTGGTTGATGTGTAAAATCACTCGAATGATTCTTTCCCTCCCCATAATAGTACTTCTTTGGAGATGACACTTGAGATTGCCATAGATGTTGGAGTTCAAGGAACTCATGCTCTATGGATCCTTGTATCTTATATTTTATCTTTTTATTTATTATTATTAAACATTATCTCTAATGAAATATAATTATTTACTTATTATACCATGATAATATTGGTTGCATGTTTGTATCAACTATCTAGAAATATGTAATTACTTTCTATATTCAGTTATGTTTTGTTTCATATGATACTAGTAATCAATAACATGTAGTTGTTACATGCTTATTTTACAGTTAAGATACTTAGTGTGTTTTATTTAGATCTCTAATTATATTTTCATGGTGAATTCTAATGTAAGAATATGTTGATTAAAAAATTTAAGTTATTCTAAGTGGATCCTAGTAGGGATCTTACAAAATAGCTCCAAAATGAATAAAAGTGGTGCTTCCAAAGCAAAGTATTGGTAGCCTTGTGTACCAATAGGAGAAGTCAACACAAACAGGGTTGAAGAGCATCCAACAAAGGGCATAAAAATACTTGATGAAAAAATAAATTAAAAGAGATTTAATTAAATTCATAGATTAGATAAACTAAAAGAAAAATCAAAGTTTACTAATATATCTAGATAAAGGGCTATAATTCATAAACCTCTTACAAGAAGAATTAAGAGACTGCATGAGTTAGATAATTTTGAATCTAATAAGGTATCTCATAGTGATGGGCATGATTCTCAACCTTTCAATCTACAATTATTAGTTTTTGGCACTCTTTCAAGTGTTTAAACTAAGGTAAAAAAATAAAAAAGGAAAGAAAGGATTAATGAAAGATGTTTCACTCTAATATAAGTTTGCACTAGTTTCCAAATTATTATTTAGATTGTGTTGATCTATTGGTTTATTTTAAAGTTAGTTTTTTTTATTGGTGTTCTTATGGTTTTTGGCTAAGATTTTTGTTGGTTATTTATTTATTATTTTATTGGGTTTGATCCTCTTGGTTAGGATTTCTAGGTGGTTTTTATGGACTTTTATTTTGATCTCATAGAATAGAATGACATGGGCTCTCTTGGTTAATAGTCATGTTTCACTTTTTGTCACTTCTTAGTTTGTTGGTTTTGTTATGGGGGTATCTTTCACTTTATGTTTCTGAGTTTGTTCCTCAATGTTTAATCACTCTCCCTTAGGTACTTTCTTTAGGATGGTTGATTCCATCATGTTCATAATCCCTCCCTTTTGTTTTTTTTATCTCCTTTTAAATGGGTGAGGGCCCTTTCCCTCAATATTAATCAAAAAAAATATTTTATTGATAATGTGGGCTATTAAATATACTCACACATTCATTTATTAGTGTAAACTTAATGTTTCAAAGAACTAACTACAAAGGATAACCATGTTTGTATCCCACTAACCTTGATTTATAGGGTAGGGTGAGAGTAACTTCCCTAAGTGATACACTCCTCTCAATGATCATAAAATCAAATGGATTGTTGGTTTCCTATGGTTCAATAAAAAGGTTATACTAGGTGTTTATGATATATTATGAGGTATGTGGAAACTAAATTTCATGTTTAGTGTTGTACTATGGCTATGAGATTTGGGGTAATCCCTTCACATTATGATGTCTATCAATATAATACTATATAACCCTACATGATAGTCATTAAGTAGTTTAAAAATTATCAGAACACATTTTCTAGGTTTATCCAAACAAATAGAAAATAAAATTCAAAGATCAATTTTTTAAACTAATTTGAAGCATTCAATAAATTGAGATAAACGTACAGTTAACTATATTGGGTAGGTTGATATAATTATAAACTAAATTATGTTGAAAATGAAACACATAAAACTATATCAAGCTTGGTTGATGTAGTTACAAACACAAAACATAATTGTATTAGTTTGGATGATACAGGTTGTGCAAACACAAAGTGAGTTGGTAATGGAAAATACCGCTCACAAATAGGAAGCAAACTATATTAGGTTGGTCAATGCAATTTTATAGAAAATTAAGATTGATGACATAATTGTATCAATTTGGTTGATACAATTGGTTGAAGGATAAATCTAATATATAATTATATCAAGTTGGATGATGTAGTTGGTTGAAAGGGTGAAGGAATGGTAATCTTCATGTCAGGTTCACTATAATATATGTAATGGGTTAAGATTGACTTACAAATATCTTATCTCTAAAGATACAATCTCAAATATGGTTAATCAAATAGATTCCAATTATATTTAATGTTCGAGTAGTGACCAATGGATTCATATACCTAAAAATATGGGTAAATATATCACAAATGCCAAAGGAAAGGGTTCCAAAGCCTTTAGCCCTAAGAAACAATGAGATAGCTCTAACTAGACCTTTATTTAGGTAATATATATTACAAACAAATAATGTAAGTAGTTGTGAAAGTAAATTAAATTAAAGTAAAGGGGAAGGTTTAGATTGATGAAAATGGGTAAGGTGTCATGGTTGACAAATGGGGGTCTACACAATCTAAAATAGTTAAATAGAAATTCCAATAAATTGTATAGCCATGCTAATTATAAGTGTAGAGAGAAATTATATAAGGACACATAAACATTCATATAATAAACAAAAAGCAACATATATCTACTAAATGAAATAAATGAAAGAGTATAAGGTTATAAATACTTACCTTGGAATGGACCCATCGAGCCTTAATCTCCCCCTTGGCCAATGGTGCTTTGCAATATATTTTTGTGGTTGTGAAGTCCTCAAAGACTGAATCAAGTTCTAGGCTAAAAATACTCCTCCTAATGAATTTCCAAGACTTCCACAAGATAAGGTTCTACCTACGACTCCACCAAATGTGTTTTTATGGTATAAGTATGAGTAAATCATATAAGATAGTATGATATCATATCATATTAATTAAATTTGAATTTTCTATATAGTGATCATATACATAAAACCACCTTAAAGGCTCAGTCAATGACATCAGTGAATTTTTATGTAGTTAAGAGGAGTTAGTTGACATTAAAATACATTGGCCAAGTTGAAACATAATGAATTCCAAATGAAAAACTCAAAATTACATCGGATAGGTTGATATAGTATGGTAAAGTAACAAGTGAAAATATATGACATCAATTTGGGCTTATGTAGTAGGAAATGAGGAAACTAACACAGTCGAGTGAGGTAAGATAGAAGGAGGTAGGGAAGAAGAAAATTTTGATTAAGTTGAAATATAAATATGAATGATATGATTATTACATAGATATAAACATCTCTCACAAAGCACCAAAGGCCTTCTCACCCCTTTTTTGGTGCACTCTTTAAAGCATGCACTCAGGGAGATTGAAGCTCGATAGGTTGTTGCAATAGAAAGTGATAATAAATTATAAAGTGAAAAATATTATGTATATATAGGATCACTTAATAAAATTCTTATATTATTAAATTATTTTGTTTTAAAATATAAGTAATGTTGTAAAAATATAATGGCTATCAGTAAAAAAGATGAAAACCCCATTGGGTAAGAAAGATTTGTTTCACTTTATGTTGGAATTAGCATGTCATCCTAACTATCATTGTCACTTTATATCCAATTTTATTAATATTATGAATAAAAATCATACTTGGTCTTTGTGTGCCTCCTTTGATGTTTACATTTATCTTACAACCCTTCATCGTAATTTGTAAATGGATCATCTATGGAGTCATTTACTTTCACTCCTTTTTACTTATCTTTATCACTCATGACACCATGAGTGGAACATTAAATTACTTCACCCTTCACTTTATCAAACTTTCCAAAATAAGGTACACATTCATCATTAAATGAATGGCCCCTCTAGTCATTCAAATGCATCCATCCCATGTCTTCTTCATTTCTAGCTAGTTTGTCTTCTGCCCCATCTTGTTTAATTTTAGATGTATTGTCTAAGGACCTTAGGGTTATTTTTCCCCCTATTTTAATTTTTATATCCATTTTAATAATAACCTATTTGGTTTCATTAATTTTTATTATCATTACCAACCATTTGGACCTTTTAGAGGCTAAACACTTCTTTGATTTTCCATGTGTACTTAAAGAATCAAAACCTCAATGTAAAGTGTTCATTTTGACTATAATATAATTTTCATGGAGAGGATTGTAATTATGTGTTACAATTTAAATTATGATATGAGATTTAATGTGTTTTTTAATAAAATTATACTTGTAAACAAGTGCAAGTTAATAAATACAATTTCAACACAACATTGACTAATATTATTTTGGTAAAAAACACTAAATTTTTCAATTAAATTTTATGTTTTGATTTATATAAACACAAATTTTTTAATGCAATACAATATTGATTTTTTTTTATGAATTTTAAAGAAAGGAATTCAAAAAATTACATGGAATACCTTACAGAGGTTAGCTTACATATACCACTCTATCCAGGTCAAATTAGGAATCAACAAAATTTAAAAGTTATCATTCTATAAGCACTCAAATCCAAAAGTAGAAACTCAATTGCATTGAAAGATCAACTCATTGAATTTTTTAATTTACTTAAAACTTGGCCACTTCTTATGATACAAACACTAACTTAGAGAACTACATTGTGTTATAGGCTAAAATGTTTTCCCTGATAGAAAAAGAACAAAAATGATCTAACTATAAGGACATAATAATGATGACCCTCTCAGATAATGCATATTCAAGTATTTTACATGCTATGATATATGGCTACAACTAAAATGGGAATTAAATTTTCATTTCTTCCAATTGAAACTAGTACTTACAAAACATCATAGTTGGCCTTACTTTTTTCAACCTGACAAGTCAATATTATATAAATCTACAACTTTTATTGGTATACAAAACTAGTAAATATTCACTATAAATAATTGAAAACATTTAACTGTATCATGTGCATGTGAAAAAGAATATTTTGACTTGTATATTTTTCCTAGAATAAGTGTAAACCCCCTGAAGTTACATTTTAAACAATCTGTACTATCTTAGATAAACAAATATAGCTTCAATCTCAAATAAACAATACATATCATAAACCTTACAATGGTTGAGTTACACATATAAGAATGCATTATGGCACACAATATTTGAGTTACAACATTAAAAACAATCAATTATTTTACTTAGAATAAATTTATCCACAAAATGCATACCTTCTTATAATGTAAATACACATGATACAATTGAATGTTTTCAATTATCTATGGCAAATATCTACTACTTTTTTCTACAAATAGTGCACAAAACAATCAATTCTATCATACATATTCAAATTCAAATCAAAATATGTTTTTTTCATTTCTCATAAAATTATGACATGAAATTATCCTTTATTAATAACCCATATATCCAACCTTATAGATTGCATTTCCTTAGATCCTCCTACCCATCAGCACCTTGGAAATTTTTCTTGGTAGCATAAATGTTAGGATTTACCACACATTTTTAGCTTATTATTATATATATATTGTAATATAGACTTCATTTATATTCAATAAAGTATCTGCCCACTTTCCAAATAAGCATACATTGACCACCTAAGCATAACTTGACTCTATTTACCTTTTCAACATAATGAATAAGATCCCTGTAAAAATCCTTAAGGATTTTTTTAATTTTTAAATTTGACCATATCCTTCATGCTCTACTTGATGTCTTCTATTAATTAATTATAAAAATCCTTAATCTTTGTATAAATTTTAATTATCAGTACTTTTTTCTCTTCGAAGAGTTGTGAGAACAAAATTGTTTGAAAATGAGAGGATCCTCCTGTAACAAATTAATAAAAATGCATGAAATAATGGATTCATAAAATTATTAGAAGCACTTAAATGATTAGATTGATCACAGGCCACTTCCAGGGGGTGACCTCCTTTGAGTAAGCTCAAAACAATAAATTCATGGATGCCTTCCTTGGCCTCAACACTTATATACAAATTCTAATCTAAGTAACTACTACTTTCCATGAATTTAGGATAAAATAAAATGCTCACGAGATGACTTAAAAAGTATATGTGTCCATAGAAACTACTAAACTAATAAATTAAAGAGAAGAGATATCACATGTGCATAACATCCCCTCCCTCTTAGAAAAATTTTTATCCTCAAAGATTTACATGTGGGAAGTGGTGTTGAATCTAAAATAGTGGTTTTCATGTTGCATCCTCTGGTTGCATTTCATGCCACTGAATTAAAACCTTGATGATGGAGCAAAAGAAAAGTTGGCATGTGTGCCTATTTAGGACTACCCCTGACTCAAGAAGAATGGATCTTTCATTATCAAGTTATGGTAAAATAGTATGCACTCTGATGTTTTTTCCAAGAACTTTATTCAAATAAGAAACATAAAATACTGGGTGAACTCATGAAGAAGGTGGGAGTTCTAGCTTATAAGTAACCAACCCAATCTTCTGAAGAACCTTATAGGGTCCATAGAACTTGGGATCTAGCTTATGACACCCTTTGAGTTTTAGGGAGGATTATTTATATGGATTTAGGTGAATAAAAACCATATCACCTACTTGAAAAGTAAATTCAAAATGGTGTTTATCCACCTATTGTTTCATTTAATTCTATGACATATAAATATTGTCTCACAAGGTACTGAGGATTTGATCTTGAGTTTAGAGAGTCATGTCAACCACTTGAATTGATGAATTATTGGGGGTGTATAGAAGGAACACTGGTGGTACTTGACCATAGACTACTTCATATAGATTCATTTTAATTTAAGTGTGGTAGGAGATATTGTACCACCATTTGGTGAGAGGGAGCCACTTTGCCCACTGATGTTGTTGTTCTAAGGTGAAGCAACAAAATAAAGTTTCCAAGCATTTGTTGACAATTTTAGTGTGGCTATATATTTATGGATGATACTCAAAACTCATTTTTAGTTGGGTACTAGTGCATATAAATAGTTATATCCAAAAATGGATAGTGAAGGTTGCATCATGATCTGAGACAATGGATGAAGGAGTGCCATGAAGATGGAAAATCTAGTCTAGGAAAATTTGTGCAACTATGAAGGTGGTATATGTTGATGATTAAAATTGTGTTATTTCTAACACCAATAATGGGAAGTTTTAGGAATGTGGGACTTGCAACCTAAAATGACCTCCAAATTTTAAAGAAGCTGGCTCTTCTTTATCTCAAGTGTATTATGAGGAAAATGATAGGAATTAAATAGAAACACAAATGCAATGAAAGAAAATATAACTATGGAAATGCACCTAAATTTAATTTGACCCTTAATTCTAAGCACAGTGAAGCTATCTTTAGAATTCAATTACATTAAAGAGTAGACAAGGCATGATCAATGTAAAAGATAAGAATAGATAGGATCAAAGGCTCACAGTTTAGATGATTTTTCAATAACACAAAAAATATCAACAAAGGCATAGAATTCAGTCTTCTTATTTATTTTCCAATTTCATAAAAGGCACAAAAGCATGCACAGTTACACAAACTTTCTAACTCAGTACAATAGAACAAAGGCAAATGACATCATTGGCTACAGCAAGAAAGTCTAAAATCTCTTGATAACAATCTCTCATATAAAATTCTCTCTTTCTTTTGATCATCTCTACACCCCTATTTATAACATCGGACAAGCTTTAGATTGCCTGCACATTCCCAATCCAATGGCCTAACTAAATTCTAACTAAACTGGAAGTGTCTAACATAGGATATTTCTTAGATCTGAAATGTTCCATCTCCCTGCAAGTTCATTGGCTAAAATAGATACACAGGATGCTTCCCACTATGAAATGGGTGAGGACACTTGGCCACTTCACTTACTCTACTTGAAAACCTTCTTATTATTCAGGAGGCACCAAAAAATGACACTTGGCATGTTCCGCAGCATTTACTAAAAACACACAGCACTTTTCATGTAACCTATACTCTTTACTGTGTCTTTGCTCAGGAGTGTTCCATCTTTGACATCTGTCATCATTCGCTTCTTCAAAACTTTAAAAACTTATAGAGAATAGGACCCACAACACTTCTTGCCTGAGTAACTTCAAAAAAGGAATAGGGACAGGTGGCACTTTCCATGCATCTTTAACAAGGGACATGTGGCAGTCTCCACTACTTTTAGCTACCTTTTGAGAATCTTGTGGAAGGTGGCATGTGTTAGTCTCTGTGTCACTTTGTCTATACTATAGAAAAATTTAGGCCTCATTTCATATTTACACAGACGGTGACACTTGGTGGCTTATGTTTGCCTTAGAAACAAAACCTAGGACCCACCAGAGTCTTTACTTATCGATGAAAGAAAATGAAGATATTTCAGATGTTGACATGTGGTGGATTCCACTTTCTTTAGCTAGGGATACATGGCATCTTCCGTTGCTTTTAGAAAAACCAATTGAAAACTTCCACAGTTTCCACTTGGCACCTTTCACTTGACCCTGAGAAAAAATTATCAAAAGAAGCTTTCAAAACTCAAAAGAAATTTGAAACATGGATGCCAATATGAAACATAGATGCTGACACTTGTCACGCTCCATTGAATTATTACTAGACACATGGCACATTCTAAGCAACTTAGAGAAATAATAAAATGTGTCTCGACTGATGACACTTGGTAGCTTCTGCATGACTTTGACACTTAGACAAAATTTAGGGAAAAAATAACTCGTGCTTGTGCTCTGTGTCAAACTTTACTACCTTGAAACTGAGACAGGTAGGGACAAAACTTGAAGTGCACAACTAAAACTCAGAAAATGAAAAATGTATAGTTTTTTAACACTACAGTATAGAGATGGTTGAGGGCACAAAAATGACTATATTTTGAGAGGTGATCAACCACAACTAAGATCACCATTTTTCCTCTAGATTTAGGGAGCCCCTCAATGAAATACATATAAATATCTATCCAAATCTAGTTAGGGATGGGTAAGGGTTTGAACAACCCAAGGATGAGTGTTTCTTCACCCTTGTTGCATTGGCAGGTATCACATTCAACCACCATCTATTAAATTACATTTTTTATTCCCTTCCAAACAAATTTTCATCATACCCAAACATAATTTTTTAGAATCCCTAAGTGCCCTACATATGGATAATAATGGAGTTCATAGAATATAGCCTACTAAAGATCTATGCTCTGGGGAAGCACCAAATGACCCTTGTATCATAGAGAAGCACCATCCCATGAATAATGTAACACAACTAAGGGGTTAGTGGCCAACTAGTGAATGATTTGATATAATGAGGATTCATTGACATACAACTATTCTATAGCATCCAACCAATTCAAATTAGGCATAAAAATAGCTAAAAGGGAAGCTTGGTCTCTAAATGTGTAAGATAGAGCATTAACCATAATATTATCCTTACCTTTCTTGTAAGTGATGTCATAGTCATAACCCATGAATTTGATGACCCATTTCTATTGTGATGGGGTAGATACCTATTATTCTAGGAAATATTTCATAATTTGGTGATTAGTTTTGATGCACAAATGATTTCCCAGTAGGTATGTTTGCCACTTATGTAGTGCATGTGAAATGGCCATCATTTGTTTCTCATAAGTAGAAATCACTAAATTCTTGCCAGAAAGGGATTTTTTGGTGAATTCAATGGAGCATCCTTCTTAGATTAGAATAACACCAATTCTATTACTTCAAGCATCACTCTCGATAGTGAAGATCTTGGTAAAATCTAGCATAGCTAGAATAGGTGTAGTACACATAGCTTATTTCAATTTCTCAAATACACACTCAACAGCTTGTATCCAAGTAAAAACATCATTTTTAAACATAGCTATTAGTGAAACTACAATCTTCACATAATCCTCGACAAAATTTTGATAGTATCTAGTCAACCCCAAAAAACCATGAAAGCTCTTGAGTGTCTGAGGATACAACCAATTTGTCATGGTAGTTATTTTTTTAGGATCCACCTAAACCCCTTGGGATAAAAAATATGCCTAAAATATTCCACTTCATCCTAGCCAAAAGTATATTTGGTCTATTTTGTACAAATATGATGGTCATAGAGAAGTTGTAGTATGAGCTCTAGATGTTGGAGATGCTTAGACCCTGTTTTACTATAGATGAGGATATCATCAAAGATGACCATAATGAATTTTTATAGGTAAGGCCAAAACATTTTATTAATAAATGCCTAGAATGTTTAAAGACCATTAGTGAGGACAAAGGGAATGACTAGGAACTCATAGTGGCCTTCATGCATGCAAAAAGTTGTCTTAGGGATATCATCCTTATGAAGCTAGATCTAGTGATATCTAGAGCAAAGATCCAACTTGGAGAAAAAATGAGCACCATTAATCTCATAAATAATAGGGATTGGGAACTTATCATTTATTATGAGGTGATTAATTGCATATAAATCAATGTAGAGGTTCTATGACCCATCTTTTTTCTAAACAAGGAGAACTAGGGAAGAATATGGGCTAGTAATGGGGTGAATAATCACTTGCATCAATAAGTCTCAAATGAGAATCTTGATCTTAGTATTTTATTGAAATGGGTAGTGATAAGGCCTAATGTTGGGGGAAATGCTTCCAAGAAGGAGCTGAATATAGTGTTCCTCTAGCTATGAAGGTGGCAATCCCACTGGTTCGAAAAATACATGTGCATACCTTTACAAAATGGTTTGTAGATTAGAAATAGTAGTGGAGACTATTGATGGTTGAATTTGAATTGAATGGAGTTGGGCAATGACACTATGTGAATTCTTCTTAAGAATATTTTCCATGCAATGTGAAATTATGATGTTGAGAGATCTTAATTATAAGCCTTTCAATGTGTGTTTTTTCCCATTATCTGAAAACTACATCTAACCCATTATCTAAAAACTACATCTAAAGTTCAAAAAAATCCCATAAGATGGGCCCAAGTGTGTGTAATCACTGGGCTCCCAAAACATCATAGCCACCTAAGGGCAAGGTAAACATGTTGGAGCGCAAGTTAAAATCTCTAACAGAGATACACATATTATGAAACTTCCCTTTACAAGGTAATGTGCCCCCATTGGCAATCATGACTTCAAAGTTGGAGCAAGGATGGATAAAATAATCATCCTATTTGGTGATCCAAGGGCCAATGAAGTTATGAGTGTTACTTGAATTAATGAGTATTTTGAGAGGGAACTTCTTAAAGTAACCCCTGACCTAGATGGTTTGTGGGGTAATGACTCTTACTAAGGCATGGAGAGAGATATCTGGTTGGTCTTCTTGAGAAGCAAGTTCCACAATTAGCTAAGCTTCTTATGGATCATCTATTTCATCTTGAACATCTTCCCAATCTTTAGTTTTAGGTGGAGAGTCCACATCCAATAGGTAGAGATTTTACATGACACATCAATGTCACTAAGTGAACTTATCATCATAGTTATATCATAGTCATTTTTATCTATGGGCTTACATCTCTACTTCAGTCAACTACTTGATAGGAGTGGTTTTGGGGGATAACATTGTTTGAGATCATTATGAAGCTATATTTTTGAATGGAGTAAAATTAGATTTGAATCATTGCTAAGCTACAATCTTGTCCTCTACCAACTTAACTAAACCTAAGGCTTCTATCATCATGTTGGGCTAGAACATTTTGACCTCAGATTGAATTGCATCCTTTAGTCCACTAACAAAGCAACTCCTAAAGAATTCATTACATAATCCCTCTATGTGATTGGCTAGTTTTTAAAAATCTATTTGATATTCTCTCATGGTTCTTATTTGGCAAAGTTTAGTGAGTGATCTAGTGAAGTCATCAAAAGTAGTAGGGCCAAACTATTACAAAAATAGGGTGCAAAACTTGGTCCATATGGGTTCATCATGAGCCTTGGTATACCAACGATACCATTGAAGGGCTTCAATTTCAAAGTGAAAGGATACAAGTGGGACCTTATTGGCATCAAAAGTATTATGCAAACTAAAATATTATTCTACTTGATAGATCCATCTAATTAGCTCTACATGAATGAATTGAGGAAAATTAAGCTTTGATTCATGATAATTGTTGGAAGAATAAAATCTAGTGTTTGAAGAAGACTCTAGATGTCATTTGTTGTTCATGGTGGTATGTTGAAGATTGAGGCCAAGAATTTTTTCATCAAGATCTTTGATGTGGGTCTTGATGGCAACAATTTCATCTTCCCTATTTTTTGCTCTTGTTTGGGTTACTACCATGACTTGAATAACAATTTATTTATTTTTGTAATAGATAGGAAAACTAAAGTTAAGACACATTTAGTAAGGAAAGTTTTGAATTTGGGTGAAAACATAAGGGGTAAAGGGACTTTTAATAAAAAAATTTGCATAGTGGGAGTATGATTGATGAAGGCGAGGGCAATTTTAGGAGTGAAAATGAAAAAATTGGAAAATTGGTCAAAGAGGGAAAAATGATTAAAATGAGATGATGAACATAGTGGAAATTTTTTGAGGCAAATAGAAAAAATAGAAGTTATGAAAAAACCCAAAAAAAGGTAAAATTGAGATTTGTGGGAATTAGGAGTGGAATTGGGATACGGGACCTCAAGGAAGAAAATGTAAGGGAATAATTTTAGGTGTTTGAATAAATTTTTAGGATCAATAGGGCTATAGATGGAGAGATATTTCAAAAAAAATAATTTTTTTAATATTTTCTATCTAGTGATAAATCCTCTAAGGGTTTGTTGATACTCTATAGATGGTTTGTGGATTCTGGTTTCTGTCTAATATCTGCTTACAAGTCCTTAACAATCTATGGATATTATATTGATTTATTTTTTTTGAGTTTTTTGGAAATAATATGATGCTGATAGAAATGGGCCCCAAGTTTAAATGACTACCTAAGGGTTTTTTTAAAATATCACTCTGACCACCAATGCCATCTAAGCAAGTACTGCTCTCCAAAAAAAATTGGGTTACAGATTTATCTCTCAGCAATAGCTCTTGGTTTTCCTCATGGATGGGAACTACTTAATTGGAAAGGGGTTGTTGCCTATTTCACTGGCAAGTCCTCTCAATGGGCTAGCTAATTTAGGGTTCCTGTGGTACTCTTCATAATGAATTTTAGATATTTCACCCAAGCACTTTCCATAGTTATGCAATCAGGTTTTACCATGATCCAAAATAGATTATTGTGATATAAAAAATCATTTAAGTGAGTTATGCCACAAAAAAAAGGTTAAGATTTTCTAAAAAAATATGAAAAGGAATTATGCAACAGAACAGAGGTAAGACTTTGTAAAAAAAATTAGCCTTGAAAAATGCTTTGATACCAGATGAGAGGATCCTTTTGCAACAAATTGATAAAAATTCACAAAATAACAAATTTATAAAATTAGTATAAGCACTGAAATGATTATATTGATCACAATCCACTTTGAGGGGGCAACCTCCTTTGAGCAAGATCAATACAATAAATTCATGGATGCCTTCATTGGCCTTAACACTTACTTATATATGAATTCTAATATAAACAACTACTACCTCCCATGAATGTGGGATAAAACAAAATGCTCATGGGATGACTTACAAAGCATATGTGTCTATAGAAAATACTAAAATAAAAAATTAAAGAGAAAAGATATCATGGGTTCATAATAGAAAATAACCAAAACTCTTGGCATAGAATGTTTTTAACTTCACATATTTTGAAATGAAAATGTTACTCCTATCATGATATAATATAATATTATTTGAAGATAAATAAGGCTATGTATATATTTAAAATTTATACAAGTCTTAAGGAGTAGAAAACTTAAATCATAAAATACTTTAAGCACAAAAATGAGGAGGTGTCCTTATTTATCTTTGAAGAGTCTTCTATTGTGTCACAAAATTTCCATTTCAAAATTTACAAAGCTAAATACATTATCTGTGATTTTTTTAATTATTTTTTAGCAATTAGGTTCCCCCATCCATCATCACCATCATGTAAAATTTATATTTTGATTTTCATGTGAATTATTATGTATACCCTTAATATCTATAAGGTTTCATTATCTGGGGATTTCCCTCCTAGTTGAGGTTGGTTTGTAATAACTTTTTCCATGCATAATATCTATTTATTCTAGGTTTTTTAGATGGTTATAATATGTTACCCTAAATTTTGGCTGCACATATTAAGGCACTATAAATTGTAATATGTTACCCTAAAATCTAGGTAACTAAAAAACTATCACAAATGCCTAAATTTCAGGGTTGCCTATTAAAAAACCTAGGGAAAACACCTAAATTTATCACACATTGCCTAAATTTTAGGATTTTAGTACCAATATCAAGATAATTCATTCATATAATCACATATGAAAGCTATAACATAGTTCACTATCATGTGTATACACACATAAAATTATACATTAGAAAACAAATGAATATTTCTTTGTGTATATTCTAATTTTTCTAGTCACTGTTATATTTGTATTGTAAGAAATTTTATATTAAACATCTTAATGACTTCAATTATTATTATTTGTGAATTTCATAAATAGATAACTAAAACAAAGATTTAAAAACATTATCTTGTGCACTATTACTATATAAAGGTAGTAAATATTTGTATATAAAAGTATTTATATATAAGGGATGATGGGTTGTAGGGTTTCTCAATAAATAAAACATACATTGTATATACCATAACTCAGAAAAACCCATAAAATGAACATGGAATATACTTCCCAATATAAATCTTTTTATAGTTTTTGTACTTTTCTATGTGTATAATCATGATACAAATAATTAAAATAAAAACCATGAATAGCTAAGAGCTTTGATATCTTCACAGTATATAAAAGTGAGCAACATATGATTTTTAGGTGAAAATGTGTGCATATTTTTTGATTCGACACATTTTCAATCACCATCTATGATTCATCATCATGTAAAAATTCCTAATGAAAAATCATGGATGGTGATTCAAAATGCATCAGATAAAAAACTATGCACATTTTCATATTAAAATCATATGTGACTCATTAATAAATAACTTTAAAAGTAATAATGCATAAAAAATAAAATTTATTATGTGTATTTTAGATATAATGATGATTGAAAACCCCAAGAAAATGAACATTCAAACTCAAAAACTCATAATACATAAATATTATATAGGGTAAAGATGATTACAAACCAACCTCAAGTCTTGGGAAATCAACATGATATGGTCATATATACCAACTTTAACTTATTTATGTATCTTATGAATCTAAATAACACATAAATGTTGATTAGTTCCTTGTTAGTCAAAATGATAAAAATCCATGCATAACAATACACTATAACTAAACACTCTTATCTAATAACTAAGGGGAGCATAAAATAATGAACAATATCACAAAATAGAGATGAAAACAACACAAGTATTATGTCCCCTTGTTGGCATAAGGATGTTCATGCTCAATCTATGACATTATAGACTCTTGTCAATATTTGTCCATGGTGGTAACACTTCTCTAATGGTCACTTGTGGATTTGCTTTTCTATTGGCTTGTCTTGGTGTGAAACTGGGCATAAAATGGTCATTATAACACTACTCTTAATGACTTCTTGAAGGCATTCTTGCAAAATAACCTTACACACAAAATCTTGTTAACATATAGTGTGAGTACTTATATTTATATCTCTAAGAACTAACTCTAACCCTGGGGAGGTTAGGTTAAATTTTTACTTTGGTTGAGTATAAAATAACCTAGGTTGAGTCAATCTAACCCTAGGTTGAGTCAAAGCACTAATAAAATCTTGACAGCTTAGTTTTAAATATTTATGAGCCATGACAACTCACTTTAGATATTTGTGAGCTTGTGACTCACCTTTTTAGAATATTTAGGAATTAATAAGTCACTTTATTAGATACTTTGACCTTTGAATTCATATTTGGCTAAAATTTCCTTTTTTGATAAATTAAATTCACTAATTCAACTTAGAATTTTTACTTAGGCAACTTAATTAATATTTTCTTTGTAATTAATATTTCTTAGTTCTTTTTGGATTTTGGTAATATTTTAAATTTTTTTGAATTAATAATTTAATAGTCCAATAACATCAAATTATTAGGTCATAATTTGACTACGGTTGAAATCAAATTAGGTTATTGGCTCATATAGGTTAATACCCAAAATAAGCAAGTCTTGCCATGTTTCTAAGAAATTAAATCCCTTATGTAGATAAATTTGGGCAATTCAAGTGATTTTTAGGCTTAGATTACATTGTGTGATAAAAATTAAACTAAATCTTGTTTTAGGAATGAAAGTAGCTAAATTTAAGTATCTATATTTTCCCCCTATTTGAGAAGGTGTTGCGAGACATAGGCACAATAATATATTTTCAAATAATGAAAAAGTTTTTAAGAATAAAAAACCATGAAATGATGGAATGATGATCCAAACAAATTCTAGGAAGCCTATGATTCCCCCTCGAGAGGAAAACACATACAATTGATGGATGGTCCCTAAACAAAAGTAAGAATAAGAATGAAATTAACCCATGGATGGGATTAATTCAATCAAGATAATGCTTGTACACATTGATTAAAATGTTAATTTGTCCAAAGATAGTTATAATTAGTAATAGAGGTTAAGACACTAATTTGCCTCAAGTTATTTATAATTAGTGGCACATGTATTCACCCCATTAAGGTAGATGGGTCAAAATAATTATTTTACCAAAGGTGGTTATAATCATTAGGATGCCCTGAATTAAAAAATCATTTTTGCCCCAGTAGGTCAGATTTGATCATGATAAAATGGTTGTGCCCTAGTAGGGTAGATTAGAAATCATAACTCAAGGATATAATTTGTCATATAAACTAAAGATGAGTGGGTTCAAATATAGGTGTGATGGTCTAATGACTAAAGAAGCCATAAATAACTAGTCACACAGGATGCACATAGTGATGAAAGAGATGATTAGAATTTAAAAGGTCATTGAGCTAGCCTAAGATATGTCATGCATATAAGTGTTGCCTACATATTCCAAATAGACCTTAGGATAATTTAGTTCACCCAGAAGTGAGAGAAAATGGAATGAGGAATAAAATATAATAATAAGAATTAATCAATGTGAATTTCTCAATTGTACCTACCAATATGGAGATGTTCATCTTTATTAGCATTGATACAACCATAATTTTCAATGATTTTATTTGATCAAGGAGTAGGGGATAATTATTACTTACCACAATTGGGCCAAGGAAACTCACATTATTAACCCATAATCATTGATTGACAATGAACTAGCATAGATAATAGGTATGAATGTGAGTTACTTGCTAGTATGGAGATGCACATCCTAATTGGTAGGGATTACAATTCAATATTTTTATTTAATTACTCTATGTTTTGGTGATGTTTGGGATATGCCAATTTGTGATATTAGAAAAGTAGTACCATTTCATTTTTTGATTTGATAGTATCTATATGCCTAATTTTTATATTATCTTGTGATATTATGCATCATAGTTATGATAAACCATAATGACAATATATACCCTAAGCATGGAAAACTTAGTTTAAATGCTAATATAAAAAAACCTAGGAATAAGATATGAATAATCAAATCCCAAATTTAAATATAACAAATAAACCAAGTGTAGGACTAAATACAAAAATTCACAATTTAAGTAAAAGATATAGATAATCAAGACTTAAGGGTAAATAAAATGTAATATCACTATAACAATCAAGAAAAACACATAAAGATAAAAAATAAAAATAAAAACAAACAAATGAAATAAATAAGAAGAACAAATAAACATAAACAAACAAACTATACAAATCATACAAACAAATAAAAAAAACACCAATAAACAAAATAAACAAACAAATAAATCAAAGAAAAGAAAAGTATAATAAACAAACTAAATTAAATAAATAGTAATATACAAATAATTGTTAATTACAATGTTAGTATAAATAGAATACAAATTATTCATGCATGTGTGATAGAGTTGTTACTCTTGGTGACAGGGTGACCCCTAAGCTAGGTAGTAATAACATAGGTAAAACAACACATGAACAAATGGTATAAGGTTTCCCCTAGGCTATAGGGAAATAATGATAAAGGGTACAATGATAAATAGTTTCCTTTAGGATTAAAAGAACAATGACACAACTAAGGAAGACATAAATATTTTACTTAGACTATAAGAAACAACAAAACAAACAAAATAGGGGGAAATAGAAGAAAAGAAAGGGGTATCTAAGATGACTCCAGATGCACTAGGCAAGTGGATGTTACCTACATAGTTCCATAGACACAAGATCTAACATGAACTTCAGGCCAAATGTAGTTCTCCTAGGATATGGGATATAATAAAATGATGATTAAAAAAACATGATTGACATGTAGAAGAAATATAGGAATGATCTTGCAAAATGGCAAGTGCATAGTAAAAGACAGGGATGACATTCATAGTCATGAAAGCATCAACACAAACAAATTTCATAAGAATAAGAGCATCGTTTAGGAAAAACAACACTAAAATACAAGGGATGAGTATCCACTAATTAACTGGATTGGTAATTCATAGTTTTTACTACATCTATGGCTTGAAATGAGAATGAGATCATAAAATAGTAAGAGCATTGGATAATATTACTCTCAAAATAGTGAAAGCATTGGCTAAGGTTACTCATAAAATGGTGAGAGTGTTTGGCTAAGGCTAATAAGGATGGAGAAACTAAAGGACAACTGGTTACTTATGAAATAACTAGGAATCCAAGAATCATTAAGATAAAGAATATGGTCAAAAAATAAAGGAAGGTGATGGTGGTCAAGACAACATGAGATACTCCATGTATCTAAGTGCTTTCTACATAGTTCATGCAGATCTCACAACAATGTAATTCTCCCAAAAATGGGAGAAAAAAGACTAAGGTGGTCTACAAATAAAGCCAGATAGGTAAGAGGGTTCATCTCAAAAAAACTGATAGCTGTATATTTCTCATGGAAATTCTAAGTCAATTTTCATGATTTTGTGATTTTTTTAATTTTTAAAGTCTTGTAAAATTTTATGGGTTTTATAAACTATTTTGAATATTTTTGTAATTTTCTAAGCATATCAACTTGATGGAGAATTACTAGACATAGAATGGTCCAAAATATAAAACAACAAATGTGTGACCTAGTTTGCTCATAAAATAGTGAAAACATGGCAAAGGGGTGATTGATTTAACCTCAACATAAATTGAGAATTGCCTATATAGTCTAAATGGACCTCAAGCCACTATAGTTCCACCTATACAAAAGGCATCCAACTAAATACTGACAAGTTTAGGTATAGGTAAATGACAAGGTATGATAATAGTGATGGTAAGGTTATATGACAATGCATGGTAAAGGAGTTGTTCCTAATTTTCCTAAAGGCAATTATAATTAGGAAACAACAACAAAGGGTTAATGGGACTCATTTTCCCATAGGTGGTTATAATTAGTAGCATGAGTATATAACATAAAAATAAAATAAGGATGCAATTTCCAAGACCACTGTCATACTACTTTCATATACTACCATTCAAATATTTAATTCTAAAACAACTGTAAGAACTAAATCTGTCATCAACCATTGAATATGCTTGAAGTAAAAATAATCATAACCAAGGCCAAATATGATAGGTAGGGTTAAGTAAAAAGAACTAGCTAGCAAGAGGTTAATGGCATGGTAGAATGGTGTAAGGTATAGTACAAGGAATGGGTATAATGTGGTATAAATTAAATGATCCTTGTATATAATAATTTGAGTCCCTCAAGCATAAAAATGTTTGAGGTGCATTACGTTCATCAAATTTTCAAGTTCATCTCCTTATGGTGTGGTAGGCTTGTATGCTCCAAAACCGTAGTTAGCAATAAAAACATAAGGCCCTAACTATTTTGGTTGGAACTTTCCTTTTTTATTTATCTCAACATTGACATTCTTATGGTTTTATTTTAACATAAGGTCACCAAGCTCAAATTCATGATGATTAACACATCGATTGTATTGGCCTCATAGTATGTTCTGATATGCTTAAATACTATTCAAGGTGGGCATACACTTTCCATCAAGTCTAGCTCTTGAAATCAATCTACTTTGTAGTCCTCATCATCAATGATATGTTTTAGTGAAATCCATAGAGAAGGTAGTTGGACCTCGATAAGAAGAATGGCCTCAATTTCATCAATAAGTCAATAGGGTGTATCACCTATTAGAGTAGAGAATGTGATACAGTGTGTCTAGAGGTAATTAAATAGTTGCAGGTGCCAATTACAACTAGCATCATTAAAAATCTTCTTCAAAATATTGATAATGGTTTTATTAGAAGCCTCAGCTTGGCCATTACCTTGTGGGTAGTAGGCAGTAGATAAATGTTGTTTAATACAATATTGGGTACAAAATGATTTCACATATTTGTTTTTAAATGATCCACCATGATTAGATATAATGTCAGTGAGAATACTATAATGGTAGATGAGATGATTGAATATGAACTTAAATATCTACTTACCAATGATTTAAGTAAGAGGAATGGCTTATACCCACTTAGTAAACTATTTTGTAGTAGTTAGGACATGTTTATGGCCATTTGAGTATGTAGGATTAATCTTACCTATAAGGTCAAGTCCGCACATTGAGAATGGCCATGGTGTTATCAGTGGTTTGAGTGTATTTGCTAGAGCATGAATTAGATTAGTATGATTTTGACACTTTATACACCTCTTCACATATAAAGCTACATCTATTTCCATAGTTAGCTAGTAATAACTAGTAAACAATTAAATTGTGGCTAAGATCACCCCACTAGTGTGGGTTCTACACACTCCATTAACTTCCCTCAACACTGATATAGATTCTATTGAAGGTAATCAATGAAGCAGAGTTCCGTCATAGATTCTATGATACAAGGTTAGTCTGAGTAAGGTATAATGAGAGGCTTTTTGGATGAAGGCTTTTTGTTTCTTACATGATATGTTAGGTGGAATAGTTTGGTCTTGAAGATAGGCATATATGTCAAAATACCAGGGAGACATGGGACCAATAATGTCACAAACCATCTTGATGATTGATTATTTATATGCCAACACTAAGAGATTCTCTAAAAGAAATTGATAATCCCTTTCTTTATCTGTGATCTATATCATGGAGCCAATAGTGGCCATGGCATTAAATATTTTGTTATTGTCTCAAGGTATCCTTTCAAACTAAATGTTGGAAATTTTCTACTTGAGAGTATCGACCACATCCTTATATGGTATCAACTTATCATCCTTGGTCTAATACTAGTATGTAACCTAATTGATTATTAGCTAATAATCACTATGAACTAATAAAAGTTTAATTTCCTACTATACTACTTATAAAAGCCCTATAATGAGTGTTTCATACTCGACCATGTTATTGGTATAGGGAAATCCAATGTGAAATGACTTGGGAATAAGATCCCCTTGTGGCATAATAAAAAATATTATATCACCTGATCTATGAGTTATGAATGAAATGTCAAAGTACATCTTCCATTGTTCTACCTTAGGAGGTGCTTCTACTTTTGTGGCAGTCATAATGGATTCATACATAAATCCAAATATAAGAGGTTGAGTATTGTGAAGAGGAGCTTCTACATTCTAATCTATCATACTTGCCCATTAATGACCTTCTAATTAAAATATTCAATTTCAAACTCACTCAATAGAATGATCCACTTTACCATGTGGCCTCATAGAGCTATTTTAGAAAGTAGATACTTGAGTGGATCTAATTTGGTAATAACAATGGTCTTGTTGTTCATCATGTAATGACACAACTTTTAGGCTGTGAATCTCATTAATGAATAGGATTTTTCAATAAATGTATAATTGTTCTCATACATGACTAATGTTTAGCTCAGATAATGCATAGCATGCTCATTACCCTTTTCATCATATTGTGCCAAAAGTGCCCCCAGTGCATTTTTATTCATTGATAGGTAAAGTAACAATCACTTGTTTAGCATGGGTGACAATAAAATAGGTAGACTAGAAAAATATTCCTCAATATGATCAAATGCATATTGGCACTATTCATTCTAAGAAAAATTAATGACCTTATTTAGTGTGTAAACAGATGGCATTTACCAACCAACTATGATATGAAGCATTGGATTGATTAGATCTTGCCTTGTAAACTACAGAACTACTTCAAGGTAGATGGCAGAAACATTTCTATAATGGATTGAACTTTGGATAAATCAACTTCAATACCCATGAAAGAGATAATGAATCCTAATAATTTGTCATAAGTTATACCAAATACACACTTATTAGAATCAAGCCTAACATTGTACTCATGAAGTCTCTCAAATATTTTTTATAGTATGGATGGATGATTAGCATGGATATTTGATTTACCTAGGATGTCATTAACATAGTCTTCAATAATGTCATGGAAAATCACTATCATAGATCATTAGTATGTGTCCCCTATATTATAAAGTCCAAACAACATCACCTGATAACAAAACATTCCCCACATAGTGGTAAATTTTTTCTTGTGTTGGTGTTTTAGTGCAATCCTAATCTAGTTATATCCTAAAAATCCATCTATAAGAGAAATCATGTCATATCCAGTCATTGAATCAATAACCATGTCAATGTTAGCTATAGGAAAGTCATATTTAAGGCAATCTTTGTTAATATCCCTAAAATTAGTGAAGATTTTGATACCTTCTAGTTTCTTGCTCACTGGCACAATGTTTGAGATCCACTCTAAATAGTCAATAGGCCTATTGAATATCGCATCTAAGAGTTTCTCCAACTCTTTATTGACTAGAAAAATAATATGAGGATGCATCTTATGCAACTTATACTTAACATGTTTAGCATTAGGATGTACAACAAGATGGTGTATAACCAAGGTGGTCTAAACCTAGAATGTCCAAACAAGCCCATGAAAATATGTCAACAAACTCCCTAAGAAGGGTTATAAAAACTTCATGTTCCTCATCAGTAAGGAACACACCTAGATTGATCCATTTTTGATCCTTTATAGTCCCAATATTAACCTTGAAAGTGTCCTCCATAAGAAGTGTAGAACCATATTATAAAATAATTAGAAATGAAGTAAACTAATTGGTAATGAAAAAGTCCTCTAGCCAGACTGACTCATCTAATTCTCCCAAATAGGATGAATCAAAATCTCCTAAGGCTGGTAAAGGCCATGAAATAAATACCTCAAGGAATACTTGACAATTTTTACAAAAGCTTGTTGCTCCTCGGTATTTATTTCAAATACATAAATAGGCTTTGGACTACATGTCTCTTATGCTTCATAGGAAGAGGGGTGAACATCCCCATCTAATGGCACCAGAAATTAGTTTTTTTTAGAGTATGTACTTATGTTTTCTAGTGTCTTTGCTATCTATTTCATCTTATAGTGGGTTATTGTTCTATCCCACATTGGTTAGGATAGCTAGATTAGAATTTGGCCTTGCCTATATAAGCTAGTGCTTTGTATTAGCTTCATATCATTCTCATAGTCTGCATGTACATTTGGTTTTACTTTTTGATGCATTCCATTTATTTGAAACTATTATGATGTTCTTGTTGAGAAATATTCTGACCTTGGCCTCATAAAATATTTTTACCATTCCTAACATGGTACTAGAGCCTTGAATAAGTTCCAACCATCCAAGCTTACAATTCAGATACAAGATCTTGGTGCCTCCATTAGATTTATTTCCTTATTTTTCATGTTTAGTTTCATATCTAAAATAAGATTTTTTTTCTTTTGTTCTAAAGATCTAAAAACTTGCTTGTATTCAAGAGAATATAGATCTTATCAAAAAAAAAATTGGATTTAAGACATTGAAACATTGTTATATCTAAGAAATTAAGATATCTTGTCTCTATTGTCATCTTTGTGTTTTAGCTTGCAAAGCAAAGGCATTGGAGAAATATGTTATATTATGGCACTTTTGTAGAGAAATTTGTTTTTGGGTAAAATTAGTTTTTTATCAAAATGTGATATATTTTGATCAGTTGTTCTTTACTCCTAAGGCATTTTATAAAACTATTTTTGGGTTATGAGATCCTCTCCAACATATTTCCATAACATCTTACAGTTTTAGATTCTATTGAATATCAAGAAAGTTATGGATATTTCAAACTATTATTTTGGACATTTATTTCTTGATGTCATTCTCACATAGGCATCTCATTTTTTTCTCCTCATCCAGTGTTGGGGTTTTTTAGCTATGCTATTCTTTGTTGAAATTTGTAGAAGCTTTTTTGACACCTTTGGATCACTTTCTAGTATTGGAGTTTGTTGTTTTATTTCATATCTACATAGGCTATAGATTTTAATGCCACATGTAAACACAATCTATGTTTTTTCTTGTTTTAGCATTAAAACTTGCAGACCTAATCTTCTACAATTTTAGTTTGGCATTGAAATGCAGAAGAAAAGCATTGAAGCTACAAGGAGGAGGCATTGAGCTTGGGCATTGAAATCTTCTCATTTTTTCAACTTGGTGTCATATCTCTTATTTTTTTGTTGACTTATGAGATCTACACATTTTTTATAAGGTTGGAGAAAATTTGTTGTTGTTTGATGCTACATTAGAGAAAGGAAGTGAGAGGCATTGGAATATAGGAGAGAGGAGTTTGTTGTTACATGGTAGGAGAAGCATGGAAGACATGACAAGGAATGATAATTACTTCATTTAACCAAGATGCCACATTTGTTTTACATTTGTATTCACATGCTAAAAATTATTTTTTTAAAAATGTCATGGAGTGTAAGGCATTGCTTTATTGAATTATGATACAAATTATAGTTGTACATTTAATTAATTTTTATTCTAAGTTGTAATGTTTCCTTAAATAAAAAGTCACACTCACACATATCCCGAGGCAACCAAAAAATATTTTTTTTACTTTTGTTGACTTTTCTAAGTCTGTGGTGAAATTTTAGTTTTAAGTGGTTACACGCCCATGTTATTTTATTATTTGACCTAATATCTAGTTTGTAGTGAATTTTAATTGTTTTTTGGCCCCTTTTACATAACATTGGAACACTTATAACTTTTTAATGGTAACTCAAATTTAAGTTCCAATTTTTTTCAAAAGTGTGTGTTTTTCAATTCTCTATCACATGGTGTCATCAAATTTTAGAAACACACTAATTTTATAAATTTCCAAATTGGGAGGGATCTTATAATACATGCTTTTGGGAGGGCTTACACTTTTTTTTTCTTTTTTTCTTTTTTGCAGGGCGGTGGGTGGGTTTATTTGTTCATTATCATTTGAATCAGAAGTTATTATTTTGGGGGATTATTATTTATTCTTCCTAATTTATTTCTTATATTTTGATAATGGAACCCCTTGCAACCTCAAATTACTCCCTTTGGAAGATCAAAATGAAGATACACATTTAGCTAAAAGGCATTTGAAGATTGGTTTTTGGAGATCTTCCTAACTTCACTGATTAGGAATAAATTGCTTGGATTGCATTTATGCAATATGAGGCTCTTCATTTGATTTGCCTCAATGTTTCAAACAACTTGCACATTCATATTATGGATGCCACATCACCTAATGGAGTTTGGGGTGCTATTGTAGCCTTGTTTGAGAAAGATACTGAGTCATCTGGGTTTTTTGTACCCTCTTTTACTCCACCTCCTTCTATTCCACTTCCTTCTCCTCTTATTAGTGAGGATTTATATTTTTATGATGACATGGATGATGATTATCCATCTCCTTCTCCTCCTATAAGTGTAGTTTTATCTTCCAATGATGTACTCTCTCCTCTTCCTACTATAGTTTCTTTTGATAACACATTCATGATGGACATTGTTCTTATTTTTGTTGAGCCACCTCTATGGATGAATTTATGCTAGACTCAAGATGTCTATTTACAGAACCTTCTTTTGTTCCTACGCAGGATATCGAGTCATCATAGATTATCATGTCAGAGGACTTTACTAGTTTCAGTGAGAGTACACTTTTTGATCTTTATGATCCACTTTCCATAGACATTATTTTAGTGAATGTCCTATGTATTTATTCTGATCATTCCAATTCCATGACATTGTATCTAGTTCATGTGCATGATCTTGCCAAACCTATGTCACACTTTAGCTTTGGAAGTGATTTAGAGATCTTTTTATTATACCACCTTTATCTTCCATTGTGGAATGGGTAGACTTTTAGTACACCAAACATGTTCTTCTTTTGGCAAAAGTAAGAAACATTATTAGAGATAGATGGAGCTTTTATAGTATTAGAGTTGAGGATCTCAACATCAACATTGGTCATATTGTGATCTCAACATGGAGTATCGATAGCTTCAGTATCAAATCATTTTTTTTTTTTTTTTTGGTGGGGGAGGGGGGGAAGTTTTGTTCCTATAGGTTTTCTTCCTTCTTCGTGAATACATATTGTACATGAGTACCTTATCAAGTCTAGTTATCAGAACTCATTCTATGGATATGCCAAAAAATCATTCTATGGATATGCCACTATTTATTTTTTGGCTTTTGTTAGCCCCTAGCTTCACTTGAGGGGGGTGTTAGAGTATGTACTCATGTTTTATAGTGTCTTTGATAGCTATTTTATCTTGTAGTGGGTTATTGTTTTATCCCACATTGTTTAGGATAGCTATATTATTCTTTGGCCTTGCCTATATAAGCAAGTGCTTTGTATTAGTTTCATATCATTCTCATAGTTTGAATATATATTTGGTTTTGCTTTCTGATGCATTCCATTTATCTGTAGCTATTATGTTGTTCATATTGATAACTCTTCTGATCTTGGCCTCATGGAATGTTTTTAACACCAAGAGACTTGCCTTTTTATTTAATTTTACCTTGGTCAAAAAGTGCCTCAAAGAGGTTTTCACTTTTAGACCTCAATGTTTAATTTTGTTTTTGTTTTTGGCTAAGGAATTTCACCCACTCTCTAAAATAGGTATTAAGATCTAATTTGATATAAAATCCTTGATTTTGATCTCCAAGAGGAATGTGAATCCTAAATCCCAAATAGTTGCATATGGTTTAATCATTTTTAAACTCATCTAATGGCATTGTTGACTCTTGTTGGTCTTAGTTAAATAACTTTGGATGATAAAGGGTTAATGGTGAAGGTTGATATATAGGGTTAATAGTACAAATAGAATGGGGTTAAATAAATTTATATTATCAAGGACATCATGGATGTTATAATCATACCATACATCATTGTTAGTATCATCTTCTCTAGTCGATGGTGTTGAAATAAGAATAAGGTATGTGGGGTTACCCCTAGGTGGTTTAAATCGAATACCATGGGTACCCTGGTACTTGGTCATTGAGACTGGCTCGATCATGTCTTATTGATTTAGTCCCAAGCCTTTGCCTTTATAAGCTAGGTGATCCATAATATGATTAGGAATATGATACTTTTCACTTTGATAATAGGCATCTAACTCATTAGTGTAAATCCATAAATTATCTTTGGCTAAGGGGTCTTATTCTAGGCCATAAGCCAATTTGAAAATAATGGGTTTATTTAGCTAAGATTTTCCTTTGGTATGCCACTCCATATAAGTAGTTTTGGTCTTAGTTATTCCATATGAATTTAGATTGTGGTAATTTGGAAATATGAAATGAGTCATGGGTACTATATTCTCTAAAACCTTTATTTTTTATATAGAAGTGAGTGGCAATATCTGGTGGAGGCATAGATGAGGTAGAAGTTAGGATATTTGGGTTAATTTAATTGTCTTTTAGTCCTAATTCAATGTATTTTCCTTTTTTGGATCTTTTTCCATCATATTCGGGCATAGGATTCATGTAAAATTGATAGTTATAGCTCTTATACTCATCCTCAAGATGTTTTCAATACTGATATGGCTAAAGATTAGCTAGTATAGTCACTTTCAATCTTGAATGGGGAAATTTTATACATTGATGCAACATGGAAGGTGTATACATAATATTTCCAAACTTTATCAATTATTGATGTTTTTTCTCTAGTAAGAACCCATCGAGTCTCAATATTTATGAGTGCATAACTTAAGGGGTGCACCAAGAAAGGAGTAGGTAGACCATTAGTGCTTCATAGGATTGTTGTCCCTATATTACCCCTTTTTATCTACATAATAATCTCCTAAAAACACTCTCCTAAGCTTTGTTTCTTCTTTTACACCATTTTCTAGTCATTTCTTATCTTTATTAACTCTTCCCTATCCTAAAAACACTTTCCAATGGTTTAAAATACATTTTTGGCCTCATCAACCTTGTACTTTAATTAATAAAAATTATTTAGGGTCTAGGTCGACCCCTAGCTAACCTAGACCAATACCTAATTTCATTTTGTCAATAATGATACAAATTTGATTGGGCTAACCCTATTAGCTAAACTTTCAAAAAGATTTAAGGTTAGATACAACTATATATACACATTCATTTCAACATTTATTAAGGAAAATAAGAAGAAGAATATAGATTATGCATCTACTTATCCACCATTCTACTTGAGGAACATAGATTAGGGTTTCAATAATTTCTTTGGAGAGATGGATCTTGTCTTATGGAAAAGTCTTTTAGATGCACAGAGATGTCATGTATCCTAGAGATGACTTATCTTTGTTATCCTTACATACCAAAATAACATCTTATGAAACACCTTGGCTAAAGGAGAGATTGAGACTCGATAGGTTCATCTTCAAAGGTAAGTATTCCTAACTTTATTCCTCCTTTGTAAGAATATATAGATTTGCATTTGTACTTCTCTCTCATGCATTAGGATGTTGTATACATTGATGTAAGTATATATCTCCTATACATGTTTACTTTTTATGTTTATTATCTCCACTTTGATCCAAAAGCTTTGGTGAGCACTAGATTAAATTTTGATTTACTTTTTTCATTTATACTTAGTGAATATGAAAACATATGACATAATTAGGGTTATTGCATAATTTTTCTTGACTTGAGGCTTTGAAACCCTCCCTAGTGATATTATTATAGTAAGAGATCCCTTGGCTAGTTCTAATAGATCCATCTTGGTCATGATACTAAATATTTAATTTATCAACAATCAGAAGTGTAAGTAGGATTTATCTTCTCCAAGCTAGGATTGATTTATAGATCATTTGCATTTCCCTTTGCATATATTCTAGTGAATCTGATGTGAATCTAACCCTTACAGGGTTTATTTCATGCCATAATTTTTATCATCATATCATATTTTTATTACTATATCAAACCAATTGATATATTTTAACTTTATATGCATGGGTTGAACACACAATCACTTCAAAATGACTTTGTTATATCTGTGTAGGTCTTCACCAGTTACAAGTTATTGGAGCAAATAGTTTGTCTCAGTATTCTTCTTTAATTATAAATTTTCATACATAGTAAATCCAATCAAATATATCTATTATTGTATTTTTTCAACATATAGGTCTACAAACATGGTCAAATAGGTTGACTCTATTCATTATCTCTTCTTTTACATATAAGGTTTTGCAAACTTGGTCGAACCAATTGACCCTATTGGAAAAATTTTGAAACGTCATTTGAACATCATAGCATAGAAATTTTTAATCCAAAATGTCTTCAAGCCCATCAAAGTTCCTTCCTTTCTATTTTTATCATTTTCAATTTTTATTTAAGTATTGTTTTTCAAAATTTTGTAGTCTATAAAACTATAATTCTATAGCTAATTGGGTAAACCTAGTCGACACATGTTTGTAGTTTTTCTTCTATCTAGAAAACTAGTAACCTATTTGACTATGTTCCTATAGACCTTGCTTCTATATAATATTAGTGACCTAGTTAACTTTGTTCTATACTATTTACATACAGTGTCACCTGAACTGACTCTATGTTATTCTCAATCAGGGAATTAACATCTATTTACTAGTAATTAATTCACCTTTCCTTTTTAGTTGCTTTCATGTTTAGATTAACTCACATAGATTAAATATTTGGTTTTTAAAATTAACATTTTAGTTACACTATTATTATCTTTTTCACACACTAAAAAATCACTTTACATTCAAAAATTATTAAACATTTATCTTCCTAAGGCCTACCTATTTGGATTTCATCACCAAGGGGGAAGCCAACTTAGTTTTTTGACCAAGTATAAATACGTATTTGATGGTATATATTGGTAAATCACCCAACACCCTTATCACTTTAATATTGTGAAGTGAGGGGATAGGCCACAATAATAAGCTAGTACCATCACCAATACATATCCCTTTCATCCCAAATTTTTTGAAACTAACCTTAGATTACTTTCTAGTTCTTTATTTCAACCAACTTCTCTATCACATTTGAATTAAAACTTTATTATAACTTAATAACACTTAAGATGACCAATTAGTTATAATTTACTTTTCAATTATTTCTTTTTCTTTAGTCATTGAGTGTTTTATTAAAAAACTTGCATTAGTTAGCATTGGTGCAAGGTTTGTGTTATGTGTTCCAATTGGATCAGTCACATTGATCCAATTGTTTCTATGATTGATTTCATTTTGATTCAAATTATCTTTAAAAAAATTCCTCTATTTTAGAACACTATCATCGTAGTCGATACAGTCACTTATAAATTATTTAGCCTTTATGCCTATAATACATAATCAACCTGCATGACTATGTATTCTTACCTCTCTATTCATTAGTACATAGTCGACATGCATGATTGTGTATGCTTATCTCCATATTTAATTATCTATTTATTATTACATATTTAACCTACATAAATGTGTATATTTATCTCCATATTGTGTTCTTTGTTTAGTAGTACATAGTCAACTTGCACGACTATGTATACTTATCTTCCTATTTTGTTTCCTAGGTTATAGAACATAGTTGACCAGTTCAACTCTATATCCTAATTTATAATTTTGTCTTTGCATCATCTCCTTTTAGCTTCTTTCTCTCATCATGAACTTCCTATTTAAGGGAAACATAGAATTAAACTCAATAGATATGATGAGCTTTACCTATCCTAATAGGTTTCCCCATCAATAGCTTATGGCTTCCACTTTAGATGAAATCAATGTGCATGTCACTACTCACACTAATAATTAATAAATTCCTCATTCATCTCTAATTTTTAACCCTCTTTTCTCCTTAGAATATCAACTAGAATTAGAGTACAAGCATAAAATAATTTTCTTTATTAATGAATTTCCTCAACATAGGGGAAAATATCTTTTAACTATTTACAATCTCATGATAAGTGGTCAATCAGAAGAACCCCATTTACCCTCTCGTACATACTTTCCTATATTTGGGGGAGATACCTTATTTGCTTTTCAACCTCTCCTTTATATTTTGACTCATTCTCATATTCAACCTCCATGCCAAGTATCTCTACTAACATGGTAGGTTCAACATCTAGCGAGTCTTTTTCATGACACATCCTCCTTAATCATTCCACTAGTGCACCATTTTATACTAATGATAATCATGCCAATAGTGCTTAATTTTATTCTAAATCCAATCCTTCTACTAATGCATCTTTCACTACACATGCTAATCATGCTACTAGTGTCTCCTTCTCTACCAATGCTTCCCAAGCCACTAGTGTTGTGCATGCCACTACTCATAGTATAACCCATGCCACTAATATAAATGTTAATACTTCACATGCCATGAAAAATATTCAAAATACCACTCAAACCCATCAAATTTCATTGCAAACTCTTAATAAAATGAACACTTTTCAAGCTAATAATGCCAATCAAATGATGAAAATGTAGAATCACATTATTCACCTTTAAAATAAACCTCAATAAGTTCCATGGGGAGTGAAAAATTAAAATGCCCTGCCACCCCCCCCTTAGGGATTCCCATGGAAACCTCATTCCCTAACCACCCTTGTTAACTAAATGATCAAGCATCTTCAAAATGAACCTCTTACACCTAAAATTTATAGTATAAACATAGGAGGTATCACTCCTACCATTAGTTATAATGGGTCAACTAATCCTACCTTACATTTAAAAATGTTTGGTAATCTCTAAAAAAAATTGGGTCAAATTAAACACTTTTGCTACTATAAAGCTACTAGAAAAAATGCTCTCCTAAGACACTTTAAATTGGTATAATCAAATCAAATCCAATTCTATCACTATCTTGGAAGATCTAGTTAACTCCTTAGTACAAGTGTTTCAAATTAGTGTCCTCCCTGAGATTACCTTGGCTTACTTTATCAATTGGAAGTAACTTGAAACCAAAATAGCAAAAGCTTTCATCAAATAGTGAAAGACCTTATATAATAAGTGTGAGCATAACATGGTATATGATAATATCTTTCATCTATTCACTAATGTTATTTATCCTAAATTACAATACTGGGTTAGGACTCTCTCTTTAAGAACCTTGGAAGAAGGCCTCGAGCAAGCCAACCATCAAAAAAAATTCATGCACCAATTTGAGCCATCCCAACCTCCCATGGGAACTCGCATTCTCATTAAGAATAAAAATAATCATGCTACCAATGATGGTGTTACTGATTCCTATTATACCATTCACAATATTTAAGCCATTGTTCCATACCCTGGTGCAGATCAAGGTCCCCCTCTAAACAACAACCTTAATCCTCAATTTTATCAAATCAACAACATTAACATTTTTAATTTTTATCTTTATTTTATCTCCAAAATCATATACCAAGGCCTATACCATGAGAGTTTGACCCCACTCATCTTATGAAATCATGGTATGATTCAAATAATATTTTTGGTTTCATGCACATTAGGGCCACTCTCACAAGACTTGTAGGCAATTACATAATTTAGATATGGATTTCCTCCTTGGTCCAATTGACAACTAAAACTTTCATTTTAGGTTAAACAACCATCTACTAGAATCTGTATAGATGTGGGACTGAATGTGGTTTATAAAGCAACCTCTAGGATTTTAGAAGTTGGCTCTTCATTCAAATTTGAGGGGTAAAAAGGGATAGAAGAAAGGAAAGCATATGACATGAAAGTAAATATAATCTAAGGAAATACACTTAGAGATTTGAAACATTAACCTATGATTTCATAAAATAGATTATATCATCAAGCACCATAGACCATAAGGGATCATAAAGCATTTACTATAGTCTACTATGCAAATGAAGACCCAAACTATAGAAATAGAAGAAGAGAAACAATATAAAGACAATTTTTCACTCTAAATAACATAAAACATCACATCCTCTTCATTGTAGATGGAAAAAAGAACACAGAATGCCATAAGGGGCACATATAAAGCATCCTATCACATCCACAAGGTGTACCTACTAAGGTTATAGAATAGGAAAATTCTAACTGCTACTATTCCTAATCTATTAAAATGGCTAATCATAAAAATATAAAGAGATTAAAATGATAACCAACCCTTTTCAAAAGGGATGAGCTTAAAATAAATAAGCAAGGAAGCTACCTAAGGAGAGTGACACCTAGATATTCTAGCACTCATGCCATGATGACACCATTGCAACTAAAAATAGGATCCTAAGATCTAGAGTGTAGTTAGCCTCTAGATCTCAGATATGGTATAACTTCATCATTATATTATGGCCACTATACTTAGGATAAATGAAGTGGTGCCATATGTATACTCTTGGATCTGTCTTGCCTATGTTGTGTTCCATGGCCTTGGTTCCCCCTCAAAATCAATGGGTTAAACTTTGATCTAAGATTAAAATGTTTCAAAATATTTTCTCAATAGGAAGAGCCCACACTCTCATCTAATGGCACTACTTTAAGTTCTAACAAACCAACATTGCTCTTGTGAAATCATGGGGATGACACATGTCAAGTTGATGCTTCTTAGGAGGGATCAAGGAGTTTTATGGTGAGATTGAGCATAGGACCACCACATGTCAAGCTAGTTCTCCATCAGAGTGAGTCAAATGTCTCCTCAAGCTAGATAGGCATTGAAACACCATATGGAAGAAGTGGATAGAGGCTAGTAAATAGGGCTATGAAAATGTTTTGGTCATTCTAATTTTGCTCAAGCAGTGCCTTGATTTGGTCCTTGAAGAGGACACTATTGTCCACCAAGAAAGGGGAGGGGAATCCCAACTAGACTAATAGTTCTATGTATCCCCACATCTCTCAAACTACCTAATCTAAGGCATTAAGGAATGTCTTACATTTATTCACTACTTTATTGTATCCCAAGAACTTACTAACCTTTTCCACTACCTACCTCTAGTTAGCCACCCCTGCTACTTATTGAAATTTTGAACAAGGCTTTGTGAGTCTGGAACTTTGAGGGAGATGAAGGTGATCACCTAATTAATATATGTGATCACTTGAAAGGTTCGCTTCTACGCATTTGTAATGAAATTCAATGTTATCTTTAGGTTTACCACCATGACCTTGATCCTCTCCTAATAAGATTTGTATAGCTACTAAACTATGGGAATGATTTCTATGGCCTATGGGTGAGTGGTGAGGTCTTTATTTATCTTTTCAATCTCCTGGTCCTTTATTGAGGAGTCATGTTGTGCCTTGTATTTTAATTATTGATATGACCAATTTAAATCAAAGAGTTTTTGGCAAGTTTTGGCCAGCTCTATCTCCTCCTATAGCTTGGTTTTAGTATTTATTTATAGGATAGCTTCTTCTTAGAAGTTCTTATTCAGGATGCTATCATGTACTTTAGTTCTTTCCTTGTTGAGGTCAACATATTTGGCTTTTTGTCTTAGCATTGAGGTGATCAACCATAGCCTTCACCTTTTCAAGCTCCAACTTGGTATTCTCCAACTATCGGTCACTTTGATATAGTTCATAGTCATGGATTTTTGTGTTTCCTCCATGAGTTTGACCCTATCAATAGGTCTGGCTTGTTTGAAGTTGAGATCGATAGCTTAAATGGTGTAATCCCTTAGCTACATGTGTACTTAGGGCTTGACTTCTTTGGGGGTCAGATGAGAAACCATAAGGGATTGATGTGTAGGGTCATAAAATAACTGTATATGAGTTTGGGCATTGTCCTTGTCCTACTTCCCCATATTTTGTTCCATTTGGGCCTCTCAAGTTGTCTTTGCCACATCTACCTATTGTTGGTATTGATTTGGTGCTTGAATGATCTCTCTTACAAAGGGGATTCCCTATGGTAGTGTGAATGGAATAGTTATCTACTGCTATAAATTAGTAGATCTTTCTCTTGTATAAATGAATGAATGAATGATAAGGGTTGAAGGGGAAAAAGGTGGGAGCCCATGAGGTGGGTTTAATGGTGATTGTGTTATGAGGGAGGATGAGGATGATACAAGTATAGGGGTAAGGAAAGGCATGTGAGATGAGATAGTAATTTTAGAAGGAAAATGGGTGAGCCCAGTTGTAGGCTCGGTGGATGAGGATAATATTGAAGCCAAGGTGTATTAGGTTGAGTAGTGGATAGTGTTGCATCCTATAATAGGATAGAGAGGTTAGATGAAGAGGTGATGAGAGGAGCCAAAGTGCTTGCCTGAGTAGTAGGTGATACCACCACCTATAATGGACATGTGGAAGGATATTGGGAAGTGGAAAAGGAAGTGAAGGTATAAATCAAGTGATTCATAAAGTGGATCTTCTTCTGTAGGGGTGTTGATAGAGGGCTAAAAATGGGTGCCTTAGTTTGCTTAAACTAGGATGGCTCGGCATGAGGTGTTTGAAGGGGTATTGCTATTGATATGGAGCCATAGTATATGGGAATAGGGGTGGTGTTCCTATTGAAGGCTCTCAAGTCACCCTAGCCTCTGCTACCACTTCTTTCTCTAGAGGTGAACTGCTTGCGTCCTCCCTAGGATTGTCTTCTTCATCATCATCTTCTATCTCAATTTCAAGAGAAAATTCTTCCTCTAAGATACCCTCTTCTAGGTGAAACTCATCCTAGAGCTTTTTAAATGTCTCATTTTGATCTTCATCATCAAAACCAACATAATTCTTGTTGATTTTTGTACTTATATTTTATGAAGGCAGCCATCTTTTCTTCACTCTAGTTTAGTTGGTTGAGTTGTTTCTTCATCCCCTTTGATAACTTCTTGGTTGGGTCATATGCTTGGACCTTAACATATAAATACTCCCATGGTTTAAGGGCATCTTTCAATAGTTTAACCAAGTCCACATAATTTTAGGGAATATCCCATGTGGGTGACTTCCTCTACTCCAAGTAAGGTCAAGTTTAATGCTTGGGAGCATTGGTAATCTTCAAATTGGCTATGTATCCTATTGATTCATAGTCCCATATATCATTTATAAATTCAAGGCTGAGTTATATGAGCTTGGCTATGAGAAGGCATCCCTAGTGCCTTTTTAGCACTATGATACCATCTCTTATGAAAGGGACATTATAAACACCTTTCTTTTTCTTTCCTACCCCATAGATGAATTCCACCACATCAAGTTGGTGAGAAAACTCCATGGCTAAGCTTATATTAGTCATCATGTAGGGGAGCCAAAAAGGTTCTCTTTGGATACCGTGCACTTGGATAAATGAAAAGTGGGCTCCCTAGAACCAGTCAGCTAGGACTCTATTGTTTGTGAGTCAGGCTTGTTGCCCATCTATCATCTTGGATTTAATATCTTGTTAGCTAAGATCTATGAGAAATAGATCCATGAATAGTTCTAAAAAATCATAGTAGTCTCCAGTGATCAATGAGATGTGAGTCCATATGGTGACCAGGGTCACTATATTGGGGAAGACTTTTATGTTAAAAGTGTTGAGATAGAGGTATCTAGAGAAGAACTGGGAGAGCTAGTATATAATGAGGTGCATGAGTAAGGATGAGTAATGTAAGGTACCCATCATCAATAAATTCTCTAGTTCATCCCTCATGATCAAAGTGATGGCTTCAACAAAGTCCATCTTGAACTCATGTCCCTTCTCCACCATGTTCATGAGGTGGATCACACCCAACTAAAAGTCATTGATGTGGTCATTAACATCCATGCCCAAGATGAAGGCTAGCATGGATAGGGTATCCTTTAAAATATATGTGGGGAAATTTGATAGGGGTATTAGTAGAAGAGGCATCTCCACAACCTTGCTTCTAAAGAGGGTTCTAAGAAAGTGAGCCTTTTCTTTGACCTAGGAATCTTAGACACTATGAAGGGTATTTATGTTATAGATAATGGCCTTGGGATCATAATGGAGCTAGAGTATATTCTTGATGTCATCTACATCAATTTTCACAATTAAATGGGCATTGATAATGATCACCCTAGTGTTGGCATCATATCTCTCTATGCAGAGAGTGATGATTTCTTGGCACAAATGTACATATGGTACCATGTATTGTGCTAGTGTGCACTCCCAAATTTTTCATCCAAAAGAGTTGTACTCTTTTTTATTAATTCTATCAAGAATTTGGGTGTCGGCACCCTCCCTCAAATTCTTGGGATTTTAGGCCAACTCTAGATTGAATATTTTTTCTACAAAGTAATTACCAATGTTTAATCCTTAAAAGATCCCTTGGTCACCTTTTTGGTGTTTGGCACCTTCTCCTTTGCTTGAGCAGGGGCTGAAGCGTAGGTTTTTCTCATAGCATATTTGGGGGGAAGGTCTCCCCTACTACTTAGACCATGGCTTCTTTATTTTTAAGGACTCATACCACTCCTAGGTGAAGATTTAGAAGCTTCCATTGCTGAGTAATATGTTCCAAACTTACTCTGTATGCTAGGAAAAATTAACTATTGATTAATGACTCTTTGCCTATTATGTCTAATCTGCAAGCTCTGTCTCTACTCTTCTCACTCACTCAATGTTTTTCTAAAATCTCAAAGTGTCAAGTGTTTGGTTCAAATGAGAGAGGGGGTATTTATGAATTAGTGTTGTTAGGTGGGATCATCATTATAATTTCAAAAATTGAGATTCCTCATTAAATTATAAGAGCGGTACACATGCTCGAAGGGCCATTTACAAGAGATTTTATGATGATCATTATGGTAAAATGTGCATAATGGAGCATCTAACATTATTGGAAAGTAAGTTAGGTAGATAACCATCTTTCAAAGAATGTTTTTTAAGATTTGAGAGGACTAGGGAGAGGATACATGGTGATTCAATCTACCACTTGTGCCAACAACACTTATTTGAAAAAAGGAAACAACAAAGGGAGGGGAAACAATAATGAGAAAGGGAACACATAATAAAAAATGGAAAGTAACTAATTATGTATAAGGGGTAGATGGGCCAGTTATTTGAAATGATTCAAGTCTATCCCATTGACGGGGATCTCTAACATGCTTCCCTCTTGATCTTATAATTTGAAAGCATTTACCCATCTATCACTGATGATGCAAAAAGGTCCTCTCTGAAGAGATTCAAATTTCACATGTTGTCTTGGCTTTGCATCCCATTGATCATATTTAAGAACTAAATCTCCAATTTTAAATCTTGTGTTTAATGACTTTTTGTCAAACCATCACATAACTATTTATTATTGGATTATCTTTTCATCACTTGCCTATTCTCTTGCCTCCTAGAGTCTAAAACATTAATAAGCTGAACCTCTATTGCTCTATTTTCTTCAATTTTGATAACCTTCAAATGCTATTATGTAAGGATTTTTTATGATATTTTCATAATCACTTCCTGTATATAAGTTTATACAAGGAGGTTTTCATGATCTACTTAGGGGTGATGTTATTTTCCCATAAGGCCATCTTTACATGTAAGTTCCATTCCCTTTGCTTGTCATTATAGACACCTAAATCTAGCCACCAATAACCTCCAACCAAGATTTTGACCAATTTCCACCTAAATTGCAAATTTGGCCTAAAAACACTAAAACATGTAAAATGATGTGAAATTGACATATTCAAGTGCCAATTTTGGCCAGGGTAGCATTAAATGGGGTAATGCAATTTATGGGCTAGCTAACTTTGATCAGATCATTTTGAGTCAAAATGTGAATTTTCCACCTTGATGCTCTAGATTTCTCTTTTCTATCAAATCTCTTACAAAAGATACGTGATTTTGTTATTTGGTTTTGGTAACATCCTAAATGGGACAATGGATCCAATTCATCTAAAATCACCTTCCAATTCTAATCTAGTCAAATTTTGATAAAATTACAAGGCATTCTGATCAATTTGAGTAATTTGTGCACAAAGTGCTTAATCATGCTTAGAGCTAATTAAACCAAATCAAGGCCTAATTAATAATTCCATTGAAACTTGTTGAAAACTTATTTTTGTAAATAGATATATAATATCTACTGCATCAGGTGATCTCATTTCTTGGGAAGACATCCTTAGGCCATAAATGCCACAAATATCAAGATTCATGCCTCCCATGCATCATCAAAGCCCTCAATGCCTCTTAATTTCTCCTCTATCCCAAATATTGATGAGCCTATTTATCATTTTTAATTGCATAAATTGGATTAATCCTTAGCCACAGATCTCAATCCTGATATGGATGGTTTAGGTTGATTCTAGACATTTGAAAAAATCTATAAATAGGAGGCCTTACCAAATCATTTCTGAGCTATTTTGGTTCAAAGTTATAATGCACAAATATATTAAAGAAGATATTGAAATTAGTGTTACCATGCCAAATTGATTCCAAGCCAAGCCAAACCACAAGCCAAAGGTGCTAAGGAGAGATGAAGGTAGCCAAGCTTCCATTGCCAAGGACTTCATGAGCACAAACTGAGCAAGCCACTACAACAAGCATTTTGGAGCATCCAAGAAAGGTAAAAGAAGTTTATTTTGCATTTTAGTTGTGTGTTTTATTCATGTTTGTTAACCAAGCTCTCCCTAGTGTTTAGAACTAGAGATGTTATTCTATTTAGTGTGTTTCTTTCATTTTGTTTTCATTTTAAATCTAACACGAAACTAACCATCCTCTCTTGAGTCAAACTCCTCGATTTACATATGGCAAGTCCGAAGGGACCAAACGCATCCCACACATGAAGAATATCATTCTAAAACTTTAAAATCTTCATTTGGATCATTAAAACTCTTGCAATTTGATTTTATAACTCTGTTTTTCTATTTTTATTTGTCATGAGTTTACACAGTAAATGACGTCAGTTAGTAATACAATCATCAATTGGCATAGCCATCTTCAGTCATTATTTGTGTAATCAATTTCAGTTAGATAATCATCATCAGTTAGTAAGTGTAACCTATTTTTCTTATATAATTTATGTTGGTCACTATGTTTTCTTAAAAACACAAACCCTATAGCTATTTTAAAATGCTTGGTTTGGGGTCATACAGACTCTATTTTGGATGATTTTTTTAAAACCACATGTTTTCTCCTAAATTTTCAAAATTAGACATTATTTTAGCTTTAAGTTTCATAGATTTTTTACAAAATTTGGAAAATATATTTAAAATGTTTCTAATCTAACATATTTGCTGTTGGGGTGATGCCTTAAGGGTAGACAGGTAACTAGCAGATTTCAAGTTTGATAAATCATGTTTTAGAACATATTTTGCATGTTTTAAAATGAATTAAGAACATTATTTTGGTGCTTAAAGTAAAATTTAAGTTTCTTAAATAAGTTTTTTTATAATTAGTTTTCAAAGTTACAACTAAGACCAAGGGGTCAAATGAACACCACATTATTTTTTGAATTTGGACTTAAAAATGAACTCACCTTTCCAAGATTTTTGTGTTTAATTAGTTATTTAAGTTAGATTTTGTTTGGAAAAAAGAGGGATGCCACGTGTATTCTCTTCCATTTTTCTCCTTTAGGGAACCCTTATAATCAAAAGTGCCATTCCTATTACAAAAATCCTAGTCTAAGGCTTAAAAAGAATGTCATCTAAATCACCCCTCAAAAACTCGTCAAAGTTTGGGTGACCTTGAAAACAACCCTAAAGTCTTTATTTTTATGTCTTTAATTTCATTACATCTTAGCTTATGAGGGGGATGTCATTACCTCCCATGAGTTATTTAGGGAATATTTGACCTGAGGTTTCATCTCTCGGCATTGACTTCACTTGCTCCTTTAAATTTTCACATGGGATGTATCTTTATTTGGACATCACACTATACTGAGTGAATAGTAGGATGTAGTGGTTGTAAAAAGGACTAGACCTTTTTACAACTAGCTAATGCCATGATCACCCAATTTCCATGTTTGTCTTTTTCATTGTTTGATGTGAAAGTGATTGTGTAATTTATTCCCTAGAAATGTTTGAAAGCTTGATAGTTAGTTAACCCCACATTGCCATAGCCTTGCTAGGATTTGGATAATTATACTTAGTGTATTTTTATATCATTTTCTCATTTGGTATGTTTTGAGACTAAAACTTGTTTGTTTGTTCATAAATCCATGTCAAAACCAATTTGTCTATATGTCACTCTTTTATCTAAAGAGGCATTATTCTGGCCATTTTACACCACACTTATGCATTGAAATATTTTTGCTAAACTTGTTTGTGTGTGTGTCATTTGAGTTGAGGAGGGTAGTGTTATACTACCCAAAACATGTTAAAACCATTTTTCCTTTGAGTCTTTTAAAGCCTCACATCATTTGATCATGCTTACACCATTAAGTTTCTCAATTTGTTTCAATACTTGTTTATCATTGTATCAAAAACCATTTGTTTCAAACCTTTTTTTATATATCATTTAGACCTTTGTCTTGTGTCATCATGTTTTCCAGTCTTATCTAATTTGTTTGCTAAAATACTAGTTTTTAACCTTGATTTTTCAATTAGCCTTGTTAAGTTTGGATCCAAACATTCATTGATTTCTGTTTAGGCCTCAATTCGTGGAGCTGATACATAGATCTTTCTCTTTTGAGTTGCATAACTTTGGTTAATTGATTACCCAAATTTGAAAACTATTGATGGTTTGTTTGTTAAAAGCCTATCCTCATCATTGTTTATACCTTTATTTGGGATATTACAACCTTTCTAAAAGAGCCTTTTATCTTAAGCCTTATGCCAACTGATCATGTTTAAGTTTGATTTTGTGTGTCAATTTTATGTCAAAGTTGTTTCCAAACTTGTTAGATTAAATCAAATCATATTAGCCTTTGTTTCAAGTCTAGCTTTTGACACCATTTGGTAAAATTTCCTAGCGTATGCTTATTTTTTTGAGCCTATATTTTGACTTTATGTTTAGATAAAAGACCTACCAACTCAACTTTTCCCTATCCTAGTTTAGACCTTGTTTGGAACACTTTGACCTAGACCTTTAACATGTCAATTTTTATTCAGATGTTTGACCTTTTGTGTGTATGACATTTGATGTTAGGCTATTTTATGCCAAGTCTTATTATAAACCATTTTGGAGATACAACTCCACTTTCAAACCACATTGGAGATATGGCTCCACCCCTTCCACCAAGTCATACCAAGTTTGAACCATTTGTCCTTTAGATCATTTTTTAGAGTTTGTATAACTCTAAGTTTTTTTGTTTTCAGAGATTTCATCATTTATGTAGATATTTATAGCTATAATTATGGTGGAGTCATGTATAATCCAACTTATGATAGAATTCTCACACAAAATCCCATTAGGAACCCCTATAGAGAAAGATTTTCTAAGGAGTTTTATTATTCTCCCTACAATACTCTATATGGGGAACATAGTCAAAATCCATAAAATCCAAATCGAGACCTTGATTATCATGAAGAGGCTTGTGAGGAAGACTTTGAAGAACCAACTATAGATAATGTTGTTTTGGATACGAATCCATACCCTCTTTTCAATAATCAGTACATGGAACACAATTAAGAACCAGCTTATGAGCCAACTCACAACTGGGATGATATGGTTTATGAGGAAGACTTGGATGTTTTGGATTATGTGAGTAATTAGGATCCACCACATCATATCATTTTTATTCCAAGACCAAAATTTCACACCATTCCCATACCAATACCTCATCCTTTAGTTTGTGCAAGCAACCAAGCTCCACAATGCCCAATCATTTCTATACTAAGACTTCATCCTTTGGTTTATGTGAGAAATCAAGCTCCACAACACCCCTTCATCCTTTTAAGACCTAGTCCTTTGGCTTGGGAAAGTAATAAATCCCCACAATGCCCTATCATTACCATTTTAGTACTTTTTCCTTTGGCTCATGCAAGAAATCATATTCCCTAATTCCCTACCATTATCCAACCACAAGTCATTCCTCATCAAATACCAATCCCAACCAAACCTTAACTGATCCAATCATTCGAAGACTAAGATATGTTCAAAATTGGTATTTTATAACTCATTGAAAAACAAGTCCAAGAGAACCAACCAATCCAAGATGTTTTTTTAACCAAGCATTTGTGATAATTCAACCTGTGATAAATTGCCTATTGATCCTATACTAGTTGTCAAAGAGTCTCACTCTAATGAGCTAGTCTTTGCTGAGTCACTTCTTAATGGTTATAACTACCTTTGGGAAAATCATTACCTTAACCATGTGCCTATTTTTCAAAAGCCTCCTATTGACAAGCCAATCTTTGAGGAGTTGTCTCTTGACCTTTTTCCCATTGTAGAGGAGACTCACTTTTACAAACCAGTATTTGTGGTGCCCATTATGCCATCATAAGCTATTACTTGTCCAAAAATAAATATTCAATAAGACATCATTATAACAGAGTACCTATTAGATGAAAAATTAGAGCTAGAGTCAAGTTCTATTCTTGAATCGACATCAGATTTACCATTAGAATCTAAATCAACATCAATCTCAACATTGAATTTAGAGTCCCTTGAGTTAGAATCAAATACAAAAGAAGAATATGTTCATGGTTGTTACAACATTGGTTACACATACCTTGTAGATCAATTTGAATATATTTATGATCCTCCTATAGTTTTTGAAGATGAGTACTTTAGCTTCGACATAAGTTATCCTAGTATCTTTTATGAGGATTATGCAACCTCTCCCCATTCCATAGGCCATTACCATCAACCAAAATAGCCATATCATTAACATTCCATCTCCCACAAGTGTTAATTGGTATTGATAGAATCACACTTTTTTAAACTACATCCATGGTGACATAGCAGTTGAATAAGAGTAAGGAGGCTAAGACCACATTCATATAGTAGAATAATACTCTCTTAGTGAAATTTTTTTAGAAGTGCTAGAATATAATCAAAATCAAAACTTGGCATCTTCTAGTGAAATTTTTTTGGAAGCACTAGAACACAATCAAAGTCAAAAGTCAACATTCCTTAGTAAACCCTTCTCGAAGGCACTACAGGATAATCAAGACAACTTCATTTAGTGAAAACCTCTTTGAGGCACCAATAGCTGAGCACAAAAGTTATTCACTACTTGATGAAGATAAAATCAAATATCAAATCAAAATAGCTTCCTATCGACTACCTAATTAGATGGTAGCTACTCTGAAGATCAAACAACATAAAAAATTGATGGTCCCATTGAGAGAACAAGTCTTCAGCCCCACCACAACTAAAATTATGTTGAATTTGGCATCAACAACATTACGTGTGACTAAAAGTCCTGATCTTCATTTGTTTCCCAACCATTCCACATTCCATGATCATCTACCATTCCATTTCATAAGCAAACCTATCATCCATTATTTTTCCCTTTTTACCATCTATGGCTACACTTTCCTTTGTAGAGGCTACAAAGATACCTTATCTTGATGCTTAAAGGAATCAAAATCAATGACCAATGAAGAACATAAAAGCATTCTTAAAAACCAAATCAACATCCAATTCTTGATAGAGCAGCTATTTATATGAGGTGTGGGCTAGCAATTAACATGATCAATTATTTTTTATATCATTTTTTTATTAGGATGTGCATCTCCCCATTAGTAGGAACAATAGAATCAAAAACCACACCCACACCAAAAACATGTACAATGTCATTGCCATTATTACCTATGCCTATTTGTCATTATCATCAACCCAGTCATTTACCCTATCACCTAGGGGCAACCCTCTTACCATTTTATCCAATTTATCAAACCATCATTATCCTAGAGTAAGACCATGTCATCCTATCATTTTATTCCTATCTAGACCAAATCCTATTTTTAGCCATCCTACCCAATCCTATTTTGATTTTGGTTCATTTGGCTCTTCTCACATATTTTGTGGGGGGATTATAATCAAGTTTGAATAATCAATCCAATCCATATTTATAATGATAGTCTATGAAATTAGTGTGACAGTTGATCTAGCAAGATATATTTCATCCTATCAAGTTTGTTTATGTGAGTCTAATTATAATTGCCTATGGGCAAATCAATGTCTCACCAATTTTGCTACTAATTATAACCACATATGGGAAAATTAGTATCATTAACCTATGTTATTGTATCCTAGTTATAACCACCTATGAGAAAACTAAGGGAAACACTTGTTTACCATTCATTACCACATCACTTTGCCATCATTATTTTCATTTGACTAGCCATTTGGTGGATTTGAGAACTTGTTGAGACCTAGTTAGGTTTTTCCTCACCTTTTGTGTGGATAGAATTACTATGACTTGAGATCATTTTAGGATTATGTGGGTCATGCTCAATTCATGTTGAGGTCACCTTAGTCCCCCTTTCCATACACTCTCACCATTTTATGAGCAACCTAAGCCAAATTCTCTCACCATTTTGTAAGTAGGTATCTTGTCATTCTCTAACGAGTTAAGATACCTCAAAATGCTAAAAACATTCATAATATTTCAAAATCTAAAAACATTTATCTTGTCTAAGCCTAGTTAGTTATCCTTGATCTACCTTATTGGGGCATTGTCATTATTAGGATGATTTCTTTTGCTTTTTTTCACACTTTCTATTTGTTTGTTTATTTCAAGTTATTTGTTTGTTTATTTTTATTTTTTTTATTTGTTTGTTTGTTCACTTGCCTATTTATTTGCTTTCATCACTATTGCCTTGACTCAGTCTATATGTGTTCATTGGGTGATTCCTCAAGCACATTATTCTTGATTCCATCCATATTCATCCATTAACATTGTCATCATGGTTTGTATCATTGGTGCATTATTTTTGAGTGTTTATTAGATCAAGAATCAGTCCTTATGCATATTTTGAAAATAAAATGTTGAATTTTTTTTTTAACAGATAAGAGAAGGAGAAAGTGAAAGAAATGAATTTTTCACAATAATGCACCTATATGAATGCTTAAAACAAGCAATGAACCCAAGAAAAACTCTAGGATCCCACTGGGCATATCAAAAATGTTTCACTAAAATTTGTCTATTTAAATTATAAAGAAAAATAAAGAATTATAAGGATAAGTGATTAGAATGAACATAAGTTGGTTTTCACATTGTATCCAGATGTTTTAAGCACTCTTATTTAGTTAGGGAGGACTATCTACAAGTAATAAACTACTACAACAAAAAATTTGTTAGTAGATAAATGAGTGGGCTGCCAAGCTACATGCTTATTTCAAGAAGTGTGAAGCTTCCTTAGAGATAATAGTCCACTTTTGAGAGACAAAAGAATAATAAATAAATAAAAATGAGGTAAAGAGAGAGTGAAAAAGAGATAATGTTACCATTATTCACAACCTAAGTACAACAAAAAGTAACAAAGTGTAGGTGGTATATTCTATTTGTATTTTAGGTGTTTGGGTATGTTTTGGAATGGTTAGGAAATTGACAGTCACCAATGTTGGTAAGGAAGTGATCGATATCAGTTATGATATCAAGGTCAGTGGGTGAAGGTGACTGATGTCGATAAGGTTTTCAAGGTTGATAGGGGTAATAATGGCCTAAGAGCTTTCAAAAGGCTTTTTTGGGTCTAGGAAATGGTTTTGGTTAGGTTTAGGAGGTTAGAGAGAGTTGTGTGAGAGAGAGAGATGGTTTAGATGGATCTAGTCAGAGGTTTGGTGTGTCAACTCAAGGGAAAATAAGTAGGGAAGCTTTATAACTCCCTCACAAGGGTTTATTCAGGAATGTGTAATGTAATGAATAGTAGATGTAAATTGATAGCAAAGTAACTACCTAAAAGACCTATAAAATAAGTGATATACTTAGCTATAGTGGTGACTAAATAATAAGTGCTAGATGGATGGCTCCTATCAAGTAGTCCAAATCGATGCCCTAAATAGAGAAAACAAGTAGGTGTTGCTAGTCCTCAAGAGCTTGATTCTTAATCTAAATTGAATTATGCAAAGATAATTGTAATCCATGATGTCAAAAATTGAATGTTGAGAGCTTGGATACAAATAAGGAGTTTTCTTGATTTCTATTGACCTAAACATCAAGTTGGAGTTTGGATTATATAATTGATGTCGGTGATCCTTTTGACGTCAGCCATGGGTTGACTAACGTTGATGGCCTTAAAATAGGTAAAACTACTATTTTTGGCTAGTTTTTTATTACTCCTCATGCCAAGTGTGGCACCCATTAAAAAATGGTAAAAATAGGAGGTTAAGAAGGATGTAGTTGGTTATTAATTTAATTTTGAGGTGAGAATAAGCCTTGTGTAATTAGGATAAGGGGACTAAGTCTTAAGGTGACTCATCAAGTGAGAATTAGTCTTAGGATGAGGTGGCTAGGTAAGGTGGCATAAGGGGTTTTTAATTAACTTAATTAAGTATTTTAAATTAATTAAATGTGTGAGAGATAAAAGCATAGGTTAGGGAGGCTAATAGTTATTATTGAAAAATGGGCTTAAGGGAGGTTTTGACATAGGGAGTTATGCACGTGTGTGTGATGTATTTTTAGTGTCTACATTTGCTTTTTTTTGTCTCGTAATTTGCAATAACAAGTTACAAGACAAAAATAAGAGTTAGATGCTCTAAGTATTGGATTAGGTATCCCCCCCCCCTCAAAATAAGAATCAATGAAGGAAAAACTAGAATCAAGTATCGATTTGATAAGAAGTGAATTGGGTGAGTGGAGGAAAACATGGTATCACTACTTGTGCATATACAACTATGAGTTATATTTGATGAATTCAAGAATAGGTAAGATTAAGGAGGACTCAAATAGAAATAACCAAAGCATAGCTTATAAGTGATAGCTGAGAAGGTCAAAACAATCAAAGTTATAGCTCTAATGGTCTATGCATGCTAGGTATCTAAGGTGAGAAGCGCCCCTAAGAAACATAAAAGGGTTGCAGGTGACAGGAAGAGCTTGGTTGCCATCCAAAACACCTAATATACATGCACATGTACAATATCCAACTATAGCATAATAACATAAGTAGTCAAGACAAGTAATACAAGGTTGGTGTAAAAGGGTTCATGAGTGAGGAGATATTTGTGATCTCCAAGCAAAGTCATTAAGGGTAGAAAGTTATGTGATCTCTAAGTGTGTTTATCAGGGTTGAGAAGGTATATGTGGTCTCTAAGTTAGTGGTCATGGTTAGGGAGATATACATGATCTCTAAATTACCCTAGATTATGGGTAAAATCTAAAAAGGTGGGTTTGTTGGTGGGAACATTAATTCAATGGTGTCGATGTTAGTGACATCACTGATGTTGGTAGTAAATAGTGTTGACATCAATAGCTTAGGGAAAAGTTATTGATATCAATGGGCTTAAGTATCAACATTGGTAGATTAGGTCAAGGATGTTGATGTTGATGGCCAACCAAATCTGACAAAAGGGGGTTTGGTAGACAACCAAACTCATTTATAAATTTTTATTGGAGAAAAATAGAGATTTAACCATGATTGAGATGGTTGAGCTAGGAGGGGACCTAGCAGGAGGTGCACCACCATAAGAGTTAGTTGTGCCAGCCTGAAAGAGATAGAGAGATGAGGTAAGAGTCTCTATGATTTGGTTTTGAATGTGAATTGGTTAATTTGCTTTGGTAGGTTAATTTGAGAGTTTATGAGAAGAAAATGTTAGTAGAGGGGTAGGAAATGGGGTTGGGGAGGTTTAGGGTAAGATGGGAGAGATTTATGATAGATTTTAGTTAAAATTTTGTATTTTTGAGGATGGGTCATTCGACCCTAGGGCTAAACCAGTCATTGATGATGGTGGGGTCCATCGATCTTAATTGACATGACACTGAGTTCAACATGTTTTCTATTAACATTGACCAATACCAAGCACCGATGTTGGCATTAAAACTGATGTTAGTGACTGTGAAAAACTAAAAAATAAGAGAAAGGATTAGTTTAGATCCCTAATTGAAGTAGTCTACTAACTTAATGGTCGAGCTAGCCTCAAAAGACCCTATACTGACTAAGCACTACCTACATAGCCTGATTGAGGACCTTAGGCCAATGTAATTCTCTTAGAGCCTATAGAAAAAGATCTATGGTTAAAAGTGTGTTAGGGAAAAAAAGATAGTTCAACATAGGTTAAGAGACTTAGGGTTTAAAATATATGTTATAGGTTAGGGATATAAGCTATGAGACCTAGAGTTGTGATAGGCAGTTGGGCCTATGGTGGAGAGAGAGAGGTAGTGAAGCCTAGGGTAGAGAGGGGAGAGTAGGGTAGATAGTTAGGTGGTTATATGGCTGAAGTAACCTCAGAAGACCCTGTGTTAACTAAGTACTACCTACATATCCTAGTGGAGGGCCTCAAACCAATGTAGTTCTCCTAAAGAGAAGGGAAAAAGGTGGTGATAGATTATATTAGAAAGTATGTGACTTGAGTTGTGTGTGTATAGATACAAGAAAGGCTAGAGTTGATATTGTGGGATCACCTATCAAGGTTATTGATGTCAATGAGGAGGGATGTCACCCTAGATGAGTGGGAAAATATGGTAGTTGTGGGGTTAGGAGGAGTGTTATGTTATTTTAGATTCACCTAAGATGTGAGCCTGATGATAGCACTGATCAAGAGGTGGGATCACACCACCAACACCTTCTACCTACCAACCAGAGAGTTAATAGTGATGCAAGAAGATATATATAAGATATTATGGTTGTCACTTTAGGGTGAGGAGCTCTTTGCATGCTTGATAGAGGAGCATGATATGCATATGGTGGCATTATATAGTGAGCATGTTAGCGAGGTGACCTATCATTCAGTGAGTTTTGCAAATGAGCCATTATATATGGATGATGAAGAGTAGCATTGAATGAGCATCCTAATGATGATAGGGATCATAGTGTATGTATTACTAGATGTAGATGGTGGTAGATTTCTAATTGCATTGATGGGTGTGTTGGCATAGATGGTTGAGCAACAAACTATTTTTGCATGGGGACCAGTGTTTTGGCTCAGTTATATAGAGAGCTATGCGGTTTGAGACTGTGATGGTGGTATAGTTTGTATGTTGACCATTTATTTCATTATTGGGCATACAAACATATCCTAGTGACATGACCATTGAGGTTACCTACTATGATTTTAGCCAGCTTCAGTGTGGGTTTTAGATGGTAGAGGGATAGTATGGCATAGACCCAAGTAGATAGCATAGTGCATGACATTGCTTATTATAGGCACATGATTAAGGGTTTGATCCTTACAAATATTTTATGGAGACCCTACCTGATATACCCCATATTCAAAGGATAGGCACAGTAGTTGGTTAGATTATAGAGCTCATTATGGGTTAGGGGGAGATGAGTTAGTGAGTTAGATATGGTACCCATGGCATGGGTCAAGAGGTAGTTTAGCCTACTATAGGATATACTACCTACCTTCCCTCTATATAAGAGGGATGATATAGATGTACCCCTACCTTTTCTCTAGGAGATAGATAGACTTGATTTTGAGGAGTTGCCATTAGGGTAGGGTGTAGCTGGTCTAGGGTGTATAGTAGCAAATATGGCTTGGTAGGTAGGTTTACATCCTATGATGGAGGTCAAGAGGCCACCACCAGATTTATGGGGGTTGGTGAGAGAGAGGGATGTAGCCATACAAGCATAGGATGTAGTAGTGCAGGCTAGAGATATAACTTAGGCATAAGTATTATCCTTATAGGGATAGGCAGAGACATTATAAGGCCAGGTTGGGGCACTACAAGGCTAGGTTTGGGTGTTACAGGTTCAGGTTACTACATTGATAGTGGAGAGGGATAGTTTGAGAGTAGTAAGTTAGGCTACTCCTCCTCCTCCACCATAGGGACTAGTATAAGATGGGCCTTCAGTCAGTGTGATGGGACCACCACAGACCATATCTATAGTGATATATATTACTACCCTAGATGAGATTGCCTATTATGAGAGGGACATCAAGGAGTTCCCATAGATTTAAAGGTATTCCAAGTTTAGAGAGTAGGAGAGATTTATGTCATATGCCACAGATTTTAGCTCATGTACATGCAAATGAGTAGAGAGTGGTGATGACACTACTTCTTCATGACCATGCAGAGAGCCTCAAGGACTCTGAGTGCCAGAGTTTTCTTTTTTTGTTATATAGGTTATATACACATTGGCCTACAAGTCAAAGATGAGATATGTATATTTTGTGAAAGAGATGATATTGTGATGATGTATCGATGTACATGTACATTGACCATATATATATATATATATATATATATATATATATATATATATATATATACATATACATATATATATATATATATATGTATATGTATATGTATATGTATATGTATATGTATATATATATATATATATGTATATGTATATGTATATATATATATGTATATGTATATGTATATGTATATATATATATATATATGTATATGTATATGTATATATATATATATATATATATAATATTTTGTGAAAGAGATGATGTTGTGATGATGTATCGATGTACATGTACATTGACCATATATATATACAGATATATATATATATATATATATATACATATATATATATATATATATACATATATACATATATATATATATATATATGTATATGTATATATATATATATATGTATATATATATATATATATGTATATATATACATATATATATATATATATGTATATGTATAAATATATATACATATATATATATACATATACATATATACATATATATATATATACATATATATATGTATGTATGTGTGTGTGTGTGTGTATATATATATATATATGATATGTATATTTATTGTGATTTTGATATGTATTTATGATGTTGATGTGGATAGTTACTTTTATGTCATGTTAATTTGAGCATGTTAGTTGAGTTAGACTAGCATTTCCCATATATGTGATGGTATATGCATAGTTAGTTTGTGAGCTTCATCTTAACATTTTTCCATTTTTGTGATGGTGTATGCTTAAAATGAGTAGGTTGATTATGTTATTTTATTTCATAATTTTTCCATATTTGTGATGATGTATGCTTAAAATAAATGCAATAGGCTTGATAGTGCTTGTATAACATTTTCATCTCAGTAGAGAGATTGACATGTAATTTAGATGGGAAAATAAAGAGGTAGAATGCTCGTGTATTGACAAAGACCATAATCATAACATAAATAGGCTCAAGAATATGAGCCTCTTTTATGCTTTACATCATTGGACCATTTTGTTTGTTAGAGAAGCATCGTGTTCACCTTGTGTTAAGTGAATTCAAAGTCCCTTGAAAGAGTATGAGGGAAAAAAGGGTAAATGAGTGAAAGTGTTTGAGGTAGTGTAACCTTCGAAGTGGGGATGATATGCCCCTATTATGGGTGACTCGAGAGCTACTATAGGAAAGTTCATGACTTAAAGCTTATTTGTGTGTGTGTGTGTCATTTGATCAATGCGGGAAGCTTATAATGGGATTGTGTATGTGTAGAGGTCGTAAAAAGCTGATCAATATGAGAATATTTTCATTTGTATTTTCCCTTTAAGAATAAATATTTGGCCTAGCCATCCTTCAAGGAAGTGGTCTAAGTGTTTGTTTTTAATTTTTAAATAGCTATCCTTCAAAGGAGTAGTCTATTGATATTAGCAAAAATAATTTACATAGTTGTCCTTCAAGGGAACAGTCTACATTGAGAAATAAGACCTTAGAGATTAGAACTTGTCTACATATCCCCTTTTTTTTTTTTAATCATGGACAATACTATAGAGGCTTAAGATTTTTCCACTTTGAGGGAAAAACCATAACACTTTGTAAATTAATTAAGTGTGTAGGAGTAAGGGTGAAGAGAAAGGGAGATGAATGTAATAGGGGTGCTCAAGGGATGAGCTCAAGTTAAACACAAGGTAAAGCGATGCTTGGTTAACAAAATAATGGTCATAGGTGTAAGTCATTTAAAGGCTTAGGTTATATCCTTCCTTTGAGAGAAGACAAGTGATAAGTTCTTGAGCCATACTTGTGAGTTATGATATAGGTTCCAAGCCAATTAGGAGCAAACTTACCCCATTTGCTTTTCTCCATGTTCATCACATGTTGATTTTATTTTAAGATGAGATCTCCAATATTAAAATCTCACTCTTTGAGTATTTTTTTGTAAGAATGTTTGATATGCTCTTGAAAGATTTGGAGGTGGTTGAGGGATATGAGATGGTACTCATCAATTAATTCAAATTGAGTCAAATGTTCTTGGTGAAATTAATCATTAGTAAGTATGTCTTTTACCGAAATGCAAAGAGAAGGAATCTGAACCTCAAGAGGCAAAATAGCCTCCATCCCATATACCAAGCAAAAAGGTGTAGCACCCATAGGGATTTGAATGCTAATGTGGTAAGACCATAAATCAAAAGGAATGTGTGTGTGTCAATCCTTTCATCTATCGTTGACTACTTTCATGAGAATTTTAGTCAATGTTTCGTTAGAAGCTTCTACATGTCCATTTTCTTGTGGACGGTATGGTGATAAGAAGATTAATTTGAATCCAAATGTATCATAAAGACTTTGGATAGTCTTGTTTTTGAAATATTTTTTGTTATCTATTATAATTTTATGAGGGACACCAAAATGATAGATGATGTGATGGTTGATAAAGTCAACAATTTTTTTAGCCTTAGTAGAAATGAGAGGAATGGCCTCAACCCACTTGGTGAAGTATTCAGTGGCAGTAATGATAAAATGATGATAGAGGGAGGAATGAGTGTTAATCTCCCAAATTAGATCCAAGCCCCATTAGGAAAAGGGCCAAAAGTATTTGGTGACTTGTAATGCATGACTCAGAATGTGAAGGAGGTTAGTGTGTTGTTGACATTTGATGCAATACTGAATATAATTAGCATAATCTTGATGAAGTGTGGACCAATAATATCCAAGTTGAAGGATATTATTGGAAAATACATGACCATTAAAATTTCCACCACAAATCCCATCATGGACCTCCTTAATATAGAAGGGAATCTCAGTACTAGTGAGGCATCTAAGAAGGAGACCATCAAAACCTTGCTTGTAGAGAATTCCCCCTAGCATAGTATAATGAACGACACATTTTATGAAGGCACATCTCCCATTATTAGAGAGATTAGAAGGGGTAATAGAGAAGGAAAGGTAATCCATGAGTTTCTTGTACCATAAGTCACATGGGTTGGATGTTATATTTATAATAAAGAGGATGTTAGTTGATACATAGGAGGGTAATATTAAGTGATCCATGGTGACATATTTTTTAGGAAGATGATGAAGAGGGTATGTGTGAAGCAAGTGAAGCCATGGTGTTAGCAAACTTATTTATAGATTGAAGAACAGTTTGTAATAGATAAGAGTCAAATTATCCCAAGAGTGTATCTACATGATGTTTATATCACTGTAGAATCTCATTTTTATATAGGTAAGAACTATTAACCTAGTTAACCACTAACTGAGAATCACCAAATATGGTTATGGATTTGATACCCAAGAAGAGAGTTGTTTGAAGTCCTGAGATTAAAGCCCCATATTTGACCATATTATTAGTGAATTCAAAATCTAGTTTAAATGACAAAGGCATAGGCTCACCATCTAGAGGAATAAGAATGACTCCTACACCCCCACCATATTGACATTTAAACCCATCCAATAACATCATCATTTGATAGGAGATGCCATTTTTGGAGATCATGTGATGGATTCATTAAGGAATTTGAGGTTTGAAGGTTGGTTTTTAGGTAAAGGGGTAGTAGCTAAATGGTCAGCTATTTTTTGCCCCTTAATAGAATTTTGTTGAATAAACTCTAAGTCAAATTTAGCAAGGAGCATGAACCATTGAGATACATGTTGGTTGTGATATGACTTAGAATGCATGTATGTGAGGGGTTCAGTATGGGTGACCACATAGGTTTTGTGATTTAGGAGATAATGGTGAAGCTAGGAGGCAAAAAAGACCAATGCAAGGCAAAGTTTTTAGTATAGGTATATCGAGTCTCATAATCAATAATTGTGTGGCTTATTTATTAAACTGCTTGTTTTGGATGTTGGTAATCTTGATGTGAAATCATAGCACCTAGAGAATGGTCTATTATGAAGATGTATAGGTAGAAAGGATGATTTTCCTTAGGTGGAATAAGAACTAGTGGGGAAAAGAGATATTGTTTGAGTGTGTCAAAAGCTTCTTGGAAATATGTATTCCAATGGAAGGAAACATCCTTTTTGAGGAGATGGTGAAAGGGTTGGTAACGATCTGACAACTAGGAGATGAAGTAGTGAATTGACTAAAGTTTGCCTAATAAGCTACGGAGTTGTTTGATATTAGTAGGTGGAGGTATCTCTATTATTTCTCAAACCTTAGTAGGGTTGACTTCAATACCATGGAGAGAAATGATAAAACCTAATATCTTACCAAAAAGAACACTAAAGATACATTTCTTTGGGTTTAGTCAAACGTTATATTAGAGGAGATGAGAAAATATGGTTTTGAGAATCGTCAAGTGATCTTGGTGAAGTTTAGACTTTCCAAGTAAGTTATCCACGTAATTTTCCATAATTTTATGTAGGAGATCATGGAAGATGTAAGTCATAGCATGTTGATAAGTGGCACCAGTGTTCTTTAGACCAAAAGGCATGACCTGATAATAAAAAGTTCCCCATGAGGTAATGAATGTTATTTTATGTTGATCCTCAACACTGACAAGATTTGATTATATCTAGAGAACCCATACATAAGGGTCAGCATCTCATGGTTAATTGTTAGATCAACAAGTTGGTCTATACTTGGTAATGGGAAGTCATCTTTTGGATAAGAAAGGTTGAAGTCACGATAGTCAGTACAAATGTGGATTCCTTCGATCACTTTTGTGATCGGAAAAATATTGGAAATCCATTATGGGTAGTTGATGGGTTGGATAAAGTTAACCAAAAGGAGGTGTTGGATCTCTTCTTTAACAAGGAGATCAATACGAGGATGCATCTTGTGAAACATATGCTTAATAGGTTTAGCATATCGATTGGTGATAATGTTTGGGAGATTATAGAGGGGTTAATGCTAAGCATGTCATTATAAGACCAAGCAAATGCTTTACTATGTTTATTAAGAAATGTGGCATAATTAGCTTGCTAGAGGAATCCAAAGATTGGTCAATCTTGAGGATGTGAGGGTTATCATGAGAGGATAGATTGATGTCAATGGTTGATTCATTTAACATAGCTTGTGTTTTAGATAGGAGTGATTGTTGGATATAAGAATCATCTATACCCATGTATGTGAGAATTGTATCATCATCTTGACATTGGATAGTGTTAATAGTAGGAGAGTCTTCATCAATTATTTTAGGATGAACAAGAGGAAGGGACCTTGTTTACTTACCCTAACAATAGGTGAGAGGCCCCAAATAGATGGCATTTATGGTAAAAAAATTAGGAGGTATAGATACCTCCGATTCTATAGGTGATGGTGGAGAAGAAGGTGGAAAAGGAGAGACTAATTCTTCAATAATTAGTACATGGGAAGTTTTAGTGAGTTTACTTGGTTCATCATATCCCACCCCATGCCTCTTTTTGGCATTTTCAATGGTTGTGCTAGTAGGATATTCAATAGGTGTATGGACACCCTGCTCATAATGACCCAAACCAAATCCTTTCTAAGCACACTTATAGAGATAGGTGTGAGTGAATCTAGGGTTACTTAGGAAAGAGACATCATAGGTAAATGGTTGTGGTGAAGAAGATAGATTACCAATAGTGAGATCTTGATTAATTCCCCCATATGTGAAATTGGTTTGAAGATTAAAGGGCCCATAAGGAATGACCATCCCAATACAAGGATTATAATTTGGGTGCATGTGAAGATTTCCATACTCTTGTGGAGTATAGAACATGTCAAGCATCAACAAATGATATTTACCAAGTGACAAACATTAAAAAGTCTCCTCCATGGGATCCTTGTCAAGAATTTATGTTGTCAATATCTATGTAACTGAGGGAGTGGAGCTTGTGAAAGCTTCAAAAGTATCATGTGGAGAAGATGTATTTAATGGAATGAGAACATCATTTGGGAATATAAGTCATGTTACATGTTTTAATTGGAGGTGGGTCAGTGGGTATAACATGCACTTGTCCATCATGTTCAAACTTAACACAGTGATGCAAAGTTGAGGGTACACATGCCATAGCACATATCCAAGATCATCCAAGAAGTATGTTATATTGGAACTCTCCTTATACAATATAGAAGATCTCAAGAATAGTGTGGGGACCTACATGGATATGTAAGACAATTGTGCCCACCATAGTAGCTATGGTATTGTTAAAGGAGTAGAGTACCACTTCGATTTAAGACATGCAAATGTCAGGAAGAGCTAGTTGTTTGTAGGCGTAGGTGGAAATAATATTAATATTATCTCCCCTATTGATCATAACTCTCTTGACATGATTTTGATCAATATATGTAGTAATAAAAAGGTTAGAATCTTAATCTTTAAGGTGTTGAAGTGGAATTTCTGAATTATTGAAAATCAGGGAAATGGAATTAAGAGAGTTGACTAAAGCTACAAGAAGTTGGGGATCATCAAGTTGTACATCAATCACTTACAAGGCATTAATCAAATATTGAAAGTGTTGGGATGAGTTTTAGATTAACTCATATAAGGACATTTTCATAGGAGTTTGGTGAAGCTATTTCACCATCGAGCTTTGAATAATGTTTGAAGATGTTAGTTTAGGGACACCCAAGATGGAAATCTTAGGATTAGGAGGAGTGTATTTGGTGAAGGGATGAGTCCAAGGATCAGTGACCTTTTCCTTATCTTTATCCTTTTGGTTTTGTGATCATGTGGCTACATTAACTATGTTGATCTGAAATGTAGGTGGAGGAGGTGGCAAAGGGGTATGACCACATCTTTGGGTTTGAATTTAGGTGGAATAGTATGAGGCATTATGGATGCTAGAGGTGGAATAACAAGAAGGTTAATAGGAGTATCAACAAAGAGAGTGTTGACATCAAAGTGTTGTCAAATGGCTATTGTGAGGGCTTTATAGCTCTCAGTATCATATCCAGGTGAATGATGATATAAACACACTTGTGTATCATTAAACCAAGATGGATTCATTCCAAGAGGACTATAAGGCTTCATGGGAGGAAGATTTATTATGGAATATTACAATAAATAACGTAGGAAAAACTTTTGAGAGCCTACAAGTGGCCTCATATTTATTGTGCTAATAGGACTGGACACCTTCTTTTGTTTAGGAGTCATAGATGTCACTTTATATGGTGCTTTGTTTGGTGGTGGTGGAGTTATGTGTTTTGCTAACACTTTATTAGTATTAGGTTTCATAGTGTCAGATGTTCAACGCTTACCAGGTGGCAAAGGTAATAGTGGAGGTAACTTAACCTTTTATTTTGCTTGGGTCGGCAATACTCTAACTAAAGTAGAGGGGTATGGTCCTAAAATTGATGGTAAAGTTGAGGGTTTATGAGAGAAGTATCGGTGAGATCTAGGAAGGTTAACATTTTTCTATAGTTTAGGCCACAAAACTCCAACTTGTGGCTAAGAGGTTAAATCTAATTTCACTTGTGGATGAATTAAATTAGAGATGGGGTGTACACCTAAGGGCTTGATCTACTTTAATGTGATAAATACCTATAAGGGTGAGGGTTCTAACATAAATGGATGAGCTTCTGGTGATTTTGGTGAAGAATCTCTAACTTTTTCAAATACCTTGGGGTAAAGGGTAGTGAGAGGGTTGGTAGTAAAGGTTGACATTCATTGTGTTGGATAAGGATTTTTATGCTAGTCCCAAAATTTCGTGTGATATAGCTTCGTAGAGTTAATAAATTCTAGACTTTTCACCAACCATGAGAAGGGTTTAGATGAAGTTGATGTAGGCATTATAGTTACATCTTTAGAAGGGTGAAGTGTTTGAGAAAGAGGAAAAATTTTGGTCTCTGCTACTTCAGGCCAAAGATGAGAAAGAGCGACAACAGGGTCTTATTCGATAGAGATAGGAGAAGAGGCACGGTCTTTCATGGGTGGAGGAAAGGTAGGTAAAGAGGGTTCTTCAAGGAGGTGAAGCATAGGTATTATTTCTCCCTCAACATATGGGTGAAGAATAGGTAAATTATGATCCTCCATAGGTAAAATAAGGGATAAGAGTGGTACAATTGGAGTAGACACAACAGGTCTCTCATCCAATGTAGGAGTTGATAACATTGACTCTTCAAGGTGAAAAGGTGGAGTGAATGGGGTATTACTCTCTATCAACCCTAGAGTGGCAGGTGAGGAAGGTTCCTCAAGAGGTTAAAGCATAGGAATGATGTTCCCTTCAACATGTAGTCATAGAATGGGTAAGGTGTGGTCTTCAAGTGGTAAAAGGATGATAATATTGAAGCAAAAGGAATTGGCAATACTAGCTCCTCTGGTGGCAAAAGAAGGTATAAATGAGGCTCTTCCTCATGTGGGAGTGGAACAGGTGAAATAGGATCTTCTACCTAAGGAGAAAGAATAGGCAAAATAAATGTCATTGACTGTGGGGGAGGATTCAATAGAATGGGTGCCTCCTATTGAGGGGGAGGTTGAACTAGAGGTAAAGGAAAGACCATATTAACCGTATAGATATTATGATCACCTGAGTTAGTCATGGTCTGAACAATATTTTGATTGGGTGAAAGGTTATGAAAAGGATGTTTTAACACATCCATACTTTTATTAGGGGGTGCATTAGGATTATCCAAGACTAGATCACCTCTATCAAGCATGTCTTGAACAATGTTCTTGAATGTCTTATAATTATTAGAATTATGGCCTTTAACTTGATAGTAGCCACAAAACTCATTTTCCTTATACCAAGTTGGAATAAGATAAGAGGGGTCAAACTGTATAGGAGGTTTGATTTGAGGAAGGGTTATGACACCTTGTTTCAATAGTTTTTCTAAAATGGATGTATATGACTCCCCAATGGGAGTGTATTGTCTTTATTTATATCATTGTTGGAATTGCTTGGTCAGATTTTGAGAAGTTGAGGAATTAGATTGGTTGGTGGTTGTGGAAGAAGTTGACTTAATCACCACCATGTTGGTAGAGCCTTTAGCTTTTTGATTAGAAGGATAATTTTTAGAAGAGGAGGAGTCATTCGATTTAGAATTGGGGTTCTTACTACGCAATTTGACTCTTCCTTCATCTATAGCCTGAATCTCAAGCTTTTGTTCCATTATAAAGGCTTCATCAAATGTGTGGAAAGTTTGTACTTGGAGTGTGGACAAAATGTGTTTAACACGTGCCCTTGAAAAGAGCTCAATAAGCTCAAGTTGGGGTAAGGAAAAGGAAAGTTTAATTATCAAACCTCTTCAATGAGTGATAAAATTTGTGATAGACTCATCATCAAATTGTCTAATATAATAAAGGTCTGTAATAGAAACCTTTTTAGAAATGTTAATAGAGAAATGGTCTAGGAATATTTGTGTGAGTTGGGTAAATGAAGAAAGGGAGTGCTAAGTAATAGATCTATACCAATCTAAGGTATCCCCTAAAAGAGACATAGGAAAAGTTTGAAGTAGTAATGCATCATCATGCCCTATTAAATAACAAGCATGTTTAAATACTCATAAATGTTGTTGTGGGTCTTCTTTACTCTAGAAATGAGTAAATTTAGGGAGTTATCATTGGCTTGGATAAGGGAGAACAGACACAGATGGATGGATGGGTTCATTTCATATCTGATCATAAGATAATACATTTTTTGAATTAGAAATGGATGTCTCTAGATTAGACATCTTGTCCATCAGCATCTTGATGAGGTCTAGAGGGGGATTAGTCTATGAGATACCTCCTAAGTTATAGGGAACCTCATAGGAAGCAGAGGGAGCGTATGACATAGCTTGTTATAGTTGTGTTGGTGTAATATATGGATAATGAGTCATAGGCTAGGTGCAAAAAGAAAAGGGGCTTGTCTTGTTGGGTTAGAGACTATGCTTTGCTTGGATGTTGTTATTATAGGTTGGGTTATTAGCATGGTTAAACTAGATGAAGGGTGAGTTGTAACTTAGGTAATTATAGGCATGAGAGTAGATGGAATAGGTACCACCAAATTTTGAAATGGAGTGATACTTGACTGAATTGGTTATGGTTATGAAAGTAGGGAAGTCACACCAGGGTTTAGGTAGGATTAGGTAGTTGGTGATGCTAAACTTTGGACATTGTTTATAGTTGGATTACTTGTCGAAGTGGTGGTTTGAGTAACCATGGGGAAAATAGTAGAGGTAGCTGAAACTGAAGTTGTATCCATTATAGAGGTTGGCATACCATAGATTGGGTCACCTGAAGAATTATGGGTTTGGCTCATGGCAAGGTAATGTTGAAGATCTGCCATATTACAATCAAGAAATTTAACAAAATCTTGATCTCCTTTAGGCACAATGGGAATGTGGTTGGCGTTGGGATTATGTTATGTATCTAAAGTATGCTCCATGATAGACTTAGCAACAAGAGGGGAAGGTGGAAGTGGTTGTTGACTTATGCAATTAGTAAGAATTTTGGCTTGAGCTCACATCAATACCATGTAAGAAGTATAAATAGTCTTACTACTTTATATTAGTGATAGAATAAGGAAAAAATAGGTTTGGATGCATGTAAGTGGGTTGTTTTAGCTTGTTATTTTGAGTAAATGAAAATTACATAATCATCAATGTCAGTCGCTTAATCAGTTTCAGTAGTAAAATCCCACCAATGTCGGTGGGATTAACTGATGTCGGTAGCTAAAGTCTACCGATGTTGGTCACTGTGATATCCTGGGAGATGGAAAATCCATAGTTTTAGAATCCTAGAAGTAAAAGATAAGTAAAATAATGGATGCAAGAGGATTGTGTAAGAAGGAAGAACACTCAAAAAACTTGATATAATAGGTTATACAAAATGAGTATTAGAAATAGTGTTTATTTTTTGAATCAATAGGAAAATATTCTTACTTACTCCAAAATATAGAAGGCAATATAAAAGTATAAAAAGAACATTCAGCCACCAACTATTAAATCCTAGGGATTAATTTTAGTCTCATGTAGGCTTATGCCTTAATCAGATAGTGAGAAGAAAAACTGGTTGTCAAAGGTACTAGAAAGCAATCTAGAGCTAGTTTCAAGTTAGTTTTAGTGCTCAAGAGGAAATCTATGTTAGACTAGGTACGTGGCTTGTTATAGCAGTTTGCTTCTTACACTTCATGGACTTGAAGCTAAGCCAGGTTGCTTAGCCAGAATATGCCTTTTGCTTAAACTTTATACTCTTCCAGAGAACAGAGTGGGTTTTCCCTTTGGTGGTGAAATCCAAGTAGGATAACTAGGTAGGGTAAGGTGATCCACCAGGTGATGAAATATTGATGGGCCTTGTCTCAAGTGAGTTTATATGTTAATTTTTGTTAGTTTGATTTGGTAGTGTAACATAATTGCAATAAATCATTCATAATGCTTGTAATTAAATAGGTGAGCTAATATGCAGCAAGCAAACAATGAAGTGTAGTAAGTTTTAAATCCAAATCTGAAATGTTTAGATTCAAATGAAAACAAAGATGAAATAGGAGTAGAGAATGAAATTCACTATCCCAATGTGCATTTAAGAAAGAGATAAAGAAGATATTTTTTTCAATCTTGTAAGAAAAATGATAAATTGTTTTTAAAGGCAAAGAGAAAAGAAGAAAATTTTAGTTTATTGCTTTTAAACAAAAAATAAAATGTTGAATTTTTCATTTTAAGAGAGAAGAGAAGGAGAAAGTGCAAGAAATGAAGTTTTCACTATAATTCACTTATATGAATGCTTAAAACAAGCAATACACCCAAGGAAAACTCTAGGGTCCCACTGGGTGTGCTAGAAATGTTTCACTAAAATTTGTCTATTTCAATTATAAAGAAAAATAGAGAAGAATGATAGGGATAAGTGATTAAAATAAACCCAAGTTTGTTTGCACACTATATCCAGACATTGTGAGCACTCCTCTTTGGCTGGGGAGGACTACCTACAAGTAAGAATACACTACCACAAAATGTTTGTTAGTAGATAAATGAGTGGGCTACCAAGCTATGCACTTATTTCAGGAAGTGTGAAACTTCCTTAGAGATGATAGTCCACTTTTGAGAGATAAAAGAGTAATAAATAACTTAAAGAGAGTGAAAGAGAGATAATGTTACCATTATTCACAACTTGAATGTAGCAAAAAGTAACAGATTACAGGTGGTATATTCTATTTCTATTTTATAAGGTGTTTGGGCAGGTTTTGGAAAGGTTAAAAAATCCACAATCATCGATGTTGGTAAAGAAGTGACTGATATTAGTTATGCTACCAAGGTCGGTGAGTGAAGGTAACTGATGTCAGTTACACTACCAAGGTCGATAGGGGAAATAATTGCCTAAGAGCTTGTAGAAGGATTTTTTAGGTCTGGGAAATGGTTTTGGTTAGGTATGGGAGGTTGGAGAGAGTTGTGAGAGAGAGAGAGATGATTTAGATGGATTTTGTTAGAGGTTTGGTGTGTTAGGTCAAGGGGAAACAAGTAGGGAAGCTTTATAACTCCCTCATGGGGGTTCAATCAAGAATGTGTAAAGTAATTAATAATAGATGTAAAGTGATAGCAAAGTAACTACCTAAAAGACCTACAAAATAAGTGGTATACTTAGTTGAAGTGGTGACTAAATGATAATGATAAGTGTTTGATGGATGGCTCCTATCAGGTAGTCCAAAATGATTCCCTGAACAGAGAAAACAAGTGGATGTTGTTGGTCCTCAAGAGCTTGGTTCTTGATCTTGATTGACTTACATAAGATAACATTAAGCTAAGATGTTGAAAGTTTAATACTAAGAGCTTGGATGCAAATAAGGAGTTTTCTTGATTTTTGCTAACTTGAACATCAGGTTGGAGTTTGGTTTATATAACTGACATCAGTGATCCCATCAATGTCGATCATGGGTTGACCAATGTTGATAGTCTTAGAATAGGTAAAACTACTATTTTTGGCTAGTTTTCTATTGTTCCTCATGCCAAGTGTGGCACCCATTACAAAATGGTAAAAATAGGAAGTTAAGAAGGACGTAATTGGTTAGGAATTTAATTTTGAGGTGAAATTAAGTCTTGGGTAGTTAAGATAAGGGGACTAAATCTTGAGGTGACTCATCAGGTGAGGATCAATCTTAGGATGAGGATGCTAGGTAATGTGGCATAATGGGTTTTTAATTAACTTAATTATGTATTTTAAATTAATTAAATATGTGAGGGGTAAAATCATGGGTTAGGGAGGCTAATCATTATTATTTAAAAATGGGCTTAAGGGAGGTTTTAACACAGGGAGTTATGCACATGTGTGTGGCATAATTTTGGTGTCTATAGGTGCATTATTTTTTAGTGTTTATCAAATCAAGAGCTGGTTCTTATGCATATTTTGGCCATGTATTCATGGTGTTTTATCATGAATCCTACCATCACATGCTATATCAAAAATTAGCTTCATGAAGGTCTACAATCAATGGAGCCAATGAAGTTTCTCTTTGGCACCTTGGCAAATCCTCCCACCCACCTTGATCAATATAACTCATTTGACCATTCTAGTTGTATCATTGCTAATCAAGATGAGCATCTCCTCATTAGTAGGTCCAACTAAATCATTCACACTGATCAATCTTATTCTTCTATTCATCTATTTCATCACTTTGCACCCACTCATCTTTAATTTGTTTTCTAGGTTATATCTTTGAGTTATGCTTGCTAATCATCTCTAACTAAGGCAAAATCATCTTTAGCCAATCTAGGTCCTCTTAATGATTATAACTAGCTATGGGTAAATCATTATTTTATCTTTTATTCTTGATTATAACTACCTTTGGGTAAATCAGCATCCTTTTTAAATCAATGCATGCAAGCATTTTCTCATTTGGATTAATCTCAACCATGGGTTAATTCCAAATTTATTCTTGTTTATTTTTGAGGGACCATCCATCAATAAATGTAATGGAAACTCCCTCAAGGGGGCATCATCATAGGCTTCCCAAAACCATTTGGAGCTTTTTTCTTTAACCATCTTCTTTTTGGTACATAGGCCATCTCTCATTATTTGAGAAGGCATTTCTTCGCCTACAGTTTGCAACATCTCCCCAAATAGGGGCAAACTATAGACACCTAAATCTGGCAACTAATTACCTCTAACCAAGCTTTTAACCAATTTCCACCTAAAGTGCACAATTTGGCCTAAAAATACTAAAACACATTAAATGATGTGAAATTGACATATTCAAATGCTAATTTTGGCTAGGGTATCATTAAATTGGGCAATGCAATTTGTGGGCCAGCTAACATTGATCAAATCATTTCAAGTCAAAATGCAAATTTTGCATCTCGGTGCTCTAGATTACTCTTTTATATCAAATATCTTACACAAGACATGTGCCTTTGTTATTTGGTGTTGGTAACATCCTAAATGGGATAACAGATCCAATGCATCTAACATCGCCTTTCAATTCCAATCCAGTCAAATTTTGGACCAATAACAAGGCATTCTAATTAATTTGAGTAATTTGTGCACAAAGTGCTTAATCATGCTTAGAGCTAATTAAACCAAATTAAGGCCTAATTAAGAATTCCATGGAAACTTATTGAAAACTTATTTTTGGAAATAGATATTGAATATCTGCATTATTATGTGACCTCATTTCTTGGGAAGACATCCCTAGGCCATAAATGCCACAAATATCAGGATTCATACCTCTTGTGCCTCATCAAATCCCTCCCTACCTCTTAATTGATCCTCTATCCCAAATATTTATGATCCTATTTATCAATTTTAATTGCATAAATTAGATTAACCCTTAGCCACACATCTCAATCCTGAGATGGATGGTTCAGGTTGATTTTAGACATTTGAAAAAATCTATAAATAAGAGGCCTTACCACATCATTTCTAATCTATTTTGGTGCAAAGTTATAATGCATAAATATCTTCAATAATCCATTACAATTAGTGTTACCATGTCAAATTGATTCCAAGCCAAGCCAAGCCACAAGCCAAATGTGCCAAGGAGAGATGGAAGTAGCCAAGCTTCCATTGCTAAGGACTTCATTAGAAAAAGCCAAGAAAGCCACTACAACAAGAATTTTGGAGCATCCAAGAAAGGTAAAAGAAGGTTTCTTTTGCATTTTAGTTGTTTGTTTTATTCATATTTGTTAACTAAGCTCTCCTTGGTGTCTAGACCTAGAGATGTTATGCTAGTTAGTGTGTTTCTTTCATTTTGTTTTTATTTTGAAACTAACATGAAATTAACCATCCTCTCTTGAGTCAAATTCCTAGATTCACAGTCATCACACATTATTTTAATCATCTTTATTAGATTTTTTTTAATAGACTCTACCAACCCATTCTCTTGTGGGTAGTAATTAGATGAAGCTTTTAGGGAATATACCATTTCAAAGTGTGAATTAGGAAATTTTAAATCCAAGGAAGGCTTTCATGTTGTCAAAAATTATTGTTTTGGGTGGGCCAAACCTTGCCACAACTTCTTCTAAGAAGCCGACGATCATATTTTTGGTTGCCTCCCTCATCAAGACTGCTTCGGTCCACCTAGTGAAATAATTAGTAGCTATTAGTATCTACTTATGATCAATATTAGAGATCAAATTGATCATATTAATGAAGTATAGGCCCCCTTGTGTGAAGGGCTCATTAGTCACAATCAGGTTAAGAGGCATGGTAGAAATTTCCCTCTTTCCTATAAAGAATTGGCATTTTTGGCACTTCCTAATTGCTTGATGGTAGTCTATAAACATGGTCAGCTAGTAATACCCTATATGCATGATTTTTATCATGGTGGTTTTAGTTGAAAAGTGGCCACCTGGTGGAGTGAAGTGTATATATTAAATAATTTTATCCACTTAGGGCTTATCAATGCATCAAAGGAGACCTCTATTAAAATTTCTCTTGAACAAGACCCCTTGGACTAGTGTGTAGCTAGACCCTGACAACCTATAAAAGTGCCTTTTAAGCATGAAGAGCCCATCAAGATACTAGTCAGTCTACATAAAGTGGACTCTATTGATCACCCAAGACTTGTTGGATTAGAATTAGTTTACCAGGGATGATTCTAGCGTGTTTTGATCCTCTTTCATGATGTCTACACATTGATCTATATACTCATAGATTTCTTTTCCTCTAATTACTTTTGTCATCTTGACTTTTACATCATATTTTAGGATCTTTCTAATCTAATTCACCCTTTTTATATAATGTTCCCTTCTATGATGTACTCACGGATGCTGGAGTGTGCCATGTACACCATGATTTTACTACCCACCACAAGGTGCCTAAACTTTTTAAGGCCTTTGATGATGGAAAAGGCTTTTCTCTCCATGAAGTTGTATTTGGATTCATACTCATGCAATTTTCTAGATTATAATGTCATCGAGTGTTCATAACTTCCCTCTTTTTCCTTTTGTGTTAACATAGTTGTGAGGCTATGCTCACTCCCATATACGTACATAATGAAATCCCTAGAAAACTTGGGGTTAATAAGCACGATCATGGCAGATATTACGCCTTTGATTTTTTCAAATGTTGTTCTTTTTTCAAGTGTCCATTTGAATGTCTAGTCCTTTTTTAGCATTAAAGTGATTGGTCTAACCAATCCAATGAAATTAGATATAAACCTACTAATGAAATTAATCTTTTCAAGGAAACATTAGACCCCTTTCTTGTTTATTGGCGAATCCAAGTCTCTTATGGATTTTATCCTCTCTAGATCAATAGTGATCCCATCTTTGGATACCACATATCTGAGCAGCTTTCCCTGAGGGACTTCAAAGACACATTTCTTAAGGTTTAGAGACACCCTAAATTCTTGGAATTTTTTTAATACCTTCTCTAGATGGTCAAAGTGATCCCCCTTCTTCTTATAAAACACAATGAGGTCTTCTAGGTAGATGAGGATGATTTCATTAATTATCCCCTTGAAGGCTACATCCATTGCTCACTAAAATGTTGCACTGATATTAGAAAGGTCAAAAGGCATCTTTACGTACATGAAGGTTCCTCATTTTGTGGTGAAGGTGGTCTTGTGTTGGTCTTCTTCATTCACCCATACTTGATTGTACCTGAAGAATCCATCTAGCGGGGAAAACATCTCTACACTCACTACCATATAGAAGATTTACATCATATAGGGGAGGGGGTAATGGTATTTTAGGGATGCCTTATTTAGATCTCAAAAATCTACACAGTTGGATTTCTCCACTTTTCTTCCACACAAGAACTAGATTTGAAACCCAAATTAAATACTTGATTTGGGTATATGATCTTTGAGTCAATTAGTTTCCTTAGCACCTGGGTCATCAAGGACTAAATATTTGTGTTTAAGGGCCTTTATTTCTACCAAATTAGCTTGGACCCTTCCACCAAATCTATGGTGTGTTGAATAATCCCATGGTTGTATCCCTTTAAGTTATCATAAGTCCACATGATGACTCCTTTGTATTTATCACAAAAAGATACTAACTACTCCTTGTCCTTTTGGGTAAATTCTTTTCTAATTTTCAAATTTCTTCCACCCCCAACATCAAGCTTATAGTAATCACCATTATTCATAATAAACTTGTGTTTCTCATTTCTTACATCATCAGAGTCAAAAATATTTTCTAGGGTGATGAGACCCTTCAAAAATTTATTCATCTTTAATTGTATTATTTGGTCCCCATAGACCTCCTCAATTTTTGACTATAATTGTTCCATAAACTTGCATGAATATTGGAGGAACATCACAATCTGAGAATCACTTTTGAACAACTTCTATTTTTTGTCATTGTCTGGGATAGTTGGCCTAATGATTACTTGTACCACTTACTCATTGGTGAATAACTTCATCATAGGGTCAAATTAGGAGCCTATGGTTTCCATCCTATCAACCTCCACATTTAAAATTCTTGGGATGATCTAAATGTTGAAATATTTGAAATATTCAATTAGGTCCTATATACTATGGTGGTAAGACCTCATACACATGTTTTTTATAGATTTTACCCCTCTGACCTACCTCACTACTAATTTTGAATCACTGAATACCTTTAGTTGTTTGATGCTCATTAGTTCGATGAGGTTGAGGCCATGAACTAGAGCCTCATATTTAGCCTCATTATTAGTACATACATACTAAAATTGGAAGGCCTAAAGGGTTTATTTTCTATAAGGAGATTTTAGACAAATGCCAGCTCTAGAGCTAGTCTTGTACTTTACACCATTGAAATTTAGAGTCTAGAGGTCAGACTCATCCTTAATTCTTTCTTTTTGATATCCTTCATCCCTTAAGACTTTTGAAATGGCATGGTACTCATCAGGGATTACATAGGTTCTAAGGCCCATGGCATCAAAGTTTGTGAATGGGTCATTTTCAATAAACTCATTGATAAGGGGCTCCTCTTTTGGGCTTTTATTATCTGCTACCTTTTCTTCTTCAAGCATCTCTATATAGCATGTCTCCATCATTAAAAAGGAGGTGTGTGTTGCTTCTAGGTTTTCCATCACTTTATTTTCTATGTGTTTTGGGTGGAGTAGTTCAAACAATAATTTTAACTTTAAACCATACTTGGTCCTTAGAATTAAATGAGACTGGTCCAATGATAGGTATCCACCAATTTTGGTAGTAAAATATCTTGATAAACATAGCTCAAACACCAGAAGAATATCTATTACCTTAATGTCTTGAGGTATAGTGATGTTATGGCAAGATTACAATGTGAGTGAAAAACCCTGGATGATCCCTAGGGTTTGGACCTTCTTCCAATCTAGCTGCATTACCCCTTTGTTCAAGGGTTCATGCTTTAATTTTAGTGTATTAGATATTTTTTTAGGTATGACTATTATAATTTCACCTGAATCCATCATGGAATTATGCAATAATTCTTTCCCATAATTAATGTTAAATAGAATGGGGTAGGTTTTGTTTTGCTTACCCCTTCTTTGGTATTGACAAATGCAGAGCATATCTAGGGTTGTGCATTCATGTTAAATTCTTTCCATTTTGTCTTTTTAGGATTTGTAGTCAACTTTCTTTGTGCAAGCTCTTCCTTCTGCTCTAAGTATTCCTTCAATAGAGTCTTCTATTTTAGGATAGACTAGACATCCTAGAGGGAAACATTGGCTAGAACCTTCTTCAATTGCTCTATAACATTGTATGACCCTAGAGGTGGCACATCATGATCTTTTGCCTTAATTTGTATTGCCTCACTCTATCTCAGGTAGACTACAAGTGGAGGTTAAGGTGCTAGGGTCTTTTTGAAATTTACATTGGGCCTTGCAAAAGCTTTGGGACTCTCATATAGCCTTTTATTCAAGCAATTATAGTATTCTAATTATACTTATGGGGTTTTATATAGGAACCTCATTTGTGTAGACCATGTCTTTGCCTTCTACCCAAGAGAACATGTGTTCTAGAGTTATTTCTTCTTCTTGGTCTAGGGACATCCCTTGTATTTATGTCATCAAGATTACATCCTCAATCCCTAGGGATTGATACGTGTAGGCTGAGTTAGGTGCATTCCCTTATCATTGTTTCTCAGTAACCTTTTTCTATAAATTATCCCTTGGACAATGTTATGGCCTATGGGTATCATTTTAAGGAAATTACCATGAGTTAAAATCATTGGTTGAGTTATTCTAACCAACCATTAGCTCTCTACTCACATTTGGTGATACCATGTGTAAAGGATATATAACCATAACTATCTTATTTATGTATTACATCTGATGATTTAGCACCTAATGGTTGGGATCTTGGTGATTTGATGCTTGGTAGTTTGGCCTTTACCTCTCTTGGTATTGATTTTGTTAGTAAGGTGGTCTCCTTTCTTGGTATCTATTAAAAGAAGGCTTTGGAGGCATCATTTATTATCTTCTGAGATTGATTATCTCATTAGAGAAATTTCATAGAATACTTTTCATATCATTCATCTTTACCACTAGTGAAGGTATGGTAGATGTGCTTACTTGAGTGGCTGGGTACATACATAGAAGTAAGTAGGGCTCTTAAAGTGCTCAGGAACTCTTCCAGTAGAGGTATGGACATTTTTGGGAACATCAGCATCGATGATCAAGGGGAAGCCTCCCCACATTGATTAGGTTGTTCTTAGCCCTTATTGTGATGTCATATACATCCAAAAACATATGTCCTCCTAGAGATTGAATCATGACTTCAATCTCTAAATTAAGGACCTTGAGGTAAAAAATGATGGCTATGCCCATGAGTGGTTGAGCCACCAACAAGATCCTTTGCCAAGTTTTTTTAAACCTAGTGTTAAAATCAACCATGGCCTCTCATGCAGCCCTTTTGATGTTTATCAACTAATTTAAGAGGGATGATCAATCTACCTTCTCATTGAACCACTCAAATAACTTGTCGCCTAGGTCATCCTAGGTTCTGGTTGAGTTGGTTGGTAAATATTGATACGAATCAATAGCCTACCCCTTGAAAGAGGTTGTTAGTAGCCTTAAGGCTATGTTCTATATGTTGACATAGTCAATAGTGCACACACTTACCACATCTTAGAGATGTTTAGTTGCTATCTTTAAATCTTCTCAAAAAAACTTAGGGAGTGCCTTCAAAGTGTTTATATGGATGGGGTCCCATAATGCCAGTGGTGTTGGAGGAATAAGTGGGTTGCCATCATCCCATGACACAAAGTTCCTCGATGGACCTAGGTGCACCCTTTGTTGTTGTTTTTGTTGTTATTTTTGTGTAGTGTTAGACCCTAAGGATCTCAATAGAATAGGGGATCCCAAAGGTGGTGTTAGAAGATTCAAATTATTTTTAGTTTGTGACCTCAGTATGGGCTTGTAGCTCATTAACTCATGTTCTTAGTCATTCAAACTGATAGAGGTCCCATTGGGAATGCCAAAAAAGATTTAACTATTGACACCTAATATTTTATTTTCAAGTTAAATATCCATCTTTGGGAATCTTTACAGATGTGGGATGGAATGTAGTCTCTAAAACAAGCTTTAAGATTTTAGAAGATGACTCTTTATTCAAATTTGGGGGGTGAAAAGGGATAGAAGAAAGGAAAACAAATAACATGAAATTAAATCTAATCTAAAGTGATACACTGAGAGATTTGAAACATTAACATATGATTTCATAAAATAGATTATATCTTCAAGCACCATAGACCATAAGGGAGCATAAAACATGAACTACAGTCTACTATGTAAATGAAGACCCAAACTATAGAAGAAAAAGAAGATAAATAATAAGCAGAGATAATTTTTCACTCCAAATAACATAGAATATCATATTCTCTTCATTGTAGATGAAGAACATAATACAGAAGCCCATAAGGGGCACATACAAAGCATCTAATCACATCCATGAGGTACACTTGCTAAGGTTATAGAATAGAAAAATGCTAACTGCTACTTTTCCTAATCTATTATAATTTTTGAGTGTGGAGCCCTTTGGGGCTATCACATGACCTTAGGAGTATATTTTTGGGGCCTAAAGAGCTCCATAAATGTGGGGAACATAGTTTTCCATACTCCACCTTTTATGGAACCTTGCTCCACATGTGAGAGGAATATTCTTTGTATTTTATAATTTTTATATTTCCATCTTTTTTGGAGTTAGTTGTTAGATGCCTTTTTCTCATGTTGACTTCCTTGATTTTAAGGAGCTAGTTTTTTATTATAAAAAGGGTATGCCTTCTTTGTTTCTAGGAGTTGGTTGTGATCACATGTTGTTGGAAAATGTACCTTAAAAGGTAGAGACTCTATCTTGGCATGTTCCTTCTTGGATGAGATTTTGGATGAGCTTGATGAGGTGGAACTGAGGTGTTCTTAGTAGATGATGTTTATCTTGGATAAGCATGACACAATTTCTCCCATTTTTTGGATTTTATTTTATTTGATATATATACTAGTGTGGTGTGGATTTGTAGGGTGTGGCTTTGAGGATCAGATTCAAAGTGCAGATGTTTTTGCAAAGTGTAGGTGTTTATTTTAGGGTGTGGTATATCAGCTTGTGAGATAAGGTATTGAGTAGGTGCAGGTGAAAGTGTAGCATTTATTTATGCAACATTTTTATAAGAGATTTTCTATCTCTATGAGAATTCATTATAATCTTGTTTTTTAGATTACATTTTTATTTGAGGACTTTCTTAGCATATTTAGCCCACATTGGGTAAATGACATTAGATTTGTGTTATGTGTGATTGATTATAGTTCTCTCCATTTTATGTTTTGATTTAACTATGATTTGAGGAATGTTTCCATGATGCATGCTAGTACATAATTTAGATCCGATTTATGGTCATATTAAATCTGGTTTAAAATTTTTTTAATTCCTAATAGTAATGGATGCTCATAAAAACATAAAGAGATAAAAATGATAACCATCCCTTTTCAAAAGAGATGAGCTTAGAATAAATAATGGAGGAGGTTGCCTGAGGAGAGAGACACTTGAAGATTCTAGCACTCATACCCATGATGATGCCATTACAACTAAAAAGAGGATCTTGAGCTCATGAGTGCAGTTAAACTCTGGATCCTAAATATGGCACAACTACATCATTCTTTTATAGCCACTACACTTAGGAGAAGTAAAGTGGTGCCATGTGTATACTCCTAGACATATCATACCTATGCCACATTCCACAATCTTGGTTCCCCCTTAAAATCAATGGTTTAAACTTTAAGTTAATCTTAAAGTGTTTCAAAAGCTTTGCTCAATAGGAGGGGCTCACACTCTCATCCAATGCTGTTGAATTAAGTTCTGGCAAACCAACATTACTCTTAAGAAAGTGCAAGGATGACATGTGTTGATCTGGTACTTCTTAGGAGGGATCAAGGACTTTTATGGTGAGATTGAGCATAAGACCACCATGTGTTGAGTTGGTACTTCATCAAAGTGAGTTGAAAGTCTCCTCAAGTTGGATGAGCATTAGACCACCATGTGGAAGAAGTAGATGGAGGTTGGTACTTAAGCAAAATTCAAAAAGGGGGTTTTGAAGGAAGAAGGGGTCGAAAGGGGAGCCACCAAAAGGTGTCAAGGAACTTCTAATTGATGAATAAGCCTAAATCTAGGGGTGAACTATTCTAAAAAATAACAACTATGGATTTTTGATCCACATGTCCAAATTTTGATCATGATTCACTCATTCATAAATGCCAATAATCCTATTATATAGCCTTTAAATCTCACAAAACAAAAATCAATCTTTGAACTAAGTTAATTTTCATCTTGTCATCTGTAAAGACCCTCTTCCTAATCATCAAGACAACACTAAAAAGCCTACTCCTTCCACCAACAATGTTGAAAGTCTTATAGACCAAAATATTAAAGATAATTTGGTAAATATGAATAATATGTGAATATTAGTTGCTTTCATTGATTCTCATCCTATCCACATACACCAAACATCCCCAACATTCCATATTACCCAAGATTCTTTCCCATCTTAGCTAATATATTTGGGGCAAGAGAACCTTATCTCTTTCTATGAACCAATTCCAACACCTCAATTAGATAACACCTCTCACACTATTTATAAAATTCCCCTAACATCTACACCCATCAAAAACATTGCTCTAACTCCAAATAATATTTCTTCAAATCATTCACAAGACATACCTAAATCAACCACCCCATCATCTCAAGATAATCAATTAAATTGTTCTTAAACTAAATTGACCATATCTAATCAACACAAGCTTGAATGCACTTATAATTCTCCTTCCTAGAAGCTCCTCAAATATTATTCACCTCTATCTAGCAATCCCCCCATTGGTTATGATGAGTGGGACCCTATCACAAAACTTTCCAATCTCTCATCTCAATTACCCTTTCTTGAACTCATGCAAACTTCTTTGCATCATGACAACCACCTGATGTAACTATTATTTGAAATAAACATCCCACATCCTCCCTTAGTAAGATGTGAATCCACCTTATCTAGGTTATAAAATAGCATCTTTCATCAATGTAAAGATATCTCTATACACATTGATGAAACAATAAACACTTCTCTTTCCCTTAAATTCTTTATTGCTTTCATGATCCTAGATGAGATTCTACTTCATGTGGATGATCCTCCACTATTTATCAACATCTCAATTAATGATATCCAAGTCAAATTTGCTTTGATTGATGAGGGTTTAGGTACTTGTGTCACCTTCCTCAAATTCATTAAAACTATTGGATATTTTGAGTATAATCTTAAATCCATGTGCAACACATGTCAAGGTTATGATCAAATGGAAATGCTTCCTTTGGGTTGTGTGTGGCTTATTATTACCAGCCCTCCTATCATTGTCTAAGTGAATGTTATGATATTTAATTTTCCCCTTTCTTAAAACATCTTGTTTGGTAGGCCTTGGACTCATCGCATGAGGGTTGTCACCTCTTTTGCCTAACAATGTGTTAAGTTCCCCATAATGGTGCTATATATCATATTCAAGGAGACACCAACCCTTGTAATTTTAAATAATTTCAAGAATGTGGTGTATTTAAAATTCCAACCCTTGAACCCCTATCGAGTGTTTTATTCTAGGAATCTCAACATTTTAATCTTCCTATCAACTCTAGTTGAGGTTATCATGGTCACCCTAAACTCATCAGAAACATACCAATTATACTCTTAGACTCCTATGATGATGAGATAGATGAAATAAACCTCAATATCAAAAATTCATATTTCTCCCCTCATCACATCACCCAAATTCCACTATCTCTGAAGCCACATTCCCACTAGCCACCTATCAATGATATACTAGTGGTACTAACCAAAAATTAGCATTCTATTCATCATGCCACTTTTAATGAAAAGGTCATACCTACCTAAACCATTTACCTTCATACACCTAATTATAATGATGGTTATACTTTAGTTTATCCATTTCTAGGAGGTCTTGTCCAAGCTAGAGATGTTGAGATCCTTCGTTATCATTTTTATTTATTTTAGTCTTTTCATTTATCTTATCGTATTCCATCTTATATAGTTCCTAATTCTAGTATTATTCCTCTTGTTTAAAGGGTAGAGATGGAATTTTCACATGGCATACCTCCAATTTCTATAGAGCCTCTTAGGAGCATGTTTATATATCATACTATGATACGCCCCTTTTGCTTTTCTAGATACAAGGACCCCTATAGCCTATTTCCCCTAGATATGCTTACTACTTCCCTTAAACCCTATGTGCATACTACTCCTCCCTCCATTAATCTAGTCTAGATCTTATTCCAACTCTATCCATATTTGAGCCTCATCTTATACCTAATTTTACTTCTCCTTCAAACTACCCTAGCCTAGTCTCTCTACTAGCCCCACCTTCCCTTGGTGATGGCCTTCTTCCTTTACCACATCTTGATCCCCTACCCACCTAATGGTAAAATAAACCTTACTATGATATTCATAAATTTATCAACCATTAGACTCAAGACATCTAGTTATACCAGCCTTCTCTAGATCTTGTTTCTACTCCTTCCATTAGTAGACCCACAAAGTATACTAATAAGAATATTTGTTGCTTCTATAACACAAATAATCACTCCTCTACCCATTTTTGAAAGCTTTGATAATATATCAACACATTTCATCCTACCCTTCCTTAGCCTAAAGATAAGGCTATACCTCCTCCAAAGTTATTGCCTGAGTATATTCCAAAATATGGAGAGGTATATTGACTTTGGCACTATTGTGGTACCCATCACATTGATTTTTATTGTATCCTCTAGTATCATCTACATGATCAACTTATGACCATTCCTACACCCACTATTCCCCCTCCTATGTGTTGTCCACATAATAAGTCTCTTTCTTTATCACTTATGGCTCCCACACCACCTATGGTTCCTCTTTCACCTATGGATCATATTCCATCTACATATTTTCCCCCACCTATGGTCCCTTCTCCATTGGTGGTGGCATCTCCTTGTCTTGTATCTATAATTCCTATTCTAACATATATTTCCCTTCTTGATTATTTTACACATGAGGGCCCTCATGAGCATGATCCTTTAACTATACCTACATTTTCTATAGATGAGATTCGATGAGAGGTCTTTTCACATATTTCCCTTAGGATTAATGAGACTCTTACAATAGTTAGGTTTCAACTTCATAGAGATATATCAAATGTTATGGATAATATTTATGGATAGATTTATCATTATTTGTGAACACGTCATGGTTTTCTTTCACTTTCTTCTTCATTATGATTTTTGGCCTGGACTCATGATCCACTTTTTTATATATCTTATATCATTTGACTATGTGTTAAATTTTGCTTCACTTATATCTTTCACATGGCTCTTTGTATTTTGCATTATGTGTTTATATGGTTTCATTTATTTCATATTCTCTTATGGCTTCTTGTCATTCCTTCCATGATTGCATGCTTATATTTATGAGTTCATTTTTTTCCATTGATGTCTTTATCTTCTCTCATGTTTGTTTGCTACCTTATCTCATCCAACATGGATAATTAATATTATGACTTGGTTCTACAAATTTGTGTTCCCCTTAGTAATCCTTATTTACCATGTGATCAATTATCAAACAAGTCATCTCATTGTACTCATATTCTTAATAATCCACTTTGGATCTCCTTTATTCCCTTATTTATGTTTTCAAACTAAAAATTCACATGGTTTAAACTTGAGATAACATATTGGTTCATAGGCAAGCTTAAGTGTTTAGTCAGTCATGTCTTTGGATACTAAGCTTCTTTTAGCAAAAGTCTAAATCTCATTTGTGTGTATCACATTTATCCCTCATGTTAGTTATTCCAAATCCATATGGAGGAAGAATCATAAAATCCATAAAAATTTAAAATCTAAATCATTTAAACAAAAGGCAATGATATAATAGGTGGCATACAAATTTTAAAAGTCAAATCACACTAAAAGACGGGATTCATAATACATCTCCTTGTTTCTAATCAAAGATAAAACTCTAAAATTAGCTCAATAATAGAGTTGAGGTCCATTGGGATTTGGTAAGATGTTAGATTGTAAAAAGAGAATAAAATCTTTTAGTGTGACCTACTTTCTCACACAAGTACCCAATTTTCATAGTAGACCAACAACTCTGTAAGAGGTCTTGAGGAATGGGAAACATGTTTTGGAAAGGTAGGTCCATTTTATTTTTATTTTTCATATAACCAAATGAGTCAATATTAGTATCTCACTTATTTTCATATCAAAATTTTAGCTTATTGTGAATGGGTATCCTTTGTATTTTGATGGTCACTAGATACTTAGTGTCTTTTTTATGTACTTAGTGTGCCTCATGTTTCCTAAGGTCTTCTCAAAGATGCCTGCATTTTATTTTTTACATTACCTATTTCAATTACAACAATCCTAATATTTACCCTTGACAAATATTGTTTATTAACTAATCTTTCCCCCTAGGATTTCCATTTGTGAGTTGTAATGTAAACCCATGGATAAGACTAAGCCTTCCTCATAAATTACCACATCACAAGCCACCTTTTAAAATCATTCACACATTTATTTCCACATCATTGGTGTTCCTTTTGTGAGTTGCAGTGTAAGACCATGGATAGGACCAGGCCTTCCTCATAAATTACCACATCACAAACCACATTTTAAAATCATTCCCACATTTGTTTCTACCTCATTGGTGTTCCCTTTATGAGTTGCAGTGCAAGACCATGGATAAGACCAAGCCTTCCTCATAAAATATTCCAATACCCAAGTCATAATGAAATTACATGTGTCAAATTTGAGATAAATAGTGTTTTATTATGAGTTACACATCATTGACATGTTTCTTATCTTTATATAGTATGTTTTATGCTTACTTCATTTCTCTTTCACTTTTATCTTATTATTTTCTAATTGCATGTATGCTTACAACCGTTTCCTTAAATTTTTGATACTTCCCATCTTGAATTAGTGTGATCAATTTAATTTCATTTTTCCAATTTTGTTTCTCTTTTATACCTCCCAATGTGATTTAGTATGATTGATTAACTTAATTATTTTATTTTTATACTATTTGGTTTTCATGTGCCTTCCATTTTATTAGATTAATTTCATACTTCCCAACATGATATATTGTGATTTTATTTGTTTTAACTTGGTGAAAATATTTTACATGGTTTTAAAATATTTGTTACCCTTTTTTTAACATTTTTGATTTATTATATTCAGTCATCTTTTATTATTAAACATTTCCCATCATGATATAGTTTGTAGTACATTTGTTTTTTATTACTTATACTTTTCCAAGTCCTTTTTTCCTTTTTATTTTTAACCAAGCATGTGTATCACATAACATTAGAAAATAAAACACTTAACATATATTTCCCATAGCATATACAACAAAAGCTAAATACATGTGCTAGAAATGAATATATCTATGCCTCAACATCCAAACCCAAAAATAACTCATGAGATCAAATACAACATTTCTCACCAATGATGGTGTCACCAACCACCATATCTCCATCTTCTTTCCCACTGAGTACAATCTCTCCATATACACTTTTTCCAATCATCTCCTCTATAGGTCACCTCCACACTATTGAAAAACTAAGAGTCACCACTCAAGCATATTGTGATCCTCTTCTTAGAGGAGCCTCTAAGGACCAGCTATGTCTAGAAGTGGTTGGTGGGTCCTCTTATGATGTATCCCTCACCTACACCTGATCTTACTAATGGTGTTTCCATTTGTAGTGTATAAATGGTGGTAAATATTAATATTAATATTAATGTTGTGGTGCTTGTTTTAGGCCTACATCCACATCCATGATGTCTCCCCCTACTGGCCCCATTTCCATGCTTGACCAGTCCATGTTCTAACTCATTATGGCCTGATCATAGGTATTTTTACTAGGAATCCTCCTCCCCCTCTCCCCTTTATCTCTTTATTATGATGTGCTCAATAAGTAGGCACTAATAGAGGGACCATTGGGTGTGGGAGTTTTAACTATCCTAGAAATCACACTACCATATATGGCTTTACCTATGAGGTGTGGCCTGTGATGTGTACCCATGCCAACCCTATAGCAATGGTCAACCAACTAGGCCATAAAGTACTAATTTGCATATATGTATACCACATGATCTCTCTTCATATGATACTCTATAGATCTGGCACATGGGGTATATCCTGAGCTACATGGTCTTATCTCCATCTCATAACCTGAGATAACCTATCATCGACCACATAGGCTAACCCAACTAGCTAATACATGGGGAACCTTTCATATATCCAAACACTCAATAAAATAATAGGCCCCATGGTATTTTTCCCTTTATATATCATCTCATACAAATCATATATGAGCTAGACATAGAATATAGCCCCAAAATTATAGTTTTCCTTGATCTAATACCAACTGAAACAAGGCTATCATGTATAATAGTACATTGTCATCTAACTTGTGATATATCACTTGTGTTGTCATAAGTCCTATCATGGATTTCTATATGTTCAAAATTTTCTCAATATAGATGTTAAATAAACTCACCCTCAATCCATTTTATATCCTATCTAAGCACCTCACCTACTAGGCTAGTGCTTGTCTCTCCTCTAGATCCTCCAATGTGTCAGTGATTAGTGTCCCTCCTATAGGTAGTACAAGCAATGCATAGACATCATTTAGTGTGATACCCACCTCAATGGTATTCCCATCCACCACCCTTTCAAAAGTGTTGGTCAACCATTCTCATTCTCTAAGGAACATGATAATGAGATCAACACTCAGTAGGATCCACCTCATCTCCATGATGCCTATGAAGCCTATCATAACCAGTTGTGATCTATCCACATCATTCAACTGATCCAATAAATTTGGTAGCCATGATACATCTATCAAGCATAAATATCTCCATCATTTATATAAAATATCAAAAAATAAAGGATGTATTAGATCTCTGTGTCATCAATAATGCAAATACATTCTTAAAAATTCATAAATTAACTACTTAAATCAAACTTGTTGATTTAGTTTCTCAATTTCCTAATTTTCCTAGAGAATCAGCCAATTTAATACTAAATTGGCCATTATCATTTTCAATTAAATCATCCCATTTGATACAAAATTGGCCATCCTCTCACCTTAACATACTAAATTGGCCTTATAATACATATTTGCCCTCATTTTTTAGACTATATCGACCCTCTTCCAGAAACTAGATCAACCCTCTGATACACAATCAGCCTTATCTTCCCCACTAAGTCATCCCACTGCTATGTAGTTGAGATCTTGTTATAATACTAAATCAGCCCACTATTGGATAATCGGCCCCAACGTTCAGCTTGCCTTATAGATTAAGTCGACCAGGTTGACTCTATTCTTCCACAATGGCAACTTTTTGATCATTTACCATAAATGCCTTAAGCATTTATTGGTCTAACTTCTTCCTACCCAATATCTTGTTCTACCCCTAATCTACCATAAAATTTCCTAGGGTTAATTCTAGTGTATATATTTTTCCTACCAATCAATTTTATTTATCTAGCTCAATTTCAAATAAAAATACTCAAAAAATTTAAATTCTCAAATTCTTACCTGTGATGCACTCATTATAGCCACTATGCATCCTCCCCATATCAACTATCATCTCCTCACCATGATATCTCTCTAGTCTCAAAATGGGTCTCTCAAATCTTTATTTTCTCAAAATAGTAAAAATAATAAATGAATTATTTTTTGCACTATTTATATTTACTATTCAAAATTATTTCCCTTTCAAATATTAACTACTAGATTCCATCTTTTGATCATATCTCTATTTCTACTAGCTCTTTTTCTGAATCAAAAAAAAAATTAGAATCCAGACATTATAGATAATTTTTTCACCTATTACATGTAATATTTTATTTTATTTTTTAAATCTCTCTTTTTTGCTCTTTTTTTCTAATTTCTATAGGCTCACGTAATGGTCCCTAAATTAGACATGTTCACATTTATTTCATCTAATTATTTATCTATAACACTAGATAAAAAAAGGTATGCATTTTTCAGTTTTGTCCTTTTTTAATCTTATTTGCTCCCTACTATAATTTATTTAGCTTTAGCATTGTGTGTTACTATGTTCTTTTCCTAAAGCACCATCCCATGTTCCACCTAAGTGACACATGATGATCTTCAAGTGAAGCATATGTATACACATAATATTTTCAAACTTTATAAATTATTGATATTTTCTCTCTTGTAGGAACCCATCGAGTCTCAATCTCTCTAAGTTCATTCCTTAAGGGATACACTAAGAAAGGGGTGGGTAGACCATTAGTGCTTCATAATATTATTGTCCCTATACTACCACTTGACATCTACATAACCATCTCCTAAAAACACTCCCCTAAGATTTGACTCCTTTTTATCACCCTATTATAGTCATTTTACACCTTCATTATCCCTTCCCTATCCCAAAACCATTTCTAATGGTTTAAAATATATTATCGACCCCATTGACCATGTGCTCTAATTGATAAAACTCATTTAGGGTCTAGGTTAGCCCCTAGCCGACCTAAATCAAGACCTAATTTGATTTTGTAAATAATGATACATATTTGATTGGGTTGACCCTATCAAATAAACTTTTAGAAAGGTTTGGGGTTAGATCCAATTATATATACACATTCATTTTGTCATTTGTTAAGAGAAGAAGAATAATATATATTGCACATCTACTTATATACCATTCTACTTGAGGAGCATAGCGTAGGGTTTCAATATTTTCTTTGGAGATACATATCTTGTCTTATGGATAAGTATTTTAGATACATAGAGAGGTCATGTAATCTAGCACTGACTTATCCTTGTTATCCTTACATACCAAAAAAACCTCTTGTGAAGCACCTTGGCCAAGGGAGAGATTAAGGCTTGGTGGGTTCATCTTCAAAGGTAAGTATTCCTAACTTTGTTCCTCCTTTGTAAGAGTAGATATATTTGTATTTTTACTTATCTCCCATGCATTAGGATTTTGTATGCATTAGCATGAGTATATATCTCCTATGCATGTTTAATTTTTATGTTTATTACCCCCACTTTGTGCCACAAGATTTGGTGAGCACTAGATTAGATTTATCTTTGATTTTTTCATTTATACTTACTGAATATGAAAACATAGGACCTAGTTATGGTTATTGTATAGTTTTTCTTGAATAGAGGTTGTGGAACCCTCCCTAGTGATATTATTTTGGTAAGAGATACCTTGTTTAGGTCTATCAGATACATCTTGGTCATGACCCCAAATATCTAATGTATCAAAAATTGAAAGTGTAAGTAGGATTTATCTTCTTCAAGTTGGGATTGATTTATAGATCAGTTGTATTTCCCTTTGCATACAAAAGGTATATCCTTAATTTCATGGATATAAGGTTATCCTAATAATAGATTGTAAGATAATTCTAGGTCCAAAACATAGCATAGAGTGTCATGGATCAAAGTCCCAATGACCAATGAAAAGTTAATAGTACCTTGAGATTCCCATTCTTCATTATTATATGCCTTGATAACAATAGTATCTATATGCAAGTCGATCGATGTATATCCAAGATGTTTGCTAAACTTCAAAGACACAATGTTGAGGCCTAAACCATTATCTACAAGTATGAATTTAACTCTATGGTTTTTTATACTAACCTTGATGTAAAATAGGTTATTATGTAGCGGTCCCAAGGATTACATGTCATTTTGGTCGAAGGTAATACATTAGCCAGGGGCCAAGTGTCCTACCATAGCTTGGAATTTATCAGAAGTGATGTTATTTGGTATAATATATTGGCTCAAGTACTCATTCAAGATGTCTTTATGGATGCTAGATGTACATATCAAATCCATGATGGATATTTGTGTAGGTGTCTTCTTTAGCTACTCCATAATGTCATAGGTTTTTATTTCAATTTTGGTATTTGGTTTGTCTCTAATAGGCATGGAGGTCTTAATGGGCTCATTTGTGGTATTTGGCTATGGTAACTTGATAGTGATCTTGGCTCATCAATTTGTGATTACAAAATCTTGATCTGGTACTTGGCTTTGGTAGTTGGTTGGGGAGGTAATGGGTCTTGGAATGGTTATTTTAAGGTGGTGTTGAGTCTAGCTTCTAACACAGTCTAAAGAAGAATTACCAACATAAGAGGGTTGATAAGCATTACTTGGATGATAGATATTTTTGGGAGAAGGTTTAGGTATATTGATAATTTTTCAGGGAGTAATGGTGATAGTGGTAACATGACCCCTTGAAACATGTCCTACAACATTGTTATAGGTTTGCAAAACAACATGATGGCTTCCTTAGTTCTAACCATTTTTTTGTCATTATTATGGTGAAGTTATTTTCCTTTTTTTTTTTATTATTATTATTATTATTTTTGGTACTTCTACTAGTTTTTTTATTATTGTGTTGGGAAAATGGATTTTTGTAGATGTACAAGTTATGATTGGTCATAGGAGCATGCGTGTTTTTTAATATCTCTCCATTTTCTAATATATTTTCAATCAAATTCCTAAGTTGGATACATTGACATATATAATGTCCTTTGACATGATTGTACTCACAAAATTTATGTTCTTTGTACCAATCAAGAAAGGGAATCCCCTTAGGAAATGACTTTGATATTGGAAAACTGATCATATTTTCCTGAACCAATTTAAAGAACACAAATCCAATAGACTCACCAAGGTCACTAAATTCTCTTGCAATGGGAAATATTCTCTTTAGAGGAGGGGCTTGAAATTGGTTTTGATTATGTGGTTTTTGGTTTTGTGGGGGCCTTGGCTAAATGTATGTAGGTGGTGGTTGTTTAATGGGTGGAGGTAAATGGACATCCAATGTTTTCACCATCTAAACATGGAAAGATTTAGGGAACCCATTGCCAACAACATTCTTATTTAATTTGGCATGAAGTGGTATTAAAGATGGTATTTGAATTAGGTTCTAATTATGATTATGGCCTTAGTTCTAGTCTAATTCTAGTTCTACTAGCCTTAATGCTAATTTTGTCTTTAGTTAGAATAAAATAGTTTGATTATCCCTTTGTTGATAAAAACTTTTTCAATATGTATTCCTTTCTCTATAATTTTTTCAAATGTATGAGCACATTTCAGCTCAAGATGATAATATATCTTTTTGTGTAGTCTCCCTGTAAATATTTCATCCAATTATTTATCTAGAAAATTATGAGTAAACCAACTTATGAGTGGTCTCTAAAGTTACAAGTATACAGTGAATATTTCACTAATTTTATATTTATGTTGGATCAAGTCGACAACTATAATTTCATTCTCAAGCTTATATGAAAAATTTTGTACAAAATTCTTTGAAAGATCATCAAAGTCAGATAAAAAATTCTTTAGTAATTTTAAAATCCATTCCAAGACATGTCTGGCTAGACTCATTGGAAAAATAAGAAGAAAATATATGTTAGTATATGCCACTGTTTGTCATGAAATAGAGAATTATTTTAGATGATCTTTGGGGTCACCTTTGCCCTTGTATTTGTCAAATTTAGGCATATAATAACCCAGCAAAAAGGGTATTTATAGATAATCCATGTTATATAGATAAGAACATATTTCATCTAGTTTGAATTTATTTATTTGCTTTCCAGTATGTATATCTTGAATTGCATCCTTCATTTGCTAAAACTCTTGGGAAAATAAGTTAGATGGAGTGGTATGTTGTTGTTGTGGTTGCATGGTTAAAGGTGGATTACCTTGATTGGGGTAGGCATATTTTGGAAATCTAGTTGAATTGGTTGAATAAATAGGTATACATATTTGTGCATTGGGATTATATTGTGGATATAAAATATGTTGTTATTTGAATACATTCTAGTTCAATTTAGCTACATAGCCTTGGCTGATGAATTGTGGCTATGGTAATGTAATTTGTCTCTATGGGATGTGTTGGTATTGTTAGGTTTTAGAGATAACTTATTTCCTACTTGTCAAACCCTATTGTATAAAGGGAACATGTTGTTGACTGAACCCTGTTATTAAAGGAGTTGAAATTTAGATCCCTATTGTACATGTGATACCCATTAGGTGAAAGGAAACTATTACCTAGTGCCTAGTACCTATTGCACATAGGAACCTAATTTTTGGTTAAACACCTGTTATTGGATATGCACTTAATTTGGGTTTGGTATTTTTTATTATTGACCAAATGGCACTTTTTAACTAAAAGAAACACATTGTGGGTTAGGCATCGTTTATGATTATTGAGGTATATTACTCTATCTTTTATGTGGTGAAACATTTATTGCCCCTATTGAGGTGGCACAACGTTTTGAACTTATTGATGTGGTGAGCTGGTCTATTATTATCTCATTGCCCCTATTGTGCCTTCAAGGAAGGATTTGGTTGAGAAGTGGAGGTTGCTTTTTTATTTTGGGAAATAGGTATGCCTATCCCCTGTTATTACAGTCCACTCATAGAATTATTTGGAGGAATATGTTGATGTTTTTTTATGGTAAATTAGACCCACTTTGGTGTAAATTTGAGTGTACTTGTGTGTTATCCACAAAATTTTAAGTGAGGTCTTCTATTTGAGCAATAGACTCTTTTTTTGAAATAGGGACATTAAACATGTCACTAACCAGAGTGCTTTGGCTAAATGGATTTTTTGGTTTACATAGACCGAAGCATCTATTTGTTTCCATATCGATTGAGCTATCTCAATAAGCAACATGTTATAAATAGCCATTGCATTAAAATTACAATCTAGGTTGAGATAATTTTGGTACACTTGGCGTACCTATTCTATTTGATCTTCCATAGGGCCTTTAACTTTTGCAAGTGTACTTTGGTTCTACTATGACACTTGGACTAAATCTTGACTATAATTAGTTGATGCATGTTCAAATTATTGGTTTTGAGGCATGTTGCTAGGATTTATAATCAAACTACTCAAACTTTTATGTGGGAATTTTGGTGAAAATTTAGCTCCTATTTTGATGGATCTGACAAGAATTTAATCTTTGTTCTCTAAAAAATGATGATCAAAAAATTATAGATAATAGCTTGTCTATGTTGGTATCGTAACATAGAGGGGCTCTTGTTGTTGGCATTTTTCAATGCTAGGTATCACATGATCAAGGTACTATGTTGTTTGCTCTTGTTCTTGGCCTGAATAAGAAGGTGTAGTCATAAAATATTATGCTAGTGGGTTTGACCTTTGTTCAACATATGGAATATTATAAAATGGATATGGATCCATATCATAGACCATGTCATTGCCATATGGATCTTGAATAAAAGGGTCACTAATCACATAGTTTTCATAGTCTAGATTATACATAGTCCCTCTATATGTGTAATAAGGCATGTTAAGATCTATGGCTAGGTCTTGTGAAAAATAAAGGTCTAAAATGTAACAAAAAATTGAGGTTTAAAAACAAACAAACTTTTGGCTTCATTAAAAGATGCCCAAAGGGTCAAACAGCTAAATTAGGCAATGACAAAGATAAAACAAACTCAAAGTTGGTCTAACAAAAAATATTTATTTTCACAAAGGTGGTTATAATCAATGGCAAGGATAACATAAAATCTCAAACCTCATCTATTTTTAAGGTACTAATTTGCACAAAGATGATTATAATCAATGAGAAAAAGTATATAGATAAGGTATAACAATTGAAAACTATTCCAAAAGGATAACAACTATTTTCCCTCAAATAGGAAATCAACCCAAGTATCACAATCCAAACACAAAAGGTAGAAAAGCTAAGCCCAAATTAGACAAGGATTTTTTGTAAAACTAATTATTTTAGGGTTTTCACTTTGAAAGATTGAATTTAAAATTTAATACAAAAAGACTTAGATGTTCTTAGGTAAACAAGCAAGATGAAAATGGGTAGTGTAACCATGCATTTGAAATAAAAGGTATGACAATGGTTTGGAATTTAGTTTCAAATATGACAAGTGGTTTAAAATAAATTAGGAAACATAATAATGTTCATTAAAACAAATGGTAAACAATGTTTTTGGAATAAAATCCAACGAAAATGTTTGAGATGAAATGGGTAGCGTAATGACACCCCATTTTAAAAAAAAGACATAAAAGTGGTCTTACAATAAAAACTTTAAGGCAAAAGGTGTGACACAAAATGGGCAGAATAATACCTCTTAGGCTAAAGTTGTGTCAAAATAACATGATGGTTTTATGACTTGTTTCGACTTGACAATACAAGCAAACAATTTTAATCCAAAACACACATGTAAATCAAAGAAAATATAAATAACACTAATGGCTCATCCTATCCCTAAAACTAACATGGGTGTGCATAGCTTCTACCAAAGTTTTCATCGATATACCAATGCTCAAAAATAATTAAGTGGTAATCCAAAAATTGAATAACATGTGTAGGTAGAGTTTTCAATCCTCCCTTTTTCTCTTAGGCATTGGTACATGGCACTAACTTAGAGTGAAAATCACTTGGCATTTAGTGATAAATTCCATGGCAAATAGGGTTGACTAAAATCTATAAGTTTCCAAAACACACTAAATGGTTACAAATGTGTCTAACACAAGGGAAAATCACATAAATTGGGTTCAAACTCAATAACTTACTATGAAAAAGTCAATTCCTTTGCATAGTGACTTCATTCATGTACTACTTAGTGAAGTCTGATGTTTAGCATGAACTAACCCAGGTTTTTGTTAGTATTAGAGAGGCTAGCCTCTTAACCCCTTATAAATCCTAGTATCATGTTCCCAATTTATATACCCCACCATAGAGTGGGGTTGGTACAATGCTAGGAGATGAAACCTCAGGTCAACATATTAATAAAAAACATGTGAGGAGGAAAAAAAATCCTGCCCACAAGCCAAATATAAGAAAATAAATAAATGAAAATGGAAAGACTTTAGAGGTCATTTCTATGTCACCCAAGTCATTCAAGATCTTGGGGAGAGCATACAAAACATTATTTTTAACAAGACTAAGAAAACAAGACAATAAAATAAGTACTTTTAGTCACTTGAGCTCCTTAAAGGGGATGGGGAGAGAGCATACACGTAATAGTTTTTGGTTTTCCAAAAACAAAGAATTTAATCTATAAACTTTGAAACTAGATAATAAACAAAAAGTGAAAAAAAAATAAGAGATCTAACTAAAGTGTATGCTATTCTTAATAGCACCAACTCAAATGTGATATAAATTTTGACCCCTTGTCCTTGTTTTCACTTGTAAAAAAATTTGAAAATACTCAAAGACAAGTTTGATTAGGTTGACTTTAAGCACCAAATAAAAGTGTATGTGATATTGATGTAGTTATGTATGGTTTTAAAGTGTATTTTAGTCATTAGTGCCTTAATTAGACCTCTTGACCAACCCTCTCAATGAATTCATTGTCTATGATCTCTATATTAAAACACTCATGATTGAAGGACCTTGTTTGAGGAGTGTAGTCAGGTTCAATCCTAATCCATGTTTTTAGTGTATGATATTCAAGTGGATGATGTTGATTTGGTGTATCCCTCCCTTAGTTTATTTTCATGTTATACTTCTCCCTTTTCCTTTGCAAGTTAGTAGTGTAGTGATCCCAATTGATACATCAAGGGGAGTTATGCCTATAATCTAGAGGTTTAGTCTACCTAGAGGTCACCCATAACCTAAGACTAATCTCATTGCATATCTCAAATTAAGAGGGCTTAAAACACCCTCTCAAGGGTGAAAATTTGAGCTATAATAGTTTTCTCAGTCCCAGTGGGACATGATTATCATCCATTGAAGGAATTTTTGATGCTATCCTTCAATACATTAGCTTTTGAAGGTAATAACTCAAGCATAAATGTTAAATTTAAGTCAATCTCAGCTAGTATAGGTAGTAAAAATGCCTCAAAAATATAAAATTTATATGTATTATTACTCATATAGTAGACACCAGAATTCTACACATGTATTTCCAAGTGTCATGACCCCTAGCAGACCCCTCAAACCTTTTTTCCTTACCTAGGCCTATTTTAATCAATTTAGATTTACTAGGATTAAGCATGGCCCTTTAGGCTATTTTTAAATTTAACCTCAATCATCAATGATTAGGCTAACTATCGACAATCAACCCAAACCATCGATGTTCAAGCTCAATCACCTAACCTTCTACATGCAAACACCATGCAAACTACCAACTACTTTTTCTAAATATAATTCATCCAAATATCCTTATGAGTCATTTCATGGATGAATTATATTTATAATCCTCAGTTACACTCCCTCTTGAACCTTTAGCCCTTCCCTATAAGAAGGAAAGAGCTATAAGAGCAAAAGCATCTACAATTATTATCAGGAGCTCAAGTACTCAGAGTTTTCTTTAGCAAGTCAACCAGTACCATCTATGTTATCAAGCCATTTTGTTAAGATCTAAATTACCATCGCTTCTCAATTGGGCTTTTAAGCATTGTTACTCTATCGAAATCAAACCAAATCCCACCTACGAGTCAACCATACCAACTACTCATCCAACCCACTTCTAATAAGACAAGCCCTTGTTTGTTACTATTCATGTGCTTTATTTCCATTTTGTAATCAATTTAGCCTTTTTCAAACCTCTATAGTTCATCTTTGAATCCCATCAATCTACTACTGATCAAACCCAGTCTTAGACATAGTCAACTAGCGATAGTTAGCGTAACCATCGATGGTCAGGCATAACCACTAACAGTCAACCCAACCATCGATGATCACCTATGGAAAAAAAATCTAGCAAGATAATTTCACCTCCTTTGCCTAACCCAATTCACTTTTTTGTGTTTCCAACCACTCACAAGTCCATTTTAGATTTCTTGAATCACATCTTAACCCATTAGCACTAGCACTAATTAGTTTATCACTAATTTGATCATTATAGCATATCTCTTTATCAAGAAATTCTTGTTATCAGTTTTAGTACGTTTTGATCATTGATGCAAGTAATTTATTAATGTAATGTTTTATTAATATTTGAAAACCCCTAAGGAAGCTCTTGCTTTTGGGATCTAGCTAGCACTAGCTAATCCACCCAGCTACTTGTCTAACCCACAAATTTTCTTTAGTGATTTATTACATGAAGGTCATCCTCCCTAGCCAAAGAGGAGATCTCCATAACCTTTTGATTCAACATGCACACTTTTATCATGTATTTCTATCATAACTTATCTTTTTAGTTTGACTACCTTCTTCTGAATAATAGCAAAATTTGAGTGAAACATTCTAGCATGCCCAGTAGGACCCTCATCTTTACTTGGGTTTTCTTTTCATCTACATATATATGCTTCTTTCTCTATATGTGCTCATAATTGAAATCAAAATTTCATTTGGATCTAAAACACACTACATCCTTTAATTTTTTGCTTCTTCTAGCTCACTTTGCTTAATTAATGACATCAAGATTAATTATTGCACACATATGTTACATAACCAAACCACATAATCAATCAAACATCATAACTCACTTGAGACAAGGCCTGACTAGGATTTCATCACCTAGCGGTCTCCTTACCCGTCCCTAGAAATACTACTTGGAGGTTATTACCAAGAGGAAAACCAACTCAACTCTCTGGTTGTGTATAAACTCTTGATATCAATATATATTGGTTAAGCACCTAACACCCTTATTTATATGAGACTATGAATTGATGGGGTAGGACCCAATACCAAGCCATGTATTGATTCCAGTATAGATTCTTTTGAACACCTAAACAACCTAAAACCAACCATAGACTGCTTCTATAGCACCTAATCTACAAGCCAACTTCTATCACACATTCTCATAAACTAAGGCATAAGCCAAAACTGATCTTAAAACTAACTTCAAGCTTAAACATACTTTCTAGTGTGTTCCTTGATTGCCTTGACTATTTTTTTTGTCTTCTTTCTATTTGAGCGGTGAGTCTATTCTTTTGTATTCTCTCACACTTTTTATATGGTTCTCACTCATCAACAATGAATAAACCTGGTAAAATAAAACCCATCAACTAAATCAACCTCCTCTATCTACTCATCTATGTAGTACATCTCTAAGGTATAATATTCACCTCATCCATTGGCAAGCCCTACTTTCCCTTAGGTATTTTTCCAAGGAGACATGGATTTTACCACTTTTTTAGACAACAATCTAGTGGCCCTTTAGCACTATCTTAACACCTCTCCTCACCATATCTTGATTTCAACTCCACCTCAATATGCTCTTTATGACATGTCATTCCACCTTATAGAGGGTATCCCTATTTCCATATTCACCACCCAGGCATCTTCATCTACTAACCCTTTTGACATTATGACTAAGAACTAACCTATCTAACTAGTCGTTACCCTTACACCATCCACCCCTATTAATGACTCCTATACCTTGGGGACAAACCAACCATCAACTTATCATGTCCCACTTGTAGTTGGGGCACCCCCATCAGTGTCCCCAACCTCCCCTATATCAAACCTAGCCCATCAGTTAATACCTCTTTACCAAGCTTAGGGGTGCCTATCCCTTTTACCTCACCACCCATTAGTACAAAGGTCATGACCACCCCCCTACTTACCAATCCAACCATAGCTCAACCTACTTCTGCATCCCAATAGTTATCGACATTATCTACCTTCAATTATACCCCTAACCTGCAAGGGTATATATCTACTATCCAACCTCCAATAGCTACTTATCCTTATATGTCATCTACCCAACCTCCCATAACCTCTTATCAGTATGGGGCCATCTCCCAACCTCTTATAAATTATCAATATATTCTACAATCATAATATATGCCTTATAATCCCTCAAGTGCACCACCTCAAATAGACTTAATGAAAATAATCATGGACAAAATGTCAACTCTTGAGTCATCCCTTTCAAGAGCCCATAACATTTTATCTTATGACCAAATATGTAATGATCCCATTCACCCTTCGGTCCCTATCAAACCTTATCCAACCCAATGGAAGATTCCAAAATTCACCAATTTTAATAGTAAGGGAGAACCCCAATAACATTTAATAGAATTTAGGCATTCTTGTTACATGATTGTGTATGATGATGCCTTGCTTTTGTACACATTTCCTATGTCTCTTTCTGGCTCAGCATTGGACTAGTATAGTGTCATTACCAAACATTCCATCTTCTCCTTTAACTAATTATCTCAGACCTTCTTGGATCACTTCTCAATCAACATATCCAAGAAATTATCTATCACTAAGATTTATTCCATTTACCAGTTTGAGGATGAGTCTATAGCTAGTTTTTTGGCTTGTTGGAGAAGCTTGATCAACCAATTATCATTTTCCTTGCCTCAGCTTGAATTGATTAAAATTTTTAACCGTGCTTGTGTCAATCACATCTATTCTACATTACATGTCCAAATATTTAGAACTTTTGATGAAGCTTTTACCATGGCACGTAAGTTAGAGAATTGAGCTATAGATGAGCGTAAACTAAAGTTACAAAATAAGAACTCTACCTTCAAAACCAATGAAGCCTCCTCTTCCAAAGTAGGAAATAAAACTAACTCTAGGGCTAAAAATAAAGGAACTACAAATGTAGTTGTCCTTAAGGCTTACCCACCACCTACTATCAATCAAAAAAACTTTCCTAATCCCTCTAACCAAAGCTCACGAAACCCAAACCGAAGCACCCAAAAACAATTTACTCCACTTTGAGAATCTTATGCCTCGATGTTGGAAAAGTTACTAAAATATAATCTTATACAACTTCCACCCATCAAGCCTCCCCCATAGTTTGAGTCTTCTCATCTAACGCCTGCTTAGAATAATTAAAATGACTTTTGTGCCTTTCATTAATTGATTAGACATGATGTCAACTGATGTAATACTTTTAAGAATGTTGTTTAAATCCTCATTGACAAGGGGGAACTCACATTGGATAACCCCAATGCCCCTTAAAATTAATCCATGGACATCTTCAAAAATCCCTTTCCCAACCATACCCCTTTCAAACATGAGGACACACAAGTTTAATACTCTCATGACACCCACATAATCAACCTGGTTCATGATACACCTACCCATGAGGACCTAACCATCCAATCTACTTACTCTTTCCCCACCTCACTTATAGAGGTAGAAGAGTCATCTTTCCCTCCTTTGGTAATTTAGCTTTAGGAGGTTCCTTTTTCTTAGCCACACTTATAGAAGCTTTGGAATCACCATATTCCACCCCAATAGGCATATCTAGACAAGTAAATGTTCTTGATTTTTTGCCTCCACCAGCTACCCAACAAAACACTATTCCCATGGATATTATTCCTAAAGGAGAAGAATTTCTATCGATACCTCCCATGGATGAGCCATTTATCTCAACCTTACTTCCCTCACCTTAGGAAGTCAACCAACCTATCAACTAGCATCCCCAACCTATAAGTTTATCTCTTGCATCTACTAAACTAGTACACAACCCTTTTTCCACATTAGTGCAAAATTTTGAATTTTCTCTAAAACTAGATATGGATCAAGCTACCTTTTGGCAACATTTAGGCCTCCCTTACATCAATAAACTTGAACCTTCTATCACACCTTTAACCAACAAATATATCATCTTTACACCACCTCTCAAACCAATCAAAACTTCTACTGATCCCTCTCATTCCCCACCAATAGAGGAAATTATACCTCAAACAAGAAAACCACTAAGCAAACCTATTACAAACCTTGGTACCCTCCCCATATAGAGTCTGGTCCACCCATATCTTAAAGTGGAATTGACCCCATCTAAACCTCCACCTAAATCTCAACCCAAACTATCCAAAATAGAAAAACCATTAAGTAGCCACATGCCTAGGGTTTTTCCTTCTTTTGCCCTACCTTATATCTTGGGTCCTCATCCATCAACTTTACCCAAAAAGCAAATTCCTTTTAACATATGATGTCCACTACTATTGGTTACACCAGCCCAATTATTTTATGATACACCAATCTTTTCCAAACTACTGATGGCCAAACTATCAACCTCAAACCCTCCAACCACTAACATGCCCAAACCAAAACCATTACCTAGAAACATCACCTCACCCAAACTTTCTCTTACCAAACCCACTCCCATGAAAACACCCTACTTACCAACCATAATGATAACCCCTAGGCATTTTTCACCTCTCATTAAATCTTATTCAACCATTTTTTAAAGGTTTTTATAATCTTTTCACCTCACCTTACCTCCTTTTAGACCCTTTGACCCTCTTGGTTTAAAACCAGCTTGGTATAATGACCATCAAATATATTCCTATCATAGGACACTTAGACATGACATATATAAATAAAAATCTCTCCAGACCATTATCCATTAGCTCTATGATGAGGATGATATCTTACTAGAAGAACTTCCCTTGACCCCCTACTAAGGCACTCACTATCCATTTGCTAATGCATACCGGATCCTCCACTCTCACCTTAGTATGATGAGGAACCTACCCAACTTGCTATCATATCATTTCTATCTATCCATACCATCAATTTGGTCACACTATCACAAAAAAGGGATAAAGGGAAAGCCAAGGTGTCCATTCCATGGACATACCCACCTATTCATCCTAAATCAAACTTGATCCAACCCTCTGTATCCTCAGCTCTACCCAAAGTAACCATCTTAGGCACCTTTGAGGGTAATCATTTTGAATCCATTATGAGGGTAATTCCTAAGCAAATTCACCAAACTCTAACTATGATGAGCCTCTATGAGCTCATTTCTACCTCACCTCACCATCGTCAGGCCATGATAGAGACTATGTAGGCCATTAAGGTCTGACCAAGAGATTGCCAACTTATAGAAGCCTTTTTCATCACTCTTTAATTCTTTACCCTTGTCACCTTCAAGGACTCAAATATACCTTCCATCCACCCCAAATACCTATATCCAACTCTCTTTATCACTACCCATATCAACCAAACCTACGTTAAACAAGTTATGATCGATGAAGGAACTAGTATCAATGTCATCTCTTCCCATGCCTATGATTAACTTAAGCTACCAGACAATGTCATTTATAAAACTTCAACCATATTTATATCATTTAATGACACCATGACCACTACCCTAGGCACCATTATCCTTCACATACATCTAGGACCTCGCACACTCCCTAAACCTTTTTATGTGGTCGAAGGTGAATTCTAATACAATGTTTTACTAGGGAGACCTTTGATCTATGACATGGCTTGTGTACCTTCCACCCTCCATCATTGTGTCAAGTTTGAACATCAAGTTTAGGTGGTTATCATACAAGCTGACCCTAGCCCTTTTGCAGCATGTAACATGACTTACTAACCTAATGATGTTCTCCTACCTCCATCTAAAGCACCGCAAAAGCTTCCACACATGGAAGCCAAAGCCATTATTTCCCCTCTTATAGAAGCATCTACCATTTTGTCTATTTTTATAGACCAAATATCTAGCATTAATCCCTTAGAGTCTACCTTATAATGCCTCACCCTTAGATAATATTGTCTCCTCACGTTGAATGTCGTCCTTACTCCTCAAGAATATGGGAAACTCAACCACAACCCAAGTTATGACCCTAACATTGGATCCATTGTCCCTTTAGGGCCTATTAGCTATCAAAATCACTTAATATATGGAATAATTGGCAAGAAATATAACATTTCCATTACCCATTCTTCACCTCAACCATTTACCTCTAAATTATCTTACTTAGACAAACCTGACTTTTCCAAACTATACCTTCACAGTTATGCCTGAAAGGGATTTGGTTTAGGATAGTATAATCATAAAACACACATGTTGACCTTGATCAAGACCTACAAGCCTCATGAGAAACATGACCTCAACTTCATTCTACCCAATAAGAAGAAAGCCAAAAAACTCTACCACAACCATTGTTATAAAAGAGGGCCCTTCCCTACCAACATCCCCTTAACCTGAGAGTGAAGATGATTACATCATCCCACCTAATTTTTTTTTCATAAACATGATTATGATCACCCCCCTAACTTACCAAAAGGAAATAGCACCCATATCTATCCCTTTGAGACATCCTAAACTCATAAGATAAGACTCTCCTACCATTAACACCATTCAGTGTCAAGATGATGATGTTATTCTCACCTACCTTAGTGCACTAAATTCCTCCATCTACAAATATTTACCTCCATAAACCTCAACCATGTTGAATGAATCTACCATGGGCTTTGACATAGGCACTCTGGATAACCCTCACATCATCAAACTTGGCAAAACTTGCACCCTTGAGGAACTACAAGACTACTTGACCTTCCTCCACTAGAATAGCATCATATTCATTTGGTCATATGTTGATATACCTAGTATTGACCTAGCCATTTCCACCCACAACATCATCACCACTCATGACACCAAACTTGTCAGATAGAAAATTCACCAAATATATCTTTGCATAGCCCTCCTTGTCAAATAAGATCTCCAACATCTCCTTTCGGTTAACTTCATTCAACCCATAGACTATCCCCAATGGGTTTTGAACATTATTCCTATCACTAAATCCATAGGGGGACTACATATCTAGGTGGACTTTTGTGACCTCAACCTCACCCACCCAAAGGATGACTTTCCTCTACCTAGTATTGACCAAGTTATTGATCTTATAGTAGGCCATGATATGTTGTCACTCATGGATGGATTCTTGGGTTATAGTCAAATCTTGATCACCCCTAAAGATCAACACAAAAATAACTCCAATTATACCATTATGGGAGGTATCCTCTACAAATGAGGCTTAGATGGCCTCCTATTCTAATGCCTCCATGGTCCAAAAGCCTCTCATGCCATCAAAGAGTCACATGATGGTATCTATGGGGGTCACTTTAGTGGCCTCATTTTGGCCAAGTGCATCCTCTACCTAGGCTATTACTAGCCCACCCTTAACCAAGACTATTGTGATTACATAAAAAAGTGTGTTAAGTATTAACAACATGCTAATTTACATCATGCACCTCGTAATAGCCTTCACATGTTCATAGATTTTTGGCCTTTCTCATAATGGGGTCTAGACCTTATTGGTGAAATCAACCCCCACTCTTCACAATGACATCATTTTATCATTATCACAACTAAATATTTTACCAAATGGGTAGAAGTTATTCCCCTTATCTTGATAACAGCTGAAAAGATTATCAAATTCATCACCCATCATATCATCTACCATTTTAGTGTTCCCCATAAAATCATCATCAACAATGGTAAATCTTTCAAAAACAAACAAGTTTAGGGCCTTTGTGACATATTTGGTATTAAACTTAAATTTTCATCACCTTATCACCCACAAGTAAATGGATTAAGTTGAAGCCTCTAGCAAAACCCTTAATAACATGCTTACCAAAATGGTCAATACCTCAATTTAGGATTCACACTTGCACATCCCATTCACCCTATGGGCATATCATACCAGCATCTAAACCCCCACTGGTGTTACATCCTTTTCTCTCATTTTTGGATTTGAGGCCATCTTACCTCTTAAAATCCAAATACATTCTCTTCACATATCTTTGTGCAACCTCATTTTAGAAGATAGTTATCATCAAGAACATTTAGCCCAACTTGATCTACTCTATGATCATCATTTAGCTACCCTTTCCCATCTTCATGTCTACTAAGAATGAATCAAATGAGCCTATAACAAACACTTGAAAGTCCAAGAATTCAATATTAGAGATCTTGTCCTCAAGGAAAATGAACATGTCACTTGTATGGAGAAAAGACAAAGGGGCAAATTTACCTTCAATTAGCTTGGACCCTACATCATAACCCATAAGTATGGATCAGGGGCTTATCATTTGTCCTCTCTCAAATGTAAACCAAATCCTAAGACTCTCAATGCTTCACATCTACATCCCTTTTATTGTTACATGGGGATCACAATTATCATTTGTCTAACTTAAGCTCATCCCTTGCAACCATCTAAAACTAAATCATGTGATTATCCATCATAACTATATCCTAATCTTGAACTATGGATACCATGGCTCTATGCATGGCATGATTCTCATAGTACTTCCCATCTCTTTGAGATCAATTCCTATGGTCATTGTTACCTATACCTCCTTTTCACCTACTGGCACCCCATATCAGCTTAGTTTTTCATTTATAAAGGTAATCTATTGAGCATGTATGAATAGGTATATGTCAAGAAAACTCAAATACAAGAAAAAGCAATATCAAATAGCAAAAACAAACTATGGATCATCCTTAGCATCCATAGACTACTCCCTTGAAGGATAGCTATCAAAAGCATTTGATATAACCATATAAATCTATACCACTCCTTTGAAGGATGGCTAGATAAAGCATTAGTCAAAGCTAGCAATTTATTGAAAGCTTCTCACATCGATCAACTTCCCTGACCCTCAACCAAAAGTCAAAAGTAATTTAAAAATCAACAAAAAAAATTTTAAGCCATAATCAGCTCTCATAAATAGTAATAAAATTGGGGAAAACCATAATTGGCTCTCCTTAGTAGACTTCTCACATCGATCAGTCTACACTTTATATATAGACATAGACTCGTTTATACGACCTCTTTAGACACCTATAAAAAATGCATACTAATCTTACTAAAAGTTCTAGTTTCACCCATTCTCCCTCCACATATCATATGCACAGGAATATGAGCTCACTTGACACAATGTTATTAGGATCCATATCTATCAACCTAGGCATGTTAATGCAAAACATTTGAAAGGTTTAGGTTCTCTAAGCCAATTCAATTTTGGGTTTCATGTCAGTCTTTACTAATGAAAAGGCATCATTTTTTTTCATATCTTTTAATAGTCTATGTAAGCCTATAAACATGAACAAAAAATAATATACCAAAAGCATGAACATCATGAACTATGTCAACAAGCAACATCATCTATCCACTAATGAGCCAAGCATATGTAAACATGTAGTAGCTAGCCACAAACATTCACATATGCATCACATCATATAGGCATCTAAATATGTTATTACATCATAAAACAAGAAGCAAAACATCATATCATATACCATTCACCATTCAATACACATAACCATAAATATCAGCCATGACCTATATCCATCAATAACATATCCTATCTAACCATGCGTAGAATTAAAACATCATAATTTAACTTTATACATATCAAATGCCTAAGATATTAAGTCAAATAGCCATAAACCATGAGCATCCATAACCATAAATCACAAATATGGGCATCACATAAAACATCCAATGTCATGTACATCAAATAGTTAAAAAAGAATACATGTGATAATGTATCAATATCAGCTCTCTCTCAAAATATATATCTCACTACATCAGTGCATAGGCTATAATTAATAATCATATACATATTAATTAATCCTCTAGACCATTGGCCCCATATATACATGTACCTAATGGTCATCCCCTAGGACCCCTGTCTAACCAACTATAATAGCCCACTGCCCAAGGGTAGCTAGCAAGCCCCACCCCCCAAACTAGATTTATACTCTAAAAATATCATGGCATGGGACAACTGATATAGCACCATCACCTCATAGTATTTGAGCTCTTATATAATAGCTAAATACTATGCTCATGGGACAAAATTTGGTGGCCCTCTTGTTGTTGTACCTACCACACCCATACCAATCTACCCCTATAATGTGCTTATCTAGCCTTATAGACTAGCTAACTGCACCTATAAAATGATAATTTGGTCCCATGCTTGGTCCCTCTATACCATCATATCCCCTACCTATCATTATAGTGCTATAATATAGCCCTGTATCATGTCCACCTATCCCTATAAACCAACTATCTGAGCCTAAGTCACTACTAGAGTTGTTACTCCTTATGGGTCACCCTACACTTATACTACCTATATATTGACATCCATGGGTTGGTGGCCTCCATCACCCCCTCCAAAATCTAGTGCAGTGTACTTCCCCTAGTACTAATCCGCATATCCATTAGCAATGCCTATGTCATCAATCTAGCCCCCCATTGGTAGCTCCTCAAAATCATGTGTTATATTTACTAGTTGAGGCTCAAGAAGCAAAAACTTAGCCTCCTCTCTCCTATATCTAGGAGTATCAAGTGGAATCCCCTATACTAGGCCAAATTATCTCTATACATGATCAAATGAGATCATCTCTATCTCCATCTCTCTCCTCCTATACACCCACCTCTAGCTCTATAGCCCTATAGTGTGGTACCTAAATCCTACCCACTATGGCTACCCAGAATATGGTCACCATGTAATATCCCCTGGCACTAGACCCTCTAATATATCATAGAACCACTCAATATCTCTACCCCCATGACCTACTCTTGTGTAAACCAATGCTCTCCTCTAGTGCATGAAGCTGGTAACATAGTTAGTTAGTGCATGTGTATCATCTGGCAACCCCAAGGGTCTCAATACCTAAATGTACTCAAAATCCCAATAGTTCAAAACAAGCCTTATGCTTAATCTATAACATCGATGCACTTTAAAACCCCATAGCTCCCTATAAATATACACAAGTAACACTTATTCCTACCCAAACATAGTCCTCCCTAGAAGCATCTCTACTAAAACTCCAAGTAGCAAATAGGGGAAGTAGCCACTAATTGAATCTGGTAGCACAAATATCATCAGTATTATCATCATCATCATAGCTAAACACCTATCTCTAGGTGCCCTCTAATATAAGGGGCCATAACCAAACCCACCAACATGAAACTATGCATTCGTCTAATCATTACCATATATGAGATCCATATAGTAATTTCTCTCCTCACTCTCTATGTGATATACTAGATCCCCTTAAATAGGTCATTTGGTAATCTTAGAAACATCCTCCAATATATATTAATCTCTCTTATTGGTATCCAAACTATGTTTGTCATGGGGTCCCATCTCGTGATGAGCATGACAAGCATGGTAGGGTCACAGGGTACATGTTGATAATGGCACATCACACCTAATTTGATGGCCTCCATGTGTCACCACTCATCATTTGTCATCAAATCCCATACCTTGGTGAAGACCCTAGGGACTCGATCCCTTAGTTATATCTAGTCTCATGCCTATAAAACAACCATATGAGTAAGCACATTTCATTTTCCTAATCGAGCTCAGCACCATCATACACCTAATTTTTTTAACCTATTTCAAACTAACCTATCACACCCCCCACATTACCTCTAAATGATTCAAGTAACCATCCATCATTACTTTCAAAATCAGACAAATCTACCCAACAACTAATTCATAACCTTCAAATACCCTATTTAACCTATAAACTAACCAAACCCACACCTAACCCCCGTCAACAACTTAGCACCCACACCATCTATCAAATAAGACTTTTTTAAAAAATATATTCTTTTTCATTATTATCTATACCTTTAAAAACAAATCTAGGTTTAACCCTTTTCCATTAAGAGGTCAACTTTTGATGGTTGGACCAACCATCGGTGGTCCCCTAGAAATCATTTATTCTTTAGCTTGACCATCAATGGTCAGGCTCAGACCATCGACGATCACTAAGTGTGACTATTGGTGGTGAAGCCCTAAACCCTACCATCTCCAAACATTATAAAAACCATGCTAATCATAACATAAACATACCTAAGCCTTCTACCCAACCCATACAACCATTTAATTTACCAAAACAAGCAACACATATACTAGTTTAGTGAAAACCTAATTCTAGGGCATCACCCCCCAAACACAAATAAATTGGTTTTTTAACCTAATTATACTAATATGCCCATTCATTTCCATTTAACATAAATAATAATTTAATTTTAAGACAACTCCTACCTCATTCTATGGGTGATGCTATGGTCAAATCTTGGGTCCCTTTACCTGGTTGTACCCTCCTCCACTATCCATCTCGATCAATACAAGTATAAATCACAAGTCCCCACCTAAGGGTTACCTTGGTCAACCTCTAGTCTAAAATCACCATAATAACAAATGAAAATCTCAATAAAGTGAAAAGCGTGAAGTAAAAGGGATAAATGACAAAAATTACATTTCACTTTCACTTTTTATCTTTTTTGGCCTTTTAGGGTTTGCCCTTGACCGTCGATGGTCAAGGTGACCACTGATGGTTGACCCTTTTGGCCCCTAACCATCAATGGTCAAGGGCCCATATTCTTTTCTTTCACATTTTCCAACACAAACCAACCTAAAACTTTTCTTTACAGGATCAAAAACATGACCCTTACGCTCTAACAAATCAAACCTTTCCCAACCAACCTCATTTGACCACGTCCACCTTGACACTGGCCATTGTCTTTAGGCATTTTTAGCACTTATTCATATAGTGTACACAATATCAATGACCTATTCACCTAAGAATCAACCTTAGTACTATAGGATGTTGAATCCCCTTCACTAAGTAGGTAGTGTCTACTTGCCTAGTGCATGTGGAGTCATCTCAGTCATACCCCAACCCACCCATTTTCCTGTGTCCACCTCAATGATGACCCTATTTCCAAAACTTTGTGTATGTATTGTGATGACTTTCCCTAGGTCATTTTGATTGCACCGAATGACATTGCCTGGTTACCTATTTGTATTTTGTGCACTACCTAGTACCATGACTAGATCATTTATGTTTTCATGGGAGAACTTCCTACCTCGGATACCCATCACACATTGACCCATTTAGTTTTTTCATGGGAGCATTTCTTGCCTTGGATACCTAACAAAACACTAAATCTACCTTGGAGACTAACAGGTGTATCCAACTACCATACCTGTAATAGTCATGTGATACATCAGTCACTTATCTTCTTCACACCAACCTTATTTTTATTAACATTGGCAACTTAAATATTTGTGAGATCTACCCTATCACACATAGTCATTTTTTATTTGTAGGTTTTTCATCTCACCCTACCACCTACCACTTATCAAACCTTCACCCAATTTTGTTTAACCTCACCAACTCCCAATTTGAGGGGGAATACCTCCTCCCACTCTTAGGAAAACCTTGACCTTACCCAACTTTTATTTTTGTTTTTCATCTTGTTGATTCAAGTCACACAACAAAAAGGGGAAAAATGTAGACACCAAAATTCTGCACATGCATTTCCAAAGTGTCATGACCCCTAGCAGACCACTTGGACCTTTTATCCTTACCTAGGCCTATTTTCATTAGTTTATCTTTAATAGGCTTAAATATGGCCCTTTAGGCTTTTTGGCATTCAGCCTCGACCATCGATGGTCATGCTAACCATTAATGATTAGGTTCAACCACCTAACCTTATACATGCAAACATCATGCAAACTGCTAGCTACCTTTTCTAAATATAAGTCATCCAAATCTCCTTGTGAGGCATTGTATGGATGAATTATATTTATAAGCCCTAGTTACACTCCCTATTGAACCTTTGGCCCTTTCCTATAAGAAGAAGAGAGTTGTAAGAGCAAAATCATCTACGATTATTATTAAGAGCTTAAGTACTCAGAGTTTTCTTTTATAAGTCAACTAGTAGCATCCATGTTATAAAGCCATTTTTGTAAGAACTGAGTTTCCATCAACACTTAACCAAGATTTAGGGCATCATTACTCTACCAAAATCAAGTTAGATCCTGCCTATGGGTTAGCCACACCAACTACTTATCCAACCCACTTCTAGTAAGACAAGCCCTTATTTATTACTATTCATGTGCTTTATTTCCATTTCACAATCAATTTATCCTTTACCCAACCTTAAAAATTTAACCATGAATCCCATCAATATACTACTGATCAAAGCCAATTTTTGACACAGTCAACCATCGATGGTCAACATAACCACCAATGGTTGGACATAACTAATGATGTTCAACCCAACCGTCAATGGTCACCTATGGAAAAAAAATCTAGAAAGCTAATTTCACCTCCATTTCCTGACCCAATTCAATTTTATATGTTTTTGACCACTCACAAGCCCCTTTTAAATTTTTTGAAACACATCTTGACCCATTAGCACTAGCACTAATTATTTTATCACTAATTTGATCATTCTAACATATCTCTTTATCAAGTAATTCTTGTTATCAGTTTCAATACCTTTTGATCATTGATGCAAGTAATTTATTTCTATTTTATTAACTTAATTGTTCTAAAATAGTGTATTGATATCCCCTAAGGAAGCTCTCACTTTTGGGATATATCTAGCACTAGGTAATCCACCCAACTACTTGTATAACCCACAAATTTGATTTAGTGATTTCTTACATGTAGGTCATCTTCCCTAGCTAAAGTGGAGCTCTCCATAATTTTTTAATTCAATGCACACACTTTTATCAAGTATTTATACCACAACTCATATTTCTAGATTTACTACCTTCTTCTGAATAATAGTAAAATTTGAGTGAAACACATATGATTAAAATCCTTCTTGTGTACCTTCATATCAGTCTTTTTAAGTTAATGTTGTTCATGGATTCTCCTCAATTATGCCTTAAAAAGCTACCTAGCAAGTTTACCAATAACACAACTATCCCTCTAATCAACCTTTTCAAATCTATGTTGCTCTTTATTCATTATTATCTACCTTTAAACAAACCATACTTGACCTTGTAAGGATGATGATAGGGACTAATAGAGAAGCAGAGTATGGTGTTTTTTCCTATTTTTCCCATTCATGAGGTTATAAATCTCTCACAAGGATTTTGGAGAGTGTGGGTAGGTGTTGAGAAAGAAGATTATCCAACCAAAGAAAAGCTAGAGGTTAAGAATATGATACACTTAGTGGAATATAGGATAATGATATGGGAGAAAGTGAAAACCCAATTGAGTTAGTCCTATGAACCCTCTCCTATTCCATGTTAACCTTCCTTTACTCTAAACCTCCTCAAATATTCAATAAAACATCAAAATAAGCTCAATGAATCTCCCAATAACTCCACTAGCCCCAATATTCCAATTTGGAAGACTTATATTCCCAAAGAGAAACCTATGTCTATTCAAAATCCATTCACCCTTCCTCAAGATCTCAATACCATTCCATCTAGGATTCCTTATTAGACCATAAATCCTTATTATACCATCCCAATCCTTGAGAATGAATCTTATCCTATGTCCATCCAAAGTCAAGAGAGAAAATAAGTTGTAAAAGTCACACCAAAATTCTTTCTAAGTTGGAAATATTTTCTTCATATGCAAAATCAACATCAAGAAAAAAGAAGAATGTCAGAGGTCAAGACAAGAGAGCATATAAACTCCTCAAGTCCTTCATCTACCATTCAAGATGAAACTATCTAAGAATAATTAAATAAACCTAGTTGTCTTAACATACTAATTTGGAAGGACACTCTATCAAGTCTCAATAAGATCTAATGAAGACTCCCACCCTCCCATCCTCTCCTTTTGTGAAAGAGAATCAATTGAGAAGGAAAACCTATAAATAAATAATGATGATGTTGTTGTCTTTGAGGGCAAGATGTTGTATATCTATATGAATCTTAAGAAGGTTTTGAAGAGTTTGATTCTAGAGGAAGATATCATTATTTCCACTCCACTTGGTGGAGAAGAAAACAAATCAGCTTTCAAGGATGATCAAAAGTCTCTACTTTTTAGCCAATAGTTGGACATATTTTTGGATGTCATAAATGATCAAGTGGGTCATCTTTTATGGTATGGATTTGAGGTTGATAAATAAGAAAACAAATAAGGGTTGATAAAATAATAAAAACATGAGGTACTAGATCTTAAGTGGGAATATGATCTTCCATTCTTCATGGAGGATGAAGAAGACCAGTCTACTCTTGATGAAGGAAAGGACAATCATATAGTAGTTAAACAAATTAAAGTTGAACATGAGGTAAGTATTCTTCAATATACATTGGATATTAGCCTTCTTTAACCTCATGAACAAGATAAATATTTAAAATATTTTGTAGTGTATTCTAGTGAGCAGTGATGGAACTTGAGAAAGATAATTTTCAGCTATGTCATGATCTCATTGATGAGTTTGAATGTTTGATCAACTTGTTGTTTACCAAAAGAAAGGTAAGGTTAGTATTGAAGTTGATATTTTTTCAAGTGATGACTAATAAGTTTGATTTTGGGAAGAACAATAAAAAGCTATAGTCTAGATGGTAAACCTATATCCCATGAGGAAAATGCTAATGATTTTGCCTTGACCAATTATCATGATCAAGAGATGCATGAAAAATCTCTTGAAGATAATATCATGATTTATGATCTTTATGAGCCTCATGTACAATTACAAAGAGGCCTTAAAGACATGTGGAAGTATTATTTGGACATGTTCAAGGAGTTTTAAGGACTTGAGAGTTTAGCATCTCAATAATAACAATAAGAAGTGGTTGATGAGAAGTTTAAAGATCTTAGCAAGCCAACAAGTCTAATCAACCATCACAAAGAGGTTTAAGTGGATGATGTAGAAATTTATGATGAGTATTACACTCTTCAAGATAATCAAGAGATATAGTTAAAGGAATCAATAGAGGCTAATGATATTGTTATATTCATGGACAAAGATGATATGAAAATCACTCTCTTTCAAAATGATATCTCTCTAAGTGAAGGTCTTTAAGAGATCAATTAGGTATCAGTTGATAAGTATGAATAAGTCATAGATAATCAAGAGAATCATATTTATGAGGTAATAATGTTATTATTTAAGCCAAGAAGCCAAGCTTGGAATGACTATGATTTTTTCCTTAACTCTCATAGTTAACCCATGGATAAGAGAATAAAGCAAGAAGGTCTGATGGCTAGCCATAGAAATCATGAGTATGCCAACATCTTAGAAAGTGGGTGTAAATTTTTTTTAACTAATTTGACCACAAGTAAAATTAGGTCAACCCTATATATATTCAATATTTTTATATGGGTCTTAAAATGTGTAAAATGTGTCTTTGTGGTCTTAATAAGGTCAAATATATGTTTCATCTCTTATCACATTTGTATAATTGGTCCTATATCATTCTAGGTTACTTTTGGGGTAATTAAATGAGTTTGTATGGTTTTCATAAGAATAAAAGTGTGTTAAAATTTACTTTAATGTCCTACATATCATAATATGTCAGGGAAACCATTTTGAGACTGACAAACTATAGGTTAAACATTGAAAATAAGAATATCAAGTATTTTCATGTGGTTTTAAGCAGTTGTACAACCTATATAATAGTATGGGCACATGTGGATACTCCAAAATTGTCTTTTAAAGTACCCTCAACTCAATTTTATGTTCAAGTAGCTTTGACAAGTCTAAAAAAGGAAAAAATAGTTCTATCTTTCCTATCACTCTCTTGGACAAACCAAAATGGTAAACTAGTTTTAGTTTAGCACGAATAGGAGGAGATGAGTCAGAGCAAGTAAATTTGGTGGGTGGTAATATTCCATATGTACTAAAACTTCATGGCATAGTCAAATTATTGGCATACTATGCTTCATGAACCATTTTTAGGAATGCTAGTGACTATTTTTTATCTGCACATCCCCATGGCCTTCAATTTTCTCTTCTATTTCGATTGGTTTGAGCAAGTCAAATGTTGTACATATTATAAAAGGGAATGACCATTCTCATCATGTGATTCTCAGTATAATTTTCATGTGTGGTGTGAATAATATGGGCATAAGCATCTCATTCTACTAGTGGAGGACTTCATTACAATCTGTAGACAACATTTTTACTCTTGTAAAGAGTACCTTCATTTAGTAGCTTCAAAATAGAGATAGATCATTTATCTCCAACTATGAGAACATTGTCTGATCATATTCTCCATGAATATTTTGTCCTCAAGAGTGTTCCAAATGAAATTCAAGGTCTAATAATTACACATAGTCAGGAAACCCAATGACTGTCACCTACAATTAGGTGTAAAGGAGCCTTGACTAGCCATGATGATGACATATGAAGGTTTCATTATTGTGAGAAGGATTATAAGGTGAAATAAATGAGATTAATACATTCAAAGGTTAAAAATTGTTTATGAAAACTAATTAAACACATACAATCCAAATAATATCTTCACCTACAGGTGGCTCCAACAGTGAACTAATGCTAACACCACAAAAGTCTAAAGGATGTTGAGATGAGGGTGTCAAACTCTTAGAAATATTCAATGAGGTTTGGGAACATGGAGAAGATCATGGTGATAATAGTGAGGTCATTTCATGTAGGAAAAATTTATTTCAAGGTTTTCAAGTTAAGAAAGTAGTTATGAGGACACCTTACCTTAACTTCCTTGAACTAAGTTTTGTTCATATACTTGGTCTTCTCATAGTAAAGTGTCTTGAGGAATGAATAGGTCTTATGGTTTCTCTCTTATATCCCAAGCATAGGGGGTAATGTTTTGAAATGATAAAGTGATTTTTTAGTCATGAGAGGATATTTTAAATAGAATTCAATTTCAAGCAAGCTTTCATTGTAGACTTTTAGTAATCTACAGTAATATTGAAGCCTAAATGGTATTACAACACAACATGACACGATGGAAGCATAGATTTTAGACAAAGTGACTCTTTTTGAGTGAAATATGGCATATTGACTTTAAGAGGATATAAATGTGGAAAAATAGTGCCTAAACAATGCATCATCACCTATAGGAGTCCTTGTTTATCCTATATTGTCATATATAGTCTGACTACAGACCCATAGTGTTAATGGTGAGAAACAAGGAACAAACCCTATAGGTATTAATGTTCATTAAAGATTAAAATGATTTAAATTGCCTCAATAATATTAAGTAAGATAAATCTTATGGATAGAACATACACCTTCACCTACAAAAAACCTCTAATATCTACCAAGATAAGCACCTATAGTCTACTACATTAAACAGACTAACTCATACAAATGGAGAGATGTGAGGGTGAAAGGTTGGAAAAGATGTAGAATGAGATGGATATATAAATTCCACTCTCATAAATATTACAACATGTTTCTATGTTATATCTAGATCCAAACACTCTGACTTAGATGGAGATAGAACAAGCCCAGCTCTACATACAAACCCTGTAAATAGTATATAGATTAAACAACTAGTATTTGGGATTTGTGGATTTTAAAACACTATAAGAGTGATATAACCATGTAATTTTGCATAAAATTTCATAAATATCTATTTTACCCTCCCATGGTCTCATTTTTTCCTATAAAATAGGGGATATTCCCTCTATTTTATCTTAGATAGAGGGTAATTAGGAGTGAAATGACTATAGGTTTGGCATGTATATGGTAAGAGAGTGTGATAATAAGTCTTGTAACATTGTATAAATATGTGAATAGTTGGAATGAGGGTAAAAAAAGGGGTATAATTATTTGTATATGCTTGAAACCACTCATACATGGCCATGGGCAATTAGGCACAGTCGGGCTTATTAGGCCTAGAACTAGACCTAAGCCCTACAAGTGTCTAACTCACATATAATACCATATTACCATTATAGTATAGTTGAGAGCCTTTATGGGAAGGTAGATAGTCTCCAATAGCCATTGTTTTATAGAGGAATAACATGAAATGGTCAAATTGACCTAAAACCATGACAAGGGTACCCAAAATGCATGAGAAAGCTTGATAGGACAAATTATTTTGCTCACACTTGTATGGACACAAAGCATGAGACCTAAAGTGGCTAGGGTTAGTTGGGTAAGGTCCTATATTCAATATTTTTGAAATTGATATAGGGTTTGGATGTTAATATTTTATTAACTATCACTAAGAACCAAACCTTTCAAAACCCTCCTAAAGCCCTGGTTTTGACCCAATGGAGAAAATATGTGATGATATGCATTTAGGAGTGGTATGTTGGCCTTTAAAGTGTTTTAGACTTTTTTAAAACTCTCTCAAGATCATGTACATCCAATTTTTGTCTACCATACTTATATGCAAAAGCTAAATTCAAGGTTTTTATAGGATTTGACTTGTTTTGAAGGTACAAAGTATAATTAGTGGATGAAGGCCATTGAAGGAGGATAATAGAGACTTGTTATAACTCCATATGCTTATTTATAGCCTCAGTTGTGCATGAAAGGTCCTCTTCTATAATGTTCATCATAGGTAGTCTTAGATAAATAATGAAAATGAGAAGTGATTGCCTATTGAGAAGATGAGAGGTCTAATTTGGGATCTTTTTAAGGTTTAATTCATGGATTGGAAGGAAAATTAACTCTATAAAGGTGTCCTAATGCATATTACATGGATTTCATTGAGAAATTAAAGCTCATCTTGATGACAAATGTGAATAAAAACCTATAGGGCTAGTGATGGTGATTACAAATAGTGAATATAAGTGCCATGAAGAGGGATATTAGTTAGGTAGGCATTTTATGAGTTAAAAATCTTATTTTAAACATCCCTAAGATAGTGTATATGTGTCAAGGCTTCCTATTTCAATTTTAAGTGTTCAAGAGATGTTTTATCGTGAAGGTATTTTCAAGAAAGTAGTTAAAGGTCTCTACACTAGTTTTGAAGAGTTTTTCATGCTTTAGATGGACACTTGTCCAAGAGGACCTCTATGGTCTATTCTCCATTCCATTCTCCTACAATTTAATTATCTCTCACAATTTGACACTTGTATTTTTGACCTTTCTACTTCCCTTCTTCTCTCTCTTCTCACATGCTCTATAAATGCAAGCCATTTTGGCTTTTGTAATCCAATCCACACCTAGTATGTCAAAGCCCTATTGGTTTGATATTATATTTTACCTTTAAAATAAATATTTGAAATATAGTTTTGAGTTCACAAGTTATCTTGTCTATGTGAAGTGGTGCATAGTAAAGTGTCTAATGATAAGTATCTATCATTCCCTTCTCTCTACTCTTCCATGTTTAATGAAAGTAGTTCTCAATTTACCAAGTCATATGAAGTGTAGTCAAGTGCATATGTATATCTCTTAGTGTAATATATTAACATTAGTGTCTAAAATTTGACCTTTTTTTCACTCACCTTTAGTAATATAATGCATATCACCTTTGTGTTTGAAATACTTATGTTAGAGCAATCTAGGATGTTGAGACTAGTATTGTGAGTCTTGTTTCATAGTGAACTTACATGGTAGTCTAGTGGAGATCTTTCTAGTGTATCACCTCATTAGAATAGTTTACTTTATATGTTCTTCCTATCCCTTTTCATCCAAGTAAACAAGTAGTGTAGGTGATAAGCAAGCAAAGATAAATCTAGGGAGTAATCCCTTAAACCTAGAGGTTTACCTCTACTATAAGAAACCCAAAGGCCTAGAGTTATTCCCATATTTCTCAAATCTTAGAGTAATCTTGAAAAACCATCTCTAGGGTAAAATATTTTGTGACAATATTTTTGGCATGCCCAGTGGGACTAAGGTCCAAAAGAGTAGAATTATTGTTGGTGTGTTCTTTCCATTATCATATTTTGGAAGCATGTAAATAAACACCAATGGAAACTCTAAATTAAATCATCTAGTTGTAAGTATACCAAGTATCTATTGTTGAATATTTTGATCAATTATTATGTTTCATGTAACTAATGAATTTGATATGGATGGGTATGTTGAGAATATCTACTATTTACCTCCCTATCAACCTTGTTATGACCCATGTTATATCCCTCAATATCTCTATCAATGTTGTTAATAGTTCTATGATCCATATCAGTCATATGGTCAACCTACTCCTCCCTTATATAAACATGATGTTATTAAACAACCCTATGAAGAATCCTATGAGGAAGGTTATCAAAAAGAGTATCAAGAATGCCTTCCTATCAACCCCAATATGACTCCTACCATCCTTATCATGATGCATATCAACCTCAAGATGGATCTTATCAGTCTTGTCATGAGGAGTCAGATGATCCCATTAATTGGAAATCAAGATATTTGGAAACAAGATGTAAATTCCTACAAACTCAAGCTAGGAAACTAATTTAAAAAATTGAAGCTAGACTTAATCCCCACTATTACCCTTCTCCGCCTACTTTAATCCCATTTCATGCCAAATCCTTATTGTCTCTCATTCCAAGTCTACTAGATAATGAAGAAGAGATGAGAACATGGGATGAAAAGTTTGATGTTCTTCCTAACCATCTCATGGAGTGGTTGAGAGGTCTAGTTCAAAACTTTATGGATGTGTGTGATTTGGTTAAAGAAGAAACCTAATATGATATCAATGAGAAGATGTACTTGGAAAAAAATTATATCTAATGCTCAATAGATAGTCTAAAAATATGGGAAAACCAATAAATTTAAAATGAGCCTATAGCTATTGAAGATCCTCAAGAAGGCTATGAGAAGAGTGAAACTCTTGTTTAATAAGGTGTCTTTCCTATTGACCAACCAAACCTATCATATCCCTATGAAATAATTCAAGAAGATTTCATTCCCAAGCCCATTCATGAGCTCCATCACACTTCATACTCCCTCTCCAATCCATGAGTGTATCCATCACCCTCTCACCTCATCCATTTTTGAAGGAGAACCTATCATATGAGAGATTAATGAAGAAAAGAAAGATCAAGATAAAACTAATCAAGAAGATGAAATGAGCATCTATGGTGAAGAGATCACCATAGGGACTCCCCTTGTTGAAGACAAGTACAATTCAATCTTCTTGAGTGAATAAAAATGTGTTTAAGGTCATGTTGCATTTATCCATAAAGAGTATAGTCAAGACATGAAAGAAGAGGTGCTTGAGAAGGACTCTACATTTATTGAGTTGGTTTGATGTTCATGAGCATGATCATCAACTTGAATCTAAAAATAACATTGAATAAGAAGCTATTGTTCACTTCATGATACAAGATGACATATGATAGATGTTCAATGACATATGTGATGATTGTGAAGGCCTTGTGAAGACTACACACCCTATTAGGTAGTTATAAAACACTCTTGAAGCTATCTTAACTCTTATGCCATCCCAACTTGTTAAAGTTGCAGTCATTTTTGAGGTTGGTAAAGTGCTCAAGGACTAAGAAGATGAAGTTAAAGAGGTTGCAGTTCTCAAAGAGAAAGAGAGCAAGGATGACTGGCAGTGGCAGATAAGGCTTTTCCAAGAACTTGAAGAACTTTGAAATGTTGAAGTTCAAGTGCATAAGCAGATAGAGAAAGAGTTCATCATGGAGGAAAATGACCAAGATTGGATGGACTATACAAATATCCTTGATTATCTTGACGACCTAACATCTAGTAAATAATCTGATCTCTCTCAAAGTACCATAGAAGACAAGGATTTGTGTTTTGTTGAAGCATAACTAGAAGTTGTAGTTGAGGAGTCTCATGAAAAGTTTGAGGTTGTTGAGATGCAAGAGTAATTAACCTTCATAGGTGATATTTTTTCACCTGTCACTATTGCATTGATAATCATGATAAGGATATTGGAAAACATCATGAAGGAGTCAGAGATAAAAATGTCAAAGCCCAAAAGGCAATATGGCACATTCACTCCTTCACTTCATGAAGTAAATAATGGTTCAATATTTCCCTTTGATCTATGAATAAGAGATCTATATAGTTTAGTTTGTGTATAAGTTATTTTATTTGAGTTAGTTTGTGTTTCCCCTAAGTGTTCATGAGAGCACATGTGTGTTTGCTTTAGTTTCTTATCTTGTGTACCTCTATTTCTTATTTTGTGTGCTTGTTTCCTTATTGTGTGTGTTATTTTTGGTGTCTTTTTCAAATGATTATAGTTTAAATATAGTCCATAGGTGACTTCATATCCCAAAGGATATGAAAAGGCTACTGGTCTTTGGCATAGCTGGCTTGCCACCGCTAGGAAATCACCAAAATGTTGACTAATTTGACCACAAGTCAAATTAGTTCAACCCCTTATATAGTAAATATTTTTATAAGGGTCATATAGGGTGTAAAATGTGTCTCCATGTTATTTAATAAGGTCAAATATATGTTTCATCTCTTGTCACATTTGAATATTTGGTCCTATGTCATTATAGGCCACTTTGGGGTCATTAAATGAGCTTGTATGGTTTCCATATGAATAAAAGTGTGTCCAAGTATACTTTAACATCCTAAATGTCATAATATGTTATGTAAAACATTTTTATAGTGACAAAATATAGGTGAAACATTAAATACAAGAAGATCAAGTAGTTTCATGTGGTTTTAGGTAGTTGTACAGCGTATACAATAGTTTGGGCACATGTGGATACTCAAAAAGTGTATTTTTATGTCTTCTAAACTCAATTATATTCTCAATAAGCTCAATCAAGTTTTAAAATGGGTTAAATCATTTTATCTTTCCTATCACTCTCTTGGACAAGCTCAAATGATCAATCAGTTTTAGCCTAGTACAGACAGGAGGAGGTGAGTTAGAGAAAGTGAACTTGGTGGGTGGTATTAAAACCTATGTAATAAAATTTCATGGAAATATTTAGAGTATTGGTGTACTATGTTTCATTAACCATTTATAAGAGTGATAGAGACTATTTTCTACCTATACATCCCCATGGCCTTCAATTTCCTCTTATGTTTAGATTGTTCTGAGAAAGCCAAGTGTTATATGTGTTCTGTAAGGGCATAAAAATTCTTCCCATGTTAATATTAGACTATTTTTCATATGTGGTGTGAATAATATGGGCATAATCATTTCATTTTTCTCGTGGAGGACTTCATTACAGTCTATAGAGAATGTTTTTACTCATGAAAAGCTTACCTTCTTGTAATAGCTTCAAAACAAAGATAGAGTGTTTGTCTCCAACCTCTGATATCATTGTTTGATCATTTTGTTTGAAGCACACCCACTGAAAGGGGGTGGGGTGAATCAATGTCCTAAAATAATCCTTTCTTTCCACTTAACATGAATAACCTTTCAAATCAATATAGTGATCAAGCAATGTATAGAGAAGCAATAACATAAAAATGAAGCAAGATATCAACACATGAACACAAGATATATTTTTTAAACCCTCATGGGGGATAAAACCCATTGAAACATAACTTTGACTATAGTCCTATAAGTAATGAATCAATATTTAGTGAGGCACCAACCCCACAAGGAGAACCAACCCCTCACTAGTCAAGTACCAACTCAACTAGTCCTTTATCAAGATATAAATTATAAGGAGGAACCTACCCCCATATTGACTCAAAACCAACTAATAAAATTAAATAACACTTTTTCAACTTTTCAAGGTAGCTCTCACTCTTTCTTGATAAAACACCAACTTAGCCAAGACAACTTGATCACCTCAAGACACCTTATTGATTAACTAATAGATGATGACCTCTTCTTCACAGTCATACATCAAGATTAAATATCTAATTAAACTATAATGGTATCTCAATAAAAATAATATCACTCCTTCATCACTCTCAAACTACCTCTTTAAACAAGCAAATCTGCCCTTCTTCTACTTTGTTCAAACAACCTCTTAATAGGCTCATTAGATCAACTGATATTGTCATTCAAACTCAAACCTCCTTTTATACATGCATGATTGATCCTTTTCTCCCATTTTATGGTCTACATGACCTATTTATACTCCTTAAAGAGATATTTTCATCACTTGTTCTCATTTTGTTAACTTATTCAACACATAGGATTAGCCCAATTAGGCCATGTATAAGTACCAATCAGTAGATCACTCACATACTTGGTCAGATAAAACATTAGTCCATTAGGGTTAGACACAAAACATATATTATAACATGTCACACATAATAATATGATCACCATTAGTTCATCCAAACACATTTAGACCTTAATCTTTTTTGAGGCCTATTTAGAGACCTAATGCATTAGGTCTATCTTAAGCAACACATTACAATTTAAACCACTATGGCTCAGATGGACCTCACCAAAGAACTCAAAAAATTTAAAAACTTAACTGGAAAACTAAAATAACCTCTTACATTATTAATAAGTAACACATTTTTCACTTACCTCATGAAGGCTCCATTAGGCCTTAAAGACCTATTAGGCCTAATTACCCAAAAAACACAGTCTTCAAAGATGAAGCTCAAACCACTATAAAAATATATTAAAGGAACAATACACATATTTATGGAAACTATATGACCTTAGTTTCATAATTAAATCCATTATACATCTTTTACCAAGCTCTAAATACTCAAAAAAACTTCTATAAAAGGCCCACTTTGTTCTACCAAAAAGCTCCAAAACACAATTAAGAATATTTGACCATTAACAATAGTACAGTCATTTTCCAACACTTAAAATGCATTAATAAAATCCCATTTAACTTGTAATACATCACCAAATTATTTTTGTACTTATAAACTAAACAAAATTACATAGGAACATCAAACTCATTTACATACAAAAAAGTGCCTATAGCACCAAAAACACAATCATGAAGAATGTTGTCTTTATCACTTGTAAGGGAGCTTAAATTAATAATAATTCACATTAATAGTTATTATGTTACCTATAGAACATAATTCAATGTATATATCATTGGTTGTATTTTCAATCATTGGTCTTATAGACCAATTTGTTAAGCTTCTCTTTCGTAGTTCTAAATTAGCCTAACAAGCCATTTTAGCTTCCATATATAAACTTAGTAAAGTGAATATCAACATTATATATAGAATTTATAGTTAATATACATCCAAAAAATTATAAACATGTAAATTTTATATGTTTATTCTTGTCATAGAGTCTCAAACTCTTCACTTCATCTTGCATACCCAGAACTGTCATTCTATCTTGAGAGCTAGTCATGGTGAAAATGCATTCCAACACCTATTTAAATACAATAAACAAGTATTGATGCATGATTATGATACTTATACATTCATACATACATACATACATACATATATATATATATACATATATATATATATATACATATATATATATATATACACATATATATACATATATATGTATATACATATATATATATATATACATATACATATATATATATATATATACATATACATATATATATATATATATATATATCTAATTTAAAATATGGAATATATAGACCAATCTCTAAAACTTACACCTTCACTATCCATCTTCACTAGATAGGTTAATTTGAGAGTAATATTTTGATTCATTATGAGAAAATACAAAACTTATAATCAATGTGGAAAGGTTATATATTTATTTAATAATTACCCCATCTAATTGGATCCATTATTAATCCACTACAACATATCCCTAAACACATTCTCACTCTTTCCTAGTTTTCTCAGTGTCTTCACTATTAGGATTTTTGGTGATAAGACAACATGAGTGACAAAAATATTTGAAAAATAGGATATAAATTTCTCATATACCTTCATGGTCATAAATAATGAGTCTCTATCTTCTCCATTCATCCATTTTCATACTTGGTCTAATGCAACTTTTGTCTTCTATATCAACTTCTTTAGAAACAAACATTTTCTTGTAGCTTCGACTCACTCATATAAGTAGTAAATGACACTTGTATATGATTTATGTAGTTAAATACAACCTAAAAACACTTAAATAGGCATAAAAAACCACTATGAGCACATTTAAACAAGTTATTCAACATCGGGTCATAAGGAGGGTTTTGAGAGGTTTTTAGACCAGTTTTCATTCTTAACATTTGTTCATTTAGATTTATCCCCAAAACTAACTCCTTAATCTTGTAAATAATTTATGAGACTATTTTCCATATCTCCACAAGATATAAAATTCCCATGCAATATTCACACACGTCAACAAGCATCAAAACTTCCTTTGGGGGTCTTCATCTCTTCATTTTGCACACATAAGAGACCTTCAAACCCATTTTCATTATTTATCCTTCAAATAAAGACAAAAAACTTAATTATAAATATTTAAAAAACCTAGTATACCTATATAAAAACTCAAATTAGATATATCACCTTAGAAACTGACTTTGACCCCTCATTAGGCCACACTAGGTCTCTTTACACGTTGGGTCTTGAACTGCCAGTCATACTTTAGACCATGAATATACTTTGAAACATCTTACACTAATCTCAACATCTAATTCCCATGTCATACACCCTCATACCATTCTCACACAATTTCAAAATCCTCTAAACCTAATCGTGAAGCCTCATCATACCACTTAAGGTCTTAAGACAAGGTCTCTGAGAAGACCACTAATGAAGAGCATACCCATTTATCTCACTCTGAGAGTCATGTGACTAACTAATCACCTATTTTACATGTTATAACACTTAATTTCATTAATTTAATTCCATACACATTCATATCATCATTATCATACCTCTTCAAGCCATATCTATGTTCAAGAACTAGTCTACCAAATAGACCTACTAGGTACCATACCTCTTTGAGACCTGCTTTCCACTATATATGCACTATAAGACTCATTATTATGCCAAAATACCTTTATAACAAGCTCAAATACTACCACACATATTCTCATAAGCTTATCGGATAACAACATTGTACCAAGACCTTATGTAGAACTCAAGAACATATTAGAGCATGCTTAAGACATCATGATCACTTACCATGAAATTTTACAAGAGAACCTATGGGACATAAATGACACTTAATTACCTTGACATAAATTATAACATCAATGTTTTCAACACATAAATATGAAAAAACCTCAACAATCTCCCCCTTTATCATTGATGCCAAAACACTCTTAGTAGATCATTCTCATCTCCTAAAGCTAGATCTCCCCCAAACAGGTCTTTATCCCAATCAAGTATTTCTTCTCCTTTAAAATTAATTTAAAATGGTCTATGAAACTATCACCTTGTCTTTTAACTCCAACTCAATAAAATTATAAGAGAAAAATGACCAAACGCTTATCTTAGAATGATTGAAATGTTACCTCTCAACTTGACTTGTTTCTCAAAAATTTGACACATGTGTGTCATGACTACACAAACCTTCCTTGTAGCTCATCATTTTCTCTTGATATTACCTGAACTCATTCATCTCTTCATCTAATATACGTTTACCACCTGATCCTTAGACCTAAACTTGATGACTGCTTGCAAAAAGATCTCTTGAAGCAATACATAAGCTCCCCCTAATACCATGATCTCCTTTCAAGTTTGTCCATACCATCATAGGCCTTCATACACATGAGCATCACTCTTCTTGCTTGATATATAGTAACACCTAAAGAAGGAACTCCTTCTTGGACAAAGCATCTTCTTGTAACCATCTTTAATTAGATATTATAGAGACCTACACACATTAGGCCTATCTGCAAACAATAGTATTTTTACAAAGAAAAATATTAGTCATCTATACAAAAACATATTCATTATCCATCAGTCTATCCTCTTTATGTTTCACAATCCATCATGGCTCAGACTAGCTCAAAATGACTTCCACATAGCAAACTACCAATTAGGTCTGTGAGACTTCAATCTTTGAGTCAGAAATCTGTCAAATATTTATCAAACTCTAATTAATTTTTTACTTCACAAGCTTTATTAAGGACTTCATATATTTTCCTTATGCATTACATTATCCTAATGTCGTTTTTACATCCACCAAGATCACTCAACTTCACATGGTAATGATGGTAATGACGCAAAATAACTAATTCTATACTCATCTTACACTCATTGACTTTGCATGGTTTCACTATCCCATGGAGTCTTCAAAACCTTATTCATTTCAGTTATGTCATATGCTTAAAATACCCACATCATCAACTAAACATACCATTTCCACCATTGATCATGCCCATAGGATAAATTCATCTTATTAGGTCTTTCAACAATATATACACTCATTATTTCAATGAATTCCTTCATTAGGTCTTATTACCTCAATGCGTATATGCTCAACAACCATACAAATACAAATAAGGATACATGCTCATACATTTATACTTATGAAGGCTCAATAAAAACACATATCACCAATATGTCTCATCAACATACTCAAGACTTTAGCATATCTCTACTCATCTATGATAGCTTATCTAGTTTAATGATCTACTCATTCTTCATTTGTAGACCTCTGACTTTATATATACTTATGACTTACATGCAGATCTCTTTGTGATGTTTCATCAATGATCATATGTCATATCTTAGATCACTTCATAGCATCTTCATGGAAACACAAGGTCAAACATACTCTTTATATCATTGCTAGTTCTTGAATCTTATGGACAATACCTCTACCAAGAATGGCATTGGTCAATCAAAAACTCTTATGAGCCTTTACTTACTTCACCAAGATACCTACACATACCTTCTTACAAGGCCTAAATCAAGGTTTTTCAAGACACCTTGATTCCTTGACCTATTATTTACTCTCAACATGTCTTCATAGTTCTTCTATACTATCAACTTAGGTTTGATCTTTGACATAGCTTCTACATAATCCTTATGAGTTGGAAAATGGCACATTTGACATTCTTTCAACTTTATTGATGTCCTATAATAACATATAAATCACCTTAGTTTAAGTGTTGATCAAAGCTCATCTTGTCATCCTTCTCCATAGTCAACTCTACTATTACCATTATTCTTTGATAGAGTATCATCATAAACAAGATAAATGTTATCATCATCATACTTCAAGATTGTGCTTCTTAGGATCACCTTTAGGTTGTTAGACATCATCCAAAGAACCTAATTTGATACCAATTTTTGGAAGCACAACCATTGAGAGGGGGGTGAATCAATGTCCTAAAACAATCCTTTCTTTCCACTTAACATGAATAACCTTTCAAATCAATATAGTGCTCAAGCAATGCATAGAGAGGTAATCACATAAACATGAAGCAAGATATCAACACATGAACACAAAAGATATGTGGGAAGCCCTCATGGGGGATAAAACCCACTAAAAGATAACTTGGAATATAGTCCTATAAGTAATGAATCAATATTTAGTGAGGCACCAACCCCTCACTAGTCAAGCACCAACTCAGCTAGTCCTTCAGTAAGATCCAACTTGTAAGGAGGCACCTACCCCCTTGGTGACTCAACATCAACTTAGACACTTCAATAACACTTCTAAAACTTTTCAAGGTATATCTCAATCCTTAACAAAGCACCAACTTGTCTAAGACAACATGATCACCTCAAGACACCTTGTTGCTTAATGATTTATCTATTTTAGGAATAATAGAGTTATATTCCTATTTTAGTTCATGGTCTGGATTAATAAATTAGTAAATAATATTTTAATAATTATAGTTTTTATTCATATAACTTATCTATCTTTTTTACCTTTCTAAAAATAGAAATAAATTAGGATAAATACAACTTAGCTTAAAATAAGCTAAAATGACTATTATAGGGTCTAAAATTGGCTATGTAGGATTAGGATAGTGTCACAAATTAGAATCTAGCTTTTGTTTAGTGAAAGGATAGGACCATCAAAAATAGGACACTTTGGGGTCTGGTGTTATCCTCTTCTGCCACTATTGTCCAAACCAATTTTTGAGACCTGAGTTTTCTAGGTTCTTTGTGTTGTTAGGAGTGTGATCCTACCTATAAAATCTCAACTGTTGAATGTCGATGAAGTTCACTATAGAGATGGTTTAATATTTAAATCCTAACCCTCCATCTTGCTTGATAAAATAGGATATGAATCACTTACAGAAGGGGGGTTAGTGTGTGTAAGATTCATTGAACATGTGATCCACACCCCTTATATGGGCATGTTGCCTACATACTAATACTCTAAAGAGGGATCAAACCATATGTATTTCCCCCACCTAATGTGTTTTGTGCAATAGTATGATTCAGATGCAAAAATTCTAAATTGAGAGTGTTTAAGGTGGCTAGGGACTAGTATAAGAGTTTGAATATGTTTACAGTCATGCTGGGTGATTGTCTGTAGAGAATAGGGAAGTTTGTGTTAGTAGTTTTCTTGTATTCCTACTTGATTTGTAATATTTATCACCTCCCTTGTGAATGAACTTTAGATGGGTTAGATGTATTCAGGCTAGGATAACATAATGAAGGATAGAAATCAGATGAAATTGGTCATTTGGAATCAAAGTATGATTGGAAAAGAGCACTAAAAATGGGAAACCCTTAGGTTTGATGCTATCATCCAAGTATGGCCCTCCTATCCTATAAGTTTGGGACCTAGGGGGATAGGATTGGCTTAGGAAATATAGCCTGGGTGAGGTAAAATCATTGTTTATGAGGTTTAGGTTGACTATAAATAAGTAAAAATGTGTCTATAAGGGTCATAAGAGCATGAAAAAATTACTTATGGATTGGGTGCCACAATCCACACTCAAAATACCAATTAAGACATTTTACATGACTACATTTGCCCCCTTTATTCTAGAGATACAGCAAAGTGAAATACTAAAATAAATAAAAATATATAAATCGTACCTAAACTTACCTGCAAGGGTGAAGCCCATAGATATATGTGATGTTGAATGATGTTGGGTATGTGTTGGGTATGTGTTGGGTATGTGTTGAGTATGTGTTGGGTATATACTATACCAAGAGTAATTTTGTGAACAGAGATGAGTGCTCAATTCCTCAAGAGTGGCTAAAGAATGAAAAGGCTATCCATTTAGCTCTATCATCACCCACTACGTAGTGAGGTTATGTGATCATTCATGTGTTAATAAATGTTTGGACTATGTGTTTAATCCCTTTAAATAGATGGTTTAAGAATACAAAGGCTAGCTAATCCTTTGGCTCAATTATTTCCCACTAAGTGAAGTTATAAACTGATATTGATATGAGTGTATGTCATGTGAGATGGATCCTAAAGCCCATGAATGATCTATATTCTGATAATGTGGCATGGGTAGCTAAATGTGTACTATAAACTAGGCCAATCTTGGCCATTTTGAGAGGTGGACATTAGGATTGTATGAAATCCACTCTAAAAATCAAACCTAGGCTTATATGGAAGCTACTTGGGAAAGATGCCAACCACCTATAGATGGAATAAGGCATTCAATTACTAAGAATACATGGGTAATGTACTAAATATAGAAAGAAAAGAAGGTAAATGTGTCATGCACATTGCCCCCAATCACTAATGTATATAACATGGATTCTGATCTAGAATTTATACCAATTGCCCAATCTAAAACTAGAAGAGAGAGCCATCATGCCATGCATGATGCCCCTATATTTGGATTCTTTGAAAAAAACTATACTAAAATTGCTGATTTTAAATTGTACCATAGTTGATAAAACTATCATTGATCTTATCTTTCTATCTATTTCTAGAAAATATAGGTTTTTTGTTGTTTAGATAGGAGCACTGAAAAAAAGACACTTTGTTGTTTGGTATTTTAGTCCAATTTTGGCACTCTTGTCCTTTATTGTTTTTTATCACTATTATGTAATCATCACTATTTTCCTTGTTTGCTCTACCTAGTTTAGGTTTTGATTATTGTTCTAAATGTTCTAAAAATAGATTTTTGATCAGTAAAAGGATCTAACTCTGTGATAGAACCATTATTTGTTGCCCCCTCTTTTGAGGGTAGGAATGAAGAACCTATAATGACTTCCATAAAAATAAAGATCCCTACAAGTGTGTTATGCTATAAAATTCATGACATATCAATGATAATCAAAAATATGTCTCAATATTTAACGTAGTTTATATTGGAGATTATTAGATCAATAGGGGTATGCCTAGATCAATGTAATAATGTAATAGCATGTGTAGTATACTAAATTAGAACAATAAATGTTAGTCGTTAGTTATTAGTTATCATTTTTCAAGGAGGGATGGAGCATGATGTCCATCATGACATCCAAGAAAGCAAGATAATGCATGATGTGGATCATGGCATTGCAAACAATTGAGAAGCAAAAAAGAAAATAAAGCAAGAACTAAGAAGCACAAAAAAGTGGCCAAGGGGCCAAGCAAACAAGGGACATGGGCACATGTCACTCAAATTGGAAAGTAAGCATACTATAATGGGCACCCCGATTGTGCCCCAAAACTAACCCAGCAGGGACTTCTTATGACTCTGGTAGATTTTGCTGGTATTACTTCTTTTCATGTTTTACGAAGACTAATGCATGGAACATAAATATAGGATTGTAAGCATAGATACACATAGCTGAAATAACCAACACACTATATTTGTATTAATTGAAAAATGAGTAAACGAGTACAATGTTGGTCACGTGGTGACTCAATAAATCCCCTGGTAATCGTATAAACATTATTTCAAGTAGATATCCTAATAAGTTTTGAAGGTGCTTCATTTATGTCTCTGACCTACAAAAATATGAACTCTATAGGCTATTTTTCTACAAACTCCATAGATTGGATCTATGGACTCTACAGGAAGGTTCTACGAACTCTACAGCTAAGACTACAGACTCTGTAGGAGCTTCTATGGATTCCGTAGCCAAATCTATAGACTCTGTTGGCCACTTCTACAGACTCTATAGCCAAATATATGGACTCTATAGGAGCTTCTACATACTCTGTAGATAGAAAACTATGGACTCTATAGGTAGAAAACTATGGAATCTATAGGCAGGAAACTACAAACTCTGTAGGAGAATAACTATGGACTCTGCAGGTAGGAAACTACGAACTCTGCAGGCAGAAAACTATAGACTCTGTAGGTAGAAAACTACGGACTCTACAGGAAAAAAACTATGGACTCTACAGGTAGAAAACTATGGACTCTGTAGGTAGAAAACTATAGACTCTATAGACAAAAAACTATGGACTCTACAGGAAAAAAACTATGGACTCTGCAGGCAAAAAACTACAGACTGTACAAGTAGAAACTATGAACTTACATGGCTGCATACAGATGCTATAGTGATGTAACTACTACATTGATGAGCTACTATAGTAGTACGAATACTACAGTGGTATGGCTACTACAGTAGTATGGCTGCTACAGTGGCATGGCTACTATAGTGGCTAAGTGCACAAACTCCAAAGACCAATCCCAAGGGTTGATGTCTAGAGTGCTACAAATGAGAAGGACATTCTCAAATGCCCAAATAAGCTTCAAGTGCAAAAATTATTTTCTTCTTATCCAACATGCCCAAAAAATCCACAAGCACTTCCCTTTATCCTTCTTCCAAGGGGCGACTCAACTCTCTTGAGCAATGTGGGATAAAGAATGTGCAACAGTCCCTCCATTAAAATATTTTTTGTGTCTCCCTTGGGTATCAACCCCATAAATTAAATGTCTAAAGTAACACTCAATGTCTTATAGCTAGGTTAAATGTTACTTTTTGTAGCACTTCAGGCTTGAAAATATACTAGCAACCAAACTCTGAATGGTGCAAGTGATAGCTCACCAAAAATCTCTCAGCAAGGAGTATCAAATCCAATCATCAAAACTAGCCTCTATTGCATCCTATTAAATTACTAAAAATAGTAAGTGTGTTAGAAATTGAGTAATTCAACCACTAAAATGGGGGACATTATAGTCTACCCCCTTGAAATTGCTTGTCCTCAAGCAATCTTAGCCCAGCCTATTGAATAACTTGCGTACTCTCCCATGTAGCATCCTCCTCTGGTAGGTCTTTCCATCTAACCAAATACTCCTTCACCATCCTATTTTTGAGTTTCATTTCTCTGGTGTCCAGAATAGCCTTGTGTTCTAACATGAGCCTCCCTTCCTCATCCAAAGGGGGAAAATCTAGAGAAGCAACTACACTCTAACCAATGGTCTTCTTAAGTCTAGACACATGAAATACATTGTGCACCCTACTACCCTCTGGGAGCTCAAGCTCATAGGTGACTTTGCCCACTCTTTGAATCACCCTGTAGGGGCCATAAATTCTAGGCTTTAGATTCTCTACTTCGCTCTTCTTGATCGATGACTTCCCATATGGTTTTAGCCTCAAATACACCATGTCCCCTACCTCAAAACTATGTTATACCCTATGTTGATCAGTATACAACTTCTATTGATTTTGAGCCTATTGTATATTCTCCTTGAGCACTCTCAGGATATCTTGACTATCCTTCAACAAGTCTTTAGCTTTGGGCACTCTGTTGTCCCCCAAAACCATATCCATGAAGCTTGGGGCTTCATACCCATACAATTCCATAAACAGAGTCATCCTGATGGTCATGTGATGTGTGGTATTGTAACAATACTCCCCATGTGTAACCACTTAACCCAGGCTCTCTACTACACAGTCACATAGTTTCGTAAATACCCTTCCACCCATTTATTTACTATCTCTGTCTACCCATCTTTCTGAGGATGGTAGCTCATACTAATTATAAGGTTTGTACTGCACAGCCTGAACAACTCCCGCAAAAAGGTGCTCATGAACTTGTTATCCCTGTCACTGAAAATAAATCTTGGTAACCCATGCAACTTGAAAACCTCCCTAAAGAACAAATCAGCCACTTTATTTGATGTATAAGTGGAGGGGATAGCAAAGAAGTGAGAAAAGTTCATCAATTTATCTACCACCACATAAATGCAATCTCTTCCCTACACTCAGGGTAGGCCAGTGATGAAGTCCATAAAAATGATTTCCCATTTTTGGTTTGGGATGGGTAAGGGCTGTAGTAAACCATCAGTAAACATGTGCTCTTCCTTATTATATTGACAAACTACACACTCCCTGACATGCCTCTAAACATCATCCTTGAGCCCTCTCCATGAGAACTGCTCTCAGATCTACCTGTAGGTCTTGAAAACCCCTAGGTGCCTAGCCGTAGGTGCATCATGAAATGCCTTCAGTATCATCTCTCTTAAGTGTGATGATGAAATAAAATAAATTCTATCCTAAAATTTGATCAACCCATCTATCACCTCATAGCGATCATCATGTATAGTGCCTAAGATCAATCCTGAAGCCCAAGCATCTTTGGCATATTTTGCTATAATCTTAACCCACCAATCTCCTAAAATCTCTGCAAGAGCACAAATGTGATGTCTTCTAGATAAGGCATTAGCTACTACATTCTTCTTCCCTTGGACAAACTCAATGTCAAAGTCATAAGCCTATAATTTAGTCACCCATTTCTGCTACCTGTCATTCAAGTCTCGTTGGCCCATGAAATACTTTATGTTGTTGTGATCCGTCTTGATCACAAACCTCCCTCCAACCAAGTAGGATCAGAATTTGGCCAAGGCAGCATGATGGCCAACATCTCCTAATCATAAATAGAATAGCTCCTCTCCACCCCTCAAAGCTTCCTACTCTCAAAATCAATGGGGTGTTTCTCCTGCATCAATATTTCTCCAATCCCATCACCCGATGCATCACAATGAAGCTTAAAAGGCTTCATGAAGTTGGGGAGAGCTAGAATCAGACATGAATACATCACCCACTTGAAATGTTCAAAATACTATTGTGTTGCCTCTGTCCATACAAAATCACCCTTCTTGGTGAGTTCTGTTAATGGTGCTACAGTCTGTGAAAAGCCCTTCACAAATCTCTTATAAAATCCACATAATCCAAAAAACCCTTTGAGTTGTGTAAGGCTACTTGGGGTAGGCCAATCAACAATAGCCTTGATCTTTTCTGGATCCACTCGAACTCCTTTAGCACTGATAATATGGCCAAGTTAGAGCAACTTTGTCATGCCAAACTCACACTTTGATTCTTTGGCATACAATGACTCCTCCAAAATGACCAACACCTCCTCTAATTGTTGTAGGTGCTCATCCCACATCCTACTGAATACCAAGATGTCATCAAAGAATATCAATACAAATATTTGGAGCTTCCCTCTAAACACCTGATTCATACAACTCTAAAAGGTAGCTGGAGCATTGGTTAGTCCAAATGGCATAACCAAAAACTCAAAATGTCTGAAGTGACACCTAAAGGCAATTTTTTCTATGTCCTCCGCTCGCATCTGGATCTGATGGTATCCTAAATGTAGGTTTATCTTAGAGAAATATCATGCTCCATGCAACTCATTAATCAGCTCATCAATCCTAGGGATGGGATACCTATTATTGATTATCTTCTTATTGAGAGCTCTATAATCAATGCACATATGCATTTCCCATCCTTCTTCTTTACCAAAACAACCATGAAAGCAAAGGGGCTTTTTCTTGGCCTAATATGCCCCATCTCCAATAGATCCTTTATCGACTTCTCTATCTCATCCTTATGCTTTTTAGGATGGTGGTAGGGGGTGATGATGATTGGTTTAGCCCCCTCTTCTAGCTTGATAACATGATCTATTCCCCTCTCAGGAGGAACCCCATGTGGAATGCTACTAAACACCTTCTCATGCCTAGAAATGATCTCTTGTACATCTAGATGATAGCTTTTATCCTACTGATTTGGAGGTGTAGACATGATCAAACATTTAGCTGCCCATTCTACATCATCATGTCTAAATAACCATTCCATCCTCTTCAATGATACCACCCTGAGCCCCCCATTAGGTAAACCTCGAAGCACTACCTTCCTACCCTGATGCTGAAACCTCATCTCCAGCTTAGCCAAGTTGAAGGTGAAATCTACCAGAGAAGCCATCCATGTCATTCCCAAGATGACATAATAATCACCCATGTCAACTACATAGAAATCATCTTCTAACTCATAATCTCCTCCCAATCTGATGTGAAGTTTTGAAATATTTTGGGTGCATAATAACTTGTGGCCATTGGCCACCATGACTCTAAACCTTGTGTGCTCTTTGGTTTGAAGGCCTCTCTTGGCCACCAATTTTGTGTTGATGAAATTATGCATTGCCCCTATGTCGATTAAGGAAACAACACGCTGCCCCTAAATCATCCCTCTTACCTTAAAGGTAATGACCTTCTAGATGCCTATCAATCGATCAAGATACTTCTCATCATCTGAACTCTCCTCAGCAGCGCTATCACCCTGACTAGATTCTAAGTTTGAGTTTTGCTCCTTGTCTTCGAAAGGTGACTCATCTGCTAAGAAATACTCCATGGGCATAGCCTTTTCCTTAAGTTTACATTCATGGGAAAGATTCCATGGCTCCCTACAATGAAAACATAATTTTTTCTTCCTGAGTTCATTGAGAGTATCACTATCTAACCCTTTAATTTCCCCATTAGGCCATTGAGGGTCCTTCTAAAACACCTTCCTTTCCTTATCCTTTTTAAAATGAGAATCCTTAAAGTGAAGTTTACTCCTATAGGAAGAAGATACTAGGTCTCTTGTTTTCTTAATAGCCTCTTGTAGTGGAGAGGGGTTGTGTCCCTTTACCCATCCTTGCAAGGGATCAAAAAGTCCATCCATGAAAAGAAAAACCAGTCTCCTTTTCGATATATCCATCACTAAGATTGCCAGCTTTTGGAACTCAGTGATATAGGCCTCCATAGAACCCCACTATTTAAGTTGAGCTAGCTCCTTGAAATATAATTTTGGGTCCTTAGTGTCAAATCTATCAATGAGTCTCTTAATAAACTCTACATAAGTATCTATCTGGTTATGCCCAAGCATGACCATATCATGGTGCCACCACTCGTGGGCACTTCCATCCAAGTGTAATGTAGCATACTTAATTGCGTCCTCCTCAGGCATGGGATTAAGCTAGAAATAAGTGTCTAATTTATGGACCCACGTTTGCATTGAAGTCTTCCCTATATCATCATAATATGGAATGGACAACTTTCCCAAATTTTTCCTCATCTCATAATTTTGTTGCCTATTCCCTCTCATGGGCATATGCTTGAGTCTAACATCCATATATTCCCTAAAGGACATTTCACCCTAAAAATTTGGTCCAACATTTGTCTAATCCTCCAAAATTTGGTCCTGTATCTCCTATTGTGTAGGACTAGCATTATCTTGGTCATTTTATCTTAGAGGGAATTATGGCATGAGTGGTCTTGTAGAAGAACCTGCTCTAGCATATGTCTAGGATCCTCTATTAATCGATGCGTCTCCATTAGCTCCATTACCCAATCCACCTACCTGGTTAACATTATTACCCTAGTTAGCATTATTGCCTTGATCTGCTCTAGTCAGGTGTTGTGTAATTGCTAGATCCATCTATTGTAATGTGGCCTATAGCTCCCTTTGGCCCTTGGCAAGATCATTGAGCATCATTCTGGTGATGGGTTCTCCCCCTTCCCCATCTCGATCACCTATGGCTAGTGCTAAAAAGGGGTCACCCTCCTCCTCAATTTCTAAAAAAACTTGTAAGTCTGGGTTTTTCTGGTTTTTCCTCAAGAAGCACTGATGTGTGGGATGCATGAAACCTCACAGGATGGCAAGAATAGCAAGCTCTGATACCACTGTAATGGGCACCCCAGTTGTGCCCTAAAACTAACCCAACAGGGACTCCTTATGGCTCTAAGAGATTTTGTTGGTATTACTTTTTTGTGTGTTTTATGAAGACTAATGCATGGAACATAAATATAGGATTGCAATCATAGATACACAGAACTAAAATAACCAACACACTGTATTTGTATTAATTGAAAAATGAGTAAATGAGTATAATGCCAGTCACGTGGTGACTCATTAAATCCCCTGGTGATCGTACGAACATTATTTCAAGTAGATATCCCAACAAGTTATGAAGGTGCTTCATTTTTGTCTCTGACCCATAGAACTATGAACTCTGTAGGCTGGTTTTCTATGGACTCTACAGACTCTACAAGCAGGTTCTACAAACTCTGCAGCTGAGACTACGAACTCTGTAGGAGCTTCTACGGACTCCATGGCTAAATCTACAGACTCTATAGGCCACTTCTATAGACTCTATATCCAAATCTATGGACTCTGTAGGAGCTTCTACGGACTCTGTAGACAAAAAACTATGGACTCTGTAGGTATAAAACTATGGACTCTGTAGGCAAGAAACTATGGACTCTGTAGGTGAATAACTATAGACTCTAAAAGTAGGAAACTATGGAATCTGTAGGTAGAAAACTATGGAATCTATAGGCAAAAAACTATGGACTCTGTAGGCAAAAAACTATGGACTCCATAGGTAGAAAACTATGGACTCTGTAGGCAAAAAACTATGGACTCTGTAGGCATAAAACTACAGACTCTGTAGGCAAAAAACTATAGATTCTGTAGGTAGAAAACTATGGACTCTACAGGTAGAAAAATATAGACTCTGTAGGTAGAAACTATGGACTCACCTAGCTGCATACAAATGCTACAGTGATGGAACTACTATAGTGACAAGCTGATGCAATAGTACGGCTGCTACAGTGGCATGGCTGCTATAGTAGTATGGCTACTACAGTTGCACATCTGCTATAGTGGTGTAGTTGCTATAGTGGATGAGTGCACAAACTATAAATAACAATCCCAAGGGTTGATGTCTAGAGTTCTATAGATGAGAAGGACATTCTCAAATGCCCAAATAAGCTTCAAGTGTAACAATTCTCTTCTTCTTATCCAACATGCCCAAAAAAGCCATAAGCACTTCCCTTTATCCTTCCTCCAAGGGGTGACTCAATTCTCTTGAGTAATGTGGGATAAAGGATGTGTAACAGTCCCTCCATTAAAATATTGCTTGTGTCTCCCTTGGGTATCAACCCCATAAATTAAATGTCTAAAGTAACACTCAATGTCTTACAGCTGGGTTAAATGTTACATTTTGCAGCACTTCAGGCCTGAAAATATACTAGCTACTAGACTCCAAATGGTGCAAGTGATAGCTCACCGAAAAGCTCTCAGCAAGGAGTATCAAATCCAATGATCAAAAATAGCCTCCGTTACATCCTATTAACTTAATACAAATAGTAAGTGTGCTGGAAATTGAGTAAGTCAGCCGCTAAAATGGGGGACATTACACATACAAGGCATGTTCAAATTCCCAAAAACACATATAATTGAAAACAAGCAAGGTTGGCATGAAAGCCATAAGCACATAGGAGATTACAAGCAAAGGACATTGGAAAATATCTTAAGGCACACACGAGATAAAATAGGAACTAATAAATGCAATCATATCTAGCTACTCAAAGCAAGAAAAGAAAGCATGTAAATGATGGAAATAAAATCACATCTAATGAATCAAAACAAGAAGTGAAAGTATGTAAAACATGTAGTACAAGACTAAGTAGATGCTAATAAATACACAAGTGTTATATACTTGTGAGTTTTGATAGAATAATATATGTAAGTTAGTAAGTAATGTAATTCATCATGATAACTAGAGTGTGTGGTGTAGGAATGACATAACCTAAATGGTGTAGTCATGTAGAAGATGCCCCCATTGGGTAGATATGTCGATGTATGTCTCAAATGTAGAAGTAGAATGCCCCCTCAATGGGTATAAGGAAGTAATAAAGGATCTGAGTGTCACTACACACATTTAAATAAGATCAAGTGAAGCATATGGTAATGTAGATAAATCAACAAATAATAGCATAGAATAGAAAAATGTAAGTCTAACATGGTAGTATAAATGGAAATCATGGATAATGTATATAATTGAAATGTTTTTGGTATTTTGATATATTTGAATGTTTTTTGTATTTTGAGATAAATTATGTATAATCAATCATAAGGATATTATGTACAATAATTTGAAAATAAACTATGTACAAGTAAGCTGAGAAAAATGATACTAACCAATGAGTCTCATAAAAGACTCCCTATCATGGTGTCCTGTATCAAAAAACAAATCATTGATATCTTATAAATCATAATAACCTGTATTATTTCACTCATCATTATCATCTTGAATTTGAACCAATGTAATGCTAGTGTTGATTTTTTTTGTATTTGGATGTTTTCCTTTGATAAATTGTGTCTATGAATGATTTTCCTTAAGATGTTTATTAAATCACAAACCTTGGTCACAAACATTATCAACTATTAGAATATGAGTAGTTATGCCTTCAGCATGTTTTCCCAACCCTTGATCTTGATAATAAAATTTTTGTAGATATTTTTTACTAAATACATACTACTTTGAAAGTTAAGCCTCATTTTGGAGAGGTAGATTTGCATATTTTTTGTGTTTTACCTATGCTTTTGGTACTATTTCTTGCTCTAATTTTTATTTTTGATCCTTTTGTTATTCTGAGTTATGATTTGGTAACCACTTTTGTATTGTTTTTGAATTTGGCCCTTTGTTAATGTGTTTCTATATCATTGTGGATTGCTTGATGGATTTACCTTGTATAGGGTCCTCATTAGCAATTATCTGTTGCATATGTTTTTTCAATGCCAGACATGAATTTATGTGATGCCCATGAATTCTATGATATGCACAATATTATGTAAATATTCTCACTAGATGTAGAGGAGGTAGTTTGATCAACTTAGACTTAATCATTTCCCTTAGTACCTTATTTAAACTCTTATTTTATCTTTGATTATTTTTTGAATTTTTAGTTGTAGAGTTACTTTGTTGTGATTTCTTGTTTTGATATGTAACTTTGCTTGTAACCAATTTAATAGGTTAAAGTGCATATACATGATTGGCACTAGGATGCCTTTGAGGCTTTTGTATTATAATCTAATTTTTCAACGTTGTGATTTTTTCATGTAATAGTTGATTCTGCATTTGTAAATCTGAAATTAACTTGCTCATACTGGTGATTTGATCCCTTAGAGTCTCATAAGTGCAAACCCTAGTTGATTTCGATTGAACATGTAAGCATATATGTTGAAGAGGGTTTGAAGAAGCTACAGGCTAAATGTATGCATTAGGAATAAAATTAAAGGTTGCCTCACCTTTTGGAGAGATGATAGCATGGACTTGGTTAGAGGAAAAGTAGTTATCACCCTCTTGAGGGAGAGGAGGAATAGATATAGCCGTTTGTTTTTTCTTGTGTCTAATAGTGATAGGGAGATACTCAAAAGCAGTCAAAGAGTTATATACAACTACGTAAAAACCATGTACATGGGATGAAATGCATGTACTTGGAGTTATAAGTGGTATAGCAATATGATTATGAGAAACATTCCACATGAGAGATAGCAAATAAGGGATAGAGAGCATGGAATTTTGCACTTATGCATTAAAAAACTTTGACTTGTAACAAGATATTTCTAACATGTTTATCAAGATAGAGTCAAAAATTATTTCACATGATAGAGAGAGTATATAAAAGAAATAATGAAACCTTGTATTAACTAAAGGTAAACATTGCTTTGAAGGAAAGGGATCTTAACATGTCTAGCAATAAATTTCTTGATATAATCCTATATTATGAAAAGTAATCATGAAAGGGAAAGAATGAAGATTTGCATTAACATATAGTAAACTTTATCATTCATGTACATGATAGGACCAAGTATGGACTCATTCTTTATAACAAATGTTTTGAAATGAGTGAAATCCATTTGTTATTTTTATGTGAAATCTAATTTGGATGTAAGTTGATACCTCAAAAGCAAAGGGACCTAGTATATGCAACTAGGGTTTGAAAGAAATGATTTTTAAAAATTACTATGGTAAATTTTAAAATTAAATGTAAAATTATAATTTAAATATGCAAGAAAAATTTAAAAAATATTGGAAAAATTAGCAAGGAATTTTCCCTAAGGTTTATAGGGTTTTTGTATGCAAACAAAGTAAGTCGAGTTCACCAAATGATTTAACTATTTTGGGAATAATGAAGTTTTATTCCTATTTAGTTAAAGGTCTAGCTTAATAAATTAGTAAGTAATATTACAATAATTACAATCATAATTTTTATAATTTATCTATCTTTTTTACCTTTTTAGAAATAGCAATATATTAGGATAAATATAACTTAGCTTAAAATAGGCTAAAATGGTTGTTTTAGGGTCTGAAATCGGTTGTGCAAGATTGGGTAGTGTCTTAAATTAGAATCTAGATTGCATTTAGTGAAAGGACAAGACTATTAAAAATAGGACACTTTGGGGTCCAGTGTTGTTGTCTTCTTCTACTACTATTGTCCAAACTAGTTTTTGAGACCTGGGTTTTTTGGGTTCTTTGTGTTGCTCTTGTGTGAGTTTGCTTATAAAATATCAAGTGTTGAATGTTGATATATCTCTCTATAGAGATGATTTAGTATTCAAACCCTAACCTTCCATCTTTCTTGATAAAATAAGATTTGAATCACTTGAAAAGGTGGGGTTAGTGTGTGTAATATGCACTGAACGTGTGATCCACACCCCTTGTATGGGCATGCTACCTACATACCAATAATATAAAGATAGATCAAGACATATGTAGTTCTCCCACTTAATGTGCTTTATACAATAGTGTGTGTCAGGAACCTAGAACAATCAACATGCTTCGATGCCTACTTAGTCAGGATCTTGCTCTACCAATTAGAGCACATATGATTACTTCTTGTATTAGCAACTAAACACGAAATTATACCAGAATCAATAAGTAACTAGAAATATGAAACAACACAGGAATTGAGAGACAATACACAATTGTATTAATAATCACTCAGAAGAATATACAAAAAAGTAAGATGCCACTTCTTCCTCCACCTCAAAGGTTCGCCACGCCTCAAGACCTTCTTCCCTCTCTCTCTCGGTCCAAACAATCAACTCCAATATAGAATTGATGTTGACCTCTCCAACCAGTCAATAACACGCTGCCAGTTCACCAAGTACACAACCGTACTCCAAGTAGATCTCCTGCTCTCTACTACCTACAAATCACTAGACCTTACTCACCATGTAGATATCTCTACACCCTTGAATAACCCTTGTCCTTGACTCACCAAGTACTTATGATTCTTAAACTAGTACCCTGGTGGATCAACTCCTTGACCTTGCAGACTTTGCAACTCTCCCTGATCATACACACTCAGCACCCCTTTGGAACTAGGAGGAGCTACACTAGCTCTCTCTAAAAGCTATATGGCTTTCTAGCACACTTTTACAATACAGCCCATGAGTCCATATATATATCTCATGCTTAAAATAATTAGACTAACCTAATTACAATAATTAGACAATCAACTCAAGACTAAGACTAGCCTTCAACATGCAAACTAACAGTCTAAAAATAGACTCTCCAGAATCAACATGCAAACTGCCTATTCATGCACAGGCTACCGACGTCGGCTCCTCCATGACCGATGTCAGTCGACTAGTAACCGACGCCGGTTGCTTCCTCACTTCCATCTGATCGATGTCGGCTAATCAGACCGATGCTGATTTCCCTGCAACTGATTCTGCAACTCCCTGCAACTCTGCATCCTCCATAACTTCTCCTATTTGCATCCTGGTGAAGCTTTTAGATCCACAACCTAACAATCTCCCACTTGGAGATAAACAACTGCACTTGTACCTGTACACTGTCTAAATTATTCCTTGGCTTGTATCCCTCTTCAAGATCAATCCTGAAGACCAACCACCACACAATCTGTGATGCCGCACCTGTCATTCAAGTAACCTGCCACATCCGAACCTACATATCCATTTAGTGAAGAACTTGACCCTGCATAACAAGAATCCATGTTGTTAGTCCCACTGAACTGCCCTCCAGTACTCCTTCCCCGAATTGGCTCCATACTTTCTGACAACCCCCACTGATTAGGAAAACTCAGGTCTACACTAGACCTCATGTGATTTCAAACCCTGTTTCAAGCTAAGCTTGAACTATTCAGCCCTTGGTGTGCCTTCTAATTTTGCATCCTTCGTAATGAACCTTGCCAACACCTGATTCACATCAGCTCCCACTAGAGATAAAATCTCCATGTCTCTTATGCCAAATAATTTCACTGCTCCAAATTCTTCATGACACACCTCTAAACCAACCTTAGCTTTAGCTCAGCAAAACCCTGTATGTATAAACCTGCTAGCAAACCATCCACATACAGTAACAGGATAATGTCATGACTCATCATCCACCTGGTAAGAACAAACACAATAGTTACACTGACATTGACTGAAGCCATGCTTAGTCATTCACCTGTCAAAACCTGTACCACTGTCCTGCAGCTTCTTCAAGACCATATACCTTGACCTTCTGTCTCATGTGACCATCCACTCTCTTCTTTAAAATGGGAATCCATTCCATCTCTCAGTGCTTTCTTCCAACTGACAACTCTACCAACAAATACCTGTTTGGTTCTTCTCCAAGGACTCACACTCCTCATCCATGCCAAGCTCCCACTGTATCTGGATTCTACCTGCATTGCCTCTTCGCATCTTCCTGGTTCTTGACCATCAGTAAGCAATATAAAGAAGTTAAACAACAAATATGAGGTTCACTTACCCTTTCTGACCTTGACATGAGCATTTGAGACTTGTTGACAGCTTGTTGTCTGCCCAATATCCATTCCAGTGACCGATCTCGGCCATCTCCCAGTCTGCTCCCAATCGATGTCGGTTCCTACACTGACCCTGACTACTGACATCATTTCTCTGGCCGACGCTGGTGTCCTTTCTACCGATGTCAGTTTCTTCATGACCGACGTCAGTCTTCCTATTGCCAATGTCAGTTATTGTATGACCAACGTCGGTACCTGTGTTCATCTGTGAGTGATAAATTTTTACCCACGAGCTCTCCATGGATCAAAGTCCTAATCAAATTAACCTTGCTCTGCTCAAAATAATTCAATTCCCTCACCTGATCTCTGTCCGTCATCTCCTCCATGAACACCAAGGCTTTCCAATTTTTTAGCTTGTCAAAAATATCTATCTTCTGCTTCAGAACATGCATTCCCCTCCTACATATGTAACCAAGCCTACAAAGCCACATCTCTATAACAGAAGGTGAATCAGTAATATAAGTAGATAGATAAAGGATACCTACTTTCTTACCACCATCTAATTCAAGTGTATCCACTGTGAGAGTTACAGTGCATCTCTCATCACCCAAATTTCTTGAAGAAATTAGACTCATCTCCAAGACCGGTACCTGCATCACTTCCTTCAACCACTGTGTGTCATCCATCTGCAATTTCAGCTTCACTTTCCCTTTGTCAATTCTTTGGCAAGGCTCACCAGCTCCTCTCCCTGGGGCTGCATGGAAAGAGGCAACATAATCTGTTATCCAAGATTCAACTTCATCCAAGAAACCTCCCAAAGCATCCTGTGCAACAACACCTGCAACATCCACATCTTCAGTTCCTTCATGTTGATCTGCTACCAACTAACAATATCTTTTTCCCTGCTCTTTCTTTCCATCAATCAGACCATTCGTGTTATTCAGTTTCTCCATTCATAGCTTACTTCCTTCTGCCATTGCTATACTCCAACTCAATTAGAAACCCCTGTGAGTAACCCGTAATCAACAAACACTACCAGATCTGAAACCACCTGTTAGTCAACCCAACCAAAAGCTCTGATACCACTTGTCAGGAACCTAGAACAATAAACATGCTCTGATGCCTACTTAGTCAGGATCTTGCTCTACTAATTAGAGCACATATGATTACTTCTTGTATTAGCAACTAAACACGAAATTATACCAGAATCAATAAGTAACTAGAAATATGAAACAACACAGGAATTGAGAGACAATACACAATTGTATTAATAATCACTCAGAAGAATATACAAAAAAGTAAGATGCCACTTCTTCCTCCACCTCAAAGGTTCGCCACGCCTCAAGACCTTCTTCCCTCTCTCTCTCGGTCCAAACAATCAACTCCAATATAGAATTGATGTTGACCTCTCCAACCAGTCAATAACACGCTGCCAGTTCACCAAGTACACAACCGTACTCCAAGTAGATCTCCTGCTCTCTACTACCTACAAATCACTAGACCTTACTCACCATGTAGATATCTCTACACCCTTGAAGAACCCTTGTCCTTGACTCACCAAGTACTTATGATTCTTAAACTAGTACCCTGGTGGATCAACTCCTTGACCTTGCAGACTTTGCAACTCTCCCTGATCATACACACTCAGCACCCCTTTGGAACTAGGAGGAGCTACACTAGCTCTCTCTAAAAGCTCTATGGCTTTCTAGCACACTTTTACAATACAGCCCATGAGTCCATATATAGATCTCATGCTTACAATAATTAGACTAACCTAATTACAATAATTAGACACGCAACTCAAGACTAAGACTAGCCTTCAACATGCAAACTAACAGTCCAAAAATAGACTCTCTAGAATCAACATGCAAACTGCCTGTTCACGTACAGGCTACCGACATCGGCTCCTCCATGACCGATGTCGGCCGACTGGTAATTGATGCCGATTGCTTCCTCACTGCCATCTGACTGACATCGGCTGATCAGACTGACGCTGATTTCCCTGCAACTAATTCTGTAACTCCCTACAACTCTGCATCCTCCATAACTTCTCCTATTTGCATCTTGGTGAAGCTTTTAGCTCCACAACCTAACAATCTCCTACTTAGAGATAAATAGCTGCACCTGTACCTGTACACCATCTAAATTATTCCTTGGCTTGTATCCCTCTTCAAGATCAATCTTGAAGACCAACCACCACACAATCTGTGATGCCGCACCTGTCATTCAAGTAACTTGCCACATTCGAACCTACATATCCATGTAGTGAAGAACTTGACCCTGCATAACAAGAATCCCTGCTGCTAGTCCCACTAAACTGTCCTCCAGTACTCCTTCCTCGAATTGGCTCCATACTTTCTGACAACCCCCACTGATTGGGAAAACTCAGGTCTACACTAGACTTCATGTGATTTCAAACCCTATTTCAAGCTAAGCTTGAACTGTCCAGCCCTTGGTGTACCTTCTGATTTTGCATCCTGCATAATGAACCTCACCAACACCTGATTCACATCAGCTCCCACTAGAGATAAAATCTCCATGTCTCTTACGCCAAAGAATTTCATTGCTCCAAATTCTTCATGACACACCTCTGAACCAACCTTACCTTTAGCTCAGCAAAACCCTGTATGTACAAACCTGCTAATAAACCATCCACATACAGTAACAGGATAATGTCATGACTCATCATCCACCTGGTAAGAACAAACACAATAGTTACACTGACATTGACTGAATCCATGCTTAGTCATTCACCTGTCAAAACTTGTACCACTGTCCTGCAGCTTCTTCAAGACCATATACCTTGGCCTTCTGTCTCATGTGACCATTCACTCTCTTCTTTAAAATGGGAATCCATTCTGTCTCTTAGTGCTTTCTTCCAGCTGACAACTCTACCAACAAATACCTGTTTGGTTCTTCTCCAAGGACTCACACTCCTCATCCATGCCAAGCTCCCACTGTATCTAGATTCTACCTGCATTGCCTCTTCACATCTTCCTGGTTCTTGACCATCAATAAGCAATATAAAGAAGGTGAACAACGAATATGAGGTTCACTTACCCTTTCTGACCTCGACATGAGCGTTTGAGACTTGTTGACAGCATGTTGTCCACCCAATATATGTTCCAGTGACCGATCTCGGCCATCTCCTAGTCTGCTCCCGACTGATGTCAGTTCCTGCACTGACCCTGACTGCCGACATCATTTCTATGGCTTACGCCGGTGTCCTTTCTGTTGATGTCAATTTCTTCATGACCGACGTCGGTCTTCCTGTTGCTGATGTCGGTTATTGTATGATCGACGTCGATACCTGTGTTCGTCTGTGAGTGATAAATTTTTACCCGCGAGCTCTCCATGGATCAAAGTCATAATCAAATCAACCTTGCTCTGCTTAGAATAATTCAGTTCCCTCACCTGATCTCTGTCCATCATCTCCTCCATGAACACCAAGGCTTTCTAGTTCTTTAGCTTATCAAAAACATTTGTCTTCCACTTCAAAACATGCATTCCCCTCCTACATATGTAACCAAGCCTACAAAGCCACATCTCTGTAACAAAAGGTGATATAGTAATATAAGTAGATAGATAAAGGATACCTACTTTCTTACCAGCATCTAATTCAAGTGTATCTACTGTGAGAGTTACAGTGCATCTCTCATCACCCAAATTTTCTAAAAAAATTAGACTCATCTCCAAGACCGGTACCTGCATGACTTCCTTCAACCACTGTGTGTCATCCATCTGCAATTTCAGCTTCACTTTCCCTTTGCCAATTCTTTGGCAAGGCTCACCAGCTCCTCTCCCTAGGGCTGCATGGAAAGAGGCAACATAATCTGTTATCCAAGATTCAACTTCATCCAAGAAACCTCCCAAAGCATCATGTGCAACAACACCTGCAACATTTGCATCTTCAGTTCCTTCATGTTGATCTGCTACCAACCAACAATATCTTTTTCCCTACTCTTTCTTTCCATCAATCAGACCATTCATGCTATTCAGTTTCTCCATTTGTAGCTTACTTCCTTTTGCCATTGCTATACTCCCACTCAATCAAAAACCCATGTGAGTAACCTGTAATTAACAAACACTACCAGATCTGAAACCACCTATTAGTCAACCCAACTAAAAGCTTTGATACCACTTGTCAGGAACCTAGAACAATAAACATGCTCCGATGCCTACTTAGTCAAGATCTTGCTTTACCAATTAGAGCACATATGATTACTTCTTGTATTAGCAACTAAACATGGAATTATACCAGAATCAATAAGTAACTAGAAATATGAAACAACACAGGAATTGAGAGACAATACACAATTGTATTAATAATCACTCAGAAGAATATACAAAAAAGGAAGATGCCACTTCTTCCTCAACCTCAAAGGTTCGCCACACCTCAAGACCTTCTTCCCTCTCTCTCTTGGTCCCAACAATCAACTCCAATACAGAATTGATGTTGACCTCTCCAACCAGTCAATAACACGCTACCAGTTCACCAAGTACACAACCGTACTCCAAGTAGATCTCTTGCTCTTTGCTACCTACAAATCACTAGACCTTACTCACTATGTAGATATCTCTACACCCTTGAAGAACCCTTGTCCTTGCCTCACCAAGTCCTTATGATTCTTCAACCAGTACCCCAGTGGATGAGCTCCTTGACCTTGCAACTCTCCCTGATCATACACACTCAGCACCCCTTTGGAACTAGGAGGAGCTACACTAGCTCTCTCTAAAAGCTCTATGGCTTTCTAGCACACTTTTACAATACAGCCCATGAGTCCATATATAGATCTCATGCTTACAATAATTAGACTAACCTAATTACAATAATTAGACAATCAACTCAAGACTAAGACTAGCCTTCAACATGCAAACTAATAGTCCAAAAATAGACTCTCTGGAATCAACATGCGAACTTCCTGTTCACGCACAGGCTGCCGACGTCGGCTCCTCCATGACCGATGTCAACCGACTGGTAATCGACGCTGGTTGCTTCCTCACTACCATCTGATTGACGTCGGCTGATCAGACTGACGCTGATTTCCCTGCAACTGATTCTGCAACTCCCCGCAACTCTGCATCCTCCATAACTTCTCTTGTTTGCATCCTGGTGAAGCTTTTAGCTCCACAAACTAACAGTGTGATGCAGATGCAAAAATTCTAAATTGAGAGTGTTTGAGGTGGCTAGTCATCAAGCTATGTTGGGTGATTGTATGAAGAGAATAGGGAATATTCCTTAATATTTTTTCTTGTATTCTTGCTTTCTTTGTAATATTTTTCACCTCCATTGTAAATTAACTTTGGATGGGCTTTTATAAGGAACTATTGGTCATGGGTTAGATGTATTTATGTTAGGCCAACATAATGAAGGATAGGAATCATATGAAATTGACCATTTGGGATCAAAGTGTGATTGGATAAGAGAATCAAAAATGGGAAAACCTAGGTTCTGATGCTATATTCAGAGTATGGTGCTCTTATCCTATAGGTTTGGGACCTAGGGGGATAGGATTGGCTTGGGAAATATAGCCTAGGTGAGGTGGAATTATCATTCAAAAGGTTTAAGTTTACTGGGAATAATCAAAAAGGTGTATATAAGGGTCATAAGAGCATGTAAAAAGGACCTATGGATTGGGTGTCACAAGCCACACTCAAACTACCAATTTGGACATTTTATATAACTACACTTAACTAATAGATGATGACCTCTTCTTCAGCTCTCTATCTTCCCTATTCACTTTCATACATTAGGAACACATCTATGATGCAAATCTTATGGTCTATTAATCAACATAATATCACTCCTTCAACCCTATCAAACTACCTCTTCAAACAAGCAAATTACCCTTCTACTTTTCTCAAACAGCCTCTTACTAGGCTCATTAGATCAAATGATCTTACCATTCACACTTAGACCTCCTAATTTATATGCATGACTAATCATCTAATCCCCTTTGATGGTTTAAATGACCTATTTTTTCTTCTCAAATAGCTTTTTTCTTTGCTTTCTCTCTCATTTTGTTAACTTATTCAACACACACAATTAGTTGAATTGGGCCTTCTATAAATACCAATAACTAGATCACTCACATACTTAGTTAGCCAAGACATTATTCCATTAGGTTCATACCCAAAACATATCTTATAACACATTACACATAATAATATGATCACCATTAGGCCATCCAAACTCATTTAGACCTTAATCTTCCTCCAGGCCTACTTAGAGACCTAATGCATTAGGTCTATCTTAAGCAACACATTACAATTTAAACCACTATGGCCCAAATTTCCCTCATAAAATAAATAAAAAAATTTAAACCATATTTTTTCAACCTAAAATAACCTCCTCCATTCTCAATAAGTCACATATCCTTCACTTACCTCATGAAGGTTCCATTAGGCCTTAAAGACCTATTAGGCCTAATTACCCCAAAAACACAGTCTTCAAATATGAATCTCAAACTACCTATAGAAATACATTCAAGGAACAATCCACATATTTATTTAAAATTTATGACCTCAGGGTCATCATAAAATACATTATAAATATTCTATCAAGCTCCAAACACTCAAAAACACTTCTATAAAAGGCCCACTTTGATCTGCCAAAAAGCTCTAAAACATAGTTAAGAATCTCTTACCATTAATAACAGTATAGTCACTTAACAACACTTAAAATTCATGAATAATATCCCATGGAAACTATAATAAATCACCACATTATTTATGTACTTATAAACTGATCAAAATGACATTGGAACATCAAACTCATTTACATATAGAAAATTACATGTGGCTCCAAAAACACAATCAAGAAAAATGTTGTTTTTAGCAATTTTAAGGGAAATTTCATGACTCATAATTCACATTAATATTTACTGTGTTACCTTAATAACATCCTTAAATATATATATCATTGGATCTAGTTTCAATCATTGGTCTTACAAACTAATTTGTTAAGCTTCTCTTTCATAATTCTAAGATAGCCCAACAAACCATTTTGGCTTCCATATATCAACTTATTAAAGTGACTCTCAACATTATATACATAATGTATAGGTCATATAAATAATAATAAATATCAACATTTGAATTTTATATAATTAATTCTATCATAGAGTCTCAAATTCTTCACTTCATCTTGCATACCCAAAACTATCATTTTATCTTGAGAACCAGTCATGGTGAACATGCATTCCAACACCTATGTAGATATCATAAATAATTATTGATGCATGATTATGATCCTTATACATATTTATAACATCTCAAAACACAAATGTGTGTGTGTGTGTGTGTGTGTGTGTGTGTGTGTGTGTGTGTGTGTGTGTGTGTGTGTGTGTGTGTGTGTATGTGTGTGTGTAATGGAAAATATGGAATATATAAAATAATCTCTAAAACTTACACCTTCACTGTCCATCTTCACTAGATATGTCAGTTTGAGAGAAACATTTTTCTTGATTATGAGAAACTCCAAAACTTATAATCAAAGGATAAAGGTGATATAGGCATTTAATAATGACCACATGCAATTGGATCCATTACTAATCCACTTCAACATATCCCTAAACACATTCTCACTCTTGCCAGATTTTTTTCACTGTCTTCACTATTAGGATTTTTGGTGATAGGATAAATTGAGTGACCAAAATAGTTGACATAGAGGCTATAACTTTCTTAGATACCTTTATGTTCATAAATAATGAGTCTCTATCTTCTCTATTCATCCATTTTCATACTTGGTCTAATGCAAATTTTGTCTTCTATATCAACTTCTTTAAAAACAAGCATTTTACTGTAGCTTCCACTCACTCATATAAACACTCAATGCTACCTAAATATTCTTGATGGAGTTCAATACAACCTCCAAAAACTTAAATAGGCATACAATACCATTCTTATTACATTTGAATAATTTATTCAACATCGGGTCATAATGAGGGTTTTGAGAGGGTTTTAGATCATTTTCCATTCTTAACATTTGCTCATACAGATCTATCCCTGAAACTAACTCATAATGCTTGAAAATAATTTCTAATAACCTTTTTCATCTCTCCCCAAGAGCTCATATTCCCATGAAATAGTCATCCCTGTCAACAAGCATCAAAAGTTCCTTCTCGGGTCTTCATCTCTTCATTATGCACACATAGGAGACCTTCAAACTCATTTTCATACTTTATCCTTCAACTAAATACCTAAAACTTCATGATCACTCTTGAAACAGACTCTTACACATCTATTAAAAATTAAATTAGCTATATCGCCTTAGAAACTAACTTTACCCCTCATTAGGCCACACTAGGTCTCTTTACATGTTAGGTCTTGAACTGCTAGTCATACTTTAGACCATGAATATACTTTAAAACATATTAAAATACTCTCAAAATCTCATTCCCATGTCATAAACCATCATACCATTATCACAAAATATCTTAAGCCTATAAACCTGATCATGAAGCCTCATCGTGCCACCTTAGGTCTTAAGACAGGGTTTATGAGAAGACCACCAATGAAGAACATACCCCTTTGGCTTACTTTGAGAGTCATGTAACTGACTCAATACCTATCTCACATGTTATAAAACTTCATTTCACAACTTAAATTCCATACACATTCATATAATCATCATCATACCTCTTTTAACCATATCCATTTTCAAGAACTAGTCTACCAAACATACCTACTAGGTACCATACCTCTTTTAAACCTTCCTACCATTTTAGATGCACTGTAAGACTCATTATTATTCCAAAAATTATTTATACCAAGATCAAATATTTCTACATATCTTCTCATAATATTTTCACATAATAATATTGTACCAAAACCTTATGCAGAACTCAAGAACCTACTAGATCATGTTTAAGCCATCATGATCACTTACCATGAAATTTCACAAGAGCACCTCTAGGACATAAATGATAGTTAATTAACTTTGACATAAATTAAAAATAATTTTTTTCAACACGCCAATAGAAAAAAACCTCAACACATAATCTCCATGAAGGTTTTGGCCTCAAGAGTGTTCCATATGAAATACAAGGTCTAAGAATTGCACACAGTTAAGAAACCATGTGACTGTCACCTACAATCAAGTGTAAAGGAGACTTGACTATCCATGATGATGACACATGAAGCTTTAAATATTTTGAGAAGTATTATAAGGTGAAATTAGTGATATTTATCCATTCAAAGGTTATAAATTGGTTATGGTAACCAATTCAACATATATTGTTCAAAGAATATCTTCACCTACAGGTGGATCTAATAGTGATCTGATGCTAACACCACAAAAGTCTAAAGAATGTTGAGATGAGGTGTTGAACTCTGAGAAATATTCAATGAGGTTTTAGAACATGGAGAAGATCATGGTGATAATGGTGAGGTCATTTCATGTAGGCAGACTTGAGTTCAAGGTTTGCAAGTTAGGAAAGTTGTGATTGGGACAACTTACCTTAACTTATCCAAACCAAGAATTGTTCATATACGTGTTCTTCTCATAGTAGATTGTCTTGAGGAACGGACAAGTTTTATGGTTTCTCTCATGTAGCCCAAGAATATGGGTAATGTTTTGAAATGATAAAGTGATTCTTTGGTTGTGAGAGGATATTATAAATAGGCTTCAATTTCAAACAAGATTTCACTTTAGACTTTCAGTAATCTACAGTACTCTTGAAGCCTAAATGTATTACAACACAAAATGACACAATGGAAGCATGTATTGTATAAAAAGTGAGTATTTTTTATTAAATATGAAACTAGTGACTTCAATATTATCTAAAGGTGGAAACATAGTTCCTAAATAATGCATCATCACCTATAAGAGTCTTTGTTTCTCTTATATTGTCATATATAATCTGACTACAGACCCATAATGTTGATGGTGAGAGACAGGAGAAAACCCTATAGGTATTGATGCTAATTAAGTGTATAATTATTTCAATGAAATAAAAAATATCAATGAAGATGAGGGCAAAAACATACACCTACACCTATAAGAAACCTCCAATATCTACTAAGATAATCACCTACCGTCTACTACATTAGACAAACTAACTCATATAAATGGAGAGATGTGAGGGTGAAAGTTTGGTATAGATGTAAAATGGGATGAAAATATATATTAAAATCTCATAAATATGATAGCATGTTTCTATTTTATCCCTAGATACAAACATTATGACTTAGATGGAGATCGAACAAGTCTAGATCTACATACAGAACCTATAGATAGTACACAAATTAAATAACTAGTCTCAGGGATTTGGAGGTTTAAGAACCATATAGGAGTTATATAACCATTTAATTTTACATATAATTTCATAAATACATATTATACCCTCCTATGGTCTCATTTTGTCCTAGAAAATAGGGGAGATGCCCTTTATTTTGGCTCAGATAGAGGGCACTCTAGGAGTGAGATGACTATAGGTTTGGCATATAGATGGTAAGAGAGTGTGATGGGAAGTCTTGTAAACTTGTATAAAGATATTAAAATCTGGAATGATGGTAAACAAAGGTTTAGAATCATTCATATATGTTGTAAACCATTCAGAGGTGGTCATGGGCAGTTAGGCACACTCAAGCCTATTAGGCCTAAAACTAGACCTAAGCCCTAAAAGGGTATAACTCCACTTATAATACCATATGACCATTACAGTCTAGTTTATATTCTTAAAATTATTTAAATAGTCTCCAATATCCATTTTTTTATATAATAACAACATAAAGTGTTCAACTTGACCTAAAACCATGATAGGGGTACCCAAAATGCATTAGAAAACTTGATAGGCCAACATATTTTTATCACACCTATATGGACACCAAGAATGAGACATTAATCATATAAGGGAAGTTGGGGAGGATCCTATACTCAATATTTTTTTTTTTTTTTTAGGTTTTGGATCTCAGGATTTTATGAACTATCACTAAGAACTAAAACCCTCCTAAAACCTTGGTTTTGACCTAATGGAGAAAATATGAAAGGAGATGCATTTAGGAGGGTTATTTTAGAATTTAAAGTTTTTTATACTTGTTTAATACTCTCTTAGTCTCCTAAACATCCTATTGGTTTGTACCATATATGTATGAATATGTTAAATTCAAGGTTTTTATAGTATTTGACTTGTTTTGTAGGTACATAGTAGAATTGGTGGATGAAGGCCATTGAAGGAGAAAAATAAAAACTTATTATAACTCCTTATTCTAATTTATATCCTTATTTTTTTATGAAAGTTCCTTTTTTATACCATTCATCATAGGCAATCTTAGATAGATAGTGAAAAATAAGAAGTGACTACCTAGTGAGAAGATGAGAGGTCTAATTTGGGATATTTTTAAGGTATAATTCATGGAGTAAAATTAAAAGGTAATATATATATATATATATGTGTGTGTGTGTGTGTGTGTGTCCTAACACCTCTTCCATATATTTACTTGAGAAAATAAATGTCATCACGATGATAAATGTAAAGACAAACCTATAGGGCTAGTGATGGTGACTGTAAATAGTGAATACAAGTGCTATGAGCATGGTTATTAGTTAGGGAGGCATATTATGACTATAAAATATTATTTACAACCTCCCTAAGATATCTCATATGTTTCAAGGCTTCATAGTTTAATTTCAAGTGTTCAAGAGATGTTTCATCATGAAGGTAGTTTCAAGAAGGTAGTTGAAGGTCTCTACACTAGTTTTGAAGAGTTTGTCACATTTTAGATGTACATTTGTCCAAGAGGACCTTCATGGTCTATTATTCACTCCATTAACTTTTAATGTAACTATTTATCATATTTTGACACTTTTCATTGTGACATTTCCACTTCCCTTATTCTCTCTCTTCTCCCATGCTTTTTAAATGCAAGCAATTTTAGCTTTTGTAATCCAATCCACACCTAGTATGGCAAATCCCTACTAGTTTGATACTATATTTTGCCTTTGAAATAAATATTTTCAATATTTTTTTGATTCCATAAGCTATATTTTCTAAGTGTGTGAAGTGGTTCAAAGTGAAGTGTCTAGTGATAAGTATATATCCTTGCCTTCTCTCTACTCTTCCATGTTTGATGCAAGTAGTTCCCACTCTATTAGGTCAAATGAAGTGTAGTCAAATGAATTTTTATATCTATAAGTGTAAAAGAGTAGCATTAGTGTTCTAAATATAACCTTTTATTTACTCACCTTGAGTAGTGTAATGTATATCACCTCCATGTTTGAAATACTTACGTTATAGAAATCTAAGATGTTGAGACTAGTGTTGTGAGTCATGTTTTATAGTGTACTTGTATGGTAGTCTCTTGGATATAATTATGGTGTATCACCTCATTATAATATTTTAATTTCCATGTTCTACTATCCATTTCCATCTAAGAAAACAAGTAGTGTAGGTGATAATCAAGCAAAGAGAAATCTAGGGAGCTATCCCTTAAACCTAGAGGTTTACCTCTATTATAAGCAACCCACAAGCCTATAGGTATTCCCATGTTTCCCAAATATTAGAGTAGGATTGAAAAACCATGTCTAAGGTTTAAGATTTGGTGATAATAGTTCTCACTCCATGATAATTTTTTTATTAGACTTCACTCAACATATGACAATCTAATTTCATGGTGTCATGTGATATCAAGAGCTTCACATTTGATCTTAGAGAATGAAGATATGTTGAGGTTATTTGTGTATAGTAGGTTTATTATTATTTTATTTCCATAAGTAATTTATTAGCACAAGTGTGTGTGTTGGCTTTTTTTTTTTGTTATTTCTGTGTTGTGTGTTGGGAGGTGTTTTAGATTTTCATCTTATTTAAGGTATTATTATGTCTTAATTTGAGGGTAAGTGACTCCATATCCTAAATGATGTACAAGGTAGCTATCCTAATATTCTTACCAAGAAAGCATCCCCAAGAGACTGCCAAATATGTTAGCTAATTTTTCCCTACCATTAGAGAGGTTCACAAAAAAATTGGCCAATCAAACTTACACCTTGCTTGACCACCTTGAAAATATTTTATAATCCATGCTTACAAAATTTTGAGGTAGTTTTGACAAAATTAAGGTAATGATCCTTCTTAGTCTTATGCTAGTTTAGTCATACCATGATATGAAAAATTTGATTCAAAACGTTTCAAAGGTTCATAAGTGTCTCTCAATTTATCCCACCCTTTACCACCTTGCATGAACATTCTATACATGTTTAGATAAGTTAAGGTTATTTCGTAAAGTTTAAGGTAAATGTCATACAAAATAAAAGTGCATGTGGCCAAGTCTAATGCATGACTAAGCTTGTAAATTTAATGTCAAAGATGAAAAAGATGAAATGTATGTATAAAAACATTTGTCAAATCATAAAATAGATTTATTATGTACATATATGTCAGGAATTTTATTATAGACTAGATCATAGTTAGTTTTATAGGTTCAACATACAAGAGAGAGTAAATAGCTCTTTTGTAGGTAGTTTTAGGCACTTGTCTCGATCAATAAGGCTTATTTTTAGGTGAAAATGTTTTAATACATGTATTTTCATCTTTCCCAGGTCAAATATAGGTTTTTAATGTAGGTACAATTCTAAATAAGGCATAAAATACTTCATTTCTTCTATCAGCTCCTTGGTAAGCTTATGAAGGCTAGTTTTAGATGTTCATTATGTACAGAGAAAAGAGACTGGTGACATAATATATTTGGAATATTAAGGGGTAATAATTTCCTTTACATACATGTCCATATTTTTCATATTTATGGGCCCTCCTTTATGAATAATTATTAAAAATATAAGATGGTTTAAAACCCTACATAAACCCCATATGCTTAGTTTTCTCCTTGAAATGGTAGTTTGAATAATTTTTTAGGAATGAAATAAATAGTATAGGCTATATGGGGTATAAAAAATCTTAATTTATGATTATCCAAGCCTCACTTGGCACATGTGAGCTCAAGAGGATAGGAAACCTCCACTTTTGTACATTTTGCAAGTTGAAGATCATGGTCTCTTGATGTTCTAGGGTTTTCAATATAACAGAGGTAGGTTTAATAGGATACCACATCATATTTTCATGTAATATAAAATTATATAGGTCCATTAAATAATTATCCATGACTACTACTCACTAAGATCTTCCCAATAAGCTGGTGACTAGCAACTTCTCAAAGTGTTCATCATAGAATGACTATAGCAGGCGGAATCCTAGCAACATGGGAGTTTTACATTGTATGAAAAGAATTATATGTGGTTTAGGTCACATATTTTTTCTCTTAAAACCTGATTTAATATCTTAAATTCATAATTAGGACCCAAAAATGTAAATAAATTCATGTCATGATCCACCAAAAGACTGTGTAACCTACAAATGGGAGATCAACATGGTTTTGGTTATGAACCTCAGGAAACCAATGAGGTGAAAATGATTTTATATGGAATTAAATTTCATAAAATACCTATATAAAAATCTAAAAATTTTGGAAACCTCATCACCAACTCATCAAGGCAAGCCTACTGTTATCCCGAGTTGGAGACTGTATTAAAAGCCTATCTACACAAAAGTGAACCAAAAGGTGATAAATGTTGCATTATTGGTGTAATATGAGGCTAATAATATCATTAGGTAGGTTATGAGACAATTTAAAGTTTTATTTAGTACTAACATGGTCCAAAATTCATGGTAAAGGGGCCTAAAATGACAAAAAGTAGACCTACAGGTCTACGAACCTATAGGTCTCTTTTTCATATGAAATGCAATGAATCTTGCTTGAAAGATGAGGTTAAAAGACTAAATGAATGTGTTAAATATGGGAATACATTATTTGGAAGAGTTTAAGATAGATAAAGGTATAATATTTATTTGGATACACACTCTTGAAATCTAACATATCCAACTTAATGCCTATAGTAATGATGTCCTAAACACCTACAGGGCTAATGGAAATTTTAGGTTTGTATTCAAATGTGAAATTACATATGAAAAATTGCATGTAGATTGGATTTTATATGATTGGGAATGATTTATTTATAATTTTTAATGTTAGTAAAATAATTAACATACCTATACTAGAGTCAAGTGTCAAAGAACAGGCCTCTAGGGTCAAATTTTTTAATTAGCTTACAAACCCTCAAGATATGAAAAGTATGGTACAGAACCTTTTTAAATGGGGATACACATTGGGAGTCATTGTAAAACATATAATATATTGATATAGACCTAAAATAGGTACTTTAAATCAATATCAATCATCTTATGCCCTATTTTTCTAAATAAACCTTTCTCAAGTTCATTGGCAGACTTGTATTACCCAAGAAATCTCTCTTCTCCACTAGTGAAATCCCTTAAGAAAATGCATGGGACTAGTTATAATTTGGAGATGTTTTGGAGGTATTCCTACTCCCATAATATAGTATTAGTTTGTGTATTGAATATTTGAAGGCTATGAATAAATGTTAAGAGTGTAACATACTCATAGACTACCTAAGTGAGCCCGAGGGATTCCCAAACTTTACTTAGATCTCCCTTGAAAATTTTCATGGTGCCAAAATATCTTATGGGTACTTATCAAGGATTATTCCCTAAAATTTTTAGGCATTTTTACTTAGGTTAATGGCCTCATCTCTATGAAATATTATTAAGAGTGTAAGACACTAATAGACTACCAAGAGACTAAATATGGCATGATTACTGATAAAACTTCCCCAATGATCTAATATGAATTTGAGTTACCATAAAAACATTATTATGACCTTCATGGGCCTCATGTACACCTGAATAGTCTATTTTTTGTCACATGTGAGGGTAAAACCATACAAAATTAACCTAGAAAGCATGGTTGTAGGCTTATTTGTGAGTATACAGGGTAATGATAGGCCTTCAAGTTAAGAGATAAAGCTTGGAAAGCCTAAAAAGATGTATTATATCATTATATGATATTTTTACAAGCCTCTAAAGATGATGTATGAACCTTTTAAGCTATTAATTTTGGCCCAAAATGTGATTGTGCCATTGTGTCCTTCAATAAGCTTAGCTACAGGCCTATTGATTACTTTTAGAGAGCTTCTCTTTAATATATTAAGTTTTCCTATGATGGTAAAAGCCTTAAAAAACCATTATCAACCAGTGGAACCTATTAAATTATTTATGAATCACTCTAGTTACCTCGTATGTATGAACATACATCTAAAAAAGATTTTGGCCATTTCTTAGCTCACCCATCCATATAAGGTTTTAGATCCTCAAATTTGGCACGGATATTTATTAGGAATTCCTAAAAGTGAATCAAAAAATTTATTGTAGTTTCTCATGTGTGAGGGATGTGTGGAAGAAAATATTAGTTTCTAGGCCCAGAGACCTAATTAAGAAGAGAAATAGGTGGAATAAGTACACTTGTACTTAGTGTTTGGTCATGAAACTTTGGAAAAACTAGGAAGAGAATAGTGGGTACTCAAATAATACTTATTTTCTTAGGAGCATCTATACAATGTTTTAGACAAAGATATTTGTCTATTCTAAGGGATACAAGGAATTAAAGATAAGTATGGGCTTTAGGTGTATAGTGAAGTCTTAGAGAGTGTTTAAGCCATCCAAGAGGATTGATATAGGTTTTTCAAGGTAGAGAGAGGTCTCTCATGAAGAGAGGTTACATTCATGAAGATGGAATCAAGATCTGAGACATTTGAGTAAGAGAGTCATATTAAGATTAATGGGTTTCAAGACACCTAAGGAGGTATGTGTTGATAATTTGGCCTCACAGGTTAAATTTGAACCCTTATAGTCCAAAACTTCCTCATAGGTCCCTCCAAGAGTATATGAGGCTTCCTAAATATTTTCATGATATTCAAATGGTATTCATATTTATGACATATTCAAACACCCCATGGAAAACCTAAGGTCGTGAAGAGATGTATGATGATAATGCAGGTCTTAAGGAATATTTTTTAGGTAGGGAAATGGTCAATTTGGCCTAATTACCCCTCTCGAGCTCCATCACTCCAGTCTATTATTTCGAGCTGCTAGTTCAAATGCTCATATCTTACATTGAAATATGAATGGCACCTAGTGATCTTAAGGTAAGTTAGGGACCCATATGAAATTATTACATAGGGTAGAGAGACTTGCATTCATAAGCTCAACTCTATGAATGATCCTTAACATTGTTAGCATACATAGAATGCTTAGTGAACACTCAAAGGCTACTAATTTTCACTCAAAGCTCACCATACAAGGTACATGGGACCAAGAGCTATTAAGGTGTTTTGAGGAGGTCTAGAGGCTCAAAATACATTGCACTAAGTTTTAAATCTAAGGCTTGTACTCTATGAACCATCGTTAAGATGGTAGGCCACTAAAACCCTTCCTAAACCCTAATAAGAACCTAATGAAAGAATATTTCCCTAAAATGCCTTAAAATGAGATATTTGAGTCTTGAAATGGTTTTTATAGTCTTCTCAAGTCTCATGGGCACCTAAATGAGCCAATAGTTTACATGTGTAGAGTGTATGGTGTACATATTACGCCTAGAAATGATTGTTACAGGCCTATGTGAAAGAAATTGGAAAAAGTATGCATGTTTTTCTTGAGTTTAAAGAGAAAATTATATTGAGAGATAGAGAAGAATACATAATGACCACCTACAAGGGTATCCACATCTTATGGTCATCTATAGCCATGACTAAATGTCTAGTTAGTTGATTGTGTACATTGTGAAGGAGGAAGCAAGTGGCTTAACCAAGCCAACAAAAGTGATCCAAGGGATCTAAGTGGTAGGTTTTATACTCTAATAAGTGGCCAACTGCTTAGATAAATCCCTTTGAGGGAGAAATATAGAAACAATGTCATTAGGTCTATTGGACTAATACCCTTCTCAAAGCATTACTACTTAGAGACTGAAGTCAGAGGATAAGAAAGAGTTAATCAAGACCTGAAACCAACATGGAAGTATATCTAAAGGATTTTCATATGTGAAAGAAGCATTGGTTTGCAAAGGAAAGCTCAAAATTATCCATTTTGGCCTAAAATTACCTTAAGAGTGCACAAAATGCAGAATGGTCACTTGAGGAGCACCTTCTTGTGCATAGAACTATGCAAAGGATTTGCATGGATTTTTTAGCACATAAGGAAGGTTGAGTGGCCTTTTATACTATAATTTAGTGGCATTAGTTCATAATTTTAATGACTAATATTTATAAACTATTGTTAAGAGTCTAAACATCCCTAAACCTCTTTAAAACCCTAATAGAAGCTTGATGGGAAAGATATTGAGAAAATTTCACTCAAATGAATTGATTTGGTCTTGGAGATAATTTAAACACATTGTGAACTCTAATAAGGTCCTAATCATGGAATTAGTTTGTATGGATAACTACATAAATGCATTATGAGCCTTATTTTTACAAGTTTTAGTGATGAATCTAGGGTACAGAGATAGATGAACAACTGTAGACCATTCAATAAGATGGTGTGAAGTGTATTCCACCATCTTTGGCCAAAAACTACTCTCAATTCCTCCTATAAATACTTCTACAAACCTAGACTAAATATCCAATCTAGAGGTGTTAATGAAAGGTGACCCAGTCACCTAGATGAGCAAGAATTATAGGTATGCATTATTTAAAACACATAAGTCATGGTGTAATATGATTTTTCTAACATGAAAACATGCTCACCTACCCATTCTTAAGGTTCTATGTAATTATCATGGCCATCCAAGCAACTAACACTGAGTGACTAAGATTATTTTCATAGTAGGCCTATTTGGTCAACTAAATAAGATGTTTATTAGTGTAGAGGGATGTTAAGGGATTGAATGTAGGACCATAAAAATACTTCATGGAGGTGAGAAAGCACATTTCATGTCCATTATGGAGGATGGTTAGTTTGTTTATCCTTATTAGCATGCAAATGAGAGAGGTAGGCTACCTAATGCTTCATGGAAGCCAATTAGACCATAATGCCACCATTTTAACTACCAAGAGAGGAAGTGGTTGACTAGGTTGGGGTGATCATCCTTTAAATGGAGTCAACTAAGACTGGAAGAGCCTTTACTAGACCATTTCCTATGTCATACTCTAATTAAAGGGAATTATGTATTTAAGGCAATTTATGGGAGGAGTTGTGAGGTTGCTTGTAACCACTGATTGAGTGAATGATGGGCATTATGGCCTATTATACACAATTACATGTCAGATTCTTCCTTTCTTTCCCTCTATTTTTCTATAAATTGAGTTTAAAATTCCATTGTATGTATCCCTCAGTTGGGTATGAAGAAACTCTGCCCAAATTTTACCTTGTAACCTTTGAATCAATATAAGGACTATTTTAGATTATCTATGTTAGCTTAGTCTATTTCATACTTGTTGATTTGCAAAAATGTTAAGTTTTATCTTCATTTGTAGGTCCTTTTTTCTCACCTAGTTTCTAGGATATTATCCTAAATAGGTCATATGATGCATGAAAGTGCTAGTGACTATGCTTTAAGTGAAATTTTATAGGTAGTGTCTTAAAGCAAACCTCTCATTCATCACCCTCAACTTGCATCCATCTATCATAACATTAATGTGAAGCACTAATACTTAGGAGTCCCTTGAAAAGATTGGTTAGTCACTACTCCTTATTCTATTCACAAGTGTTATTGAAGGGTTAGTTAGAGTGGACATAATATGTTGGTGTATCACTTCCCATAGCTTAGTTTTGTTTTATGAATTTTCTATCCCTTTTCATCAATAAGTCAATAGGTTTAGGAATTGATCCAATAGATTATGCATAAAGGGAGCTAGCCCCAAAACTAGAGTTTCACCTCACTAATTAGGCTACCCATACCTAGAGGTAATCCCATTATATTAGATGGATGAGGTAGGTTTGAAACACCACTACCTCAAGGGTGCAATCCAGATTGATAATATTTTTTGGCATGACTAGTAGGATAAGGATTCAAGAAAATTGGAATAGATACTTACATCATTTAGTGATCTCAAGATCTTCAAACACTCTAGTGGCATAATTTTAGTTGAATTTCATGCCAAAAGTGGTTATAAGGTCTTCATAAAAATGTGATTAAGTTAAGTTTATTGAATTATCCTTTGATTTTACTAAGAGAAAGAGGTACCCTAGGTCTAATCTAAATCCTACACCCCCTACTTCTCCTAATCTTGCTTAATAGAATATTAATGCAACCCCTACACCTCCAATGGTTATGCCTAGAAACCAAGATTTTTTGACCTTAAATGGTGGCATCCCTCTAAACCTAAACTAATTTGATGATATCCCTATTGTTTCACTTAATATCCTTCCATTCTTCATTGGAGAAAACTCTACCACTCTTGTTGAACACATTGTAGACATAACCAACCTCTACTCAATACATAATGTGACTCAAGAAAATGTATAAATGAGGTTATTAGATACTTCATTGAGATATAAATCACTTTAATGGTATAGAGGTTTAGCACCTACATCTATCAACACTTGGGATGAGTTTGGGGAACACATATGTAATCATTTTGAGGATAGAATTGGCCACTTGTCTCTAGTAGAATAATTAACCATAATCAAAAGGGCTCCTCAAGAGTTTATGGTGGAATTTAACTATAGGTTTTTGAAAACATGGGATATTATCCCAATAATATTCAAACCCACTCATAACTATGCATTTTTGTACTATTTGAGAGCCCTCAATTCTAATGTAGTAGTCATGATACAGTCCATGGGAGGGAACACACTACCTAATGCCTATGAAGTGGAAATAAGGGTAAAAAATTGTCTAATACAAGTAGGAAATCTTACCCTAAGGGCCATCATGCCTTTGTTCTTAGAGATACAACAACTTATGCCTACCATTTCTCCCCTACTAATTCCAACTAATCATGATCAGGTAGATGCTAGTCAAATAGATAGATTGGCTAAACTTGAAGGGATTTTTAAGATACAAAGCAACAAGATAGTGGCCTTGGAGAGGCAATAAATACTACCTCATAGACCATACCAAACCCCTTATCAAACTCTCTATCATCCTTATCAATTTAACAGGCATCCATATCAACTTAATCCTTAAGGTCAAGGGCACATCACTCAAATAAGGCCCTATAATAGTTTTAATCCAAATTTTGTTAGCACTTCTAGAGCACTAGTTCCAACTTAAAACAAATATGCTCAAGAAGGTCAATGGTATACATAATGGGGTCAGTATTATGATATTTCAATCAATCCAAGTGATAATGCTTTTCAAACCTCTCTTATGCAAAAAAATTAACCTCCTATAGAACATAAAGAAGGCCCTTCTATGTAACATGGAGAGACCCCCTTCATAAATCAATCTGAAATGTCAAACCAATAAGGAATGAGTGGGAGTAAGACACAATCAAAGACTACTTTTTTCAACTTCCAAGAAGGAGAAAATTATTTTGAACAATGTGCAACCAATCAACTTGGGGGTATATCCAAGGTAGATAGTCCTATTGTAGCCTATATAAAGGCCAAAATCAGAGTAGTGGGTGATGACTTAGAAGTTTGGAGAACATATCCTCCATCATATAAACCATCTCAAAAGACTAGTGGATAAAATTCATCCCATAAAACTCCACCAATTCAGAAGGTTCAAGATGGGAAGGGGAAGATTTACAAAGGTCCATTCATACCTTAGTTCACTTAAGCTCTAAGTACTACTATTACTCCTAAGTTGAAATCAATGGATATTATCTCTCATATCAGTATTATTGATTAGATGAACAATTCTCATGTCACTAGACTAATGTGGGACACATCTCTCATTTTGGGATAAAAATATCTCCTCCAAGAAGAGTTATCAAAACTTCACATCTTGGACAAGCAAGCAAAAAAAGTGGGTACAATTCTAACCAACACCAATTAGCCTAATGAGCCCCAAATAGCTAAGGTAAACAAGCCACATCCTTTATATATTTATGTCATAATAAGATACTCCTTATTACATAATTTTAAGATAGAGAATGGGGCTAGTACATTTGTCATGCCTAATTCTATAGCAAATAAGTTGGGGTTAAGGTATGAGCCTAATTCTAAGGGAGTCTTAAAACTATATGGGTCCCCTACAAAGACTATTGACATACTCAAGGATCTAAAAAAATTCCTAGCTACTTTTTCTAATTGTACCATATCCCACAATGTTGTGGTAGTTGATCTTCCTCCTTATTTTTCCTTGTGTTTGTCTAGGGATTTCACTGCCAAGATAGGAGGTTATTTCTCTTGTGTCTAGTCTTATATGGTCTTTAGGACCAGGTATATAACCAAGGTTACCATCAAGTCTATGCCTATCTCTATGTTCCATTTAGACCCTTACATTCCTAATTCCAATGTTAACTTTATTATCATTGATGAAGATGAACACCCCAATGATCAAGAGCTAGTTGAACCACTTGAAGGGATATTAGACTTATTTTTTGATGAGTGGGGGGTAGATAACCATGGCTATGATCCATATAAGATCATTAAATAATTATTCTTGGGCATCTATTATATGCATGAGGAGGAGGTAGTTATATCAGCCCTTATTAACCCAAACCAAGATAATGATGGAGTGTGGAGTTTTTCTTTAATGGATCTAGGTGCAAGAATGTAAGTGGAGTAGGTGTCATGCATATCTCTCCTTTTAAGCAAAGATATTTTTTATCCATAATATTCTAATTTATATGCACATGCAACATAGTAGAGTATGAGGCCCTCATTCATGGGTTACAATGTGAAAGAAAGAGAGGTATTTAGCTACTACAAGCCATGGGAGATAGTGAATTGGTATTACACCATGTGAGGGAAAAATTAAATCAAGAATCCACTCTTTAAGGAATATAAGCATAGGGTTTGGGACCTCTTATAACACTTTGAGGCCTTTCACATCCACTTGATCCCAAGAGAGGCCAATCAACATGTAGACAAGTTGATAACTATATGAGAATAGTATGACATCCAAAGTGGGATCAACGACATGAAATATCAATCAAAAATCAAGGTATTTTATAGACCTTCAGTGCCTAATAATGAGGTCAAATAGAAAGTATTTGAAAATATAAATAAATAACATGTTTCTTCTATCAGGAGGTAGAATTATGTTCAAAGAATTAATGAAGAATTCAATAACAATATGGTGACCAGATTGTTTGACTGAGAATAAATAAACTACCCAAGGGATTAGTGACCAATGAGAATGATCAGTTAAGGAAGGATAAGTTTATCATGCCTACCAAGGAAGAGAACTATGAGAAGGTCACCATATTTAAGGATAGGCTATTAAAACTAGGTAAAGTGAGCACAAGGGAAGAAAAGGCAGCCTTCATAGAGTTGTTTCAAGAATTTTCAATCATCTTTGCTTGGGAGTTTAATGATTTTAAGGGGTTTGACCCTAGTTTGGCCCAGCATACTACAAAATTAAAGGCAAGTGCCAATCTTGTAAGATAAAATCAAAGATCGATCAACCATAAGATTGAAATCCTTATAGAGAAAGAGTTGACTAAGCTCATTGTGTCAAACATCATCTTCCCCATCAAACACTCTTCATGGGTGCCTAATCTTGTGCCTATAAGGAAGAAGAATGGGAAGATAAGGTTATGTGTAGACTTCAAGGATCTTAACAAAGTGTCATTAAGAGACCACTACCCCTTTCCATCTATGGATTATATTCTCCAAAGGTTTTAGGTTCACAACATTTTTCCTTTCTTGATGGAAACATAGGGTATAATAAAGTATTGGTGAATGAGGAGGACCAACATAAGACTACCTTCACAATTAAGTGGGGCACTTATGCTTACAATAAGATGCATTTTTAGGCTATCCAATGTAGGGGCCACCATCTAAAGGGAAATTTATGTAGCCTACCAAGGACTCATCAATGAGATGGTGCTCATTTACTTGTATGACATCATAATCTTTTCAAAGGATGCCAAAGACCTGTTGACACACCTAAAGCTAATATTTGATAGGTGTAGGTAGTATGGGGTCTCTTTTAATCCCAAAAATATATTTTTACAATTTATGAGGGTAGACTTTTAGACCACATTATGTCAAAATGAGGCCTTTTATAGACCTTGAGAGGATAAGTACAATCCTTGTTCTATCATTGTCCAAGCACAAAAATGGACTACAGAGTTTTTTAGGCAAGATTAACTTCATTATGAGGTTTATCCCCATTTTTTCTTAGTTGGTAAGGCCTCTAACTTTTATTCGAAAGAAACATAAGGACTTCACATAGACTAAATAAGGAAAGAGAAGATTTGAATCCATTATAAAAGCCATTACCCAAGCATCCACTATCCTCAACCCTGATTTCTCAAGGGACTTCTTTTTATATGCCTTCTCAACCAATGACACCATTTTTGCCATGATAATGCAACAAAAAAATGAGGGGATTGAGCATCCCATAGCCTTATTTATTAAATCATTAGAGGGATATGAATATAATTACACCTATGTGGAGAAACATGTGCTTGAAGTCATGAGAGGTCTCAAAAAATTCAAACACATGGTGTCCAACAACAAGATTTATGTCATGGTGGTTTACCCTATCCTAAATGAATTCATTCTTAACAATGACTTGAGTGAAAAGAGAGTAGGTTTTATGACTAAATACATGGAATATGACATAGAAGTTAAGGTCACCAAGTTGGTAATGCGTAGAGGATTGTGTAAAAATTTGGAAGTAGATGTGAAGGAGAACAAATAAGTGGTTTTGGAAATGTAAAGTGATCACCAAGTACATTCACCTACACCCTCTTCCAGATGGACTCAAAATAGGGTAAGATTCCTTTAAATAGGAGAATGTCCTATAGGCCTAAATAGGAAAAGAAGAGGGTATTATATTCTAAAATCAATCCTTTATGTCTTGGTTAATGGATTTATTTTTAAAAAAGATCATGATGGCATGCTCTTAATGTGTGTAGAAACTAACCAGGTTAAAAAGATCCTAGATCAGTTTCATGATGGGCTTGTAAGAGGACACTTTGTAGCCAAGACTACAATAGTAAGGATAATCAGAGAAAGCTACTTTTGGCCAAGCTTGTTCAAATACTCCCATGCTTGGGTTAAGAGATGTCAAAAGTGTGTCATGTCTACTAGAAAATAAAGATTATTTGCCTTGCCTCTCAAACCTATCCAATTGGAGTGTCCCTTCATGTAGTGGGCCTATATTTCATAGGCATGATACATCCTCCATCTAGTGTAGGACACAAGTGGGTTTTGACTGCTATAGACTACTTCACTAGGTGGGTGGAGGCATTATCCCTTAAAGAGGCAAATGAGAATTTAGTTTTGGAGTTTTATGATAGCCTAGTAACTAGATTTGGGAACCATTCCACCATCATATCAAATAATGCACTATATTTCTAATACAAGGGTGAGTGAATGGGATCTTAAATATGGCATCAACCTCAGCACTTCCTCAAACTACTATCCACAGGGTAACAGACTTGTAGAGTCTACCAACAAGAACCTAATCATAATCATAAGAAGAACTATGGAGGAGAATCAAAGGGAGTGGCATACCAAGCTAAGGATAACCTTGTGGAAAGATTGGACCACTCCCAAGAGAGCTACTAGTCATTCACCATACCTTCTTGTCAATGGCAGAGAGGCAAGGCTAATCATATCACTTGAACTACCAGCCTTGGAACTCAAACATCAACTTGAACTAATGGAGAATGATGACATGGAGGTAAGGATGAATGAATTGAGGGAGATAGAAGAGCTAATAGATGATGTTATGCATGCCATGTGGTCCCATAAAGATCAAGTCAAGAGGTCATTTGACAAGAGATATTCTTTAAGGACCTTTCAATAAGGTGATATTGTACTCAAGTGGGATGAAGATCAAGCTAAATTACGTAAGTACTTAAAGTTTGATAGCCTATGGAGTGGACCTTACATTATTACTAGTTGTAAGGAGCAAAATGCTTTCTAGTTATCAAGGTTGAATGGTGAGGAAATCCCTATCCTATCAATGAGGTGTTCCTTAAGTATTATTATTAAGAAATGACATATTATCTTGTACATAGTAGTCTAGGTCTCTTTTCTTCCAAGTGTTATGGCACATGATTTATTAGTTACTTATTTGGTTATCTTGTTGATTTTTATTTATGTTTCTTTGTTGTGTTCCTTTGTGTCTTATGAGGCCATTATGTTACCTAAGGTTTTCAAGGTGTTAATCATGAAGTGTCAACCTAATCAAAGAGGTCTTTAAACTAAGTCATGATTGTTATGTAAGAGATCATGGGTCTTCTTGACTAGCAAGTAGGTCAACCCTTTCGAGTCACCAATTATGTTGACTTCTTTCTACCCTTAGGATTATAAAGGGTCAACCTATACCCAATGGAAACCTGAGCTTATCCTTTGTCACATTCTTGTGTCTTTTGAAGTGTCTTGATAGCCAAAGAGGAGGTAAGATCTCCTTTGGTAGTGGGGCAGCATGTTTAAGTAATCAGTCATGTCAAAAGTGTCCTAATGGTTCTATCTCATACTATTTAAGGATTATGTCAAGACATAATTTTGTGTCAATTATGTATGGGATCTTGTGGTAAGACTTGAGGTGTTCCTTGTGATCTAAATGGACTCATAAAGGGTGATCTAACACACTAAAGCTTATAACCAGCCATATGCTCAGTTGAACATGCCAAGAATTTGTGTAAATGAGGGTAAAATTTAGAATAAGGGATCAATTTTAAGAAAGATGGTGACTCTTTCATAATCCTTATCATGTTTTAAGGTTTTTATCAAATATTAAGGTAACTTTCAATTGATATTTCACTTGAGATCATGCATAATTGCCTTCTAAAGGTATTCACACCATGGGAATAGTATTATTGTGGCCCCTAATACACTATTAAATCATTATTAGAGGTAAAATGCATTAAAATGGATCTCATTATCATCATAATGCCATTATTGATAATTTTCATTGTAAAAGGGTCTTCTTTTAGAATTCAAATGCTTTTATTCACCACCAAGGGGCCCACACATGTTCAAAAATGAATTTTCACCTTCCCTACACCTATACTCCCTATTTTGAACACATTTTTGACTCCTCATTTCCCTACTCTTACCCACCAATAGCATTTCAAGATTTCAACCTAAGAAAATGCAAGAAACTAATGTTTTACAAGTATTTTTAGGCTTGTATAAACTTGTATAATATGATCAGGATCAGAAGAGCTCAGGTATATTTAGGAGTAACTCATTACAAGAATCAAATAAGAGAATCCATGAGTTTTAGAATGAAAAAGGTCAAAAACTAGCCCCTTCTCTCCATTGCTCTTCCTGGTAGCCTTGGATAGCCATTCAGGTTTATGCCTAGTCTGTATAAAAGAGAGAAAATGAAGATTTAGTATTTTTATAAGAATAATTGGGTATCATGACCATTCCATTCTTAGAATTAGTTTATAGATTGATGACCTATGCTTTATGAACAATGGTTAAGAACCTAGCTAGTTAAATTGGTCTTCTACATCTACATAGGGTCAATCTTTGAATGGTTTCAGTGCAGTTCTGATTTGGTTGATAAAAATGGTTATTGTATATGTCCTTTATAAGTCTCTACAATCATGCCACTTCACCCATCACCATTATTTCACATGTACAAACTCAAAGGATCAAGGAATTTCCATTCTAGAGTAGTTGTAGGTTGTAGGTAATGGTTTCTTGATGATGAATAGCCTTTAATGCATGAATTTAGAAGTGAGTAGTAGTTTGATGTTGGTTGATGGGTTTATCAGAATTATTCAATTACTTTTTGCCACCCAAGAATAACTAGAACATCAAAAGAGGTAGCTCTTTTAGATTCCTAATTTCAATGTGATTTCTATGCATTTTGCAAGTTGTGAGAAAAGTGTTTCATGGTTTATGGTTATTGAGGATCATTAGGACACTATAGAACATGCAAAGGTGTTTTAAACATGTGGAGTAGCCCTTCTCTCAAAAATAACAAGATTCAGTATGGATCTCAAGACCAAAAACCATGAATAAGCTCCCAATGCTTTCATAGGCCTTTTAGTAGGGTTTAACGTTTATTGGCATTGTTTAAGGTTTTTGTGAAATCCTAGGTTTCAATTTTCTCCTCAAGATGCCTGATTAACTAGATCCATGTTCTTTTCTTTGTTAATTACATAGATAGGGGTGTTTAGGGTCCTAGTAGATGGTCCTTAATAAGGAGTAATAGTCCATATGAGATCCCTCAAAAGGAATATTCTCTATAATGACTTTATCAAGCTATTTTCACCTCATAATAGGCTTTGATTTCTAGACTCAAAACTTCATATGACTATATGAAAGCACCTACATGTCTAAGTCTTCCTGCATAAGCCTAATGGTGGAGTGAGACTAAAATCTTGAATAATTCCATGAAGGGATAATAGTACTATGAGAACAGAGGCCCATTCAACTCTGGACACTTTAAGAAGCCATGACAAAACTCAAAAGATCAACTTCAGGCCCAGCCTTCAAAGGGTTTCCCTAGACCATCACCTATAGTTGAACCTACAAGATGGAATAAAAGCCATATATTTATGAATATGACTACCTTAAGAGGGTTATTGAGATTTAATAAAGGTAAATTTTGTTCCCATCATGTTGTAGAAACCCTCCTCTTGCTCATGGACCTGTGGAAGGACTCCATTGGTAGTCAAACACCCCTAACCACCACCTGCAAGACTACAGATAGTTTACCTCCAACCCTACATGTGAATGTGATATACACATGAAGGAAAGAGGTCAAAAATAAAGGTTTAACATAGATTCCATGTTGTTTAAAGGCAAAGTAAACTTTAAGGAATAACCAAAACAAGCTAACTCAAGTAGATATAGTTAGCCAAGTGCATACAAGTATGCCTAACTAGTTCAAGTGTCTAGCTGATTTAAATGATAGTGGTAAGAAAATATGTAAGGGTGACCCCATGGTAATATATGAAATCCATATAATCCTCATGATATCTAAAATATAATCAAGTTTGAGAGAGTTTCTTGGGTCTGATTGAACATCCCTAACACATAAGCTTATGTGTATGACTATAAAGTGAGTTTTGAGAGTAGAGTCGAGGGAAACCCAGTTAAAGAAATGTTGTCAAACTCTGAGTGAATCTTAAATGATACCCCAAATCTATTAATATTAATTAAATAGAGACATAGACCACTCATACCTCTAACATCAACTAATCCAAACACTTAGACTAGACTAAACACAAAAATGGTAGACCTAGATGAGAAGAAAGATAGAGGTGGGAGGCTAAGAAAATGATGAAAATTTTAAAAGGGTGAAATTAGATGGAAAATGGTGATAATATGACCTTGAAGTCACCAATGCATCTATAAGTGGTTTAAATTCCTGAGGCTTAGTTTAGGCCTATAAGGCCTAAAACCCTCCTTAAGCCCTCAAACCCCCATCTTCATCTTTGTGACATATTCAAACTACCCATAGAAAACATAAGGTCATGAAGAGATGTATGATGATAATACAGGTCCTGAGGAAGATGTTTTAGGAATGAGGAAGGTAGGGGAATGGTTAATATGACCTAACTATCCCTCTCAAGCTCCATCACCCCAGTCTGCTATTTTGAGCTACCAATTCAAATGCTCGTATCTTACATGGAAATATGAATCGGGCAAAATGATCTTAGGTTATGTTGGGGACCCCTATTTACTTACTATCCAGGGTATACATAGTAGCATTGAGGATCTCAACTCTATAAATGATCCTTAACATTGTTAGTATAACTAGAATGCTTAGTGAACACTCAAAGGCTACCAACATTTACTCATAGTTCACTATACAAGGTGCATGGGACTAGGAGCTATTAGGGAGTTTTGAGGGGGTATATGTGATCAAATCTATGTCACTAAGTTTTATATCTAAGGTTGGTATTTTATGAACCATTGTTAAGATGTTAGGCCACTAAAACCCTTCATAAACATTGATAAGAACTTGATAGAAGAATTTTGCCCTCAAATGACTTAAAATTAGGTAGTTGAGACTTGAAATGGTTTTTATGGCCTTTTTATGTCTCATGGGAACCTAAATGAGCCATTATTTGTCATGTGTAGAGTCTATGTTGTACAGATTAGGTCTCAAGAGGACTATTATAGGCCTAAAGAGGACTATTCTAGGCCTATATGTAGGAAATTGGAGAAATTATGCATGTTTTTCATGAGTCTAAAGATTAAATGACATCAATAGGTAGATAAGACTTAATAATTACCACCTATAGGGGTATCCACATCTGATGGTCATCTACATCCATGCCTAAATGTCTAGTCAGATGACTATGTATGTTATGAAGGAGGAAGTAAATGGCTTAACCAAGCCCACACAATTTATCTAAGGGATATAAGGGGTAGGTTAAATACTATCAAAAGTGTCCAAGTGCTCAAATAACTCCCTTTGAAGGCAAAACATAGAAACACTATCATTAGGTCTATCGTCCTAATACCGTTCTCAAAGCATTACTACTTGGAGATTGAAGTTAGAGTACAAGAAAAGGTTAAACATGACCTAAAACCAACATATAAGTATATCTAATGGATTTTTAGATGTGTAAGAAGCATTTCTTTGAAAAGGAAAGCTTAGAATTGGCCATTTTGGCCTAAATTTGCCTTAAGAATGCACAAAATGTTGAATGGGCACCCTAGGATCACTTTCTTGTGCATAGAACTATACATAATATTTGCATGGGGTTCTGAGCATGTGGGGAAAGTTAAGGGGCCTTGTCTATTAGAATTTAGTGGCATAAGTTTATAGGTTGAAGGCCTAACCATTATGAACTATTGTTAAGATTCTAAACCTCTCTAAAATCCTAATAAAAGCTCGATAGGAAAGATCTCTAGAAATTTACACTCAAATTCATTGAATATTTCTTGGAGACAATTGAACCACATTGTGCACTTTGAGAAGGTCCTACTCATGGAATTGGTTTGTATGTACAACTACATGGATGAACCAAGAGCCCTATTTTTGTAAGTTTTAGTGATGAATCCTAGGTACAGAGCTATATAAATAGTTTTAGACCATTTTAGAGGATGGTTTGAAGTGTATTCCACCCTCTCAAGACACAAAATACTCTCGATTCCACTTGGAAATACTTCTATACACATAGACTAAAGATCCAGTCTAGAGGTGATAGTGAAAGGTGACCTATTCACCTAGATGAGTAAGAATTGTAGGTGTGAACTATTTTAAAAGCATAATCCATGGTGTAATATGATTTTTTAGACATGAAAACATGATCACCTATCCATTATTAAGGTTATATGTAAGTCTCAAGGCCATCCAAGTAACTAACACTAAGTGATTAGGCCTAGTTGCCTAATAGGCCTATTTGGTCGACTAAAGAAGATGTCTATTGGCATAAAGGGATTATAAGGGAGTAAATTTAGGGTCATAAACATCCTTTTAATTACTTAATTAAGTTTATTAGGCACATTTCATGTCTATTTTGGAAGATGGGGTAGTTTCTTAAGCCTTATTAGCATGCAAAAGTGAGAGGTAAGCTACTTAATGCCTCATGGAGGCTAATTAAACCATAATTCCACCATTGTAACTACTAAGACAAGAAGTGGTTAAAAAATTTTGGGTGCTCATGATTTGAATGGATTCAACCAAGACTGTAGGAGCCTCCACTAGACAATTTCCTATGCCATACTCTAATTGAAGGCCATTATGTAGTCAAGGCAATGCATGGGATGAGTTGTGAGGCTGCTTGTAACCATTGATTGAGTTAATTATGGTCATTATGGCCTCTTATCCACACTTCCATGCCATATTATTCCTCCCTTTCCCTTTTTTATTCTATAAATTGATGCTTAAATGTCATTGTATGCATCCCTCAATTATGTATGAAGAAACTTTGTCCAAATTATACCTTGTAACCTTTGAATTAATATAAGGACTATTTTAGATTCTTTATGCCATCTTAATGTGTTTCATACTTATTGATTTTCATAAATTTTGAGTTTTATCTTCCTTTATAGGTCCTTATTCTCACCTAATTGCTAGGATACTATCCTAAATAGATCATATGATGTGTAAAAGTATTAGTGACTATGATTGAAGTGCAATCTAATTAGTAGTGTCTTGAATCAAACCTCTCATTCATCACGCTCAATTTATATCCATCTATCATAACCTTCATGTGAATTACTGATTCTTAGGATTCCCTTGGAAAGAGTGGTTAGTCACTAGTCCTTATATGATTCATAAGTGTTGTTGAAGGGTTAGTTTGAGTGGACATAATATGTTGGTGCATCAGCTCCCATAGCTTAGGTTTTTCTTATGCATTTTCTATCCCTTTTCATCAATAATTTAGTAGGTTTAGGAATTGATCCAATAGATGATGCATCATGTGAGATAGCCCCAAAAATAGAAGTTCACCTCACTAAATAGGGTACCCACACCTAGAGGTGATCCTATTGTGTCAGTTGGATGAGGTAGGTTTGAAACACTACTACCTCAAGGGTGAAATTTAGACTGATAACAATGTCCAAGTCATGTTTGGGTCTTAACATGAGGTCTAAGAATGTATCCAAGGTTTCCCTCTATGATCTATTTAGTCAAACTTATTTCAATCTCTAATTAGCCCTCTAAGTCATCAAAATACCCTTTAAAACATGTCATATGAGTCAACCTCCATGTTATAAACCTTTGAAGAAGATATTTTTTGATGTCAAATTCAAATTAGGCATCTTTAAGGGTATCATAACTATTCCAAGTCATGACAAAGTGATCTTATATGCAAAAATAATGTCTCTTTAGGGGTCAAATATAATTTATTTACCATAAAAATCACCATACACTTGAAAAATGACCTTTTAACTTTCCTCTATCCATACCATCTAGTTTTAAATCATTATATAACTTCTCATTTCCATCCACTTTCCCACCAATAGCCTTTAAAGATATTAATCATGAAAAAATACAAAAAAAGGGGTTTTATAAGTGTTTTCATATTTGTATAGACAAGTCATAATCATAGTAGGTTAGATATCTTATGGGAAACTCATTATAGGCATTAAAGAAAAAAATCCATGATTTTTAGAGTCAAACATAGTAAAAATCAATCCCTTCTCTCCATCACTCTTCTTGGCAGCCTTGGATAGCCATTCAAGTTTATGCTTGATCCATACAAGAGAGATAAAATGGCGATATAATATTTTGGGTAGAGTAAGGGAGTCTTGTGACCTTTTCATTCTTGGAATTATTTTTCATATTGATGATCCATGATTTATTAATAATGATTAAGATCCCAGGTAGTCAAAATAGTCTCCTACATCTATGTAAGGTCATCTTTTGAAGGGTTTCAATACATTTATGGTTTTATTGATGAAATAAATGTTTGAATGTGTCTTATATATGTCATAATAGTACAAATACTTCATTATCTACCTCTATTTCACACATGTGATCTCACGGGAGTAAGAAACCTTCATGTTGTCACAAGTTGTGAGAAACCTTCATGTTGTCACAAGTTACAAGTTGTAAGCAATGATTACTTGATGTTCCAAAGCCTTCAATGCATGAATATGGAAGTGAGTAGTGGTTTAATGTTATATGATGGGTTTATTGTAACCATTAAAGTCTTTTTTTCCTACCAAACATAATAGATTCATCAATGAACATTCAACTCTTTCAATTTTATGTCTTCAAGTGTGACTGTTTGTGTAGTTTGACCTCCATTACAAGTGTGAGCAGTGTCTTTTTGTTGATAGTGGAGGTTTTTACACTATTTAAGATCATCATGGATATGTTATAACATACCTCATACTTCATCTAGTAATAATAACCTATGAATTAGCTTCATGTGTTTCACTCTCTCATAGCCCATACTTAGTCTTAGAGAGAGACTTGCTCTCTTTTGAGCCCCTATGGTCTTATTTGGGAAAGCAGAGGAAAACTCACTATGAAATTAGACACTATATGTGTTGAGGTAATTATGGGACTCATAGGGTTCTATGAAAAATCATTGGAAATGAAGGAACAGAGTCAAGAGATCATGCCATCCCAAGAAGACAAACTTAGTTAAGGTTTCAATACACACAAGACTATAACTATAGAGTTGAAGAATCATTGATGGTGTGATGATATTAATAAGCTTTAAAGGATAATAAGGAAAAATTAAGGATTGTAAAAATGTTTATATCATTCAAGGAAACAATGAATCATCAAATAAGAAGTTCACCTCTAAAATGGGCTCACATAGTCAATAACCAAACTGTATCCTATAGAATAGTCATGGAGATCAAGGTGACTCAGTTGAGAGTGGTTATAAATGTTTTATAGGTATATTAGTATTATAACCATAGTATAGTGTGCTTTTAATGATCAATATGACCTCAAGATGTTAGCAAAGGAAGAAATCCATAATTAATTAAGATATGGAAATTCCACCTACATCCAAGGTTATAAGGAATGATAAAGTGTATAGAGATATTAATGGATGAGAAATAAAGAGGTGGGAATAGACATATATACTTATTTTCCAAGTTTCATGGTCATCTATTAAATGAATTTTTTCCTTTAAGGCATGAGGATCCTAATAGACTAGTTGGTCCTCGTAGACCCGATTGGGCATGTACATGCCAATCATGAGAAAATAGGGTTGTGACTACAGAGTTGAAGAAACATTGATGTAGGATGGTTTGAATAGGTTTTATAAGGTTTGGGTAGGTAATAGGACCATATACACTATGATTTCAATTATTAGAGACCTCAAGATGCCAACTAAGAATAAGAGAAGGATGTCTACACCTACAGCTCAGGCAGACCTACTAGGTCTCTATAAAAGGTGAAATGGTAAGAAAGAGGTCCATGAGTTAAATGCAACAAGGTTCTTAGTGTTCTATATTTTTGGTTTTAGTCCTTTGAGACAAGGAATAGCCTAATGGCCTAATTAGGCCTATTATGCCTAAACTGACATATACATATCTACACATGGGCAATGAAGGACATTTGAATGTTTAGGGAGTGTTTAAGGCTAGAAAACATCAGAGGAGGGTGATGTAAATGTAAAAAGGTAATTATGTGGGTTTTGAAATCAAAAAATATGTAAAAATATTCACTTATATACCATTAGGGTCAACTATGCCATGAAGGTTGTAAACCCTAGGAAAGAGTATAAGAGGTATGCAGAGAGTTTGAAGGGTTAACAAAGAAGATAAATCATGGGAATTAGTTAGGTGGGGTATAATAGACTATTAGGATTTATTTGTAACTAATACAAAGCTATTTTATACCTCCCTAAGCAAATGCACTTCTCTTGAGCTCTTAATTAGGTTGGGTAATTAACTGTAGTCATCTTCTTACACTTATAACTATATAGAGATGTTTCATAGGGATCTAAGCTCATTAGGAAAGGTAGAAGGTGTTGTCTACATGAGACTCCATGTATTGGTTCCCAAGTTTAGGATTCAACATTTATGAACCATTATTAAGAACCTAAGCACCTCAAAACCCTACCTAAACCACTCCTAATGATTTGATGGAAGAGATGATGACTCAAATGGATTCAAGTAGACTTCTTCATCTGGAAAATTATCAAGGTGATCTAGGGAGGTCTTGAAGGCAAAAATATGAAGCTTTATTCCACATGTATGAGGTATAGTCTATATGGATTAGGCCTGGCAATGACTACTACAAGCCTAAAAAGGGTAGATTTTGAAGGTTTCTTGAGAGTTTGAACTAGGTAAGGCCTAATATGGTCGAATGGAGCTACTTAGAAATGAAAAGAGTAGAATAACATGTTCCTAAGACTTTATAAGAATATTTCAAGGAACTTAATTATCTCCATGGTATTTATAAATTCATGACCTTATCCAAAAGTTGATTGTACTATGGTGGTTGTTCATGGAAGCCTAGTTGTAGACCTTAAGGGGATCACATAGAGCTTGGGAGCCTCTTTGATATCACTAAGATTAATTTTTGATGCTATATATAACATTATTAGGCCATGAAAAATTATAAATAGGTGATAAAATAGGCTCGAGTGAGAGAGGTCAATGTCTCATTGAAAGAGCATTGAGGGAGATGGTTACTGAAGTATGATGGCCATTACAGCATCAGCATGGGAGCCTCCAACAGATGCAAGGTGTCAACCATCAAGTTAATAAGTAGCTCAAGGTGAAGGTGATCATCAAGAAGGCCACTTGTCATCTCTATATAAATAAGAGGATAGTTTTAAAGAAAATTAATGAGCCACTAAGATAATTAAGTGCTAGGTGATCTCTTCTATGACACTCTCTTGGAGACAATGATGGAATGAAGTAATGCACATTTTAGAAGAATTATTGAGACTTATTCCACTCTCCTTTTTATTTTTGTAACTACTTTATGTAAGTGACATGTGTCCATTGACTTGTATCCAACATACCTCCTCTCTTCTTCTCTCACTTCTTTATAAAAGCAACCTCTTTTAGCTTGTAATGTAATCTTTGGTAGAGTATGGTGAATCCTTGCCCTACTAAACACTTGTCTTTTCCTCTAACTAATAAATACATGTTATTTATATCCTTCTTGTATGCTTTAAAATTGTGAATAGTTATGGTGGTTGATGAGTGTTAGTGGTAACTAGTAGAATCCCTTTCAATTATCTCATTTCCTTAACTAGTTGTATGTTGGTTTATCATCTTGGTAGGTCATATGAAGTGTGTTCATGGAATTACATTGGCTGATTGTGGAAGATAATTCATCAAGTGTCTCTTATCAGACCTATTTATCACCCCCTCTTGGTCTTTGTTTGGCTCTCACCTCCATATTAAAATACTCATTCCTGAAAGCCATTATGAGTTAGTACATGAGTTCAACTTTTATTCATGTCCATAGTGTAAGTTAGGCAGGTGGAGGATGTTTACATTGTTGCATCAACTCCCATTGCTTAGGTTTTTTTATGCATATTTTATCCATTTTCATCAACAAGTTAGTAGGTTTAAGAATTAATCCATACATGATACATCAATGGAGTTATCCCCAAAACTAGAGGTGTACATCATTAACTAGGCTACCCACACCTAGAGGTGATCACATTGTATCAGCTAGATGAGGCAGGTCTGAAACACCTGCCTCAAAGAGTGAAATCCATACTGATAATAGTATGATCATATATAAGAAGACTCTTGATAATATATAAAAAGTTTTAATAACATGAGAAAAGGGCAATTCAAGGTGAGTTGATGACCAATGAATGTCACTTGTCACTTTCCAAGTCAAGAGGAGGGAAGTTTGAAGAAGAATAAAAGATGTGTTAAGTAAATAGAGACACCCCTATGCCATTTGGGATAGGAAGCATCATCAATAAAATATCACATGTCATTCAAGACCTTATGAGACTATTCTATAATGTCCTTCTTGATTTTAACTCTTGTCATGAATGTTTGAGACTCATCATTGCTCTTTTTGATGCCACTATTCTCTCTCCTTATATCATTTTCTATATATACAACCTTATTGAGATTTGTAGGGATAATTTAGATGAGTATGCTGAAGTCCTTCTAAACTAAACACTTGTAATCTCTCTCATTTTTCCTCTCCTATGTATTTTCAAATTGATTGTCTTCTTACAGGTCACATGGTGAGTTTGATGTAGTTATGTATGGTTTGAAAGTGTATGTCAGTCATTAGTGCCTTACTTAGACCTCTTGAATAACCCTCTCATTAAATGCATTGTTTATGATATCTATGTTGAAACACTCATGCTTGAAGGTCCTTTTTTTATGAGTGTAATCAGGTTCAGGCCTAGTCCATGTTTTTAGTGCATGATAGTCAAGTGGACGGTGTTGATTTGGTGTATCACCTCCTTTAGTTACTTTATTTTCATGTTATCCTTATCCCTTTTATTTTTCCAGTTAATAGTGTAGTGAGCCTAATTGATGCATTAAGGGGAGTTATCCCTATAATCTATAGGTTTATTCTACCTAGAGGTTACCCACAACCTAAGACTAATTCCATTGGATAACTCAAATTGAGAGGGCTTGAGCCACCTTCTCAAGTGTGAAAATTTGAGCTATAACATTTATCACACACTTGGTGGGATGGTATTATCATCCATTAAATGAATTTTTGGTGATATCCTTCAATAAATTAGCCTTTAGAGTCAACAACTCAAGCACTAATGGTGACTCCAAGTGAATCTCAACTAGTATAGGTAGTCCAAGTGCCTCAAAAATAAAAAACTAGTATGTATCATAACTCATATGATCAAAATGCTTCTTGTGTACCTTCATATCAGTCTTTTCAAGTTAATATTATTCATAGCTTCTCCTCAAGTAGTCCTCAAATAGCTACCTACCAAGTTTACCAATAACCCACCTATCCCTCTAATCAACCTTTTCAAAGTTATGTTGTTCCTTCTTCATTTTTATCTAGCTTTAAACAAACCATACTAGACCTTGTATGAATGATGACAAGGACTAATAAATAAGTAGGGTATGGTTTGGTTTCTCCTATATATCCCATTCATGAGGTTATAGAGCTCTCACAAAGATTTTAGAGAGTGTGAGTAGGTGTTGAGCAAGAAGATCAAGCAACCAATGAAAAGATATAGGTTAAGTAGTTGATACACTTAGTGAAATATAGGATCATGAGATGAGATAAACTTAAAACCCAATTCATTCAATCATATGAACATTATCTTATCCCAAGTCAACCTTCCTTTACTCTAATCCTCCTCTAAGCTGCAATACAACATTAGAAGAAGCTAAATGAATTTCCTAATGACTCCACTAGCCCCAATATTCCAAGTTGGTAAAGACTTGTATTCCCAAAGAGAAACCTATGTATATTCTACCTCCATTTGCACTTACTCAATAGCTCAAACCATTCCATCTTAGAGGCCTTCTTGAACCATGACTATTGATTATACCATCCCAATCCTTGAGAATGAATCTTCTCCTATGTCCATCTAAAGTCAAGAGAGAAAAGAGGTTGTAGAAGTCACACTAAAAGGATTTCTAAGTTGGAAAGAGTTTCTTAATATCCAATCTCAAGATCAATAAAAAGGAAGAATGTCGAAGGTCAAACCAAGAAAGCCTATAAACCCCTCAAGTCCTTCATCTACCATTCAAGATATAGCTATCCAATAAGCATATAATCAACCTAGTTCTCATAAAATACTAAGTTATAAGGACACTGTATCAAGTTTCACGAAATATAATGAAGTTTCCTACCCTCCCATCCTATCCTTTTATGAAAGAGAATCAATTGAAAAGGAGAACTTGTCAAGAAAGAATGATGATGTGGTTATCTTTAAGAGGCAATAAATTTTATCTCTATATGAATCTTAAGAAGGTTTTGAAGAGAGTGATTCTCATGAACACGAGGAAGAGATAATCATTGGCACTCTCGTTGGTGAATAGGAAAAAAAATCAGCTTTCAAGGATAAGCAGAAGTATCTACTTTTTAGACAATAGTTGTACAACTTTTTGGATGTCCCAAATGATCAAGTGGATCAACTTGGTTAGTATGGATTTGAGGTTGATAAATAATAAAATAAATCAAGATTTATATAACAATAAAAACATGATGTGCTAGATCCTAATTGGGAATATAATATTCCATTCTTCATGGAGGAGGAGCAAGACTAGTCTAGTCTTGATGAAGGAAAGGAAAATCATACAATAGTTGAATAAATTATGGTTGAACATGAGGTAAGTCTTCTTCAAGATACATTACCTATTAGCCTTATTGAACGTAGTGAACAAGATAAAAATTTGAAAGAGTTTGTAGTGTCTTATAGTGATCAGTTCATGGAACTTGAGGAAGATGCTTTGTAGCCATATCATGATCTCATTAATGAGTTTGAAGTGTTTGATCAACCTGTTGTTCACCAAGAGAAAGGTAAGGTTAGTATTGAAGTTGGTATTTTTAAAGTGATGAAAAACAAGTTCCGTTTGGGAAGAACTAGAAAAGGTTTGCTATAGTATGGATGGTAAACCTATAGCCCATGAGGAGAATGTTAATGATGTTGCCTTAACTAATGAGCATGATCAAGAGATGCATGAGAAAGCTCTTGAAGATAATATCATGATTGATGATCTTGTTTAACCTCATGGATAATTTTAAGGAGGCCATGAAGACATGTGGAAGTACTACTTGGACATGTTTAATTTGAAGGACTTGAGAGGTTAGCATCTCAAGAAGAACAAGAATAAGTGATTGATAAGAAGTTTAAAGCTCTTAGCAAGCTAACAAGTCTGATCAGCCATCACAAAGAGGTTCAAATGGATGATGTATCAATTTATGATGAGTATGACACTATTCAAGATGAGCAAGAGATATAATTCAAAGAATCAATAGAGGCTAATATTGATTTTGTCTTCATGGATAAAGATGATATGGAAAGCACTCTCCTTCAAAATGGCAGATCTGTAAGTGAAGGTCTTCAAGAGATCAAGAAAGTAGTAGATGATAACATGAAGAAGTTATAGACAATCAGGAGTAGCCTATTGATGAGACAAGAATGGTATTGTTTAATCCAAGAAACTAAGATTGGGATGGGTATCATTTTTTCCTTTACTCACATAGTCAACCCATGGATAAAGAAATGAAGAAATAAGGTCTAATGGCTAGCCATGGAAATCATGAGTATGGAAACATCTCATAATGTGGGTGTAAGTTCTCACTCCATGAGGAGTTTCTAATTATATTTCACTCAATATATGATAATATGATTTCATGGTGTCATGATGATCCTAGAAGATGAAGATATATTGAGGTTAGTTGTGTATAGTAGGTTACTTATGCTTTATTTTCCCTAAGTGCTTTATTATCATAATTGTGTGTGTTATCTTATTTTATTTTGAATGTTTGTGTGTTGTATTTTGTGTGTTGTGTGTTATGAGGTGTTTCAGCTTATCATCTTGTTCAGGGCAATGTTGTGTCTCAATTTTAGGGCAAGTAACTCCATAGCCCAAAGGATGGATAAGGAAACTACAAGCATCCCCAGGAGACCACCAATTATGTTAGCCAATTTTTGGGTACCATTAGAGAGATTCACAAAAATCTTGACCAATAAAACCTACACCTTAATTGAACACCTTGAAAATATTTTATAAGTAATGCTTAGCAAATTTTAAGGTAGTTTTAATAAAATTAAGGTAATGATCCTTCTTAGTCTTTTGATAGTCTAATCATACCATGATATTAAAAATTTGAGTCAAAAGGTGTCAAAGGTTCATAAGTGTCTCTAAAGTCATCCCACCCTTGAAAACCTTTAAATAACATTCTATACATGTTTGGATAAGTTAAGGTTGTTTTGTAAAGTTTAAGGTAAATGTCATGCAGAATAAAAGCATGTGTGGCCAAGTTTAACACATGACTAGGCTTGTCAAGTTAATGTCAAAGCTAAAAAAGATGATATTTATGTACAAACACATTTTTAAAATCATAAAATATATTTATAATGTACATATATGTCAGGAACGTCAGTACAAGTCAGATCATAGTCAAATTTGCAAGTTTAACATACAAGAGAGAGTAAATCACTCTTTTATAGATAGTTTTAGGCACTTGTATAGATCAAGAAGGATTATTTTCATGTTAAAATGTTTTAGGAGATGTATTTTCATCTTTCCTAGGTCAAATCTAGGTTTGGAATGCATTTAAAAGTTCAAAAAAGGCTTAAAATACATCCTTTCTTCGATTGGCTCTTTTGAAAACTTGTGAAGGCTAGTTTTAGATGCTCATTCCATACAGATAAAAGAGAGTGGGTGACCTGATATCTTAGTAAAATTAATGGGTCCTAATTTAATTTAACTCCATGGCCATACTTTTCATATTAGTGGCCCCTATTTTATGAACAATCATTAATAAAACATGGTGGTCTAAACCCCTACATAAACCCCATATACTCAGTTTTCTCCTTGAAATGGTAGTTTAAAGCCTATTATAGGCATGAAAGTAATAATATAGGTTATTTGGGGTTTGAAAAATCTTTATTTATGATTTTCTAGGTTTATCTTGGCATGTGCAAGCTCAAGAGGATATGAAGCCTCCACTTTTGCATAGTTTACAAGTTGAAGATCATGGTCTATTGATGTTCTAGGGTTTTCAATAGAATGGAAGTAGGTTGAAAAGGATCACACATCATATTTTCACTCCATATAAAAATATACAGTTCCATTAAATTTCTCTCCATGCCTACTACTCACTAAAATCTTCACAATAGGCTGGTAACTAGCAACTTCTCAAAGTGTTCATCATAAAATGATTATAGTAGGCAGAACCCTAACACCATGGGAGTTTTACATTGTATGAAAAGAATGATAAGTGGTTGAGGTCATATATTTCATCTCTTAAGACCTTATTTGATATATTTAATGCATAATTAAGATTGAAAAAGGTAAATTAAGTCATGTCATGATCCATCAGAAGACTGTGTAACCTGCAAATAGGAGATCAACATAGTATTGGTTATGAACCTCAAGAAACTTGTGAGGAGAAAGTGGATTTATATGGATTGAAAGGTAATACCATACCTCTATAAAAACCCCAAAAAAAATTTCAACTTCATCACCAACTCATCAAGGCAAGCCTACTATCATCCCAGGTTGGAGATTGTATTAAAATCATAACTACACAAAAGTGCACCAAAAGGAGATAAATTTTGTATTATTAGTGTAATATAAGGGTCATAATCTCATGAGGTAGGTTATGAGAAAATTGAAGGGTTTTTTCATTACTAAAATGATCCAAAATAATCATGTCCCTAATAAGTAACTTCTTAAATGTTGCACTTTGATTTTCTAAAGGTTTGTTGAATTGCCTTGATCCATTAACAAAAGGAACATTACTTGTTACAGATGTCTCTTGATGATTAACCAAGGGCATAGGATTTATATTTATTGGTGCATGGTTAGTATTAGGATTTTTTAAAATAGTAGCACAATATGAATCATGAGTCTCATAGTTAGGTATATGTGATTATAAAATTTTATCCTCAAGTGACATAAACTTCAAAGATAGAGTTTGTACTATTTTTTGTAATTTATCTATTGAATGCATCATGGTAACAAGCTTATGTATTGGTACAACAATAGAATTAATATTTTTATTCCAAAGAAGAATAAAAACAAGAGCATTTACATTTAAAATATTATTTTTAACATTTGCACATAAAGGAGTAAAAAGACAAGTATTTCTAAAATTTGCATTACTTTTTACGTTTGTATTAAAAGGAAGAGTAGAAACGCAAGCATTTGTATCATTTGTAAAATATTCATCTTTTCTTGACTTAGTAATTTATTTGTGCATAAAATTTGGCATTCCATATTCATGAGGGATCAAAAAAAGTCAACATTCAAGACATTTCTATTATTTGAATTTCCACATGGTCTCATTTAGTTGAAATTAAGTTGCCTTATCCATTCATCTTCACTGTCATCATAATAATATTCATCATCATTCTAAATATAACCTTCATTATCTAAATTATAATGAGGAACAAGAGGCATAGGTTCTGTAAAAGCACTAAAATAATTTCCCATCATTTTTGAATTAGGGCTTGAAATATGTATGCATAAGACTATGGAAACTAATTAAGAAAACCCTAGAAAAATAGTATAGAAACCCTAGTTTCATAATCTGAAAATGAATGAAATCAGGGATAAGGGAACAAGGGTTTTAAAACCCATATGTTGTGTGTTTGAAAAAGTGAAACATCATAATTTATGTTTACCCTAATTATAATTTCACTCAAAATAAGAATATACCAATTACAATTTAAAAAATATAAGAATATATCCATGAATGTACATAATTCATATTTATCTAATAGTTCAATCTTAAAAAATATGTCTAAGTGCAATAAATGAAACTAGGTTATGTAAAGTAAATGCAAATGGTTAAGGAATGGTCACACCTAATTACTATTATGGAATTATGGACTAGAAAAAGTATTATGAATATTTTATGGAATCTACTCCTAAAATATGGGGCTCTATAACCTTTTTTGGGTAGATGCACAGAGCGTAGGTTTGCCCTGGGTAGACTTATCAGGTTTGTCTCAATGTCACTATGTCTTATGCATGGTTTTGCAAATTAGTTTTTATGTCATTAGTGTGTTATCTCTTTTTTGATGTTCATGTACCTTTGATTCAATTTTTTGATAGGCATAATGTATAAAACTTATGTTCTTCCTTTTTGACCTAATTTTACACTCTAAAACAAACCTATAGTTATGGAGTAAGGAAACCACTAAAGCAATATTGTAGATTACTCACCCTGCAAACTTAGAATCAGACCTCCACATAGTTTTGTGAGTATGTGGACAAAATAGCTCAAGTGAGGGTTTCGAACCTCCTCTTCCCTAGAAGTGATAAATGCAACTATATGCAATATAATACCCTCCTTTGACATAAGGGAAAAGATGAGAGACTAAGAAGAATAATTTTGTTGCACACATGTAAAATATGACTCAATGAAGCTCAACTTGAATTAAGGGGGAAATATATTTGATGTTTAGCTCTAGATTTAAACTATGATGATGTGTCTTTCTATTTATTTTCTCTTTAAAATGGATTGGCATGACCCCTTCTATATGTGTGTGTGTGTGTGTGTGTGTGTGTGTGTGTGTGTGTGTGTGTGTGTGTGTGTGTGTGTTGATTGAGGACAAGATATGTGCATTATCTAACATTATAATTGACAAATGATGAGGTTAAAGGCACATACTCAATAAAAATAGGCATAAGGGCACACAAATCTAAAATAAATAGACACGCATGAGAAGTGTGTCTAATCTATGCACATTCAACCTATATATGACATAGGATTTATTTTTAAGGCATAATTTGATAATAGGTGATGTATAGTCCAATGACATTAAATAGGGACCTTAATGGGACCATAATAGACCAAAAATCATCTTAATACATATAAGTTTTCCAAATATGATAAATTAGGAATAACACACTGGGAATAAGGGTCTTGTGCAAATTTTAGGTGTCAACAAGAGGTTACATTCCAAATTACATCTCAAGAATCATTCCAAAAACAAATCTAAGTAGTCCATGACATTTTTGAGAGAATCAATGGTAGATATAGAGGACAAATATGATGTTGATGAGAAGCTTAACTATGTACAAATAAGATAAGAGATTTAGATTTTTAAAAAAAAACTAAATGCAGTTGTTGATATTGGGTTTTAATCTAATTTGATTTCATATGAAGTTGTTGAGAACTTTGGTATATAAACATATGATCATCCTCACCCATAACCTTTGGGTTAGGTAAAGAAGGGTGTTGAAATTCAAGTGACTAAAATATATAAATTCAATTTTGGGATTAACTCATAATACATCAAAGAACTAGAAGTTGATGTGATTCATCTTGATGCATTTGATGTGGTGTTTAGAATTCCTTACTTGTATGGATGTTATCTTCTTGTGGAGGGCTAATAGATATTGATGGGTCAAGGATAGAGTCAACCATAACATCAAGGCACATTAAAGCAAACCCAAGCTTAGCTTGGTAAATGCCAACCAAGCAAAAATATTCATTCAAGAAAATAATCAGTTTTGTTTACTTATTTTGAAGGAAAAGTAAGTGATTGTATTAGAGATATCTGAAATTGATAGTACTAACACTGGATTGAATGACTCACACCATGGGGCCCAGGACCAGGTGTGTAGAGGACAATCGAGTTTGGGTGTGTAGAGTGAATTCATATAGATATATTTAGATGGAACAATCAAATACATATTCAATGGAGTGGAAGTCTTATAGGAAATGCAACTTCTATTCATAAATAAAAGAATAGGGAAAATAGAATACAATGTCTATAGTGTGTATATGCATAACAGATGTGTAAAGCAAGATATTTATTTCATGATTGTGTAATGGAATCAACCTAACTAACTATCTTCATTGTCATTGGCTAGATGCATATATTACATTTATTTACATGCACAATACAAGAGTAATATTAATTATTGTATAACTACCAAAGAGGGTTTTGATATGCACATCTATATTTTTGTCATATGTGGTAGTTGGAAATGGTCTGAACAGTTAATGTTTAGGTTGTCTTAAATAATAACCAATCCTGTGATCCTCAGTTGGCTACTAATGGCTAGTTAGACCACTTATTATTCCACACAGTCGTGGTAGGCCAACATGTAGTTGTGTTAAAGTGGGGCTTGAAGAAGCGAGTCTAAGATCAGGTGTCACTTAGGTGCACAAGACTAGGAGGTGAGGGGTGTGCAGTGTGATACACAAGCTATGATATGAGGTGATCATTACACGGAAGTCTATGAGCATGCATGGGACTCATGCATATGGTTGTGAGCAAGATTTGAGAAAAGTAGTGCATAGATCTATTTGAGAGGTGAGAGCTCTGTCTAGAAGAACAAATGACGAGTATGTTCAACTATGCAGAGGCTAGACACAGATCATTCACCATTTATTGAAGAGAAATAGTTTCCATTGTGTTAGTGTGTAGTAGAGGAAACTACACTCAAAGTTTTTGAGAAGTGTACCACTTAGCTTGATAAACATATTATTTAACCTTGACCACTTGTAAAAGTCAATGTGTGATATGGTGGGTGCATGTGTATGTCACTTAGATGATTTGGTCCTTCCCTGTGAGGCACAAGTGTTTAGGATCCAAATCAGAAGGATGTTGTGTCATTGTTGTCTCAAAAAGTGGTAGAGTGTAAGTCTTGAGAAGTTCCACATTGAAAATTGGGTGTAATCCCAAGTACAGAGACAAATCAAGAATTAAGGTATTTTCTACAATTATGCATAAAATGTTGTAGGGGCCATATCATAAAGTCTTGCTCTTCCAATGTGGACATTTGAAGTGTTCCTTCTGAATGTGCAACCAAATTTTATCACCAACTTAGAATGCATGAGGTGTGAGATGTGCATCATGGCACTCCTTGTACTTTGTTTGTGTGCTAGAGAGGATCTGTTGAACCTACTAATGGATAAATTAGATGTGTTGCAAAAACTTCTCAGCTTTATCTACTTCCCACTCTTATGTACATGACTCAATGTTGGATGGTGCATGGTAGGATATGTATAGAGGTGATGAAGGTTGAAACCAAGACATGTCTGGAATGGACTATGACCCATATAACTATGATGGGTTCTATTATAGGCATGTTGAATGTACAAGAGATTGTCATCCCAAATATGATCATGTATCTAGTTAGACATTTGTAAAAGATGAACAAGTGTGAGATTGACCACTTCAGTTTTCCCATCTTTTTATGGATGAAAATACATTGATCTATCTAATTTTATACCCATCAAGTCCCATAATGCTTGCCAAAAGTGACTTACAAAGCACGAATCTCGATTGGAGACAATGGATGTTGAAAGCCCAAAATGAACCCAAACATGGTTGAATAAGGATTGCATAGTACTAGTTGCATCAATGTCTTTATTTCAAGTGACCATGATAGCCACCTTGGAAAACATATCAAATACAATGAATACAATGTCATCTTGGCATCTCATCATAGGTAACCCAATAATGAAATCCATATCAATAGATTACCATGGTCTGGATGAAACTGGTAGAAGTGTGTATACTCCTGGCTTCCTATTCGTGGGCTTGGTGATGCAACATAGAATGCAAGACTTGATGTGGCATTCCATGTTTGTGCATATTTATGGCTAGAAGAAGTGTGATTATTATGTGGTTAGATTTTTTTTCATGATGAAGTGTACCAAGGTCTTGGTGTAGTCCACCTCCCAGATGATTCATTGGCAAGGTGCACCATTAGGAACACGGAGATGTTTGATCATGTAGAAAATATGGTCAAACAAGTAGAGCTCTTACACTTATTTACATTGTGTTATCCTAGTTTAAATCACTATGAAGTCTTGACTAGCTAAGTAGAGGGATACTCGATCTGTATAGTTGTGGTTGCATGTGTCCAACACTGTGATGAGCATGTGAATCTGCGGTCAACTAAGGCAATCTATTCTATTGTTGTCCTTCCCTTAATTGTGCTTAATCATGAGATGGAATTGATAAAGGTAAGTAATATATTTCATGTGTCGTGCATTCTCCAGCTCATTTTGCATCTATAGCAACTAAAGTGGCATATGGTCTGAATTAACAACTAGCTCCTTCACCAGAATATAATGTCACCATTATTTGATTGATTGCACAATAACATACATTTATTTCTCATAGATGGAGTACCTTTGCACTATGTCAATAAAAATCTTTGAGTGGTATGCGACCAGATGTCCATGGTGCATGAACACTATACCGAGTGCATAGTCAGATACATTTAATGTGAATTTCAAAGGATTACATAATGTTGGGTATTCCAATAATAGGCATTACGTAGAGGTGTTACTTGAGTGCCTCAAAAGTGCATTATTTTGCATGAGTCCAATTGAACTTGGCTTTTACATTTGTTAAATCGATGAGATCCCAAGAGATGTGTGAAAACCTAAGTATGAACATGTGGTAAAAGTTAGTGAGTCCAAGAAAACTCCTCAATTATGTGAGACTGAGTGGAGTAGGTCAATATTGGATCACCTTGATATTCTCTATATGTACATGGATTCCTATGCAATCAATGATGTATCCTAGGTACTCAACCTAAATAGCATCAAATATACACTTTTTTAAGTTGGCTTGCAACTTGTGTTGATGTAAGGTGTCTAAGACACATGACATGTGTTCTAGATGCTCCTCCCAAGTCTTACTAAAGATAAGAATGTCATCCAAGAAAAAAATGTTGAAGGAGTTGAGGAAAGACCTGAGTAGATCATCCATCAAGTGCATGAAAGTGGCTAGCACATTGGTTAGGTCGAAATGCATGACAAGCTATTAGGATGTTATCTTTCAAACATCTTTAGCGTGGACTAAAACCTGATGGTAACCTGACTTTAGGTCAATATTGGTGAATTATTGAGTGCCTTGAAGTTGGTCTAGAATTTTGTCAATGAATGATAGTGGGTATCAATTCTTCCCATTATCTTGTAAAGTGCATGATAGTATATGCAAGGTCATTAAGATCCATCCTTCTTAGGTGTGAGGACTATTAGACTCCAACAAGGAGAGTAGTTAGGCTTGATCTTTCTTTGATCAAGGAACTCTCGTATCTGACATTGGATTTCTTCATTCTCTCAAATTAGTCTGTGTTACATGGGGCTATTCAATAGAGGAGATCTAGGGACCAAATCGATGTGGTGTTTTACTTTACATTGCATTTAAAGGTTTTTAGGCTCTTCGTAGACTTCGCTATGCTACTCTAATAAATCGTCAAAATACTATTGTGATGTTATGTGTACTAGAGTGTGCTTTGTCATCTATTATGTAGGTGTGTCAGGGCAAACCATGAGTAACACAAACTTTTATGCATGTGATATGAGCTTGTAACATTGTTTGATAGTAACCAAGGTGACTTTGGTCATGGGTGCTAACTCGAAGAGGTGGTAAAAACAATCTAGCACACAGATAGTCTAACATTGTGGCTTGGCTTGATATGTAGATTCATAGTCATACAAATACGATCTCCCCACTAAGATGCCATAGACCTTTAGAGGTGTAATGTCACAAGAGACATTATCCTCCATAGGCTTGAATTTGTAATGAAAATTGCATTATCACTAAACTTGTATATCTTTCCCTTACTTCAGCCACCCCAGACAATATGGCTTGGGATGCACAAAAGTGGTAAGCCCAAGACATTGAGTTGTGGATAGCACAATGATATTCTTTTGAGTTACACTATCAATGATGACATGGAGAGGTTGGCCCTTCACCTAGAATTTGGTGTGAAAGAGACATTCACACTCTTTAGAGATGTCAATCATATTGGTGTTGGTGCTTAGACAAGAGGCATTTGGATTAGTGTTATCCATCGGTGTGGGTCTTGATGTAGACTATGTGATCAAGGATTGTTGTGCATGACATTCAAAAACTTCATCAGTGGATGAGTGATTATAATGGCATTGCTTATCACCTGATTTTTTCTTTCCTTTGTTTGAAGCATAAGGCATAGGATCCTTTGAGAATTGATCAGTCCTCTAAGGTTGCTCACCTTTTATGAGTGAAGGTTGGGCCTTCGCACTTCATTGGATGAAGAGATGGAATCTTGATTAATCCTTACCTTATATTCTATCTTGGTATCATTATGATATGTTTGTCCCAAATTGTTGGAAGTTAAGAAATCCAACTTTGCATGGATATAAGGTGAGAGTCTAATGATGTACTTCAGCACCCTATGTTGATCACTCAAGTTCTCTTGCAGGTGCATAGAGTAGTCATGGAATGTGTTGGTGTAGTCTTCCACTGACTGATCCTTATGCTATCATAGTTGTTGGAACTTGATGTATTATTGGGCCCCTATCTCTAGTTTGTTAGAGTTTTTATGCCAACCTAATTTCCACCTCGATGCATCGAGATATTTTGGAAAGTAGTTAGCATAATGATTTTGATAGCCAGTTGGAGGATGCAGTGCAAAAAATGTGCTAGCTAGCTGATGGCTAACCATCTCCTGAATAATCAAGACATCAATGAAGATATGAAGAAACATGGCAAGTGGAGCATTGAAATCATAATATCATGGAGCTGGTGGTTATGATGATAAAACTCTAGCTTATCCCTTACATGTAGCCTCAACTCTAGAAAATATGCTCTTGAAGGCCTATATAAAGAGCTCGGGCTAGAAGAGGAAAAAGGAAGAGAATTGTAGCAAAGCTTTGGCAAAATGGTTTTGGAAGCATGCCTTTTAGAATCTTCTCTAATAGCCATTAAATCTTTGATATAGAATAGAGGCCACACTAGCTCCAATTGTATGTGCCCAAGCTCGTCTATGAGCTTCTGGGTTGTAAGTAGTATGATTTCGAATTAAAACTCTTATTTTGGACTTTGAACAGTTAGTAATGGTGTTGCTTTGAAATAAATTTGTGTTTATCTTGATTTGCATAATTAGTTGTATTGATATGGGTGTAAGTGAGTTTGTGTTATGTCACATTTTGGTTAGTTATGTTGACATGGTTCATGTGTTTTAATGATTTCACATTTTAATGGAATATCTGTAGTTTCCTCATGTTAACATCATTCTACATACATAATGGATATAGACTTGCACAAGAGAACCCAACCTTTATTTAATCTGCATCTATTAAGTATGCAAGATGACTTGAATCAAATTAGTCTTGTGACCCATTCAGTGCCTATATGACCCCGGGCTTACCTCAAAATAGGCATACACCTATGGGTCTACCCCTTAGCCAAGTTAATGTGATACTGCTTGAGCTCCCCTTTTTAAATGCTTACACCATGGCACAACTAGCCCAACACAGGCCCTAATTCCTTCTCAATTTCACTTCAGGTGAATGCATAGGGCATGTGCCTTATGTGAATTGATGTTGGCACAATTGAGTGTTTAAATGTTGAGTGAAAAATAAGTTATCATGTTCTTGCACTTATTTTCATAAAACTCTTACTAGACATACACAACATTTTGGTTCCATTGTTGGGACCTATGTTGAATTGTGTTGTTGCAATGGTGCAACAAAATGATGTACCAAATTTCTCTTAAGAACATTGAGCGGTAGGTGTACCATGTGGAAAATAGTTTTTCATAGAAACATCCAACCTACAAAGGATAAAAGCCAATAAAATGGGTTTAGGATAACTTATATGATGTTTTGTATGAGATCGTTTTCTGTTACTTGAGCATGTGTACAAGTGGTTGGTTGCATATTCAACCCACAGAAGAAGCTATGGACGGTACTATGAGTGGACAAAGGAGTACCTAGAGAAGCTTGGGACCCTAGATGTTCCCTAGACTAGAGTAGTGGATAAATGGTGGCAAGGAGCTCTGAATAGCTATGTGCTTGAGTTCACAATATCAACTTATTTGTGCCCTGAGGAAGTGGAGTACTAGTTCTTGCATGACCCTAGAGATACATTCATGGAGGAGTTTGGCATAGAGCTTAATAAACTAATGGTTTGTTATGATTTTAAAACTTTGGTGATGGAAGGCTAAAATCCTTTCATGTATAAGCTGTGCAAAGGGCAAGAGGGGGATGTGTAGGTGAGGTGTGATGGAAAGAGATGAGCCAATTTACACCCAAGAGCTAAGAAAACAAGCCTATAATAAGAGATGGTATTGACTGATGAAGGATATGGAACCTGAAAGTGCTAAGAGGACCCACACCAAATGGGAAGGGCATGGGGAATGATCTCTTGAAAAATAATAGCATGAAAATGAGAGGTATAATGAAGCGATGGACCAAGCTCAACACTTGACAGGTGTGGAATTCATTGAGTTCTTATAGAAATTGGTGAGTGCAAATATGCTTGATGCGCCTACCCCCTTTGAACCTATGGATCATGTTCACGTGCTAGATCCCCCACTTGAAGATAATATAGAAGTGATTGTTGACCCTACCAATGCCTCAGATCTTAGACATTTTATAGACTTAGATTTTAACTTTGTTATTGAATAAATTATTCCATATAAGGAAGTGAGTGAAACTGTCTCTAGTCCACTGAGTGCAAGCTCACCACAATAAAACATGGACATGAGTGTACCAACATAGTCAATTTTAGCAATGCAAGGTATGCAGTATCCCACATGAAGTGGTTTGACACCACAAACAAGTAGCACAACATTGACTATGCTAGTAGGAATGATAAGCCCAGTGCCTACCCCTAGGGCCAGAGGCACTGGAGGAAACCCATTAGGAGGAGGAAATAACATTCTTGGTGGAACAAGACCATCACCAAGAGGGAAAGCATTAGGGGGACAAGCACCATAAGTATCAATTTTACCCCTATAGTAGATCTACTATGAAATGGCTATGCACTTCCTAGAGTATCATGGCATGAAAAATATTGTATAACATGTGTTGAAGTGTGAATTATATTGGCACGCATGAGGCATAACCTAGTCGAAGTGAAAGGCTACTTAGTTTAAAACCACTTTAACTTATCATGCCCACACCTAGTACATAAATTTTGATCCCAACCAGACCATGATTGACTATAATACCCTAAAGGATGCATTCCTGAAGGAGTTTGACTTCTTAGAATATGAACAATAGAGCATCGTCATGCTAAAATAAATTACCTAATGACTAAAAGAGAGTGTAAATTTATATGATGCACAGTTCAAAACTCTCCTATCAAAGTTACCATATGATATACACCCTTCTCAACATGCGTAGAGGTTCATTGGAGGGCTCAACCATTCTGAAGGGCACTTTCTATGAAGACTTTTAAAGACCCTCAAGAAGCGTTGGAAGCCATGCTCAGAGTCAAGGCATTCAAAAGTGCATACACTCAAATCAGTGCATTTATGGAGGTGTAGATTGCATCTATGGCATCTCAGCTCTAAAAGCTTACTACCAGCTCTATGCATGACACTCGAAGAGGATTATCACTCATCGAATATGAAGTAGAAGGTCATAATAGAACTAATTACCCATGAAAGAATGTTCACGTTCTTCTTCTAGGTGTTAAATTTTTTTGAGAAGAGCACAACCTACAAAATTGCCCTTTATTACAGTGTGCCAACCAAGTCAACATAACCATCTATTATCATTTGTGTGATGCCTACACCCATACCATTGTTGATTGTCAGGTGATTGATGAAATACACAAAAACATGAAAAGGGGCATGTGATAGGATACAACAATTGTGGGAGGGAAAGAAAACTAAGGAAATGATGGATATGGCCAAAAGAATGCAGACTCCAATATGTAGTGAGGCACTAGAGGATGAGGTGGAGGATGTGGTGGTGGAAGGTTCCCACAGTGGTCATGTTATAAGTGTGGGTCAATAGATAATTATCAGGATGACTGCCCTACACATCCCAATTGTGGGAATTGTTGATGGCCCCATAGAGTCAAAGACTACCCTGACCTTTACAAAAAGTTGGCCCTAGGAAGGACTAATGCAGACAAAGGCACAGGGATGATCAGATGAGAGTAGAATATGGAAACATGGACCCCAGAGGCACAACCTAAAATATAATGGAAGTCAAGGTGCAGGTAACTACTTGAAGTGGGTTCACCACTTAGCTGCTAGTTGCACCAGTACCTTAGTTATGCCTCAAGTATGGGGATAAGGGTCAAAATGAATGCATAACATGGCCTGAACCAACAACTGTGCCTTATCCAAACCCAACACGCCAAAAGAATGTACTATAGTAGGCTATGAGCATAATCCAAAACTTGTAAGGGGAGCTCTAATCAGTGTGGGACCTAGAAGCAAACACTATTGTGGATCAAAAGAAGCAGGATAGTCGAGAGGCTGAAATACAAGAACTGACTATGATCCTATGCCTCTTGTAGATTGAGGGTACGTTTCCCCTATTGAAGAATTTACTCCTAAAATAAACAGGTCAAAAATAATTCAAGGTTGTCATGCCATGCATTGAGAGGGTGCAAGAATTTTGACACACTCAGAATGTTAAATATGACCAAGAACTCCTGGTGGATGCCACTGTTAATGGTTGGTCTATCTATGAGGTTCTTGTAGATATGGGCACCGAGGTCAACATCTTGATAAGGATTGCTTGGGAGAAAATGGGTTGCCTAGCTTTGAGACCTTCCCCTCATGTGTTCTTCATGGCCAATAAGACCTGGGTACAGCATATTGGGATTCTGTAAAGCATGGTTGTAGATATCATAGGCACCAAATTCTAGGTTGACTTTGAAGTCATAGAGTTAGCAGAGTAGGATAGCTATTAGGCACTTCTAGGAAGGCCATGGTGTTATGCGAACAATGCAAATATATGCTTCAAAAGGTGTTACATGACCTTTGAGAATGGAAAGGAGAGAGTAGTCATACCTTTTTCAAATGACTAAGGACCCCCCTATGTCGAGAGCATGGATATTGAAGATGAAATCAATTATATCTATAACATCATAGCGCAAGGCTATGAGACCCTAGAGCCAAACAATCAAGGAATCATCTCTTGGGAGGATGGATAGTCAACCTTAGACACTATAAATGTTGCTTGCGATAGATGGGTCAAGGAAGCATATGAGAAAACTGGCCAATGGTGCTGCTTGGTATGAGTAAAGGTGCCAAAACTAATAAAGACAGGCTAGATACAGATTGATCATGTTCCTTAAAGATGGATCTCTTGTGCCAAGTAAAGAGGGAAAAGAATGTTCCACATCAATAAGGGCAAGCTTGATGCACTCCTAAGGTATGAAGGAAGTAATCCTATAGAATAATATGTCCATAACATTGAGTCATGCGTACCAAAGGAGGTGGATAGAATGGGTGCATTGGTATACACATTGAAAATCATTGTCATTCATTGGTGGGTAGCACAAAATACTAGATTGCCAACTTGGCAGGATGTCAAGGTGGCCATTTGCACCAAATTTGGACAAAGCAACAAGGACCTGGACATTTCAACTTACTCTAACGACTCCAACATGTATGAATTTGCAAATAAACATGGACTGTTTGTGGTGAAGATGCCTTGAGAAATCTCTGGGTGCATGCCTTCGATATAACCTTAAAGACTTGGGTGCAGGCATGGTACATAGTAAATGAGATGTATTGTGAAACAATAGACTAGGATGCCTTTAAGGAGCAGTTTGTTCATACCTTCTCCTTTTCTTTTCAAAATTTTGAACTAATTGAGCCATTATAGGTAGTTTGAAGCTCAGTGTTTGAGGACACCTCTATATTGGAAGTGCACCTAAGGGACATGTCGGCAAAAAAGGGTTAGTGCTCCCAACCTTTTTCGAAGAATTTTTTTTGAATAGTGACTCTAGTGATGAAGATGATGGCAATTGGAAAGTGTGCAACTGGAAGAATTTGGTAGGAGGTAAGGAGTTAATGTACCAAGTTGAGGATGGCACCCTAGAAGAAGAAGACCCTACCCATCTTCAGGTACAGACAAATGAGGGCAATAGATAGTTTAAATATTCACACTGAGAGAAGCATGAACCTAATTAGGCATTGTTAAAAACTACCAAGGTAGATAGCAGATCGAATGGGGAACCCAAAATTACCACTTTGGGTGCCTATTGGTCTGATGAAGAACTGGAACGCATTGTTGATCAACTGAAAGAATTCCAAGAGTTGTTCTTGTGAAACTATAAGGATATGAAAGGCATCCACCCATCCCTCAAGAAGACGATCAACAAACTAGTCAATGGCATGAGACTATTTAAGAAGCAGCCCTACAAAATGAACACAAATCTTCATGTCAAGGTAAAAATTGAGATCGATGGCATGTTATTCATAGGAGTTATCTACCCAGTGCAGTAATTCGAATAGGTCAGCCCCATGGTCATCAACATAAAAAAGGATGGTCACATTTGAATTTGTGTTAACTATAGGATGTTGAACGTCATTTGTGTGACTGACCCCTTTCCAAATCCATTCATCGATGAAGTATTGGATGGAGTTGTAGGTTAAGAAATATATATATTTACTAATGGATTTTCAAGTTACCATCAAGTCTAGATCAAAGAGGAAGACAAGCCAAAAACCACATTTGTGATCAAGTGGGGATGTTTCATGTATAATGTGATGCCCTTTGGGCTAAAGAATGCACCAATAATTTTCTCCCTAATGGTGATCTTCACATTCAAAGACTTTATTCACAAGTTCCTCTAGGTGTATTTAGATGATTGGACAGTGTATGGATTGGTAAATGTTCACTATGATAATTTGTGCCTAAAGTTTGAAAGGTGTTGATAGTTACAAATCTCTTTGAATCTTAAGAAGTGTATTTTTGCAACATCATTTGACACATTGCTCGAGTACATCATCTGTAAATATGGTCTTCTCATTGATCCTTCCAAAATTGCAATCATCCTTCAGATTCAAACACCATCAATGCAGAAATATGTTTGTGCCTTTCTTGGACATTATGGATATTACAAGAATTTTATAAGTAATTATGTCAGGATTGCAATGTCGCTAGAGGAACTATTGCATAATGATGGCCCATTATATTAGGATGCGGTGCAGGAGGATGCTTTTGAGACCCCGAAGCTAAAGCTAGCAAGTGCATTTATACTATAATTTCCTGATTGGGAGACTCTCTTCCATGTCCATGACAATGCCTCTAGTACTGCAATCGGCACCATTCTTGCACAACTAAGTGAAGGGAAAATGGATCATCATATTTATGTTGCAAGAAGTTTACTGACTAAGGCAGAACAAAATTACACCATGACTAAATGCAAGGTGATACCATGGTCTATGCCATGTAAAAGTTTAGACATTATTTCTTGGTGACCCCATTTGTCTTCTTTATTAACCATGAGGCACTTAAGTACCTGGTGAATAAGCTCATTTTGCATGAGCACATTTGTCAATAGATCATATTATTCCAAGAGTTCCAATTTTCTATTGTAGTCAAGCATGGAAAGCAAAACTCAAGCCTAGGCCATCTGTCACACATCAACTCTAGAGATGTGGTCATGCCAATTGAAGATGATATGCTTGATGCAAAACTCTACTACAAGATCACATGCATCCCAAAAGACCTAGCAAAGATCATAGCATTTCTAACCTTCGGATATGCACCTCAGTGCATGACAACTAAAGAAAAGAAGCAGTTCATGGTTCATGCCACCCAATTTCAACTCATTGGCAGGGGACTATACAAATTAGACTGCCATGATATGATGCGTTGATGTGTCTTAGATCACGAATAGGACTTGGTACTACACGAAGTGCATGAGGGGATTATTGGAGGCCATTGTGTTGGAGATGCCACAACATGAAAAGTTATATAATTGGGCTTATGGTGGGTGACTATATTTAATGATGCAAAGGAATACAAGAAAAAGTGCGATGTCTTTCATATAATAGGCAAACCAAACAACTGGGATGAGATGCCCCTCATCCTTATCCTTGCACAAGCACCATTCAAAAAATGGGGCATTGATTTTGTTGGGCCTATCACTCCCACCACGAGGCAAAGAGGTATAAGGTACATTCTGGATGCTAGAAATTATTTTAATAAACGGGTAGAAGTGGCACCAACAAAAGACTAAATAATCATGATGAAAACAAGATTCATTTGGGAAAACATTATCAATAGGTATGAGTGCCCGTTTAGCATGACCAGTGACCATGTCACACATTTAATCAATAAAATAGTTCAGATCCTACTGTCCAAGTATATGGCAGTGCACCATAAAACCACACCCTACCACCCCCAAGTTAATGGCACCATGTAATAATTTAATAAACTATTGAGGACATGCCTAACAAAAATTTATGACGTTAGTCGCAAGGATTGAGATGACTGCATGTCAATTGTGTTATGGGCCTATCGCATGACATACAAGTGCCTGAACAAGGCTACACTATTTCAACTAGTATTTGGTGTAGAATCCATTTTACCTATGGAGTTCTTAATGCCCTCATTATGCATCACATGTATTAGTCGATTGGATGACTAAGAGTTATTAAGCACATGCCTATAAGATTTTACCTATGGAGCTAGTAGATAGAGAAGGCCTACCAAAAGACATGGTATGATAATCACATTAAGGGCAACATGTTTATATAAGGTGCATTGGACCCTTTATATAATTATAAGTACCTGAGGCACCTAGGCAAACTATAGATCAGGGGGATGGGACCTTATGTAACCTAGAACATCTTGGAGACTGGGGCATGCAAGTTTCACATGTTGACTAGTGAAATGTTCTTTGGGCATTGTAACGACAATAGATTGAAATTATACCATCAATAGAATGGCACATGTGCCCTCTAACATTGGCTTTCTATTCAAAAGTTAGGCGATTTGTATTTTGACCATAATCAAATTAGCATGAACCAAATCTTTGCCTTATGTTTTATTTTTTTGTGTTGTTTGAATAAGCGTGTTGCTTTCAGGCCCATAGTATAACATTCTTGGTGCTTGTACTTGCATAAATCTAGTTTGGTGAGTTGATTCTGGTCACTTTTAAGCACCTATGGCCAAACACCTAAGTTTTTAGGCACATGTGAAGTCTGTCAGGCTAATTGAATTATAAGTACAATTTGACAAGCAAAGCACACATGAAGGTGTTCATGCGTAAGAGACCAATAGGAGATAGTGAGGTCCTAAAGGACCAATTTAAGGATTTGTATGGGGAAGGGGAGGCCAAAGCAAGAGACAGTAAAGTGTAGAGAAAATGACCAAGATAGTGAGGCACACTTGAAAGGAAGCGAAGCACCAAAGAAGAGATGGAACTTAGGAGGTTGAATCATGCACATGTGAAGTTTTAAACCCAGGTAACTAGAAAGAAGATGAGGGTCATACGAAGATGAAAAAAGCATAAGGAAGTGACCATTTTTATAACTAACATCCACTCAACAATTGGCAAGGAGTGACTTTTTGAATTACCTATCACTTCCTCGAAGAAACCATTAGCAAAGTTAATGCTATAGAATGGTGATAGAAAAATAAAGATCTGCATTAATGAGAAGATGATGGCAGATTTTAATGGATTTCATATATTTTAGCAAATTTCAAGGATCTCAATGATGTCATCCATCAATTTGGTAGATGAGAATAGTGTATAAGACCAAATTTGGCAGAGGTAGGCTGTTTACTTATCATTTTCAAAGAGATCAGAGCAAGAAGCCTAAGCTACTAGAAAATGAAAATGTTACCAGAGAGAAAACAAGTTCCCTAAAGCCTTCCTAAGTGTGAACAAAAGAGAGAACATGAGATTGTATCACGCCCTAAGGTGAAGAGGAGGCAAACAGACCAAATTTGAAGGGGAAACAAGAAAGTAGAGGTTTTGACAAGATAACCAGTCCACCATTGAAGGGGGAAAGAAGCTCAAAAGCTGAATACATAGTCATATTTCTTGTGGCTATAAAGCAAATTAGACACCATTTTGAGCTTCAGTAGGATCAATCGACCGTGCTTTAACATTAGCAATCCCAGGATAGGGAAGAAAAGATTTAGCACAAAAGTGATAGAAGTGCATAGGGATGCGAAGAAAGTAAAAGCAGTGAGAGAAGCAACGACCACAAAATCTGAGGCAAAAATGGTAGAGGGAGTTAACATCCCAAAGATCGATCCAACCATGAGCGCAAATCTCACCTACTAGGAAATGGAGTATCTACCAAAAGTCATGGTGGGGGAAAAGTGGGTATCCTTCACCCATGTTTGTAAGTTGAAAGACTACAACCATAGAATGGGCAGCAATGTACATGAGTTGAATAAAGATTAGATAGTGGATATAGGCAAAAGAAAAAAGTAGGTGCCACAATTTTTTTATGTCTCCATCAGAGACAAATTGAAAACTATGGACGCAACATAACTCCTTGAGCTGCCAAGCTTTGGCAAGCCAGAAGACCTGGTACATTTCCTTCTCTCATGGGTGTCTGGCAACCGGTTCTATTTTGCTGGATCATGCATGAGAATTTATGCAAGCCACATAAAAAGAATCATAGGGATACCTTGCACAGTTATGGATATAAGGGAGATGATGGATGACGATGTAGAAGTAGAGAGGGTCACAAAGTTCCTGGGATATTACAAGTCATAATTTGCATTCCCCATAAAAGACATTCAGGACCTCGGCACAAGGATGAAAGCACACCTGGTAAGTGTTAAACTCTGCCCTAGTGGCCAATGGTCAGATATCAATAAAACCTTTCTTTGCATTGCCCACCACATGGCATAGGGAGAGCTTTTCAACATCTCTAAATTTGTTGCATAAGAGACTATAAAGAATGCACAAGAATTCCATCGGTCATGTGAGACTTTCCAGTGGGGATACATGCTTATCCTAATGGTAATGGATGAGATAGGTGTGTTGGATGGTGATGACGACCACCTATGGGTGTTTCCACCAAATCACCAATCCCCAAAGATGAAGTAATAGGACTACATCTACCCCCTTAGTTTTTTTAGAAGTACAAAACCAGAGTGCAGGGGTGGTTCAAAAAGTATATGGAGTCCATTGGAAAGTAGTGGCACATCCCACAAGAACTCCCTTAGAAAATTATGGGAACCACAACCTTCGTCATGATGCAACACTTCTGTGTGGTGCACCTAACACTCATAGATGGAAATATTTTAGGTGGATTTGATTGCCTTGCATGTTTTTAGCTAAATACTTCATGGAAGCACTTACGAGGATCCCAAACACAAAAAAATGATATGCAGGACAAGGTCATGGATTGTGATAGGAGGATGATGAGGCACTAATTTGTGCACCCTAAAACCAAGACAACAAAGAATGAGGAGGATGATAGCGATAGACCTAACATCCATCCCCTCTAGAGGGTTATAATCAATGGGAAAATTTTCACCTTATACCATGAGATGATGCCACACAAGAAGGGTGGAGATCTTGGCAAAGATGATGATCGCCCCCTCCTAGCTGAAGATGAATAAAGGATGCACCAAAAGTCCAGGCAAAGTCACTCTAGAAGAAGCAGGGTGAAAAACTAGAGAAAATTATGGAGTGCATATAGCTAAAGATGGCCTTCGAGGAACCAATTGTGCCACCTATGCCAAAGAAGTGTGTAACATTCAAGCAAGGGGGTGCTTCTTCTAGCAAGCATCCAAGAAAGACTAAGGGACCTATAGCATTCCCTACCAATACCCTTTCAAACATGGAGAAAAAGGCTGCCCTAGTGCCTATAATAGAAAAAGAGACCGAAGAAGATAGTGTAGGGACTTATATCTTACAAATAGAGGAAGTTGAAATGAAGCTCAACGCTGGAAACATACAAGAGGACCTATAAAGTAATGTGGTCGTAGTGTTAAAATTAACTAATGAAATGGCAAGCCTTACCTCTAGAACAACCATGCTAAAGATCCCACCATAGAAAATAGTGCCAACATCCAAAGATAAGGCATCCCCAATGGCCTCTTAATCTACTGAAGAGAAAAGAGCGGCCTACAAGAAGATGGAACTTAGTGAGGAAAATATAAACATAACTTTGGCTCTTGAATAAAAGTGAAAACATGACCATGATCAAAAGAATTCCAAGTTGGATAAGAGTGCCCCAAAAGTACCCTTGAGCACAGAAACAGAAGTAGAGGTGGTCAAACAAGCACTAAGTGGCCCTACTAGACAAGTAGAAGTTGTTAAGGCACACCCAAGGAGTGAAGGGGTGTATGAACCAAAAAAAGGCAAGGTTGACACCTTAGAGAAACAAATGAAGACAGTTGAGTAGCACCAACATCAACAAAGTGACCTTGGCACCAAAGGTATAACCCTTGAAATAAACATTGAGAAGCCCCATGATGAACAAATGGATGAGGGGGATAAGTTCGATGAATTAACCCCCAAGGACTAGACAAGTGACTCCTCAAAGGAGCACGTCAAAGAGAGTGGTGGTGCCAATGAAGGGGAAGAAGTTCACATGGAGGAGAAGGCCATCATCAAAAAGGGAAACAAAGATATCAACATTAGAGAAATGACACAGAAGGATTGGGAGGATGAAGATTTATACTTGTACGAAGCTATGCCCCCATAAGTCACCACAACAAGGACACACAAGTAGCTTTCATTTGTGCTAGACTATTATATATACAAGCCCTAATTCGAGGCACCAAAGGTTGTAACTTCGAGCCTAGATGACACTGAGGAAGGGAAAGAATCTCTTCTTGTTGACCCACGGGCCATGAACCTAGTTCAATCTAGGAATACATTAATAAGAATGGCCATAAAAGTAATGCCCCAAAATTTCACAAATGATGGTAAGGTGAGAAAACTAAATAAACTCCTCAAGTAAGCAAAGGAGGAAGCGCAGGCCAACAAGTTCAAATTACAATAGCTTTGTGAGCACGTGGAGATGACCAAGCCATCTCTTTTGATCGATGTCAACACCTCAGACCTATCAGAGGTCAATAAAATTTGTGTATTGGTGGATTAGATGCTCCCAAGACTCCAGCTCGACCCAGGATAAGAAGAAGAAGAAGAGGAAAGACCCAATGTCATGCTAAAGGAGCTATTAGACAAGCTCCAAGAAGTGGAGGATCTTTTCAAAAAGTTGAAGGAAGGCACATAAACAATAGATGTAATCTTCTTGAACTTTTCCAACCAAGCCTCGATGATAGATGTGTGATTGAAGCAAGCAAAAGATGAGAAAGAGTATCTAATGACAAAGGTGTACTCCACAAGAAGGAAAAAAAGCCATGGATCATGGGAAGTGTAAATACATTGAGCAATCAGATCAAGGATTGGGAGAAAACCCTGGAAGAACTCTTCTACACCCTACAAACTAAGGCTTGTGAGTAAGGGGAGATTTTGGATGGAAGTGTGGCAAAGGCGTAGGCCAACCTAGAAGCCTTCCAAAATGAGTTAGATAAAAAAGATACACTTTCACTCATTGCTGCTTCAACTAAAATTGATAGCACCGTAAATGAGATCAAGCTAGCCATAAAGGGATTTGAGGACTTTAACATAGAGCTCTAGGAGAATGTTCCTGAGTTTTGAGCTCCTAAAATTCTGATGACTTAGTCTAAGGGTAGACTAAGGTTTTTGTATGGGGTAATGTTGGGCCCCTATCTCTGGTTTGTTGGAGTTTTCACGACAACCTGATTTGTACCTTGATGCATCTAGATATTTTGGAAAGCAGTTAGCCTAATGGTTTTGATAGCCAATTGAAGGATGCAATGCAAAACATGTGTCAGCTGGCCGATGACTAACCATATCATGGATAGTTAGGACATCAATGAAGATCCAAATAAATGTGATAAGTGGAGCATGGGAATCACAGGATCATGGAGCCCACAATTATGATGATAGAACTCCATCTCAACGCTCGCATGCATCCTCCACCCTAGCAAAGATGCTCCTAAAGGGCTAGATAAAGAGCTCGAGCTAGAAGAGGAAAAAAGAGGAGATTATTAGCAAAACTCAGGCAAAATGGTTTTGGAAGCACATCTTTCAGAGTCTACTCTAGTGGCCATTAAGGCTTAGATATAGAATGGAAGTCACCCTGACTCCAATTGTATGTGCCCAAGCTCGTCTGTGAGCTTCTGCGTTGTAAGTAGTATGCTTTTGAATTTAAACTCTTATTTTGGACTTTGAACAGTTAGTAATGGTGTTGATTTGAAATAAATTTGTGTTTATCTTGGTTTGCATGACTAGTTGTATTGATATGGGGTGCAAGTGAGTTTGTGTTATGTCGCATTTTGGTTAGTTATGTTGATTTGGTTCATATGTTTCATTGATTTTGCATTTTAATGGAGTCTCTATAGTTTCCTGATGTTAACATCATTCTACATACAAAATGAATATAAAGTTGCACCCATGAACCTAACCTTTGTTTAATCTGCATCTGTTAAGTATGCATGATGACTTGAATCAAATTAGTCTTGTGACCCACTCAGTGCCTGTATGACCTCGGGCTTACCCCAAAATAAGCTTGCACCTATGGGTCTACCCCTCAGCTAAGTTAATGTGGTAATGTTTGAGCCTCCCTTGATGAAGCCTCATGTCATGGCACAACTAGCCCAATACAGGCCCTAGTTCCTCCTCATCTACGCTTTGGGTGAATGCATAGGGCATGTGCCTTATGTGAGTTAATGTCGGTGCAATAGAGTGTTTAAGTGTTGAGTGCAAAAGAAGTTATCCTATTCTTGTGCTTGTTTGCAAAAAACCCCTACTAGACATACACAACATGCATTCATCTTCAAAGTGTTTGAGAGGGTAGTACTCCTCCTTCAACACATTAAAAAAATTCTTCCATGATTCAATTGGAATGCATGTGGCACACTAAAGGTATCCCATCAATGAATAACCAAAATGGACATCTTTAATATTGTGAAGGTGATTTTCTCAGCATTGGTGAAACAGTTGACTGAGAAGTATGCCTTGAGTTGTTGAATCTAGGCATCTAATGCTTTGGCATCGATCTTGGATTTGAGTAGAGGGATGTTGAGATTGACTTGTGATTTGAAGGGGGTTTGTTTTTAAAACCATTATGGAATATTGTTGATATGGATGGGAAGGCCTTGGGTTGAGATGCATCATTAACTCAAAAAATTGACCAAAAATTTTAGTGTGTCGTGTCTCCAATGCATCAACAATGAGCCTTCAAACTTATGGGGTTGCCTCAGGTTGCTTCTAGGCACCAACCATCATACTTATGCTAAAATGTTCTTGTGGAATCCATGAAACATAACCAACTATTAAACCTTCTCTCTCTCGTTGCTCTCATGTGGTTACAAACATAGAAAGGAATAAAGCTCACCTCTAATACCAATGATCCACACCATAGAGCCTAGGACCAGGTGTGTAGGGATAACCAAGTTTGGTTGTGAAAAGTGAATGCACATAGATATATTCAGATGGAACACTCAAACACACATTCAATGGAGTGGAAGTCTTACAAGGAAATGCAACTTCTATTCATATATCAAAGAATAGGGAAAATAGAGTACAATGTCTACATTGTGTATATGAAGAATAGATGCATGGAGCAAGCTATCTATGTCACAACTATGTAATGGCATCGACCTGACTAATTGTCTTTGTTTTCATTGGCCAGATGCATATATTACATATATTTGCATGCACAATACAAGAGAGGTATTAATTGTTGTACAACTACCGACGAGGGTGTCAATAGGCATGACTATCTTCCTATTAGATGTGGTAGTTGGCAATGGTTTGAGTAGTTAATATCTAGGTTATCTTCAACAACTCCCAATCCTATTATCTTCAATTGGTTGCTAAGGATAGTTGGGCCACTTGTTGTGCTATGTGGTTGGGATAGGTTGACATGTGGTTGTGTTAAAGTGGGACCTGAAGGAACAAGCGAGTATATGAGAAGGTGTCAATTAGGTGCACAAGACTATGAGCTGAGGGGTGTGCAGTATGATGCACAACTGTGATCTAAGGTGATCATTTCACATAAGTCTACAAGTAGGCACAATACTTATGCGTAAGGCTGTGAGCAAGCTTTAGGTAAAGGAGTGCATAGGGATATGTGAGAGGTTTGATATCTATGCAGAAGAACAAATGAGGAGTGTGTTCAACTGTGTAGAGGCTACGCACAAATCATTGAAGGGATTGAATGAGTTATTGAATTATTTTCAAAATTTGTTCTAAACTCCTAAAAGTTTGCCACTAAAAAGGGAAGTAGAACATGAGATTCAATTGATGTCTGAATCACCTCTACCTAACATTTGTTTACATATAAGTAATCACTTTTGGGGAGTATTGAGGTTTAAAAACATCTACAATATTTGTTAGGACAAGACATCATATGCCCAAGTACTTCACCATGTAGGTCACCCATTGTAATGGTACAAAATAAGGATAACTCTTGGGGGATGTGCATAGATTATAGATTCTTGAAGAAGATCACTATAAAAAATTGATATTTACTTCCACGAATTGATGACTCGCTAAACCAAATTCAACATGCTAAGTACTTCATAATGTTATATGTCAAATAAGTCTATCATCAAGTTCGTATGAAGGGGGAGGATGTATGTAAGACAACCTTCAAAATAAAACAAGGTTTATATGAATGGCCGGTACTCCCATTCGGTTTATGTAATGCACTTGCTACATTCATGAGATTAATGAATAATGTATTAAGACCTTTCACAGATACATGTGGCATAGTGTATCTAGATTATATTCTAATTTTCAATGCTACATGAGAAGAATATCTAACTCATTTGAATCAAGTATTGCAAGTGTTGAAAGAAAAACAACTATTATATTGGGTTTGTTGATCCAAAGTCTTTTACTTTATGTTTACTAGAGTGTTAGTGTTAGTGTTAGTTTATTAGTATGAGGAACATACACCCCTTTGGTAGTTTAGGTACTTTAGTACTTTAGCACTTTAGTTAGGTGATAGTAATTAATAATCAATGAATGTTAGTTTGTAAAAGTGGTTTTCATATGGGTTGAACCCATAAGTAGTTAGTATCGTAGTAAAACCACCTTGCAAGCTTATAAAGCTAAGGTGCCTTGTGAATATTAAGCCCAATATTTTACCTTTTTGATAAAGCTTTGTCAAATATTTTACAATGTAATCATTTACTTGTGCATTGAGCAATCCTAATAGTGGTATTAGAGCCATATGAAGGAGAAGAGAGAAGGTGAACATTTTGGGAAAGAGAAAGAGATATCCATGAAAGGAAGGGAAGGGAAGAAACGGTAAGGTGAGCATTTATTTTTTTAGAAAATATTTAAACTCAATTTTTATGCCTGTCAAAGCCTTTGTACGTCCCCAAACTTAGGAACAATATCTATATGGCATGTTGATACAACAACAATGAATTTATACAACCTAAAATCAGTTTACAAACCTTTTTCTTGATTTTGTACGACCAATGTTGATTAGAAACCCTATCTTTTTACATTGTGCGACCTTCCAAAACTTAGGGATAGTCAAATGGCATATTAATGTAGTATTTTGATATTTGTATGCATTGAAATTCATTTGAACCCTTTGTTTCATTGGTTTGTATGTATTTGAAACCCTTGAATGCACTTGTATGGCCTCTTGTACAATCCAAAGATGCAATAGTGCATTCCATCTATTCAAAATTAGATCTGTGTGTTTTTGTTAAATACTGAGAAGCTTTAATCTCTTCAAACCCTGTTTGTACGACCTTATATGGACTCCAATCTTCTTCGTGGCATCTATACAATGTTTGGTTGGCGTTTACAATAGTGGGGCATAACAACAACACCATCACATCTTGTAATAGTGAGGTTTGATCCAAAAGTTATTTTTCTTTGATTTTTCCTTTATCTAAAGCCAAATGGGGTCCACCCGTGTGAAGAAGACTTTCCAATTCACAAATGAAGGAATATGCATTTAAATATTTACATGCAAGTAAATTTTTATTAAATACATAAAAAATCAACACTTCAAATAACATATCTTCCTTTTATGTCTCATAGATTTTGATAGAGCAATTGATGAAAATTATTTTTTGAGTTCCTTAGCAAGTTGGAGATCCAAGGTTCAATTCCTTCAAAAGCATCCTTTTGGTAAAATTTGTTTTGGTCAACTTACTTTTTTCTTTTTCAAAGGAAGGAATCTTTTGGTAATATGTTTTTTAAGTCACAAGGTGAATGTAAATGAATAACAAGGGTGTATTTTTTTAGACATGAGGGTGTAAGTGTAACACTTTTATGATTTTTTGCGACATTTGCATACAAAGTTCAAAAATAATTTTATTAAACATGTATTGAAATTAAAGGCAAAATAATATTTTATCATGTATACGGGTGCATTTTCAGTGGAAACCAACACCTTAAAATGATTTTTTTGATATTATCATCTCATGTTTGTGCTATCAGAATTATCAACGAAGTTTTCAAATGCAAAACCTTACAAGTCCATTAGGATCCTTCTGATTGACAAAGTATAAGCATCAAAATGAAGGTTGGAGGATAATTTCCATTCTCCAGTTAGCTATTCACTCAAAGTTTGGGTCAAGTACTCGAATAACATTTTTGGTAGCAATAACATTTTTTAGTTTGATGTTGTTTTCAGTTCATTTTTAGTTTTCTTCAGTTCAATTATACCTAATGAAGATCATATATCTAGTTTTGATTTGGTTTTTTCACTACAAAGGATTCTCACCTCTTGCCTAATGGGGGGCGGGGGTGGAAATTTTACATGGCCTTCGATCATTCATCAGTGATTGTATAATTTGGCAGGGGAGTTTCTAGAACCATAGTGTTGAGCAAAGTTTTGTCAACATCATTGGGCATGGAGGAGATGTGACATACATAATACTGAATAATCACTTGGACAAGTTTCTGTGTGAGACCTTATGTGGATCGATGTGGTTGAATAGAGCTTGCTCATGTTCTACTACAATACGATACAAAATGGTTGGAGGAGATGAGCAAACTTTGATTGTATTCATCATTCATGCCACAACTTGTGAGGTAGGAGGTTTCTTGAAAGCGACATTTGTTGACAAATACCATGATGTACAATGTGCTAGCTGCAAGTGCAACAAAGACTTTTGATGACTTCATAGTCATAGCTCCTGATCATCTTTTATGCCCATTTTTTGATCAAAGGGGGGTTTGTTGGGTTAGTTGATCCAAAGTCGTTTACTCTATGTTTGTTAGAGTGTCCCTGTTAGTTTATTAGTACAAGGCACATACACCCCTTAGGTAGTTTATGTACTTTAGCACTTCAATTAAATGTTAGTTATAAATAAATCAATGAAAGTTAGTTTGTAAAAGTGGTTGTCATTGGGCTGAACGTATAAGGTAATTAGTCTCGTAGTAAAATCACTGTGTATGCTTATAAAGCTACGGTGCCTTCTAATATTAAGTTAATCCAATATTTTACCTTTTTGTCAAAGCTCTGTCAAATATTTTACAATGTAATCATTTACCTATGCATTAAGTGGTCCTAACATATTGTGCGATATGAAGGAATGTGAGTTTGAAAATCAATTACTTGTTTACTTTGGACATGTATCTGGAGGAGGAGAGCTAAGAATGGATCCAACAAAGGTTGAGGCTATCATGAATTAGTCTACACCTAGGATTGTCATGGAGACTAAAAGCTTTGTGAGAGTAATACAATACATGAGGAAGTTTATTTCAGCTTTCTCCACAATAGCAACACGTCTACATGAACAATGTGTAAGAATTTTTGTTAAGGTAATGAACGTGATAGCAGTTTTGATTCATAAAAATTAAAATCAACCATGCATTGGGCCTTGTTCTTCCTAATTTGCAGTAGTCATTCAAAGATGAAAGTAATGCAAATGAGTATGCTATGGGGGCATTTTGTTGCAAGGAAGTAAGCCCATTTTTTTAATCATTCATAGGTATTTTATTCAACAGTAAGGGGGTATCATATTTATGATAAATAAATATATGCACTAGTTCAAACAATAAAGAAATGGAAATATTGTTTGTTGGATAAATAAACTATTGTGCATATTGACTATAAACTTCTTCAATATTTACAAACACAAAACAAATTGCAACAAGCAAGACTTTAAAAATGGATGGGATTTCTTCAACAATTCCATTTGGTGGTCAAGTACAAGAAGGGTAACACAAATGTAGTGGCATATATGTTATCCAAGCCACCTTTGAAAAAAATCTCATAACTCGAGTTTTTCATGAAATAGGTTTACGAGGAAGCATATGCACAAGATGCAAACATTGGGGAGGCATTCTAATGATTGCAAGGAAAAATCGTTGATAGTGAAAACAAGAATGGATGCTACCTCAAGGATGGCCTCTCTATAAGTGGGATAATATGTGTGTTAAAGGAGGAAAGACCTATCTTAACAAGGGAAGCACATACTTCAAAGGTTTTCTGCATAGCTACCATGCTCAAATGAACCAAGGTAATGTTCAATTCAAACCAAACTTTTTGGATCTACTGAATCTACCAAACCGAACATTTCTAGTTCAATGTCGATGCTTTAATGTTTTATTTGCTAACCTACAAAATAATATAAAAGGAAAAATAATTATTATCCTACAAGACTATAGATGAATTTCTTAATCTAGACTTCCTACTATATATTTTTTCTTCTCATTGTACATGTATATTAAGCTACAAAACAACAACAAAACAAACACCAAATACTTTGAAAATAGATCTAAAATTACTAGAAACCCCTTACATATGGGGTGAATACTTTCAAGCTTTTAATCACTCCTCAAATGAAACTAACTCTACAATGAAAATATAATGCCTCCACTTCCATGACAAGCATTAGAATGACATTTTTAAAGCATATTTGTGGATTAAGGCAACCTTTAGGGTTTGTCCAAGTCAATGGTTGTGATAGAACCTAATCTAAGGGTGGAGATCGCTCGCTCCACTTTTGGAGGGAAAAGTATTTTTAAACTCAGTTACTTTTTGAGGTGTTTTTTACAATCAGTTCAAAAGTTGTTTACGTATGCCTTGGTTTTTCTCTCAGTCAATAGTGTTAGCTAGGAGCAATTTGGGTTATTACGTTCCAGTAGATAAGGATGCCCTTTAGGTCCATCTTTGTATGTGCTTGATGCGAAGGGTTTTGACTATCTTTTGTCGAATGCTAAATCACATGCTCTTGTTAAGCTTATTTATCTTCCCTCGGATGACCCTACTCAACTACTCAATAGTCTTTTTGCTAATAAGGACATTTTGTTGATGACTCCTTTCTCACACTTATCGAAGATGAAGCTAATATCAACAATGTTATGTTATGTCTAGATACTTTTTGCATAGCTCTTGGTTCAAATATTTAGTGTTGAAAGAATCAAAGTTGCAGTCATCCATCCTACCTTTGCCTCCTTGGTTGGACAAGTATGATTGGAAATGGATCAAACATGGTGAGAATTTCTATTTTTTAAGGTTTCCCTGTGCATTCCAAGCTACCCCCTACCATGTGTAGTAGTATGTTATTGATCAAGATGAGAAAAAATTCTCTTAATGGATCACAGAACCATTATCTTTAGCCAAAAAAATTCAAAATTGTTCTAATGCTCTGACTATAACTTGTGTACTACTCATCTTGTTGGGTGCCTATTAAAAATTCCTAATAGAGGTTTGCATTAATTGGTAGTTTCGCTCACAGGTATCATACAAGGATGGTTCAAACAAAACAAGTATCTCTTCATTATCTATGATGATTGGAGATCCTCTAGTGGTTATGTAACCACCACTTTGCAAGAACCAATAGTTTCTCCAACAATGATTGTATAGGTATAATACAAACTTCAACTTTTATGATCAAAGATTTTATGTTCCCACAGTCCATAAAATAACAAGAGATTTTTTCTAGAAAAAACTGTTTGTTTTTGAAAATCAATGCGTTTTGGATCCACTACTGTGATCCTTCATCAAAAAATAAACTTTTATGATGATTGGATATCTTTTAGTGCATAAAAAGACATATATGAGGTTGGTAAGAAGAAAATACATATACAAAGAAGTGTTAGGGTGTGAAGCCACTATTCACATGTCACTAATCATAAAGTGCTACTCACAAATACTATTTATGGTTATTATTCATGGGTCACTATTCATGGTGACATGGCATGCAAGTGATGTGACATGCGAATGTGAAGGTGACATAGCATGCAGGGGATGTGGCGGGAAGATGATGTGGCAGTGGGGCCCACGATGGGTCCCAAGATGTGATTAGGATGATGTGATAGGTGGGGAGCATAATACTCCACTAGAGGACATAGGTTTTGTTCCTAGTGAGTCACGTGGGTTATCACATGGTGCAAAATACAAAGGGTCATGGATGGGTCGAATTTTTAAGGGTACCCATGATTCACATGTGAAGAGAAAGTCAAAAGGTGATTGCAACACTTTTTGGACTTGTGTGGTCACATGCAATAAAAAGATAAGAGCATTATTGTTGATTGTCCTCACATATATGAGTTGGGCACAATTATTGGAGTCATATGGGGTGGCACATGGGCTTGTCTAAAGTAGGAATCTACTTTCTTGACCCTTGGAGAAGAAGACAAGAACACTATTGAGTGTTTGGACTCACTTGTGGAAGTGAGGAGCAAGTTTTAGAGCCACATGAAGGTGGCACATGGTCTTGTCTCAAGCGGAGATATTTTTTCACATGGTGACAAACCTTGTGGAGATCACATGACACCCCACTCGTGTGGGTCGAAATTCTTTGGGCCACTATTGCATTCTCTCTCCTCTCTCACTCTCTCTCTCACATGTTGTAAAATGCTATAAAAGCATTACTTCTCCTTTGTATTTTTTCATCATGTTAGAGGATCATGGAGGAGCCCTTTGGAGGCTCTCCATTTTTGGATCCGTGGTTAGAAGTTAGAATCTTGTAAGGCTTAAATAGCATAGCTCACCTAGATGCTTGGGTTGTAAGCATCATCATGTAGGGATGGAGGTTAGAGCCTGGAAGGCTAGTTTGCTTGGCTCACCCAAGTGCATGAAATGAATTCTAGAAGACATGGAGCTTGGAGGCTATTAACTCAACTCATGGAGGAGGTAGAAGCTTGGAGCTCCCTTGGATGTTATGATTGTTAACATCATCATGTAAGAGCTACATGTTGCAGTTAGGAGGTTGGAGCATAGAAAGCTTGGTTGTAAGCTTTCTCACCTGAAGGAGTTGCTTGGGCTGTGTATGAGAGAGAGTTGTTGATGAAATATAAAGTCTGTGTGTTGCCTTTGCCCCATGGTTTTTTCCTAGCTGGTTTAGCAAGGTTTCCACATATATCTTGTGTAATGTGTTTTCTCTCCTTGTGTGTTTTTATTTGTAGCTCATGATTATGTTTCCGTATTTATATTACTTGCACATGTAGGAATGTATGCTTTATTCCTAACAACTGGTATCAGAGCTTCACTTTAGCTTTTGGTACTTGAGCCTTGTTGATCCTAACCAGTGGTATCAGAGCCATGGTTGTTTGGTTGGTTTTGTGCAAGTGGGAGCTACAGGTGAAGAGACCAAGATAGAAAATAAACAAAAAAAAAATTGCATGATAGGTTGTTTTCTCTCAATGGAAGATGAAGATGCAGATGATAATGGAGAAGCTTAGAAGCTTTCCCAGACGGATCAACACCAACAATGTTCTTGTTGAAGCAACTGTACAACTTGTGGTGGAGCACACTGGTCTCCATTGGTATAGATGGAGGGTGATAACAAAGCATGTCCTTGTTGTGGTTCTCGATTGAAGAAGAGGTGCATGATGTGGTATCCTACTGACCCCCTGTTGTTGGCCAAGATGATGCAAAAATCTATGTAAAGGAGGAGATACCAGAAACCTGATTCCATCCTTGTTGTAGCAGTGGATGGAGAAAGAACATATATGCTCCGAGGTTTCATGGAAGGAGAAGGCCATGTGTGTGACATGCAATAGAGCAACATGCAGATTCACTGTATGTTTGGGACTCAAAAACTCGATAGGTGTAGTGATGCACTGAGTAGTGCAACAAATTCCCTAAAACTGTGGATGGGTACCATGTTGATCGTGGTGGGTAGCGAAATGCTACATATGGAGGAGTCATATGATTGATTTTTCTTTGAGTTTTTTTCTCTCTAATTGGTGACTATGGTTGTGAGTGCGGTGTGCACTTGTCGCTATTCAGGGGTTGGAGCAATGGGATGTCTCTTTGACATCATTTCCTACATGGTGGTCTCGTGACGAGACAAGAATAGCCAAGAGGGCTATGAAGATGAGACAGAGTCGCTGGTTTGCAGAATTGGAGATTGTACGGGGTCTAGTAGACGTGCGAATAGAGTACAATGATACCTTCATAGAGAGCCAAAGTTTAGCAGAGGTTGTTGCTATAATTGATGACATGTTGGTTGCAGGCCCCAACATGATGAAGATCAATGGTGAGATGGCTCGAGTAATTAAGATGAGATGAAAGAGCAAACCAAGGATGGAGATGCACAGTGGACGGAAAAAACAATGAAGTATCCCACTTCTTGTGGTGTTAGAATTGTCTTTCAAAGTGTCATACAGAGGAGTAGACGAATGCCCTGTGTATCATATTCATCAAGAGTAGGAGAAGCCTCATGAGACCCATGGTGTGCACTATACCAAATACTTCCAAGCAGTGGGAGTTGTGAGCTGTTCATGGTGGGATCCTAGATAAAGGATTGAGTCTATGGTAAAGTGGGAGTCCCTTCAGGTTGCTCCAAGTTCTGCCAGGAGGAGCGGATGCTGACAAAACAATCAAGATAGAGAAGTTTTAATAGTGAAAAAAAACTTCTTCTAGGCTTGTGTATGAGCAGCAGTGGGCATGATGACCGCTGGTAAGTCGCTGTATGGCAGTAGGTTGGCATGAAGACACAGGGGGTTCAAAGTCCTATGTATATGACTTCAAGTGAAAGATTGTTAAGGTGTAAAGCCACTATTCATAAAGCACTATTTATGAGTTTATTCATGGTTACTATTCACAAAGTATTATTCATGATTACTATTCATGAGTCACTATTTATGGTGATGTGGCATGCAGGTGTGTATGTGACATGACATGCAGATGATGTGACAGGAAGGTGATGTGGTAGTAGGGCCCACAGTGGGTCTCAAGATGTGATCAGGATGATGTGACAGGTGTGAGGCATAATACTCTACTAGAGGACATGAGTTTTGTCCTTAGTGAGTCACATGTGGGTTGTCACATAGTGCAAAAGACAAAGGGTCATGCATAGGTCGAATTTGTAAGGGGACCCATGATTTACACGTGTAGAGAAAGTTGAAAGGTGATTGCAACACCTTTTGGACTTGTGTGGTCACATGGAATAAGAAGACAAGAAAAACACTATTGTTGATTGTCCTCACATGTGTGAGTGAAGCACAATTATTGGAGTCACATGGGGTTACACATAGACTTGTCTAAAGTAGGAATCTACTTTGTTGATCCTTGGAGAAGAAGACAAAAACACTATTGAGTGTTTGGACTCACTTGTGGAAGTGGGGAGCAAGTTTTGAAGCCACATGAAGGTGGCACATGATCTTGTCTCAAGTGGAGATGCTTTTTCACATGGTGACAAACCTTATGGAGATCACATGACACCCCACTCATGTGTGGGTCAAAATTCTTTGGTCCACTATTGCATTCTCTCTCCTCTCTCTCTTTCATGTTGTAAAATGCTATAAAAGCATTACTTGTTCTTTGTATTTTTTCATCCTGTTAGAGGATCATGGAGGAGCCCTTTGGAGGCTCTCTATTTTTTGATCTATGGATAGAGGTTAGAAGCTTGTAAGGCTTAGATAGCATAGCTCACCTAGATGCCTAGGTTGTAAGCATCATCATGCAGGGATGGAGGTTAGAGCTTGGAAAGCTGGTTTGCTTGGCTCACCCAAGTGCATGGGATGGATCCTCGAAGACATAGAGCTTGGAGGCTATTAACTCAACTCATGGAAGAGGTAGAAGCTTGGAGCTCCCTTGGATGTTATGGTTGTTAGTATCATCATGTAAGTGCTGCATGTTGCAGCTAGGAGGTTGGAGCATAGAAAGCTTGGTTGTAAGCTTTGCTCCCCTGAAGGAGTTGCTTGAGGAGCTGTGTATGAGAGAGTGTTGCTGATGAAATATGAAGTCTGGATGCTGCCTTTGCTCCGTGGTTTTTTCCTAGCTGGTTTAGTAGGATTTCCACATATATCTTGTGTAATGTGTTTTCTCTCCTTGTGTGTTTTTATTTGTAGCTCATGATTATGTTTTTGCATTTATATTACTTGCACATGTAGAAATGTATGCTTTATTCCTAACAATTGGTATCAGAGCTTGGCTTTAGCTTTTGGTCCTTGAGCCTTGTTGATACTAACAAGAAGGTATTGGTGAACAAAGTCACTGTTCAATTGTTTGTAGGAAGGATTGGAGAAAGGAAACAGTGAGAAAAAGTCGAATGAACACGATAACATTATGTTGGTGATATCTCATTGTAATCCATCTTTGGCCATAAGAAGATATGAAGCAATGCAATTGCCTCTTCTTATTGGGTTTTCTTCATAATGGAGGATAAAAAATATCCATATCTTTTTCTTCATGTTCATGTGTTTTGTTTCATGGTGCTTGCATTCATGTTTAAATTTAGAAAGTACTATTTTATATCTTCCAACAATGTATTGCACTAATTCTAAGTCATTTGAGTAAAGCGAGCTGTCATTTCAAAGCAAACTTAAATTAAAACAACAAAACTGTTATTATGTGAATTCTAGCGATGTTGAAATTGAGAGTTTATGGATCATTTTCTATTCGCATATTTTGGAAGCAGTGTTGATTGAAAACGTGACTTGAAAGGGATAGTGCGTGAGTGTCATGTGAGTGCTCATAAATTGTAACAAAATTCAAACTCCACTTGGCTCCTCCAATGTGCTAGCAAAATAGTGTTTAAATATGGTAAGATGCATTGGGTGGCATGTGTGTCCCGATTGGGTGATTTCTTATGCTTTTGCCAGTGACATTGGTGTAAGTTGCAAAGTGAATTTGGAATCCTTTATATTCATGTGCATCGAAGGGATGAATTTTAAGAATGTTTATAGTTATTGTTCTCTATCACTTCGTTGACTCGGGACTCGAAACCCTAGTAAACTTTCACATTCATTCCAACGTACTTCCACAAAATCATGCTTGTAGTTGTAACCCCTTTTTGCAAATATTCTCATGACAAGTGGAGGTGTCTCTACACATCCAACCCATGTACATAAAATAAATGTTTAAATGTAGAGTATCTATAGGGAAAATTTTGCACATTTAGTGCAGTCCAACTTCAATTTTAGTTTATGGCATGTGCATCCAATGACTCAACTCCACGCATTACCTTAAAACTCAACACTGTGGGCATCCTTGTCACCAATATTTATTTGAATGAACTCTGTGGCAATAAGTCCTTGGTTTCATGGTACTGCAACTGTGAAAATATTTAGTGGGTACCGCAAATATTATTTAGGAGAAATTTTACAATAAAACAATCTCATGGATTTTTAAAACTGCAAAAATTATCCATACATATGAAATTTAGGAGGTTTGAATATAAAAAAAAAATTATAATATAAATTTTTATTCGTTGTAAAGTACTTTTTTTGTGCCTAACTTTTCTCTACGAGTGCTGCAAATTCTTGCCCCCAACGTCTATCCATCTTTGAAAATCTCTTTCATTTGTAGTAGCTGCTCCTATTTTTCAAGGAAATATTCAATTTTTTGCAGTTGAAGAAATTTAAAATTGCATGGAACCTGCCCCCTCCATGAGACCAACCTAAAACTTCCACTTTCCCCAATGTATCTCACACCCATAGAGACTTTATTATGATTTTCTTGGAGAAGCAACTTCTCATGGTAGATTGAAAAGAGGGAGGAATAAAGGCATTTCTGTTACTTCGACTTGCATCTATGTTATTTCTGTCCAAGAAGTAAGAAGTAGACATTCAATACAAACCCGAAATCACTCGGAATGAGGCGTGAACCAAATAAAGCATTCACTTAATGTACTCCCATGCCTGCATTTAAAGTAAAGGTTTTGCTTTTAAAAAGTTTTATTTATCTTAATACCTGCAATGTTCAATTTCCTTAACATTCAGCATGCTGCAATTCTATGGCATGCAACTGCAGCAGGAATATGAGTCTATCAAGGCGAGCTCAGAAATCACAGAAACAGCCAATAAGAAGACAATTCGTCCGTAATGCTTCTGAAATTGCAAAATATAAATGCCTCCATTCTAATCTTGTTAAAAAAAAAATTCAACAACATAAAATGAAGCAAATGAACTATATCAGTCGATTGCCAAATCTAGAAATCTAGCACAGAAGCAATCAAAGGTATCAGCTCGTCAGCGCAATGCAATTTGCAGTAACCATCGACCTAGAGGCGATCAAATATTTAGTATAGAAAGCCAATAATTTCACTTTTCAAACTGTGGAGATTAAAATTTACTCCAGCAATAAGTCAAATCAACTCAATATCCAATCCAGAAGTTCAGAAATCAAAGAGCTTATGCTGTTCTGAACAACATATTTAATCCGACAGTAAAGACATCAAAGAGTTAATGCTATTTGTAACTCTATATTCAATCGGCCAGTTCAGAAATCAGGGATCTTATTCTATCCTGAACTCCATATTCAATCCGACAATACAGAAATCAAAGAAATAAATATATTTCGAACTCTGAAAATCATTACATGTAACTAAAATTGCTTGAAACTTGCATAATACAAAAGTTTTAAACTAAAGCCAAAAGTTCTGGCAATCAATATGCCAGCATTTTTGTCCAATAAATTGCAAAGAAATAATCAGTGAATCACTCTAATAAAGTAAAAATAAATTAGGCACCTACAATAGAGGAGCTATACGCCTGTAGATGGCCTGAAATGTTTGGCCTTCATTTCTTGCAACCTTCTGTCCTTCCTCGGTGGCAGTGGTCAAGAGCTTCACCACAGGATCGATTTTCAGTTCCTCTTCGCCAACCTTTTCAAACAGAGGGTGTGCATCCAAGCAAGATTTCATCCATTCACCGAGATCTTCGACATCGGTTACAGTATAAAGAATTCCTCCAACAGCCATTACATATGCATATTCTGCAAGCAAAGGGACAGTGATAACTCTCCGGCGGTGATTCTTCTCCTTGAAGTGTGGATCCGGGAAAAGGAAAAACATTTTCTGCAGCTGCCCTTTCTCAAAATAATTCGGTAAGAACTTCATGGAATTTGTTCTCACCACAGAGATGTTCTCATAATGTCCCGGATTCGCTTTCCTCAAAGCCAAAATCCTCTCTTTAACATACTCGCTTACCTTGTCCCGGAGCTCCATGCCTATCATTAAGTTCGATGGGAAAATCGGCGAAAGCTGCACCAGAAGCCCGCCAAAGCCGCAGCCGATGTCTGCAAATCGTATTTTAATTTCTTCACTATGTAAAGGAGAACAAATGTCTGCGGGTTTCGAACCCTTGGCGTCAGAAACTTTACGTTCCTGTTTATCTTCGCCATTAGGGTTTGGCGCCGGAGATATATTGTTGTCGTGGTCTTTTTGGGGGAAATATGCAGGGAAATGCTCGGCGTAATCGAATAGGGCCGGATTAAGAGGTACAGGAAAGTGTGAATCACTGAGAGGGTTACTGTGAGCTCGCGCTCTGTAAAAGCGCTTTCTTGGATGCTTCACGAAGGTGCCCTGCTCTCGAACCTGCGACATTGGTCAAATTCGAGACTTCCTCCGCAAAAAACCAAAAAACCAAATTTGAAGATTGTTCAAAAAACTTTTAGCTTTTATATAGAAGGCTCGTTATTAGGCTCGTGCACCGAAGCACAATGGAAACCCTAATTTCTTCATATTTATATAGCAAATACAAGTTTTTACCATTTCACCAATTTAGATCACTCGAATGCTGCGTTTCCACGAGGGACCAATTTAAACCGTAAAATTGTTTCTTTTGAACAAATGGATGGACGCGCCACGCATGATAGTTCTAACTCGGGCCAAACTGCGTCAAATTTGACGGGATTTCATGTAGACGAAACGGAAGAGGTTAAAGATTTCGCACAGAAACAATGCACAGAAAGCCAATCCGAAGAAGAAAAAGATCAGACTCCTCAGGGAGTAGCGAGCTTTAACGATACTTGCAATGTAGATTCGACGGAAGCATTGTTTTATCTGTGCCCCGCGTCTCACGAGCTTCCGTTACGTCCTCCTCCTGCAATAGAAGCGAACTACGTTCAATATTACGTCATAGGTAAAATTATTTAGCACAACTCTCCTTCAAAGTTTTAAAATTATTAAATTTAAGATGCTAATGGTTCTTCGGCGATGGTTTTGGAGCAGATTTTCTAAAGCCGGAGCACGATCAGTACATTTATAGACATGCAAACGGGTAAAAAAACGTTGGCTGTTTGGAGATATCAAATTAAAGCTCGATATATATATCAAGAAACATCGAAACTCAAAGTTTCACAAAAAATCAAATTTAATCTGAATACTTTTAAAAATCTGGGTGGACAAAAAATGTAGAGTGTAATCTGTATCTCATTTTTTTATCTTTCGATTGAAGGCTGTGCGTGATTGGCCTGGCGTCCACGCATGTTGGTCTGAAAAATAAGCCAGAGGTTAAAGCTGTGGATTTTAATGTTGGAAAATCAAGCCGCAGTGATATTAAGGTCACTGGAAAGCGAAAAAAGGTATATCTCTTTCGTTTTCCTGTCTTAAACATGTAAAATCACTTTTGACATGTTATTTAACAGCCTTATGTATTCAAATGGCAGTTTTTCAGTTCTGGCCCTCTAATGAACCCTTATTTTTTAAACCTCTGCTCTGCCACTAAATGATACTCCTAACTCTGGAAACTTTAATCAAAACACTTGCTTTTGCCAGTTTGTTTAATTTTTTTGCAACAAATACTTCCTACAAGATTCAGTATAAACCACAAACAAACTCAAAAACCTCTGAATCTTGGAAACTGTTTTTAGAAGTTGGAACGCAACATTACGGAAGTGTTTCCAATATAGTTTCACGTGTTTCCAATAGTTACTGTGATGGAGTCTAGGTCTGGGCCAAATGAATGGAAACTGGGTCCTCGCAGCAAAAATAAGCTTTCCCTATGGTTGTCTGCATTTGCACAAAATTTGGAAAACCTGTCATTTAATGGGAATTTTTAACGAGTAAACCTGGAATTGCCTGAAATTTCAAATATGCTTGAAATGAGAGTAGAGATATGGGGTATGTCTACTCGAAACAAATCTCATGACATATTCGGAATGATATCCAATCCAATACATGGCCGAACGGGGACAATGGTCAGTTTTTCTACTAAAGATGGAGTTTCAGCCTCTTCAAAGGCATACAATGAGTCTCAAAATACACAAATTCTTGGATTGGGATCTATTCTCCTACAACAATGTTCTCGGGGCATAAAAGCTTCAAAACAATTCACCAACAACATTTACTGTCATTTCCTTGATTGTTTGCACCAGAAAATGGGAAAAATTCATTTCGTCAAACACTTAGGCTTAGATTTCACAGCCTGAGTTCTTCCTCCACACTCGTAGACACTTCCACAAATTTATACGTCCACCATCAGGGAAAAACCCACTCCATATCAGGTTTCAGATCTTCATGGGAGTTCCTCAGTCGTCCCAACCTTCACAACCTCAAAATGTGCCTTTTCTTACTTGTTTTGGACAGTAACTTTTTTTTTCGTGATGCCTCCCAATCTCTTTCCTCTGCATTTTTCTCATGTCATTGCTGCCTCTTTGACTTCCCCCATGTTGGTTTCTCACCCAGTCCTTGTCAGATGGTGTTTTTGGGCTCTCTTCAAGGCATTTTTGAGAAGATTTCCTTGTTTAAAAACTCACTGCATGCTCTGTCTTGTTGTAAACACTCCTTGCTACACCATCTCCATGCCAAGACTACAAAATTTTCATAATTAGTTTTTTCTGAGATGGCTTGAGGACTTCCAACCTTCACATGCTTCATAAACTCTTTAAACAAGGCATGATTACTGATTTTCTATGTAGACAGGGCTTTTGGTGGTTTGAGAGTTTGGATAGGTTAGTGACATCGCCACAATTATGACTGAAATCACTTTCTGGCTTACAGCATTTTTCAAGTCTACAACTTGTATTTTTCCATAGTTACCCAAGACTTCAGGATGGGGACGAGGTTTTTGGGACGGTAAGAAATTTTCAAAATTTTGGGGATGGCGGGGGATCGCTGATTAAAATAATATATAAATATTTAAAATTTTAAATATACAAATAAACTAAAAAAAAAACTGAACTAGATACATCAATGATAGATTAAATGATCATGCATTATAGTTTTAATTTTTTTTATTAATACATTAACTATTTAACATGCTGCCCAAGGGCCAAAACAGAATGAAAAAACCATAGTTACCAAGTTCGGAAATCCGGATCTGTTCGGAAGGGCAAAAAAATACGAAATCCGGAATTCTTGAAAAAGTTTGGAAAAATCCAATCCAAAATATATATATATATATATGAGCATAGTTTTATAAATATGCAAAAATTTCAAATACGATGAAAAACATTAATAAAATAATAAAAAATATTAATATTATATCATATTTATGGTTTTTGGCTATTTTTTGCGTAGAAAACCTTAACAAATTAAAAAATATATATATTTTTTGAAAAAATACAGGGCCAACTTGGACAAACTTATCCAGGCCGACCAAAAAATTCAGATCCGGCCGGATCTAGTCCAGATCCAGTTGGATTTGGTAACCATGGAAAAAACATAGTCCATGAACATCCAAGTAAGTATGCAACTCAAAAATCAGAATCATCATCTGAACAACATCCATGAACTGATCCTTGCTAGAACTACTATTGTCATCGCCATCCTCGAAGTGGATCCCAATCAATACCTATTGCGCATTATGCTCCTCTTCAACCTAGCTCAGTTCTTAGGATCTACATCCCATCATAATACTGGGGTCTGCATTTATTGAAGAGTCTTGCAATCCATAAGATGCAAGGCACTGTGCACAACGACAAGCTTCTCTGCTTTCTTAGAGGTAAGTTTTTTTCTCAAGAGAGTGGATCCAAACATATGTCAACCATTTCCTCTCGACAACGGTGGAACTAGAAACCTGTGAAAGGAGACAAATTGCAAGTGTTCGCAGTTGTCTTGGACATCCATACAGTTGCCACCAACTCACTAGCTTCTCTTGTGCCAATGTTGCCCTATCTATCCTTGCTGATGTTTTGTAGCCATCAAATTCTGTAAACTTGATCCACTCGATCCCGAGATGTGAAGCCTCCTCTATAGTATACATTTTTTTCAGGGTCTTCATTAAGCTCCCCTTCACTTTGTTATCCTCCCAAGGGGTGCATCTACCAGGAATGCCCACATACCATTTTGTATTAAGGGCATATACGACCATATGTAATGGAGTGCTCAGCGTCTCCCACCTCTTTTGAATGATTGGCTAAATATGCTCATTGTAGAAGTCTAAGGTGGGGTCCCTCACCTAAAGAATAGCCTTCATCCGACCAAGCATGTTGTTGATGCACTCATATGTCTCACCATGGTTGGGGCTATCAAAATCCCCATATTTGTTGACGCTGAAAATTGGAGATATAATAGATGCCAATCTCTCACCACCACTTCCTTCACCCTTGTCCCTTGCTTTGTCTTGGACTCTAGCCATTGAGTTCGCTCCTATCTCATATCATCATAAGTTGCAGGGGCTCTCGCAACTCAAGCATCCTATCCAACAAAACAAAGTAGGATGCAAAATGGGTGTCAACTGGCTTGAGGAACTGCTTCCTTGAAAAGCTTCAAAAGAGTGGCAGTGATGTGTGGTGATTGTAGATGAACATCTGCACCTCCCTAGCCTCATCCACTATTTGTTTGACCCATTGATTTTTTCCAATGTCTTTCACTGCATTGTTCATGGCATGTACATGACATGGGGTCCAACAAATATGCCTATATGTATCTTCCACTAGCTTCCCTGTTGCTCTGCACACATACATTGCATCTGTGACTACTTGTACAACATGGCAAGGCCAGTCTCCTCAATGGCTTCTTTCAAAATTTGGAACTAAAATTCTGCATCTTTGCGCTTCCCAGAATAATCGATTGATCTCAAGAAGTATGGTTCATCTTTTGCATGAGACAGTGACATTAATAAGTGGACGGTGTCTAATATCCATCCACCCGTCCATGATAATGTTGCATCCATCGAATGCCCATGTGCCTTTCATCTCCTCCATCAATAAGTTAACTTTGGAATAGTTTATATCCAAGATTGTAGTCCTCAATTTGTTATTTCCTGGGGGCACATAACTTGGACCAGCTTTGGCTACCTTAGCCATGGCCTCCTTGTAATAAGGAGAGTGAGCAACATTAAAAGGGATTCCTGTGGTGTAGAATAATTTTCCAATTGCATCGTCGGCCTCCTTCCTAGCCTATGCATCAAACATGTTTACAACTAAATTGGGCCCTGCCCCCACGGTCTTCCTCTTCCCCTTTCCCTCCAATTCAGTCACCCCAAACCCTGTTGTAGCATGAGAGAAAAAACCCCTAGAAGTCCTAACAATCAAACCCTACAACCAACTCATTTTCTATTTTACATTATATTTGCAATTTTGAACCAAAAAATCTAAAAAAAAAACAGCCTACAAGGCTACAACCAAACCCTAGCAGGGAACAACCCACCCATTTTCTATTATACATTTTTATTTGCGATTTTGAACCCAAAAAATAAAAAAGACCAAACCCTAGGCCCTAGCTCACCCATTTTAAAAAAAATAGCCAACAATGTGAATGTACATACCTCTTTTCTTGGCTCTTGCCCTTGCTCTCCTCTTGCCTTTGCCCTTGCCCTTGCTCTTCTTGTGCCTTTATTGCTTTGTTCTTGCCCTTGCTATTCTCTTGCCTTTGCTCTTTGTGCTTGCTTTCCTATTCTCTCTTCCTCTTTCACCTCCTTTCCTCTTATTCTCTAAGCTCTTTGCTTTGTTCAAGACTCAAGTGTGTTTTAGAATGATATAAATTGGTCTATTTATAAATTGAAAGTCACTTTTAGGGTTAGCTTTATGCTATTTTAGGTTTTTAAGTCATTTAAAAACTTTTATTTTATTTTATTTTTAAATTTTATTAGAAACTTTTTTTTAGCTGCAAACTTTATGCAGCCATAGAGGATGTCTAGGACATCCTCTACAAACTCCCAAATACAAAAAGTTTACAGAACTTTAAAAAAAAGGCCAGAATGCCCCCATGACGTTTCCCAAGCTTTTCATTTTTTCAGAAACGCCAGGGGGACGTTTCCCAGTGGTCCCCAAGTCCCATAAACGTCTAGGATGTCCGGGAGTTGCCAAAAATGGGGGGGGGTGCATCCCCATTTAAGACTGTATTTTTCTATGTTTTTCCATAGGCACGAAGATGAACCCATAGTGACACATGAAACTGAGGTCATGAGGTTTGAAGATGGTTACACGATCTCCAAGGACCCACTCCAAAACAATCTTCAGTTCTCCGGAAGTGGTCCCTTTTGCTCTAACCTTGACTTGGCTCAAATAACCCGCGAAGAAGGAAGACAAGGTAGTAATGCCTTGTAGCCCGTTTAGACATTCTTCTCAATGCCAACAACTACATCAAAATCTAGGCCCAGTGGAATGAGAAGACAATAAACAACCATACTTTACTGCAAATTGAATGAACCGAACAAGAAGACCATTGTTTATTGAATAAAACAAACACTTTTTTTTTTCGATGCTGGATAGCCATTTCATCCCAAGGATGCTCTTGCATCAAACACCTTGGTTAAATAAAAAAGGGAACTCTTGCTCATGTGTTTTCACAATCTCCTAATTTGATTCTTCTTCGGTTCTAGTTTTTAATGTGGAATGATCTTCTCCTTCACCGACGTGCTATGTTTCCATAGCTGCAATGCTTCCTGTATTGTTTCCAAATTGACTTTTGGCCTCTTATGTATGTCGCCACTTGGTTGGCCTGAAACAAATATGCTTTACTGCCATGAGACACTTCCTTTCTGCTATCATCTCCACCTCATTGCTGTCCCAAAACTGATCATACACACCAACTTCAAACTGTACTATCACCTCTCTCATGGCTGCTTCTAAAAGAGCTTCTGTTTCTTGCTGTATCACTGATTTCAGAGCCATATCAAACATCAATACAGCTTCCACTGTCACAGTGTACCTGGAATAAATTTCAACTATCATCACTGCTTCAAAGATCTCTTCCACTTCATTTTGTGCACTCTTCTCTTTGCATTGCTTCTTCTTTGACTTGTGATTTTAAAAACATTCTTGCTGTCCCTTTTTCTTCTCAGTTGAAATAAACTACTTAATCTTCCTCACTTCAAATAGAAGAGTGTCTTCTGCCTCCTTTTCTTGATCATACACTGCTGTTACACTTGGACATTCAAGGTCTTCTTCCTCATTTTCCTCCTTTTGGGCTGCACCTTTTGCATCTCTCTTCATGGTCAGCTTGATGTCCACTTGTTCCTCTATTTAGTTCATAACGACATCAAATAAATCCTCCTCTTATGCTGTCACAACATTCTTTAGCATTTTATGTTCATCATGCTTGGCTGCCCTGTCTTCATTTTTTTGTCCTTTCAAATTTGAGTCAAACCAACTGTCAATCATCTCTGTCTTGTTGAAGTATGGGATGATCTTCTTCCTCTTCAATCTCTGCATTTGTCTTTACTGTCTTCTCTGTCTTCATCTTCCAAAATCTGCTTATTAGTCAACATTCTTAGATGACTTCTGTGCTCTTTCTTGTTTCCTTCTTCCTTGAGAGGGTTTAAAGTTGGCCTCTGACTATCTTTCTTGACTGAAATAGTGTTACTACTTCCATCATATAAGATCTCTCTATCAAATTACCATTGTCTTCCTAACAAAATGTGACAAGCATCCATGGGAAGTACATCACATAAAACATTGTCATCATACCTACCTATATTGATATCAACCCTTCTACCAACCAAGACACCCTATATGTCTCTGAGTGTAGTGTACAGCTCAAATTTAGTTTATCAATGACTTCAGTGGGCAGTAGATTATCAATACTTCCACTATCAACAACATTACAGCACCTACCTCTTGTTTTGCATCTGGGTCTGAAAATGTGATGCCTTTGGAATGGCTCTTACTTTTTAAACTTCTTTTCAACAACAGATTCTCTCTTGGTTCCTTAGCTGGAGTTGATCCCTCAAATATTAGTGGGTCATCTTCGTCCCACTCTTGTATTGCTGGCTGGTAACATGACTGATTGGATAGCCCTTGTCTTTCACCTCTTTGATTTGTTTCACATGGAGAAAAGTTGTCCTCTCCTTCAAACTCTTGAACGTTTTCTTTTTTAATTTTTCTTGCATGTTTCTATCCTTCATCACATTGTTTTTGTCCCTTGCTATTTTTTAATTTTTCCTCTATCCAACTTCTCTTCAGCCTTCACGGTGTTTTATCAAATTTGGGATTTATGTGAAAACCCTAGATGACAACACTACTCTGCAAAATTAGGGGAATAATATAACAAAGATAACATTCACTGATTTGGAACTACTGTATTCTAGAAACTTACTAAAAATAGCAAAGTGTAAGGAGAATATAAAGACTTAGCTGGAAACTGTGCCTCTGGGAGGAATCAAGTTCTGAAACTTGCTATGCAGAGAGGTCTAGTGACTGGAATTAGGAATCTGGAACTAGATCTGGGCTTGGACAACACAATTGGGAAGATGACACTAGATGGGGGCATTCATGTCCCATATAGGGCGCTCTTGTCCACTTACAGTGCAAAAATTAGGGTTTCTGAGTTCTATGTGCTTTCATCTATAGAGCCTATATTTGGTGCGGGAGCTTGCGATTATGCGGAGGCCATTGTGTGACTGATTTTCCTTCAAAAACCCTAGTTCTTTGACATGTGAAGACCAATGCAAATCAATGGAAAAAAAGGGTTAGCAGTTGAATTTGGGCGAGACCTCAACACCCCATGTGTTGAGCATTGCCTACATACCAATACTTCGAAGAAAGATTAAATTTCATGTAGTTCTCTCATGCTACAGTAGTGTGTGAATGACTGGTGCAATATGCTAGATGTTAGTGCAATATTGATGTGATTAGATGCTTTAATCGTGACTTGTGACCTGTGACATGTACTCATACTTGATCTTTGGGCTAATAGGGTTGTATGCAATCAAAATTGCGAAAAAATAGGTATTTTACTCTCAATGTGCAAGTTTAATTTTGGTGCTTTTCGGTGTGGAAGCCTCTTGTGTGCCAAATGGTTTGAAAAGTGCTTATATAGGCATATCATTGAAAATCCTTCGAATGGGGCTTCTTATGGCCATGGGCTGCCCTTCCTATGGCTTTGAATTTGGTAAATTAGTCGTTATTTGGTGGGAAGATAGGAGAGGGGGAAGGACACTAGAGTAGTGCGCAACTGTTCCCTAGGGCGCTCTTGTACAGTGGGTGATTTTATCATGTTGAGTGTTAGGCAGGGCCGAAAAGATGTCTAAAGTTGACCAAAATAGGGCTAAGTTCATTTAGGGGTCATAGAAGAGTGTGTAAGGTGGTTGAAAGTTATCAAAAGGGGCCCTGATATAGGTTTAGATCTAAGTGTATAAAAGAATGGTCACAAGTGCATGGTTTTAGCTTAAACTTTAATTTTACGTGTCTGCATTTGCCCCCCTTTTATTCTAGTAATGCATCAAAGCAGAAGTACTAGAGTAAAAGGAATAAGAGTGCGTACTTGACCTTACTTGTGGGAAGGAGACCTGAATGTATCCCATAACGTTGAACTGTGCTCCACGCAGAGACCTGCAGTGAAACATATGTAATATTAGTCTTTACCTAAGATGAATGATCAAAGTGAAAGACAAAAAAATAGAGTGACAAAAAATGAATACACATGGTTGGGTATGCGAAACCATTGTGCTTTCCTGGTGCAAAACTGGTCACTGTGGTGGATTGTGTACTCGTATTAACATTGAATAGCTTGGATTGGACTATGCATGCCTTAATCCTCATCTATAAGTGGGTGTGCTCAAGAACTCAAGTGTGCTTGACTCCATCATTGTCATCCCAAATTAGTGGAGTAGCTTGGAATCCTTGTATGAATTCCAATATATATATCTGGTGTAAAAACTAGTGTAGATACTGGTGCAAATAGCGAACCATCCATTGTAGGTGGAATGAGGTTCAATTTTGGTGTAAAATTGGTGCGAAAACTAGTGCAAATATTGACTATAATCTAAATCCGGTGTGTACAACGTGGAGAATGACATGAATTGTCATTCCATCTGTGAAGTGCACATAACCCCAATTATTATTTGGTGTATATAGATTTTGAGATTGAGTAAAACAACTATGATTCTGAGAACCTGAGTGCCAACCTAGAACATGCTGTGCATGATTTCCCCCAAACTAAATAAATCTGAGACAAAACTATGTAATTATGAGTAATTTTGGAAACTGAGACTCCGAAACTATTGAATACCGATCTGAGTAAATTGTGGCACTGATAAATTCTGAAAATGTCTATTTTTTGGCATTTGGACAACAATGGTGGGAAGGACACTAGAGCAGTGCTCTCCTATCCAATGTGGCGCTCTTGTCCAAATTGACTTTCAGTGTATTGTCTGAGCCTGAAACTGTGTAATCATTGTTGGATCCTGTCTGTGTACTGGTCTGGGAAGCCTGGTCTCTAAGACAAGCCTCTGTGAAGGCCTCCTCTTTTGAGGTGAGTTGTTGAGCCTGCATAAGAACTTAACTCAAAATAAAAGGTTATGCAATAGGTTGTTATGATGTAAAATTGTAAATTTGAGTAAAAATAACATCATAGAAAAACATGGCATCATTGTGTGTGTAACCTGAGCATAGTGATATTGTAAGATGCATGTGAAAACAAGCATTCACAAGAAATGTGTCTAGATAAATTTGACAATGAAGCATGCAGATATTTGAGCAATTGATTATATACCGCTGAATAGAACTACTTAAGGAGCAATGCATGATGTCCATCATGGCATTGGAAGTGGGTAGGTGCATGATGTCTATCATGGTATCTAAATCCTGAGCAAAAAAGAAAGCAAAGTGTCATGGCCATGATGCACGCAATCAAAGAGTACATGCACAACATGGAAAACACATGATGGAAAGCCAAGGGACCACAAACAAGGGACATGTTCAAATGTCACTCACTCGAATAGAAGACACATACAAAGGCATGTTCAAATGTGCCCTCCTGCATACAAGGAAGCAATGGAGGCTTAAAGACACATAAAAAGACATGTTCAAATGTCCATACTCACGAAGAGAAAACACACACACAGACATGTTCAAATGCTCTCACACATATAGAATCAGAGATATAAAGGCTTGGAGCCACTTGGTAATGACATATTCAAATGTCCTCAAAGACAATAGAGAAGTGCATACAATATACGAAGCTAGGCAAATCAATATTAAAAAAAAAACACACATGATTATGTATTCTAATCAACAAAAGCTAAATTGTAATTTGAGCAATATTCAGTCTCTGAGATAGACAATAGTATATCACAATGTTAATGAGTGAGCAATATCATAAGATGTAATACAATGTAAAGTATTGAGCATGTAAGAAAGATAATGTGGGCAAAGAAAGATAAAACATGTGTTTACCATGCCCCCAGTGAGCTAGCTGATGAATGTACATGATGTAGGAACCCTGTGTGAAGTCTGGAACTAAGTAGTGACAGTCTGAGCTCACTGGGACAAGAGTGGGGTGAGGGACACTAGAGCATTGTGCTCATATCCTCCACAATGCTCCTGTTTAACTACAATTTTTGAGTATATAACAGTAAAAACACTTGTAATTGGTTTTGGGAAATGATGTCCTGCATAATATGCAGTCACTCATATACACTAGTGAAACATGTATGATATAAAACTGGATAAAACCTATATAGAATGTTGTGCACAACTGAACTAATGAATGACAAAGTACACATGAGCATGAATAAGTCTTGATTTTGGTATTTTATGGAATATTTTACTATTTTTGTATATTTGAAATAACTTGAAAGGAGTGTGTACAAGGGAAGAAATATACTAACCAATGACTCCCTTAAGAGTCTTACCATCAATAGATTCTACATTGAACAAAGGAATGGTGATCTCTTGTGGATGAAGAGTATCATGCAACTGTCTATAATTTGTTACATTGCCATATGCATATTCTATATAATCAGTATCATCAAGATTATACCAATCTAGATTGTTATAATCATCTTTTGGATTCGAAACTTGTGAAATGCCACTCTTATCTTCATTTGTATTTGCATATGAATAAGGAACTGCCCCATATTGTGGTATTGTTGTAGCGTGGAATTGCACCCTTGTGGGAGAGTTTTTTAGGCTCTCTCACTTCCAGCTACAAAATTGTAGCAACCTCAAGTTGTGGGTACCTTGTAGTGAAGTTGAACCTTTAGGCTTTTTAATGAGGCTAGCTCTTCAAATGCTTCATTTCAGCTGTTCCCACACACTAAAACCTATTGTTGACCAAGGAAAAGGAAGAGAAAGATAACATAAAAAGGGAAAATTGAACTAAGAAAGGTGATGCACCAAATAGAGAGTGACTCACATAAGCATGAAATAAACACTAATTCAGCATAAGATAATTTTGCATACACAACCTCACAATCGGTTAATTTGCATCATTGTTTCATAAACTAGGCTCACTAAGCCATATATGAAGCAAAGAGGAATTTCAAAATTCACACCAAGCGTTCATTTATGGCGGAAAGAGCTCAAGTTCAGACTTGCAACTAACCTGAAAATACCTGAAAATAGGTAAGAAGGAAGGACAAGGGACATGGAAGAACACTTCTTCACAAGGCCATCATGCACAAGCTTGCAAAACACGATTTTCAGACAAGAGATAGGTAAAAATAATCTTTATTGCTTCAAAAGGTCTTTCTTATAAATTTTGACAGGGTTCTTCCTTGTCAAATGAGGATATCTTCTTTTGAAAAGAACCGAGACATATATAGAAAAGGGGAAGACCCAAAGAGAAGAGGTGAGCAAACAAAAATTAATAAATGAGATCCAACCACCCTCCATGAATTCTCGCCCACACTTGGGTTAATTAGAACTAATCCTTCTCCAACGAAATAGCCACCATTAACTCCAATAGTCTTCCAGCCCTCTTATTGGTCGAGAAATGCACTAGAAGACAAAATTTGCTGAGGACGATGATGTCATGGTCCACTAAGAAGGAAAAGTCCAAGAATGTTTTAAATGCTTGAGCTATCTTTTCTAATTGCTTGATCTTTATCTTTCATTGCCACACCATCCTCCACTTGTCTGCTTATGTATGAGGACAAAAATTCTTACATCTATAAACCTAACTAAGTCATGTTGCTTCTACATTTGTCGGCTGTTTGTCGGAGATGATGGCCATGTCGAAGGACGAGGACTCCCCATTAACTTCACCTACCAGCTCTTGCCTGGAAACCCGGACTATATCTTCCCTATAGATGGAAAACCAATCTAAGGACATTGGTTTTCCTGAATTTATCTTATTTGTCGGTGCGAGTCCATAGGTTGTGCAACTCCTTTTGGTCTTTTAAATGCCAATGGCTACTTGCAAGGACTCAAACTTGACGTTTGCGGGCCCGTCATCAATTTCTTCGGACTTTCGTTTCGGGCATTGTCTTCGACATCCTTTCGGGCTCTTTTTCTCGATCTTTTGTTTATCACTTTCCCATGGACAATTTGTCCGAAGGAATTCATGTCTTCGGACTTTATAAAAATGCATTTCGGACTTTTGCAAGGTACTCTTCGGGTTTGTGAAATGGTCCCTTTCTGAAGGTAAGGTACCCTTCGGATTTTTTGAAAATGAACTTTCTCGAAGGGAAAGAGCCCTTTGGGTTTCTTGAAAAGGACTTTTCCAAAGGGAAATATCCCTTCGAAAAAATTGTCTCGGCCACTTCGCTTTAAAAGATATCTTTCGGAACTTTTGCTTGGAACAATTCTTTTGGAACAATTTTCCCAAAGACTTGACCCTTCTCCCATAGGAAAGACCTCCTTTGGGAAAATTGTTTCCACTTGAACGAAAGAAACCGAGACAATTTTTCCGAAGAGAGAACACTTAGCTGAAAGGAGAAAGAATTCCTTCGGGGAAATTGCTCGCACAATTTTCTCGAAAGGAAAATGAAACCAAAATAGGCCCGAAAGAAATCACTTTTCACTTGTTCTCCGCAAGAATGAACAAGTAACAGACTTAGCCGAAGAAGAGATTTTTCATTTAGCTTTTGGCTTACAGGCTTATCCTCGAACACTGTTGTCGGATCCATTTATAAGCCTTTGACCCAATGTTTCATCAAACCATGCAAGAGCTTCATATGTGGGCCAAAAATGGCCAATAAGTATTGACCTTTCTAATTTTTCTTTTGCAATATATACTGTGTCATATGCCTCTACTGATATGCCATTACTTGTATTTGTTTGTATTCTAGTTGAAAGTATGCTTGCTTTCTATTGATTTGGCTCTAAACATTTTCCTTCTTTGAAAAAAGATGTAACCTTGCCTTCATGATCAAATGATATACAACATTTATTGTTATCAACCATTGCTCCTATTGATTTTAACCATGATCCTCCAAGCACAATATTGTAGGCACTTGAATTTGAAATGACACAAAAAGTAGGATAGCATTCTTTTGAAGCAAAAAAAACTTTTAACTTAATTGATCCTATACATGTTGTAGATGCATTAGTTTGATCCAAGTGTTGATGCTTATTCCCTAGAGATGTAAGCAATGACATAGAACAAAAATTGATTTCTTGATATTCCTTAACCTTGACATCTATAAATTATTTGCCATCTATGTAAGTAATGATAGTGAAAGGGTCTTGATATGAGGAAAGGCTTGGAATTGCCCCCTTTGTGACCACATTTGAAATTGTATCTGTTGGAGGTATTTCATGCTTTGGATACTCTTTTGTTAGAAAACCTCTTTTAAAAATATTTTTTTGCTTATCTTGAATTTGATTTGACAACTTCTCTTGTAATAATTTCACTTTTTCTTGTTGTCGATTTTGTAACCTTTGCTTTTTAAATTGTTCCCTTTGTAATTTCTCTTTTTGATCTTGTTCTTTTTGTGCTCTTGCTTGCTCTGACTTAGCTTGTTGCATCTTTTCTTGCTCTAATTGTTCTTGTTGAATCTTATCTTGCTCTGATTTGTTCTTTGGTAACCATATGTTTATTGATTTTAATTGTCACTTTTTGTACTTTTTCTTGTTCCATTGTGGTTTGTTTGAATGATGTATCAATTATAGGATCACCGATATTAATTACCATTTGTATTTTATTTTTAAATGCCAAACACTACTCTGTATGGTGCCCATGCATTCTATGATATGCATAATAGTATTCTGATCTCTTTAGAGGATGTAGTTTAATCAACTTATTTCTAACCACTGCCCTTAGAATCTCACTTGAACTCTTATTAGACCTTTGTATACTTTTTGAATCACTAGTTGTAGATGTATTTTGTTGTAATTTCTCATTTTGATATAATACTTTGTTAGGCACAACTTTGTTAGATGAAGATGCACATACATAATTAACACTAGCATATTCTAGAGACTTTTTACATGTGATCTTATTTTCCAATAATGTGATCTTTGTACTGAAAAACTGATTTTGCTTTTGCAACTCTATTATTAACTTGCCCATACCGATTTTATGATTTTTTAGAGCCTCACAAGCACAAGCCCTAGGTGCTTCAGATTGAACATACATACATACACCCTGAAAAAGAGATGTGGGAGGTAGAGGGTTTGAGGAAGTATAGGTTGGTTACCTTCATTTGGAACTATAGGATGGGTTACTTTACCTCTTGGGATATTGATAGCATGGACTTGGTTAGAGGGAAAGTAACTATCACAACCTTGAGGGTTAGGAGAAGCTTTTTTGTTAACCATGTTAAAGTTTACAAATAGAAAAATGATAATAAGAGAAGAGAAACATAGGAATGCTAGCAAACACTCCAACATGATAAGAAATGCATAATTGAATTTGAAACCCTGGGAGGATAATATTTTAAAAGGAAACCCTAGGGAAAACTAGGGCTTGCCATGTTCAACAATAAGCAGGTTCATCAATATGTTTTTTAAATTTGGGATTTATATGAAAACCCTAGATGACAACACTATTGTACAAAATCAGAAGAATAATATAACAAATATAACATTAATTGATTTGGAACTACTGTATTCTGAAAACTTATTAAAAATAACAAAATGCAAAAAGATAATAAAGACTTAGTTGGAAACTGTGCCTCCAGGAGGAATCAAGGTCTAAAACTTGTTGTGCAAAGAGGTTTGGTGACTGGAATTAGGAATCTATAACTTGATCTGGGCTTGGACAACACCGTTGGGAAGAGGACACTAGAGGGGGGCGCTCCTGTCCATTTACAATCCAAAAATCAAGGTTTCAAGTTTCTCTATGCTTTCGTCTGTTGGTGTGGGAGCTTGCGATCACTTGCGGAGACCATTGTGTGACTGATTTTTCTTCAAAAACCCTAGTTCCTTGACATGTGAAGACCAATGCAAATCAATGAGAAAAAGGGGTCAATGGCTGAAGTTGGGCGAGACCTCAACACCCCATGCATTGAGCGTTCTCTACATACCAACACTCCGAAGAGGGATCAAACTTTATGTAGTTCTCCCATGCTATGGTGGTGTGTGTGTGACTGATGAAATATGCTAGATGATGGTGCGCTATTGATGTGATTAGCTGCTTTAACCATGACTTGTGCCTTGTGACCTGTACTCAAACTTGAGCTCTGGGCTAATAGGGTTGTATGCAACCATAATTGGGAAAAAATAGGTATTTTGCTCTCAATGTGCAAGTGTAATTCTAGTGCTTTTCGGTGTGGAAGCCTCTTGTGTCCCAAATGTTTTGAAAATTGCTTATATAGTCATATCATTGAAAATCCTTCGAATGGGGCTTCTCAAGGACATGAGCCGACCTTCCTATGGTTTTGAATTTGGTAAATTAGCCATTATTTTATGGGAAGATAGGAGAGGGGGGAAGGACACTAGAGCCACATGCTCCTATCCCCTAGGGCGCCCTTGTCCAGTCGTTGATTTTATCATGCTAAGTGTCAAGCACGGCCTAAAAGATGTCTAAAGTTGACCAGGATAAGGCTAAGTTCATTTGAGGGTTCATATATCAGCTTAGAAGAGTGTGTAAGGTGGTCGAAAGTGATCAAAAGGGGCCCTAAGATGGGTCTAGAGCTAAGTGTGTAAAAGAATGGTCACAAGTGCACGATTTTAGCTTAAATGTTAATTTTATGTGTTTACACACGACAAATTGCTCTGCCTCTGCAACTGTGTGCAACATGACCATGGGTAACTCATCTTGAATTTTTAGCCTAACTCCATTGGAATAACTAGCCACTTTTTCTTTGTCTATTTTAGCATGGCCATGCCTTGTGTTCAAATTGTAGAATTCCATTGTCTAATCTCTCACATACAAATATCTTTACCTCAAATTTTGTAACTTTTGTTAAAAAAAATAAGTGAGTTAGTACTCACATGGGTGTAGTTTATTTATGCTTTCATCCCACATTTGCATTTGTGTTGTAATAAGGCTTTTTCAAAGCCTATTTATGCAATCTTTAATATTAGTTAATATAGTGAAATTGTTTGACCAATTCATTTTGAGAGCAATCTCAACCAGTTTCTATCAGTGGTATTAGAGCGGGTTCTCGATAGAGGCCTCTCTGAGTTTCACTCCACCCATGTTTTGTTTGTCAAGTTAGGTAAAGGCAATGTGCAAGCAGAGCAGACCTTGTGCAAACCTGTTTTTCTTTGTCTATGTGTCATCCATTTGTAGTTTTTGTCAAAACGTGCAAGCAATGGATATGCAGAGTGGACCTCGTGCAAACTCTATTGTTGGTTCGTTCACCCTTCTTGCACATTGCAATGGTCTAGCAGTGCAGACCACGTGTGAACATGTTGGCTTCATCGCCCATTTGCATTCTTCTCCCTTTTCACAGTGTTCATTTCCTTTCACAGTTTTTTTTCACCCATTTCTATCCACTGTGTATGCATCCTAGAAAATCTGGATTTAAAATATATATATATATATATATATAAATACATAATATTTTATTAATCTGTCATCAGCAACAACTTGATCCATCCCCAACAGCTCACCATTGGTAGATTCAATGCATCGAAGGGTTTGCTTTTATTTTGCAGTTTGTATCTGAGTTGTACAACACCTTGAGGGTTCAACAGACATCTCAGATACAATTCGTATAGTGGATTTTTGTCAGTCATCAGATCTGCATTGGATCCTGGTTCATTTAATTGCATTGTATGTTTGTGGATCAGCCATTGCCATGTTTTTTTTTGATTCACAACTTGGCCTGATTGGCGTTTGTAAACCTTGACTTGGTCGTAGCATCTCCCTCAAAAGGCATCAGATCGACCTTCCTTGACCACAGTTGCATTTTATTTGTATTGACCTCTGGGAGTTTAACATTGATCACGTTTAACAACATTTCCTTGCATATTCACTCGAACCTGCTCCCTCCATGTTGTCGCCGCCAAGCTCCTCTCCACCAAGCTCTCCTTGCCATCGCTCTTGCATTCAGATCAGACTCAGCTCGACGAGCAAGATCCCATGACCTCTTCACATAGACGAGATCCCTTGCATCGTCTTTGCCTTCCACGACATCCTCTTTGCCTTCCACCGTCAACCTATCCTTGTCGTTCCACTAGCTGTCATCGCGATCCCTGTCAAGAAAAATAAATAAATAAATAAGTTTAGTGTTTAAATAAATAAATAAGTTTAGTGTTATGTTTTGTTATATGTTTTAATTTTTATTATTATTTTTTTTGTGGATCTAAAAAGTAATATTTAATTACTTTTTTAGTTGTGTCAAAGTCATGTTTTAGTGTCCTTGTCAGTTTTTCATCATTTTTGTAGAAATTGTAAGGATGCATTATCGATTGAAACCGACGTTCTTCATCTTTCTACATCACTCACATCATCTCTTGGTGCAGAATCTCGTCTTTGGTCTTTTTCAACCACATCCAATCTTGCTTGCATAACTCTTAGCAAGAATACAACCTCATCAAGTCTTCCTATCGTGTTGGCAACTCCTACCCTACCTATTATTGGAGGCATCTTGACTCTCACAAATACTCAGAATTGCTTCTGCAATCTTGCATTAATCACTTATTTTCATATCACTCTTCAACCTCTTTATTCTATACTTATACCCACCTATCAAGATGGAGAACACTTAGCCTCTCTCTTATCCCCTACCCACTTTTCTCACAATGGAGGATACTCAGCTACAACATCTACCCACTACTCTTTTTCTAGAAACTGTCTTCTCACTTTTTCATACACCTAGAGGCTATGTCACAAGGTTCAGTTATTTTTTTGCATGAAGTTCAAATATAGCAAACTTCTGAAGTGGCAAGAAAAATCAGTCAAATTCATTAATGTTCGGCAAAAAAATGTGAGGAAAAAATGTACGAAAAAAACATAAACAAGGAAAATGTGACCAAAAAAATGCAGGGAAAAATTACGGCCAAAAGAAACGTGATATTTGTTTGCCTGTGCATATTGTGTGCTAGCGTGAAAAACTCGAGGAATGTGAAGAGCTGGGTGTGAACTGAGCAAACAACGGTCTAAGCAAACATGAGCTTAGCAGAGGACAGTCAATCGAGGCACTTAGGTCTGTTGGGTTTGCTCAAGAATTAATACCTACTAAAAGTGATGGAGTCAACTAGTAGCAGGTCCAGTGCCCCTGTGCTGACCCTCTGTATGCAATCAGAAATGCATCATGTCTATAAATCAATCCTGGCTTGGAGAAGATAGAGCATACCTACACTTCCAATTGGGAATACATTTGTTAAGCGGAAGCATGATCAAGATGGGGATCCGCTAGACCCGATTAGGGGATCACTTATCACAATACACTATGCGAAGGGCGTTCCAAAGCCTCCAGACTAACACAATCACACAATAACCTTAAGAGGGTCCTAGGTTTTATATTTCATTTATTCTAATAACAAGAAAGTAAATCTAATCTAGTGCTCACCAAAGCTTGTGGCACAAAGTGGGGGTTAGAAACAAAACAAACTAAACTAAACATGCATAGAAGACATACTCACATCAATGTATACAGAATCTTAATGCATGAAAGAGAAACACAATTGTATTATCTATCTACTTTTACAAAGGAGAAATAAAATTAGGAATACTTAGCTTTGAAGACGAACTCGTCGAGACTCAATCTCTCCCTTGGCCAAGGTGCTTCGCAAGAGATTGTTTTGGTATGTAAGGATAACAAAGACAAATCATCTCTATGCTATACAACCTATCTATGCATCCAAAAGACATCTTCACAAGACAAGATCTGTATCTCCAAAGAAAGTATGGAACCCTAAGCTTTACTCCTCAAGTATAATGGTCAATAAACAGATATTCGTTCATACTTATTTTTTTTTGCTTCTCTATTTTCAAATGGTTGGAAATGAACTTGTATATATAGGTGGATCTTACCCTAAGTCCTGAATATGCCGGCTTTATGGGGTCGACCCAGTCGACATTGTATGTTTTTGGGAGATAATTCACTAGGTCCCGAGCTAGGTCGAGTGTAAATGAATGACAAATGATTGTAAAACACATATATAATGGTCAATAAACAGATATTCGTTCATACTTATTTTTTTTTGCTTCTCTATTTTCAAATGGTTGGAAATGAACTTGTATATATAGGTGGATCTTACCCTAAGTCCTGAATATGCCGGCTTTATGGGGTCGACCCAGTCGACATTGTATGTTTTTGGGAGATAATTCACTAGGTCCCGAGCTAGGTCGAGTGTAAATGAATGACAAATGATTGTAAAACACATTTACTCATGTTCGAAAGTTTGTAAAACATAAAGACAAAAAAATATAGGACATACTAAATCACATTGGGAAGCATGTAAAACATGATGACAAATGAAATATCAATGCAAGAAAACTTGAACAAAGATATGTAAGAAAGTGAAAAGTAAGCTCATGTAAGATAGGCAAAAAGAAAAACATGAAAGACAGAAAATAAAATGTAATTGAAGATGCGAGACAAACATGAAGAAGGCATACATAAAGAGAAACATGTAATAATGACAAATGTCATATGTAAGATAAGTGAAGTTCGCAAAAAATCAAATAAGAACATGATGGACAAATAAAAATTAGAAAGCTGCTAAAGGATGAAAAAGTGTCACTTAGTGTTTGTTCTAAGATACAATGTAAGAAAACACAACCACCTAATGACATGACTAGGGTGACAATGACATGGTGTAAGAGTGTAATCCATAGTTGCTTAGACATGTTTTGCTCTAAGGATAGATAAAACTGAAACAAAGTAATGCTAGCATGTTTTTAAGAGGTGAAGAAGGAATAATAAAAGAGAGAACAGATTTGGAATCACGATTTGCTTGTCAAGGGAGGAAATGAAATGGGTGGAGGGGAGAATGAAGAAAAAATCAAGGTAGTGGAACTCTTTATCGAAGTCAAGACACCCAAATTAGGTTTGTCAAAACAACAGGACTTTCGACTTTAAGGATTCTGAAGAACTTCTTTTAGCCACACAAGTCTTAGGTCAACAAATGAAGTATATAGATCATGCCATGAAGGCTATATGCATGAAAATTAAAATGGACCTACCTTCCCACAATGTGTTTCCCATTTTTCAGGACCCCTTACAGAGCCGTCGGTTTACTGTGAAGATTGGGTACTTGTGTGAGAAAGTAGGTAGCATCATAGAATTTGTTGAATTCTCCTATTCCAATCTATTGGCCTACCACACCCCAAAGAACCTCGGCTCTATGTGAGGCCAACTGTGGAGTTTGAGCTTTGATTAGAGATAGTTGTGCTTGGAATCACGTCTTTTGGTGTGATTTTGACTTTTGAGATTTGTATGTTGCCTTTTGTATATCAATGCATTTTTTTTGTCAAATGATTTGGCTTTTAACTTGCTTGATGGCTTTTTCTATTCCTCCATACGGATTTGGAAAACCAAACATGGGTGCTAAATATGATTTTCATTTGAATACTTGGGAATTGGTTGCTAAGAGAGAGAACTTCAAAGAGCATGGGGTCTAAGAGTCTTGTAAATCTAGGTGAAATAAAAGTGCTATCTTGACTTCAACCTTGTTTTATCTAATGTGTAGTGAAAGGAAAAGAAATCAAGAGGAATGACACATGAAACAATTTGAATTGCTTCAAATTGCAAAAATAGTGACGAAGGGCGAAAAAGGGATACAATGATAGTAAAGCATGATTCCTTATCATAAAAATGAGGGAAATGGAGGAAAACATGCTAACATCGATTGTTGTGCAAATCCCATCTTATCAAAAAGAAACAAAAACTAAGTTGAAAACGAGAATCAGTGATATTTTGCTTACAAAAGGAATGACAAAATGATAATTTTATGAGGAGGGTCATGTCCTATCCACGGTCTTATATTGCAACTCAAAAAAGAGAAACCCACAAGGGTGCCAAAAAGCAAAATGTGAAACAATAAAATGAGAAAAGAAGCAAAGGTGGTATTTTGTGAGGAGGGCTAGGTCTTATCCATTGTCTTATACTGTAAACTCACAAAAAAGAAACCCATGGGGGTGAATGCTAAATAAGGGAAAAAATAATCATAAAGCTACTAAGGCAAAGAATAACATAAAAAGATAAAAGAAATATACGACAAAAATGAAAGCAAATGCGAAATGTAATGTGAAATGAAACCAAAGAACGTAAAGGGAGACAATGATGCTTATAAAGCGAAAGTAAAAGAAATAAAGTGCACAAAAACATGAGACAAAAAGAACAAGATCTATGCTAACGTCTGTATCAAAGATGAGCATGTGAAATACAAAGTCTTGAAAGGTTTCTTGAAGTTGAATTTGTTTGTTATTATTAAATCAATCATTAAGCCTCCAAAAATGTATCATGTCTATAAATCAATCATGGCTCGGAGAAGATAGAGTATACCTACACTACTGATTGGGAAGATATTTATTAAGCAGGAGCATGACCAAGATGGGGATCCGCTAGACCCAATTAAGGGATCACTTATCACAATACACTATGCTAAGGGGGGTTTCAAAGCCTCTAGACTAACACAATCACACAATAACCCTAAGAGGGTCCTAGGTTTTATATTTCACTTATTCTAATAACAAGTAAATCTAATCTAGTGCTTACCAAAGATTGTGGCACAAAGTGAGGATTAAAAACAAAACAAACTAAACTAAACATGCATAGAAGACATACTCACGTCAATGTATATGGAATCCTAATGCATGGAAGAGAAACATAACTGCATTATCTATCTACTCTTACAAAGGAGAAATAAAGTTAGGAATACTTACCTTTGAAGACGAACCTGCTGAGCCTCAATCTCTTCCTTGGCCAAGGTGCTTCAGAAGAGATTGCTGTGGTATGTAAGGATAACAAAGACAATTCAGCTCTAAGCTACACAACCTATCTATGTATCCAAAAGACTTCTCCACAAGACAAGATCTGTATCTCCAAAGAAAGTATGGAACCCTAAGCTTTATTCCTCAAATAGAATGGTCAATAAGCAGATGTTCGTTCGCACTTATTCTTCTTTGCTTCTCTATTCTCAAATGGTTGGAAATGAATTTGTATATATAGGTGGAGCTTATCCTAAATCCTTCTGAATATGTCGGCTGTATGGGGTCGACCCAATTGACCTTGTATGTTTTCGAGAGATAATTCACTAGGTCTCGAGCTATATCGGTCAAAGGGCTAACAAGCTCCAAAGTGAAAAATGCCCCAAAATAGTACATGGTCGACCCAGTCGACCTTGTATAGTAATCAGACGCTGAAAAAAACACAAGGTTGACCCAATCGACCTAGTACAACCAACTGTCAAAAGGTGGATGAGGCAAAGAATAGGAGGATAATGATGTGACAAATGATCGGAATGGGTACAACTGAGAAGAATAAGCTTAGGGTAAATGGTTTTAGGAGACAAGTGTGTAGATGGCAATTGGCAAAAGGAACAACAATCTTACGAAGCACCAATGGTCTGCCCACCCCTTTCCTGGTGCACCCCTTAAGGTGTGCACTCAGAGATATTGATACTCAACGAGTTCCTGCAAAATAGAAAGTGTCAATAAGTGATAAAAGTTTTGAAAATATTATGTGTATACACCCTCCACCGCTCTCTCTCTTCCACCCATCATTACTAGTTCTCTTCTCCATCTATCAATTTTGATTTGACCAAATTCGTGTCACCCAATAGGTCCATTCGGTTCCATTCAAGGCCAGCCACAGAGAGCCCCTTCCATCCGTTTAATTTGAATTCAATGGTCAAATAAAAAACCTAATATGATCTCAATTAGGTTTTTGCTAATCTTAAATATTAGGTTTTTGTATTAAACATTAAATCATATTATTGTCTCTATCTTTATCTATCTTCCTTTAACTAGGAGTCTAGTAAAACAGAGATATTAGCCTTCTAGGATACACGGGAAGGAAAAAGCTTTTGAATATCTTTATTTTTATTTTTTAAAAAATTTTAATTAATATTTTAATATCTATTAATACATTATAGTTAATGATATTTTTATAATTATTAATATTTTTTATATTTTTAAAATTTTTATTTATTGGTCGAATTGAATGACAATTTTTTTTTCCAAACTTTATCCATCGGCGAACTTGAACGGATTTTTATCCTCATCAAACCAAACTCAAACTCGAACCTTGTGACTTACAGGATACTCAGGGTTTGATACCAAATGATGCAATCTAGGTCGGGGTCCAATTGAATGGCAACCAAGACCTAGCAGCTAAAATAAGCTTTCCCTGTAGTTATTTACCCCAACAATGTTGTTCCAATTCCTTTGGTGGTCACTTATGGGAAAGTCGGAAATCTGTCATTTAATGGCAATTTTAACTAGTAAACATGGAATTCCCTAAAATTTCAAATATGCTTGAAATAAGAGTAGGGATATGGGGTATGAGTACTAGAAACGAATGTCACGATATACTCGGGATGATATCCGATCCCCATACAAAGCTCCATTGGAACAATGGCTGGCTTTGCTACTAAAGATGGAGTTTTTAGCCTCTTTTAAAGGCATACATTGAGTCTTAAAGCATACAAATATTCTTGGATTAGCATCTATTTTCCTAAAACAATGTTCACAAGGTTTAAAATCTTCAAAACAATTCACCAACAACGTTACTATTCTTTCCTTGATTGATATAGCAAACAATGGGAAAAATGCATTTCTCGAAACACTTAGGCTAGATTTTGCAGCCTGATTTCTTCCTCCACACTCACAAAGACCACCACAAATTTATATGTGCACCATCAGCGACAAAGGCCCACTCCAAACCAGGTTTTGGATCTTCATGGGAGTTCTCTAGTGATCCCAACATTCACATCCCAAAAAATGTCCCATTTTCTTTCTTATTTTGGACTGTAACTTGTTTTTTTCTTCATCTGCCTCCCAATCTCTTTCCTTTGTGTTTTTCTCATGTCATTGCCGCTGTTTTGACTTCCCCCGTGTTGGTTTTCACCCAACCCACTTCAGATGGCATTTTTGGCCTCTCTTCAAAGCATTTTGGGAAGATTTTCTTGTGTAAAAACTCACAACCTGCTCCATCTTGTTTCAAATGCTTCTTGCCACATCATGTCCATGCCAAGCACCAAAACTACAAAATCTGTATAATTGATTTTGTCGAGATGGCCCGAGCACTTACAACCTTCATGTGTTTAAAAAACTCCTTAAACAAGGCATTGTTACTGATTTTCTATGTAGATGTGTCTTTTGGCAGTTCAGGAGTTTAAATAGGTTAGTGACATCCCCACCATCATGATTGAATTCATGTTCCTATTTCATATGTTCTCCAAGCCTCTTACTCACATTTTGCTATGTTTTTCCACATACACGAAGATAAACCCAAAGTGACACATGAAATTGAGATCACTGGGTTTGAAGATGGTTACATGATCTCTAAGAAGAACCCACTCTGAAACAATATTTAGATGCTCTTGAGGTGGTCCCAAGTGCTCTAACCTTGACTTGGCTCAAATAGTCCACAAAGAAGGAAGTCAAGGTAGTAATGCCTTATAGCCCATTTGGACATTCTTCTCAATGCCAACGCCTACTTTGAATTCTAGGCCTAGTGGTATGAGAAGACAAAAACAAACAAATTCCACTCCTTATTGAACACATAGATTCAAATGTCGTCGTAAATTGATGATATATTGCGATCAAGAGGCAAAACGATAAATCTTTCTGAAAATCGTAATTCGAATTTTTGCGATTAATCGGCAATTTTTGCCGAGTAATCACAGTGATTACTCAGCGAAAATTGCTGATTAATTGCCCTCGATTCACTAAGTATCACAATAAAAGCCCAAGTTAAAAAAATGATTTTATCATTTTTGGAGTTCTCTATGGGTTTCCTCTGTGTTTTTTCTATGGATTTACGACGAGATTTGAATCAAGGCATAAGTTTGTCATCTGAATATCAAGGATTCAGTAGTGAAAGTTTGAAACATTGGGTATGGTATATCATATTACGGCAAGATTTGAATCTATATGTCACTGATATTGTCATACTAATACATATTTCATAAATTGATATTACAGACTCACAATATAGTCACCTCAAGGCTTTAAATTCAAGCCCTCAACTTCACAATCACTACTCACTTCAAGGCTTCAAGTGACTGTCAAGTCTGATACAATCATACATAAATGAATGAAAGCCATATTCAAGTCTGATATGGTCTAATACAGTCATACATACTCATAGTGAAGTTTGATATTGTCATACATATTTGAAAATTGATATTATCATTTACAACTTTACATATTACCATTTTATGAATGAATGAATGAAAGCCATATTCAAGTGCAATTTTCAAGCACATCACATATTGTCTAATGTACTTTGAGTCTAGATTATAGTGATTAGCTTTGAACTTTGAGTTTGAAATTGAACTTTGAAGTACATACTCCATTTTCCAGCCTCAAAGAAAACAGTGACACAGTCATACACTATCCCAACCTACAACATACAACAACAACCACATGTATTTATTTTATTTTTCATTATCTTTCCAATATGAATCATCATCATTGAAATTTGTCATCTTCTACTTCCTTTGCTTAACAGTCAGGGTTACATTTTAAAACTTGTTTTTTGATATAGGGTTTAAGCTTGTTGTTTAAGAATGGCATCGACATCCAGTTCAATGGCCCGTCATAAGCCTAAGTTTAATGACCTTGCATGGAAGCATTGTGAAGTGGTAGTAGAGGGCAACTGTGTAATATGCAATTATTGCAGGATGAAGATGAGTGGAGGTGTTTATCCCCTGAAATACCACATTGCACAATTATTAGGGAGTGATGTGGCATTGTGCACACAAGCATTAGTTGAGGCTCAAAGAGAGATGTTTTCTTGTTTTGCGGCTTATGTAAAGAAAAAAAAGAAAAAAAGAGGAAAGTTGATACACTTGCAGCTCTAGTGAATATGAGGGCAACGAGGAATGATTATGGCGTTAAGGCCTCTTCTATTGTCTCAACTCTAGGAGGTCGGAGTCGAGCACAAGGCTCATCTATTGAAGATAGTTCGACTACTTTTTTTGTTCCTCAAAGTAGCCCTGGGTCACAACCTTTGCTCAAAAGTACTAGTTGGAACCGAGAACTGTACAATGAATCAAGGATAGCTGTGAAATTTTTTTGGTACTGCAACATTCCTTTCAATGTGACAAAAATTTCGTATTGGAAGAATTTAGTCATTGCATTGATTGTTCTTGAAAAGGGGTTCAAGGCTCTTACTCATGAATCGAGCGGCCCATTGTTGGAGGTATTATGTGAAACATAAGCAAGCTATTGTAAAAGACAAAAAAAATATGACAAAAAAATGGGTGCACCATTTTGTCTGATGGGTGGATGAAGCAAAAAACTGCACATTGATAAGCTTTTTAGTGGTTTCAAGTGGGCATCTGATCTTCTTGAAGTCAATCGATTCTTTCCATCAAGTAAAAAATGCAAACACTTTGTGTGACATGATGGATGAGGCGGTGATAGAATTAGGTGAGCAGAATGTTTGTTCAAGTTGTGACAAACAATGCGGCAACATATGTAGCGACAAAGAGACTTCTTGAGAGGCACCTACACTCTATTGGACCCCTTGTGGAGCCCATTGTATTGATCTCCTACTCGATGACATAATAAAGTTCTCATGGGTGAAGAATGTGGTTGAAAAAATAAGAAATATTACGAAGTTCATCTACAACCATACTTGGGTGCTAAACTTAATGAGAGAGCACACCCATGGAAAGGAGCTTGCACATCAAGAGTCACATGATTCACCATAAACTTCATCACATTGTAGAGCATTGCAGCCTTACTAACATCCCTTAAGCAAATGTTTGTGAGTCACTAGTGATTGGAGTCTTCATGTGCTAAGATGGCCGAAAGGGAAAGGGTCGTGAAGACCATTTTTTATGATGTGTTTGCGAAGGCATGTAGGTAGAAAATAATTAAGGCAACATTAAACTTAGTTATTTTTTTATTTATCATTTATCTGTTATGTGTGTGTGTGTGTATTAATTTTGATTTTAAATTTGCGAATTATTTTGTTTTAGGTGTCAGAGTCTATGGTTGGTGGATGGGGAGAGAAACCCAATGGGTTATTTTTATGAGGCCATGGACATGGCTAATGAGGCCATAGCCAAATATTATGGGCAAAATCAAAGAAAATATGAACCCATATGACACGTAATTGATCGAAGATGGAACAAGATGCTCCACCAACATATTCATGCCATGACCTACTGTAGACACCTAAAACTGGTCACAACTGACTTTTGACCAAACTTCAGACTGATTTCTACCAACCATTGCAAATTAAGTCTAGGAATCACTGAACGTCCCAAATTTGCTTGTGTATCATTCATCAAGGCTCAAAATCATGTTGAGGCATTCCTAATTGGGGTATCCTACTGTCTGCAACCATAACCTCTCATGGATTCATCTCTAAGCATCTTGCGGCATCACAATAGTCAATTTGGCCTATGGACCTATTAAGTGGGGCACATGAACAAATATCAAATCTTGAAAGAGCTAAATAGCTAATCAAAATTAATTAACACGCTAAATCAAATTAAATGCCTAGTTAAATTATCCATGTGCAATTAATGAATATCTAAAAAATGAAATTCAAAAATTCGAAATATTATAGTCTTTCATCATTGCCTTTATGAGTTGTCAAGCTCTTTGAAAATATCCTAAAATATCTATTTTGGAGAGCCATGCCTAGTAAATGCAAATCAATAATTACTTGACAACTATTAACTCTACTGGGGTTATATTTGACTCACCTAGGTTAGGTTTGAACCCATTCCAAGCCTTAACTCCACCCTAACTCAACTTGGGTGAGAGTTAAATCCTTAGGTTATAAATACAAGGCCATGCCAATTGAATTCTAAGCTCTTATAAGCCAAAGTTGTAATGCAAATTTGGAGAGAGATAAGCCATTTGATATAGTGTTATAATGCCAAAATTGCCTTGCAAGTAGTGTTATAATGCCAAAATCTTAAAGTCAAGCCACATCAAAAGCTAATGGTGCCAAGGAGAGAAGGAGCCAACAAGCTTCATTTGCCAAAAACTTCTTGATGCACAAGCCTAGCAAGCCACTCAACAAAGCATTTGGAGCTCCCAAGGAAGGTAAAGGATTTGTATATTTTATGTTTTAGTTGTGTTTTCACTTAGCTTTTGTTACTAAGCTCTCCCCAAGTTCTAGGCTAGGAGTGTAAGTGTTAGTGTGTTTTTATTTGAATTTTTCTTATCTGAATCCTAAGTTTTTCTATTCCGATTCATTTAAGGCCGATGACAAGGTTATGGATGGCTTCAATACATGCATAGAGGATGATCCCTGATGATGAGACTAGAGATGCAGTTATTGAGAAGCTGTAAATTTACAAGAATGTAATGGGAAGACTCTTTTCTTCGGCTATATGCATTAAAAGAAGAAACACCTCTTAGCTAAGTAAACACAAATTGAGTTATTTGTTTTTTCTTTCTAGTCTCATTACTCATAGTCTATAGATACTAGTAGGAGACTTCTTTCATTTATTCAAGCTTAGTTGACTTACAAAATTATAAATCTCCTATTTGCAAATGTGTGGTGGGAAGATTATAGTGAAGAAACACCAAATCTTCAAAGGCTAGACATCCACATTTTGTGTTAGCTGTGTAGTTGTTTTGGGTGTGAATGTAATTGGAGCATATTTGAAATTGTTCACACAAAGAAGTGCAACAGGTTGACGACACAACACCTCAATGACCTTGTCTTTGTGTGATACAATCTTTGTCTTCACGTAAGACTATTGGAGGGGCTATAGAAATATGATGTAAGTGACTTGGATGATATCGATCCATATGCCAATTGGATCATTGATGATGTAGAGCCCATGCTTACCGCAAAGGAGATTTTGGATTTGGAGATGCAAAAGAAGCAATAGCATCTAGGGCAACAAATGCATCAAGAGGGGTTGGTGAGGATCTAGTTAAAATCTTTGCGGATGATGTTGCCATTGCATAGGAGGAATCTTTTACCTTCCACTTCAACAAGGCAGCCGCAACAAACTGATTTTAGGCAATAGAGGTGAAATGTATTATGTATATTTGATATTTCATATTACTCTGAGCATTGTTGTTTGTAACTTAGTAATTTTTTTGGTAAAAAAAGAATAGAAAATATACTTATGGCATTCTCTACGTTCATTTCTCATGTCCTTTAACAATGTTTTACATGTTATTTAAGTTTATTTTATGAATTTATATATTTTTTTAAAGTAATGATAAAGTTTTCGAGTAACGCCGAGTAATTGCCAATGATAAAGTTTTATGGTCCATAAGAAGCTAATCACATTTCTCAAACGAAACAATATTAAACAAGAAATGACCAATAACTTATATTACTTCTCAACATCCTCTTGTACCAAAGAAGAAGTCCCAGCCATTTAGTTAGCCTTTCATAAACGAGTGTTCTTTCATAATGATAAGAGTCCTGTACTACTTACTTAAATTCTGAAACTGCTGCTGAAAAATCCAAAACCTACTTCCCAAATATGTTCAACAGAATAGACACTACCATAAAAAAATTGAGCAACAATCTTCACAAATTGTCCATCAATATTTAATAATCGAATTGCTCTATACAATGACAACAATCATGCTTTCCAAGTCCTTTAATGTATCAAACAAGATACAAACCTTCCAAACTTTCATGCTTGACTCAGATTTAATCAACATATCAACTTAAAAGAATGTGAGCATAAAGAAAGTTTTGTAATACATAAGAGCAAGTCTACCAAATAGTTAGCATTCAAATGACTTGTTTGCTCTCCCCAAGAAGATTAACTCCTTAAAGTTTCTTTACAACCTGTGTCTAATAATTGAAAGGTGCAACAGTGTATACAATTAGAAATAACAATAATATACAGCAAATTAATGCCTTCATGACCATTTCAAAATCAAATGGCTTATCATTTACAATGAAATACAAAGCAACTTCCTTCAAGGGATATGATATGACAAATAGACAATTGCCACCTTGTAAGGGCCTTAATTAAAAATAACAATAAAATACATCAAATTAATGCCTTCATGAGCATTTCGAAATCAAATGGCTTATCATTTACAATGAAATACAAAGCAACTTCCTTCAAGGGATATGATATGACAAATAAACAATTGCCACCTTGTAAGTGCCTCAGTTACATTGGCACTACGGTGAATATACTTCAAAATACCATGCAACTATGATTAGCGACAATCATCCATGAAACTAAGCATCGAGAAATGCACACCCTGAGCCCATTTAGTGGTGGTCTCTCTACCCACCCCAACCATCGATTTGGGGCTAGAATAGGTCACCACACACAAGCCCCAAATTCATAATGGAAAATGAACCAAAGGGTTAAAGAATGAGATCCAGCCTAACTGGTCGAGTGTCACACAAAAGTACAGGTGAACAACCCATAATGGATAACCAAATAAGCACATCAATGGATATACATAGGAAAACACACTAGAACAAAAATAAACAAGTATTCCTTTGCCATTCCTCAATAAATTCATATTTACTCCATCTAATGGGCAAGATGGTTACAAACAACCTCACCCATAATGGTTTTCCTTGGCAGTCACAATATTCTCATTCCAAACAGTAAGTCTATCAAATACAGCAACCATAAGTGGCAAAAACACTTAAAAGGAATGGCGAGAGTCTCAAGAAGGTAGGATGCCCTTCCTACAACCCACTTACCCTACTAGGGTTTCCATGCAATATAACTTGTAGCAAACAACTTTAAAATTTAAAGCACAAACTTGTTTAAATGAAAACCTTGCCAACTACTACTTTTTCTTTCCCATTTTCTTCTGGTCCCCTCTTCGTACTCCAACTACCATCCCATACATAATTCACCAAAACGTGTTCTTAACCCTATATTCCTCATTTTCACAGTTACTTCAAACTAAAAGAATAACTCCAGATCAAGATCCAAGAGTTGTATGTCTTCCATGGCCGTAAAGGCAACATACAATCCTCCCCCATCTTCTCCACTTCTCACTTAACAAACAATGACCAAAGTGCGAGTTGAAAGTCACATATAAACTCTAATCACATGATTAGGTCATTCGATTAGTTTGAATGTCAAACAACATAATCATTATGTTTCTAAGGTCTTCAAATGACCTTTTTCATTATTGAAGTCTTGTGACTATGCCATCCTTAATACAAGGTTTTAATCATTAACAAATGATTTTCTCAACCATGGGCTAAGTCCCAAGACTTTCCAAGGTCAAATAAAACAACCAGAACATTGTTCCAAAATACGATACAATTGTAAATTGTTTCAACAATAATAAACGCATACATGGCCAAAAAACAATCAAAGACCAAGAGGCACAATTGGCTCAAGGCCAATGACGACTTCTAATCACTAACTAAAACAACATGTACATTATTGGAATCTTGCGATACAAGATGAGGAAAACAAATAGAGGGTGGACCTACTGGATCTCTTAATTTTTTGTTATCATTTACCTGTATGAGCTAAAACACTTATTCGATGAGATGTTTTAGGCTTGAATCTAGCTCAGTACCTTGGCTATCACCTACAATCATTAAAAAATGACATTAGGAGTACTGACTCGATATAATGTAAACCAAATCAAATATTGAAACTAAAATACAACCAATAATAGCATGTTCGTAATATCATAATAAATGTTCATAAAGTAAAAGAATATGATATCAATGTCTCAGTAGTCCCAGTGTATCATTAAACATCACAACTTAAGACATAACTAACTGCATGTCTAGACGGGATATGACATCTACCACCCTAAAGGAGGCACCGTCTCGGAGACTAATCAAATAAGTGAGTATAGTGTTACCAAAAAAGACTTTCATCTTCCCAGGTGGCACTTTTTTCACTCAGTTGTTGTGATGGGCTAAGATCTTGATGGGTCCCAGTTGAATCATCTCTTCATCCACCACCTAGAGATTATTCTAGTCCAGAATGTGAGAAGGATCAAAAAAATATTTTCTCAATAATGCCACATGAAAAATATCATGAATTTTAAATAGAGGAGGAAGAGCTAGATGATAAACAATAGGGCTGATATTTTCCACAATGTCGAATGGACGAACAAAGCGTGGAGCCAAATTGGATGCTTTACCAAACTTAATAGAGCTTTTATGTGGTCTTACTCTCTAGAAAAAAATATTTGACACCTCAAATTCCCTTGGTGGCCTTTTTAGATCAGTTTAACTTTTCGGCCTATCAGAGGCAACTTGTAACCTTTGACAAATAACAACCATTTTTTCGTCATACTCTTACAAAGTCTTTGGACCTGTAAACACTCAGTTTTCCAAACTATCCCAACCAAGGGGAGTTCTACACTTTTGCCTTGTAAAAAGGTGCCATCTTAATGACAAAATGATAAGTATTGTTATATGCAAATTCAATCAAGTGGAGTTAGTCCTCTCGTTTTGACTACTGGTTCATTACATACATCCTCAACATATTTCCCACTATGTGTTTCAACCATTGAATTTGACCATCCATTTCAAGATGATTCGTTGAACTGAAATTTAATTTTGTACCAAACGTAGATATCAAGCTCTGTTAACATCTGGAAGTGAACAACTTATCTCTGTCAGAGATAATCACTTTCGGAACACCATGAAGGTGGATAATTTCCTTCACAATTTTTCTAGCAAGGGTGGAGGCATCTTGGTTAGGTTGCCTGCGATAAAATGAGCAACCTTGGTCAATTTATCAATTACAACCATAATTGTATCATGCCTACTTTGAGACTTAGGCAATCTCGAGATGAAATCCATTGAAATAACAACCCACTTGTTTTGTGGAATAACATGGGGGTACAAGAAACTGCCCAGATGCCAATGTTCAGCATTAATACACTGACATTCCAAACATTCTGTTACGGAAGTTGCTACATCCTTCTTCAACCCAAGCCATAATTAAAGCTTTTTCAGTTCATGTGTCATCTTTGTGACACTCGAATGAGTGAAATGAGGTGCAGTATGCACACACTTCTTTCAGCACTTGTTCCCTCAAATTCCTAGAATTAGGAACATATATTTTGCCTTGGTGCCTTAGCAGTTCATCTGTGTCTAAAGAAAAATCAGCAACAATTTATTTTTGTTGTTACATTTGACAAATCATCACAAGTTTTTCTGCATTCAAGGTCAATTTGCTACTGAGTTAAAACAAAATTTCTAAAATTTGACCTCAAAACAGAAATTTTAGCAATGTAAGTCCTATGAAGAGCATCAACCACTCTATTTTATTTACCTTTAACATAATCAATATCAGTATCAAAGTTGTTGATGAATTCCAACCACCTTTGTCTTGTATTCAACTCATCTTTAGTGAATAAATATGATGCTATTGACTGGGATGAGATCGATCCATATGCCCACTGGATCTTTGATGACACAGAGTCAGAGCCCATGTTTACAGTGGAGGAGATTGTAGATTTAGAGAGGGAGGTAGAAACAATAGCATCCGGAGTAGTAAAGGCATTATGAGAGGTTGATGAGGATCCAGATGATACATTTGGCTTTGCTAACGATGTTGGCATTGGAGAGGAGGAATTTTCACCTTCCACTTCCACGAGGCAATCACATCAAACTTATTCTAGGTGCTAGAGATGAAATGTAATATGTATATTTGATATTTCATGACTCTATGAGCATCGCAGTTTGTAACTTTGTACTTTGTACTTTGTAACTTTTTAGTATTGTACTCTTTTTTTGTCTCACATTGATAGAAAATATACTTATGGGCCTATGGCATTCTCTACATTCATTTCTCATGTCATTTAAAAATGTTTTACATTTAATTTAAGTTTATTTTATGAATTTCTATGTTTTTTAAAGCAATGATATAGTTGCTGAGAAATGCTAAGAAATTCCCGAGATTTGAGATCTAGTTCCAATTTTGCCCTCTTGAGAAATCGCTGAGAACAAAATTTTGAACTATGTTATCACCACACTCACAACATACTACAACAGTTCATGGAGGCAAAGGTACACTATTAGAACCTGTGGCAGGGCCACAAAAGTTGTCTTGCTGCTAGTTGCAGTTCTCATTGTTCGGTTTTGCAAAATTATGAGGTTTGGAACCTTTATTTGAATTCTAAAATTTTCTAGAATTGTTGTTTTTCACAACCCTTTTTTTGATCAAATTTCATAGCCAAAATTCCAAATCAGATTGGGTTTAGATAACAAAGCTAAGGCTTGACTTTGGAAGAGTGTCTCAGAAGTTAAGGTTCTCAACCAACATATCTTTAAAAGATTTTAAACTGCATGTTAGTGTGCTTTGTCCAATGATAGTCATTATTTATTTACGACAATCCTCACGGTTATGCACGTTTAGACTATTCCATTCTTAATTAAACCACATGGTACAATCAATTAAAATATAAATTTCAACCATTATTGAAGATAAGAAGCTTTATAGAGTCCATAAAATTTTCCCAAAGGGAGTAGGTTTCTATGTAGCTAAGTGTTGACTTAAGTTTATAACATTACCCTTCATAAAATTATTCGCACACAGATAAGTAATGCAATTAGGGTTTCTGACCAAACATTATCTAAATGATAAAATTTTCTTTAATTAATCAAGATTTCATTCATTAAATAGACTAGAATTCCTCTAGGGATATAATTCCACAATGCACAAATCACATAAATGTCAGTTGCCACTTGTTTACTTTCCTTTTTCTTATTCTTCAAACATTTATAAACTTTCAAGAATACATTCTCCGTATCAGACTTGAATCCATACAACCACCTAGCTTGAAACAGGTTGCACTGACAACTAACAAGAAAGTAGGTTTGTGTAGGGTTTTTGCCCAACAAGTAGGTTAAGTTAATAAATTTCCTTAAATAATGTAATAAACAAAACAAATTACCAATGTAATTAATTCTTATAAATATAGTTCCACCTCTATGGTTTCAATAAAGTCACAAAGCAAGCAGATGGATTTGAGGTCTGTTGTATAGGGTTACCCTATTTTCAACCTGAAAAGACCCTAAATCATCCATAAATGCTTTTGCCTTTCTCAATCCACTATACAAGATACCATGACAATTCAACTCCAATCTATACCATTGAAGACCTTCATCACCCAGTTATGCAACAACTACATAACCATTATACCTTACTAAGGTCAGGTAAGCAAGGTAAGACACAAAATAACATTCTACTCAAAAGATTTAAAGCACAATATGATTTCCAATGTCATTGACATGTCTTCAAACAATAACCAAGCAAAATGCATTTGTATTGAGAAAGAACATTCATGTCAACTATTTACTTAACCGTGTAAATAGAATACAGTCATAACAATTCCTTTACACAATTGTAACATGCATAATAATTTATCATGTTACATCTACGAAGATAGTTTAAGACTGCATTATTGTCCAAGTGCTAAATGACTTTAATAAGGTAACATTGTAACCTAATGATTACCCTAAATATGTTACCTCATTGTCACAGGGTTTGCCGAAATTTTCCCTAAAAATTCGGGATTCGGCGAATGTATTGATAAGGCTTGAAGTTTGGCCAAAAAACGCCTTGTTCGGCGAATTTATTGATAACCCCTATGGGAAAAGTCTGAGTAGAAAATAGTGCGATCTCTTGTATAAATGAACAATGATTTTGATTGAATCCACGCAAAAAAGCAACGGCTCGACTGTGAGGGTTTTCTAGGTTGGGATGGCGTTGGGAGTCTGAGGGTTTTCTATGCTAGGATGTTGTTGCCACTTGTGGCTCACCTTGCGACCTGTGACCTGCGCGATTGATGTAGGTTTTTTTTTTAATTTTGTTTTTTTGTTTTCGAGCTTGCATGCAGTGTTTTTCCTTTTAGTTTGGTTTTTATTTTTAGTTTGTTTTAATTTTGGTTTTATTCTTTTTTATTTTATATGATTTTTTAATTTGTTTTTAGTTATTTTTAAAATCTTGATTTGTTTTTATCTAATTTTTATAATTTTAATTCGCTTTTTTTATTTTATCTGTTCTTTATTTTTAAATTGGAATTTTATTTTTTCTCTAATTAATTTTTGTTTATTTAATTTTATTGATTTTATTTAGTTTTTTTTGTTTTTAATTATTTTTTATTATTATAATATTTTAAAATTTAAAATTTATTTTTTGTTTTTAATTATTATTATAATCATTTAAAAAAATAATTTATTTTTGTTTTATTTTATTTTTTAAATTTGTTTTTTTATTTTAATTTTTATAATCTTTTAATTTTTTATTTAGTTTTAGTTTTATTTTTAATATCTTTTTAATTATTATTATTATTTTGTTTGTTTCTATTTAATTTTTATTTATTTAAAATTTAAAATTATTATTATTATTATTTTTAATTATTTTGACTTAGTTTTACATATTTTTTATGTTTTTCTATGGTTTGAACTTAATGGCAATTTTTTTTCGAACTTTATTCACTGGTGAACTGGGACTGAATTTTATCCTTGTCGAACTCAAACTCAAACCTTGTGACTATGTGTTACCTTTTCCGTCCTTGTCCTCTATATTGTAAAAAAAAATACAAGTTAAAAGCTACATTTTAATGTACAGATGTTAATATTTCACAATCCCATCTCAAACAGTCTACGCAGTTCCCAAGTATACTCACCAGGAAGCACATAGTCCCATCTTCTCATAAAAGAAACCATATGCATAAGCACATACCGTAACCACAGTCCATGAGGTTCTCACATCATGCATAATAGATCCAACATTACTGGCCTTACTATTCAATATTCACAGACCAACTGAACATGAATGATTTCAAATTAATCACCAAGTCTAAGCAAGCATACATCTAAGAATGTACCGCATTCATTTCATACTAAACAGTTTCCATAAACAAAATCCGTTTTAATCTATATTAACCTTCTAGACTGAAACACTCGGCAGTACAAACATGTTCCCTAGACTTACATCAAAAGAAGAAATTGATTCAAGAAGTTATATTAAATCTGCCATACTTACCGCTACTCTTATACTAAAAGTAAATTATGCATTGTAGAATAATGCACGGTCCATAAGAAGCTAATCACAATTCTCAAACGAAAAAAAATTAAACAAGAAGAAATGACCAATTACTTATATTACTTCTTCACATCCTCTTGTACGAAAGAATGATTTATGAGAATAAGTCCCAGTCATTTAGCTAGCCTTTCATAAACAAGTGTTCTTCATAATGACAGCAGTCCTGTACTACTTGCTTAAATTCTAAAACTGTGTCTGAAAAATCCAAATCCTACTTCCCAAATATGTTCAGTAGAATAGACACTACCATAAAGAAGTTGAGCAACAAGAATGAATAACAGGGAAAATTACAATCTTCACAAATTGTACATCAATATTTAATAATCAAATTGCTCTATACAATGACATCAGTCATGCTATCCAAGTTCTTAAAAGTATCAAACAAGATACACACCTTCCAAACTTTCTTGCTTGACTCAGATTTAATCAACATATCAATTTAAAATAATTTGAGCATAAAGAAAGTTTTGTAATACATAAGATCAAGTCTTCCAAATAGTTAGCATTCAAATGACTTGTTTGCTCTCCCCAAGAAGATTAACTCCTTAAAGTTCTTTACAACATCTGTCTAATAACTAAAAGGTAAAAAAATGCATACAATTAAAAATAGCAATAAAATACAACTAACGAAAGCCTTCACGACCATTTCAAAACTGAATGGCTTATCATTTACATTGAAATACAAAGCAACTTCCTTCAAGGGATATGATATGACAAATAAACAATTGCCAGCTTGTAAGTGCTGCAATATCATTGACAATGCAATGAATATACTTCAAAATACCATGTAACTATGATCAGCAACAATCATCCATGAAACTAAGCATGCAAATCGAGAAATGCACAACCTGAGCCCATCTATTGGTGGTATCCCTACCCACCCCAACCATTGGTTCGAGAATGGAATAGGTCACTGCACACAGGCCCCAAATCCATAACGAAAAATGAACAAAAAGGTTAAATTGGTCGAGGGTCACACAAAAGCACAAGTGAAAAGTCCAAAATGGATAACCAAATAAGCAAATTGACGGATATACACAGGAAAACACACTAGAACAAAAATAAACAAGTATTCCCTTGCCATTCCTCAATAAACTCATCTTTACGACATCTAATGGATGAGACAGTTACAAACAACCTCACCCATAATGGGTTTCCTTGGCAGTCACAATATTCTCATTCCAAATAGTAAGTCTATCAAATATATCGACCATAAGTGGCAAAATTACTTATAAGGAACGATGAGAGAGTTCTGGGAAGGGAGGATGCCCTTCCTACAACCCACTCGCCCCCCTATGGTTTCCATGCAATATAACTTATAACAGACAACTTTAAAATTTAAAGCACAAGCTTACTTGTTTGAATGAAAACCTTTCTTTTCGACTGCTTCTCCTTTTTCTTTCCCATTTTCTTCTGGTCCCCTCTTCGTACTCTAACTACCATCCATACACAGTTCACCAAAATGGGTTTTTAACCCTATATTCCTCATTTTCAGAGTTATTTCGAACTAAAAGAATAACTATAGATCAAGATTCGAGAGCTACATGTCTTCCATGGCCTTAAAAGCAACACATTGTCCTCCCCCCTCTTCTCCACTTCTCACTCACCAAACAATGACCAAAGTGATTGTTCAAAGTCACATACAAGCTCTAATCGAATAATTAGGGCATATGATTAATTCAAATGTCAAACAAAATAATCATTATGTTTCCCAAGGTCTTCAAATGACCTTTTTCATTATTGAAGTCTTGTGACTATGCCATCCTTTTTTTTTAATCAATATTGAGGAATTACTGGGTCCCCGGTCCTGTCAACAAGAAAGATCAAAAAAGAACAAATATGGTCTGGCTTAACATTTATCCATGTTAAGGCATATGACCTCTTAGATTAACTAAAAACAAAAGTGACAAACATTTGAAAGTTAAAAAAAAAAAAAAAGAACCTTCGGGCCACAATAACAAAAAAATAACAACTTACAATCACTACTCCGCCATCATTTATCTACCATGAGAACTCAAAGCCCTTTCAGGAGACTTAGGAATGATGCGGCCTTTCCTTCTACTCACAATTTTCTATTCTTCATTTTTTGAATTTACTGAGACCGAGTTGTTTAAATCAACCACTTTTCCGACTTTATCTGCTTTAATCTAAGGGTTTAAATCCCTCTCTCTTTTCACTATTTCCAGCAATCGGCGAAGATGCAGTAGGGTTTTTACCTATAATTGAATTCCTCTCCGTAGAAGACACTACTACATTACCTGAAGACAAGCCAGGGTTGCTAACTGGACTTACTGTCAACAATTCCTCATTGTTCTCCTTCCCCCAGGGAGAAACTGGTTTCCTCTTAGATTTGGGACAAGAAGAAGAGACATGATCCAATTGAAAGCAATTTCTACATTTGAAAGAAATTCCTTCATAATCTAACTGTTGAGACCAACATCTCTCTTGCACTTTCAAGTCAATCTTCTCAGGGAAATATTTAGAGATATCTAAACATACCAACAATCTGGTAAAAGTTGTCCGTGAGAATTTAAGTGAAGCGACATCGATTTACAATAAATCTCTCAAAGCTTTACCAAGCATTGAAAGCCCAACTTTGTTCCAGAACTGCAGAGGTAGATATGGCAGCCTAACCCAAACTGGACGAACGGAAAGATTATCTGTTAAAGGATTGAACTCCGGGAACCAAGGTTTCATCAACAGTAAATGATTATCAAAAATCCAAGATTGAGCTTGAAGAATTTTAATCTTATCAGTCAAATAATCAAAAGCCACTATAAAAAATCCCTTAGCACATGGATAAATTTCCATATCACCGACCAATAATAGCTTCCAAGAAAGCGAAAGCCACTTGTGCAGAGAAGGGATGGCCAAAACCTGTCGAAACGACAAATCAAACCTCTTTATGAATACCTTGTTTCATGCTCCAGAATCTGCGTCAAAGCTTTGCCTTCAAAGTCAACCACTACGGGATTCAAAGCCTGCAATTGAAAATTTGCACCATCTGTAGAAACCCTAGCCTCAAAATCCCTACTTGGGGACGACTGAGCTCCTAGCAACTTTGAAGAGATGATCTTGACATCCTGAGGACTCTGCGGCTGCAAACCCTGGCGCTCAGCGATTGAATCCATAAGCTGATTTTTGGCAGACCGAGCCCTAGTTTTCGATCCACAAAAACTCTTCACTACAACTGGCGTAACAGGCATTAAATCCGGTTCAAAGAACTCCCAAACACAGAAGGAGAAGACCAGGATAAGCTGGGGCTCACCTAGAAAGGGCTAGAAGCGCCGATCGCACCCCACACTTGAGCGCAGACTAGGGAAGAAAATTGCGAGTCTTATTTTCGATCTCTTACCCTATGAGCCTCAAATCTTATTGCAGAACTCACCAAACTGTTTTCTCCCTCCCTCTGCTGGCCAAGTTTTAGAGTTTTCTCACCAAACTATTCCTCTATTTTTTCCTTTATTTTTTTTGGGTTTTCTCCCTCCCTTTGCTGGCCAAGTTTTAAAGCTTTCTCGCCAAACTATTCCTCTATTTTTAGGTTTTGACTATGCCATCCTTAATACAAGGTTTTAATCATTAAAAAATGACTTTCTCAACTATGGGCTAAGTTCCAAGCCTTTCCAAGGTCAAATAAAACAACCAAAACATTGTTCCAAATTACGATACAATCGTAAATTGCTTTAGCAATAATAAATGCATACATGGCTGAGAAACAATTAAAGACCAAGAGGCACAATTGGCTCAATCCCAATGACGACTTCCAATCAATAACTGAAACAACATGCATAGTACTGGAATCTCACGACAAAAGACGAGGAAAACAAATAGAGGGTTGACCAATTGGATCTCATACTTTTATCTTTCATTACCATTTCCTTGTATGAATTGAAACGCATGTCTAGTGAGATGTTTCAGGGCTGAACCTAACTCAGTTTCTCGGCTATTACCTACATCATTAAAAAATGACATCAAGAGTACCAGCTCGATACAATGCAAACCAAATCAAATACTGAAACTGAAATACAGCCAATAATAGCATGTTTTTAATATCATATTAGATGCTCATAAAGTAAAAAAATCTAATATCAATGTCTCAGTAGTCCTAATGTATCATCAAACATTACAATTGAACAAATAAATAACTACATGTTTGGACGGGATATGACAGTTAGGGCATTACATAATCCAAATCACATGATTCTAAATTGACAATGTCCTTGACGAATGTGGGATTTTCTTTTCTCTTGGTCCTACAAGTGTATTGGAATATAATAGTACCCTAGTCAAAGATCAATCTTGGAACTATATTTTTGTCAGACCCAAAATTTAGCATGACAAAAACCACAAAAATAGGGCATTTTTTTTATAATGTACAGTGCACCTTTTACACAACCACGTCATGGACAAGCTAGCCATCACAATGGCATGAGATGCTCAATGTGCTGAAGAGAACACACTTACCTAAACTGGCATGGGTGGCAATGCAAAAGTGGTTGCATGGTCGCTATGTCACCATACCAGATTCACTTGCTCTAATCGGCCTACTGGCTCTCAACAAGCCTACAACTCTCTGTGGACCTAGTGGGCCCCATGACCCAACTTGAATGCTTGACTAAAATGAGATGAATTTGAGCAATCACTGGCTCGAACGATTCGTCCTAACTCTCAATGTGGTTCAAATGGGACTCTGACTGATTCCAACCAATCACAAGGCTCAATTTGCACCTTAAGTCACAACTTAAATCTATTTTCAAGTTGACCTACCTTTATGGGAAGTGCTTAACAAAAGAATCTCATATTCTGTATATGACCTCAAAAATGGTTTAAAATATCTTTTCTTAGCTCTTTGAGGATGAAGTACTCCATTTTAACCGTTAGAACTTTTGTTCTCAACCGTCGGATCTGGAAAAGTAGAAGAAACTCTAGGAATCCTTATGGAAATCATTAAGTGTTCTATTTTCATTTTTCAATTTGCGAGCTTCAAATTTGGTAAAGAGGAAGGAGGTTTTGGAGGATGCCTTGTCTATAGTCATCCTTCTTGACCTTCTTCACGTTGGATGACTGCCATAAATGGGGTCTCTAAGTTTTTAACTTTTTCCTTTTCTATTTCATTTTAAAATTCTATCTTGATACAAAGATGCTTGGGTTTATTTTGCAGGTACACATTTTCTTGAAATGTCTTCAGAAGGTCTCAAGTTCCCACATTTTTTGAAAAGATGTTTGGGAGCTTCAAGCTCCTCCATAACCATTAATAGCCACCCAAGCTAGGTTTACTTTTTCATTTTAGTTTCAGGTTTTAATTTTTGTTTCATGCAATAGAGGGTAATAAATTAAGGTTATCTTTTGGGTCAACTTGTCCCAGGGCTTCTAGGAGCTTGGAAAAGCCATAAGGCTAAAATGACCTCTTCTTGAGAAACATGTATCTTGAAAAACATAATGTTTTAGGGCCTAAAAATATTTCATTCGGAAGAGGGCTTGGGGTCACCCCATCCCCAGGTCTTTTAATAGCCTCTAACGCTTGTATAAAATCATATACAAATTTAGTCAAAGCTCTGGTTTGAATTAAAACACATGGAAGAACTTTACAAACTGCATACTGTGTGAATAAATAATATTAAACTGTATAAAAAAAGGTTTAAAAAATAATAATTAAAATGTTTATGGTGGTCAACCCACATATACTGCCCCACTAACAAAGGGAGTAGTGGGGTTAGCTACGTGGCTAAAGGCCATACCATCCCTTTAACCGCCAACCCCAAATTCTAATTAAAATGTTTATGGCGGTCAACCCACATTTACTGCCCCACTAACAAAGGGAGCAGTGGGGTTAGTTGCATGGCTAAAGGCCATGCCATCCCCTTAACCACCAATCCCAAATGCATTCGCCGCATGACATTGTAGATCACCCAAGCCCAATAAGTTTCATTGATCCCTTTGGGCCTTATTGGCTTGCCGCGTGGTCATATGGGAGACCGTTGGCTAGAGTTGGGGTCTTCCCCACAATTAAGGGCATATACGCTATGGCCAAGGGCCCTATTTGCAACTTTTACCCCTATAGGCAGCGTAACTTCAAAAATTCACTATGAACAAACTGGTGCTCCTAAAAATATGAAACAAAATCTTACAGGGCCTAAAAATTCCAAATTTTCAACTAAAATTGTTTTGGGCACAATTTTGCATCGTTTTGTGTGAAAATTAGGTGTTTTACAAAGGAAAATAGAGCAGTTTTAATAGTTTGCATTCAAAAATTCAATTGTAAATTGAAAAATTAATCCACGAAAAGCAGCGAACACCTAAAGAAATCTAATTTGCATCAAAATTAATTTTGAGAGAATTTAGTAACTTTAAAATGTTGTAAACATTATAAAAGTGAAACTAGCCCTTTTCGGGCCTAATGAAAACTGTACAATGCGAGCAAAATGAAACAAAATTCCAAATTTATTCTTGCAGTACTGTGGTAAATAGCTACTAACAATTCTCATAAGCATTTTCAATTAAAATTTCAAAGCATTACAATGTAATGTCCCCTTCCGGTTGAAATACCGAATTATGGGATTTGTCAGCAAACTCTTATTAAGTATAAATCTGAGATTTTAAATAAAACCTGGATTCTAAAAATAAAAGATAAATCTCTTTTAACTTGGAATTTTATAGAAATAATTAAATTAGTTGAACACCCACGGAGTGCAGAATTTTTATTGAAATTAGATTGTAATGCAAAGTACAAAACATAATATATTGGCTGAAACCCTAGCCGAAATTTTGCATGCAAAATTCAGAATTGTAACCCTAGATTTTTATGCCCACTTGGCATTTACAAATAGCAAACCCCAAGGGTAGAACTTGTGCTTGTACGACTGACCGTACAAATAAATTGGTTGGCTAGAAATGGCTTCCAAGCTGGCTGATGATGACATCACAAGTTGAAAATAACTGAATGAGAGGTATGGCTAGATGGAGATGATGTACAGATGGTTGAATAATGATGCCCTAGCTAGCAATAATGTCTAGAAGTTTAAAATGTTAGGTTTAAAACCCTAGTACGACTGTAGCGTCATTGTAGCAAATTGATTTAGGGCTGATATAATTGTATCAAATTGATTTAGGGCTGAAAATAATGATGTTAGCAATGGAGGGATGTATGGTTGCTACGCTAGCTGACAGGATGGTCAGAAACCCTAGCACAAACCTTGGAAGGAGCTAGAAATATGAAAAATATGTTTGATGATTCTCCCAATACTGAATCATGATGGTATCCTGTTTTGAAACCATAGTTGTAGTTCCTGAATGGAACCACCTCACAATACCAAAGGGTTTTTGCCCACAAGTCTCCTTATTCACCTGAAGGTTTTCATCCTCGGACGCTGAAAGCTGAAGCAAATGCTCAAACTTGCAAACGTGTAATTGATGATAGGTAAAAGATGATTTCCATGAATCCAACACCCCTCTTTATAGTTTTATTTTCACTTTTGCCTTTTCTCACCCTTTTCTTTTATTTTTAATAATAATAAAGTAATATTAAGTTGTCAATTTTTTATAAAATAAAAAGTAAGTCAGACAACTTAAAATATTAACTTTATTAATTTTTTACTTTATTGGAAAAAAGGGACATGACTGTTCGCCCTTCCCAAAAATTGCTTGTCTTCAAGCAATTGCAAGCTCAACTGCTCTGACTTTTTCCAACTGAGCATTGCTGTAATACCTGGATCCCAATTCATTCTTGGGAACTTGCAACTCCATGTTCTAAATTCCTTGTGTGATGCAGTATGTTCCTTTGACTGCATAACTTTGGCTGCCCTTGAGACCTTCTCCATACATCCATTTGGGAGATCAACAACATTATTGGCCAAGGATGAAGCAACAATACAAACATTTGCTTTATATTTGATCAAGAATAATCTGAATGTATTGATAAGTGCATTTGCTTCTTTTACTAAATCCATGACATCTTTATCAAATAAGTGCTATTGCAATCCACTGACAAATGTCAATTGCCCCGAATCTTGAATGTGATATATGTCTCTATCCAAAGGTGCTCTAAGTCCTAACATTAAAGCATGAAATTCCACAAGCACCGTCACCATTGTACCTCCTAAAATATAGTGCAAATCAGATTGTGTATAGGCTGGAAACAAGTTACAACAGTCACAAGCCACCATTTTACCCAAATCAGAACTATGGTGGCTGGCATGTTTGTTCTCTTCAGCTGAGACCTTCTGCCCACATCATCCAGTGATAAGACCCCTTAAAATGTGCGAACTTGTAGCTGTTCATGACTGATAACATCATCTCATGATCTGAAATTATCAAAACCCAACAACATGACATTGGCACAATAGTTGCAAAACTGCATATCCACTTGTATGAGTGCAACTGAAATAATGTGGTGGCTGATAATGGTAATGACAGCAGTATTAATGGTGTAAATTTGGTTCATAGCTGCCCTGAGTATGTTTCCTCTATCACTTGCTATAGCATCCCATCACCACATATTCCCTTCTTGTCTTGTTGGTGATCCTTTGCACAAATATCCGAGCTTGGAGTTACTCCACCACGCTTATGATGTGCTACTCTGGTATTCATGTGAGCTTCCTCTTGAGATCATCTTGTGGTGCTTATAACTGCCTTAATAGGAAGGATATATTCAACACAATTCCTCAACTCTTGATGGAACACTTTACTCAAGGACATTCTCGGAAGTGCAAAATCAAACACCATGCAAAGCTGATTCAAAGTAGACCAAATATCATCATGAGAAGATATCTCGTTTAAACCCATGTCATAAGAGTCATTGCACACCTTGTATCTACCCCAAGTGCTGACAAGTTTTTGTGCCTTCATGATGCAAGGAATGGTGAAGCCATCTTGTAGTAACTCATCCTTCATGAATTCTCTTTCACACATCCAAGGGTGTCAAACTTGTATGTAGCTTGATATCAAAAACTTCACACTATGCTTAGTCATAATATTTTGAACATCAAAATGACACCTTGTTTGCTTACCATCATCCAACAAAGCACTCCGTTGTGATTATCCTTGTTAGGCCATCATCTATAACCTTTTCTTCAAGTGTAGAACTTGGCTCCAAGGAGTAATCTATGAATCGTGAGCATTGATCATCCACAACTTTGTTAGAATGCACAACATAGTTTATATGATTCCTCATGAACTTCCTTTCTATCCAAATGCATGGGATGAATTATTCACTAGAAATAGTAATATTGATCTCATCAAAGCCTTTATTCTTCTTGTATCTCAAAAGATCACCTGGATCCCATACGTAAAAACACTTTTGAACTTGAATCAAAGGATCTATATGCCCTATGTTGCAAGTTGTATCCTTTATCCTATCACCACTTTTAGAATGCTTTCCATGTTAACAAGAATCTTATAATGGCATAGTATGAAGCAACAAATCTGAAATATGAACATCCTTTACATACTTTGTGCTGTAATCAAAGTGTTCACCTTCCTTTGCCGAATTATAAATTGTTGAGATAGCCTCCACTCCTCCATCCTTCTGACTCAAAATTTCAGAGTTAGGATCAACATTCTCCTCAATTGCATGCTTACCAACATGGCTATCCTGAAATTCAATCATGTACAATAATGACTCACCTTTTGGAAGATCATTTGTGTTGCTATCTTTTCGAGAGTTCTTGTTCAGTTCAGCTATCATTTTTGTTGTTAAGTAAGGTTTCAAATTTTCTTCACATTGATCAACTACACTTTTAGCCAATGCACACACTACTGGTGAAACTTCTCACACATCTTTTCTCACATTAGTCAATAAAATTAATAGGAGTGGCTGGGAAATATCGTTACTCATTCAAAATCAGTCATAATTGTTTGCATTGAGGCAAGAATAGTTTCTGCATGATTCTTATGAACAATAGTAAATAAATGTTCAAACATTTGGAGAATAAGATCATCACATTCAAGGTCTAACATTAGAACATAAGATCTCACTTTTGCAATATTTTCTAAAATTATAACTTGTTGACTTTCTAAGTCACCCCCTGGTTGGCGCAAGACCTCCTAAGGCCTTATACGGGATCAACGCACTGGTAAAGTCTCCAACGCTTCAAAGAGTAGAAGCGCAGACGCTCCTCGTCTGTGCCCGAGCCCAAGTTAGAAGTGCAAGTCTACGTGATGGTACAAGGATGACCCACGCCAACAGAAGGAACTCAATGCATATCCTTGCGCAGGAATTAGTGGCACGCAAGCCCAAGGGCGCACGAGTTCACGAGTGCAGGACTCGCAGATTCCGGAGGACCAAGTAAAAGAGGTGCGAAAGGGGGATAGTTATAAAACAAAAGGAATGCACCGAAGACTGTCCTCGTGTGCGCTCTTATCCAAGGATCTCCTTGCGCCTACCTAATGCCGTTTCATGCCCATGCGCAGGGTTCCACGTCTACTCCTCACCATTGCATAGCACGCAACCTTCTTTCACAACTACCAGGTGGTGGCACCGTGCTCACTCAAAGAAGAGGTCTTCACAGTTCCCCCCCACGGAAAGCGCTAGCCTTCCATGTGTCGTGCTTGCGCTCCTCTTTTCCAATGAATCCAAAGGAGCTATCCTGAGAGCCTGTCGAAGTGCCACGTGTCAGGTGGTTGCTAGCTTTAATAAAGGTCATTGGAAGTAGTTGGGAATGGCTCGAGGCATTGTCAGAATTGAATGCAGAAGTGGCAAACTAACATCGAGATTAGAGTGCACGCCACCTTCTGACGCTGTCAAGAAATCTTCTAGTTCCCCATGCACGTGTGCTCAGAAGCGATCCTACTACCAACCGGATCCAATCATCTGACAACAGTATGGTTGTCATGCCACCAAAGCATTTAATGCTTCATCCATTGCCCAAGTGGCACTTTTATTGCAAAACCAGCTTGCTTTATAAAAGCCCGATTCTTCCATTGTAAAAGGGTTGACATATTTTTAGTAGCCTCACGTTGTAGAAATTTGCCCTCCACGAGCACTTGTATTGGCTAAATCCTTGCATGCTAATGAGAATTAAGTTCATCTCTTTTCGCTATTTTGATGATTTGTGTGCTCTTTGTGTTTGTTGATTTCTGTCCGTGGGTAATATTCGCCCCTCTTTAATCACTCATCCCCTGCACCTCCTCATTGAACTCAGAGCTCACTTGCTGGTCGCATTCTGTGCGCACTCGGGTTTGTGTTGACGCTGTCTGTGGACCGTCTGTCGTCCCTCTCATCGTAGCGTTGTGTTCTCGTGCCTCTGTGCGAAGTAATCATGCACATTGAGTTACTTGGTGGAAATTGTGTGATATTGCCTTGTTCCCAAGCACTTGCATTGTTTTTATGGTAGTAGGAGTGCTCGCTCTATTCTAGGCGCATCGCCTTTTACTTTATGCACTCTCTTACCTTCTCTCTCCTTTTTTCTCAGGAAATTATTAGGTTTAGACTAGCGGTAGATTACCTTTCTACTCTTTAGGCCTACACGTTAGTCTTAAACCAGGTGTGCTTAGAATAGAAGGAATCCGGCCTACTCCGGAGATTCGTCCCAAGGAGCGCAAGGGTCCCACGCCTTGGGGACGATTCCATCGTTGCAGTGAGACAACCGATGCTCGTGCATGCAATTGCGCTATAATACTTCCGCGCCCAACGTCGAATTCTCCCGCACCTAGCACTCCACTGCAAAGCTTTCCCGCACCACAAAGCATCCACAAGTGCACGTTTCAAACGACAACAGTTTCTGGCACGCCTAATGGGACAGACAAAGAAACTGAAGAATCGGTGCTTTCTTCGGTCTTTAAGCGTAACAGACACTAAGCAAGAGCACTTGGCGACTCCCAACATCTCTGGTTCACAAAGACCGGTTCCCTTTATACATGCCAAGAGAAACAAGATCATCTACAAGAAGTACTGATTTCCATTTCACTGAACTCCAGGCACTGTCCAGAAGGAGAGTTAGTGTCTTCCTCCCCTATCATAAGGCGTAACGCAAGTCAATCTCCATCTAGAGCTCAGTCTACACCGCCGTTCAGAAGGTTTTATTCTAGGCGAGGCCTATTTCCTGTTCCATTGGCAATGTTGCAAAGAAACTAGGCATTTGTGGCTTTCAACGGGGGCAGTCCATTAAATCTAGCGCAGTATGATGACATCTCCGTGTCCGCACTTAAGAGTTTGCCTTATTTTACCGGAGAGAGTTCAACTTCCCCTGTGGAGCATATCCAAGACATTGTGAATATCTACGCAATGCATCATGTCACCTAGGACAATGTCGCAGTTAGGCTGTTGGCTTCTTTCAAAGGAAAAGCCCTCCAATGGTATCGTAGCTTGCAACCAAACACTATTCACAACTGGGATGAACTCGGTGAAAAGTTGCTCAAGCGGTTTGAAGACTGAAGTGATCACTTGTCTCTGATAGAGCAACTTACAACCATCAAGCGTGTGCCGCACGAAACGATGTTGGACTTCAACTTCAGGTTCCAAAGGGTCTGGGACAAAATCCCAACTGTGTGTAAGCCATCTTCTAACACCACATTTTTATATTTCCTGAAGGCTCTTAATAGTGATGTAGCAGTGATGATTCAATCTATGGGGGGGCAAACCTCCTTGACGCCTATGAAGTGGCCGTGCACGCAGAGAATTGCTTGATTCAAGCAGGTAAGATTGCGCCCAGACCCCCTATGCCTATATTTGTAGAGCCTCCACCTAACCAAGCAGCTGCACAACCTATGCTAGCGCCTAATCCTACTATGGTGGGTACACCAGCCTTGACTGTCCCCCCTCCTAATGAATTGCACGAAGTAAAAGCGCTGCTGCAAAGTTTCAATAATGAACTAGTTTCCCTCAAAAGGCAGGAAGCACAGTACCCCAAACACCAACCTTACGCGCAACAGTACCAATCAAGCAGACCTCTCTATCAAGGTGGCGTGCAAACGCATAATCAACTCACATATAACAAGGCGCCCTATGCACAGAAAATTGACGTTGCTAACACATCTAAAGATCTTGTTCCAACACAGAACAATCTTGTGCAGGACTCCGAGTGGTGCTTTCCATGCAACCAACCGCATGATCAGACTACATGCGCAAACGAAATCCTGAACCAAGCTCTTATGGTACAGGGCATGCCTCAGCTACAGGAACAAGCAAGCGGTGCAGCCCCATGCATGGGAGAGGTCCAAGTGCCAACTCATCCACAAGATGGGTCTGCCTCTATAAATTGGCAACAAGGAGAGTTCAACTACATAAACTGGGCCAATGCGCCTAGTAGATGAAGTACCCCAGTTGCTTACAACACAAGGTTCAAAAGGAAAGCCATTGAAGAGGCCATGCCAGCCGCAACACCTTTGTCTTCCACGACCCAAATCAATCGTGCAGGTGCGCAGTCTAAGGCACCCACGCAGCCCTCACGCCTAGATAAGGTAACGCAAAAGGAGCGATCGCCCCAAGCTAGTGCGCCAATAGTAGAGGAAGCTTCCATCCCAAAGTCATAGTCAAAAGGGCCCCAGGTTCCTTTCAACATAACGGAGCAGATGAAAAAGACCAGCCTCAACATCACAATGTATGACGTGCTTACGATTCCTTTCCAACGGAATTTGCTTCAAGATGCGTTGAAAGTCTTCCAAGAATGTCAGGTACCCCAACTGGCACCTACCACTTCTACGAGTTTGTGCCAACCAATGGAGGAATCATAGATGCGCAACGTCAACAACAAGCCCCCCCCCATTTTACATCTCTTTCATCATCGACCAACAGTTGGTGCACAATTGCATGATCGACTCTAGGGCAAGCAGCTCGGTGATGCCAAAGAAGATCGCAGATGTGCTGGGAATTGCATACTCCCCTATTCCAAAGCGAGTAGTGCAGCTTGATGGCACAACAGTTAAGACCGTAGAGGTAATTAGGGATTTGAACCTAACGTTGCATGCATGACCAAGTCTCTCCATTGCACAAGATGTCGTAGTCATCGACTTGCCCCCCTATTTCGCCATTTGCCTCTCTTGAGACTTCACGACTAAGATGGGCGGGTATTTATCATCCGATTGGTCACACATGTTGCTGAGAACTAGGTATGGGACAAAAGTGACCATTAGGGCAGAGCCTATCTTTAAAAGTCACATTGAGCCATATACTCCCAGTCCAGTGGAACAAAACTACGTAATGTTTGATCAAGAGGAGAATCCAATCCTCTATGAAGGTGCGACTCCTCTGGAGGAAACCCCAGACAATTTGCTAGATGAATGGGCACATGAACTCTTTGAGTGTGACCCATATGACAATGTAGAGACTGGCCTAGGCACATATTGCATCATGGAAGATAATCAAGCACTGCCTGAACTTATGAAGGCGCAAGAGAATCTTGAAGGAGTGTGGCAGTTATACTTTGATGGCTCCCGGATTAAGAATGGCGTAGGAGTTGTTGTCACATTGGTCTCGCCCCAAAAAGAAAAATACTTCCACGCCTATAAGCTATAGTTTGCTTGCACGAACAATGCTGCCGAGTATGAGGCGTTGATCCAAGGCCTTCAACTCGCACAGAAGAAGGGAATCAAGGTGTTGCAGACGCTAGGCGATAGCGAGTTGGTTGTGAACCAAGTCAGAGCGCAGAGCATGACAAAGAATGGCTTGATGAAAGCCTACAAGCACAGAGTATGGGATATGATAAAAGATTTTGACGCCTTCAATATCATCTCCATCCCAAGAACGCAAAATGCTGACGTAGACAGGTTGGCAATTGTGGGTGCGCAATATGACATTCCGCGCAACATAATGAAGGAGACTGAACGACTTGTTAAGCTAGTGGTCAGACTAGCAGTCCCCGACAACGCAAAAATTTGGCAGGTGTTCGAGAATGATGATCAAATCATAATTTCCTACAGGATGAGGCAGAGTTTTGTGCCATGAATTAGGTGCAATTGCAAACCCAATATGAAGATCATGTTGTCTAGCTAAAGGGGAACAAGTTGCCAAAGGGGTTAGTCACCCTGGAAAGCATCTTTAACTCCGATGATCAATTCAGAGGAGAAAGGCGCAGCATGATAGCCAAGGAAGAGATCTCTATGCCTATAGCCATTTCAGAAGGAAAGACTCTCAAGGCTGGTAAGGTGTGTTCTTATGCCAAAAATTCAAAACTTCATCAACTCAACAAAGGATATGATGACAGCTTCACATGGAGCTACAAGGATCTCAAAGGCTTCGATCCAGGTATTGCATAACACACAATTGAGCTAGACCCCGGTGCATAGCTTGTGCGCCAAAAGCAGAGGCCTGTCAACCCAAAGCTAGAGCCATTGATGCGCAAGGAGCTCTCTAAGCTGATTGAGGCCAACATCATACTTCCAATTAAACATTTCTTATGGGTCGCCAACTTGGTATCGGTGCAAAAGAAGAACGGGAAGATATGTCTCTACGTGGATTTCAGGGACCTAAACAGGGCTTCCCTAAAAGATCATTATCCTCTGTCGCCCATGGAGCAAATCTTGCAAATGGTCATAGGGGCAGAGAGGTTTTCGTTGCTGGATGGTTACTCCAGCTATCACCAGATCGAGGTGCAAGAGTGCGACCGATATAAAACCGCATTCACCACTAAGTGGGGGACCTATGCATACCAGCGCATGCCCTTTGGTTTAATAAACGTGGGCACAACCTTCCAAAGAGCCATGGATATGGCATTCAAGGAACTCATCAGTAAGATTATCTTGGTATACCTTTGATGATATAACTGTTTTCTCCAAAAGCGTAGAAGATCATTTGCGCCGTCTGGAACTGGTCTTTCAGAATTGTTGAGAGTTTGGGATTTCCTTGAACCCCAGCAAATGTATCTTCGCAATACATGAAGGTGCCCTTCTTGGGCACATTGTTTCAAAATAGGTACTCGTAATTGATCCATAATGAGTCAAAGCTATCTCATCCCCCCCTTCCAAGTCACATGAAGAGTCTCCAGAGTTTCCTAGGGAAAATCAACTTTGTGAGAAGGTTTGTGTTAGGATTCGCTATCTTGGTCAAACCACTCACCATGATGTTAAAGAAGAATGCCACGTTCAGTTGGACGCGTGAGGGCAGGGACAACTTTGAGGCCATCAAACGTGCCATCGCGCAAGTTCCCACCTTGATTAAACCGGACTATGGTAAGGATTCCATCCTTTATGTGTTTGGTGGAGCTGAAGGCATCTCTGTTGTTCTAACGTAGCAAAATAAAGAACAATTGGAGCAACCAATTGTCTTCTTCAGCTAGGCGCTGAAGGATTCTGAGTTGCGCTATAACTTTATTGAGAAGCATACATTCGTAGTTGTGAGAGCGCTGAAGAAATTTAGGCACATGCTCTCCAACAACAAAATCCATCTCATGGTTGCGCACGCAGGAGTCAAAGAATTCTTGCTCAACAAGGACATTAATGAAAAGAGAGCTGGCTGGATCACGAAGGTGATGGAATATGACGTAGACATCCAAGTCACCAAGCTGGGGCGAGGGAAAGGACTCTGTGAGCGGTTGGTAGAAGAGGCAAAGCCAGAGGACGGTGCAGTCTTAGTGCTGCAAGAAGGGAGCGCAGGAACCATGACTAGCTAGGTGCAGGATATGAGAGCCTTCCTCCAGTGTAATGTATATCCACCCGGCCTTGATAAAGCTCAGTGCAAGCATTTCTGTCTGCAGTCCGTTCCCTATGTGCTAATGATGGAGTACTTTTTCGAAAGGATCTCAATGGAGTTCTTCTCAGGTGCGTGGAACCAGAGCAAGCAAGCAGAATTCTTCAAGAATTCCATGATGGCCTAACAGGAGGCCATTACTCACCCAAAACCATAGCTGTGAAAATCATGTGAGCTGGCTACTATTGACCAACTCTGTTCAAAGATGTGTACGCATATGTGCGAGCTTGCAAAAAATGCGCCTTTTTCACAGGCGAGCAGAGGCTTGCAGCCTTACCATTGTGCCCGATTCAAGCTGATCAAGCTTTTGTGCAGTGGGGCCTAGATTTCATAGGCATGATAAATCTGCCATCAAGCAATGGGCACAAGTGGATCTTCACAGCCACTGACTATTTCACAAGGTGGACAGAAGTGGTTATGCTTAAGGAAGCTAATGAGGCGTCCATCCTCAACTTCTACGAAGGCATTGTAACAAGATTTGGTGTCCCTGTCACCATTATCTCCGATAATGCGTTGGCTTTCCTTGGAACCAAGTTAACTGAGTGGTGAGTGCCTCATCAAACTATTACCCTCAAGGTAATGGCTTAGCCAAGTCCACGAACAAGAACTTGATCCATATCATTAAAAGGACTCTGGAAGACAATCAACAAGATTGGCATACAAAGCTCAAGGCTGCGCTTTTGGATGATTGAATCACGCCCAAGAGAGTGTTGGGGAACTCGTCTTTCATGCTAGTATATGGAAGGGAAGCCCGACTCCCATCATCGCTCGAGTTGCCTTCATTGGAACTCGCACACCAGTTGGAATTGCTTGAGAATGATCCGCTTGAAATCAGAATGACTGAGCTAATGGAGCTCAAAGAAACAAGAGCGCAAGCTGTGCACACTATGGAGCTTCAACAAGCCCAGACCAAGAGAGTCTTCGACAAGAAAGCTAGTGCCAGAAGTTTTTAGGTGGGAGACCTAGTGCTAAAATGGGATGCTGACAGAGTGAAGCCCAAAAGACACACTAAGTTCAATGCAATATGGAGTGGCCCATATACCATCATCAGGTCCAAACCATCCAACACCTTCCAGCTTGCTAGAATAAATGTAGAAGAGCTTCCACTTCCAGTCAATGGGATTCATCTCAAGCACTATCCCCATTAAATATTGTATATATTTGTAAATATGTAGATTAAATGCTTTTATTTCCCTAAGGCATGCTTTGCGCACCCCGATTTTAAGAATAGTTTCAATTCCTCCAAGTGCTTGTGCATAGTGTCTTCTTAGTTTAGATTTTCTTCCCTAAGCGCCTTTGGCACAGTTCTCTATTTTGCAAGATGAGCCTCAATTCATTTATAGGCAAAAGGTTCACTCGCAGGTGAAAGAATCAGAAACTTCCGAAGACTCTGTGCCCAATGGATCACTCAAAAGCCATTGGGTTCCCGCTTAGTAGGCAAGTGGCCCGCAAAGGTTGCCAGAAGTGTTGACTTTCTAAGTCAACCCCTGGTCGGTGCAAGACCTCCTAAGGCCTTATATGGGATCAACGCATCGGTGAAGTTTCCAACGCTTCAAAGAGTAGAAGCGCGAACGCTCCTCGTCTGCGCTCGAGCCCAAGTTAGAAGCATAAGTCTGCGCGATGGTACAAGGATGGCTCGCACCAATAGAAGGAACTCAGTGCATATCCTTGTGCAGGAATTGGTGGCGCACAAGCCCAAGGGCGCACGAGTTCAAGAGCATAGGACTCCCAGATTTCGGAGGACCAAGTAAAAGAGGCACGAAAGGGGGATAGTTATAAGACAAAAGGAATGCACTGAAGATTGTCCTCATGCGCGCTCCTATCCAAGGATCTCCCTATGCCTACCTAATGTCATTCCGCGCCCGGCGTAGGGTTCTATGTCTACGCCTCACCATTGCGTAGCACGCAACCTTCTTTCGCAGCTACCAGGTGGTGGCACCATGCTCACTCAAAGAAGAGGTCTTCACAGTTCCTCCCATGAAAAGCACCAGCCTTGCACGTGTCGTGCCTACGCTCCTCTTTTCCAACGAATCCAAAGGAGCTACCCTAAGAGCCCGTCAAAGCGCGACGTGTTAGGTGGTTGCCAGCTTTAATAAAGGTCGTTGGAAGTAGTTGGGAGGCATTGTCAAAATTGAATGCAAAAGCGGCAAACTAACATCGAGATTAGAGTGCACACCACCTTCTGACGTTGTTAGGAAATCTTCCAGTTCCCCATCCACGTGTGCTCAGAAGCGATCTTGCCACTAATCGAATCCAATCATCTGACAGAAGTATGGTCGTCGCACCACCAAAGAATTTAATGCTTCATCCATCGCCCAAGTGGCACTTTTATTGCAAAACCAGCTTGCTCTATAAAAACCCGGTTCTTCCATTGTAAAAGGGTCGACATATTTTTAGTAGCCTCACGTTGCAGAAATTTGCCCTTCATGAGCACTTGTATTGGCTAAGTCCTTGCATGCTAATGAGAATTAAGTTCACCTCTTTTTGCTATTTTGATGATCTGTGTGCTCTTTGTGTTTGTTGATTTCTGTCTGTGGGTAATGTTCGCCCCTATCTTTAATTACTCATCCCTTGCCCCTCCTCATTGAACTCGAATCTCACTTGCTGGTCGCATTCTGTGCACACTCGAGTTTGTGTTGACGCTGTCTGTGGACCGTCTGTCGTCCCTCTCATTGGAGCATTGTGTTCTGGCACCTCATGCACGTAGAGTGACTTGGTGGAAACTGTGTGATATTGCCTTGTTTCCAAGCGCTTGCATTGTGTTTATGGTAGTAGAAGCGCTCGCTCTATTCTAGGTGCATCGCCTTTTACTTTATGCACTCTCTTACCTTCTCTCTCCCTTTTCCTCAGCGAATTATTAGGTTTAGACTAGCGGTAGATTACCTTTCTACTCTTTAGGCCTACATGCTAGTCTTAAACTAGGTGTGCTTAGATTAGAAGGAATCCGGCCTTCTCCGAAGACTCGTCCCAAGGAGCGCAAGGGTCCCACGCCTTGGGGACATTTCCATCATTGCGGCGAAACAACCTATGCTCACGTGCACAGCTGCGCTACAATATTTGTCCGCACCCAACGCTGAATTCTCCTATGCCTTGCGTAGGACCTCCACGCTTAGTGCCCCACCGCAAAGCTTTCCTGCATCACAGAGCATCCACAGGTGCACGTTTCGAACAACAACATAACCCTCTTAGCAAAATAAGGACTTCTGATTTTATCCATACTTCGGAAGCTTTCCACAATCAACTAGGGTATTTCTCTCATGGTGTTGCTATTTTGCTTTTCAGGAGCTATTATTCTTGTTATTTCACTAATACAAGTGATAACTACAAGTCTCACATCTGGATCTGGGTGTCTCAAATGCTTGGGCTTAGCCAAATGAGTCATCAATGGATTCACTATCCATAATATAGACTCAGAATCTGACTATCTTATCATGGACAAACAGTGTGTCACTTCTTCCAAAATATCGAGTAGAATATTTTTTGAATGAGGTGGTTGCTCAAGTTTCTTCCTTGCTCTGTAAAGTTTTATTATTAATTCCATGATTCACAAGCTATGCATCAGATAGTATCTGCAAAATATTAATTATTCTCAACAAACTGGCATGATTACCAACTTTGATGCCATTGTAATGTCTCCTTCCGATTGAAATACCGAATTATGGGATTTGTTAGCAAACCCTTTTTAAGAATATGGGATTCTAAATAAACCTTGAATTTTGAAAATTAAGGATAAGTCTCTTTTAACTTGGAATTTTATAGAAATAATTAAAGTATTTGAACACCCACAGAGAGCAAAATTTTTACTGAAATCAGATTGCAATGCAAATTACAAAACATAATATATTGGTAGAAACCCTAGCCGAAATTATGCATGCAAAATTCAGAATTGTAACCCTAAACTTTTATGCCCACTTGACATTTACAAATAACAAACCCTAAGGGTAGACCCTGTGCTTGTAGGATAGACCATAAAAATGAATTGGTTGGCTGGAAATGGCATCCAAGCTAGCTGATGATGACATCACAAGCTCAAAATAACTGAATGGGAGGTACGGCTAGATGGAGATGATGTATGGATGGCTGAAGAATGTTGCCCTGGCTACCTACAATGTCCAAGAGTCTGAAATGATAGGTTTGAAACCCATGTACTGCTATAGCATCACTGTAGCAATCTTATTTAGGGCTGATATAACTATAACGAATTGATTTAGGACTAAAAATGATGATGTCAACAATGGAGGGATGTATCGCACTGCCCTAGCTAATACGGCTAGTCAGAAACCCTAGCACAAACCTTGGAAGTATCTGAAATTATAAATCTACTTGATGATTCTTCCAATACTAAATTTTGACGGTACCCTGATTTGAAAGCACAATTGTAGTTATTGAATTGAACCACCTTACACGACTAGAGGGTTTTTGTCCTCAAGTCTCCTTATCCACTGGAGGGTTTTCGTCTGCGGAGGCTGAAAGCCGAAGCAGATTTTGAAACTTGCAAAAGTGTAATTGATAATAGGCAAAAGACGATCTCCCTTGAACCTAACAACCCTCTTTATAGTTTTATTTTCACTTTTGCCTTTTCTCGCCCTTTTCTTTTATTTCTAATAATAATAAAGTAATATTAAGTTGTCACTTTTTTATAAAATAAAAAGTAAATCACTTAGACAACTTAAAATATTAACTTTATTATTTTTTCACTTTATTTGAAAAAGGGGACATGACATACAATGTCCTTTTATTACATTTTCTCGTTTCCTCTTATAGCTAGAACTACAAATGAAAATCAATAATACTTACAAGTTCAGTGCCTCTATTTTTCTTTCACACTATTTACAAGTTGAAATTATTACATATCAATGGCTTCCAACAACCAAGTAAGATTTGCATACACATTACAAAGGATTGTAAGAGAAATCGTTTTCAAAATAAATTCCAATGCACTTCCACAAAGTCAAACGAAGGAGGGGCTCGCCTTCTGTCTTTTTGTCATCATTAGGTGGCTGCCCGAGGCACCCCAAAGCCTAAGACTTCCAAATCTAAGCAATAATAGCACCGATAAGCCGAGGTAAGGTAAGTGTAGGTAAAGGGAAAACATTGACAAAAAAGTAGATGGTTCCACTTACCAAACTTCCTTACAACAAAGGTTCGCACTAACACCCAATCCAAAACCACATAAAACCAATTCAAGAACACACATCTATATAAATGTATAAGAGATATAAAGTAGCCACAAGGAATTTCCATCACTTGATTAGATTTTAAAACATTTATTGTGGACGGGACTTGCTACTCTCCACACTATGGGGTGGGAGGAGGACTTTGAAATGTCTTCCCTTATCTAAACCCTTCTCCCTTGCCATGGGACGACTTTGGAAATATATGTTTGCATATTTCCTGAACCCTACGCAATAGAGCCAAGTAGGATGACTTTGGAACATAGTTCTCATGCCCAAACCCTACTCAATGAAGCATAGAATAAATACACAAACTAGGCCTATTTGGGCATTATAGTTCTACAATTACAAGTCAAAAAAAGGGTTGTCAAAACAGCCAACAAAAGTGGAGGGATTGAACATCTACATGCTCCAAAAGAGACTAAAAACCACATGGTGGCCTTAGGCCCAACCATAGCAAACAACAAGAAAAAGAGGGTGAGCCAATTGGCCATATATCCTTTTGAAAGCATACAAACAATAAAGAAGGCAAGAATTCTTTTAAGACAAAAAAATAAATAAACTAATGGGTGAAGTAGAAGGATCTACCTTAGTTCCACCACTTGATACTAAATAAGGAAACCTCCTACTTGTGTCTTGTTACAAACAAACTTGTTCAAAACCAAGCTTTTCATTCTTTTTTTCCAAGTCCTCTCCTTCTTTTCAAGCTCTAACTCCACTCTCCTAATGAAAAATGAAAAAAAAAATCCTTCTAAAGGAAGTCTCTCCTTCCTTTTATAGAAAAAACATTCAAACAATATGGCCAAAGGGAAGGTGACACTTGTCCCTTCCCATTCCTTGGCTCCTTTACTATAAGTCTTCCAATGAATTAACTCTTTTTACAAATCCATGTGGGCAAGCAAGGCTTGCCCATGCTTATTAATTTGTTCTCTTCCTCATGTCATAAATGGTCGGGCTGTCCTAAAGCTTCTTCAACACTCCAAAAAAATAGTCTAAGTCCATCCTGTTGGCCAATTTTGGTCCACATATAAAGCTCTTGCATGGTTTGATGAAGTAGTGGATCAAAGGCGTATAAATGGATCCAACATTAGCAAATAGAGAGGATCCAAGCAAAGTTTTTTAAGGGTCAGCAGCAATGTTCAAGGATAAGCCTGCAAACCAAAAGGCTAAGTGCAAAATCTTTTATTCAGCTAAGTCCTTGTTCATTCTTTCGGACTTTGTGGGGACCAAGTGTTTCTTTTCTCTCGGGCCTTTTTATTTAGCTAAGTTCATGGTTTCTTTCAGGAAAATTGTCCGCACAATTTTTCCGAAGGAATGTTTTCTTTCGGCTAAGTGTTCTCTCTTCGGGATTTTTGTTTCCGACTAAGTGTTGGAATTCTTTCAGACAATTTGTCTGAAAGAAAAGTTCCGAAGAAATTATCTTTTCCAAGCAAAGTGCCCCAAACAATTTCTCCGAAGGGTATTTTCTCGGGGAAATTGGTCCTATACCAAAAAAAGCCAAAGGGTCACTTTCTTTTCAAAGTGGACCATTGCAACTTTTCCGAAGGTATTTAACAAAGGGAAGATGACTCTTTCATCTTTTCTGAAAGAGCCATTTCGTTTTTTTCGAAGGGCACTTCTCGGAGAAAGGGGCACTTTTCAAAAAAAATCCGAAGGTCCATTCAAGTCAAAGCTCAAAGAATAAATTCTTTCAGAAAAATTGTCCGAGTGAATTCTTTTGGAAGAATTGTCTACAAGATATGGTCCATTGCAACTTTTCCGAAGGGTCATTTTCTTTTCTGAATGGACCATTTCAGGAAAGTTGAAGGGCACTTTTCTCAGCAAAGTGGTCCACTTCAAAATTTTCGAAGGGCACTTTCTTTGGAGAAGTGAACCAAAACAAGAATTCCGAAGGGTATCTTTCTTTTGAAGAAATGGTCCATTCAACTTTGCCGAAGGGTCACTTTCTTTTTAAAGTGGACCATTGCAACTTTTTCGAAGGTATTTTTCAAAGGAAAATGAACCGTTGCAATTTTGCCGAAGGCTCATTTCAAAGCTTCAAAGGACCATTTCAAAATTCCCGAAGGGTATTTTTCCTTTCGGGAAGGTCACTTTTCAAAAGTCCAAAGGGTATCTTTCCCTTCAAAAAGTCCTTTTCAACAAAGCTGGAGGGTTATTTCTTTAAATTCCTTTGGTATATATGTCCGAAGGAATTGTTCAAATCAAAAAGTCCGAAAAAATAGTCGTTGGGATTCAAATATCCTGTGACAGGCCCGCAAACATCAAAATCTAGCCCCAACAAGTAGCCGTTTGAATTTGAAATCCTGAGACGTTCTTGCAAACGTCAAAGATGGGTCTCATCAAGTAGCCAACCTCAAAAATAAAAGCAGAATGGGCCCCTGTTGAGAGAGCAAATTGGAACAAACTCACAGGTGACATGACGGATATAGGCGGTTACATTCAGAGCATTGAGGACAAGCTGAAAGGACTTGAGGAACAAGAGGGCCAACCTCGCCAACCTTTTGTGCCTACATATACACCACCTCGACCTTCTTATATGCCATTTGTTCCTCCTCAAGTGACCATTTCAAGTGCTTCTTTGAATGTTCCAAGTCCTTCATATGTTCCTTAGACCTTTCCTTCTTGGAAATCTATTCAAAGGAGCTATCAAAAAAATGAAGAGCTTGTTGTTGAACAGCCTACCACTGAGATCCAAGGCTCCTTTCTTCCCCAAGAACCCCTTATGAAATCCTTCAAGGTTCCAAGCTGGAACCAAGTGGTAAAGTCATGGAGTGGGCAAAAGAAGGCAGATCTGGAATTAAGAGTCCAAGACAAAGAAGGAGATGAACCCCTACAAACCTCCATCATCCCTCTTCAAGAGCCTTCTTCTATTCCTAACCAACTTAAGGAGGAGCTATTTCAAGAGAACATAGCAGAACAAATCAGAGAGTTAGAAGTGAAGACAAAGAAAGAAGAGGAAAAGCAGAATCAGGTCAAAAGAGAGCCTCTATCTTTCCCATCTTGGAAATCCATTCAGATCAGTTTGCAAAAGAAGGAAAAGGTGGTGATTCCTGAAGTTAGACAAGAGACTTTGCAGCCTCCACTCCTTTCCCCTCAAATCCCAAAGCCTTTCCTTCATGGAGAGCCTTTCAAGAGGCAAAGAATCAGGAAGAGGAGGTGAAGGTGATTCAATTAGAGCAACTTCAAGAACAAAATCAGGAACCTATGGTAGCTTCCCTAAACCTTTCTCACCTTGTTGAGTATTTTCAAGAATCTATTATGCCAATCTTTGAGAAAAAGCCTCTCCTCTGTGAGGAAAACCAAGAAGATGCGTCCAAAGAGGCTGAGGAAGAGGATGTCATGAGTAACTATGAGGAAGAAATCACCATAAGCCCCCTCTTGGTAAACAAAAAAATCAACTCAGCGTTCTTGAACAAAGGAGAACATATTGAAGACTCTTTTGTAGTTGTGCATGAAATAGACTGCACTATTGAGGATGCAAAGTTACCACTTTATGTTTAAAATGAGGGGGTCGGGGCTATTAATTCCTTGGATGAACTGCCACGTTATAAAAAGGATGAGGAAATGAATGAAATAGCTTGATCAAACTGATGAACTTGTGGAGCAGCCAGAGGTTACCAATCAGTCGAAAGGCTCATTTGAGGACTTGTTGGAGATCTTGAGAGCTGGCTATTTTCTTCTCCAAGGCAACTATGGTTTGGTTGCATCCAAGGAGAGCAACCTTGTCAAGCAGATCAAAGGGGATGGAGTGGGCAGTGTTTCAACTCTGCCACCTCAAGAGTTCATTGCAAACATGGACTTGTTTCAGGGCTTCGAAATGGGCCATCAACACCTTGAGGAACCTAAAAACATGAAATAAAGAACAAGCCCAGTCCTACTGAGGACACCTTAGAAATCAAAGAGGTATGTCTTGTTAAGCCACCATTGGAGGTTGCAGTTAAGGAGCCATATGAAGAGTTTGAGACTGTCTGAATTCACATAGCTGACCTAGTTGGAGCTGCCTGGTTCTCATTGAGCATAATGACAAAGAAGCTGACAGTTGCAACAAAGAAGCAGGCATCAAGACCAAGGGTCAAGAAGCTACATGCCTTATTCAAATCCTTATCTCATGATGCAAGAAAAGTATCAAAATTTCCTTTTGACCCAAGAGGAAAGGGTACACAGTTTTAGGGTGTATATATTAGATTAGTTTTGTTCAAATTCCTCCAAGTGTTGTTTCAGGCACATTTGTTTGTTGTCTTTGTTTTGTTCTAGGCTAGTTTCCTTTCAATAAGTTCCTTGTGCACATTTCCTTTTTGTTCTGTTTTTCCTTTTCCAAGTGCCTTGGGCACTTTGTTTTGTGTTGTCCATGTTGCTTCCAGAGGAAGTTCCAGAAAGGGTCAACCTTGTATCCAGTTTTAGACCAGCCCAGTTGCAGAGGCTAATGACTACATGCCCAATGGACTAGACAAGGCAAGTGATCTGGTTCTCAAGCATTTAGGCATGCTTCCCTGAGAGTCGCCAAAGACGTTGGCAATTTTGGCCCACATATAAAGCTCTTGCATGGTTTGATGAAGCAGGGATCAAAGGCGTAGAAATGGATCCAACATTTGCAAATAGAGAGGATCCAAACAAAGTTTTTCAAGGGTCGAAAACAGTGTTCAAGGATAAGCCTGCAAGCCAAAGGGCTAAGTGCAAAATCTTTTATTCAGCTAAGTCCTTGTTCATTATTTCAGACTTTGTGGGGACTAAGTGTTTCTTTTCTCTCAGCCTTTTTATTGAGCTAAGTTTCATGGTTTCTTTCAGGAAAATTGTTCGCACAATTTTCCCGAAGGAATGTTTTCTTTCGGCTAAGTGTTCTCTCTTCAGGATTTTTGTTTCCGACTAAGTGTTGGAATTCTTTCGGACAATTTGTCAGAAAGAAAAGTTCCAAAGAAATTATTTTTTCCAGGCAAAGTGCCCCAAACAATTTCTCCTAAGGGTATTTTCTCGGGGAAATTAGTCCTATACAAAAAAAAGCTAAAGGGTCACTTTCTTTTCAATGTGGACCATTGCAACTTTTCCAAAGGTATTTTTCAAAGGGAAAAGGACTCTATCATCTTTTCCGAAAGATCCATTTTGTTTTTTTTGAAGGGCACTTCTTAGAGAAAGGGGCTCTTTTCAAAAAAAATCCGAAGGTCCATTCAAGTCAAAGGTCAAAGAATAAATTCTTTCGAGAAAATTGTCCGAGTGAATTCTTTTAGAAGAATTGTCCGCAAGATATGGTCCATTGCAACTTTTTCGAAGGGTCATTTTCTTCTCCGAATGGACCATTTTAGGGAAGCCGAAAGGCATTTTTCTCGGCAAAGTGGTCCACTTCAAAATTTCCGAAGGGCACTTTCTTTGGAGAAGTGGATCAAAACAAGAATTCCGAAGGGTATCTTTCTTTTGAAGAAATGGTCCATTTCAACTTTGCCGAAGGGTTAGTTTCTTTTTAAAGTTGACCATTGCAACTTTTCCGAAGGTATTTTTCAAAGGGAAATGGACCGTTGCAATTTTGCCAAAGGCTCATTTCAAAGCTTCAAAGGACCATTTCAAAATTCCCGAAGGGTATTTTTCCTTTCGGGAAGGTCACTTTTTAAAAGTCCGAAGGGTATCTTTCCCTTTTGAAAGTCCTTTTCAACAAAACTGGAGGGTCATTTCTTTAAATTTCTTCGGACAAAATGTCCGAAGGAATTGTTCAAAGCAAAAAGTCCAAAAAAATAGCCGTTGGGATTCAAATATCCCGTTACGGGTCTGCAAACATCAAAATCTAGCCCCAACAAGTAGCCATTTGAATTTGAAATCCTGAGACATTCCTGTAGACGTCAAAGATGGGTCTCGTCAAGTAGCCATTTGCATTCAAAAGAGGTCAAAGGGAGTCAGCGAATCTCAAGGGCAAAAGTGTACATGACAGGTGTCAAGGACGCATTCATTTGGCAGAAGATCGACGACTTGTAGACATCCATGTCAGGTAGATCGACAGTGTGAATCAAGGATCCGAGTTAGTTTCTAATGACCAATCAAAACAAAGGAAAGCCCAAGCAATTGGCAGGAGCTGATAGGTGCGAATTAATGGAGAATCCTTTGTCCTTCGATATGGCTCTCACCTTCAACAAGCGACCGCTCGATCAGAGGCAACATGGCTAGGTCTTGATTCAGAGAATGAGGATTTCGTCCTTTTTCAGGCAGGACATGCAAAGGCAAAAGGGGCACGCCATGTTTTAATTGCAAGGATCGACTCATTCACGTTAGGCGGGAACATGCAGCTACTCGCGACATGGCTCTCTCAGCTCCAATCAAGGGAGGCTTGAATGCACAAGGGGCTCAAGGAGATTTGCGGTGATCTTGGACGGCTCATCTCATGGTCAAGGCAGTTGCAAGGACATAGTGGTGGTTGCAGCCATTTATGACCACTCTCCGTTTTCTCACGCAAGCCCTTTCTTTCTCTCTTCCCTTTCTCTATATATATCTCATGTTTTTTGTATTTAAGGGGTTCCTAGTTTTTAGACTTTTTCATCTCTCTAGGAGACGGGACACTATTAGAGATATTGCAAAATATGCTTAGCTTGATTAGGCTCGACCCTGTCAAGCATTTGTAAGAACTACCTCTTGATGCAATAAAGGATTTTCTTTGCCTGTCTCTTGCCTTGGATTTGTGTCTATTGAGTTGCGCACTATGGCATTGTATGAAGGATAATCTTCCTCGTCCATGGTCCTCCTTTCTGACCTTGTTTAGGGAGTTTTTCAACACTGTTTGCAGGTCTGGTTGAGTGCTCTTTCCGCCATTGATGTGAACTTTCAGTGAATCGTAGAACTCCTCTTTGTTTGCATTCATTGCTCCCTGAACCTCCTCCATGAAATATTAATGCAACCAGCTTGATCTTGAGATTGTGTAAGTCAGTATTGTCCTCTGTAGAATTAGTGTGAGTTCAAGCTTATGGGAGTTTACCATTTTATTTTGGTGCATCGTCTGGTTAGCTTTCTAAGGAGCCCTTATCCCCCTCTCCACCTCTTTTCTAAGTAGAAACATTAGTTTTAAGTGATTTACCAAAAGGAAGTCGGCCTTCTCCGGACGTTCAACCTCACTACAGGATACCCACACCCTGAGGTTGCTCCAATATTGTAGCTGGGAGTGAGAGAGCTTGAAAAACTCTCCCACAAGGTTGCAATTCTATGCTACAACACATCCCTTTGGTCAAAAGGGACTTAAATACACCTACCAACATCTAGATATCACTTTTCACCAACTTGAAAACATGGGTCTAATTTTCCTAGTCCGAGTTTTTAGTTAAGGGAAACTAAAGTTGGTTTCTTATTTACCTTTGACTTGAAATAAGGTTAAAGTAATTTATAAGGTGTGGCAAGGGGGGTATGAATACTATCAGGAAGGTCGAAAAAGCCAAAACTCAAAACTAGGTTATAAGGTGGAACTTTGATTGAATTTGAATTATAGGTGTCATGTAGGACACTACGCTTCTAATACCATTGGTGCACCCATGCTTGGCATAGTCCCAATTCCCTCGCTTGGCAGCCTGTCACCTGTGCATCATTTCACCCATAAAATTTCACTACCCTAGATATCCGAAACGACTGAATATAAATGTTCAAGTAGTATTTATCAGCACATAATGCATTTGTAAAAAGCATCACAAAGCACAACAACTCAATAATCATGAGGTAATGTCAATGTCCTAACATCCAAATATTTGTATATCCAAATAATATGCTAAATAAGTATTAGTTTTAATAGCAAGATAATACAATAAGCATCACAATTAACAACTGAAATCATCTACAACTAGAAGCTAGATAATACTTATGTAAGAAAACTAACATCACATACATAAAGTACATTGCCTTAGTCATAATATAACAGTATCTCATGCATCAAATAATATAAATAATGTCTCATTTGGACATAAGCAAGATAATGAAAAATCCAAAAACTAGCACCATGAAAATTGGGCCTCACAATTTTCCCCATGGAGCTCATCCAATAGATAATTAGTCTTGAGCATTGGGAATTTGTTCTTCCTGGGAAAGACTACATGTTTGGCATACAAGCTCTTGATAGGAACAATAATTCCCATCTCCAATAATTCTTGTACCATCCGCTTAATCTTTGATTTTTGAAAGTGCCCATACCTACAGCCTACAAGGACAACCCACTGTAGGCCCCTTTGTAGAATTTAGCTCAATTATATGCTCTAAAATCCCCTATCTGGTGGAAGACTCTTTGGAAACTCTTGGAAAACTCCATAATATTTATGCATGATATTTTAAATTCCTAGGATTTGAGATTGTTGATAAGAGAAGTTGGCATACATGTAGTAGAAAAGAGCCACAAAGCCAAAATGACCTTTTTTTAAAGTTTTAGCCATCTGATTAGAGTAAACAACCTTGATTTTCTTTGGGGTTAAGAATTTAATGGTGAACTCATGACCTCCTTACTTGAAGGAATACACCATTGGACACCCACAATAAACATCCACCCTGCCAACATCCACCACGTAAAATTCATCCTTGAGAGTGTAATCAACTTTTGTGAGCTCAACATTGTGCACCGTAGCTACAAAGTCAATGTTCAGATGGATTGGGACTCAGACTAGGAAGCTTTAAGATGTATCCACATGAAGGCCTAACCTACGGTTTTGTTTCTTGTCTAAAATATTAAGGGTGGTTTTGGGATCTACCATGACCAAGACCCGGGTATTTTTTATATGGGCAAAAAAATTGAATGTATCAAGGCGGTCTAAGTGAATCATTGTAGTCATTGACGCTGAGGGTTCCCTTGTCTTTGTTGTAGGTGGGGATTGTCTTCAAGTTCATTCTTAGTATCGAGTTGCTCAAGAATTTCTTCAATATGGGGTTCAAACTCTAATTCGGATGGATAAATTTATTTGGCTATGTGTAGATCTTTTGAGTTGCAAGAATGAGCCTTACTCCATTCACACACTTATAACAAGAGTTTGCAACAGAGGCATCAAGATTTGGGTTTGACAAAAAGCTAGCATTTTTAAAAATAAGTGTACTTAAACTTTCCTTCTTCCCTTCCCTTTGTATCAAATGCAAAGGGTTTCTTAGTAGTTCTTAAAACTCTCTTCCTAAGGGCCTTAATATTTTTCTTCCCTTCTAGCTACAATAATAACTTTTTAAGGGAGTGGCTTAAATAATCTTATCTCTGTTCCAATGTCCACTCATAGATTGGAAATATAAATATTTCTCACCAAATTTGAAGAAAACTTGGACTTGGACACCAAAACTTGAAATTTTTGCATGTAGTCCTCCATGATTGTATCATTCTAAAGCAATGACATAAGTTGGGTATCTTATGGTTCATCCCAAATGTGATATTCCCTCTTGGTCAAAGCTTCAGAAAAATAAAAAAAGTTTCCTTCGGGATTCATAAAAACCCATCTCTTTCAATGTGTGGGCAACACCATCCAAATGTTGCATGGCCATAGTCATCTTGTCATATGTCCTTTTTATCTTCTGCGCGCTAAAGGCCAATCTAAGCTTGCTCAGCCATATGTGGACCTCTATCACATTTCCAATGTTATATGGTAGGATCTTCATTTGTAGGTTGAAAGAGGGTCAATGTGATATTTCTTCCTCATCCTCTTCCATGTTTGGTAGAACAAGGTCAAGTTCACCCTAGGGGTTGATATTCTCCTCCTCATGATCAATAGTGGTGCTCCAATGGTTTGAATACTCAGGGTTTTATTCTCTTCGCATTTTCCAAAGGACTAGATCTCCCTTTGAACCTTATTGGTGAACTTAGCAAAATAACTCCTTTAACTCATCCTTGGTCACAACTTTGAGTTGTTTCTTGGATAAACACCCCATGGGAAATAACATGATATCAGAGCTAGGGTAGGAGCCTTGATGACCAAATTTCAGCTCAAGGTGGGGGGTTGGAGAAAATGAGCCACACTTGAATTGTAACAAGGAGCCTACTCAAAAGTCCCGGTCACAAATGAATCGGTAAGTCAAGTGGTAGAGCACCCAAGCATTCACAAGGTAGGTCCTAGGTTCAAATCCTAGCTAGTGCGTGGAAAATAACATGGTATTAGAGCCAAGATAGGAGCCTTGAGCACCAATGTGTGGCTACAGGGGGGAAAGGGGGTGATATTGAATAAAATGAGCCACACCCAAACCGTAACAAGGAGCCTACCAAAATGCCCTAGACAAAAGGGCCCATAATTTAAGTGGTAAAGCACCTAATCATGCACAAAGGAGGTCCTAGGTTCGAGTTCTAGCTAGTCCATGGAAAATAACATGGTATCAGAGCCAAGCTAGGAGCTGTGAGCACCAAAGTGTGTCTCTAGGGGAGGGGGGGGTGACGTGCAGGGTTGGAGAAAATGAGCCATACCCAAACCATAATAAGGAGCCTACATAAAGCTAGTTATAAAAGAATTTTTGGCTCGGGAATTATCTTGTCGCTCAAATTGAATCCTAATTGTAAAGAATGTTGAGTGAGAAAGAATAATCATAGGAGAAAGGGCTGGAAGAGGTATATTGTTGAGGAATTCCAGTGCATTATTACACCTAGCCCAAATTATCGTAGACAAACCTGCATTGGTAAATAGACACTAGATAGAAAGGTTGGAGATTTTGAAGGTGAAAGTAAGGTGCAAAAGAGGTCAAGGGAAGATATTAAAGGAGTCAAAAGGGGTGGGGACACCAAAAAAATCTATCAAGCAACGTACTGAAATGAAAAAAGAACAAGAGAAGAAACCCAACACTTGGGTTATGTTAAAAAGGGTGATTGGAGTGTATTTTCATTCCAAAAAGGGTGCAACAAAAGACAAAATAATGGTTAAAATGAGCTGTTCATTTGAAATTAATATAGTAGAAGTAACTGCTATCAAGAGGAAGGAGATGCACTTGATGAGTGCACGATGATGGGGGAACATTATGCAATAGATACCATGGATGGAGATTTGGGTTTGGAAGAACTCCTATGAAGATGTCGGAGAACAAGGATTGCATGAATGGAGATGGAGAAGCTTAAGATCCTCAACATGTTGCAAAAATTACTTTCATGGAGCATGAAGCTGAATGTGAAAGGATGGTAGAAGAGAAAGATGGAAAAGAGTATTTTTCCATAGAGATTGAAGTAGAACTATTTTATGCATCTAGACACAACATAGTGTAAAGCATATTTCAAAAACTCGTATTTGGAGATTACTCGGCAACCCAAAATTTTGACTTGTACTTGAGAGTTTCTTGGCAATTACTCAGCATTAATCAGAAACATTATTGCTACTTAAAAAAATATATGAATTCATAAAATAAACTTAAATAACATGTAAAACATTATTAAATGACATGAGACTGAATGCAGAGAATGTGTAAGTATATTTTATTTAATTTTTGGCCAAAAAAGAGTACAAACTACAATGCTCATAGAGCTATAGAATATAGTGACTAATATGAAATGTCAATCACTACTCGTGTTACACTTTGAAAACCCTAGCTCGACTGTCACAATGACTGTATTCATAGAGAAAAAGCAGAAAACGGAGGATTTTTGGAATAATTGTCTTTTTTCATTATGGGCTTTTTATTCTTTCATTGGGCAAGTTTCACTGAGCAATTGCAGGTATTACTCGGCAAAAATCACTGATTAATTGGCATAAATTGTCTTGCGATTTTCCTAAAGATCTATCATTTTTCTGTCAACTCGCGAGTAATCGCCAAGTTTTAGCGATTTTTGAATATGTGATGTAAAGAGGTATATTATGCCCTTAGGCCTATAGTTTATCATAGTGTATGAGTGGTTGTATTGTATTTAGATTAGTTAAGTTGTCATTATGTAATTAGGGTTTCCTAGGGCTTTCTTCCCATTGAGTATAAGTTTTGTCTCTCTTACCATTTTTACTCGCTCTCTAATATAGTGTTGTGATTGACCTCATGTGTTTCTTATGAGCCGGATTTGCAGGTGTGAAAACCATCTTTGGGCATGCAGGTACCACCATTGTTTTCTATTATATTTTCAAGTTTAGCTTTCATTTTGTAGATTTGTCCTATTGGAATGCTGCAAGTGGTATTAGACTTTCTTTGTAGTTTTGAGTGTTTATCCCTATCATGCATGCATGGGTTGCCAAACACAACTCCACATAAATCAAGGGATACCAAGTCACACTCTGCCTCATCCATGGAAAATCTGATTATGCATCCTCATGTGTACATCCCAATGGGTATGAATGTGTGCGATCATTAGCCCCCTAACCAGATTTTGCTCCAACTCTTTGGAAATCAAGTTTGCTTGTGAACCATAACCAAAGAGTGCATCTACCTTAGTCTCCTTGATTTGAATCTTGATGTGTAAGAGATTCCTGTATTCTTTCCTATTGGCGTGTTTGTTCCCCATGCCAACTACCTTTTGCTTGGTAGTGCATGCCACCTTCTCATCTGCATCGCAACTACACTCAACTTTTTTGCCATCCACCAACGCTGTCATATTCATCTTTGGTTTCTCTTTCTTGCAACTCTTTGGATGAAACTTTGGATCTAGGTTCCAACACTTATCTCCAGTAATGTACACCTACATTACATTGTTTGCAATCATTTTTTGGGTCCTAACTACCTGGTTGCTCCTTCCTACCCATCTCAAGGTATTGGGCTTGCACACTATAATCATTTACGCTCTTTGATTTGAATTTTGAAGTGTATAAATTGCCTCAGGTGATTATGAAGTCCTCTTAAATACTTGATGAGTATGTGTATCGTTTGGAGAAATGCTCAAAACATCAGCTTGCCTTCAAAACTTGTGGGCTAATCTTGCACACTTTGCCCTTGTGTTTTTTGGAAATATTTCCACTTCATGAGATCCTCCTCCACATGGCATATGGGTAGAATTGCTTGTTAAACAACTCCTTGAAAGTCCCCCACTATGTGACCCGTGGCTCAATGTTCAGTTTGAAGCCATCTACATAACTCCCCAGCCATATTAGAGCATGATTGAGCATCTTCAACCATGTAAAATAGATATTTTGCTCCTCGTTCACACCATGGACGTTGAAATAGACTTCCAACTACTTAAGCCAATGGTTCAAATTTGCCCATGGTACAGATTTGCCAAGTCTGATGAGACTCACCTAGTCTTGGTGAGTCTCACCAGACTTGCTGAGCCATGATGAGTCATCGGCAGGTCTGGTTCCGTGAGCCCACTCAACTTGATTTTCTTAGTGACATGACCAGAATCACAATTCTAGGCGAGTGCAACCCGCGTCCTTCTACTATGCTTCAGCTTTTGAACCCCTAACAATATAGATGGGCTTAGCCACAGGGCTTCTCGGCTCAAAATTATTCCACAGCTTCCGACAGCTGTCAACATGCAACAGTTCATGGACATGCATGCACACAAAATCAAATCAATATGAACATCTTTGGACATACACATTCCAAAAGTTTTGCTAATCAATTTCTTTTATCATGCATACCTTGTACTCAACTTTTTCTCACTCATCGCTGAGGAAAGATGGAATAATACCAAATGTGAGCTTCTTTTGGAATGATGTAACATCTATGTATTAACATTTTATCCCAATGAGTATTCTCTGTTCACATGTCAATTCCAATGGTACTTATTGAATGTAGGTGAGGATGTATTAAAACAAAGAACAATTGAGTTTTTAAACTGATTCATAATTCTGCATGCAGAATGCTCACTTTTTGGAGGCTAATTCAGCACTATGTAAAGTAATTGCAAATGACACGTTTTATATTATCAGGTATGATCTTACCATCAACTTAGTCTTGGGTTATTATTTCTTATTATGAACATTTTAAGTCTTTGACCCATATTCTGAACTTCTTGAGTCTAAAAGAAATATGATCTTTATGGTTACAATGGGGGATACAGATGCTGTGTTAGAGGCTCTCTTCTTGAAGTTAATGAGAGACTTATTAAGAGACCTGAGCTACTAAACAGATCTGTAAGTTCAAATAGTTTCTGCATTGCATTAAGTATATGCTTTGTAGGAAATAGAATGTGTTATTTGTTGAAATAAGTCATCCTCCAGATTTTTTTGGATGCCTAAAATGGCAAATAGATGTCCATGGTGTGTTCAAAAGAAAGGGGAAACAACAAATTGCAAAATGATTACAATGATAGATTTATTCAGAAAAAATACAAAAGAAATGTATCAAATGCAAAAATAAGTTTACAAATAGATGGATCACATAAGACGAGAATGCGAATTTGAATTCAGCCTAGTCTTTTGCAAATCAGCATAAATGAAGTGATACCTTGTCAATGGCAGTTTAACTAAGCAAATTATTCGACTAAGGAATATGGCAGGGCCAAAACGGGTATTAGATATTATCATGAATCTCTTTCTTGTAATATATCATTCTTTTCTTGAAACAATGAAGAACCATTACAAGTTTTTTCCTACCTCTAGAATCGCCTTTAGACTAATTTAAGCATAATTTGGGTAGGCTCTTGGTCACAATGAAAATTAGTCTTATCAGAGCTGCCAAATACCTGTCAAGAAACAGTCCCAAATAATCATTTATTCTTTATGTTAAGAAACATTGACACATTAAAAAGAGATTTAAACATTTAAAACTAACTAATGTGAATTCAATCACCAAAACCATAATTCTTATTGCCCATCTTCAGTTTGATTTATCCCATAAGATTGATTGAGATTTTATAAATATGCTAACTAATAATGGGACGGACAAAAAACAAAGGAAGTAGAGTATATGCATGTAATCCGTCTGTTAGGGGGTTGTGATGTACAGTGATCTGATTATTGGGCTAAGTATGGGTCTGGTCTTATGTACAGGCTTCTAGTGAAGGATATATTGCTATTATGATGCCAAAGGCTGAAGATTGGCTCAAATCAAAGAATTCTTTGCTAAGTCAAAAAGAGTATAAAAGTCGTCGAGGCTTGAGCTAGACTTTTAATCCTAATGCTGATTTACTATCATAATTTCTCAATGCATTTATTAAAATAAGTGTTTCTATTGTAATATGACCGCTAAAAATCTACTGCTTTCGGAAGTACTTGATTGAACTACAATATATTTCATTTAGCATGTTTCTAGAGGTAGTTGGATATCACATCTTAAAAAGACTGATTAAAATGGTTTTATAATTGAATGGTAGCTCTTCGCTCCATAAGAAAATTGAGCATTAATCTATAATAGTTTTGAAGCACATAAAAAAGGTCTAAGCTCACAGTAGAAGAACCAAGATAAAATCATTATTATTCTCTCAAAATTTAAATACCCTTTTTTGAAGTAGCCAATGCTAGTCTGGAAAGTAAACCACGACCTATGTCTCAAAATATTTAAAAAACCGATAGTGAGCCAAATGAGCCTCCTAGAATCCAATTTAAGAAGTCTTTCTTAGTTAACTCAGTTTGCAATCAAGAGATTGCAGATATAACGAATGCTTTAAAAGAAGTTGCATGTGAAAGTTTACCTCAAAATACAACCATTTCCCAACCATCTGCTAATCCTCCCCTTTTCCAAAACCTTTTATACTCATAAATATCTTACAAGTATCCTCCAACCTCACACAATTTATTCTCAACCTCAACTACATGTTTCGTTACCCTCCATATCAAACATAGCTAATGCCACTCCTACACCTACTATTCTTATGCCAATTCCCTAGACAAGTCCCTTTCCATATACAATGAAGTCCCTTTCCATATACAATGCTTCGTTGCTAATACCATAATCTCTTATCTCTGAATATCTCATTATCACTTCCCCCACTTTTATATTCTTCAATCAAAATTACTTTAAAATCACCACCCTTTCAAAATTAAGAAATTGCTGTCATTATGATATGCAATACAAATTGAAAACTTTTCTTAGGGGTTACAAAAATCAAATAGTAATATGATCACTTTTGATGATATTCTTCTTTAATCTTTTGTTTATGAAATTCTTTATCACCTTTCTCCTACAAGCTTTGTTGTACCAATTTGAATTGTACAGTGGAAAAGGAGATCCCTCACATCACATCAATATCTTTTGTCTATTGGTTAGACTTTCTTTATGATGATAAATTATTAGCTACAACTATTTCCTATAAGCATAAAAGACTATGCCCTTGATTGGTTTTATGATCTTCCAAGTGGATCTATTCATTGTTTCAAAATTCGTGTAGATGATTTCTTGGTTCAATTTTGTATTAACATTGATAGGAAAGTTACATTTGCTAAATTAGCTTAAATTAGGTAAGACATTGATGAAAATATTGGTGATTATGTACTTAGATTCAAAATAGTTGTTAAGAAAATAAGTTATGAGTCATAAGATAATGAACTTGAAAGTCTTTTGTTGATGGTTTGCTTCCAATTATTAAAAAGAAAGTTGTTTTTAATTCTTACCATTCTTTTGATGAGCTTTATAAGGTTGGTAAAAATTTAAAATCAAACTTATTGATGCAAATGTTCTTGAATATAGATCTAATGTCTCATCTTCTAATTCTTTGGTTTTTCAAAACAAGCCAAGAGTGGCTCTAAGAACGTAGTCAATGTTATAGAACAACCATTTTAGAAGGTTATTTTAGTCCAACAAAGAAAAATGAGACAATCTACTAGGGTTAATGAGATTCCAAAACTTTGAAGAGATTACTTGATTATGACATGACCACTTTATCTCAAGTGAGACACATATACACTTCAAAAAGTTTTCCAAAAGATTTTTATCCAAATATAATTTGTGACTATCAAAGAGTCCAAGGGCATTCAACAAATATATACATTGCATTGAAGCACGAGATTCAAGATTTAATTGAGAGCGATCAAATTCAACTAGAAAGACTAAACTATGTTACAAACAATGTGAACAAATTAGTGGTTCCTCCCAATCAACATCCAAATTACAACTAGGGGTAAGAAAACAATGAAAACATGAACATGATTGATTTTTTATAAAAAGAGCTAAGTGGCATTTGATTATAAATCTCATCCAATCATTAACTTCATAGGTGTGGTTGAATCAAGTGAAAAGACTGAGGGCCCACTCCAAATTGTATTCGATGAAAGTGAAGTTCCGAGTAATAGCTCTGATAATAGTCATTTTTTTCATCAAGGCTTTTATAAATGGTAAATGGTAAAGAAAATGATGGCATAATGGTTCAACTTTGAAAAATTTGCACTGATGAGTTTCTTTGTAGTGTTTTTTTGTGAAAATGATTTTGCATTTTTAGAAACAATAACTGAGAGCGATAATGATATGGAAAATCAAGTTTTACGTTGAATAATGTTTTTTTATTCAAATGGGTCCAAAGGAGCTTCAAAGCCTATTCAACATAGTGCTTAGTGATGGACCATACGACTTGCTACTTGGAAGATCTTGGATACTGTTGACGCTGTGGATTGCACCTTATGTCATCACCCAATGCAAGCAACACAATGCTTTCCAACTTTCCAAGTTGGATGGTGAAGAGCTACATATCCCAGTCAACGGGATATATCTTAAGCATTGTCACTAGCTTTCTTTTGTCATGTACATAGTTTTCTTGTTTTTCTTTGTTTTCCTTGAGTGTTGTTATGCATGTGTGTAGTGTTTTTAGCCTTTGCGTGTGTTTTCCTTATTGTTTGGGGTAAAATCTTTGTTGGTTCTTAGGTCTTTAGAAGGTTGTTGCCAAATTTTCAAGCTATATCCTGACTCCATGCCCAATGGAATTTTAGGCCACCAGTCTTCTCAAGCATAGCAGACATGCTTCCCCTGTGAATCGCCAAATGTGTTGACTAATTTCTAGTTCTGCAGGCCAAATTGGGCACCCCCCTTTTTTTTATTGCGAGCCATTCAATCCATGTTCTGGCTAGTTCATCTCTTAGCTGTTTTGTGCAAAATTCTCCTTGTCAAACCATTTTCCATGAAAAAACTAAGTGTTTTCCTCTTTTGTTTACCAAGCGCATTTCGGGTTTGATGGGTGACTTGTAGAAAATTTATAAGTAAAGCCACTTGCAAACCTCAAGTTGATCTTGGATGCTTCAAAAGACAAGTGAATTACTTCAGAGGACTTTTTGTTGGCAAAATGGACCAAATGGAAAAGCCGAAGGGTTGTTTGCAGGATTCCCGAAGGGTATGTACCTTTGCGGAGGGCACTTAGGTGGCAAATGGGACCTTCACAGTTTTTTCGAAGGGCAACTTTGGAGGCCAAGGAGCCCTTGCGGGGGGCAAGCGATGGACAAAGTGGATTTTTTTCAAAAGTCCGAAGGGTAACTTTGGGCTTGAATTGCCCTTGCGGAGGGCAGCTGGTTGTAGCAAAGGGGTAAGACAGAAAACTCGAAAGGAACTTGTTCTTCAGAAAAAAGTGACAGCCAAAAGAGAATTCCTTTGGACTTTTTGTCCGAAGGAAAACTAGAGAAGAGAGGTCAAAGAAGAATTCCTTTGGACAAAATATCCAAAGGAATTCCTTCAGAGATTTTGTCCGATGAAATTCGACAGTCACAAAAAGTCCAAAAAAATTCAAAAGATCAAAAGTCCAAAGGGTAGGTGTCTTTGCGGGGGGCACTTGGCTTTGAAAGAGGACCATTTCAATCTTTTTGAAGGGTCACTTTCCCTTTGGAAAAGTTCATTTGCAAAAATGCCAAAGGAATTGTCCTAGTGGGTGACGGGCCCGTGGATGTCAAATTCAGGGTAGTAAGCTAGTCGTTGGGATTGAAATGTCTGATGACGGGCCCGTGAACGTCAAATTCAGGGCAGTAAGCTAGCTGTCGGGATTGAAATGTCCGATGACGGGCCTGTGAATGTCAAATTCAGGGTAGTAAGCTAGTCGTTGGGATTCAAATGCCCGATGATGGGCCCGTGAATGTCAAATTCAGGAAAGTAAGCTAGCCGTTGGAAAAAATCAAATGAGATTTCCTTCAGACATTTTGTCTGAAGGAACTCAAAAAAGGAAGCCCGAAGGCCTGCCAAAGTTAAGTCAAAAGTGCAAGCCCAAGGAAGAATTCCTTCGGACTTTTTATCCGAAAGAATAAAAGCCCGAAGGACGAATGAGCGAACAAGTGAAGGAAGGAGCCTGGGAGAGAATAATAAGCGCCGAGAGCCCGAATTGCCAGGACAAGAGGGAAATAGCAAAGTAAGGGAAAAGGGGGGCGGGTAACCCAGAATGCAGCCACATGCACATAAAACAAAAGCTCAAAAGGCTTCAAGTGGCATAGCAAGTCAAAGCGTAGACCCAAAGATGAACCAGACCAAGGTAGGTGGCACAAGGGTCGTCAGCAGGAAGAGTAAATGCACTTAGGTGAAATAGTCTCCATCGAAAACTAATAAAAGGATTGGTTACGAACATTGAAGAGAGCGGCCCGTGTTTTCTTGTTTTGCCATTAATGAGCTCAACATTGAAGAGAGCATGGCCCAGTCAACACAACATGGGGTTGGCCTTGTCAGTTACTAGAAGAATATCCCATGCTTCTGTAGGCCCAAGATTCATGGGCAACGACTTGGACACTTACAACACGGCTCTCCCATAAGTAATTGGAAGGATACGACATCAACATGGGCTTGTGGTCGCTGCAGAAGTGTTTAATACAGCATGGGTTCCCATCCTTTGACTAGTCAATTGTCTATTTCTAAGCTTTCTATATATGTTTGTAGCTTTTCATTTTAAAGGGATCTCTCAGCATTGTATGGCAAGCCCTGAAGAAATTTACCTTGAATCAAAAGAAACATTTTACCTCTATTTGAGCTTGCACTTTTGCATATATCTATGGTCTTATTTTATGTTTAATCATTTCCTTTAATGCTTTCATAAGTTTATACCAACATATCTAGTGTATTGTGAATTCTTCTCTGCAGTTCAACAAGTGCCCAGCTCAGAGTATAGACGTAGGGAACAAACTGTCCAATAGTGTGTCTTAGAACACCTCTGGTAGTTTCTTCTTCCCTATATCTCCATAGGATCCCCTGTTGAAACACTGATGCAAGAAAGGTTCTCATTCGAATGAAGTGTATGTTTGCTTCTCTCTGGTGTAAATTGTACATCAAGGCTGAGTAGACTAACCAGTTTAGTGCATCACCACATTAGTTAGGTTTTATTTTTCAGTATCTCTCTCTCTTTTCACCTCCCCCATTGTTAGCAGTAGAAAATTCAGGGTCTCAAGGTGCATCAAGGGGAGCTAGCCCCTAATCTAGAGATTCATCTCATAAGTTTGCACCCCACAACAAGTGGAATGTCTCCATTGTGCCACGTGGAGGAAGGGAGCTGAGTCTCCTTTCAAAGGGTGCAATCCATAGCGTCAACAGATACATTTAAAAAAAAATTTATTTAATTATGCATTGATGCATGAAATTTGGACATGACAGGGAATGGTAACTATTAAAAGAGACAAGGAAATCATAGGAGAGGAACAAGTTGTTTTAAAGGATGAGCCACATGCAATTACAATAAATGAAAAATGAAGGCAAATGTTCAAGAAAATAAATCGTTTTAATCATTTAGTGTACAACGTCAATTAAAATATGCACAAGCTAAAACATGGGCACAAGAGGGGTCTAGGGAAATATAGGAAATTCTAATAATCAAATCTATCATAGTGCCTAAAATAATGAATGGAAGTACCTTTTGATAGATGAATAAGCAATAACAATTTAAAAGAGGGAAATAAAATTGAAACAAACACACTTAGGCACCGTAACTAGATTTTGAGATTGGAAATGTAGATTGGAACTAGCACAAAATATCTCTTGCAAATTCAATTGTGATCTAGAAAGGTGTCAGAATTGAGGAACCGTCAATTATGACCATAATATAACTGTGGAGTGATTGATTGTGACTCAGTGTTACAATTTTGACCTTTGTTGATTTTAAGGGTTTGTAACTTTTTGATCTACTTCAATAGAGACAAATGATCAAGATCTTGACTTCTGTAATGTCCCCTTTCTCAAATCAATGAAATTAGAGGACCAATAGCGTATTTTTATTTCCCGTAGGTTAAATGGAGGATTTAAAAGGGAAATAATCCAATAATAATTTATTAAGTTGTCCAAAAAGGTACTTTAGGTTATAACTTTAGAAAATGACAATTTATTATTATTGAATGGGGCCAAAAGTAAATATTGGATACATGGCCAAAAATAATTAATATTTATAAATTGAAAAAAAGTGAATATTTAATTAAAAGAAATATTAATTTATTTTAAGGTTGGAATGAAAAAGTGAATATAAAACGAATCGGGTGAATTTTTTTTTTATTATTGATCATTTTCATTTTATTGAATTCACAAACAAATTTAGGATTCCTTCTATTTCTACTCGATGATGAAAATCTTCATTGTAGATCAAATCAGAGGATGAAACCCCTCTAGTCCATTGTGATAGCTCCATACATGGGTTACAAATTATTTACATAGCTGGTTATTTACATAAAATCATAAATCAATGTTTAGCAAGGTTTGGAACAAAAAAAAACAATTTTTCCAACAAAGTGAGGGTAGTATAGCCAGGGTTTGGTCCATTAGGACTAGCACCACCTTGGCAACCTCTATTTTGGCTAGTGTCACCTCCTTTTGGCAGTGCCCTTCCTCCCACAATAGATTGCGCCACCTAGGGCAAGTCACGGGGCTGTGAATCAAATTTGGCATAGCACTCTTGGGAAAGATAAACAATAGGTAGCACATCTCCAACAATAACCATACCACTGCTAAGGGCTATCATACCACTTCCAGAGGGTTTCTAAGCAATAAAACTTGATGTAACCCCTTAACCAATCAATTTGCAAACTTCTACGGTTAGGGTTTATAGTTGTTTCAAACAAAATTCAATATTTCTACTTGTTTTGTATTCCCCTTTTAAATATTGAATAAAGGAATTAAAGTCCATGTTTGTTCATGAATTTTTTGAATTGAATTATCTTGTAAAAGAAAAGAAAATATAAATTTCCAGAATTTCATATTTGAATTCCAAAATTTAGTATTTTGTTGAAAAATGTATATTTCAGTGGTATTAGAGTCAATTTTCTTGCCAACTTGTGGGAAAGATTTATTTTGTAGCTTTAACTTCATGCAAGGTAGTGATAAAGTAGTCAGGGATTACTAGAGAGAAAGGAAAAAGGGTCCAAAATAAACAAAGAAAAGGTTAGGGCAACAAGTTCCATAATCACTTGCAAGGAACAAAGAAAAAGCTATGGGTCACAATAACAGGGATGAAGTTGAAGCTCGTATTGATAGAATTGTACAAGGCCAGGGACGATTAGCTGACATGATGGCGCCACAATCCATACTATGCATAATAATAACATACAAAGGCCTTACAATGGTGTAGGAAGTTCTTCAAGGGATAATAATAATCCACACATTCAGAGGACAACCATTGGTTTTGCGACTAGACCCTTCTAGACCAACTTCATTTGTAGGGAAGAGGAGGTTGTGGAGGAAGAAGTTCAACCCTCCATAGGGGATGCTATTGCAGTCAGTTATGAGGAGTACAGGGTACTACCAAATGAAATTAAGGAGGCTATCTCTCTTAATAATTTCATGAATTTAAAGAAAAACAGGATGGTTAAAGAACTAAAACAAGGCCATCAACAATCAAGTGGGACCTCCAATAGGTAATAGGGAAGATTACACTTCCAACATATGATGGCTCCGATAAGTGTATACCATGCTCTTGGATACAGAAATTGGACACATTCTTATTATTGAGGCTAATGATGGAAGAGGAAGCCATCAAATTTGCCATCCTTCTTCACTTGGAAGGTGTAGCACACGAGTGGTGGTTCCATAGATTGATCACACAGGGGCACAATCACAATGACTTATACACAGAGTTTAGTACTAAGTTGATAGAGGGATTTGATAGAATTGATCCGGAGATCTATTTTCGAGAGTTAGCTAAACTTAAACAAACCAATTCAATGGGTGACTTTGTTGCTAATTTTCATAAGCTTTCAATTATGGTGCTTGATGTGACTAAAATGAGGCTTGTGGTGTTACTCATAGAGCGTTTAGTTGAACCACTTAGAGGCTTGTTGAAGGCTTTCAGCGCTACCTCTCTATAGGAAGCCATTAAAAAGGTTTTGGATCTTGAAAATGTAGCCCCTAGAAGAAGATTCCATCCTACATGACAACAAAGGCAAACACCCTATGGGTAGCAAAACCCCTTATGGGCAGCCAAGGACAAATAATTATGGGCAATCAAAAACCACTTCTTTTAGACAGTAAAAAAACCCATTACAATAGGGTTCCTAATAGGAATTTCCTAAGACCAAGGAAATTGAAACTAGAAATGAACTCTAAAGAGAGAAACTTTGCTTTACATGTAAGGATCCTTGGGAACCATGCCATAAATGTCTTCCAAGAGGTCAAGTACATTACATTGAGGTGATCTCTGATGATGAAGGGAAAGAACATGAGGAAGTAATAAAAGATGAAGAACCAATAGAGAAGGCTATAGTGGAGGAGAAAACTTATATAGTACCTTTGCTACACTTTCAGGTGCATTGAGATATCATCCATTTAGGGTCTGTGGAGTGTTAAAATGACATAAGGTGAAAATTTTAATTGATAGTGGGGCAACCCATGACTTCATTGATGAGAGTTTAGTAAAACAGAGATGGGCTGCCAACAGAGGACTTTCAAGGATTCAATGTTACTATACCATGCACCAAGAGGATCAAAGGCTTGGACATTACTCTTGGTAAGAAAAAAGTTATTGATGATTTCTATGTAGTTGGCATAAGAGAGACAAGTACAATGGCTCCATTCCCTTGGAGAATTCACACAAAACTACAAAACCATGGTGTTGAAATTTCAATCAGAAGGCAAAGAGGTTATACTTCATGGTATGGCCAATGGGTCTCCAACATTAGTTACAACTAGAAGCATGGAGAGAGATTTCCATAAATGGAATATAGATTGGACAACGTATTACTCTATGAGTAATACATCCACATCTAGTGATAAGATGTCTTACTATGTGGATATTCAATCCATTTTGGATAACCATGGTACAATATTTAGTGATTTACCTTTAGGGTTGCCACCTAATATAGGTTTTCAACATATTATAGAGTTGGAAACAGGTTCTAAACCTATTATGATTACTTCCTACTACCATCCTAGAGCTTTCAAAGAGGAAATTGAAAATACAATCAAGGAGTTACTAGAGATGGGTCATATTCAGCCCAGTGCTAGTCAATTTGCATCTTCGGTGGTTTTGGTAAATAAGGATGGAACCACAAGGATGTGTATTGATTATTGTGCCTTGAATAAGAAAACTATAAAACATAGGTACCCATTACCTAGGATCGATGAGTTGTTGGATGAATTTCATGGAGTAATATACTTTTTTAAAATTGATTTGAGATCCGATTATCACCAAATCAAAGTAAGAGATGAGGATGTACACAAAACAACTTTCCGATTTCATTTTGGACATTTTGAATTTTGTTTGTTATGCCTTTTGGTTTAATTAATGCTCCAGTTGCCTTTAAATCATGCATGAATCATATTTTTAGTGAGCAATTGAGGAAGTTTGTTTTAGTGTTCTTTGATGACATTTTGGTGTAAAGTAAGATTTGGGAAGAGCCCCTAGAACACTCGAATACAATATTGGGAATATTAGAACAATTTTTTTTGCGAAAGAGTCTAAGTGTGAATTTGGTATGACTAAGATTTTATACTTGGGACATATCATCAATGCCCAAGGAGTACAAGTTTATTAGGAAAAGATACAAGCAATAATTGATTGGCCACCACTCACCACTTTGACTCAGTTGAGGGGTTTCTTGGGACTTTGCAATTATTATATGAGATTTGTGAAAGGGTTTTCACAACTTGTCCCATTGACCAAATTAACACAAAAAGGAGCTTTCAAATGGTCTGAATCAACCCAAAACACATTTGAAAAAGCTCAAGGAGGTTATAAGTACTTACCCAATACTTGTTCTATATTTCTCTATTCCTTTTGTATTAGAATGTGATGCACTAGGGGAAGGAATAGAGGTTGTTTTAATGTAAAAGAGACATCCGATTGCCTTTGAAAGTTTTAAATTGAAAGATACAAAGTAAAAATTTTGTATGACAAGGAAATGCTGGCTATCATGCATGCCATAGAAATTTTTTGACAATACTTAATTTGTGGGAGATTTATGGTTAAGACTGATCACAAAAGTTTGATGTTTTTTCCCAACCAAAAGGACTTAAATGGCAGGGAACAAAAGTGGGTGAGTAAGCTTCAAGCTTATAGTTTTGATATAGAATATATAAAATGTAAAAATAATGTGGTGGCAGATGCTTTATCTAGATAGCCTTTTTTATGTTATATGTCTATGCTCTTTGCGGATTGGAAAATGTTAATAATAGTAGAATATGCAAAAAATAATTTCACTAATGATGTCCTTGAGAGAAAAGTACATGTTGATAGTTACAAGGTGTTGATGACCTCATCCTCTACAAGGATAGGATCTATTTAGTTCCTAGATCAAAGATGAAAAGCAAAGTCTTGAAGGTTGTCCATGATGCACCCTTGGCTGGTCACCCAGGGTATTTAAAGACTTACAAGAAGATAAGGGACAGGTTCTTTTGGAAAGGACTCAAAGGGGAAGTCCTCCAATACATCAGAGAATGTATCACCTGCCAACAGAATAAAGTAGAGCATGCTTTTCTAGCAGGGCTATAACAACCCTTGCCAATTGTGAATCAAAAGTGGGATAGTATTTCCATGAATTTTATCATAGGACTTCCCAAGGTTCAAGGTAAGAGTTGTATCTATGTGGTGGTTGATAGACTCATCAAATATGCTCATTTCTTTTCCATTCCTACTAATTTTAAGGATCCTTAGGTTGTCGATTTTTTTTATAGAGAAGTATTCAAGCTACATGGTTTGCCTAAGAACATTGTGAGTGATAGGGACAGTCGGTTATTTAATTTGTTTTGGTAATAAATATTTCATTTGGTAGGGACATAATTGACACCAAGCACTAGCTACCACCCACAAACAGATGGGCAAACTAAAATTGTTAATAAATGGATTGAATGTTACATGATAAATTATGTGGCAGGGTAGCAATCAGCGTGGGTTAAATGACTTTACATGGAAAAACGTTGCTACAATACCACTTACCACATGCCTATTGGTATGTTACCTTTAGAGCTTTACCTTTAAAAGCTCTATCTGGGTATGATGTTATTTCCTTTGTTGATTTGGTTGTTGTTGATAGTAGAGTGCTAGGGGCACAAGACTTGGTTGATCAAAGTCAAGACATATTGGGTATGCTTAAATAAAACTTCTAATATGCTCAAAACCATCCAACATGCTCAAAACCAACATAAATTATATGCATATCAGCACCGTACAGAGAGAGGTTTTGAGGTGGGGGACATGGTTTTATTAAGGTTGTAGCCATAAAAATAGTATTCTATCAAGAAGAGTGGAGTTGAAGCTCAAACCCCATTTTTATGGGCCATATAGAGTCATAAAAAAGGTTGGGGAGGTTGCATACAAACTTGACCTACTAGAGCATAGCAAAATATATAATGTTTTCCATGTATCATGCCTCAAAAAGGCATTGAGGCAGCATGCCAATGAAGGCAAACTCATCTTGGTTCCTAAAGTTATATTGGATGTTTAGGCAAATAAATTAAGGAACAAAATTATCACATACTATTTGGTGCATTGGAAGGATCTACCGACAAAGAATGCTACTGAGGAGGGTGTAGAAATCCTTGATAATCCCAGTTTGCAATTGCTTATGGGTAACCAATTTTGGGAAGGGTATACTATAATGTCTTCTTTATTGAATTAATGAAATCAGAGGACTCGTAGCCTTATCTTTATTTTCCATAGGCTAAACGGGAGATTTAAAAGGGAAATAATCTAATAATAGTTTATTGAGTTGTCCAAAAAAATTACTTTAAGTTATAAATTTAGAAAAAGACAATTTATTATTATACATGGCCAAAAAATAATTAAAATTCATACGTTAGAAAAAGGTGAATATTAAATTAAAAGAAATATTAATTTCTTTTAGGGTTGAAATAGAAAAAGTGAATATTAAAAGAATTGGATGAAAAAGAAATTATTATTGATCATTTTCATTTTATCAAATTCATGAACGAATCCATGATTCCTTCTACTTCTACTTGAGGATGAAAACCTTCATTATAGAGTGGATCAGAGGATGAAACCCCTTTTGTCCATTGTGGTATCTCCATACAGGGGTTACAAGTGATTTACACAACTGATTATTCACATAAAATTAGAAATCATGGTTTTAACAAGGTTCAAAGTAAATAACAATAGTTTTTCCAATAAAGTGAGGGATGTACAACTAGGGTTTGGTCGATTGGGACTAGCTCCACCCTTGGTATCCTCTATTTTGGTTGGTGTCACCTCCTTTTGTCAACACCCTTCCTCCCATGACATATACACCACCTAGGGCAAGTCATGTGGCTGTGAATCAAAGTGTAGCACTCCTGGGAAATAAAAATAGTAGGAAAAGCATCTCCAACAATAGCCATACCACTCCAGGGGCTCCCGTACCACTTCTAGAGTATTTCCAAGTAATAGAACCTGTTGTACCCACTCAACCAATCAATTTGCAAACTTTGGGGTTAGGGTTTGTAGTTGTTTTAGACAAAAAACAATCTTTTTGCTTGTTTTGTATTCCCCTTTTAAATAAAGGAATTAAAGTCCTTGTTTGTTTGTTCATGAAATTTCTGAATTGATTTATCTTGTAAAAGAAAGGAAAATAGAAATTCTTAGAATTCCGTATTTAATTTATAGAATTCAATATTTTAGAAAAAAAGGTATATTTCAACTTCATTTTGTTGAATTGATGTACGATATTGTTTGAGATTGATCTTATCTATTTTTGATGTAATTCATCACAATGTCACAAGAATATAACATGTACAAAGGTTAGTGGTTTGAGCCTCCCTCTTGGGGTTTGCAACTACATATCCCACACTTAGTAGAATCAAGTCTCAATGTAGTTCTAGTGCTTATGAGTGTTCCCAACACTTTGAGAGATAAGACTTCATTATCTCTTTATAGATAATCAAATACAATTATATGCTTCGTCAAGAAATTTTAGTACAAGATGTGATAGCACAAGACTTGGAATGATGGTGATACAATTTAGGTTCAATGTGCAGGCTCTTTAGCTAAATATGCAGAACTTTTGATAAGACTTGATCATTGTACATGAGAGACTTAGCTTGTAAGACATTTTGTTGATTCTAAGGTTGATACTTGATATCAAATGGCTTATGATTGATTTGTATATATAAGGTTCCTTAAGACACTTCACACATAGTTTGACCTTAATTAATAGTGATAAGAGATGATTAAGGCATAAAGAGTTAATCCAAGGCATAAATGATCCATAAGAGGAAACATGATAGAAATGGTAGACCAACGATTATGACATAGATAAATTTGACAAACTGCCAATTATGACTTGAAGGGCAAAAAGGCTCAAAATAAAGACCAAGCTTAACAGAGAATGATTGACTAGGAATTTTGATGTTGACAACTGAGAGATATGATGTGTTTATGAGGATATATAAATGTCTCAAGGCCATGAAGAGTCTAATGTTGGCTAAAAGTGTCTGAAAATAATCCAATGTACACAAATGGATAAAGTATGGTAAAGACTGATAAAAATGCAATGGAAATATGTCTTGTACCAAAATTAGGTGTCTAAATAATGTCTCACTTTGATATGTGTTTGTGAATGCATGCATGCATATTAAATTAAAAAAATTTAAATGTATACCTAAACATTATCTAACAATGATAGAAGGATGAAAACTTGGTATTCTTGGGATAGGCTCACTTTTGTCCTAGTGTTGGTAAACATAGTGTACATGCAAACAATCATGAATGCATTAAAGTAGTCAATGTCTCAATAAATAACTATTAATGTATCAAAATGAAATAGGAACTTAAAATGGGCATATGAATGAATATACTTGATGGTATGCAAACCATATTTTTACTCCTGGGAACTCTAGTGTTGGTACTGAAAATTGAAAACAAAAAACTTGGAACCTGGACGTTTTCAAAGCCAATCTTTGAACCTAAAGTCTGATGAGGTGAATCCTTGAACTTATAATTTTATTCTTGATTAGAGAAGTATATATCTGGTGCTTCTTGATTTGTTTATTTCAGATTGATCTCTCTTGGTCTAGATAATTCAACAGTCATCTGTAAGTTGCGATAGTGATAAAATGTCTAGATATATGCCCCCTTTTTTCAGGCTACTAATTGTATTTGGTCTTAAAAATCACTCATATCAAATGAAAAGGATTGAATGTACCATGTGAAACATAGTTATATAATCTTTAGATGTTTTAGTCATTAAAAGTACATTTTTAACCCATGTATGTAGGTTTAGAAAGATATCATATAAATCTCGATAGGAATATGTGATCCATGTAATGATGAATTAGCAGTGAGGAGGGGCAGAGTATGACTTGATGTAACCTAGCAAGAAGGGGTAAATATATGCCCCAATATGATAGGATATGGCTATGTGTGTGTGTGTGTGTGTGTGTGTGTGTGGAGAGAGAGAGAGAGAGAGAGAGAGAGAGAGAGAGAGAGAGAGAGAGAGAGAGAGAGAGAGAGAGAGAGAGAGAGAGATCCTAATGTGACTATTTGTGAGGAGGATAATGTGATATCATGACATAGGCAGTGTAAATTCGATAGACACATGGCTGCATCAAGCCCCCAATGGTAAGAGGTGCTACTAGATCAAGGATGTGTATGGGTATGATGCCCCAATGGTAATGTATAGATATAAACATAATCAATCAATCTCATGAGATATGTAAGGGTATGATGTTCCCTATGAAAAAACATAGGTCATAGCATCAATAAGGATAGGGATAAATGATATGATTTAAAGTATAAATGTGCCTCTAGGAGGGCTAGATATAAAAATGGAGCACACCCATAATAACATAAATATGCCCTAATCAATGCATGGTGGAGACCATGGAAATGTAGGTAGAGAACATAGTATATTACAAGTAGTAGCGTGCATGATATGGATCATGCCACCAAACATAGGATATCACATAGTATAGACAATGCAATATGACATAGTCATGTAATTACACATATAATAAGAAAACTATCAAGCAAGAAACATGAGACACAAGCAATCAATGACATGGAATGATGACTAGAAGATCCTCTGTGGACAATGTTAAACAATATATTGATAGGAAACACACATAAGCACACATAAGTGCAATCACAAACATGTAAGCAACAAAGCAATCATAGGGCACACAAGAGAACACAAAATGTATATATGTAACACATAATATGTAGGTTAGAACATGACATGTATGGTCACTATAAAAAGCTCTATATAACAAATGGAAAGTAGGAATGATATCACCTAAGACTAACTAAAAATATGCCCCTGTCATCAAGCATGCATTTGATGTCAAAATGACCGTAGGTGTGAGCATGATGAAAACACATAAAATATATAAATCTATGGTTATATGAAGCCTATATATCTTGTATATCACCCACTCAATGAATACCATGAGAAACATGTGTGCAACATATATATATATATATATATATATATATATATATATATATATATATATATATATATATATATAATCTCACCCACTCAATGAATACACAAATATATGCACATAAGCCTTACACAACATTTTTTGTCTTTCTCTGAATAAAAGAAAGAAGACTTCGTAGTTTTTTCTTGGTTTAATTACCTCAATATATTAAAAGGATGCCAACCTCCCCAATTGCAAATTCAACCAGTTCTCTCTCAAAATTAAGGTGTAAAATCTAGGAGACCTATAAAATGATAATTATGTAGCCTTCTCACACACATCAAGGAAACCATGTTTTTTAAATTAAATTTAAGACACATCTCAAAGTGTAGATGGGGGTGGGCTTGGGTTTATAATGTAAAAGAGTGTGTTATGCTTGGTTCATGTGGAAATGTTTGACCAGGGATTCTCAAGGATTTCTTAAGGTATCCTAAACCACATAGTCAAATTTGGAATTTTGAACTATCATTAGCCAAGGAACATTTCCCTAGTCCCTATAACCACCCAACATACTTTGTTGGTGATTTATACCATGAATGCAAAGAAAGGGGGCAACTCCGCCATGATTTTGTTGCGCTACTATGATTTTCATATTAGCTTCTTCTATAGGCCTCCTGGTGAAGCTAAAGACATATTCAACCAAAAGGATATCTCTTATGCATAACATCCAAGTGCTCATACCAAACATAATGTCTTTAACTCCTTGCATGAAAAGCTTACAATTTGGCTCCCATGAGTGACTCCTTAGCTTGTGACTATCATGCTTGTCTTTCTTTGCCAATACAAAATCTCCATCCCTATATCTCACACGAGTGTACTTCTCAACTAAACCGAAATCAAAGTGAAAGGAGAATGTTGTGGCCCCATTCAACATACCTTGGAGCTTGACTAAAGGATAGTCATCTCTAATCACCAAAACATGAGCATGTTGTTCATAATAATAAAAATACAAAGATGACATAAGTGGCAACCTTAAATCTAAACTGTTTGCATACCTATATCTACCATCATAATGTTCATCTTTATTTGTTGAAAAGACATGGGTTGAGATGTCTTCTACACCCCCAACCTTGTGAATACCCTGGTTGTCAAAAAAAAAACTTCTTTTGTGCCAACCTTCCATTATCAACTTGTGCATCTCTATATTCTTCCATACCCGAAACCACTCTGAATATTTCTTTACTCCAATGGAATCAACCATAAAGAGTTTAAAATCTGAATTTAAAACTTTTGTAAAACTTAGAAAGTTACCCAGATCCCATACCTTTTGGTGCTAATAATTATGAGCTTGAATCAAGGGATCCTCATGCCTCATATTATAGACTATTAACTTTCATGTTATCCTTCTTTCTTGCTTGCTTTCTATGAGGGTAACAAAACTAAATTGGCATATCATGAAGCAAAAAATATGAAGTGTTATCATCCTTACCATACCTTGGAGTTATGAAAAACTTGTTCTCCCTGGATGAAGTGGGGTGTGTGGAGCTACCTCCAACCCTTATATCCTCAATATTTCCTTTTATCACATGACTCTTAGCAAGGCTGTTCTAAAAATCAATCAATGGAAATTCGTAGGCTGGTACAAGTTCTTCAAACTTGGATCCTCTGCTTTCCACAAGTGATCCTCTCTTTGCCTCAATGTCACTCTTGGAATTAATCTCCTTGTTTTCCATATCCTTCAAATTATCCTTATGTGGCATGGTTTCAAACTTTAAAATATTGTTGGGTGAGTTTTGAACAAGAACGACTTTATCACTTATGTATCCATCCAATGACACTTCATCCTTGGCTCCAATATGAATATTATTTTGATCAAAAGAATCATAATTCAATAAAACATTTTGAATTTCCAAAGAGCTTTTTCCTTCAACTTTTATGGTTTGAAAAGTCTCTGGTTCCACTCTTTCTTTATCTTGAAGGTAGATTTTTTCTTCATTATGTGCACTTGATGCACCACCTCTATGTCTAATGTTTAATTCTCAACTCTTGCATCTTCATTTTGTCCACCCTCTAGGACAATATGTAGTTTTTGGTACAGTTCCTCTTCCACATTCACAATAGAAGCATTAGAGGTAAGTCCCACAAATGGTTATAACTTCTCTGCACACTATTTGAAAACACTATTAACCGATTCATATGCAGGAGAAGAAACATTTTGTTCATTTCTCAGGATAGCAATAAAAAGGATGAGTGGTTAGGGGATAACACTATTATCATTTAGAATCATAGACATAATAGTCCTCATATAATCAAAAATGATTTATTCATGATCTTCACTAATAGAAGCTATGAAATGATGAAATATTTCAAGAACAAGATCATCACAATCTGAAGAATACAAGATTTTACTTCTGCTATCAATTCTAAAATTTTAACCCTTTTATCAAAACAAGGGCTTCTGATATCATCTAAAACATGAAAGTTTTCAATAATCATCTATAATATTCCCCTCATTATGTCCTCGTTGTGGGGTTATTTAGGAATGGAAATTCTTATAATTTCACTAAGGCAATTAATGACACCAAGTCTTACCTCTTTATCAAAATGTCTTACAAACATTGGATAAATTAAAGAAGTCATTGATGGTTTCATTTCCCAAAGCAATTTATGTGAATCTGAAGGATCTATCATATACAAACTACTATCCACTTCTTTCAACATACTAAATAAAAAATCCTTTGACTGATGTAAAAACTCAACATTAATACCTGTTGTATAAAGCCTATCTCCAACATCCTTTTTACTAAGTGAATCGATGAACGTTGATTTCCAACTCATTGTAACTCACCAAGATTTTCAACCTGAAGATATGCAAAGAGTTAGTTCCCCAACATGCTGACATGAAACACGACTCTGATACCATTGAAATATCCCACATGAGGATATTTGCTTAATACACAAATATATAAAAATATAACTCTCAACACTTAAAAACTTGGACTCTAATCTGAAATCTACTCTCCAAACACATACAAGTGATGACATGAAGATAATGTGAAACAACACATTTAATACATTAAATCTTCACTCTCACAAACACTCGGCCATAACTAAAGAACACATACAAATTCAAGACCAATACTCAACTACTTTATTAAATAAAATATTACAAATATTAGGGCTTGAGACAAAGGCCATAAAACAACACTCTTACATAAATTAAAATGTTGAAGTACAACAAACTCTACTAAGAACACATAAACCAAATCTCATTGCACACTTAAAATACTTGTAACACCACAAATCTACAAACTAAGATGAAGACCCTGAAGACACACATCACACAATCTTCACATATATTGTAAATTGGAATCCTGCAATACACACAAACTCTTATCCTACAACTAGTATAGTTAGGGTGAATCTCTCACCACCAAACTTGGAAATCTCTGTTGATCTTCAAGTGCAATCATTGTATGGAATGACCAACACTAGCTAGGGTGGGTATTTCACCATCGAAACCAATTACAAAACTCTATGGAATTAATCTAAGAGAGTGGGATATGAACATAAGTTCAAATTTAAAATAAGGGGGGTTTTGGTTTGATAAAAGATGTTTATTACAATGGAGAAGATCTCTTTAAATAGAAATGAGAGGGAGAGAGAGAGAAGGAGAGGAAACTTCATGCCCAAGGAAAAATGTGTCCTACTTAGTGGCACCACTATTCTTGAATAGTGAAAAGTTTGGAGTCTTGTTCAAGGGTCAAAATTGGACTCCCCACTTTTGAAAAATCTTCCTCCACATGCATAAGCCTTCAAAATTTATCCCAATCATGCTTATCCTTATATGCCAAGGGTAAAAAAGGTGGATCTCATGATAAGCCCCTAATTTGTCTTTGTTCCCCACCATCCACATGCTTCCAAAATATCCTCCTCATTCACACATGTGAGCAAGTGACACATGAATAGTGTTAGTGAATAGTGATCCACACCAAAATTCCCATACAACACCCAACTAGGCCTACAACAATTAAATAGGCTATTGGTATTTTTCTAATGCCTTATTCATAAAATGGGGACATTACAGCAAAATAATTTTGTAGCCCAAGGACTACATGGTAATGCTAAATGCTAAAAATAAAGTAAGGCATAAATCTAGTGCATAACTTATAATATGGTGTCTGGTATATACAATGTAGAGAATGACATGGAGTTTGACATTCCATCTGATCAACTACTGTATAAGTGAGCATACAGAAATAATGTGCGATGCACATATCTCCAATTCTGAAATATGAGTATATGGATTCTAGATTGAGTTGTAATAATATGTATCTAAGTATCTAAAATTGACATGGAAATGATCATGATGTACATGATGCCCCCAATTTGAGCAAACTTGTATGATTTTGTGAAAAGTTGAGTAAAATTGAGAAAAAAATGATAATCTGTAACTGAATCTATGTAAACCTAGACTATAATCGTTGTGCCTTTCTAGAAAATTTGGATTTTTCAACTTCTAGGGCTATTGGATAGTAACACCATACATTGGACACTAGTGTTATGGTGTTAGTGTCCACTTTTGGTGCTAGTGTCCAACTATGTTGTTCTTCTACCAAATTGAATCTGATCTTTGTCTAACTGTTTCCACTATGTTTTCTTAAAATTGATCTTTATATTATTTGATTGTATGCTGGAAACTCCACTTTTGGTGCTAGTGTCCAACTATGTTGTTCTTCTACCAAATTGAATTTGATCTTTGTCTAACTATTTCCACTCTGTTTTCTTAAAATTGATCTTTATATTATTTGATTGTACGCTGGAAACTATACTCTGAGTGTATTCAAATAGCTTGATATCTATGACAAACCTCTGTGAATTCCCCCTCTTTTAAGGGGAGTTTTTAAACCTGTGAAAGAACTGTCCTCAAAATAAAAATCTCTACATGATGTGTGTTAGCTTGAGAATATATGATATATGCGTAATAAACAATATATTATGTATATATGACATCATAATATAATATAATATAAGCATAAGTTGGTAATGTATGATGTATGTTAGACCTAACATTCATAATATTGTAAAGATAAATAAAACAATGCAAGCATGTGTATGGACAAAAAATATAAGTAATAATTTGGGTAACCACCTAGGGATGAGGCATGATGTCCATCACACAAATAGGAAGGGTTGATGCATGAAGTCCCTCAAGGAATATAAAATTGGAGTGTGTAAAAAACAAGATACAAGTGTCATGGCCATGATGCATATAATAAAGTATACATACAACACACATGAGGCATGCAAATTAGGCCAAGGGGACACAATACAAGGGACATGAGCACATGCCACTAAATCTAAGAAAGCAAAGACATACAAAGACATGTTATAATATCCACACATGCATAGAGTAAGCAAGGTTGGCTTAGAGCCACATGGAAGGACATGTTCAAATTTATACAAACAATAAAAAACACACATAAGGACATAGGCACATGTCTAGAGCATACATACAATTAAAGGAAGTGTCATAGAGTCATATAACAATGACATTCAAATTCCCTCGAATAGATGTAGAAATATAGAGACACAATCAAGTCTAAAATAGTAAAGTTATAAATAAAAGTATGCATGAACATGTGGTACAAATCTATATAAGAGCTAAGATGTACATACACTAAGTCTAGAGTAGTAGTATTTAGTAAAAAATATGTGTATAGTAGGATGATTAATATCAAGATATAAAAAATGTTAAATATGTGATATAGAGTATAGAAATATGTAACATGACAATCAGAACTATGTATATGATTCCCATAAATGGGCAAATGTGTCAAATGAGGAAGTTGTGTATGTGCCTCCAGTGGGTAAATAATAGCAATTCTAGATTTGTGTTGTGGACTTGGGTCTTATAAGTATTTGTAAACACTTGAGAAGAATAAGTGAAGCATGTATGTTTGATAAAACCAACTATACTAAGATAACTAGCATATGTAGTACCTATAAAGTATAAGAAATGTATACTATCTGTAATTTGTATTTTCTAAGTAAATATTTGATTTATTTTGTGTTTTGAAAAATATGTGTAGAGTAGGATGATTAATATCAAGATATAAAAAATACTAAACATGTGATATAGAGTATAGAAATATGTAACCTGACAATCAAAACTATGTATATGGTTTCCATAAATGGGCAATTATGTATAATAAGGAACTTGTGTATGTGCCTCCAGTGGGTAGATAATAACAATTATAGATCTGTGTTGTGGACCTGGGTCCTATAAGTATTTACAAATACTTGAGAAGAATAAGTGAAGCATGTATGTATGATAAAACAACTATACTAAGATAACTAGCATATGTAGTACCTATAAAGTATAATAAATGTATACTATCTATAATTTGTATTTTCTAAGTAAATATTTGATTTATTTTGTGTTTTGAACATATTATAGTGTTTTTATATTTTTTGGATATAATCTATGTATAGGTTGCATGAAAATGAAACTATATACAAGGAGAAATAGTAAATGAAACTATGTACAAGTAGGAAGGAACATATTAATTGATGAGTCTCACAAGAGACTCACTATTAAGGTGTTTTGTATCAAACAAAGGAAGGATGATCATGTGTGCTGTTTAAAAAGGTATTTGTGGTATAGAAATTGGATATACTAAGTGATTTGTAGCTAACACTACTTGTGGAGTAGGGATAGGAATATGAGAAGCTAACTGAAATGGCTTGTGAACTATTGTGCTCTGAATTTATGAAGCTGACTGAACTAGCCTTTGAAATGTTGTGTTTTGAATTTACGAAGCTAACTAAACTAGGTTGTGAACTGTAGGGTTTCTAGGTACTCATCTAGTAGAAGATGTTGTAATTGATGTGGATGCTTCGTGCTAAGAACCTTGGGAACTTCATAACACTAATATTGGAATGAAAGGTGTAGAGAGAGGCTCTCTAGAATTTATAATGTCTCCAGCACAGGGGTCTCTCTAATAAGGGTCTTTGTGGGAGAGTATGTGTACGTGGTAACATTGTAGAAGTAGACCTTGCATGAATCATTGGCTCAACTAAAATCTATGGTGTATAAATAAAAACTGTACTTAGAATTGTAACTGGTGGCTACTGCGTAACTATCTATGGGATAGGTAGAAGATACTCATAAAGAAGGCCCTCAACTATAACCACCTAATTAACATGTATATATACTTGAGGCAACTATATATGGTGGATAACATGGCTTGAAGCTACTGTATTCATGGCCTACCCAATAACATGTCAAATACTATTGCACTAGGTATGATTAAGAACTTAGTGGCCACATATGTTGGCCCAACATGTAATGGGAACACAATCTCCATAATGGAGCTCTGAATGTGGCATTCTAAAACCATAAATAATTGTATCTATAACATACATGTCCTGATCTGAATAACCTAAATTTTGTAGAAGTGTAATGGTACATATTTTGACACTTGATCTATTGTCAAACATGACACTTTGAATAAGATGATGGTTAATGTACAATGATACAAAGAGTGTATATAAATCTAAATCATCATCGATGATATATTTCTCTAGGAAAGCGATGAGAGGGCTAGATGGCACTATACTATGATTTACACCAATGATATTATATAGGAGGTTTGTGTCTTTTATAGTAGTATGATAGGATGTTGGTGGTTGATGTACCTAATATGTATAGTGAACACCTAAAATGCCTCTTGCCTCATTAGTTGTATGTTTTGTAAATAGATATAAAAATATTTTCAATGCCTTAGCTTCTATTGGTTGAAATTTAGGTGCCTCTATAGGTGTGTCCATATCAATGATATTGGGCTCAATCAAATCCTGTATCTGATGTCTCAAACTGATGCATCTATTTATAATATGGATTAGTGTCGTGATATTCATAGAATGCATTGGAATCATAGTTATTTGAAAGAGGCATAGTCATATCAACCTATTTAATGGGAGGGATAGATATGACATTGCATTCCAAGTGTTGCTATAAAACATGTGCGAGTGATTTTGGAAAATTTATGAAAACTCTCCATGGAAGAGCTGATAAAAACAAACAAAAAGGTGGCTTTAAAGGTGCATCAACTATGGCCTTTTTATCATTCTTATTTTCACTAGGTTTCACCTTGTATGGAGGATTGTTAAAACTCTTATTAGTTGAATCTTATCTAGTTATTTGCTTTAGTTTGACCATAGAGAGAATCTTGACTTCAATTTCTTTCACTGTATGGCATAAATATGTGAATGTTGGAAACTTCTTGAATAATTTAACTTCATGAAACTCTGGTAGTAAACTTTATTTGAATATGTCTTGGAGTTCTCTATATTCTATGGGGCTAGTTATCTTTACCAATATATTTTTATATCACAAGACATATTCTGATATAGGCTAATTTGATTATTTATTAAGTTGATCCACTTGAGCATATGAAACCTTATCATTGATGTTGATTCAAAAGTGTGCCAAAAACATATGTACCAATGGATTGAATGTTGTTATGGACTTATTTAGAAGATCATAGAACCATTTTAAGGCATAGTCCTTTAGATTGCATGGGAACAACTTAGTAAGGAGCCAATCATTGGACACATGGTCTAAACATGCTATGTGAAAAGCTCATAGATGGTGCTCTATCACCCTTACCATCATACAAAGTAAGATTAGGTGCCATAAATCTGGATGGAAAAGGAGTTGCTTCTAGGTGTTTTACCAAAGGTGTATGTAAAAGAACATGAGAAGTTAAGGCATGTAATTCCCTAATAACACCTAGTTGTTTCTATGTGTTGTTCCAAAGGTGTATGTAAAAGAACATGAGAATCTATGTCATGTGATGCCCTAATAACACCTAGTTAAAGATGTAACACATTAACTTGTAGATAATGGATCTCATACATAAGGGATTGCAAATCTAGATATGAGGAACTATCCATAGGAGGTGTTTCCATTATTGAAGGTTTCTAGGTTAAAATAGGTTGTACATTCTGAGTTGCTCCCAAAGTATGTGTAATAATATTGTTATCTAGGGGAGTGGAGGATTGGCCATTATTAGATTTTTAATGTTCTTCATGGATAATATTTATAAGGTCATCTTGAATATATGAATGTTTAGAAATGAAATCTTATAATTTCCTCTTCTCAGTTTCATCAAATTTATTGTTGAATTCTACCATTGTAGGTTAGAAACTACCTGAGACGATGGATCTAAAAGTTGAAAATTATTATAGGAGCTAGTTTGAGTGTCACAAATAAGATCTAGGTGTCAAAAACCTTCTTGGTAAATAGAACCCTACCATGGATATTATCATTATGGTGCTGATGTTCACATATTATGCTAGTATCCTCGGTGAAGGAATTGATATGTACTTCTAGGAGCACTTGTGTTTGAGTTTGCTAAACCTATTTCTATGTGGACAAACCCTATTTCACTATAAGTGACCTATTGTAACTAATTTTGTATGAAAACACTAGAACTCCATGTGATTAGGGAATTTGATTGGCACAAGTAGTAAACATGTGGTGTTAGTTGGGTAGGATCCTCAACACCCCATTGTGATGAGAATTGCCTACATACCAAAACTCTGAGGAGGGATTAAACCTGATGTAGTTATCCCCACCTAAGTGATGGTGCAAGTGCAATTGAAGCTAGTACAAATGTCAATTTGAGTGAGGTTTGAGACCGAAAATATATGTATTTTGAGCTTAGAAAGGATGTATATGACTATATGCAGAAGTAGGGTAGAATAGGAATTAATAACCTTGATTGTGCACAACTTGTTCTGATTTTACTTGTTTGTATTTGCATTTAATTTCCATATAGTGGATAAAGGGCTAAAATTCATGTATATATTGATCTAGTGTTTATGCATGGTCTGAAATAGGTCTAGACTGACCTTATGTGTCTTAGGAAATTGAAAAGATATTCGTTGGAGTTAAAAAGATGGAAAGGAAAATAACACCCAAATAGGACATTAACATTGTGGCACTAGTGTCCAATTATGGTGCTAGTGTCTAGGTGGCATAACTTTAGGCATTAGGGGCATGGATACCTAAGGAAGGCTCTAGGACTGATTTTGAGATGTCTAAGGATGTGTGTGGCATGCACAAAATCTAGATAAGTGTCTAAATAGGCACTATGATAGGTCTAAGGATAAGTTATGGATGGGTAGTCTTAAGTAACACTCTTGGAACTCAAGTGACATTTTAGATGACTACAAATATAATAAACTCTTATGTCAATCTTGATGGTGTTATTTAAGAAATGCATACCTCTATTTCTGATTAGTTTTATTAGACACCCAAATCTAGTTATAATATTTTCAGACAACATGTGGCTAATCCTTAACACTATAACTTGGTGTTGCAAGCTTCCACCCATTTGGTGAAGCAACCTATCACAATGATGATATATCTTACATTATTGGGCTTATTGGGCGGTTGATTGGCCATAAAAAGTTGATTCCCATTACTCAAATGGTGTCTATACCAGCATATGATTCAATGGTATTTAATCTTTTTGATTAGGCTTCCCCGTCATTTGGAAGATATTGCATTGTTTTATGATTTAGTGTGCATATTGAAATAAATTAAGCCACCATAGACCACTTTACAATATCTTCCTTGCAATGGATTGTCTTACAAATACTTGCCTACTATTCCTTGATGTGCCTCCTCCATAAGTTCGGTGGCTCATGCTCCAAATCCACTCTATGTAGTACATCATCTTCCCCATGTTGTATAAAAACTCATTATTGATGTTGGATGGGATGGTTCTAATAATCAACAACTTTTTTCCCTTTATACATAGTGCATAGGAAATATCCCATACTCCAAAAAAAATGTGTGATGTATTCCATGTTCGTAGGAATCATAGAGATGTGAAATAAATGTGGATCTAGTGATTCATTTGGTAGTTATTCTAGTTCTTATCCATCACATATTCATCTCATATGATATGTCCCCACATTTTCCCTTCCTAGCTTAACATTGATTATGAATTTAAACTCTTGAAATAACATCAACTAGCGAGATATCCTTCCCCCTAACATAGGCTCATTTACTATGTATTATAGAGATTGATGATTAGTGAAAATTTATAATGGCATTTCTAGAAGTTAATGTCTAAACTTTTAGAGTAAAATAACATGGTGAAAACTTCTTGATATAGTTTTATAGTTTTTATCCACATGTGATAGTTTGTGTCTTGCTATGTGGATTAGATGTTTGAATCCTCCATCTATTTATTGTGTAATAACAACTCCTACCAAATTTACTGAAGCATCTGGCATGGAAAGGTTTCTCCAATCAGGAAAGACCAAAATGGGTGTTGTGACCAATCTCTGGTTTAGATCCATAAATGTTGTTTGACACTCATTTTCCCACTTGAAATTTATATATTTACATAGTAACTTCTCTATTATAATTGATATAGTTGCACATTTTTACTGAATTTCTTGTAGTTTCATGTATGCCTAAAGAATGATCATGCCTTTATAGATCTTATGGGAGTTGGGATACCCAAAATTACTATGATTTTGTCTAGATCACCAAGGTTCCATTCCTACATACTGTCTCTAAACATGACACCAATATGTGATAAGAACAAACACTTATTCATATTTAACATATTATGTAAAGATAGGCATCATTCCAACATAAGTCATAGCTTAGATAGGTGTTCTTTGAACAAGGAAAATAAATCCCAATCATCTAGGTAAATATCAAGAAAATCATGGATGAAATATTTAAATGCATTGACCACCACCCTAGAGAACATAGTTGTATCATTATTAAAACCAAATGACATTACCTTAATGCAAAATATCCCCACTCTATTGTAAATGTTATTTTGAATTGATCCTCTACTGAGATTAGAATATGGTGGTACCCACTAAAACCATTAGTGAAAAAGTACACTTCATGTCGTACAACTAACTCTATGACTTTGTCTATGAAAGGAATTGGAAAAGGATCATTTATACATGCATAATTTAGCTCATGGTAGTCACCACACACTATAATTTCCATAGAATTATTAGGTTGTACCACCATTGGGCTAACCCAAGCTACCTTTTCCATTATATACATAGGCATTCCTTGAACAAGGAAAATAAATCCCAAACATCTAGGTAAACATCAAGAAAATCATGGATGAAATATTTAAATGCATTGACCACCACCCTAGAGAACATAGTTGGATCATTATTAAAACCAAATGACATTAGCTTAATGCAAAATATCCCCACTTTATTTTAAATGTTATTTTGAATTGATCCTGTACTGAGATTAGAATATGGTGGTATCCACTAAAACCATTAATGAAAAAGTACACTTCATGTCTTACAACTAACTCTATGACTTTGTCTATGAAAGGAATTGGAAAAGGATCATTTATACATGCATAATTTAGCTCATGGTAGTCACCACACACTATAATTTCCATAGAATTATTACGCTGTACCACCATTGGGCTAACCCAAACTACATTTTCCATTATATATATATATATATATATATATATATATATATATATATATATATATATATATATATATACACTTGTGTCTTACATGTAATTTGGTTTTGCCTTTACTTTCATTTTCATTTTAGGGTTTAACCTATAAGGTCATTTTCTCATAAGTTGTGTGCACTCCTTTAGTTTTATTTGCATTTCACCTAAAGAAGGGTCTACCCCTTTTAATTCTATGATTTAAAAAAAAAAATCCTAATAATCTCATAGTAATTGTAATGTCTTTGAAGTCTCATTCTATGTCAAGTAGTCACCCAAATTTGCAAGATTTAGCATTGGTTCTATTCCAATTTTTACTACCAACTTCTTTAAAGGCTTTTGATAAATGTTGTTGGAATCACTTAGAATGGAATCTTACACTATTTAGTTCCCTTGTTACTGCTGTATATTAATATTTCATAGTTTTTGATATTCATTTTAATCTATGACTTTGGTTTTAACCTCCTCCACTTCTCGCTCTAGTTCAAAATATTCATTCAAATCTAAGTCTTTATAAATATTAGTGGACTCTGTCAATTATTCATCATTTATGATCTTATTGCATGGTTTGATGAAAATATACTCCTATTTACTTGTCTTGTAATTTTATATAGATACATTCAAATCTCTATCTACTTCTTGCTATGAATATGAGTTTCTCATAGTACTAAAGTTTTCTATTCACCCATAACATAAAAATATTTCCAACTTCTATAGGGTATTCTGTATTAAAGGATTGTCATCCTCAAAAAACAAAGTCCGAATGAAATCATGTTGTACCTATTATGGCCAATGCATTTTCTTTGATCTATGTTCCTGGTATATGTACTAGATTATTAGGAGTGATACCATAATATATCTAAAGACATACACCTAGTATTTGAGTTCTACATCTTGTTGAGGTCAACATACCCTCATTTCTAAAAAATGGGGACCATGTGTCAAATTGTGCAAATTTGTACCTAAAAATTGAAGATTCACTTGATCAGAGTGTCATTAGCATGATTGCACATTATTTTTATTTCAAGATCATCCACACATGGTTTAGTTAGCATATTTACTCATGGTTCTAGGTTGCCTTTATCTAAAGTGCTAACATTGGATCTCTGTGTTTCAGGTTGTAAGTCCAATAAGGTCTACTTGGAATGAACAATGCTTGGGTTTCATGATTTTAATGTTAGATTGATTCTTTACTAGCCTTTGGTCTGTTGAAATCAAGTCAAATTGTTAAACCCTTAATCTAAGTTTAATCTAAGTGCTTGATTTGAATTTAGTGGGAGATTTTATTTAAGTTACGTGGGAACACTTCAAATAGGTTATGGATTTATTTTAATTTGTTTATATTAGAGCTTAGTCTTGTCTTATCTTTTAAGCATTTTGGTTTGGTAAATTCTTTCAAACTTTACATTTTTTGCCCTTTGAACTCTTTGAAACACCCCTTCCACATTTTCTAAATTGCCCTTCGAAACTTTTATTCCACAAAAAATTACCCTTTGAAACTCTTGTTCTACAATAAATTGCCCTTCAGAACTTTTGTTTCGTAAGAAATTGCCCTTTGGAACTTTTGTTTCGTACGAAATTGCCTTTCAAAACATTTAATCTTTGTGTTTCAGGGTGCAGGTCCAATAAGGTCTACTTGGAATGAACAGTGCTTGGGTTTCATGATTTTAATGTTAATTTAATTCTTTACTAGCCTTTGGTTTGTTGGAAATCAAATCAAATTGCTAAACCCTTGGTCTAAGTTTAACCAAAGTGCTTGATTTGAATTTGGTGGGAGCTTTTATTTAAGTTACACGGGAACACTATAAATGTGTTATGAAATTGTTTTAATTTGTTTATCTTAGAGCTTAGTCCTATCTTATCTTTCAAGAAATTTGGTTTGGTAAATTATTTCAAACTTTGCATTTTTTTCCCTTTGAACTCTTTGAAATGACCCTTTGACCTTTTTTGAATTTCCCTTTAGAACTTTTGTTTTGCACGAAATTACCCTTTGGAAATTTTGTTCTGTAAGAAATTGCCCTTCAAAACTTTTGTCTTGCAAAAATTTGCCCTTTGAATATTTTGTTTGACAAAATTTGGTCTTCAGAGGAAATGTGTCAGACATTTTCCCCGAAATAATGCCTTTCGCCAATTTACCCAAGAGAATACCTTTTAACGTTTTGAAAGTTCCCTTTAGATTTTTGAAAGTGCCCTTAGGGTTTTTATTAAGAGCACTTTATCTTACAGACTTATCCTTCGGGTTTTCTAAAATGACCCTTCATAATTTTATCGTCGAACATTTTATCCGATGCAAAAGGCCCAAAATAATTCACCATAGCAATCTTGCCAATGCAATTTTCCTGAAATAGAATCTTCAAAGGCATTTATTCTTTGGAAGTTTTGTCAAGGACACTTGTACTAAGGAATTGCCTTTGAGCTTTTGCAAAATGGACCTTTTCCCTTAGATATTACCCTTCAGATCTTTTGAAAGTACCCTTTGGCTTCTTTGAAATGACCATTCGGGCCCCTTTTTGCCCTGACTAATTCGTTTAGACTTTTTATCCTAGACTTCTTTTTCGATGAAATAGACCCCATGGGATAATTGATTCGGACATTTTATTTGACTAAATTGGTCTTCAAAATAATTTTCCTGGAGAAAAGGTTTGAAACAATTTCCCCATGCAAAGAACCCGAATACCCTATAACAAAGTCAACAAATCAAAATGCAAAAATCCCAACATAATTTGCCTGAAATAATATCCTCGAGACATTGATTTCATCAGACTCTTTTGTGCCATGGTCATTTTAATATGTTTTAAACTTAGATTAAGAGTTTGGATTGAAGCCTTATTCATTAATGTGAATGAGAACATTAATATGGGACTTTAGCATAAATTATTATTATTCTTGTGCCCTAACTCCAATATTTGCTATTGTTTGTAGGAATTGATCTCGCTTGGATTAATGGACATGTTTTTTTGGGATAATCATGGCTTCACTCCATTCTAATGTCACTAAAACTTGTTTGCTATTGTTGTAGGATCAATGGAATATCATTTGAGAATAATCATGTTTAATGTTTTCATGCTTCAATTATTAAACTGATCTTTATTTGTTGTCGGTTCAAGATTAATTAGATCTATGTTTAAGCCATGTCTAATGTTTTAACCTAGGTCCCCTTTTAAATTGAATTCAAACTTTCATGGAAAAAAATTAATCATACCATGGATTTAGATTAATTTTTATCCTAAAGCTTGGTCATGTTTTTCAACACAACCAAATCTTAGGCTAAAAATCCAATGCTTGGTCTCTTTTATGCCCCATGATCCCTTTGTTCCCTTCTATCTTAGCTTGGTCTAACTTTATGCCAGGTCCTTTATAATTAATGATGTCACTTTAATATGTTTTGTTAGACCAGGTCCTTTATAATTAATGATGTCACTTTAATATGTTTTAGCCTAGATTAAAAGGTTTGGTTAAAATCCGTACGCTTGATCCCTTTTATTACTCATGGGGTCCCTTTTTATTATGCTATGAGCTTGGTCTAAACTTTAGCCAAACTTTATTTTTCATGTTTATTAACATGAATAAAACATTGGTCCAAAACCTTAGTCTAAATTCTATATGTTTCTTGAGCCTAACTTAATATTCTCATTGATTGCAGGGACCAATCACGTTCAGCTACTTGGATCCCAATCTACAATTCATGCTTACTAACACCGGATTGATCTAACGGTGCATCTTGAGTGAACATGTCAATGAAGCTTTGGGACTAGTGAGGTGGTGAAAAGTGTCACCATTTTATTTAAAGGATATTGAGCAATCAGTGATAGCCCACTTTTTGGATTGAAATATAATGGCATGCGTTCATTAGAACAAGATTGATCTAATGGTGCAAGATCAACATAGACTTTTCCATGGAGCTCTGAGCAAACATGAAACTACCACATGACAAAAAGGTATTTCTCAGTAGAATTGATAGAGTGTAGAGTGAACCAGAGAATGATAAGTGGCAAGCTTGGTAAATAGATTCTAAAATGTGTTTAAAATTGATGGTCCTGCACCTATCAATGATGTTGACGTGGATATCTAATCATGAGGACATCAATTTTAAGACAACAAAGAGCTTTGATGATGCATTTAAAATTGATGATCATGCACCTGTCAAAGACATTCACACAGATGTTAAATGATGGTTGTGAGGATGCCAATTTTAAGACAACTACTTGGATCCATTTTCAAAGGCAACGGTCATGTTTTTTAAACAATGATGAGCATGGGTACCATGGTGATGCCATGCAAGAAAAACATGATAAGTCTAAGGATTATGTGGACTTATGGGAGGTAAGGGCATAAATAGGCAAATCCGAAAGCATTCTAAAGCACAAAGCTTGCAATTCGAGCTCATGGTAGCTATTAGGGTACTATTAAAACCTTTAGAATTGCCCTGGTAAAGCACAAGAGCCCCAGTACTGACCCTAGATTTGCCATGCTTGATATAAGGGGAGCTAAATTGCCTCTTGTGCAAGGGTAATTCAACCCAAAATCTATTGGTGAGTAATATAATTGGATTTGTAGTAGTAGTAGTAGTTAAGAAAAGTGTTCCAAAGACATAAGCAAATGGTCCTGGAAAATAGGGAACCTTTCCATTATCCTCAAGTAGCTTGGAGATGTGATAGTGCATGTATTGGGCAACATCAAAAAGCAATGAAGACCCTACAACAATAATGGATCACTTCATTAGCCAGAGGGTTCTTAAAGTTAGAATATTCCTCTTGTGATTAAACCCTATCCATTTTAAAAGTGAAATATTCTATTTGTAAATGCACGTGTTGTTTGTAAAACACACTGCCTATAGATCAGTCCATTGGAAAAGTCTAATATATATTTAGAATATTTGTGGAAAGGACAATTATCCCTACACCTATAATTTTTTAATTGGTTAGGACTGACTGACATGCTTCCTTGCATCTTATAAAAGGAGCAATGTCAATTGTAAAAAAAGGAGGGAGTTCTTAGAGCCAAATTACTTTGTAAACTTTTAGCAATGAATACAAATAAGGAATTTTGCAAAGTATATCCATATTTGCTTGTGTGAAATGCTATATGGTTTCTCTCTCAGTTGTCCAATTTCATTTTCATATTTGAATGGTTTTTATGGATCCTAGATGTGTATATTGAATGAAAAGTTGCTAATTTGTGCCAATGCTAGATTAGTTGAAGGTTCTTAGGCTTATTTCATTTTTTGCACTTTTTTGCATTTAGGTTAATGTTATTTGCTTGTAGAAATGAATCTTTAAATTGAGCCTAGTTCCTATTCAAATCGTTTCATACCCTCCTTAAAAGCTTACTTGATGTATGTTGTGATTTGGGCTTAAGCTATTTCATTTCGTACATTGGTTTAAATGCATATTAAGATGATATTTGAAATTTGCCATAATGTCTAGAATAAAGACTAACAACATCTTCCTTTTCTGCCCTACCCTTTCTTTTGCTCATTTTTCAACCGGATCACCTTAGTTTAATTTTTATTGTAAATATCCATCTTAGAATAACTCTTGATTATTATTCACTCTAATTAGCGTAGAATACTTTATATTATGCATAGATCAACTATTTGGCCATGGTGGCTCCCAACCACTAAACATTATAAATATTGTGAACATTCTACTTACTTTGCCTCTATTCCATCAACAGATAACAAGATTATCACGTGTAACTCATGCACTGAATTTTTTTTAGATTCTAAAATGAGAAGTGTTCTTTAAACACTATGAGAACTTGTGATACATATTTAGGCATCAACACCCTACACAGACCACACATCTATGCACTTATGAACATGTATTTATAGGCATTAATCCTTCCTAGAAAAAGGTCCATTGTTACATGATAATAGATGGTATTTAGAATCAAGTGCACAATACTTCGTAGATCTCATCTCATGGTAACTAATTTATCTTGTGAACTATCTACCAAGTCACATTAACTCATTTTAATGTATATTTTAGTGCACTCACCCTCTGGTCTATATTTGGCACACAATGGTCTATCCTTAGAATAAATTTATTCAAGTCATCAATTTTAAAGTGTTGATGGAGTTGATGATATGTGGTAAAAACCATGCACATTAAGTGTACCTCATGATCTCTCCTTGACCATTTCAACATGTAAGTATCAAAGTCACCATTGAATAAATACATAGTATCCAAAGATAAAAGACCTTATTTCATTGTATCCATGTAGTTCATGTCTATCACACCTATCTTGTATACAAAATCTATTTATAACCTAGTTGGTGATCACACAAAAGGTGATCTACACTTTTCCATTTGAAATCTCAAAATTGGTGCCTTTATGATCTTGAGGAAAAATATTCAATTGATTGTATATGTTTTTGAGGCTACACCTCTATATGTAAAATATTATATTTTTCTAGCTTGTAGAACATTAAATTTTGATTTTGTACTCACCTTAAATTAGATACTATCTCTGTACACATGATGAATTTGAATCCTTAGGTATGATGTATGACTTTTTATCTTCTTTATTCAGGGCTATAACAATGATTATATCCCCTTGGTACACTTCTAACTAATTATGCATTGTGTTAATGGTCATCTGACCATCAAAAACCTACTTTTTAACAATTAATGTTGGGTGGTGTGTTTCATCAATCTTCATATCATCACTCCAATACACCTCATAGGCTAAGTTCAATCACTTTGATTTTTGCAATTATAGTCATCTAATAGGCTTTACCCTACCATAGTTTGTAAGGCATAGTGTGACCAAATTGTAATTGAGTGTTGGTCATCCAATAGCTTCTTAGGTAGACCAAGGAATCATATTAACTGTGCTTCCAAAATCAAATACAATGTTAGGTACTTCATATCCTCCCATCTTAATATCCATGTAATAATCGATATCCCAAGGCATTTTAGTCTTTATGAACTAAACTACCTTTTCAATATGTCATTGACCTCATTGTGTGCACTCTAGGAAGTTATGTATAATATTTATAATATTATTCTATATATTCATTTTGTTGAGTGCTCAAAATTTTTAAAAGTTTAGTCAAGGCAGTAACTACTCCCTCTTATCTCATTATGCACAAAATCTACCCATACATTTGTACATAAATAATTGTGGCATCACCCTCTGACGTAGTATACTATTTTATGTTCTAAATAACTTGGGTTGCTTGGTACATCAAACATTTTTTCATCATAAGGTCAGGATATTTATCCTACTCAACCTTTCTAATTATTTGATCCTCTGGAATTTATAATGGAGGTAATCCCTACTCTACATACTCTTTCCTTGAAACTACTTTCATGAACACATTCTCTTTGGGGTGTGAATTTGTCTTGTATACATTTTGCATAAGTTTCTCTTTCCTCTATTTCCCTAAAACTAGACAATCTTTAGTATGGTATTATCTTGTAACATTTCAATAGATGTCGTACATCTACCTTTGAGGGCTACTAGATTAGTTTCATGTGAAGTGATTATATTCACCACACATAAAGCACTAGATCAGTTTAAAGTCTTATTATTATTATTATTATTATTATTATTATTATTATTATTATTATTATTATTATTATTATTATTACCTACCAAGTATCCTCTATGGTACTCCCCATTGTATCCTATATTTTTTTGGAAACCCGAACCTTGTGATTTTTACCCATTAAATCCTCCTTACTACTATTGTTGAAGAGATGCTGGATCCCAATTTGATTGTTGTGGATGAAGAATCAAAATATTCCATGATGACTAGTATTGATATCATAGATATGATGGCATCCATCCTACCAAACCCTAGGGTTGATACTATGGTGATGAAGGCATCCACCTAGGAACACCTTGTGTCATGTTAGACATGTCTACCTCTGGGCATGGAATTCCCTATTTCATAGTAGGTATATATTGTGTTGCAAATTTGAATACATTCTTAGTGATGTTTTTTTTAATCTCTTGTAGATCCCAAAAACTCTTCTCATAATGTTTTGATGACTTACAAAAATTATTGTATAAATTCTACAATTTTTAATTGTACTATTGTAGTAGATGACATTTTGATGTCGCATGTACTACTACCTTGTATATATCACTAAACTTTGTTTTGATATTAGGTAAATTATTCCTATGATTTCATTATTTTTAACACTTCATACACCACAAAACCAACTTGGGTTTGTTTCTTTCATGAAGCTCATCCATTTTTCTTAGAAAATAATCTATTTTCAAGTCAATTTTAGATCCATTCAATGGATGTCTCCGTAATCCTTAATTTTTTTACCTGAAAGTGAAGCTTCTCATGAATTATCCTTAGTGGGGAACTATGACTGTGTAATGACAAACCTAATACTTGATCATAGTCCCTCTACAAACTAGGCAACCTTATCTTTATCTTCTAAAATTAAATCAACTTTTTTCATTACATCTGAGAATCTATGATCGTACTCCCATACTCATTTTACAATTTTATATTGAATCTATTTAATAATCTAAAAATACTAGCTGGTGCACTTATTCATTTTCAATTATATGATTAATTATTCCTTGACATGTTGAAGACTTAGAGAAGAAACACCCCTTTTGTATATAAATTCTAGATTTCAGCTTGTTGAGGACTTGATGAGCTCACACTTTTTCACATCCTTAGTTGGTACTCCTTTAAACTACCATTTAATGTCACAAGTTAACAAATACTACTTAGGGTCAGAAGACCCATCATATGGTTTCAAATCAATGAACATTCATATGTTCAAAGACATGTTTGGTGCACTTGTAACTACTACTATTGCCTTTTGTGAACTAATCTTTATTGGCATAAAATAAAACCCAACCTCTTATAACTTGTTCTTGTTTATTATTTTTTGAGTCTTTGCATTAAGTTTAAAAAAATTATTTTAAAAAGATTCAAACCAATTTCCACCTATCATATCCTTTGCACTTTACTTTCTCCTTTTTGATAATAAAATGGGCTCAAGGGATGCATAACATGAAATGAATGATACGTGTCTTTGAATTATTATGTATGTGACCTTGAACTTATAATAATCATATGATTTTTCATAACTTCCTCTAGATAATATTATTTCCCTAGTCCAAACAATATCCTTCCTTATAATTGTGATCTATCACTATCCTCCAACTTCTCAACTCATACTCTACTTTTCTCTTTCTCCTTTCCATGTTCTATATCTTCTATATCCCAATCTTTGTCTTCTTATTTATTGGTCCCTTTCATTCCTTGCTTTGCACAATTTCCGAATTCTCCAATTTATATAAATTTTACAGCCTCTCTTAAGGATTCCCTCTCTTCTACATCCTCTATTTTACTCCTACTTATAATCACTGTTATATTTTGGTTATCATGTTTATTCCACCCTTTTTTGTAACAACTCTCTTTCCAATCCTATAATTTTATTACAACTCTACTTTTTTATGTCCTCCATATTATGAGTTCATGTTTAAGTTATAATACTCATCTCATCATCATTCACTTCTACATCACATGCACCCCCATAACACCCAAAGTTACTACTTTATGTTGGTATCGGTAGGCACCATGGCATTTTCAATAGCCAACATCTTGATAATACTAGGTAGTCATTGAAGAAAATTTTATTGGATGCCTCTCAAAAATAGATCTTGTGTAGCCTCAAAATCCAGATATCCTTGTATAATAATTTCTATAATATATCCATCAATAGTAATTTTTGTATAGTGATCTATGATTCCAGTCAGTGTCTAATATTCATAAGTCTTCTAGTATTTTTTATTTCCAAGCTATAACTTATGTCCTCCTCAACTATAAATAATAGTATTCCAATCTTGATAACCACGTAGCTAATAGTCCAAAAAAATTACATTGTAACATATTGTATATTTCATTGTAAATGTTATCCTAAATAACCTCTTTAAAATAATTCCCTATTCCTCTTTATTCTTCCTCTAAAAAATTATGAATTTATTCATCAAGACATTTCTCTAAATTTATTTGTCTCAATATCCATCGTAACATGTTTTAATAATCCACGCTCACCACACCATTATTAGCATAGGTTCTTGGAAAACCCATTATAACTTGCTATTACATGGATAGTTGTGTGAAGTATAAACAAAATTTTAATGCAAACACAATCACAAATTAAAAAAATATATTCTTTACTTAAATATGGGGTATTTATGTAAGAGAATGCAGTCTTAAAAAATATAGAACACACAATATTAATTAACATGATTAAACATATTTATACAAACATAAAATTTATTACACACATAAAGATAATAAAAGACATTAAAAAACTATTTCAAAACTCCATATTAATACCTATCACATCAGAACTATTTTACAATACGACTGAGTTCTATATATAGATCTTTTACAAGGAATTGTCACTCCATATTCCAATATTTCACTACAAACAAAAGAAAGGATCTTCACAGTCATAAGACTCTTGTCATGCTTTTAAGTGTTGAATACATACAAAATAGATAAAAAAGGAAAAATAGTGTGAGTCACACACATGTATATCAATTACAGTCTGTGATTTTGTATCCTTATTTACTACCAATAAAAATTGATAATATCCCTATCACTTATTATTTGGATATCTTATATTTCATGATTTCCAATTTTAATTTTCAATCAATTTCTAGTGATTTAGCACCTAAGGATTTACTATGCATATTCTTAGTAAATAAGTCATTTAGGGAATATTTGTAGTAATATATTTTAGTTACCTACAAGGATGTACCTTTTCCTAACATTAACTTCCTTTTCAATGGATTCTTTCATAGTCTATTAAAATATAAATGGATAGAGATTCTATTTTTCATTAGGGTCCTTATTTTTGGGGCTATAGTGGCTTACTGTTATTTTAGTCTCCTCTCTTTGCTCTTGAAATGGGTTTTTTTTAAAATACTACTTTGGATTCATTTTTTCAAATTTCTATTGGAGTTAAGTAATCAAGAAATAATGTAATTAATGGTTGGTGTAGTTAATTTCAAAAAGGGGAATTGGATAAAGGAAAAGATCATAAATTTTCTCAAAGTTTTAAAAAATGATCTATAAAAATACCTTGCACTCATTGTTATAACTATCTCTTCTAAAATATTATGGACTATAACTTGGATTATGAAGACTTACCATTTCATTGATCCTAGTTCAGACATATTAGGCATACGGATTTTAGGTGTCCTATTAAACATATTAGAAGTAACATGTTAAAATATAAGATCTTAAATAGAAATTACAGTGATATTTATCATAATTTCATTTGGTGGAATTATGGAAATTAATTTCATCATTAGGATAATGTTTAACCTTTGGCTACGAGTCAAATGGATAAAATAAGGTATAAGGGAGAGGTGATGGTTGTACTATATAAAGCTAAAGGTTCTATTATATTAGCCTTTAAATGCATTATTAAAAATTGATTGATACTCCCATTGAAGCTAAATATTATGGTGACTACACAATCATAGGTGTACTCTCAAGAACTTTCGGTTTCTATGGATACCCCTAACCCAAAACATATTTCACAATCTTTTCCAATAGTTACATGTGTCGTAGATTTAGATAAAGTGTATTTTTAAAGAGTTAAATAATAAAAGTTTTAAGTTATGTATCTATTATCTCAATTTATATAGAAACAGTGGATATTGTAGAGTAGGAATCCAAACCAAGTTAGTCCATGCATTAGTTTAAAAAAACCCAAATAAGTATAAAGAACATAACATGCTAACGTGTTACGCCTACTCCCTCATGGGGTTTTGAAAATGAATTATAAGAGCTATTGAAAGAAGGAATACAACCATCAAACCTTCCCAAGAGCATCCCTCCTCCAAGAGCGGCCAAGAAACATGATTTTACCCTAATTTGGTGCTCTAAGTCTTTGTTAATGATGAGTGGCTTGATCCTCTATCATCTCTCAATGTACCAATAGATTAGGCTCATAAATTTGATCAATGTGTGCAAATGGATAAAGCTTTTCTATTACAATTTTTGCATAATAAGTTTGCATGAATGAAGCTTAAAAATGGTGGTTTTGGCCCTCTTATTTATATCTTTTTAGAAATGATCAGAATCAACCATGACCATCCTTCTTGAGATCAAGATGTGTGGCCATGAATTAATTCAATTTTGGAGGCTCAATCTATAAATATTCCCATTAATATTTGGAATAATGGAGAATTAATGAGGTATGGAAAGGTTTAAACCAGATATTTGTTCCATTAATGGCTTGTGAATTCCATCCCATTGATGATGTCACAAGGTGATGCAGAATTGAAGAATGAATTATCAATTAATAGATTTTCAATAATTTCCATGGATTTTACACTTAGGCTCTTGATTTGGTTTAATTTGCTTATATGGGTTTAATTAATTTTCTAATTTTTTTTGTAAATAGGTTGTTTACTTAATCAAACTGGTTGAAGCATCCATTTACTGAGTCATAATTTGACTGAAATATAATTAGAAAAAGGTATTTGTTGCGTATGAAATAATTCCCTATTTAGAGCATTGTTGACATGAAATAACATATGTACTTAATGTGTGCTTCCGAATTAGAATAAATAAGTGGTTTAGAACATCATTTTGCATGGTCATAATTTGATTTGAAGTGATTTGAGAAAATATAATAATCACACAAAATGCATTGCCCCATTCAGGGACACATTAGCCTAAATCGATACTTATACATGACAAGTTCGAACCATTTAATATGTTTTAGTGATTTTGGCCTAGATTATGTATTGCCATAAAATATTTCTTAGATTGACAATTTAAGCACAATAGTGATAGGAATTGGATGTCTATATTTTTTCCTTATTTGAGAGGGCGTGGTGAGACATTCGATCGAAGCAACATCTTTTCAAAGAATAAAAAAGTTGTCAATAATAAGTTGGAAGGTAATGATTGAATAAACGACCCATGATTCCCCCTTGAGAGGACATTTGAGGATGAAATAGAGGGATGGAATCTCAAAAAAAAGAGCAAGAAGAATATTAACCCATGGATGATATTAGATTCGTATGAGCTAATACTTGCACACGTTGATTCCATTTGATCAAAATAGAATAGAATATAATGGGCCCCAAGGTGGAGGGAAGTGGGAAGAATACAATCTATAAATATAAGAAGCACACTTTGACAGACCCAAAAGAGGGCAAAAGTTATGAGCTTAGGGAATTATCGATCCCAAGATAACTTATACACTTTGAAATTTTCAGAAAGATGATAAAAGCTGAAAAACTTAGAATTAGAAGAAACATGAGAACATTGCCCTAGAGAAAGGAAGTTAATAAATCAATAATGTGCCCCAGTAGAGTGGATTTGATCGGTTTATAAACTTATTTTACCTCTGTAGAGCTGATTTTGCTCATTGATAAATGATATTTTCCCAGTAGGGATGATTAGATCAGTGAATGGTCTAAACATGATGCCCTAGTAGGAAAAATTGGAAATAATAGCTCAAGGATATAACTTATTGAATAGATTAAATATGAGTGGGTGAAAATATAGATGTGAGGGTCTAATAATTGAAGAAGCCATAAAAACTAGGCATATCAGGATGCACAAAGTGATGAAAGACATGAATAAAAAATGATGATGGCCATACTGACCCAAGATATGTCATGTATTTAAGTGCTACCTACATAGTCTAGATGGACCTTAAGCTAATGTAGTTCTCTTAGAAGTGGGATAAAATAGAATGAAGAATAGAAGAAAAATGGACTACTGTTTAATTTTGAAATCATAGTACATAATAGATATGTAGTATAGTGCCTTCACTAGATGCTATAACATAATTTAGGAGATGAACATCCCAAACTAATAATATAAATAGTCAATAAGAATTAAAATGTATGTCAAGAGACGCACGTCTTTCATAGAGTCTCATGGTAGGTATGGTGCATTCAAAAATGATCTTTGGAGCTTCATTGACTTTTGGACTTGGTGCACCTTGTGTTTACTATAGAAAATTGAAATTATGCATCACAAGTATGAGTAACTTATAATGACATTGTATTTAAATTATAAATGGATGGTGCAAATGTGAATATTTATAAGTAAGGTTAATGATAAAATTTACCAATACCATAGTTATAACTATTTACATTTAAACAAAAACAAAGATAAAAATAATACGTAAATGTAACCTAACTTAATATCAAGATATAAACAATCATGATTTAAATAGGAATAATAATGCATAAAAACAAATAAAAAACAACTTAATAAACAACATGAAATAAAGATATGAATAATCAAGATCCATGTGTCATAACAAGATGTACTTGAAAAAGAAAACAAAAGAATAAGTTAAATACAACTCTAAATAAATCAAGTCTAATTGAAAACTAGACTAAATTTGGTCATAGAATGTATTTGAAATCAATTTAACAAAACAATACAATACAAAACAAAATAGTAAAACAAAAGACCAATATAAAAAAACACCAAGAAATTAAATAAGAACATAACACAAACCAAGTATAAACAAACAAAGGAACAATGAAACATCCATAAAAATAAATTAAGATATTTACAAAGCACAACCAAACAATAATAAAAAAATCAAATAAACACACACACAAGAGTTAGTCATAATGTTAATGCAAGCAAAATAAAAGGTGAATGGTTCATGCACGTGTAATAGAGGCATTAATTTCAATGACATGGTGACCCCTAATCTAAGAAAAGATGATATTAACATAACAAAATAAAAATAAAGGAGACAATGTTGCTCCCAAGTGATAGGAAGACAACAAGACAAAACAATATGGGAGAAAAGTAAGCGGTGACCGAACTGACTCCAAATGTACAAGACAAGTAGACACTACTTACATAGATCTATAGATGCAAGGTCCAACATGAACTTCAGGCCAAATGTAGTTCTCCCAAAAAATGAGATAGAAAAAAGTGATGATTAAGAAAACATGATTGATGTTTTAAAGAAAATAAGGAAATAAGATTGCAAAAATATAAGTGCATTCAAATGAGTACTCATAAAAAGGCGAGAGCATTTAAATGTTTGCTCACAAAATAATGAGATGTGGGATTAGAATAAATAAAAGTGTAAGACTGTTTTTGTTGATCAAATTTTTAATATTTTTGTGTTTTTGGGATAAACAATAGAAATGAAATATTAACAAAATGCCCATAGAAGTACCGAACTGAGGAGATGCACTTCCATAGGTAAGATTTCAAATAACAACTAAATTGGTTACAACAATGATCATGTATATAAACAATGGCACAGGGAATGAACTAATCAAAGAGATGCATGTCCAAGAGTAGAAGTTTTAATAACATCTAAATCTAGATGCAACAATCTCTATGATCCTATTAAGGCAATAATGCCTACCAAATAATACCAAAATAAAAATAGAGCAGTTTGTAGTGCTAGATAAATATAAAGAATCATTCAACATGCAAAAACCATGTGTTGATGTATCCGTGTTCATTTGTCTGTAAGAGGGAGATTTAAAATACTATCCAGGCTAAATTGTTTTGTAGAATTGGTGCTAAGTGTGGCCATAATGCCTATTAATCATAATTGGTTTTAAGTATCTTCTAGGTTATTTGAAAATATTTTTGGTATTTTCTAAGCATCTCAATTCAATAGAGAATGATGAGACACTAAACGATCTAACTTACAAAAAAATGAGAGCATGGGCTTAGGTTACTCATAAAATGGTGAGAGCATACAAAAAAGGGGGACTAAACTAACCTCAATGTGAATTGAGAATGGCCTACATAGTCCCATTATGACCTCAAGCCACAGTAGTTCCACCTACATAAAAGGAAGTGAGAACCGACTAGGTCATAATAAGTTTGTGAATTAAGGAAAATAATAATAGTAATGACAAAGTGATGTGTCAATACATGATAAAAAGTGTTGTTCTTAATTTTCCCATAGGTGGTTCTAATTAAGAGATAAAGTAAAAGGATCAATGTTACTAATTTTTCCATAGGTGGTTATAATTAGTAACACAAAATGAAACACTAATTTGCCCATAGGTAGTTATAATTAGTGACACAAGGTAGAACATTGATTTTTCCATAAGCGATTATAATCAGTGACACTAGTTAAATGTAAATAAAATATAACATACTAAATTCACTATCACACTACTTTCATAGACTGTCCTTTAAACACAAAATTTTGAAACTGGATTGAAATCCCCTTGAGAAAGGTGCGGGAATAACCAAAGTAACCAAGATAAAAAAAGGGTTTGGGTAGAGCGGCTAAAAATAGGATTTGGTCAATAGTAAATGTATGGTAAAAGGGTATGGCATAAAGACTAATTATAAAATGGTAATTGGATATAATGGTAAGAGGGTTGCCCCCAAGTGATAAGGTAAGTGGCAAGGTTTGAAACAATGGCATGATGAATGCAAATGAAAAAGGCAAGGTAAATATTTTTGTTATTCCTGCTGATGTGGAGATGCACATCCTTGTCAATATATGAGACATCTAGAATAATCATTCATAAAAATTACTAGCCTACACCCTTTTTGAATAGCTCTTCTGTCAAGAACTTGTTGTAGATTTGGACTCCAATAATGTTGTGATCTTCATTGGTCATTGATTCAGATTCCTTCAAACATTGAGACAAGAGATATTTGTAGCCTATATAAAGGAAAGTGAACCCAAGGATGGTAAATAATGTCAGACACAAGATAAATGGTATAACTTGGAAATGTAATATTGGATGATAATATAATGAATAATGATTGGAAAATAAATGAAGATTGGGGTTTTTAGGCACACACAATGTTGTTGATTCTAGATTTGACAAAATTTTGGTTGTGGTGGGGCTTGATACTTATAAATATGCTCTCAATAGGACTACACAATTTTTATATTGTTTGTGCGTAAGAGTAGCTACTATCTGATTATGTTGTAAATTGGAAGTTGTATTGATGTTATTTTTTATAATATCTTCATCAAGTAGTGAAGAACCATTGTGATTAGCTATTGGTGCCTTGATGAGGTTTTCATCAATGAAGTTGTCTTGATTGTCCCATAGTGATTCTAAGAAGGTTTCACTAAGGTATGATGACTTTTGACTTTGATGGTATTCTAGCACCTTTGAAAAGGTTTTACTAGAATATTCTTCTTCTACATGAATCCGGTCTTGGTCCCCTTGATATTTTGCAACTGATATGTCACCATGGATGTAGTTAAACAAAGTGTGATTCTATCAGTCCCAATCAATTCTTGTGGGAGGTGGAATGTCAATATAATGAATATGTTGGAAGGTGATAATGAAATGATGAAAGGCAGCACAATCCTCATAGAATATACTAGTGATGTGGCTCTGATATCAAATGATGTGGCCTAAGACAACAACTCTCATTTCTCACGTAATTTCAATTTCATATGGAAAATAATCTCCTTTAAATATCATGAATATTATCATTAATCAACAAGAATTACAGAGGTTTAAATAAAAGTTTACATTCCAAAGTCATGCCTTCACATACATGCCTTCACCATACAAACTTGGCCTACACTAACCAAGGAGGCATAAAGGCATTCCCAAGCCTTTTAACAAATAAAATTCACCTACCTTAGGCAAAAATTAATACAATCATATATATAAATATTGAATAATCAAAGGAGACAATTAAACACTAAGCCCCACACTTCACATGGAGGGGAAATCATGACAAGGAAGGAAAATTGGTCAACACTTACCCCCACCATCCACTTGGGAGAATTATGACAAGAAAAAATGAGTAAGACTGAGGAATACCATGCAACATTTCAAATGGAAGGAATAATAATAAATAAAAAGGCTCCACTCAGGGAAAATTATGCCACCCTTCACATGGCCTTCACATGACAAACCAAAAGAAAAAGTAGATTCCAATCTTGAATAGTAAAGCTTGTCTTCCACCACCACTAACTTCCAAAAAGTGATTTGATTCTCTTTTCACTTCTCTCCCATGGGAAATTTGTCTCATGCCACATATGTAATCAATAATAGTGCCATTCCACCTCACTAGGGTGAATAGTGCATTACATGTCATATGTGAATAGTGTTCTCCCACCACATCATTCTCTTCTAGTTGAAAACAACATAGCTCCCACAAGTTTTCATGATTGTATTTGAGCCAATTATTCTATAAAAAGGAAAATGCACACCACTTAGTTTTTGGGTGATGCAAGATTGCATAAATCCTTAGATGCTCCTACATTAGATACCCAAAGTACTAAAATGTGATCTAATGATCACATAAATGGGGTGAGTGGTAGAACTACCTTTTCAGTCATGATGTTGAATGAACTTGGCATCCCATTCCAATACACCATGTGCACTCAGAGGATACTCATCTTCTATTTACACTTCTAGTTTTTACACACTAGACCCAAAACCGTCCTCCAAAATCTCATCCATATCCCAATGGATACATACATGGGCTCCAACCCACCATAAATGCTCCCCTTTATGGGATTCCACCCACCATGAACCATACTCATGGGATCATAACTCAAATTCAAAATTGACCTCCTCCTCCTAAAGTCCTACTGGGTTTCTTCTTCAATCATCATCCATCTAACTGTTAGATTATCCACAACATCACATAACACATACGCTTGTAGCTCCTCTCCCATGGCTCTAACTAAATCCTTTGCAGTCTTATCATGTTCATATACATTTGGGAATTTTTTTTTCCCTCAACACTAACTCCTTCATGTTCCAATGGAATGTTATCTAGCTCTTCTCCAATACTCATAATCTCCTCACCATCCTCTTCCATACTTGGCTGCAAATGAGCCTCCACATATGCATCTATTTACACAAAATTATTCTATATGGTTGGAACATCAACACCAACCAAATCTTAATCAATTATTTCCCCTAAAGAATATCTCAATTTGTCTCCAACACCTCCAACACCAGGTTATTTTACATGTGCATTTTTGCTGCATAAAAATCTCCTCTGCATGTGCAAATATTTGCATATTTTTTCCTCCATTTGAAACATTTCATGAATGCAATATTCACCATGCATAATATGCTCATATGAATTTTCTTGCACATCCACCAAAATATCTATGTGTGCAATCTCTTGCATTACATCCTCCTCATCCATAACTTCCTCCAAAGAAGCTTGCAACTCTAGATGGCTAGAATTTCTATCTTCCTCCACATTCATCATTACCTTCCCATTATCACTGGTGATGCCTAAAAATCTCACTCTAGGTTAAACAACCTACTATGGGAAGCTTTACAGGTGTGGGACTGAGTGCGGTCTATAAAGCAACGTCTAGGATTTTAGAAGCCAACTCTTCGTTCAAAGTTGGGGGTGAAAAGTGGAGAGAGAAAATGTAAATAAAACTAAACATAAAACTAACTAAGGTGATGTGTCGATAGGTTTAAAATACTTAGACTATGATTTCATAAAATAAATCAAACCCTTAAACACTATAGACCATAAAGGAACATAAATGCATGAATTAAGATCTATAATGAAAGAAAAGATTGATACTATAAAAGCAGAAGAAAAGAGATAATAGACAGAGAGAATTTTCCATGCAGATTGACATAGAATATCACACCTTATTCATTGTTAAATAGAGAAATGAGTACAGAAGGCCTCGAGGGAACATACAAAACATCCAATCACACCTGTGAGGGGAACCTATTAAGGTCAAATAATGAAAAAATGCTAACTACTATTACTCTTATCTATTAAAAATGGTGATATACAAAATAACTAATATAAGAAAAATGGTAACCTTCCGTTTCGAAAAGGAAAGAGCCTATAATATATAGGTGAGATGGTCCCTGATGAGGATGACACCTAAAAATCCATGCACTCATGTCAATGATGATGCCTTTTCAACTGAAAGAGGAACTTGGGCTCATGAGTCTAGTTAGCCTCCAGGTCCTAGATATTATGCGACCACTCTATCTTGTTAAGGATACGATGCTTTGGAGGGATATGGGGATGCCATGTGGATAGGTTTATCTCTAACCAACTAGTGGGTCCCCTTTAATCTTATCTAGACAATGACATTGCTCTAAATCTAGACAAACTAAAACTATTCCTGGATAAGCATGAGGATGACACATGTCAAGTAGGCACTTCTCAAGGGAAGTTGGGTACTTATTTTGATAAGGTTGAGCATAGGTGTGCCATTATAAATCTGGTGCTCCTCCTAGAGGAATCCAAACATTTCTTTGCAAAATTGAGCATGAGGGCACCATGTGTTAGGAGGGTGATTTATTAGAGTGAAAAAATATATTCCTCAATCTGGATGAGTGTTGGGATGCCACATAGAATAATGGAACAAAGGTTGATACTTAGGCAAAAATTTAAAAAGTGCCCAAAAAAGGGGAAGCCAGAAGGAGAACCGCCATAAGGTGCTGAGGAGCTGCTAGCAATGATGAGTGAGTCTATAATAAAAGATGAACTTCTCTAAAATAACAAAATGTGGGTTTTGATCCATAATTTTTGGCAACTCATATAGGTGTCCACCTATGGATGAGAGAACTAAAACTCTAATGTGTAAACCAGTTGAAGAAAAATTTCAAAATAGGAGGAAGGCTTGAGAAACTACAATTTTTGAAGAGCCACCTATAAAGGTGTCCACTCTTCCTCCTTAGGTTGGGTCTTCTTCTTAAGAGCCTCAAAGGCTCTATCCAAATCAATAATCTCCTTGAAGGAGATATTCCCAAAACCCTAAACAACTGCTAGTGTTTAGAATTCAAGCTGGGTGAGTAACTAGAATATCTTCTCCATATCAAAGACATTGAGAGATATGAAAATATTTTGGTCATTCTATTTTTGTTCCAATAATGCTTTGATCTGGTTCTTGAAGAGAATGCTATTATATGTCAATAAAGGGGAGGGGAGTCATAATTGGACTAGTTGTTTAATGTGCCCCCACCTATTTTGGACCACCTGCTCTAAAGCATTTAGGAATTCCTTGTACTTTTTGGCTACCTTGTTGTAGCCTATAAACTTATAGAATTTTTCCATTATTTAACTTTAGTCTACCACTCCCATTGCTTGTAGTGTTTCATCTAAAGTGCTATAAAGATTTTAGATGAGGATCTATAAATCTAGGACCTTAGGAGCCATAAAGGTGATGACCTAATCAATGGACATGATCACCTATGAGCTCAGATTCTATGAGTCTATGATGAAGGTGAGGGTTAGCTTCAGGTCTATGATCACGACCTTGATCCTCTCTTAGTAAGATTTGTGTTTTTACTAGACCATAAGGAGGATCTCCATGACCTACAGAGGAATGACAAGGTCATTCTTTAGTTTCTCAATTTCCTGGTCCTTGATCAAGGATTCCTATTTTACCTACTGCTAAAATTGTTGAATTGATTGATTAAAATCCAAGAGCTAATGGTGGGTCTAAACCAATTCAATCTCTTTTTCTTGCAGTTTGGTTTCCATGACCACTCACAGGTTGGCTTCTACCTAGAAACTCTCACTAGAGATGCAACTCTAAAGGTCAGACCTTAATTTATTGAGCTCTACATCTTTGGCCTTAGCCTCAACATTGAGGTGGTTAGTCATAGCCTTCACCTTGGTGAGTTTTAGCTTGATATTTTTTAGCTATCAGGTCACCTTGATGTAGTATATGGTTATAGACTTCTACATTTCCTCCATCAGCTCAACCTTGTCAGTGGGTTTGACCTAGATAAGATTGATGTTGATATCTTGTATGGCATAGTCCCTTGACAATATATGTCCTTGGTAATTTACTACTCAAAGGTCCACATGAGCAGTCATAAGGGATTGATGTACAGGGTCATCAAATGACCACATATGGGTTTGCACAAGGGACCTGGCCTACTTTTCCTTCTTTTATCCATTTGGGCCTCGTGGGCCTTCCTTGCTGATTCCATATATTGATGGTACTACTCCAGTGCCTAAATGTTTTCCCCTGTGATGGGGATTCCCTATGGAAATGTAAATGGGATGGTCACTTGTTGTAAAACAATAGACCCTATCCCCATGGAGATGAGTGAATGGAGAGCAACGGTGGAAGAAGAGAAAGGTGGGAGGCTGTGGGATGGGGTGAATGGAAATTTCATCATGATGGAAGATGAGGTAGATGATGCAGGTAGAGGGGTCAAAAATGGCATGCAAGAAGAGATCAGGACCATAGGAGAAAGTGGTGAGAGTTTGATAGTGGGATGAGTGGATAAAGGGGATAGTGGGGCCAGGGAAGTAATTGGTTGGGTAGTGGAGAGTGTTACAACCTGAGGTGCGATGGTGGATATAGTGAGGGAGGTGGAGGTAAAAAGAAGGGGATCTTCCAAGTGAATCGTCTTTTGTACAAACTCTAGTGGAGGGCTGGATTTGGGTGCCTCAAATTGCTTATACTGGAGTGAACCAGTCGTGAGATGCCTAAAGGGTTTTTTTTGATGATGCAAGGTTGTGGGGTGTGGGTACAAGGAATGTGGCAATGTAAAAGGATTTAGGACTTCCAAGACTTTGACCTCCTTCTGTTATGGTGCAACCCCCATTCTTTGCTCAGGGATGCTTCTTTCCACTTCTTCTTTTTCTTCTCCTATTACTATCTCAAAAGAGGATTCTACTTCTGCTAAGCCCTCCTCTAGATGATGTTCATCCAAAATCTTTTCAAATGTCTCATTTGTGTTTTTAGCATCAATATTGGAGTATGGATTCACAATTTCATACCTATATTTTGTGAAGGTGACTATTTTTTCTTTGGTTTAATCCTATTAGGAGAGTTACTTCTTCATCCCCTTCGATAATTTTTAGATAGGTCATATTCCTAGACCAAATCATAAAAGGACTCTCATGGTCTGAGGGTGTCTAATGAGATCTATGATAGATCCATATAAGTTTGGAGGATGTCCTCTATAGGCAACCTCCTCTATTTTAGATATGGCTAGTTTTGATGCTTCATAGCACTGACAGTCTTCAAGGATGCTATGAATCTGGTTGGATCATAGTTCCATTTGTCATCTATTAAATTAAGTCCAAGCTTTGCTAGCTTCGTTTTTATTAAGCATCCCTATTGCCTCTTAACCATCGTGATGTCATCTCTTATGAAAGGGACATCATAAAGACCTTTTTTTTTTTCTTGCTTCATAGACAGAGTCCGCCACACTGAGCTAGAGAGCCAATTCTAAGTCCAGGGTCCTTCCTATTAGGATATGCAGGAGTTAGAAAGGTTCTCCCTAGAAATCATGCACTTGGATGAATGTAAAATGGGCTTCCTAGAATGAGTCGATTGGGACCCTATTCCTGATGAGCCAAGAACACTACTCATGCATCATTTTAGAAGTAAGGGCCTCTGTGCTAAGATCAATGAGAAATGGAGCCATAAATAGCTCTAAAAAATTGTAGTAGGCTCCGATAATAGATAGGATGTGGGTCCATCTGATGATTGGGGCCACCACATTGGGGAAATGTTCATGTTGTGGGAGATGAGTTTGAGGTATGAAGAGAAGAACTAGGAATGTTGGTATAGAATGAGATGCAAGAAGAAGGATGAGTACCAAAAGGTACCCACCATCAAAAAATTCTCCAGCTCATCCCTCATGGAGGTGGTGATGGATTTTGAAAAATCCATCTTGAATACATGTCCCTTTTTCACCATGGTTAAGAGGAAGAGTGCCCCCAATTAAAATTCGTGAACATTGTTGTTGGAGTCCATCCTGTAGATGAAGGCCAACATGGACAAAGTATCCTTTAAGTACTATGAGGGGAATTTTTCTAAGGGGATGGGTAGAGGTGACATCTTTGTGATGTCACTCCTGAGGAGGAAGTTGAAGGAGTACACCTTTTCATGGACTTGGGAATCTTAGACACTTTGAAGGATCTTTATGCTATAAACATTGGCCTTAGGGTTGTTTGGGATCCAAACATCTCCCTGATGTTGTCTGCACTAATTTTCACCCTCAAATGGGTGTTGCTAATAATTATGCCAGTGCTATCATCATATCTTTCCATGTATAGGGAAATGATCTCTAGGCATGGATGAACATAAGGCACCATGAACTGTGCTAGTGTGTAGTCCCACATCTTGCATCCAAAAGAATCATAGTCTTACCTATTGACCTTGTTGAGTATTCAAGCGCGGGTACCTTCTCTCAATTTTTTTGGATTCTTGGCCAGCTTGGGATCAAAGATATCGTCTATGAAATCAATGATTGATGCTTGGTATTTGTAGTCCCTTTGGTCACCTTCTTGACATTAAGTACTTTCCTCTTTTGCTGAGTAGGAGAAGAAGTGTATGCTTTTCTCAAAACATATTTAGGGAGAGGTATCCCCTGTTACTCGACCCATGGGTTCTCTATTATATGGGATACTTATTTCTTCCTGATGTAGAAGGCTCCATTATTGAGAATTTTATTCTCAAACCACTCTCTTTCTTATGAAATATACTGAATCAATGTTCTCTACCCACCGCTTCTTTCGACTTTAGGATCATCTCTTCTCTGCTCTTTTCAAATGCTCAATGATCTTAAGGATTTCAATGCTTCAAGTGTTTGGCTTAGATGAGTTGAGGGTACTTATACATCAATGCTTACTAGGTAAATGTATTATGGGAAATTTGAAATTAGGCACCCCATAAATGATCAAGGTGGCATATATGCTTAAATCACTATTTGTAAGAGATTTGTATTGATCATTATGGGGAGTCACACAAAATGGGGCATATAACATTAATTGTAGGTGAGGCAGGTAGATGACCATCTTTTAGAGAATGTTTTTTGAAGATTTGGGAGGACTTGGGTGAGGTCATGTGGTGGCTAGACAAGCCACTTATGCTAATGACACTTATATAAAGGAAAAATAATGGAAAGGGAAACAAACAAAGGGAAACAAAAAAGAAAAGAAAAAGAAACACACAAACATGAAAGGAAACTAGCTAATTATATACAAGGGGGAGGCAAGCAATTTAGTTAAAATGTTTCAAATTGATCCCATTAATTATGATCTTTAATGCGTTGTCAGCTTCATATCTTAACTCAAAATCATTACCCTATCTTCTATCAATGATGTGAAATGGTCCCCTCTAAAAAGAATCAAACTTCACATGATGGCCTAGCTTTGTGGCCATTTGATCATATTTAAGAACTAAATCCTTGGGTTTGAGACTTGGGTCCAATGACTTTTTGTCGAACCACTACTTGACTACTTGTTGTTGAGTGAATTTTGCATCACTTTCCCACTCCCTCGCTTCTTTGAGGCTAAGTAGCTCTAAAATCCTAATCTCTATTGCTCCATTTTCTACAATCTTAATAGATTTTAAAAGTTGTAATGCAAGGATTTCTAATGACACAGCCATGAGTACCTCTTTTCCATATATAAGTACATAAGGGGAGGTTTTCAAGATTTGTTTAGTGGTGATGCAGTCTACCGATAAGGCTATTATTACATGCATGTGCCACTTCCTTTGTCATTTAGAGCCCATTCTATAGATCAATCTTATCAGATTATTGTTCATTAACTCCACAAACCCATTCCCTTGTGGGTAGTGATTGGATGAAGCTTGTAAGAAGATACCATTTCAGAGCATGAACTCAAAAATTCTAGACCCAAGGAAGGATTTTACATTATTGAATATGATTATCTTAGGTAGGCTGAACCTAGCCACGAGCTCTTCCAAAAATCCAAGAATCACATTCTCGATTATCTCTTTTAGCAAGATCATTTCAGTCCATCATGTGAAGTAATCAGTAGTTGTTAATATCTACTTGTGACTAGTACTGGAGATGGGATTTATCATCCCAATGAAGTCTAATCCCCACTACATAAAGGGTTCATTGGTCATAATTGGGTTTAATGGCATGGCTAAATTCTTCTTTTTTCCCACAAAGAATTGGCATTTTTGGCATTTTTTTACTACCTTATCGCAGTCTGTGAACATTGTTGGCTAGTAATATCCCATGTGCATGATCTTTATCATGGTGGTTTTCATTGAGAAGTGACCACTTATGGGGGAAAGTTCATGTATTAGAGAATCTTCTCATCATGATGTCTCTCAACACATCAAAGTTATTTTTGAATAAGATCCCTTAGACTAGTATGTAGCTAGACCCATAAAGTCTATAGAAATGAGTTTTATGTGGAGGAAAGATATCTAGATACTAAACGATTTACATGAAGTGGATACAATCGGTCACCCAAGATCCTTTGGTATCAAATTGGTTAGGTAAGATTACTTTTGATGCATCTTGTTCATCTAGCAGGATGTTTGTGCATTGGGATAGATACTCATAGATTCCTCTTCCCCTGATTACCTTTGTTGGCATGACCTCGATGTTGAACTATAAGATCTTAGTGATCCAGTTGGCTTATTTTTTTGTGATCTCTCTTTCCATGATGTAATCTTATTGTCTGTGATAGGATGCCTAAACTTTTTGATGCCCTTGACTATAACAAATCCTATCTTTTTATGAAATTGTATTTCACTTCATAACCATGCAATGTTATTGATTATAAAGTGACTAGGTGCTCATTTATTCCTTCCTTCCTCTTCCTTTTAATTTAACATAGCCACTAGGCTATGCTCACTCCCATAGATGTACATAATGAAGTCTTTGGAAATTCAAGGTTAATTAGTATAGGTGCAGTAGATATTGCATCCTTGATTTTATCAAATGCTTTTCTTCCCTCAGGAGTCCACTTAAAATCTTGGTCCTTTTTTAGTATTAGGGTGATTGGTATCACCAATCCTATGAAGTCAGATATAAACCTACTGATGAAATTAATATTTCTGAGGAAAGATTGCACTCCTTTCTAATTTATTGGGAAGGCTAAGTCTCAAATGGCCTTTATTCTATTTGGGTCAATGGCAATCCCTTTTTTGGATACTACATACTTGATCAACTTGCCTTGTGAGATTTTGAAGGCATTTTTTGGGGTTGAAAGACACCCAAATTATTGACACCTTTGGAAGACCTTCTCTATATGGTCTAAATGGTCCTTCTTAGAAAACACATTGAGGTCATCTAGATAGATGAGGATGATATTATTGATTATCCCTTTGAAGGCTACATCTATTACCCACTAGAATGTCACCCTCACATTAGAGAGGTTAAAATGTATCTTTGCATATGCAAAGGTTCCCCATTTCATGGTGAAGGTAGTCTTGTGCTAGTCTTATTCATTTACCCATGCTAGGTTGCAATCGAATAATCCATCTAGTAGAGAAAATATCTCTATACCTGCTACTATCTAAATGATTTGCTCTATAGAGGGAAAGGGGTAATGGTATTTCAAAGATGCCTTATTCATCCATGCATTAAGAACTAGGTTGGACACCCAAGTCAAATGCTTAATTGGGTATATAATATTGTAATCAATGAGTTTCCTAAGTTTTTGGGCCATCAAGGATTCAATATTCAAGTTTAATGGTCTTTATTTTTGCTATTTTAGTTTGGCTCTTTCTACCAAGTCTATAGTGTGTTGAATGACCTCATGGTCATATCCCTTCAAGTCATCATAAGTCCATGAGATGACTCATTTATATTTATCTCAGGAAGAAACCAATAACTCTTTGTCTCTAGGGAACTTCTTTTCTAATCTTCATTCCACTTTCGGTATCAATCTCAGAGTAATCACCCTTGTTTGTGATAAACTTTTTCTTGTCATTTCTTGCATCATCAAAATCAAAAATATTATCCAGGGTGATGAGGCCCTTTGGCAACTTATTGGAATTTACCTACATGCTTTTCTCTCCATATGCTTATTTGACCTTTGGCTATAGTTGCTCTATGATTTCTCATGATTGTTAGAGGATCATGGTAATATGAGCATCACTCTCAAATGCCTACTAGTTTTGTTCATTATCTAGGATAGTGGGCTTGATGATTACCTATATTGCATGTTCATTTGTAAACAAGTCTATCACCAATCATTGCCATTTTATCAGCCTCTACATTCATGGTCCTTGGGATGATTTGAATGTTGAAGGCTTTAAAGAATTCAATTAGATCCCATATACGATGGTGTTACGATATCATTCACACATTCTTTATTTCTACTACCCCCCCTTACCTGCCTTACTACTAACTCAGAATCACTAAATACCTTCAACTTCTTGACACCCATATGCTTGCCAAGGTTGAGGCCATGGACTAGTGCTTCATATTTGATCTCATTGTTTGTAAAAATAAACTAAAATCAAAAGGATCAAAGGGTATCTCTCCTAGAAGGAGATGTTAGTCAGATGTTGGCTCTAGAGTCGATCTTGCATTTTGCACCATTGAAATGTAGAGTCTAGAATATGGAGTCATCCTCAAGCCCTGATCTCTAATCTCCTTTCTTCTTTATGACCTTAAGAATGGTCTAGTCTTCATCATGGATGACATAGGCTCTAAGGCCGATGGCATCAAAGTTTGTAAATGGGTCATTTTTAATGAACTCATTGACAAGGGCTTCCTCCTCTAGACCTTTGATGTCTATTACTTATTCTCCCTTGAGCATCTCCACGTAGTGCATCTTTGTTCTTGAGAAGGAGGTGTGCGTGGCTTCAAATTTCATCATAACTTTATCCACTTTGTGTTCTAGGTGAAGTGGTTTAGAAAACACTTTCAACTTCAAACCATGCTTGGTTCTCGAGATCAGATGAGACCAATCTAATGATAAATACCCACCTATTTTGGTGGTGAAGTCCCTTGACAAACATAGCTCAAAGATTGGTGGGATGTCTATCACTATAATGTTCTATGATATAGTAATGCTAGGACAAGAACATAATGTGAGGGGAAGATCCCTAATCATCCCTAAGATCTAAACCTTTTTCCCATCTAACTGCACCACTCCTTTATTCAATAGATCATACTTCAATTATAGTGTACCCTCTATTTGTTTAGGCATCATCATTATGCTTGTGACTGAATCGATCATGGATTTGTGTAATAATTTCTTCCCCATAATCAACATTAGGTAGAATGGGGTAGGTTTTGTTTTGCTTACCCCTTATTTAGTATTGACAAATGCAAAGGGCATCTAGGGTTGTGCACTCATGTTAGCTTCCTTCCCCTTTATCCTTATGGTTTCCACAATCAACTTCCTTTGTGCGGGTTTTTCTTATATCTCTAAGGCTTCTTTTAGTAGAGACTTTTATTCAAGAATTGATAAGACATCCTAGAGAGAGATGCTGGCTGGGACCCTCTTCAACTTCTCCACCATGTTGTATGACCCTTGAGGTGAGACCCCAGTATATTATTTTTGTTCTACACTACCTTGCTCTACTTTGGGTATGTCGGGGGTGAGGGATGAGGTGTTGGGACTTTATCAAAGGTTACTTTGGGCTTTACAATGGCTTTGGGGATTTCAACCAATTTTTTATTTAAGAGAGTACAGTATTCTAACTAATTTTTTGGCGCTATGTATATAGGAACCTTGCTCATGTAGACTACATCTTCATCCTAGATCCAAGAAAATAGTACATGTTTTGGGCCTATTTCATCTTCTTGTTACAGGGACATCCCTTGCATTTGTGCCATCAAGACTGCATTCTCAATCCTTGAAGACTAGTATGTGTAGGCTAAATCAAGGGCATTCCTTTATTGTTGTTGTTCAATAACTTTATGTTGTAGGTTTCCCCTTGGATAATTTTGGGGTTCATAAATGTCATTGCAAGGGAAGGAACATGAATTAGATTCATCCACCAAGTTTTTTGGCCATCAACTAGCTCTCTATTTACATTAGGTTCTATCATATGCAAGGGGTATGATACTGCAACCATTTGGTTTGTAGTTTGTGTTTGATGGTTTGACATTTGAAAATTCAAATCTTGATGGTTTAACATTTACCTCTCTTGGTATTGGGTTTCTTGATATGGTGCTATATTTTCTTGGTAGTTATTGAAAGGGGGATTTGGAGGCATAGCCTACTGCCTTTTGATGTTGGTTATCTCATTGGAGAAGTTACATAAGATACTCTTCATATCATTCATCTCCATGGCCAGGGAGGATTGAGTGGATGTGATTTCCTGAGTGGCATATACATAGATGATGGGGTTCCTAAGGTAATTGGGGATTCTTCTTGTGGGGGAATTGATATCTCTAGAAACATCAACATTATTGGATGCAAAGGTAGATTTACAACATCTATCAAATTATTATTGACCCTTACTACTAGATCATACGTATATAATAACATCTAGCCTCCAAGTGATTGAATCATAACCATAATTTCTGAATTAAAGGCCTTGAGGTAGAACATAATAGCCATGCTTATAGGTAGTTTCACCATTGTTAAGATCTTTTACCAGGTCATTTTGAACCTAGTGTTGAAGTTGATGATGGCTTCTTATGAGCCTCTCTTGACAGTTATGAGTTGTTATAGGAGGGATGATTGGTTTTATTTCTCATTGAATCGCTCAAAGAATTTATTGCCCAAGTCATTCTAGTTATCAATGGAGATGGCTGGCAAAGATCGGTACCAATCAAGAGCCCATCCTTTAAAAGATGTTGCTAGTAGCCTTAAGGATACGTTATAAACAATGATGTAGTGCATAGTACACATGTTTGCAAAATCTTGAAGATGTTGTGATATAGTCTTGAAATCCTCCCCTGAGAACTTGGGAAGCACCTTCAAGGTATTGGTAGGAATGGTGATCCGTAAACTACACTGAATCAACTCAAAGTGAAGTTTTAAATATGAATACTGAATTTCTCAAAACTTAACAAATTCTCGAAAAACTCAAAAAAACTTGCAAAATGTTTTGGCATAAAACGTTCTCGGTTGTTGAACCAGTTTTTTTAATAACGTTGTGTTATAATTGTCAAAATTTGAATTACTTGCCTGAGTTCATTAACTAGTTAAAATCAAATCAGTAATCTAAAATTAAATCATGCATCAAATGACAATTACCAAAAACACAAAATGTGATAATAGAGTTCGGCTCAACAATTGATGCCTATATCTCTGAGTTCTCCAAAGGAGTGGACCATTTCCATTAAGGGCACTTCAAACACCTGGAAACAATAAACAACTTTCCTGCAAGTTGATCTCTCAATGCAAAAATTCACCTTCACCGTGACTAATAATCAAGCCCGACACTTTTGAATCTCGCGAGTCTTCACACCTGCAAAGTTGCTTCAAAAGTCCTAAAAATCTCCTCTATGGGCTTAAAAATACTCTTGCAATATGCAAATTGAATAAAAAAGAGTATTAAGACTGAGTATTATGGTCGAAAAATGGATAAAAATCTATTACATAAGTTTTCCCAAAGCTTTTACAAAGTCTCGGCCTCTTAAAATAAAAAAACACAGTCCAGAACTTCTTTTATTCAAGTAAAAATTAGTGCCTTTTATAACACTTCAAAACCTATGGCTGAAGTGGTCAAGGCCTTTCCCTTTTACATGGGAGGTCAAGGGTTCAAAAATTATCCCTTCCTTATAGGGCGTGCTTAAGCATGCATTTGAAAACTTCCCTCCTTTTTGGGCACGCTCAAGCTCTCCTTTCTAGGTGCCTTGAATCCTTCTTGGGTGCCAAGTTTGAATGTTTCCTTGGGTGGCATGATATACATGGCAAGGTGGCATGGCATGCTTGAAAATTTCAAATAACATGTGATAAATAACACCTAACTAAATTTTTTTGCACCTAATTTTTTTTTGCCACGTGTCAAATGGCTATTGGCCCACTTAGCATTTCAATAGTGCCATGTGTCAACCTCCGATAGGTCAAACTATTGAAATGTTCTTGAATCACGTGCCACATGTCACAAGGGACATTTTTTGATCAATCTTCAAATGATCATATCTTGAGCATCCAGACTCCATTTTTCAAACCACAAAAAACGTCAAAAAGCTCTCAACGAGATCTACAGTGTGCCACCACTAAAAATCTGACTTGAAACCATTTTTCAAAACTCAAATTCTGATCACACCTCTCCAATGGAAGGCTTTTGGTCTCTAAAAGTCCAATATCTTATGAAATCTTATAACTGGTCTACTGCATCCATGAAAATAAAACCCAATCATAGCAAGGATATAAACAATTGCATTAAAATTATTCACAATCAAACTATAAAAATGCCTAATCCAAAGGCATGAGTAAGTGAATCTGCAACTGCCAAAGTGATTACAACATACCAAAAATTGACTGCCCAAATGTCACATCCTATAAAGCGGTGAATTGTCAAAAACTGAAACAACTCCCAATGTAAATGAAAGACAAGTTTATAATGTCGACAACATACAATAAATTTTGTGGACATGTTGCAATACAATGCTCTAGTATGAGACTTATATGCTAAGCAAATGCAAACAACCAAAAGTGTATGCTGCCTAACATTTAAACATGCCCAAAGGGTCTTAAAAAAAATGCATCTAAACATCCATGTGCCAAAAATAGATACATTTTGAAAAATAGCAATCTAATAAGTGTTGTAAGGAATCAACTCAACGTACAACATGCACTTTGCTATTATCTCCAACTGATCAAATGAGTTCAAGTCCTCTAGACAACTCACACAGCATAAATAGGAGATTCAAAAACTTAGAGTTATCAAAAAGTGAGAATTGAAAAACTTCATATGGTAAACCTATCTTGAAGTGTTCCCACCAACTCTAATCTACATCTATCAAAGCTTGTTCATTCCCTTAGGTGAATTCTTAACCATGCTTTGCAAAAAGAATGTAGTGATAATCCACTTAACCATTTCTTTCTTCCTAGTGAAATTGATTGTCTTAGTGGATTCCTTATCAATTGCATATTGTTGACTTAACCTCTTAAATGGATTTTCACTTATAGGTTTTACCTTATCTTGGGTTGTATTGTCAACTACATTATGTATTGAATTAGCTTCATTAACCTTAGTGAGAGGTTTGTAAATCATCTTAGTTCTAACATTACTTAAATGTGAAGATGCATGAAGCTTAAAACATCTATCAATCCTATGTCCACTCACTTTACAATGAGTACAAACATCCTTCTTAGGTGGGGGTCCCCTTTTGCCAATTCCCAATTTAACATGAAAATGGTCTTTCAAACATGCAATTTGCTTCAATAAAGCATTTCATTTCCAACAAGTCTTAGTACTATGGTTATTCATCCCAAAAAAAGTGCATGGAAATGATTGCATTATCTTTAGTCCATTATATCCAAACTTCTTAAAAATATCAATTGGATCAAAAGATTTAGTGTAAGAAATAGGAGGTGGAATCTCAATACCTCTTTTACCTTTACACCTTTGAACTAGTGGCCTATAACCTTTGCTATTGGAAGCTCGTCTTCCTTTAGCCATGGAAGAAACTTATCCATCATTCACCTGCACACTAGTATAACCCAAACCTACATAAAGAGGTCTATGCTCAACCTGAAGTGGGTTAGTTATAACTTGGCTATCTCTACCAAGTCCTCCATTATAACCCATTTTAAACAATAATTTAGATCCTATGCCCTTAGTGTATCTTTCAAAATCACCAAAAACATTATTACTAGAATCTGAATCTAAAATGGTAGAAGAAGATGAAGATTTCTATGGTGAAAAACTTACACTGCACTAAGTCATAGTCTCTGCATCTGAAGTTGAAGGCTTTACCTTTTTACACTCACCACATCGCAAGCTAATCAAGAGCTCATCCTTGGATTCGAGCTCCGATTTTAAACTTGCAATTTGCTCTTCAAGGGAATAGAGCTTGCATCTCAGGAATGCATTCTCATCTTGAATCTGGCTATTGATGCTTTCAAGCTCTTCCATCTTGGCTTTATGTGACAACTTGCCCATAGTTTCCTATAAACACACTGATTCCACAACTGCACACTACAATATAATCAAGTGATATGGATAACCAATAAACTGAAAGCAACTATCAAAACTCAATCAAAAGCTATCCCAGCTTTCTAACTGCTTTGATACCAACTTGATCCGTAAACTACACTGAATCAACTCAAAGTGAAGTTTTAAATACGAATACTGAAATTTTCAAAACTTAACAAATTCTCGAAAAACTCAAAAGAACTTGCAAAATGTTTTGGCATAAAACGTTCTCGGTTGTTGAACCAATTTTTTTAATAACGTTGTGTTATAATTGTCAAAATTTGAATTACTTGCATGAGTTCATTAACTAGTTAAAATCAAATCAGCAATCTAAAATTAAATCATGCATCAAATGACAATTACCAAAAACACAAAACGTGATAATAGAGTTCGGCTCAATAATTGATGCCTATATCTCTGAGTTCTCCAAAGGAGTGGACCATTTCCATTAAGGGCACTTCAAACACCTGAAAAAAATAAACAACTTTTCTGGAAGTTGATCTCTCAATGCAAAAATTCACCTTCACCGTGACTGATAATCAAGCCCGGCACTTTCAAATCTTGCGAGTCTTCACACCTGCAAATTTGCTTCAAAAGTCCTAAAAATCTCCTCTATGGGCTTAAAAATACTCTTCCAATATGAAAATTGGATTAAAAAGAGTATTAAGACTGAGTATTATGGCCAGAAAATGGATAAAAATCCATTACATAAACTTTTCCAAAGCTTTTATAAAGTCTCGGCCTCTTAAAATAAAAAAACACAGTCCAAAACTTCTTTTATTCAAGTAAAAATTATTGCCTTTTATAACACTTCAAAACCCATGGGTGAAGTGGTCAAGGCCTTTCCCTTTTACACGGGAGGTCAAGGGTTCAAAACTTATCCTTTCCTTATAGGGCGTGCTTAAGCATGCATTTGAAAACCTCCCTCCTTTTTGGGCACGCTCAGGCTCTCCTTTCTAGGTGCCTTGACTCCTTCTTGGGCGCCAAGTTTGAATATTTCCTTGGGTGGCATGATAGACATGGCAAGGTGGCATGGCATGCTTGAAAATTTCAAATAACATTTGATAAAATAACACATAACCAAATTTTTTTGTACCTAATTTTTTTTGCCACTTGTCAAATGGCTATTGGCCCACTTGGAATTTCAATAGTGCCATGTGTCGACCTCTGATAGGTCCAACTGTTGAAACATCTTTGAATCACGTGCCACATGTCACAAGGGACATTTTTTGATCAATCTTCAAATGACCATATCTTGAGCATCCAGACTCCATTTTTTGAACCATGAAAAGTGTTGAAAATCTCTTGACGAGATCTACAGTGTGCCACCACTAAAAATATGACTTGAAACCATTTTTTAGAACCCAATTTTTGATCAAATGGGGTCCCACATAGATGGTGGTGTTGGAAGGATAAGTGGGCTACCACTATTCTATGATATGAAGTTCTTCAATGGGCCTTGAATAGCCATTTATTTTTGTTGAGTAGTGCTAGACCGTGTAGTCCTTTGGTGAGTTGGAGCTTCTAAAGGTAGTGTTAGTAGGCTTAGATTCTTTGTTGTTTGTGACCTTGTTATAGGCTTTTGGTTCATAAACTTGGGCTCCTAGTTTATGATGGATTATAGATCAGACCTATCAAGTGTACCAAAAAAGAAAAAAACTATTGATGCCTAAAACTCTTGCTCTAGGTTAAACAACCTCTTATGGGAAGATTTACATGTGTGGGACTGAGTGCGGTTTATAAAGTAACCTCCAAGATTTTAGAAGCTATATTTTTTTTCAAAGTTGGGGGTGAAAAGGGGAGAGAGAAAATGTAAATAAAACTAAACATAGAACTAACTAAGGATATGCACTAAGAGGTTTAAAATACTTAAACTATAATTTCATAAAATAGATCAAACCATTAAACACTACATACCACAAATGAGCATAAACTCATGAGTTAAGATCTATAATGAAAGCAAATATTGATACTATATAAGTAGAAGAAAAGATATAATAGATAGAGATAATTTATCATGTAAATTGACACAAAATATCACACCCTCTTCATTTTTAGATGGATAAATGAGTACATAAGGCCTTGAGAGCACATACAAAACATATAGTCACACCTGTGAAGAGGACCTATTAAGGTCAAAGAATGAAAAAATTGTAACTTCTATTACTCCTATCTATTATAAATAGTGGTATACAAAATAGCTAATACAAACAAAATGGTAACCAACCCTTTACAAAAGGAAAGAGCCTAGAATATATAGGTGAGATGACTTCTTTTGAGGATGACACCTATAAATCCTAACACTCATGCCAATGATGATGTTAGTGAAACTGAAAGAGAAACTTGGGCTCATGAGTGTAGTTAGCCTTCGGATCTTGGATATTACATGAACACTCTATCTTGTTAAGGTTATGATGCTTCTGAGGGATATGGGGATACCATGTGGATAGGTTTGTCTCTAATCAATTGATGAGTCCCCTTTAATCTTTTCTGGCCAATGGTGCTGCTCCAAAACTTGACAGACCAAAACTATTCATAGATAAGCTCAAGGATGATGTGTGTTGAGTAGGCACTTCCTAGGGGAATTTAGGTACTTATTTTGGTAAGGATAAGCATAGGGGTGCCACATGTAAATTTGTCTCTCCTCTCAGAGGAAGCCAGACATTTCTTTGCAAAATTGAGCATGAGGTTGCCATGTGTTGGGAGGGTACTCCATCGGAGTGAAAAAAGAGATTACTTGAGCCATATGAGTGTTGTGATGACACATGGAAGAAGTGGATAGATGCTGATACTTAGGCAAAAATTCAAAAAGGGGAAGCCAAAAGGAGAACCACCAAAAGGTGTTGAGGAGATCCTAGCTGCGCTGAGCGAGTTTGAAATAAAAGATGAACTACTAAAAAATAACAAAACATGGATTTTGATCCATAATCACATGATGGGTATTCAACATTAGGTTTAAAAATAATAGAATTTTCATCCTCATTCATGAGGAATCCATTTGCTATGGGCTGCTCACATGATAACTCCTTATTGTCTTTAATGACAACCATCTTCTTCTCTTGACTTTTCTTCTCCTTCATCTTCTCTTCTCTTTTCTCTTCACTCTTCTTCTATGTGGATATCTCCTTAAATGTATTTGTATTTTCCTTCAGGGAGTCCATCATCTCAGACATCAAATCTTCTTCATATGTCTCACATTCTTCAATCTTCTTTACCAGTAGCTCCAATAGTCTGCTTCATGTCTTCAACTTCTTCTCCCATTCTATTTCAAATGGAAATATTCCACTCTTTTTCTCCATATTCAATTGCACACCTACAAAATAAAACATACAATAATATCTCACATTCTCAACTCAATCTCTCCTCTCACATTCCCTACCCAAGGAATCAGAACTTACTCTAATACTAGTTGATGTGGCTCTGATAATAGATGATGTGGCTTAAGACCACAACTCTCATTTCTCACATAATTTTAATTTCATATGGCAAATGATCTCCTCACAATCTCATGAATATTATCATTAATTAAAAATAATTATAAAGGCTTACATTATAAGGTCATTCCTTCACATACATGCCTTCTCACAAGCTTTTCCCAAACTTAACCCTCACCATACAAACTTGGCCTACACTAACTAAGGAGGCATAAAGGCATTCCCAAGCCTTCTCCCAATGAAAAATTTCCTACCTAAGACAAGAATAAATATAATCATATATATAAAGCTTGATGAATCAAAGGAGACAATAAAACACTGAGCCCCACACTTCACATGGAGGGGAAATCATGACAAGGAAGATTAGTCAACACCTACCCCCACCATCCACTTGGGTGAATTATGACAATAATAAAGGATTAAAACCAAGGAATACCAAGAAAAATTTCACATGGGAGGTATAATAACAAATAAAAAAGTCTCCACTCAAGGAAAATTATGCCACCCTTCACATGATAAGCCAAAAGCAAAAGTAGATTCCAATCTTGAATAGTAAAGCGTGTCTTCCACCACCACTAACTTTGAAAAAGTGATTTGATTCTATTTTGACTTCTCTCCCATGGGAAATTCATCCCATGCCATATATATGTCATCAATGAATAGTGTGCATGAATAGTGTTCTATCACCACATCAACTAGGAGAACTTATGTCGATGCCAAAGTAATCATCCTAAAAAATTGTAGAAGGATCAAAAATTTATTCAAATTGATCGTCAAGGTAAGTGTAACCAATGTTATAACAATCATGATTATATTTTGATTCTGAAGCTGAGTCCTAGTCAAGGGACTCTAAATCCAATATTGAGACTGATGTTGATTCTACTTCTGATGTTAAATCAAATGTCAATTTAATAATAAAACCTAACTTCAATGTTGATTCCTCATTCGGTGTGGATGTTTCTATAATAATGTTTTGTTTAACATTTGTTATTAGACAAGTAATAACCTATGATGGCATAATAGGCTCTGTAAAAATAGATTCATCTAGGAAGGGTTCAACATAGACTGACTTGTCTAGGTGAAGCCCCTCAAACAGAGGGAACAACTTGAGGGGTGAATCCATAGAGACTGACTTGTCAAAATGAGACTCCTCAATGAGGGTGAAAAGGTTAAGAGATAATTCCATAGAGACTAGCTTGTCAAAGGGGTCGGGCTCTTTAAAAATAGGATAATGATCGAGATAATGATTTTCCCAAAGGTGGTTATAATCATTAAAAAGTGACTCAACAAATATTGGCTTGTTAGAGTGAAACTCCTTGATAATAGGTATAGTATTGAAGGGTGATTTATCATAGGTTGCCTCATCACAAATAGGTGTTTCAACAAAAATATCATGATCTTGGCTTAAAATTGGTTGCAAAATATCAACTTTGAACACATTTTGGTTCTTAAAATATGGTTCTTGAAGATGTAATGATTGGTTTTGTTGTGGCTCGAAGACTGGCATAGATTTTCTAAAGTGGGGAATAATTGGCATAGGATGATTAATGGTTTGTAGTTCAATAATGGGCCCTCCAAAAAATAGACTATTGAAGAAGGGATCAATAAATACTGGATTGTCAAATTGACGTTATTCAACAATAGGTTCAATAAATATTGGGGATGGGCCTATAATGGTAATGTCTAGGCATTTCAGAGCTTGGTTGCTTTCACAAGCCAAAGATGGATAATGTAGAATGGTAACCTTCGAGCATTGTGGAGCTTAGTTGCTTGTGGAAGCTAAAGGTGGATAACCTAGAATGGTAGCCTTGGAGCATTATGGAGCTTGGTGGCTCATGCAAGCCTAAGGTGGATAACTTAGAATGGTAACCTTTGAGTGTTGTGGATCTTGGTTTCTCATGCAAGATGAAGGAGGATAACCTAAAATGGTAACCTTCAAGCACTGGAAAGCTTGGTTTCTCACATAAGCTGAAGGAGGGTAACGAGGTTGGTGTATGAAAATCAGTATGTATTAGTTTGGTAATTAAAAATTAGTCATAAAGAGGGTGATATCCTTAAACATGACAGAGTGATCATGTTTGTTATAAAAGCGTTGTTCCTCATAACTAGGGTCGTAAGAGACCCCACTATGAATAAACCTTTGCATCATGCTTGGAATATTGTTTTATTCATTTTCTAAGATGTGAAATGTATTTTAAAAACATTAAAATGTTTGTTTTGATTTCTTGAAATAAGTGACAAGGTAAATTGAGAATATAATAAAAGAAGTGGTGTATTAACACATAATTAGAATAAATGGTTTTAAAATTACTCAATGTTGGTGAGTTAAAATAGTCAAATTAGAAGAGGGTATGATAAATTGAAACCTAAAGTGTAAACTAACACAATTAACTTAGGTCAAAGATACATCAATACTATAAAATATAGAAACAACTATGATAAGTTATGAATAGAAAATTAGAAGAGAGTCTTTTTGATTAGGAAGATAGTAGTGTGAACTATGAAGCTCAAAATATGAATTAACATAAGAACTCCAAAGTATACAGCTAAAACCAAATAGGCAACACAATGTCGCCACTTGGTAATAGGATGTAGAATAGTCCAAGAACTTAGAACATGTGCAAATGAAAGATAAACTAAGTCCATAATGAGAATAAAAATGATGATGAGTCTATGTAGTGGCTTTCAATCCAAATGAGAAATCATACCCAAGTTTATTCAAACCAAGTGCAAATGATAAATTGATAGCACCTTGGCCTAGAACTTAGAAAGGTGAGATTCTGAATTTAGATTAAAAATGAAGGACTTTGAGATTTTACAAGGTGGGAAATGGTTTATACTCAAAAGGGCATCATGACAACATTGTTTAGTAAATACAAACACAATGTTCTAAATGATGATTTGAACAAGGCAAAAAATAATTTTGATTTGGTCAGCATAATGCCTCTTTATTCAAATAAAACGGTGTATAATAAAGTGTTTGGGTTTCTTGATGTGTTTTGGTTTTTAAATAGTTTTAGACTTGAAAATACCAAGCAAGTAAAGGAAAAAATGACAAAATATACCTAAGTGTAATGTCTAAAGTCCTAAAACTAACAAGGTTCAATGGTACTATTGAATTTCATCTATATAGTGCTCTTGAAAAGATTTTAAGTGTTAATCCAAAAATAAAAGTGCATGAATAAGTAGGGTTGTTACACCCCCTTCTCTTAAGAGATTGTACGATGACATAGAATTTTGGGCTAGTTAATCTGCATCAACAGTATGTACACGGCAAGTGGGGTTGTTCTAAAACTAAATTTTTGCATGTTTTTAAATGGTCCTAAGTGTGGATAACATAAGATATGCTCATGCCATTTGGATCTATATAAACCAATTTATTATAAAAATGTATTATCCTTTTCACAACCATTACAGTTATTGTTTACTTAGTGTAGTGCGATGTTTGAGTTTCCCCTATGGTTCAAGAAAGTATCTTACTAATAGAGTTTGTTTAACTGCTCAAACAAACATCCTAGTAAGTTGAATTTAATTTATATACCCCACTATGGAGTGGGGTTGAAATGATTTTTGGATATGAATTATTAATTCAACGCTTTCCTAGAGAACCCATGAGGAGGCTATGAACTCCCACTCACAAGCCAAGTTACATAAAAATAAAAGACAAAGTGAAAAGACTTTAAGATCGTGTTTGGATCACCCAACTCATACAGATTTGGAGAGGGACTTAACAAAATTATTTTCATTATTTTTGGATTGAAAACAAGCAAAGCAAAGAAAGAACACTTTTGGTCACACAAGTTCCCTAAGGGGGATGGGGGAGAGCATACATGGATCAATTATTTTGTGCAAATAAACAACTTTAAAATAGTAAGCATAAAACAAAACACTCTTAAGAGTATGAAATATAAGTGTGAGTGTTTATTTTATTGCACCAAAGTGAGATGTTTATGAAATTTTGGCCCCTTGGCCTTAGTTGAAAAATTTACAAAAAAAATTCACAAACAACCAAGCATAAAACAACTAAGTTATTTTTAATCACCAAAAAAATGTTTAATACTTAACCACTTTCAAACTTGTGCCTTTTTCTATCTTGGGTCCTACAATTTTTAGAGGGTTTATGCTTTCTTGGAAGCCCAAAGATAAATGAGAAAATAATATTTCAAAAGCAAGCTCTTGGGTCTCTATTTTTTTAATCTGAGAGACCAATGTCGATCCATCTAGGGATCGATGTTGATTCATAGAAATCGGTGTCGGTCAGTTCAAAGAGGGTCGATGTCAATCGACAAGAATCGATATCGATTTTGGCAAAAAATATAGGAAAATAGAACATAGTTTTTCACAAAAAGTTTGTTATCCAAATAAACATAAAAAACCAAAAGCCCTCTAGATCCTACAGGAAAAAAACTAAACAAAGAATATGCAAGTTTATAAAACACATAATAAGAACCAAAAACTTCAAGAAAAACACATAAATCATGTTTTTTTACCATCTTTGGCCCTTCATATAATGATCAATGCCAATTTTGGGGGATCATCGATTAAACATAATCGATGCTAGTCTTTGTGTAAACTGTTTGTCATTTAAAAAACTAATATAAATGAAAAATAAAGACAAAAATTAAATTTTAAAGACTTTTAAACATTAATTATAAGATCTAAGAGTTGCATATTAGTATCCTTGCTTATATAGAATGCATGGTCCCACTGGGCATGCCAAAATGTAGAGTAGGATTCCAAAGTAATTTAGTCCATGCATTAATAGAAAAAAATGCAAATAAGTATAAAGAACATAATATGCCAAGCCTACTCCCTCATGGGGTTTTGAAAATTAATTCTAATAGCTATTGAAAGAAGGAATACAACCATAAAACCTTCTCAAGAGTATCCATCCTCTAAGAGTGGCCAATAAATGCAATTTTCCCTTTGTTTGGTGCTTCAAGTCTTTGTCAATGATGAGTGGCTTGCTTCTCCATCATCTCTCAATGTACCAATGGCTTAGGCTCATGAATTTAATCAATGTGTGCAAATGGTTGAAGCTTTTTTATTGCAATTTCTATATAATAAGTTTGCATGAATGAAACTTAAAAATGGTGGTCTTGGCCCTCTTATTTCTAGATTTTTGAAAATGATCATAATCAACCATGACCATCCATATTGAGATTAAGATGTGTGGCCAAGAATCATTTCAATTTTGGAGGCTCAATCCATAAATATTCTTATTAATATTTTGAAGAATGGGGCATTAATGAAGCATGAGAGGACTTAAACTATATATTTTTTCTATTAATGGCTTATGGATGCCACCCCACTGATGATGTCGTAGGGTGATGCAAAATTGAAGAATGAATTTCTAATTAATAGATCTTCAATAACTTCCATGGATTTTCCACTTAGGCTCTTGATTTGGTTTAATTTGCTTAAGTGGGTTTAATTAATTTTTTGCAATTATTTGGAAATTAGTTGTTCACTTAATTAAATTGGTTGAAATGTCAATTTACCGAGTCATAATTTGACTAGAGTATAACTAGAAGGTTTTAGTTGTGTACAAAATAATTCCCTATTTAAGGAATTTTTGACATAAAATAACACAACGCTTGACATGTGCTTCTGAATTAGAATAAATCAGTGGTTTAGAACGTCATTTTGTGTGGCCATAATTGAATCTAAGTGGTTTGAGAAAAGATAATAATCACACAAAACACATTGCCCTATTCAAGGATACATTAGCCTAAATCAACACTTTTACATGTCAAGTTTGAACTATTTAGTGTGTTTTAGTGATTTTAGCCCATATTATACATTGTTGTAGAATATTGCTTAGATTGAAAATTTCAACACAATGGTGATAAAAATTGGACGTCTATAGATATAGGCTCAATATCAAATGTAACATCACATGAAGTAAAGGAGTAGAATACACAACTATGATCTTAGATTATATATGTAAGGACCCTAGGGTTGTAATATTATATTCCAATCCCATAGCTAAGGGTTTATCATTATCTCATTTAAGGTTGATGAATGCTTTGACTAAAGCAAAATATGAGGTTGATTTTGAGTTACTTATTTCTTTGGATATTCTGAGTGAAATTAGAATCAAACAAACCCTTACATTTCTCTTTCCCCTAAGATTAAAAAGACATATGAAATGAAAAAAATATTAGAGAGGTTATAGATGGAGGCATTGAGTGCCATTGGTGATGGATCCCAAATTAATTTAGATAAGTTTTCTAGTCAAGGTAAGAGATCACTAAGAATGTAATTTTAATGGAATTTGTGCCATAAGTGAACTTTATCTTTTTATCATCTTATTATTTATTTTCATGATTGTTTTATATGTTAATTTCCTTGTTTTTCTCAAATTTTGTGGTCTTCTTCACATCTTTATTTAACTTCTACTTATTTTGAAATTGTATTCCTTGTAATGATATTAATAGAATAGGTGAGGGACCTCAGACCTTTTTAGCTAATAAAAAAACTAAAATCATTTATTCGTGAATATTTTTTACATATGCACAATTGATTTTATTTGATTCACTAAACTCTTCAAAATCCCACCCATAACTAGCACAAGAATCTTGACAAATGATGGTGCAATCCCATATATATATATATGTACATCCATTTATAAAATTACACATGTATATAATTCATCATTAATTATTTAAACTCAAATAATCAACATGTTTGGATCTACCACTTTAGAATTAATAATCATTCTGATTCTATGGTTTACATTAACCATTGTATGGAACGACCCAAAAAAAAAATGGTAATTCTCCAAAGACTAAAATTCTACATGCCAAAATTCATCTCTCAACTTCCAATCTTATGGAATATGAAAGAATGTAATTTCTATAAATCATGTTTACCCAATTGAAGTATTTATACCTAAAAAAAATGCACTCAATATTTATGTTATATAATGCACATATACTTGAATTTACACATATTATTGATTTTAACACACATTTTGGGTTTATTTATAAAGTTAGTGACCACAAGTTTTACATCAATTTATTTCTCATCATATGATATTGTTATATTAATTATATATAGTGTTCATAAACATGTGTATATATGATATTATATTTGTTTCACATATTTTATGTTAATGTGATTTAAATAATGTAAAAATATAGATAATTTAGATTGGTTAAAATATAGAAATAATACCCTAATTTGAATTTAGAAATAAATAATTTGATACTACACTTAAAAGCTTTGAACTTTACAAAATAAAAGAGAGATATACTTAACTTATTATATATTTTTTCAATTACAAAATTCATCATTGGATTTGAAATTTCTCTATGTGCACTCTGTCAATGCTTAAATTAGAAAGCACTCACTCAAACCCTACTTGGGTGACACCAATGAAATTGTGATGCCAACAGAAATTGATATTGTCTATGTCTTACCAATAATGTCCCTATAAAATATGTATGTCTATAACTCCTTAAACCTTATTCCTATGCCTTTAAATGCTTCTTGTATATGAAATAACTTTGGTCATAAGCCTTGATCCATGTTTTCCTTTTCCTTCCTTTAAAACCTTAATCACACTTTGAACCACAAGATGACTTTAAAAATGAGTTAGCACTTTAGTTTTGAACACCCTAACCACTCTACACTAATTTATTGAGCATTGTATACATTAAAATACTTATAATAGGGCTCAAACCACACTTATTTATCTCATCTATGTGTGTGGTTGTGTGAAAAATCATGATCAACCTAGAATACAATGAAAATTTCAATTTTCGACACTTAGAATTGTGAAACTTTATATTTTGTATTTATATTTGACTCTTTGTTATTTCTAACTATGACGAACCCATGAAACATGTCTAGGTTGACTGATGGATACATTCCCATTTGAAAATTAGTCAGTGAATGTTTGTGGACACTACTAATAGAAGTAAACACCTATGGTAAACTGAAATTATTTATATATTGTCAGTATTATCATGAAAATGAAAATTTGTGATTTGATATATAGATAAGATCTATGTAGGATTATATAAAGTTATTGTATGAATTAGACTTATGCTAAATAGGTATATTTAGTGTATAAGGTTTGAAAATACAATAGGTTGGTAGATAGATAGAATTAAAGTGTGCAAAAAATTTAAATATGTATGCAATGTCCAAGTATGTCAAATTTGATGTTGACAAAGTGTCTAATACCAAATTTAGGTGTTTAAAAATTTCACCCTTTTAATCCAGTAATTAAAATGCTAAATTAATGTATAAAACAAAAATTTTGGTACTTTTGATAAATAAATTTGGTGTTGACAAGTATTCCCCAAATATCTCATTTTATCCATGAAAAACCTGCATTAAAAAATATATAGATCAATGTTTTCTCAACATAAGCATTCTGAAATAATATAGATCAATAAACCACATGAAATTGAAAAGATAAGGATCAATACACATGTGGGTACATGAGCTATGTTCCCACATCGTTTAACTTGTCTAGAGAATGCCATGGGGTGATTATGCCCCAAGGAGATGAAATTATTTAAAATGTGAGTTGAGGAGTGTTAATGAATCAACCAATATTGGAGAATAAGTGATATAAAATGAGTGAAATAGAAACCCAACTATAATACTCTAAATATCATCATAATTATTTTTATTAACCCTAAAAAGAGGCTCATATATCAAAATGGATCCTCAAAATAATTGTGTATGTAAAACTGGAACCCCAAAATAGGTTTTTATGTAAAATTATTAACTGATATAGATAGGTTATATACTTAGAGTGCTTATGTAGTACCATCAATCCATAATATATAAATATAAAAGTGTTTACATGAACAACAATCATGCCCCAAATATGATCCACCTGTACCTCAAAGTGATATTTAATGTCATCATCTATATATCATAATGTCATATAATGGCTCAAATTTTTCTAATAATCCTATATAATTCCACACATATGCTTCACATATTCTCAATTTTATCAATCTAACCCACATAATCTAACCCAAATTATTCAATCTATCGCATATAATCCATACAATCTAGGTCAGTATACTCAATTTGTCCCATATAAACCACATAATTTGACCCTAAATTAAACTATGTTTTATATGGCTTAAATCTCTAAGATAATCCCACCATAAAATATCCCAAAGTGATCATGTGCTTTAAAATATCTAACATTATCATCATAGTCAACATGATCATGTAGGTCTTGTGTATCTCTAATGGCTATAGTAACATGTGAAATTCATTATATGTTAGGAGAATGCCTTTTTTATTTTGAAGCACATTCCCAAGGTATCCATAAAATTATGTTAAGATGTATCAAACTAGGTAACATATGTTTAAGTCACATAGATTATTTATGTAAATAACATTGGAGAATTGATCTTCAAGGAAATTTAATTACTTTCCTTCAATTTTACTTCATAATTTTAACCTATGTAGGTTTTATAGTAGGTTATTGTGGAGGTCAGTGAAGAACTGTCTCAGGGTAAATGAAGTATTCATATGAAATACTCAAAATATTAACCACTTTATTTCTATAAATATACTTCAATTATCTATGTACTAAATATTAGAATGCACATATCTTATGTATCCATATACATCCTAATAGCATGTCAAATGCACTAGTGTTGGGGAAAACTAAGAATGAATTAGTTATAGCTATAGGTCCTACCATAGGTGGTAACACAGTGTCTCCAAGAGGGGGTTTTCCTTTCCCATTGAAACATTTTAATATATTTATCATTCCAATCAAGTTTTTGTGTGTGTACCCAAGACTAGTAAGTAGTGTCATAGTGCACATGTTTTCACTTGACCCATTATCCACAATACTATTATGTATAGGATGTGATTTGATGAAATAATGTATGAAAAAGGCACAATGTTAGAATCAACTTAAAAAAAATCCCACTTAGTGAATTCTATTATAGATCATTGTATAAGTGTACTTGAAAATATACAAATAAGACCATCTATAGGATGAAATTCCTTACTTATATAATCATAAGAAGTCTAAGGGGAGTGTGTAGTGTAAGTCACATGTATCTTAGGATTTAGTCTTAGTATCTTGTGATACATGCTTGATAAATAGATTTAAAATTATCTTAAGTTCACATTAGTCTATGAAACCAAATCATTAGTAGGTGTACTACCATCATAGAGCTTAATAATGTTGTTCTCAATTAAATGTTTATCTTATGTCTCAAGCCAAAAAAATTATTAGTTGAATGTCTATCAAGTTTATTCCAATCATAATATGCATTGATATTGAATTCATAGGTTGTTCCTTTATCATATCAACCTCCATTGGTTAAGGGAGAGATATGATATTTCACTTCATTAAAAGAATTAACACCTTATTGTGTAAAGTGCCTCCTTTGAGGATCCAAAAGGACAAGACTAGTAGTAGGTTTTAAAACTACATTAACCTTTGTTTTAACCATATTATTAGAATTTTTAGTGTTATCACCTAGTTTTTAACCCTACAATTAGATATGGGGGATATATCCTACCTTGGCAGTATAAGGGTTAAGAATATAGAAATGACAATGCACAAGGGTGATAATCAGATTTATAAAAAGCTAATTGGGTGCTAAAATAGATATAAGCATACAATAAATTTATTATGAGTATAGGCTAAATGTATAAATTACAACTAATATATACATGAAAATGAAAAATATTTAATATAGTTAGCTAGTTCTAATGCTAATACACTACTAGATCTAGAATAGGCACTACATAAATGGAATATAGTTCTAAAAAAATCATCAAATTCTAGATTTGACACTTATGAAGCTTTGGACACTAACATAATCATGGGATGGTTGCATCAATGCTACTATATATATTTGATGCAAGTTTCATATATGAAATACTTACTAAAAAGAGATGTGACCACCTCATAGATTCTTTTGGGTTTGAATTTGCCTTCACTTTGGTGTATTCAAATCTAGGCCATGGAAGATCACTCCTCATGAACTTATAAAACCACAGTTCTTCATCTTCATGGTGACATTGGGAAAAAATGGGTTAGTGGGAATACAATGTCTAGCTGACCCCAAACACCTCATTATTAATGGATGATTCTTACATATCCAATAATCTAGAATAGGGCCTCAGAGTCATGTAGATTTCCCTATGTGTTGGCTTGTGTGTGAATCATGCAATATGTAGAAAGTAAGTACAATAGTGATATAGATTTTAATTTGAAAAATAATTCTATTAAACTAATCCTTTGGTAATTTAGACTTGTATATGTGTTGTACCTATGATTGGTGAGGAAATAGGGAAGTTTGTTTAATTGAATGCTTGATAGAGTGTTTTTGATAAGTTGCCTTGGTCTCTTTGGTATTTTTCTAGGTGAGGAATGAATGAGGGTTAATTTTGTATTTATATCAATACCTTTGGAGAAGTAACTCACATTAAATCGCTTAGGATACATTTCATTTGAAAAATAAATGACTTTAGGGAGCTTGGCACTTGCATTAGGTCAGAACACTAACATCAATGTTTGTATTTGTCTTGAATGTTAGTGTTTAGGGAGCAAGAAAGTAGGTACATGTTCTAAACTTTTAGATATGAAATATAAGTACACTTTAAGTATTTTTAAAAAGATAGAAGACATATTTCATCAACAAAAGACTAGTTAGACTAATAGATATAGGCCAAGGGGCACAAGATAGAGTATATGTGAGACTTGCAAAAACAAGGTCCAAAACTGAGAGGAATATACAAGGTCTGAGTTTTCCAATTATAAAAGACTAAGGTGATATATAATCCATAAATATTATCTACGCATTTGTATTTTTAACTTGGAATTATAATATGTGGGATGGTTGGTCACATATTTTAACTCCATAGAATATAACCTGACTTCATGATCTTTAACCATATGATACACACCATTGAAATATTCGAAACATTTGAGCATAATGGATTCATGGATATGTGAAACTAGCATTTTCTTTAATATGTCTTAAAAAAAATTATCATCCATAAGATTTTTAATTTTTGAAAGCATAGTCTAATAACGAAACACATATTCACTAATGGGCCCATTAAGTCCTTACTTGAGTTTTGTGATTTGAGCAAAAGGTATCTTCTCACTAATATTTATATATAAGTGAGATAATAATTGGTTAGTCAAAGGATTAAAAAAATGTATCAATTGGAGAAGAAGGTCATAAAACCATCATTAGGCACAGTCCTTAAGGCTCCTAGGAAATTATTTTGTTATCAACTTATTGTTAGATGCATAGTCTAAACACATATTATGGAAAGATCTAAAATGTTGTTATAGGCCTCATTTACCATAAAATGGTGTAATATTAGGTGTAATAAATCATAAAAGAAAGGGAAATTAGAAAATAGGGTTGTGTAATAATTCTCAAGATTTTTTCAAATGACCCACTTTATTAGAAGCTTGTTCCATTACATTAACTCTGGCCTGAAGATTTAATTTTTTTGGTACACGAAATTTATTTTTATACACATTAGATTGATAAAAATACATAGTTTCACATTAGATATAAGCATAGGAGTCACAAAAGTATGGTGTGGAGGGATAAATATTGAATTCTAAGGAGACTTGTGTTTTCCCCACATTAAGTGTATGCATATAAATAGTAAAAATTAAACTAATAGTATGAAAATATATTATAGAATCTATGCCTCTAAAATGTGGATTAGTTTCATTCATAAATTCATCTTGTTTTTTCTCAAATGTTGTTTCCTTAACAAGTTTTGCATTATTAACATAAAGGATAGGGTTTAATATAGTATCTATGTATTTACGCTGCTTACTAGTTTTATTTTTAAAATTGAAAAGTGTACATACTTTCTCAATGTTTATGCCATTAATGTGACACCCTCATTTAGTGTTTTGTTCATGCATCAATCGTTAAGTTTGTTCATTACTTAAACAATGTGTTTTATGTTTCATGTTAGCAATCCTTACATAGTTGAATCTTTGGATGGGAATGAGCTAGTGTTATAAATCCTCATTGACCTTTTTTGTTTGATATGTCGTTTATCTAAAACCCAATAGAAATATACAAACTATTTTTTTTTATAAAGAACCATTTAGATTGTCCATATCTTTCAACTTTGCAACTAATAATTCTTTTATGAAATCTATAAACTATATACCAAAGTTATTTAAATGACTCAAGGATGATTTAAGGGACCATTAATCCCCATAGGTTTTTTCATTAAAATTATTTATTTATATATATATATATATATATATATATATATATATATATATATATATATATACTATTCAATAAAATTATTATTAAATTATGTATAAATTTAATAATTAAAAGTTTAAATAAAACTATGGATTGGAGATGATCTAATATGTCAATCAATCCCTAAATTCATAGGCAAACGATATATGGTATTATACCCTAAATTCAATATATTCAATTATTTTTAAATAAAAAAATGATTCTTCTAGTCATGGAGATGACAGAGGAGTCACATGAATTTATTGATTTTGAGTAATTAATGTTATTGTGTGGTGAGCTAGGATAATAATTAATAATAGAAAATGACATATCATTATTATAATAATGAATAGTTTTTGGAAAATTTATATTCACCAACTGCCAATGGATAAATAATTCTCGTATTTCACCATCAGGGTAAGACAGGGAAAGACTAGGAAATAAACATTAAAGACAACATTTATATTTAACACTAAAGTCATGGGTAGTTGATCAAATTTGGCATATATTAATTAATATTTTGGTGTTGGGGAAAGCATAGGTGACCTTTCCAAACATTGTCTCACTTTGAATAAGTAGAAAAACTTAGATTCAATAGAAAGAGGAGGGGCTTAACATGTTAGGAAGGGAAACATTTTTTCAATAGGATTGGTCCCTGAGTCCTTTGGATGTCTCTTGGCAAGTTTTAGATTTGACTTAAGTATCCTATAGTACAAACTCTATAATTTTAATATAGGCCTTAAAACTTCCCATTCTACAAATTATAAGCTATAATTCATCTCATCCATATAAAAATATCCATCAATTGCACCACAAAACCATCGAGGAACTTGAGATAAAACACGAAGTTCATTCTTTTTGTATTGATACCAAAACTTATTTTAAATGCAAACAGAGTTATAATTAGGAAGAATTCAATTGATGATGGCATAACTAGTAAAATATTGGAGGTTGAAGACAAGATTCAACATAAGTGTTTTCAAGGCCTTGGGGAAATTGTTCTTGCTTATAATTAGAAAGGGATAAAAGTGCTATAAAAAAAAAAATTAAATTTACTCAAAAGGTATGTTTCAATTAGCTTTAAACTGTATATTATCTTTAATACAAGGATACTCTTTTCTAAAATTATACTGGGAGTAATGATTTAAAAGATTTATAAACTATGTATAAAATGGATACTATAAGAATAATAGCATGCCCCATGCCACTACCAATATATTAATGGTCACAAAAAAAAAGTAAAAATAAAATACTTATTCATTTATGGATGTGATGTTAGATATTTGAAATAAATTCTCTTACAAATCAATAGTTGATAATTTGAAATAATGATGTGTTTTTTATATCTCTAGATAAATCAAAGTTAAAAAATGTCAGCTAAGCATTTTGTAGTCTCATGTTAGATCTATTGCATCATGATTAGGAAAATATATTGGTTGCATTAGTTTTTAGATTTAAAAAAACTTAAAAGCTAGACATATTAATTATAGTGCTTTGCTATTAATTTTCAATTTTATTCTACAAAATTTAATGGGAATACAAGGCTTAAATTGACACTAGTGTTATGACCCGACCCCATTATACATTTACATGAATACTTAAATGTTAGTATAGCCTATGTATGGCTGATTGCTACACTCCCTTAGCTAGATTGTATTGTTAGATTTTAATGCTATGATATTTGATTGCAGGTTGCTGTTTATTTCATGTTTTAAATTATGCACTTGGTAATGTATGGATTTATTCATGTACTTGATATTTTATTAGATTTCATTACTATTTTATCATTTTATTAATTTTTTGGATCAGATATTTCCAATGTATGCACTCGATGGTTACAGGTATTGATTATGAGTTAGGTTAGATGCTGACATTGATTTTTGGGGTAGAAGAGTGGTTTTGAGTAGTCAGATGAGTTTTGATAGGTAACTTGGTGTTCTTGATTTATGTCATACCTTTGGTTAGTTGTGTTATTAATTTTTGAAATCATATTTTATCATACCTTTTCATGGTTGCTTTTTGTATTCTATTATATTATTGTTATTACCTGTGTTTTTACATGGTGATGCTTCTATCTAATTAGACTTCCTCTTTTCTCTCTATCCTGTATACACCTCATCACCCTATCTTCATTAGACTCATCCTCACTTAACTTGGACTCCCTAAGGATCTACCTAGACTTACTCCTCATGACACCCTCCCTCCCACATGACTTATTACCCTGATGACATGATAATTGTTAGTGACTAAGTTAATTAGTCATGTGACATTTAAAAATTTAATAACCTTTAAAATATTATTATTATTATTATTATTATTATTATTATTATTATTATTATTATAACTTTTATTATTTGTTTTCTCTATTTTATTATTGATTGGCATTTAAATAATATCTATATTATTATTTAAATCATTGTTTTTTATGTTTAATATTTTATTGGTTTATTGGCTTGAATTGTTGAAAAGTCCATCATTGACCTTGCATTTTGGAGTTTTGGTGATCGAGGTCACATGGGGAGGGAAATGGGTCGACGGAATGGTGAGAGAGTTTTCTCTTTCCTCATTGAATGGTAAATGGATGGGAGTATGGTGAGTTAAATGGGGTAAGGAATAAGTCAGGGTAAATGGAGGGATGCGTAGGGAGGAAGAAAGAAGAGTGTGGAAGAGAAGAATTCTATGAGGGGAAGAGAGGGAAGCAAAGGGGATTTTGGTTTCAGGGCTTGGGCAATATATCTGGTCAATTCATGTTGTGGGAAGGTAAGAATAATGGAAGACTTATTTCAAGTATTATGAGCATTTTCCTTTCTTGTATTGGATTAGGTACGTCAATTTGACTGCTTAATTGGTTAATTTTTCCTTGGAATGAATGTTGATTTCCATAGAGGTCAAATATGCAATATGCAATCTGGGAATTGAAAATATTATTCTATTGTATTCTTGGCCTAGTGAATACGTATTATGGGTAGAGCTATATATTTCCCCTTTTCTCTTTATTATTAATTGTAAATACCATGACTAGAAAATAAAAAAACTTCTTGTTGTGTTTTAATTAGACTGAGTGTTTGAAAATTATTGAACCCTCTCTATGGAGGAATGCCATAAGTATCTAGAGGGCTATGTTACAATCCCATACACTGTTAAATGAATAGATTTAATTTCTTTAAACCCTATTTTTTGGTTTAGTGATTCAAGTTTTTGTTTTTCTTCTTGGTTTATTTGACATAGGTATATACTGATGGTCATCATACCCATGATCTTTGGCTATATACCTAAAGGAGTTGATTTATGAATAAAATAGGAAAAGTCAACTTGGGTCTATGCTAATCCTTCAGGGAAGGTTATTCATTTATCTTTATAAATAATTATTTTCAAACTAAACTAAATAATTTTGGAGATTTTACTCAAACATATGGGAACAATTCTGTTGTTAACATTTATATATATACTTTCAATGAGTAAAATCAACCTGGGTCACATTAAAAACTTGTAAGCATAATTATTGTTGGTAGTTCATTCCCTTTAATAGTGAAATTTATTTGGAATCCTTTAAGTCTTGAAGCTGAATTTTATGTGTCACTCTTGTACCCTTTGAATTGCATTTTGTTTAGGATTCTATATTTGAGCTAGATTGGTTTACATAGTGAATGACACGTTCTAGCTATCTCGATATATTTTGGTTTTTGGGATCAAGTGTTGCATACTTTATTTAATATTGAACCAATTGGATATATGTATATACAAAACATAGACTAATTCTTTCCTTTTCACAAATTGGTTATTCATGTTCCTTGTATAAACTCATTCCTGTATAGAATTTTGTATATGGTTTTGATGGAATATTTTTAAGTGTTAATTTAATGATACGGTTTTATTGTGGCCTTTTTAAAATCTCCTACGTGTTTATATACTATTGGTTCTTTGAAATATGGGTGAAGCCCTACTGAATTCATTGTCTTTTAATGAGGGTTTTCAATTTTAATTTAATCCATTTAAAAGGTTTGTTGTTCCATTTACTCATAATGATCCATTGAATCACCTATATTGATTATTGGCTCAAAAATTGATCTATTGTTTTTATGCTTGATGGAATTACTGCTACCATTCATGGACTATTTTGATTTACTAGATCAATTCTGGATTTTTAATCGATTATTGTATTGGATTGTTGACTTGGGAATGTTGTATGGCTGAGTTTCCTAATTTCCAAATTTGTGTGGTTTTATTATTGGATTTGGACTTAGTTGAATATAATTTTTAAGTTATATATTGTGTCATCTACTTTGTTATATGTTTGCTTGAAGTATAGTCTTGTTGTGTCACCATTCCTAAACCAGACTTGGATAACAAAACATTAGTTGGTATGTTTGTATGCCTAGGTTATAAATTTATAGCTAGGAGGCTAATGAGATGACTGCATACTTTAAGGGTATCCAAGTTGGTTACTCTAAAAGCTATAGAAATGGATTAATTGTTTAATCCCTTACTATATCCTTCGATAGCCTATAATTAATTATCCCCATTTCTGATTTATATTGATGACAGGTTGGTTATTCTTAACTCACCTTGAAATGGTGATTATGAATTTTATTAGTGCTATTTTATCATGTTGAGATGTCCTTTATCTTGGAAAACAACTTGCTCAAAACTCCCTCTTTGACCCTATTTTTTAAAACCACCATTCAACTGATGATTGGGGTGGTAAGGGACACTGATTATTGGGTTCATAGGGCTGGTTGGGAGGGTTTATCCAATTCAATAATTTTATTCTCCATGCTTAGAAGATTTTATGAATACGAAAAGTAAGTGTTGGTGAGTTAATTTATGCTATTTATTCATTCTTACTTAGTTGTTAACAATTAATGTTCATTGATTCATAGACATGATTAATATGTTATCTTGACTCGTATTGGATAATTATGTTAGTGTCATGTGATATACTAATCTAGTTTTTAGTGGAATGCATAAATATAGGAATGCAAGCTTGAATATGGATTATATGGTAAGAAGATGAAGTGGTTTATGTTTTTGAAGGTAATTCATTTTATATGCCAAGTTATGGAATGTAGTTGCAATTACTTTCATTGGATTTTGGTGAGATGTATTTGGCTTTTTGTCATGCTAACATTGTATATGGATAGGGATCCTTTTAGAAGAAGGAATAGAGGCTTATAATGATGAATGCGAGGTAATATGTGAAGCTTAATTATCATTTCTGAATCTAATCATGTATATATATATATATATATATATATATATATATATATATACTTGGTTTTTATCCTTGAAAAGCTAGTTGATTTTCAATAATAATGCTATATTGGTGAATTACCTTACTATCTACAGTATGGAATATATGGTATATGATGTTTTGCACATTTAAGTATGGCATTTATTCCCTATGCAACTTTATAAAAATTTGATATATTCTCTTAATTAAACCATTACGATAAAATTAGCATAGAGATTGCTTATGCAAATAGATTTCATATATTTTTGTAATTTGGGCATACTTGAGAATGCTCACTTGGATTATTAGTGAGCTAAGATTTTATCTTGATTAATATATGTTTTGGGATTATCTAATAAATTCTTTGGTTTTATATTATATAGGCCTATGGCTCATCTTATTTTGTATTCATTCGAATTACTCTTATGTTAGCATGAGCAGATGGAGTTATGCTTTAGTTGGTTTAAAATGTGTGGATGGAATATATAGACCTTTGTATGTTTCAGTTCTATATAATATATATGAACAAGTTCAATGGAGATGGCTACCATGCATATATGGAAGGATTAAATGAACTTCTACTTGCATACTTGGGACTTATGAGACTGTATACATGGGTATGTATGTTGCTCTTAAATAATTCTTTGCCAGTTTGTTATCATCTCTTAAGGTTCAATTAGTTACATTGCTGAAACATATAAGTTTTGAGTTTAATTCTATTTCGGAGGCTGTCTAATATATGAGCAAGTTTATTCAAGTTGGGAATGAATTTCTAACTTGGGAATGAAGAAATTAACCTTTAACTACTTGTAATATGAAGTAGTAATGTTATGTGATGCATCCTCCTTTTCTATAATCTTATACACCTGAATAAGGCTGAATATTACATGTGATCACTCTTATGGGCTGAATATGCATATTTTTTTATCCTCTTATTGGATAGAATTTTCACATCAAGTAGACATGGTTGTTGGTGTGAGTTTTTGTATGTGTAATTGACCATGTAGAGACTTTGATGTTGGTTTGCTTCTACAAATTGATTCATTTTGGAACCGTTATATGATTGAATAAGATATATTGGTGCATAGGTGAAATATGTTACTCCATATTGAAATTACTTAGTATGATGTTGTATGAAGTGAGTTTATTCATTAATGAGTCCCTTAATAAAATGAGAGGTTAATGTTGTAAAAGTTAATCATGCATAATAAATTTTTGATTATATGCATGGCCAGAATTACTTATGTAGATGTATAAATTAAATGGTGAATATGCCTTCCTTACATTAAATCAATGGTTGACTGAATATAATGTTTTTTATAGGTTTATACTTTGGATTTATGGTATTTTGGTGGTATTAATCCCTTCTTTATTTATTATATCACATTAGCTATTTGGAAATCTAAAATCATTATATCGATTCAATTGAATGGCTACCACCATACCTCATTTATTTCATGACAAAAATGATTACTATAATATCACTGATCAATTGATTAGGTAGTGGCATTCATGTTGATTAATAGATGGCATGTGAGTTTGAACTAGATTGTAAACAATGTTATCATGACCCTTAGCCTCGAGGAATGGATAACCTTGGCTGGTAGCACTTTAGTATTTGCCTGTAGTGTCTTGTTATTTCATCCTTGATTGTAATCACTTCTATACAATATGTTATTCTTAATGTATCCTTAAGAGACTTAGCATAATCCATATGTACTAAAATTGATAGCTGGTTGCAATGTGTGTTTAGCATGTTGGATATTATGTTTGATTGATAATTAGGATAATGTTCTATTGGTTCCCATGTTGTGGACTTATTTTGATCAAATGATGACATAGAATGTTAAGATTAACCTTTTAGTTGTGCATATGCGGGTATGATAAGTGAGTACCACTTACTTTAGTAAGTGAGGTTAGTGTTTGACAAGCATCCCAATGCATAATCTGATATGAAAATTAAAAAAAAAATTGGGGTTATTTAATTTAATATTAGAGCAATGTTTCTACCCTAAGTAACTCTGGGATTTGTAGAGTTGCTACATGATGACTAATGAGTTATCCAAATCAAGTGGAATTATGAATTAATTAGCAAATTCACTTAGCCTTTCAGACTGAAGGATAAAGTGTTATGTTGTAAATGCTTGCTAATGGATTATTCCATGCATCTTTTGGAAGAAATGATTTCAAGGAATCTAAATTTATTTCATATCAGTTATTATCACCCCTAGCCTTGGTTGGGGTCAACCCTTTCTAAATTTGGTTACATCAGGGCAAGTCTCATTTATCAACCAATGACTTGTATGGGCAAGTCAATGAGAATTATGTGATATAGGCTTCACTATTAGAATCAAGGGAGTGATGTTCAGTATTTATGGTTAGCTTGTATGGGTGAACCTTCCTTAGATACTTGAAACATTATGATCCAAGGAAGACCAAGTGTTCAACGTAAATCTATAAGCCATAATAGGGTGTGAAAAGAGATAAATTACTTGGGCTAGTCATCAAAACTTGAGCTGTCCTCTTACAAAAAGGATTGTCGTGAGTTGTTTGTAACCTGTGAACTTGCATAGGTGTGTGTGTTAGTGTTCATTCTTGGATAAAATATATGGGAAATTCATGCACAAGGATCTAAATATCCTATATTATTTTGGTAAAAGGGACTCAATTCTTATATTTTTTATAGTAGAATGCTGCAAGGCAGATGATTTTAGTGGAGTAAAAATGTCTTTATGGGGTGAATTCCTTGTGGATAACAAGGTTTCCCTATCTCTTTTTTGGTTTATAATAATATTGTTATGTAGAAGTTCTCTCAATGACATTGTGGAATAGTTATGGTAAACATTCATAGTTATGGCTTGGCCTAGGTGTCACTTCAAGTGACTGTGGTCAACGATACAATAATTTTATTGTAATGACAATGCTTTGGATGCATTGACTCATCTAATGTATTGGAATTTTAAGAAATCAAAGAGGTTTTGTTGTCTAATATGTTACATGGTTGCTTTATTGTAGTTGTTATGCATATTATAATTAAGTGAGTTTATGTAATGCTAAAAACTTATGCATTTCAGCTAAGTTAGGCATGATCTTATTGGCCTCTTTGGAGTTAAATTAGTGAAGCAAGTAGTTTCATAATTCCAAAAAGGGTGAAGTTAATTAGTTTTGGCATGTTTATTTTGATCATAGATTGGTTTTATGTCTATGAGATATATTTTATTCATGAATATGCTTGATTCCATATGTACGCTGATTGATCCTCATTGGGTCATACGTACATGGGGATGTCTATTCAGACTTGACTTCATTTTAACACCTATGAGGATGTCTATGGAGTCATTAGATATGTCTTATATCCATGCAGATGTTTATTGTAAGTTCAGATTGAACTTGTTGATTATGAAAAATTATAACTTCCAAAATAATGGTTGTATATTCACCTTAATCCTTGGCTAAGCTCACCCTTTCCCAAATTGATGTTATGTTAAAACAAACATCTCCATTCGACCTTTGACATGTTGGATTTAGTCAATCAATTAAATCATGATACAAGATTTTTGTTAGAAATTTAAGATAATACCTTGATGTCCATTGATTGCTTTCATAACCAATCCATCAAATGGGGCTGAGGTATGATATCTTGGGAGGACCAAGGGTGTGGCTCAAGCCTGGTAGGCCTAATGGGGTGAGTGTGATTGACTTGCATGAGTAAGTTAAGATTTTTGGGGACTGATTATGCAATACCATTGATAGGGATATGATGTCTTTTTTATGGCATCTAACATTTGGTGGACCAATAGATATTTATGAACCCTTACGCTTCACAAACCTATGTGAGTGACTGTTATAAAGTGAAAAATATCTTGGCATAATTGTTTATACCCGAATGTGTATTTATCTTATGCTACTACTTCATTCATGTACATTGTTATAGTTTATTGTATAATCCTTGTGAGGTATGAAAGTGCTTAACCCCATGAAATGTGTGGTCTTTTATGCTATCAAGCTGGTTGTCTTGATATTCTAGTTATGTTATATATGTGATTTTGTGTTGTTAGACAATGAATTGTGAAATCAAGCTCTTATGTTCTGTAAATCCATTTTTAGAAGTCAAATCTCTTATTTAGGCTACCAAGGTATAGTGTCGTGGTTTATTTTTTAATCGTACATCATTTTTCTAGTTATAAATAGCGACATATTTATGAGGTTGTGGGTAAAGAGACACTATTTATGTAATAGTTTCAAATATATACAGACTATGGAGTGGAGTATTTTTTAAGGTAAAAATCCACTCCACCCCTTTGCACGAGGTAACCACCTGATTCATTCAAAGTGTGCACCATGAGAACCACATATTAGTCATGGGACCCTCATGTATAATGGTTGATTTATGGTTTAGTGATCCTTTAGCTACCTTTTAGAGGTTGCATCTAAACAACCTATGTGTAATTTCATTATAGAAGCCTTATGAAGCACCAAATGATCCTACATTATGAATGGTTATAAAAATTAATAAGGAGGTACTTGTTGAAATATATGCATGTGTTGACATGTGCATGTAAACATATTGTGATTGAGGTATGGCCTTGCTATACTTGATGTATATATTTTAGTATTAATATATTTCTATATTATTTTATGCATTACTAGAAAGTATGCTAATTTTATGTTTAGAATGAATATTATAAGTCTTGATTAGGTGGATTTTGTAGTCTTGGGTACCATTTTATTTTATTGTTTTATTTATTACCTGAGGTAAGTGCAGTAAGATGGTGGAACTATGATTCTTGTAACCATCATGTGATATCATAAAGTGTTTAAAGAGCATGTGTGTTTGTAGAGACATTATTTTAAGTTCAAATATATGTTTAAAATCTTGATGGAATTGTGTAATTTTCAATTGTGATCATAAACATTGAAAATTTATGTGGTATGTTTCTCTCAATAAGAGGGATGTCTAGCTAATGTTTGGTTCTCTAACAAATTTTTGATCTAAATAGTCAATTTTTTTTAAAGGTGCCTATCTTTCATGAGATTTTAGATGAAAGAGGTGTGCTTAGAAGGTAACAAAAGTAATTTTTAGCATTTATTGAGATAAAACAAAAATCATTTTCATGGCTGGTAATGCTATTTTACCTTAAAATTGAGGAAGTCACACCTATATAGGTGACTGGATTTTGATAGTTTCCTTAAAACTATGTTTAAATGGTGGTATACTATTGGTATATGTGCTAAATAAGTATAGATTTAGGGATGTTATACCCTTTTAACAAGGCTATGATTATCTATTTTGGCTATTAATAAATGACCTATGCATCAAAACATGGAATTATACCTTGAGTTGAGGTATGTGAGTGAGCATTTAATGCTATAATGACTTGTATTAGCTCTCTATTATTTTTTTAGTGTCGTATAATGACACATGAGCTAATAAGACTTTTCTTATGACTTGAATAAAGGAGATGCATGGTTTTAATTATGAATTATGATAAAGATAACAAATGTATCTTATCTGGATGGTGTATTGCATCCTCTTATTTAATGTTATGTAAAATTATAGTGTTTTTAATTAGTATTATGATTAAGTTTTAAAAGTGCATATGAACTTAGCATTAATTAGAATATTTTTATAAATACTGAGGGTATCCACCCTTGCTAAAATCTCATCCACTAATGGTTGAGTAGTAAGACCTTTGTATAGAGAGAGATTAACTCTCCATGGACAACTATGTTTTTAATTCTGTTGGTTGATTATTTTGTCTATCAGCGTACTGGTAAACAAAATAGGTCTTATTAGCCAAAGCAAGAATATTAGTCATCCTAATGTGTAAGTTTATCACATCAAAAGGAGACTTCTCTCTCCTCTCATCAAGGGGAGGTTCCCTGTGGATATGCTATGTATATATATGAACAGAAAATAGTACTCAAGGGTAGGACCAGACATCCATCTCTCTTTCTTTAGAGATGATGTATATGAAACAAAGGAAGAACTTAAGAGAATGACATACAACACTCCTCTTCTTTCAGAAGAACTGTTCAACCATTCATGAGAATACTCCTGAAAATAAAAGCAAAATATGACTGAAGTATGGTAACCAGCAAATCAAGACACAACACAAAGTCTGCGTAAGAAATACTCAAGAGTGATATACAAAGAACAATGAAAGCTCAAAGTCTTTCCAAAGTTCTTTACATAGCAATGAAAATACAAACACACTGAAGGCAGCTATGGGGGTGCAAAGTCTCTCCACAGTTGATTCTCCAGGACACCTTATTGACAAATTTACTAATTATGCTTATTAAATCAATGAAACAAACAAGATATCACAGCACAAAGTCTAAAAAATTCCCTTGTTTTCATCAACAAAATATGATAAACAGACTAAGCACAAAGTCTCAATGATGCATGCCTCTCAATTTTGGCAGATTTTCATTCCCCTTATCAAAAATAAGATCCTTATTACAATAGAAGAAAGTCCCTTATATAGCCTCTTCAAAAAGGACTTGGGAACAATAAATACATCAATTTGCATTGAAATATATCAAGGAGACATGCTGGAACTTAGGGGCCCTTTTCCCATTTGATTTTATCAATGCAAGGAAATAAGTCGCGCTTATTGAAAGTTTGTAACTTCCAATGTTCCACCTGGCAATTTGATCTTATCTTCATCGTTCCTCCTTGTCCAGCTAATTGAATCGGGTCCTGGATTTAAATTGCTGTTCTGTTTCTTTCTCGCTTTTTGCTGGTCTTGACCTTGAAAATTGTGAATGTATTCTATTCTGTATGTTCAAAGGATCAATGACTATTTTACTGCCTTTGAAATTGACATTTTCATGACCATTACTGTGTTTCCAACGACTAGTTGACTATGTTGAATTTGACGTGTTCAGGCGCGTCATCTCTTGGCCTTATTTTATCTTTCCACTTGGCACTTTTCCAGACTGGACTTTACCCTTTTGGGTCCTGAGAAATGATCCTTCAGAGTCTTTTTTTGGCCCTTCACAAATTTCCCCGAGGCTTTTCCTTGGGCCATTCACTTATTTCCCCCCGAGCTTTTCCTCGGGTTATCCCCTTTGAACATTCCTGCGGACATTTCCCCGGGGAAAATTCCCACGGACAAAAAGTCTGGGTGAAATTCCCTGGGCAAAAAGTCTGGATGAAATTCACCGGGCAAAAAGTTTGGGTGAAATTCCCTGGGCAAAAAGTCTGGGTGAAATTCCCGCGAGCATTGGACAAGTCTTTGAACATTCGTTTGATGAAGTGTCCTCTGCAAGGGCACTTGTCCTTCAGAAAATTTCTCTTTTGCATTGAACCATCCCTTTGAACCTAGTCGATGAACCTTTGTTGAACCAGTTCAAAGGTTCAATGAAGCACGCCAAGCCTTTGAAGCAAAGCTGATGAAAGCATTGAACCACTTGATTGAACCCGCCTTTGAACTGTTTGAAGTTGAACCAAAGGATGAACTAAACGTTGAACCTGTTGCTGATGAAAATTCCTGTAGAAGTTGTGAAGCTTGCTGAACTTGGACATTGAACCTTTTGATTGAACCAATTCAGAGGTTCAATGAAGCGTGCCAAGCGCCTTTGAACCAAAAAGTGATGAACTTGCTGTTGAACCGTTGAACCAGAAAGCCTTGAACCAACTCAACTGACAAATCAAATGATTGAACCAAAAGATGCTAAAACAAAGGAAATGAACCATCTGAGTGAAATAAAGCATTGAACTACTTGGTTGAACTTGGACGTTGAACTGTTTGGTTGAACCGACTGTTGAACCTTTGAATCCATTGAACCTGTAGAAGTGACTGAACTTTGAACATTTCTCGAAAAATGAACAAATGTTGAAAATCATTTCTTTTGACTGAAAACCGCCTGCAAGAGTCTGTAGATTTTCCTTTTCCTATTGAGTCCGTAGATTCAAGCCTGCAGAGTTCGTAGATTCAAGCCTGCAGCGTCCATAGATTTTTTGAGAAGCTCTAAAAATGAGAAATCTGAATATCTAAGACAAATTTTGAAAATAGAAGATATTATTTTGGTTAGTAGAACCAAAATAATTCAAATGTTGTTCCAAAAATGACTGTTATTTTTGGGAGACAACAACTGGCTCCAGTTGGGGAAATTTTGTCAATTGCAAAATGAATTGGAAGGAGTAGAATTCAGAATCTCCAGTGTCTTCAAGTGTACCATTGGGCTTCAGATTCATGCTTTCCAGAAATGAAAGGCAATAAAGATGAAAACAAACAAAACAAAATAAAAATTAAAACTGTACAAGTATACATATATACAGAGGTAATGATCTGACACTTCAAGAATTGAAGTGTTTCAAATGCTGCCCATTATGGGGCAGAGAAAAGAGCATGCCATCTTGGTATTTCAACAAAAAGCTATTTTCACCCATGTGTTGATGAATTGTGAATGGGCCTCTCCAAAGGGAGTCAAACTTTCCATGCATCCCTTTTTGCTCTCTTCTTTTGTCCCACAGCAAGACTTTATCCCCAATCTAAAAATCACGATTTATGGCTTTCTAATCAAAAAGTTTCTTTGTCAGATTTTTATGAACAACAATTCTATCCACCACCATGGTTCTTTGTTCTTCTAGCTAAGTCAGGTACATGATTATTTTGTCAAGAGAACTCTCATATGTCTGATCTTCAATAGCCTTCACCAATTTTAAGGCTGGTAACTCTAAAGTGATTGGCATCTCATCATTAATACCATAGAGAAGTTGAAAAGGAGACATACCAATTGTCTTTTTTGGCGTGATCCTGTCAGCCCACAGAGCGTCTACCAATGCTTTGTGCCACGTCCTTTGATTATCATCTGCAAGTTTCTTGATAATAGTTACCAAATTTTTATTGCTAGACTCAGCTTGTCCATTCCCTTGCAGAAAATGATTAGAAGAATGAGAAAGCATAATTCCATAATAAAAAGAGAATTGTGTGATTTCTTGAGAGGTGAAATAAGCTACATTATCAGTAACAATTTTAAGTGGGACTCCAAATCTAGAAATGCTGTTCTCTTTCAAGAAATTGCATACAACTTCTGAGGTAGTAAGCTTTGTCAAGATTGCTTCTACCCACTTAGTGAAATAATCAGTCATTGTAAGGACATAATCATGTCCAGCACTTGATGATGGATTTATTGTCCTAATAAAATCGAGTCCCCACTATTGGAAAGGTTCTTCTATGATTATTGGCTTAAGAGGTAGAGCAGCCAACTTGGGTCTTCCAACAAATTGCTGGCAAAGTTCACATTTCCTTACCCATTTATGTGCATTTTCAAAAAGAGTCAGCCAATAATACCTGGCTCTTAGAATTTTGTAAGCAGTCACAGGAGCAGAAAAATGTCCTCCACAAGCTAGATTATGAAAAGATTTCAAGAGCTGGGTCTACTGTTCTTTATCTACACAGCGAAGAAAAACTCCATCTATGTTTCTTTTGTACAGGCTGTTGTCCTAAAGGACAAAATTTACAGCTTTCAATCTGATGGTTCTCCTCTCTTTGTAAGACAAATGAGCAGAACATTCTTCATAAGTCAGAAAATAGGCAATATCTGAATACCATTCATTGGTAGTAGAAACAAAAAAGACTATTGGCATATTGTCTACTTCAGCTTCTTCAAGTTGTGTATTTTCTGGCTTATTATCAGTTATTAATTGACAAAGACCTTTACCTCTGACCAGCTTTGTTGGCTTGATATCCAGATCAAATTTTTGGATCTTTGCAATCCAATTACCTCTCTTTGTGCCAAACTCCCGTTGAGTTAAAATAGACTTGACTGTACTATCAGGAACTAAGGCAGTAGTATGTGAATTCAGAATATAAAAGCAAAAGTGTTTGACTGCTTTTACCAAAGCAAAGGCGTGCTTCTTTATATTCAAATACTTCAATTCATGAGTTTTTAGAGGGCAACTCATGAAAGAGATGGGAGATTCCATACCTTCTTTGTCCTGTTGGACAAGAATAGCTGAAAGAGTATGCTCAGATGCATAGCTGTATATAGTGAAATCTCTGTGGTAATCTAGACAGACCAAGGTGGGGGCGTGAGCAATAACAACTTTGATATCTTGAAATGCTGCTTTGCCTTCTCTGCTCTAGCTGAAGGTAGTCTTTCCTTTCATCATATTTACAATGTGTCTTGTCTTCTCAACAAATTTGGGGATGAATCTCCGTAAAAAATTCACTTTTCTGAAGAAAGAGTGGACAACTTTCTTACTTGTAGGCAAATTTAGCTCTTGAATTGACTTGACTCTGTCTGAGTCAATATTTATGCCTTCTTTAGACACAATGTGTCCAAAGAGTTTTCCTTCTATCACTCCAAAAACAAAATTTTTAGGATTCAAAGAAATACCATTTTCTCAGTAGCGCTCCAGCACTTGTTGCAAGTGGCGCATATGATTAGATCGGCACTTTGAAAAGACAGTTAAATCATCAAGATATACAACTATGAATTTGCTAATTTCATCTTTAAAAGCCATATCCATAGCTCTTTGAAATGTAGCGCCAACATTTATTAATCCAAAAAGCATTCTTTTGTATGCAAAAGTATCCCAAGGCATGGTGAATGCAATTTTGTATTGATCAGGTTCAGCAACTTCAACTTGGTTATAGCCTGAGAATCTATCTAATATTGATAACATTTCTGATCCTGTTACTGTTTGGAGCACTTGGTCCATGATTGGCAAAGGGTAATTGTCTTTCAAAGAAGACTGATTTAGATTTCAAAAATCAACACAAATACAAATTTTGCCATTTTTCTTCCTAATAGGAACTATATTTGCAATCCATGTAGAATGATGGATTGGAAAAATAATTCTAGCATTTAATATTTTTTGAATTTCAGACATAATTGTACCTGAAATCTTTGGATTGTATTGTCTGGATTTCTGCTTGTAAGGTGTTGAATCAACCTTGAGAGGAATATGATGACAGATTTCATCAGGACTGAGAGAGTTCAGATCTTCATATGAATATGCCAAGACATCAATGTATTGATGAAGCAAAGAAATAAATTTGAATTTTTCTTCAGGTGTACAACACTTACCAATGTTGACCATTTTTGAATTTTTTTCATTGGTTAGATTCACTTGGTCAAATCCCTGAGAGAAATTTGAATTTGTCTATTGTTGTTTGACGAATCTATCATGCTTGTCAAATAGCTTTTCAAGAGAAACTAGGCCTTTAAGAATTTTATTTCCTTTCAGCTGTATAAACTCTTCATTTACATCTGAACTAGATTTAGAAATTAATTCAAACTTCTGAGATTCACTGCCTTCAAAATATAGTTGTTCAAAATTGTCTTTTCTTTTCAAAAAGGCAATGCTCTGATTATCATCATTGAAAATTTGCCAATGATCAGCATTATCAGGAACACTTGGCCTATAGATCAGATCAATGGTATATTTGGCTTCTTTAAAATCAAAATGTGGAACTAAAAGAGTTTTTGAAACAACAAGTGCATCAGCTCTATCATTGTATTCTCTTAGAATGAAAGAAATATTAAAAGCATCAAAGCTTTCAATTTGATCCCAAACAAGATTACAGTAATGGCGTATCTTTTTATTCTTAGTCTGATATAAATTTCTCACTTGGCAGACCACTAATTCGGCGTCCCCTTTAACATGAAGACACTTGATACCTCTTTCTTGAGCAGCTTTTATGCCCAGCAATAGTGATTTATATTCAGCTATATTATTTGTGTTGCTGAAATGTAACTTATATGATGAAGGGAACATATCTCCTTAAGGAGATATCAAAACAATTCTGGCTCCAGAACCAGAAGAAGAACAACTACCATCAAATTCTAGAGTCCAAATCTCATCAGATACTGGCTTTACTTCAGACTTTCCCTCATTAGAGATGGAGGATCTTTCTTCATGATCTGTATATAAAAAGTAATTACCCATACTTACGGATTCAAAAAAGATTTGAGCTTCAGGAGCTGAGGTCTTGGTGACTCTATACTTTGCTTCCTTTTTAGGAAGTAATCTTTTTATCATGCCTTGTACAGGGATCCTTGCCTTAGATAGATCCATGTTCAGCGCTCCTCCCACGTCCTTACAAAAATTTCATCCAAGTAAAATACCATAAGATGCTGGAACTTCAGCCACTAATACAATCATTTTAATCCTCTTGTCCGACATAATAAAAATTTATTATTTATTTATTTATATTGAAAGAAAAGCAAATGTATATAGTTTTTTTGATGTTTAGAAGAATATTCGAAAGTGAGAAATTGCTTGCAACAGTCATAAACCCTCAAAAAATAATGAACAATGTTAAGAAAATACATAAAATACTACTTGCAAGAGTCATAAACCATCTGAAATCAATGTATAAATATAAGCAATATACAAAAAAAGGCTGCAAATGCAAATTGAGCATCTTTGATCTGTCTCAACAATGGCACTTGTTTGTTCTCCATGGAGAAACATCTGCCAAACATCTTGATTAATGTGAGACCAAGAGATTCAATGACTTTGGCAGGCATGACACTATCAGATGCACCTGAATCTATTATACAATTACTCAGCTTGTGGCCATTGATTAACAAAGAAACATAGAAGGGTTCTATTTTTTCAAAAGCAGCTGGAGGAGTAATAATCAGAGTATTTGGACTAGGTGTACTTATTGAGGAATCAAAAGTCACTTTTTTGGCCTTTTGCACTGTAGGGACGGTCTGATTTTTAACATATTGGACCAACTTATTTAGTTGATCTGGATTAGACTACAAGTACTCAAATTCAAACATTTATATTTTTGTCTTTTTGACATGCTCAATTATGTCAAATGTCTGAATCAAACTAGGTATAGAGAAAGGTACTTCAGCTTTCTAAGTTTTAGAATAGACGGGAGGTATACTGGTTTACGAATTAGAAGTAGAAGGGGAAGGAGCAACAGATGTATTTACCTTTTGAGTGATTACTGGATCTTTTGGTTGAAAAGGCAAAATTATTCCACGCTTGGCAATTGTGATTGCTGGCTGTGATTACTCTTCTATTTTTCCTTTATCAGCCTACTGGACTGATTGATTTTTAGATCTAGTAAACACTGCATATGATCCATTTGAAGCTTCTCCTTTACTTTTGGGTTCATCTTGATAATTTAGGAAACCAATGTGGGAGTCACCAGCTGATTTTTCTTGACTATCTTCAATGATATTAGCATCATTTTCTTGATATAATTCAGGCTGATAAGAAAAATTTGATTCTATCTCAAGATATTCCATTGCTGAATTAGTTGGAGGAGTTTCCAAGGCAAGTTTTTCTTGTGGAGGAGGAAGACAATTTTGTTGTCCTTGGTTTCTGGCAACATTGCCCTGATATGACTGATTTGGGAATGTTCTTCTGTATGTAGGAGCAGAAGACATTCCTTGAGCCATTTGCTTTTTGAGGGCAAGGAGCTCATTCATTAATTTTTGCACCATTGGATTTGTGGTGCTTGTAGATGTAAATTCAGATGATGATGAAGCTCTATTTCTATTGGAATCTCTTCTTATTTTCTCTGGTAATATGAGATTATCTTCTACTTCAGTGGCCAAAAGTTGAGCTGCCTCGAGATCTATTTGGATAGCACGTCTCAAGAGAAAACTGTCTTCAGGTAGCTGAGAATTAATGAAAAAGCATTTAAGATTCTCAGCTGTAGGTCTGAAAATCATAGGAATTTTGTTTCTCAACTTGTCAAATTTAGCTATGAAGTCTCTCATAGGCTCATGTGGCTCTTTTTTCATTTGTGTAAGTTGAGCCAGAAGTGTATGTGCATCTTCTACAGGTTTGAATCTGGCTTCAAACTTATCTTTTAAAGTATTCCAATCAGTCACAGATCGAGCCTGTAAATGGTAAAACCAATTTGCAGCAGGACCTTGTAGTGTTTCAACAAAAAGCCTGACTGTTACATCTTCAAAATCTACCCTAATTACTCCACAAGCTATACTGAATGCTGTAATATGTTCATCAGGATGAACTTTCCCATCACCATGGAATTTTGAATTTTTTTTCCTAAAACGATGTGGAAGTTCATGTAGAGGAGGAGTAAGATTGAGAGGGCCAAAAGCATTACCCCAGAGACCTTGAACTGCCATTATAGGATGTTGAAAAGGAGGGATAACAAATCTCAATGGAGTAATTATAGGTGAAGCTTTATCAATAGTAGAAGTTGATATTTCGCCTGGTAATGGAGATCTGGTTTTAGTAACAGAGAAGCTCTTGGTTCGTTGCAGATGAGATGGTGAAGAAAATAGATCAAAATCACTTTGCCATACTTGCTCGAACACAGGATTAACGACACCTTTAGCCCTTTGACTTCGTGTATATCTTGAATCTACCAGATTTGTAAAACAAAATTTAAAAAGAATTGACTTTGCTTCAGTTAAAGCTTGAGGCTTTAAACTGTGTGTTCTTTTCCTGTGGTGTGGAGGTGAATGGAATGGATAGACTATAAATGGATAATGGGTAATTCCTCAGCGGAGCTGCCAAAAACTATTGGTTGATTATTTTGTCTATCAACATACTGGTAAATAAAGAGGTCTTATCAGCCAAAGCAAGAAGATTAGTCACCCCAATGTGTAAGTTTATCACATCAAAATGAAACTTCTCTCTCCTCTCATCAAGGGGAGGTTCCCTGTGGATATGCTATGTATATATATAAATAGAAAATAATACTCAAGGGTAGGACCAGACATCCATCTCTCTTTCTTCAGAGATGATGTATACAAAATAAAGGAAGAACTCAAGAGAATGACAGACAACACTCCTCTTCTTTCAGAAGAACTATTCAACCAGTCACGAGAATACTCTTGGAAATAAAAGCAAAATATGACTGAAGTATGGTAACCATCAAATCAAGACACAACACAAAGTCTGCGTAAAAAATACTCAAGAGTGATATACGAATAACAATGAAAGCTCAAAGCCTTTCAAAATTTCTTTACACAGCAATGAAAATGCAAACACACTGAAGGCAGCTATGGGGGTGCAAAGTCTCTCCACAGTTGATTCTCCAGGACACCTTCTTGACAAATTTACTAATTCTGCTTATTAAATCAATGAAACAAACAAGATATCACAACACAAAGTCTGAAAAAGTCCCTTGTTTTCATTAACAAAATATGATAAATAGACTGAGCACAAAGTCTCAATGATGCCTCTCAATTTCGGTAGAGTTTCGTTCCCCTTTTCAAAAAGAAGATCCTTATTACAATAGAAGAAAGTCCCTTATATAGCCTCTTCAAAAAGGACTTGGGAACAATCAATACATCAATTTGCATTGAAATATATCAAGGAGACATGCTAGAACTTAGGGGCCCTTTTCCCATTTGATTTTATAAATGCAAGGAAATAAGTCACGCTTATTGAAAGTTTGTAACTTCCAATGTTCCACCTGGCAATCTGATCTTATCTTCATCGTTCCTCCTTGTCTGACTAACTGAATCAGGTCCTGGATTTAAATTGCTATTCTATTTCTTCCCCGCTTTCTGCTGGTCTTGACCTTAAAAATTGTGAATGTATTCTGTTCTGTATGTTCAAAGGATCAATGGCTATTTTACTACCTTTAAAATTGACATTTTCATGACCGTCACTGTGTTTCCAACGGCTAGTTGACTATGTTGAATAAGACGTGTTCGGGCACGTCATCTCTTGGTCTTCTTTTATCTTTCCACTTGGCACTTTTTCAGACTGGACTTTACCCTTTCGGGCCCTGAGAAATGATCCTTCGGAGTCTTTTGTTGGCCCTTTGCAAATTTCCCCCGGGCTTTTCCTCGGGCCATTCGCTTATTTCCCCCTGGGCTTTTCCTCGGGTTATCCCCTTTGAACATTCCCGCGGACATTTCCCTGAGGAAAATTCTCGCGAAAAAAAAGTCTGGGTGAAATTTCTCGGGCAAAAAGTCTGGGTAAAATTCCCCAGGCAAAAAGTCCGGGTGAAATTTCCCAGGCAAAAAGTCTGGGTGAAATTCCTGCGAGCATTGGACAAGTCTTTGAACATTCGTTTGATGAAGTGTCCTCTGCAAGGGGACTTATCCTTCAAAAAAGTTCTCTTTTGCATTAAACCATCCCTTTGAACCTAGTCGATGAACCTTTGTTGAACTGGTTCAAAGGTTCAATGAAGCGCGCCAAGCCTTTGAAGCAAAGCTGATGAAAGTGTTGAACCGCTTGATTGAACACGCCTTTGAAATGTTTGAAGTTGAACCAAAGGATGAACTAAACATTGAACCTGTTGCTGATGAAAATTATTATAAAATTCGTGAAGCTCGTTGAACTTGGACATTGAACCTTTTGATTGAACCAATTCAGAGGTTCAATGAAGCGCGCCAAGCGCCTTTGAACCAAAAAGTGATGAACTTGTTGTTGAACCGTTGAACCAGAAAGCCTTGAACCAACTCAACTAAAAAATCAAATGATTGAACCAAAAGATGTTGAAACAAAGGAAATGAACCATCTGAGTGAAATAAAGCATTGAACTGCTTGGTTGAACTTAGACGTTGAACTGTTCCTTTGGTTGAACCGACTGTTGAACCTATTGAAGCGACTGAACTTTGAACCTTTCCTAGAAAATGAACAAATGTTAAAAATCATTTCTTTTGACTGAAAACCACCTGCAAGAGTCGGTAGATTTTCCTTTTCCTGTTGAGTCCGTAGATTCAAGCCTGCAGAGTCCGTAGATTCAAGCCTGCAGAGTCCATAGATTCAAGCCTGCAGAGTCCGTAGATTTTTTGAGAAGCTCTGAAAATGAGAAATCTGAATATATAAGACAAATTTTGAAAATGGAAGATATTATTTTGGTTAGTAGAACCAAAATAATTCAAATGTTGTTCCAAAAATGACTGTTATTTTTGGGAGACAACAAATTCTTCATATGGTCACTAGGATGGCTCATCTCTAAGAGAAAGAGGATGTTATGACCCTGCCCCTTTATACTTTTACATTAATACTTAAATGTTGATATAGCTTATGTATAGCTGATTGCTACACTCCCCTACTTAGTTGGATTATATTATTAGATTTTGATGGTATGATATTTGATTACAGGTTGATGTATATCTCATATTTTAAATTTTACACTTGATAATGTATAGATTTCTTGATGTACTTTATATTTTATTATAGTTCATTACTATTTTATCATTTTATCAATTTTTGGGATCATATACTGTTGATGTATGCACTTAGTGATTGTAGGTGCTAATTATGAGCTAAGTTGGATGCTGACATCAACTTTTGAGGTAGAGGAGTGGTTCTGATTATTTGGATGAGTTTGATAGGAAACTTGGTATTATTAATTTGTGTCATATCTTTGATCAGTTGTGTTATTCATTCATGTAGTCATATTTTATTATACATTATCAAGGTTACTTTTTGTATCCTATTATATTGTTATGGTTACTTGTATGTTTACATGGTGATGATTCCATCTGTTTGCACTTCCTCTTTTCTCTCTCCCATGTACATCTCACCACCTCATCTTTATTGGACTCACCTTCACTTAACTCAAACTCCTTAAGGGCCTACCTAGACCTACCCCTCATGACACCCTCCCTCCTACATGACTTATTACCTTAATGACATGATAATCATTAGTGACCAGGTTAATTGGTCATGTAGCATTTAAACATTTAATAACCTTTAAAATAGTATTTACTATTATTATTATTTTAACTGTTATTATTTGTTTTTACTATTTTATTATTGATTGACATTTAAATAATATATATATTATTATTTAAATTTCTATTTTTTATGTTTAATATTGTATTGGTTTATTGGCTCAAATTGTTGAAAAGGCCATCATTGACCATGATTTTTGGAGTTTTAGTGGTGGAGGTCACAAGGGGAGGGGAATGGGTCAGTGAAATCAGGAGAGATTTTTCTCTCTCCTCATTGAATGGTAAATGGATGGGAGTATGGAAAGCTGGAGGGGGTAAGGAGGAAGTCAGAGGTAGGTGGAGGGACATGTAGGGAGGAAAGAAGAAGAGTGTGGAAGAGATGAATGGTGTGAGGGGAAGAGAGGGACGTAGAGGGGGTTTTGGTTTTAGGACTTGGGCAATATATCTAGTCGATTCATGCTATAGGAAGGTTAGAATAATAACAAACTTATTGCTCATATTACGAGCATTTTTATTTCTTGCATTGTACCAGGTAAGTCAATTTGATTGCTTAATTGGTTATTTTTTCCTTGGAATGAATTTTGAATGCTATGGAGGTCAAATATGTAATCTGGTAATTGTAAATATTATTATCTTGTATTCTTGGCCTAGTGAATGCATACTATGGGTAGAGCTATGCATTTCTCATTTTCTCTTTCTCATTAATTACAAATACCATGACCTAGAAAATCAACAACCTACTGATACATTTTAATTAGACTGAGTGTTTAAAAATTGTTGAACCCTCTATATAGAGGAATGCCATAAGTATCTAGATGACTGTGTTGCAATTCCCTATGCTATTAAATGAATAGATTTAATTTATTTAAACCTTGTATTTTTATTTAGCAATTCAAATTGTTTTTCTTCCTAGTTTATTTAAATGGGTCTATACAAATGGTCTCCATACCCATGCCCTTTGGATACATACCTAAAGGAGTTGATTTATGAATAAAATAGGAAAAGTTGACATGGGTCTATGTTAATACTTTAGGGTAGGTTATTTGATTGTATTTATAAATAATTATTTTCAAACTGAACTAAATCGATTGGAGGATTTTACTCAAGCATATGGGACTTCAGGGTAGGTTATTTGATTGTATTTATAAATAATTATTTTCAAACTGAACTAAATCGATTCGAGGATTTTACTCAAGCATATGGGTATAATTTTGTTGTATATATATATAATGTTAGAAACTTGTAGGCATAATTATTATTGGTAATTTATTCCCTTTAGTTTTAAAATTGATTTAGATTACTATAAGTCTTGAAGCTAAATTTTATGTTACTCCTGCACCTTTTGAATTGCATTCTAGCTAGGATTTTAACCTTGATCTAGATGTGTTTACATAGTGAATGACACATTCTAGCTATCTATATATATTCTAGTTTTTGGGATGAAGTTCTGCATACTTTATTTAATATAGAACCAACTAGATATATGTCTATACAAAACATGGACTGGTTCTTTCCTTTTTAGAAATTGGTTATTCATATTCTTTGTATAAGCTCGTTCTCATATAAAATTTTGTATACGGTTTTGATGGAATATTTTTGGGTGTTATTTTAATGATACGATTTGTTGTGGCCTTTTTGAAAACTCCTGCATGTTTACATACTATTATTTATATGGAATATGAGAAAAATCCCTACTAAATTCATTGTACTTTAATGAGGGGGTTCAATTTTAATTTAAGACATTTAAAAGGTTTATTATTTTGTTTACTCATAATGATCCCTCAAATACCTATATAGATTATTGGCTCTAATATTGATTTATTATTTGTATGCTTGATAGAATCACTGCTTCCATTAATAGACTTTTTTGAATTGTTGAGTCGATTTTGGATTTTTAATCAATTATTATATTGGATTGTTGTCTTGGGAATGTTGTATGGTTGAGTTGCTAGATTTTCATGTTTGTGTGGTTTTATTATTAGATTTGAATTTAGTTGAATATAACATTTAAGTTATATGTTGTGATTTCTATTTTGTTATATGTTTTCATGAAGTATAGTCTTATTAGGTCACCATTTCCAGACTAGACTTAAATAACAAAGCATTAGTTGGTATGTTTGTATGCTTGGATTATAAATTTAAAGTCAAGAGGATAATGGGTTGAACACAAACTTGGAGGGGATCAAAGTTGGTTACTCCAAAAGTTATATAAAAGGATTAGTTGTTTAATCCCTTACTATATCTTTCAGTACCCTGTAATTAGTTATCCTCAATTTTGATTTATATTGATGATGGATTGGTTATTCTCATCTCACTTTAGAATGGTGATTGTGATTTTTGTTGGTACTATGTTATCATGTTGAGATGTCTTTTGGCTCATAAACTAACTTGCTTAGAACTCCCTCCTTAACTCTATTTTTCAAAACCACCATCCAAATGATGGTTGGGGTGGTAAGAGCCACTGATGCTTGGACTTATAGGGCTAGTTGGGAGGGTTTATCCAATTTAGTTATTTATTGCTCCATGATTGAATGACTTTATGAACATGCAAACTAAGTGTTGGAGAGTTAATTTATGTTATATATTCATTCTTACTTAGTTGTTAACAATTAATTTTCATTGATTCATAAACATGGTTAATATATTATCTTGAATCGTTATTGGATAATTATGTTAGTGGCATGTGATATGCTAACTTGGTTATTAGTGGAATGTACAAATAAAGGAATGTAGGCTTAAATGTGGCTTATATGGTAAGAATATGAAGTGGTTTATGTTGTTGAAGGTAATTCATTTTACATGTAAGTTATTTAATGAATTTATAATTACTTTCATTAGATTTCAGTTAGATGTATTTGGATTTTTGGCATGCTAACATTGTATATAGATAGGGATCCTTTTGCAAGAAGGAATAGAGGATTATAATGATGAATGCGAGGTAATATGTGGAAGTTTAATTTTCATTTATAAATCTAATCATGTATATAGACTTGTGTTTTATCCTTGAAAATTTAGTTGATTTTCGATACTAATTCTATATTGGTGAATTGCCCTATTATCTACATTATGATATGGTGTATAATGTTGTGAACATTTAAGTGTGGAATTTATTCCCTATGTAACCTTATAAAACTTTGATATATTCTCTTGATTGAACCATTATAATAAGTTCAGCATAGATATTGCTTAGACAAATCGATTTCATATATTTTGGTAATTTGGGCATGCTCGCTTAGATTATTAGTAAGCTAAGATTTTATCTTGATTAATAGTTATTGTGGGATTATCTAATAAATTCCTTGGTTATACATTTATATAAACCTATTTCTCATCTTACTTTATATTCATTCAAACTACTCTTATGTTAGCATGAGTAGTTGGAGTTATGCTTTAGTTGGGTTACAACGTGTGGATGGAATATAGAGACCTTTGTATGTTTCAATTGTATATAATATATGTGAAAAATTTTAATGGAGATGGCTTCCATGCATATATGGAAGGATTAAATGAACTTCTAATTTCATATTTGGAACTTATAATACCACATACATGGGTATGTATGTTGTTCTTAGATAATTATTTGCTAGTTAGTTCTCATCTCTTAAGGATCAGTTAGTTCCATTGTTGAAATGTATAATTTTTTAGTTTAATTCCATTTTACAGGTTGTCTAATATATGAGCAAGTTTATTTAAGTATGATAATGAATTTATAACTTGATAATGAAGAAAGTAACCTTTAACTACTTGTAATATGAATTAGTAATATTATGTGATGCATCCTCCTTTGCTGGAAGCTTATACACCTAAATATAGATGAATATTACATGTATCACTCTTATGGGTTGAATATGCATATTTTTTTATCCTCTTATTGACTATAATTTTCTCATCGAGTAGACATGGCTATTGGTGTGAGTTTTGGTATGTGTAATTGACCATGTAGAGACTTTGATGTTGGTGTGATTCTACAAATTAGATCATTTTGGAATTGTTGTATGCTTGAATAATATATATTAGTGCATAGATGAAACATGATACTCATTCATGTTGAAATTAATTAGTATGATGTTGTATGAAGTGATTTTATTCATTAATGAGTCCCTTAATAAATTAAGAGGTTAATGTTGTAAAATTTAATAATGAATAATAAATTTTTGATTATATGCATGGTTGGAATTATTTATGTAGGTGTATAAATTGAATGGCCAATATGCCTTCTTTATATTAAATCAACGATTGATCAAATATAACTTTTTTTATGAGCTTATACTTTGGCTTCATGGTATTTTTATAATATTAATTACTTCTTTATTTATTTTATTGTATTGGCTATTTACCAATCTGGAATCATTATATCAATTTAATTGAATGGCTACCAACATATCTTATCCTTTACATGACAAAGATGATTACTATAAGATCATTTATTGATTGATTAGGTAGTGATATTCATGTCGATTAATGGATGGCATGTGAGTTTGAACTAGATTGTGAGTAATGGTGTCATGACCCTAAGCCTTGAGGAATGGATAATCTTGGCTGGTAACACTTTAGTATTTTCCTATGGTGTCTTATTGTTATTCTATCCTTGATTGTAATCACTTATATATAATATGTTATTCCTATTGTATGCTTAAGAGACTTAGCATAATCCATATGTACTCAAACTAATAGCTAGTTGCTATTTGTTTTTAGCATGCTAGATATAATGTCTGATTACTAATTAGGACAATGTTCTATCGATTCCTATGTCATGGACTTCTTTTGACCCAAGGATGACATAGAATGTTAAGACTAACATTCTGATTATGCATATGTAAGTACTCTAAGTGAGTACTACTTTCTTCAACAAGTGAGGTTTGGGTCAGACATGCATCCAAATGCATACTCTGATATGTAAATTCAAAAAAAATTGGGGTTGTTTTAACTAGCATATAACTCCCATCATAACACCATTTCAATAACTAGAGAGCCTACAAAAATTAATAGACCTAGATAATAGTTAATTTATTTTAGACTAACTAGTTAGGATATTGATAAGATAAGATTAAGGCAAGGTGAAAAATAGCGCTAGAAATGCAAAAGTTTGAATAAGGATTTAAAATCTTTTTATATTGTTCAAGTAGGATAATTAGAAAGATGAACATTTAGAAGTGGTTCCAATAGGCCAGACTAGTAAAGTTTACTTTGTATATAGTTTTAAGACTTGAAAGGTATTAAATTTGAGAAAATCCATGGATTTGATATATCTAAAGATGGTGTTATTATTGTCATGTATGTTATTGAATTAGTGTTGTAACTCATATGAAATATTTTAATGGATTAAAGAGAAAATTGGAGAATATTACAATGGAAATAAACCATACTCATATTCACACCTAAATTTTGGATAAATAAATTTAACACTTAAACTTCAAGGTAAATATTTGAAGTATACCATCCTAAAGACTAGACAAGTGGAAACCAAGCATAGGTACCTTGTCTTCTTCAAAAAGTTAAAATAGAATTACTATTTTGGGTACAAGTAGCTTATCAAGATATAAGTCTTTTGAGATATAGGTTTTTAAATATAGAATTTAAAAAGAATATAGATTTAAGGTTTTCATGGAAGAATTTATAAAAATAGGGGTTCAAATAAAACACTTGAATAATGTTCATTTTAAAGTTATTGATCATAATTAATGCATACTATAAAGTGATCAAAAATTAAAAATGTGACAATGTGAATATCCCTATCAAGGTAAACTTATATAATTAAAAATTTAGCAACTAAATAGTAATTACAAACCACCAAACCTATCCTACAAGATATTATTAAAACATGTTATTAAATTATATAAATCTACAATTATCATGAATAGTAAATCATCACAAGAATTTATGTATTTTAGTTTTACCCACAAATATCTCTCCTTGAATGTATTTAGTATTGTGATCATTATCATTCTTAAATTTATATAATTAGTCATTTATAACCTTTCTTGACACTCTTACCGACTTGTTATAATCTTGACACTTCTATTGCCTAAATTTTGGTTGGTGGTAATATGATTAGTGAATTTTCTTAGGTTTTCAATCTAACATATATTATTACAAATGGTAATTACTAAAATTATGACACTATATGCATCCTATCTATCAACTTATATTTTGATCATGATTTATGTAGATAATATCATCACTTTGGTTATTTTGGAGTTTTGCATAAAGTATTTCATCTCGCATTTAGTAAATTGGATGTTATTATAAAACTTACCATCCTTTATTTATCTAAATGAATATGGCTTGGAATTAATTTTACGACTCAAAAATCCCCATCTCACATTATGTAGGATGGGTTGGTGTTGCCCTTTTATTTAATCTTTAAAAGGCACTATAAATCATTTAATTAAATAAGTTTAGGATGATTTGTTAATTGGTAGAAGAAATCATTTAATAATCTTAGTACAATGTTTTTAATTGGCTCAATGTCAATTATTTTGTACATATTTTATAAAAGAGAAAAATAATAAAATTATGGGGCAATTAGAGTTATCTACTTGTGGGGTAATTAGTGTTATATAATTTCGAAGGGAAATGTTAAGGTAAGTTCTTTGAATAGGGTAAATGTTATTATGAAAAAATTACATTTTGGGCAAAGGATTTTGTGAAAAAATGTTATTTTTGGAAAATAATATGAATAATAATCTTAATTAAAGATATATAAGATTATTGTGTTGTGATTATTGGAATAAACAATTTACTATTATAACTAATTGTATATGAATCTACATGGATTCCAAGTTATTTAAAAACTTATATTATATTTATTATAACAACTCTCAAAATAACTAGTAGATTTAATGTTATGATTAGGATATAATAGTGTGTATATATAATAAAAAGACTACAATTTTCATTTAAATGTAAAATTTTATTACATTCTCTTAAATTATAAGTGGTTTTGTTGAAATTTATAATGCAGTGGCATTTAATATGAGTTGTACTTTTTTAGCTTTAGTTAAGCATGACTTCTCCCTATAAATAGTTCATGTTTTATTATCATATAAAATAGTTCTATCAAGATTTTGTAATGTTTATTATCCAAATAGGAACATAAAAATCCTTTTATTCATGAGAAAACACAATATTTTAAGCCTTAACAAAGGCTAATTATTATGATGATTAAGTTTTATAGCTCAAATAATGAAACAAGATAGTAATGTTGTAAAAATAAATAAAACATAATTATAATATATTCTAGACCTGACAATATATAGGTATAACATTAAATATGTTAATGTGTTTTTACGATAATAGGAGTTGTGATTCTACAAGTTACTAAAAATTCCAAATTAGCTAAGGTGAAGGAACATAGGAAACCTTATCCTTATTGTCAAATTTTGTATGTGCCCTTGTGATTTAGCGACATTGAATAAGCAGATACAACTTAGATGGTGTTCTATGTAAATTATTATTTTAGTGTGTAATTTATTTTGAGTTTTGACTCTTGAAAATTTTGGAAACTCATTAGAGTTATGTTGGTTCTTTCTTTGCTAGATTAGATTGTCAACCTTGTCGATGATGATGTCTAGCAAAGGATACTATTTATGAGTTATTTTAGATACCTACACCAAACCCTAATTTATATGAGTAGATATGTAGGCTTCTGCATTGAGGTGTGGTATCAAATCTAGGTCCTTAATCTAGGTAAGGGTTGTGATCTCACCAACTCTCAAGTTATGTAAAAAATCATTTCCAAAGATAATCAATTGAGATTAAAAAAAGGATGGTTTGTGTAAATTGATGCAGAAGAATATTAACCATTTAAATAATATTTCATGAGTTTTTAGTTGTTAACTAAGTGTTTACCATGGTAGACTAGAACCTCTTAGCATTTTTTTGGTCTAAAACTTTAACGAAAGAGTTGACTAGCTGTATAGATAATAATAGGCTTGTGGAAGTTCTTGTAATAAAGATAAAAAACTAAAGTTGGAATTATTTTCTAGTGAATATGTGATCACTTGCATTTATTTTTTTCATGTCATATAAACATGTGAGCTTTGTCATGATGCATTGTATATATCATGCCATGAAGGTGACTATACAATGGATAATGTAAGTTGTGTAGATTAGGAATTGTTCATTATTATTAAAATTTTGGGCATGAAATTTTAGATTTAAAGCTTAGGTTACACTAAAAAATATAGGTAAATTGGTATGTTTGGTTTGGTTATATTCTGTGGAAGACATAAAATAGGTTGCTTACCTTCATATCAGTCTACGTTGGTTATAATTTTTTCAAGATACCTTGTCTATATTAAGAAACTATTTATGATAATTCCAAATTTATTTATTCTAAAATTGTGATTCTTGATTGGATAGAAATTCATACACACATAGAAGATGTATATATTTTTATGAGACACTAATAACTTTTATCAGGATACCTTTTGACATATTTATTTTCAAATACATTTGAGATGCTTCATAAATTCATGATTTTAATGGTGACATGATTTATACAATTGTAGACTAATACATCAAATATTTAGGTCTTATTATGCTATTGATTCAACTTTGTTATGTTGTTATGAAATTGTGTTCTCCCCACTCATTGTTGTGAAACCTTATGGTTTGGGGTCGCTAAGTTGTGTTTGTACTTCATTTAAACCCCAATGGAAATGTATGTATGTATATATATGAGTATTCCTATTTTGACCCCTACAAGGTCATATAATGTACAACACATGAAATAATCCTACATTCTCAAAATAATAGTATAGTGTGTGAACGTAATGTGTAAAATGGCATTTTTTTCTAAATTACCTAATTTGTACCTATATAAGTATGAACTCTATAAAATGTTAAGAGTGTATACCATCTGTGATATTTTAAAGTGGTGTATTTTTGAATTGTTAGTGAAATTTCATTAGTGTAACATGTTAGTGTAATAATTGCAACTTAACGACCTCAAAACACATAGTCCACATGATGTGAACTATTTTTAATATTGTTTTATTGGAACTTATTTGAAATTGATTGACAATTTAAATTATTTTGAAACTTACACTTTTTTTTATCTATATATTTAAATATTTATTCATCTAATCTTTGACTTTATTTTGTTTGTAATTATAATTTTATTTTTTGGTTTTAATACTCTTTTTATACTAATTGGTCTTAAATTAGTTGTTTATTTTGATCATTTGATTTTGAGTCATTTGTTGATTGTAATTGTTAGTTTCCTACATGATAAGTAATGTGTATAATTTTTTCCTTTTGTGTGGTATGGGGGAGAATAATATAGTTTGGAATATATTTATTGGGTGAATATGGGAACCTATATGGGCATATTCATGAATTTATCCTTCCCTCACCAAACATGGTGTTTATTTTGTGTATTGATAGTTGGTTAGTGGAATCATAGTTCCTGAGAGCCTTATACATGGTAATTTGGCATGGTCAACTATGCATATGCTCTCCCATGGCCAAGATATGGTATAATAAGAGGGAGGTATCCCCATGTTATTATACTCATTTGGTTGGTCTTATGTATTTGGAATATATTTTAACTACATGTATATCATTATGGTCATTGAAATGGTGATCAATATTTATCAGCATGGTTTTTCCATGGAATGTCACTTATCTCAGTATAATAAAATTTCACCATGTATTGGTGATCATCCTTATTCATAGTATGACATACATCAGATTGGAACTTGATCTCATATATTTATATAATAGTTTTTTTGGATTCTAGTTGTGTTATGGTGGAGTTTTGGGTATCTAATTCTTCTAGTCAAATATGTAGGAAGAATTGGCATATTATGTTTGACTCTTTTTAACTTGATTTTGGTCATTATATCTAGAGTCATAGAGAAGGTGTGTTTGTTTGACTGGACTTAATAATAGTTTTTCATCAAGGATGATGTTTATTTAAGAGGGAGATAATGTAACACCCTCATTTAGCATGTCATTCCTATGTTGATAATTAAGTTTGTCCATTAATTAAATAATGTGATGTGTGTTTCATGTTAAGAATCATTGCATAGTTGAATATTTGGATGAAAATAAATTAATGTGATAAATGCTCATTGACCTTTTTGTTTGATAGGTTATTCTTAATGGATTTTTGGGTCTAAAACCCACTAGACATATATGAACTAAAATTTTGTAGAAATAATCATTTAGATCTTACATGTCTTGCAACCTTTCACTAATAATAATTTTATGAACTCTATAAACTATTTTCTAAATTTATTAAACAAATCAGGTATGATTTCAAGGACCACTAATCCCCATAGGTGAAATTTTTTAAATCCCTTATTTATATATATATATATATATATATATATATACAATTTAATAAAATTATTGTTAAATTATGTATAAATTTAATAACTATAAGTTTAAATAAAAATAGGGCTTGCCTAAAGCCTAATATGTCAAATAATCCCTAAATTTGTGGGGAAAATGTATATACTATTTTACCCTAAAGTAATTATATATATATATATAATTCTTCTAGTCAAGGAGATGACAGAAGAATCACATGAAGTAATTGATTCAACATAATTAATGTTATTCTTTGGTGAGATAGGACTATATTTAAATATACTAAATGATATATTATCATTATTATAATGAATAGTTTTGGAAATTGATATCATATAACTACCAATGTGTAAATAAATCTCTTATTTCACCATCAGGTTAAGACATGAAAAAAATAAGGAAATAAACATTAAAGAAAATAATTATATTTAACCCTAAAGTCATGGGGAGTCAATCAAATTTTCCATCTCACATTAATTAAATTTACAGCACTAAGGAAATTATAGGCATCCTCTCCAAAATTTATCTCACTTTGATTAAGTAGAATGGCCAAAATGAAAGAAAAGGAGAAGGGACTTGGCATGCGAGGAAGGGAAACATTTTTTTAAATAGGTTAGTGCCTAAGTTTTTTTGATGTCTCACGACACATTTTAGATTCAAATTAAATATCATACATCACATACTCTAAAATTCTAATAGAATCCTCAAAATTACCTCTTCTACAAATTATCAGCTATAAACTACCTCATTCATAGAAAAATATACAACAATGACACCTCAAAACCATTGAGTCACTTGAGATCAAACATGAATATCACTACTCTTTTAGTTATACAAAAACTTATTTTTTATGGAAATGGAGTTGGGATTATCAATAATTGCATTAACGATGGCATAATCATCAAAATATTGGAGGTTGGAGACAAGATTTAGCATAAGTTTTTGTCATACCTTAGGGAAAATTGGTCTTATTTATGATCAGAGTGGGATAAAAGTGCTACCAAAGAAGCAAATGAATTTCCTCAAAAGGTATGTTGTAATTAACTTTAAACTATCTATTGGTTTTAATACATTGATACTCTTTTCAAAAATTACATTGGGAGTAATGATTTCAAAGGTTAAGAAACTATGTTTAAAATATATATTGTAAGAATAATGGCATGCCCCATGCTACTACCAATATTTTACTGGTCCTAAAAAAAGTCCATTTTCATTAATGGATGCGATATTAGGTCTTTGAAGTAAATTATATTATGAATCACTAGTTGATAATTTAAAATAAAGATATGTTTTTTTAGACCTATAAAAAAATTATAATCTAAGAATTTTATAATATCACATTAGATCTATTGCATCATGAATAGGAAGCATATGTTGGTTGTATTAATTTTTGGATTTAAAAAATATTTAAAATTTAGACATCTTAGTTATGATGCTTTTCTAGTTAATTTAAATTTTATTATATAAGATTTGGTGAAAATACTAGGCCTTATATGACACTAGCATACAACTCCTAGCATGGCACCATTTCGATAACTTGAGAGCCTATAAAACTTTTGGTAGACTTATTTACTAGTTAATTTATTATAGACTGACTAGCTAGGCTAGGGCTAAGATAATATCAGGGAAAGGTGAAAAAGAACAGTAGAACCATAAAGTTAAACAAAGATTTGAATTTTTTTTATAGTGTTCAAGTAGGATATTATAGAGATGAACATTTATAAGTTATGCTAAAAGTTTAGACAAGTAAAGTTTGATTTATCTATAGTTTTAAGAAGTGAAAGGTATCGAATTTGAGAAGTTCCATGGATTCAAATTTTTTAAAGGTGGTATGATTCTTGTAGTGTATGTTATTTAAATAGTGTTGTAACTCACATGAAAGATTTTAATGGAGTATAGATTAAATTGGATAAGATTATAATGGAAGTGAACCGTACTCATATTCACACCTTAAATTTGGATAAATAAATTTAACACTTAAACTACAAGGTACATATTTGAAGTATATCATCCTATAAAATAGATAAGTGGAGATCAATCATAGGTTCCTCCCTATCAAGGGAAACTTATCTAATTACAAATTATGTAGTAAATACTATCAACAAACCACTAAACTTATCCTATAATATATTACTAAAGCATGCTACTAAATTGTAGAAATCTACAATTTTCATGGGTATTAAATCATCACAAGACTATCTCTATTGTAATTGTACCCACTAACATCACTCCTTAAATGTATTTAGTATTGTGGTCACTATCATTCTTAACTTCTTATAAATAGTCATATGCAACCTTTATTGAAACTCTTTCTAATTTATTATAGTATCGACACTTCCATTTCCTAAACTTTAGTAGGTTATAATATACTTAGTGCATTTTCTTGGTGTTCAATCTAGCCTATATACTTACAAATCATATTCCTAAAATTATGACACTATATGCAGCCTATCTATCAACTTATATTCTAATCATGATTTATGTATATAATATAATCACTATGGTTATTTTGGATTTTTTCATAAAGGATTTGATCTCATGTTAATAAATTAGAGAAAATATGTATATTTTGGTTGCTTTTAAATCTTATTATCCTTTATAAATCTAAGTACATGCATCTTGGAATTCCTTTTACAACTCAAAAATACTCATATCACATTATAAAGGATGGGTTGGTGTTTCCCTTTTATCTAATCTTAAGAAGACACTAAATCAATTAATTAATAAGCTTAGGAAGATTTTATTATTTTAGGGAAGATACTAATTATTAATATTAGTATAATGTTGTTAATTGATTAAAGGTCACTTATAAGCATTTTATAATAAAGACAAGCAATAAATTCTAATTGTGGGGCAATTATATTTATCTGCTTGTGGGGTAATGGGTGTTATCTAATTTTAAAGGGAAATTTATATTGGAGGTAAATGTTAATGTAAGTGATTTGAAAAGGGTAAATTTTATTGTGAAAAAATAACAATCTGGGCAAAGGCTATTGTGAGTAAATTATATTTTTGGAAAATAATATGAATAATAATATTAATAAAAGATAAATAAGATTATGGGATAAATATTATTAATCAATTGATGCTATTGAATATGAATGGTCACAAAACTAATATGGTGTTGTGATTCTTGGAATAATAATTTGACTATTGTAACTAATTTTGAGTGAATCTATATGGCTTGCAATTTATTTAAATTCCTATACTATATTTACTAAAATAACTTTCAAAAGACCTACTAGAATTATCATTAAGATTAGGATAGAATACTGTGTAGTTATAATGATAAGATCAAAACATTCATTTAAATGTGAAATTTAATTATGTTTTATTGAATTCTAAGTGGTCTTATGAGAATTTATAATGCATATGGCATTTACTAACAATTTTAGTTGTTTAGATTTAGTTAAGCATGGGTTCTCCCTATAAAAAATTTATGTTTTCTTATGCTATAAAATAGTTGTATCTATAAGTTGTATTTTTTATTATCTAGATAGGCAAATACAAATATTTTTATTCATGAGAAAACATAATATTATAAGCATTAACAAAGGCTAATTATTATGATGAAGTTTTATAGCTCAAATAATACAACAAGCAAGTGATGTTTTAAAAATAAATTAAACATAATTATAAGATATTATAAACCCAATAGTATATCATTATAATATTAAATATGTCAATGTGTTTTATGCAAAGGATAGCTGTGAGTCTATAATTTTCTAAAAATTACAAATAAGCTAATGTGAAGGAAGGTAGGAGCCCTTTATCAGAGTGGATGTCAAGATATCTTGATCAAGTGAATACACAAGTTTGTGATAGGCACGAGTCAAGCATTTACACAATATAATAGCTTTAAAAAAATGAAATCACATAGATGAGAATATTGCATAAACAAGATAAGAGCCAAAACCAATCTTCTATACAATAATAACTCACCAAGATAGATGTATAAATAGGAGTGCATGCATAACTCCCCTAAGAAAGGTGGTTAGAGAGCCAATAATAAAAGAGTAACTCATATACCTAAAATAAATAGTTAAGGGACTTACTTCCTTTTAATCTGATCAAAATGTAACTTCAAGTATACCTAAGCAAGCTTATCCTTGAAGGTAGGAAAACTCTAAGTGAGGGAAAAAATCCCATAAGTAAAAATGGAAAAAAACAAAACCCATACTCTAACACCCCCCATAAGCAAAACTTAGGTGGGTAGTGTAAAAAATGGGTCTTGGAAACTAAGCCTGCCTAGGTACCTAATACAAATTAATCTCCCATAAAGTAGAGAAAAGAGAAAATCTATAGGAAAAACTCTCCCCTAAAATAGAGACATAGAAGAAAAGAAGAGGCTAGAATCCCCCCCTTAAGATGATGTTGTTGCTAATGTGGACCACACCCAAATAAGATATCATAGATGAATGTACTTATTATAAATGAAGGGTTTGGTAAAGATATCTATAACCTAATCTAAAGAATATAAAAATATAAAGTCGATGACTTGACCATGAATAAGCTCCTAGATAAAAATCATACAAATCTTAATGTGTTTGGTCAACTAGTGTTGAACTAATTTCCTACATATTTGTATAGTACTCTAGTTGTCACAATAGATGATGGTGGGATGCATGAGAGGAATGATAAACTTAGATAGAATCCCCTAAAGCTAAATTGGCTTAGTAGCTACATTAATATTATCCTTGTACTCTACCTCTTTAGATGATATAATAATAGATTTTTTATTCTTACTAGACCAACTGATAGGTATAGAACCCAAAGAAAATTTTTAACCTAAAGTAGACTTGTGATTCTAAGTATTGCCATCCTAATTTGAATCTAAAAAACCAAGGTGGATTATATGCTTGGTTGATTTCTAATGCAGATCATGGGGATCCTATATGAATCATTAAATAATACCTAATGCATATGAAATTTTAGGTCTGGTATGAGTCAAATAAATGAGGCTACCATAAATTTTTCAATACTGAGTGGCATCAACAAAAGGTGTAGAATAATTAGCCTCAAGTTTGAATTTTGATAGAAAGGGAGTCAAAGGTGGCTTACAATTAACCATGTGAAATTGAGCCAAAATATTGAGAGCACACTTGCACTATGCAAGTGAAATACCTGAATCAAAATATGAAATATTGATGTTAAAGAAGTAATTTAGAAGACCCAAGTTAGTCATGTCAAATCTATCCTATAGAGATGTCTTCACTATCATAATAGACAATGAGGAAATCTTCGTGATCAAAATATCATCAACATAAAGGATCAGCATCAGTAAAGAATCATCTTACCATAATAAGTATACATTGGGGTATGAATGACACCTGATGAAATTTAAAGTAAGGAGGAAGGAATCCATCTTGGTGTACCAAGCTTGAGGGGCCTGTTTGAGGCTATAGATGGATTTCCTACATCTAAAAACTAAGGATGAATCTTGAAGAAACCTAGGTTGATACTCCATATAGAGTTTATCTTCAAGGTCTCCATGAATAAAATAACTCTTCACATCCATGTGGTGCACATCCCAACCATGTTCTAAGGCTATAACTAGTGTGAGTCAAATCAAAGTCATCTTTATAATAGGTGCAAAGGTCTTTAAGTATTCAATGTTGGCTATTTGTGAAAAACCCTTGGTGACCAATCATGCCTCATATCAACTTACCCATATACTAAAAAATTGGTTTTATATATATACCTAAATCAAACCATATTCCTTCCCTTCGGAAGATAAGTCAAATACCAAGTGTGATTTTTGATTAAGGAAGAATATTATTCCTTCATAGCACTATCCCAATAAGGTATAATTGAATCCTATAAAAATGTTTATGGATATTAAATTAAAGAAAATAAATCATGTGGACAAATCTAATAATCTACCTAGGTACATATGTCATCTGTTGGATCCCCTACCCAAGTGTCTACACTTTGAAGTGTTTTCCTGGCCCAAAGGGGACTATATGTGGGTGAATTAGGTAATGAATCCTCATCCTATAAAACTTGATTAAAGGTGGATGTACAAGAATCCCCATCACTTCCTTCACTATTAGAAATGGAAGAATAAGAATACCATAGCCCATGAACCTGATCTGGATGATTCAAGTTAGAAGAATAATCATCAAGTCTAAGTGAATCCAATAAAAGAGAAAAATTGTCAAGTGTTAAGTTTATAAGACTCTCTTGAAAGTGAAAACTTATAGCTATGAATAAATCATATGTGGTTATATGAATAAGGTGATATCCTTTGACACCATCTAAATAACCTAAAAATATGCAAGGATTAGACTAAGGTTCCATAACTTTGCATATCTTCTTTGGTATACATGCCATAGCTAGAGACCCAAAAACCTTAAATTGATCAACTTAAGGTTTCATTCCATGCCAAGCTTCAAAGGGTGTTATTCCTTTCAAAACTCTATGAGGAACCCTATTTTGGATATAACAAGAATAATTAATGGCTTCATCCCAATACTAAGGTTCCAAGGACTTAGAGTGAATCATATAGTTAGCCATCTCTTTCAAGGACCTATTCTTGCATTCTAAAACTCTATTTTGTGAAGGACTATAAGTAACTGTCTATTGCAAATCAGTCCCCTTTGTGGTGCAAAATTTATCAAATCTAATGCTAATATATTCACCTCCATTTTTAGTTCAAAGAACCTTGATGTATTTCTCAAATTGTTTCTCAATAAGAGCCTTGAAGTCTTGAAAATATTCAAACACTTTAGAGTTTTGATTAAGTAGACCCATGTATACCTTGATAAATCATTAATTAAAGTGAGAATGTACATATCCCTTGTAAAAAAATAGACTAGGAAAAGGCCTAGATACATAATTGTGTACTAACTCCAATGCTTGTGAAGGCCTCAAACCTTTTCCTTTGTCAAATTTTTCTTCAATATGATTTATAAGAGAGAAATCCTCAAAAATTAACTTAGAGAATTGAACTCAAGGAAAGCCTATGACCATGACTTTTTTTATATGTTTTTCAAGGTAGTGGTAGTTAAGGTGGCCAAACCACTCAAGCCATAATTTTATAACTCCATTTGAATGAGTGAAAAAATTTGTTAAATAAAAATTAGGTGAAAAATGTGAGAATATGTATAACCTAGCTCGGTGATCTTCCATACCCACTGCCACTATAGAATCACTATGCAACTCCTTGATGATAATATAATCTGGTAAAACTCAACCCTCATGCCTTTGATGATATGAGTGATTTGATACACTGATAGGAGATTAGTTGAAAGAGAATGGACACTTAGAACATTATTGAATATTCCTCCTTCCATTTTAATAGACCCTTTCCTTATAATTGGTATAGAAAGTTCATCACCCAAACTAATGGAAGACATGCTACTAGTGAAGAACCCCTATTGTGAGAAGCACATGAGTCAATAACCCATGAAGATGTTAAAGCTATTACTACTACAATATCCTTGCCATTTTATTTATCTTTCCACTTTACTTTTGTGTTATTAGAATATTGGGTAGATGAATTCGACTTGATGGACTTAGGAACCCCTATGTTGTTATTCTCTAAGAGATGAGTTAGGTGATCTATTTGCTTCTTCATGCACATTTGTATTATAGTAGGCACACTTAACCTTCTCTTTCTTAGGTTTTTCATTGGAAGAGGAGAATTTAATTCTATTTTTGGTAGAGGTTTATTCTTTTTTATTTTTCTTCTCTTTGTTTGAAGTCTTTGCTTTCCCATTCCCAACTATTAGGGCTTGAGGTTTTGTGGAATTCAATGTGCCCATATGGATCAACTTGTCTTGATCTATAATTAAGTCAAAAATGAAAGCATATAAAGAGGTCATTTTCCATGTAGTGCCCAAAACACTTTTACTTGCATGCAAAGTAGATACAAAGACTAAATAATCAGGACCTAGTTTAGAGAGTATAGAAAGAACAAATTAGTCATTTTATTTTTTTATCCCACATTCTTTCAACTAAAATATCAAGGACTTGAAATTAGTGAATAAATATTGAAGGGTGTCAAATTTTTAAGAAATTATACTAATGATTTCATTCTCAATCTCATGACCTCTCATCACATCTTGCTCCCCAAATAGTTTACCTAGAATAGTCCATACATCATGAGGTGATTTGATAGGCTCTAAGTGAAATAAGAGATTAGGTTCTATAAAAAGACATAATACCCCATAGGATTAATCACTATGATTATACCACTTAAATATATTTTCATCTATGCTAGGTTTAGTTTCATTACCCATGGTTATCCTATAAAAACCCTTAGTCTTTATAATGATTATCATCTTGATTTTCCATTCATGATAGTTAAAGGGAGTTTATGGGTTGATTGAATTTGAATCTATTAGTGTAGAAATGAGTTGTAATATTAGTGAAAGTTGAATTTATTTAATAAATAAAATTATAATAAAAATTCAAAGAGTGACCCAAAAAATCATAATATACCCCGCTTAAACTATGAAATGGTGACCCCCCACAAACAGTGTAAATGCATCCTCAAGATACATTGAACTTAGTCAATAGAGTGTCTTGAGAAATCAGTACAATGAGTCAAAAGATGGGATTTTTTAAACAAAATAGGATGTCATACTCAACTAATAATGTGTCCAAAGAAGAAAATATAATGTGAGCAAGTGGAAAAATGATTAACACTTTCTAAATATTTCTCACAATATATTGTTTTTTTATAAAATATATATATCCACTAACAATGCTAAACCTGACCAATCCTCTTATGCATTATTTATGCATTAAAATAAAATTAGATTATTTGACATTGTTTTAAATCAAAATATTAATTTTTTTTAATGTGCTAAAAAATATTAGGGAAAACTTGAATAAACTTAGCTTGATTTGGAAGAAACTTTCAATCCTTTGAAATTGTAGGAGTCTTTTGTGATACTTCTTAACTAATAAACATGAAAATTACATGCACCATACATAACCAAAGGCCTAGCCAAGGGGTTATGGGGAGTGGGTTGTATCCCCCATGTTACAATCAAATTTTTTTTCTAGTGAGGCTATTAGTCTAAGTAGACTGATTTTAGAATAGAGGCTGGATGAAATGGTAGTCATGACTAGTCGACAATGAGAGTAGTCTCAAGAGTTGAAAATGTTATAGTTGAGGGCCATCTAGAGGAAATGCAAAACCAAGGTCAAACATGTAGTATAACTAGCTAAGGTCGAGCACATACCAATATAAAATAGATTAGACCAAACTTGAGGCTATATGAAGGCACATAGGTGTTTTTTATAAAAACTCACCAAGGAACATAGAACACACAGTCACAAATAAACCATAAAACTTTGGTAATGGCTACCAATAAACCAATTTTGCACAAAAAATGAATCCACAAAAGTTGAAAAACTCCCACAAATAGATTTTGAAAACTAACTTTTATTTATAAATAATAAATATCATGATTTCAAATGAAGCTAAGAGTAACAAAAAACCTAGACAATCAAATTATATATTGGCTCAGATACCATATTTGAGTGGATTCCAAGATATATGGATCAATAAAATGCATAGGTTTGTGATAGGAATGAGTCAAACATGTGAAAAAAATAATATCTATAAAATAATGAAATCACATACATGATAATATTGCATAAACAAGATAAGAGCCAAAACCAATCTTCCATGTAACAATAGCTCACCAAGAGAGATGTACAAATAGGAGTGTATGAGTAACTCCCGCAAGAAAAGTGGTTAGAGAGATAATAATAGAATATTAACTCCCATACATGAAATATAATTCCAAGTACACCTAATATAAAAGTAGGAAAACTCCAAATGAGGGGAAAAAACCCATAAATAAATATGGGAAAAAATAAAACCCATACTCTAACACCCTTATCCTTGTTTTTAACTTTCGTATATGCCATTATGAGTTAGTATTATTGAATAAGAACACACAAATTATATTTTTAGTGGGTTATATGAAAATTATTATTTTATTTCTTAATTAGTTTGATTTTATACTCTTGGATAATTTGTAAACCTTTTGTAGTTATGTTGGTTCTTTACACGTTGGCTTAGATTATCAACCCTATCAGTGATGACATCTCATGGAAGAGACTTTTCTCAAGTTATTTCAGAGAAATACATATAATATTGATTCCAAAGAACAAATATGTAGGCTACCATTTTGAGGTTGGGAATTAGGTATAGGTTCTTAATCTAGGTTAGGGTTATGATCTTGCTAACCCTGAAGCTATGTTAAAACTCTTTTTAAAAAATATCATTGGTTGAGATTAAAACAAGGATGGTTTATGTAAAATGATGCAGAAGACTCTTAACCATTTTACTAATATTTAGGGGAGGATTTCATTGTTAAATAAGTGTTTACCATGGTATAATAACACCTCTTATCATTTTATTTAATTCGTACCTTTAGCCAAAGAGTTTCCTAGCTACATAGACACTAATATGCTTATGGAAGGGTTTGTAGTCAAGTTAGACAAGTAGAGTTGGCATGGTTATATAGTGATTGTGCTACATTTATTTTTGGTTTTTCTTGTTTCATAGACACATTATTTTTATCTCAATTAATTATGTTTATTATTCCATGAAGGTGACTATCTAATGGACAATGTATGTTATGTAGGTCTGGCACTGTTCATTATTATTAAAAAAATTGGCATGTTTTTACATGTATTTCAATCATGAAAATACTAAGCATGAAAATCAAACTCATCAAGATGTATTATACCATTATATTCATCATGATATTTCATATCATCTATATAAACATTTTCAAGATCAAACATAACATAATTGCTAACAAGTTTACCTAAATCTGTGCATTTCTCATGAATGTGTATCAATAGAAGAATAAACATGTATATCATGAATTTCCACCATTTTAGTTAGAAATAAACATGGTATTGATGAAAAAATAACTACAAAATTATCAATTAAAATACCATTTACTATATCACTTTGGCATATATATAAAAACCACCTAACTTCTTAGATGGCATAGGATGTTTGCATAAATGTACTAAGAAATCTTATGGCAAAGGGTAAATTTATTTATGTTGTATGTGATAAGGATAAATTAGAAATTGGATTTGAATTTAAAAAACTAATAGAGGATAAATATAAAACCCTAAATTAGAATAAACATGGGGATTTTTGTGATCAATTCAATGATTAGGTTCACCAAAATTTCTCAATTATTTTTGTATTAATGTGATATAAATAATGTAAAATTGAGGATAAAAAAAGGTGTAAAATAAAAAAATTATACCTTAATTTAAATTTATAAATGTATAAATTAATATTTTATTTAGAATATTTTAAATTTACAAAACAAAAGGGAGGAGATTTACTTTTCACATTTTTTATCATATGGCTCACAATAATCATCACTAGTTCTGAAAATGCTATGTGTATGCTTTATCACTACTTAGACTATAAAATAGTCACTTAAAAAATACATACATGTTTAATATGAAATTATTATGAATATATTAATTGGTACTATAAAGGTACTAATAGCAATGTCCCTATAGACTATGAAAGTTTAGAATTCCTCATACCATGTGCTTACACTTTTAGATACTCTTGTGTATGTTCTTTCCTTTGATCTTATGTGTTAATCCCTATTATTATTCTCATATATTTAAAAACCTAATTTTAATTTAAACCATAATATGACATGAAAAATGGTTTAGCTCTTTGTATTTGATATCCTTGATAAATTAATTCTAAGTGATTGAGCATTGCTTGCATTGTAATACGATGAAGAGGGACCAAATTGCATGTCGTTATCTAACCTATGTGTGTGTATGAAACATCATGATCAAAATATAATGAAATAAAATGTTTAGATTTCAAAACTTGGCATCATGAAAATTTTAATTTCATGCATACTCAAACATGGATCTAAACCTATTCCTTTGATGGGTTCTCAAATTTTTATGCCTTTATGATAATGTCTCAAGAGAATGATAGTATATTTCTCAATTAATTACTAAGTTATATGATTGTGAATAATAAAGTGGTAACATTAGGATTGATTTATATTTATATATGATTCTTGGTTATTCATTTTTATGACCATCCCATGGAATGTTTCTAGACTAACCTAATGGAGACTTCCCAATTTGAAAAAAATAGCTACATGTTCCCAGATAATTCTAGCAGAGGTTAACATATACAATAAATTGTAACTATCTATTTATTTTTGATAATATCCTAGGAGTGAAAATATATGATTTGAGATATGGAAAAGGATTTTTTAGGATTATGGAATGTTCTTGTATGTATTAGGCTGATCTTAAATAGGTGTATATATCAAATAAGGCTGACCAAGACAACATGCTTAGAAAAATAGAGAGAATGTGTGGACAAGATTTAAATGCATAAAAAATGTCTAAGTAGGTCAACATGTGTCAAATTTTATGTTTATAAAGTTTATAATACCAAATTTATATGTCTACAATATCTAATCATGTTTCATGTACATCTAGGGTTTGTTTATAAAATTAGAGCTCACTAGTTTTACCTCTTTTATTTACTCTTTATATCCATAGTGTACATATACATGTGTAGGAATGATACACATGTGTGTATGTGCACACACATGCATGCACAAAATTTTCATATATTAACTTCAATATAGTCTTCATGTTTAATGTAAATCTAGGGTTTGTTTCAAAAATTAACATCTAGTTTTCCATCCATTATTTTCTTATTGTATACATAGTGTGGATATATATGTGTACATAGTGTACATATACATTTTTTAATAAAAAGTGAAAACAAATTACTTTATTTATATTAGTCATGTTTAGATAACATATAGGGGTTGTGTATAAAATTAGTCGCTGTGAGGTTTACATCTTCTATTTACTAATTTTACACAAAGCATAAATTTACATGTGTATAAATAGTTTGTATATAAAATAAGAAAATACATGAATTTGTATCTATTATTACTGTCTAATTAACATTTTTGTTTTATTTATAAAATTATCATCCACTAGTTTTACATATTTTTTTGGTTATTTTATATAAAATACATATACATGTGTATGTATAGTGTGCATACACATGTATGTATAATTTTCACATGCGCGCAAACACACACACACATTAATGTGTGTGTGTATATACATACATAAATTCTCACACACACACAAAATTTGAAAATAAATAAATTTATATTTATTCTTCATGTTTAATGCACATCTAGGGATTGTTTACAAGGCTATTTGTCATTAGTCTTACATATGTGCATATGCATGAACTTATATATAGTATTCGTGTTTAATTAACATCAAGTATTTTTTTTCAAATTAGTCATTGTTAGTTTTAAATATTTTTTTTTTTGATTTTATACATTGTGTGGCTATATATGAACTTATATATAATGTTCATGTTGAATGAACACATATATTTTGTTTAGAAAATTAAAAACCACTATGTATATATATATTTTTGTTGTTAGGTTTATACATAGTGAGTTTATACATGAGCTTATATATAGTATTCATGTTGAAAAAAATTATATATTTTATCTTTATCCATGTTAGGTGAATATAAAATGGAGAGGATAAAGGAATGTGAAGATATGATAACTTCAAATTAGAATATTGTATAAATATATGGAAAAGTGGATGTAGAAATAACTTTGGAAAAAAAGTTAAATGGATATATCCTTATACATGTTGGTTCAAATTAAAATTTGACATTTCCTTCAAAAGTTAACCTAGGATGGGTAGATGGTAGTGGCAATATTAGAGACAGTATAGGGAGTTTGGTACAAACCTATGAAAAAAGCCTTAGATTTAAATATAATCATTTTGTGAAGACTAAAATAGCTAAATGTGGATTCCAAGTAGTGAAAAAAATGAATATAACTCACTTATCCATTTAATGGGACTATATTACTATTATCAAATGTCTTATGAAGTAATTTACTCCAAGTTGGACCATATGAATTTTTTTCAAGATGCATTACAAATCTATCAATCCTTTGAAGAAGTCATAATACATCATATTTAATGGATGGATAGATGACTAGTTTTCCAATAATAGGGTTTCCAATAGGGTTTTTAAAAATGGTTATAAACTTGATACTTGCCTAATTCCATTGTCTAATTGTTATATGATGAATTAAAAAGGTAATCAAATTTTGGTCCCTTATTACTTTGTCTATTGGATGATGGATTATGTCCTATTTTTTAGTTTCAAAGAACTCCCCTTGTATTTTTCCCTATAGGGAAAGATGTTTCACTATTTATAGAAGTACCCTTTTATTACTATGTCACTTTGTGTGCTAATTCATCAAGATGGGTTAATATTGGAAATAGTTATTTTATGCCTGATGTTAAGTCATATAGGAAATGGAAGGAGATATATTTATGAAACATGTTGAATATTCCCCTATGAGCATGGCACACTTGGCTCATCACTATTGGAACTTTAAAATTTTAATTTTATGCACTTAGATAGTCATTTCAGTATTAAAGGGGTGATTAATTTAATCCCTAATGTTAAAAATACTATTTGATTAAGTAATGGAAATTATGATGATATGAGGTGTGTAAGAACCAAGAGGGATAAGTATTACAACATGAGGATAAAAATGGAGAGCATAAAAGAGATGAGGGTAGAACTATTTTGAGGATAAGATACATCATTATTCTAATGGGTGAAAATATATTCATACTTGAACCATACTTTTGTAAAGGTGTGTATAAAAACTCCACTATTTGACACATATTAAGAAATAGAGAAATAAAAAATCATGAGCATAACTATAGGTTTTGATCCAATGTTATCTTTTGAATTCATGAAATCATGTAATGTGAAGAAAGTGAATGTAATATGTTTATCCTTCATTTTGTATAAAGAGAGAATATAAATGAAAATAGGTATGGACATGGAAGGAACAAGATTATATAAATAAAAATATCCAAGGAGGAATATATGAAGTCATTTCTTAGAGGCAGGGACAAACTAACCAAATTTTAGGTTAGATACTTGAGAGAATCCCTTCCATGGCCTTGGAGTGAAGTATTATTACAAATAATGAAGTATGTGAAATTGGAGGTAAGTCAAACATTATTTTTTCATACCATTTCACCTTACTCAACTAATTTGATCATATAAAATTATTAATCATTCCTTTCTATTTATTAATGTCTCTAGAGGACTTAGCATTGATGTCTACCTAGGGAAGGCTAATGTTCCTCTACATCAAGACATAATATTTTTTTTAGTATAAGATGATAAATCCCAAGATAATATACCTAGACTAGTCTTGAAGGTTAAGCTAATGAATTTAGGACCTTCTATTTAATAACCTAGTGAACTTACTTTGACTGCCTTAAGGAAGCAGGCCAAGTTGCCCAAAATTTTTATCATTAAAATTTCCATCGAGAGGACGGAAACCTATGAGAAAGAGATAAACAAAGAAAAGGTAAATAAGTATATAATTTTGAGCAAGGATTATTATATTATTGATTTCATAGATGTCAAGGCCATTAGATATGATTCAAGGAAAAACATACATTATTTATCTTCTACCAAATCTAATTCATCCCAAGAGGAAAGGAAAGTCCAACTATAAGGAAATGTCGATGCAAAGGAAGAGAATAAGAATAAAATTAGTCATGATAAAATTTTAGAATAAGAGGTAGGGGAGATGATGTTTATGAGAAAAAATTAGAAACATCTTATAAAAACCTACAAGAAAGGATCAACATGATGGAGAAGGAATCCCACCTAAATCACTGTATAATGAAATGATTCATGATTTAAAATGAGAGAATGGAGAATTTTTTTGAAATTCTACATCATCAAATTAAATAATACAACCCCAACCCTAGATTATAACCCCTTGAACATGGATATTTTAAAACGAATTTAAGAATGAAGTGTCATAATTAGAATAGAAATTAGGCTAGATGGAGGGTGAATAGAAGTCTATAAATAAGTCCATGATGAAGGTTTTATATTTGATGTAGGAACATCTAAGGGTTTATGAAATCTTACATTAACCAAACATAGAGCGTCATGCATTTTTTTGGATTTTTGGGTTGTGGCATTATTTTTATGAGTTTTTTAACCTCTTAGCATAATGTTATAATAGTATTCCCTTGCCACAGGAAAAGTGTAGAGATATTTAGAGATATTTTTTATGTTTCTATCAATCAACATGGATTGTTAAATCATAGACATTGGTCATAAAAGGTTATTTAATTATGGTAATAATTAGATTATGGTGAGGCCATAGAATATAAAATATACAATATATGCACCAAATTTGAGACCATTTAGAGTTACCAAGGAAACATAATGTATGATTCTATTCATATTCATTTGTAACACTTGATGATATGGTTATTTTGTTTTGGTAAGAATTGGATTCTAAAATTTTATAGGGTCATAGTACTTAAAAAATATAAGAAATTTTTAATATTTAATTTAATTTTTAGTTGTAATGATAACTTACCATCCATTTTAATTAGTCTATGTCATTTGTCTAGTCTATGACACTTGTAAATATGGTTATTCAAATTTATAAATAATTATAGGATGAAATTTTGTGGGGTTAAATAAAATCTAAATTAAACATTATGATTCAAATTTTAGGTCATTTTGAATTGACTCATAAATATACCACCTAATTATATAAGACTATGTCTAAAAACTTTGGCAAGATGGTTATCTTATTTCAATAAGAGTTAGATTTCCATTTTTTTTTTGATATTTTATTGCATGAAACATGAAACCTACATGCCAAATTTTATATCAATTTCAGATATAATGGTAATGTACCATCCGTTTATGTCAGTCTATGTCATATATTTAGTTTATGACACTTGGCAAGATGGTTTTGTATCTATGTTAACCTATGATAAGAATTAGGTGTCTAATTTTTTGAGATTATATAAATATTAGTATACAGTCTATGTTTAAAATTTTAGATAAATTGGATAAATATCGATAAATTTATGTTAGTTTTAGTAACTATCATTCAACCTAAAAACTTCATGAGTATCCAAACATTGTTACTGATAATTTGATGTTTGATCATGAAAAATTAAAGATTCATAACTACTATGCATTATATGGAGGTCAAGTAAGTTAAATAGACACCCCATGAATCTTGGGATGTCAAGGGCTCTAAAATGTTTAGAGAGTATAAATTTTTGGAGAGAATGATAAGTTATGAAGGAGTAAAAATCTTTGAGAACATAACAAAGAGTTGTATCAATTTAGGAGAAATTATATGAGAGTCTATAACTCTTTCATTTAATGTAATAATAATATAGATACATGTGTATGTGTGAGTGTGATTTTGAGTTTACATTATGTTATTTGTAATAAGTTTTTGAATTCAATAGAAGTGTTGCATTAAATGATTCAAGTTTGAGTAAGTTGAATGTGTGACCTTGGATAAGTGTCTAGCCTTATAACCATAGAGGTAAAATAAGACTTTAATTGGTTTCCATCTCTATTTTTTTCACCAATTGGTGTTAGAAAAAGGTTTTTTCCTTGCAGGTTATGTGTGAAAATTTTGCATGAGTTATAGGCTGTGAAAGAGAAGTTTATTGAGTATGCTAGAAGTTGTGAAATAGAAGCTTGCATAAAATTGTTTTAGGTGTGAGATAAGTCCTACAATTTGAGATGGAATTTGGAAGGATATATTTTGATTCTATTTTATTTTTTTAATATAATCATTTTATTTGTGGTGAGATATATAAAATGAGAGAACACAAGAGGTGGAATACTTGACATAGATGTTGAAAATATTCCAAGTAAGACTAGATATGATGGATATGATGCACAAAGTGGTGTTATTTCATTGTTAAGTGAAGGTGAATAAGAAAAGATAATGGTGGGTTTGATTTCCATACAATTGATATTATATGTTTTATAAAGAGACACAACAAGTGGAGGAAAAGATTCTAGTAGAATGAAAAGACCAACATAGATCATATTGAAGGAAGAAGGTAAGTCTACTTATGATCCTGATTTGTTATGCGGTAAATAGATCCCTGATAAGTTTATGAAATGGATAGTGTAGTTAGAATTTTATTTCTAAGATGATAATATTGAAGATATATGAGGGTAAAGGTTAAAAGTAAGAGATTGTGCAAAAGTGAAACTATATATTTATAGATCTCTAAGTGAGGAGCCAAATAAAAGGTAATGATAAGATGAGTTTATGGGAACATATGATTTCTAATTTTTTGGTTTTTGTTATACACCAAAAATTAAAGAAAAAGTGGATGAATAAGCTTCAAGTGTTGAAGATTTAGAGAGAGGATAAGAAGAAGAAGATTGGGATGAATGAAAACAAGAGAGGTAATTTGATATGTGAGCAACTCAAGACTACTTTGATAAGTATCAAGGAGAAGTATGTGTGTGTAGAGAATAACATTGTCTTGGAAGACAAAAAAGATGAGGTTTCCATGTGAGAATCCCAAGTCTATTTTTGAAAACAACAAGGTGAAAGAGAGTTGTATCTTATAGATGAATAAATCCTCATGCAAGTGGATATAAAGGTGATAATAGTTGAATTAGAAGGAGGATCATTGTTTAATGATGGGAAAGATATTTTGGTATCCCATAATTGGTAATAATTAGAATCATCCTTGGTGAATGAATGAAATGTGTTTGTCTTATCTATTTTAGAGGGTAGAAGGGTTGAGGACAACAAAAAAAATACATGTTTATTTGAATAAATAAATATAGGTGAATTAATAATGTAATATTAAGAAGTTTTAGGTTTCTATGGAGTAAATTTTGGATATGGAATGAGTGAAATATAATTCACATAAGCAAACTATCCATTTTAAGGATAAAAAAGTAGAAATAAGTATGAAAAGAGAAAAACCATTGAGTTTGTTATAAATGGGAATTTGGGAGTCCATCATGAGTGAGAAATATTTGAGAATACTATGAGTAATAGAAAATATTTGGATAGTATGTCCTTGTAATGTGAAGAAATATTTAAGAAGTGATTTTAGGAACTATTTATTCCCTTAATATGTTTGTTAAATGTTCAAGTACAATAAAGGAGATGGATACTGAGATGGTGGTCATGGTTCTACCAAGATGACTAAAAGATGAAATGGGTTTTGCATATGTGGAAGCAACAAACCACATATATGTTTGAGGAGATAATCTTATGATTCAAGGTATTAATTTTCATCATATGGATAAGAAGAATACAATATTATTTTCACATGATAGGGAGGTAGTGATATAATAAGATATCAATCAACTTAACACAGACATAAATAGGATACACACACACATCTATATATATATATGTGTGTGTGTGTGTGTGTGTGTATATATATATATATATGTATTTATGTATGTATTTCATAAGCACAAACATAAATAGGATATACATACATACATACATACATAAATATATAGATGTGTGTGTGTGTGCGCACGCGCACGTGCGCGTGTGTGTGCATGCATGCGCATGTGTGTGTGTGTGTGTGTGTGTGTGTGTGTGTGTGTGTGTGTGTGTGTGTGTGTGTGTGTGTGTGTGTGTGTGTGTGCACGTGTGTGCATGTGTGTGTGTGTGTGTGTGTGTGTGTGTGTGTGTGTGTGTGTAGGTGGGCATATAAATACCTATATGGGAATATAAATATCTATATGGTCATCTATATGAGATCTATATATGTGTCTATAGATTATCCCAATCAATATCTATATCTATATGCCCATAGGTGGGTATATATGGGTGAGGTGCATTCCTCCCCTCCCCTGATTGCCTTTGAGGAGAAGGGAATTAAGGTAATAAAATATGGGTATATGATTATATATTGATCATATATGAGTTAACACACACACACACACACACACACACACATGGCCATATGTGGGTATAGATGGGTGTGGTGCACTCCTCCCCTCCCCCAATTTCCTCTAGGGGGAGGAGAGTTGGGGTAAGTGGATATGGGCGTATGATTATACATTGATCATTTTGGGTTCATAAGTGGATATAGGTGTACACTTATCCACTAATAATCTTGGGTTAAAATAGGTAGGGGATCCTTTCATAAATAGAGGCATGTAGGGTGGACCTATCTAGATAGAGAGGGAAGGTGACATACCTATAAATGATATAGGTAGGGGGCACCTATCCAATAGGTATATGAATCCTTTCATGAATAGAGGTAGTTATGGGGTGCCTATCTAATGACATAGGTAGGGGAATATCTGGATATAAATGATATATAAATATAGGTATGGGTAGGGATAGCAGTGGGTAGGGGATGCTTAGAGATTGGGTAGTGTTTGTGGGGAAATAAAAGCCCCAATCTAACCCTACCTACCTCTGATTATCCTTGGTCCTACCAATTCATATGGGTATGAAAAAATCATATGGGTACAAAAAGTATATATGGGTGGGGTGCTTTCCTCCCATCTATTGATAGAGAATGGGGGAGGAGAGTTATGGGGCGAGAATAGACTCTAGAATAAATATCCCTCTCCTCTTCCCCTCACTCCTCAAAGGGGGAAGTTGGGGTAAGTGGATATAGATGGATGATTATCATCTTATCATCTTGGGTAGATAGGGGGAGCCTATTCTTATCACTTAATTGGTTAGGTTGGGTTGACTCCAACTTCAACTACTCTTGATCCTACAAGCTACCCCTTGATCTATCACCACACATATATGTCTCACTCAATACATATATGGGGATTTTAATCCTTTAGTTTGCATAAATTCCATGCCCCCGATCTCCCCCCCGCCCCACACACACACACACATAGATATATATATATATATATGGTTAGGGCCCCTTATCTATATATGCAAGCTATATGTATAGTATATAGTCCTATCTCACTGAAGTTGATTAAGGGCCCTAACCTAACCTAACTTTGGGCCTATCTCTTGATCTACTCAACTATATGGAGTAGGGAGATATATTTGTATAATAGGTATGGGATTTATGGGCCCCTATCTGGGTGATATAAGATCAAGGGAGAGGGACAAGCTCTAGAGCTATACCTAGGTTGTATGGGGCCATATGGGTTCTTTGGGTAATTATCTAGATCCAATACCGATAGTAAAAAGTTATAGTGGGAAATCAATCTATCATTATAAAGGTATGAATAGGAACTAATCCATGGGAATAACCATGTCCAATCTGAGTAGAATGGGTGGTACCAATATCTAGATAGCATTATAATGGTTGTATGGTAGTATGGTACCTATCCATGGTCATGGATTCTCTCTAGATTGATCATGAAGATGTTCTCAGTAGGTCATCAATCAAGTGCTAAATCTAATTAGGGTTGCTAGACTCCCATATATATGTATATCTCCCTATTAGATAGATACATATACATATGATGTTAGCCTATATATTTGGGGGTGGGGGAGTGTCCCCTGAGATAGATAAATCCTTCTGTTAGTCATCAACCTCCACCCCATATATATATAGATAAATTATTATATTATATGGATATAGATATGGTCATAAATAGAGTCTACATAATGGCCCTAGACATAGTTGGCTCAACCTATACTCTATTCATTAGAATAGGGGATTCCTATAAATTATATGGGGTTGATGATAAATCTTGATGACTAGGGAAGTCGATGCCATCTCCCAAATATATAGGGACAATATCCCCCTATAGTAAGGCAAGGAAAGGGATTTGATCTCAGATGTGGCCTTACAGATCCATATTGCCCATCTAGTTATGAAGAAGGTGGCCAATCCCCTATAGATTCATTTCCCTCGTAGACCATCAATTCATTGATCATTTCTCTAGCCATGAGATGACCATGTCTATATATAAGGGACTCGAGCTCTATATAATAATAATAGATAGGTAGGTTTGGGGTAATCCCCTAACTATTATATGTCATTGATCATTTATCTAGCCATGGGATGGGGACATATATTTATAAGGGACTTGACCCCATAGAATAAATAGGGCCACTCAATTTTGCCCCCTCTATATATGGGATATGATCTATACATGATCCTTATATATGGGGAAACACATTTTTCTAGCCATGGGATAGGGACATATATATAGGGGACTCACATGGGCTCCCTCCTAAGTAATATCATGATTGATCACCTATAAGTAATATATGGATAGTCACAGGTCAGGGCCATATATATATATATATATAGGGGACTTAACCTCCATAGAATATATAAGTATGGGAGTGACAATTTCATAATTTATCATTTATCATTGGACATGGCCATGTATATATAAGGGACTCATTGAGATTTGGGTTTGGAGTGATCCCCTAACTATTATATGAGACTCACAAAAATCTAGCCATAGGATGGGGCCATTTATAGGGGACTCATGCCATATCTATATAATTTGAGTTAGGTTAGTTATAGAGTCTAGTGTCTTATATATGTAACATGAATAGACAACTCACTATGGGGAAGATACTATTATATTTGAATAAATATAGTATCAAGTCTCATTTATGGGTGGAAATTAATTATTCAATTCATTATCCCTCTCACCCCTATCCCTCTATCCATCTCTCCCTCTCTCCCTCTATCTAGTGATAGACCCAATATTATACCCAAGTGGGATTAGGATTAGAGCAAGGGGAGACTATTTAAGTTTAAGTTTCTTGACCATCTCATCTATCAGAATAGGTGGTACCATGAAGGGATTTCATTTGGATTAAGTGATCTGGATATAGAATATTTTAGTAATCTAAACTAATCTAGTCCCTAACTATATATGGGTCTATCCCTCAACCTGTCTAGTTTTAAACTAACCAAATATAGATAGAGTCACCCAATGATGTAGTAATGGGTGAGCCCATAGACCATTTCAATGTAAAATAGTACATGTACTAGCTTTAGCTGAGATCCACCTTAACCTCATAGAAAGATCAATGCAAGATCAAGGAAAGATCGATGTAAGATCAATTAGTATCTCCAAGGATGCTCAGAGGTTAGTAGGCTCGGGTTGGGCATTTGGGGACCTACCTTCCCTACCTAAGCTCTTAGTATCCCCTCCCCCTCATATCTAGATATATAAGTTAGTTATCACCTAATGGGCATGGCATCATCAATAATGTTTTACTTAGGTAGACCCTTGACCCCTAGCACCTTATGGGCATGAGTATTATTGATAATTTAGTTTCTTATTAGCTTCTCCATATAAGTAGAGTCTCAACTAAGCTAGATCATATTAACACAACTAGGATTAGCTAGGCATAGATAATTTGAGAGTAAACTAGACTAATAGAATGATAATGATAAATGCCACCTATGTACCTACTCTCTCAAGAAATGATTCACCTATCTACCTACTTATAGATGATCAATGAATAATGGTACACCCATATCTACTTACCCTAGCTCTCCTCCCATAAGAGGCTATCAAGGGAGGGGAGGAGTGCACCCTACTAACCTATGGTCATATAGATATAACTCCTAGATGATTGATATGTACCTGTACACCCATATCCACTAAATAAAATACATATTTTTTACTAGATGATCAATGGATAATCATACACCCATATCCACTTAATTAACTACATCTTTTCATCAGATGATCAAAAAATAAGCCTATACCCATATCCACTTAATTAACTACATATTTTCACTAGATGATGATTAGATAATCGTACACCCATATCCAATCTAATCAATATAACTCATCCCCATACAAATCATCTTTTCTATCTATGATAATAAGGTAAGATTAGTTGTCAAAAGGGCAGATGAGAAACATTCTAAGAAATAAGAATGATGATAGAGGCTTTGATAAGCTGATTCTTGAGAAAGATAAATATTATAGTGTGTATATGAAGGATGAGATTGAGAAACTAATTTTCATATAAGCCCAATAATATATTAAAGTGCATGATGTTTAAGGTATAGAGCTGAGGATAATGGAGAAATTCAAAGAGGCATTCTAAGGTGAAGAGACTGAGTTTATTTAGCTCACCAAATTTAAAGAGGATATTATTTTTTTGATGAAATTAATAACATATGGAGAGTAATATGATGTTGTATCATTGGTGGATGAGTTGCTTGACATAGTAATGAAGATAATGAGAGATGATGATGTAAATACTATCCTTAGGGTGGTACTAGAAGCTATGGGTTATCATTTAGATTCTATAATGTATGATTAGTCTGTTACAAGGATATTGGTGATGAGAGAGGAGATGAAAACCATGAGAGAAGATGTATAAAATGAGAAGATTTATCTAACATCAGGTTATATATTGAGTAGCCAAATCCAATAAGGCTTTAAGAGGAGGTGGTCAGTCAAAAGTGGGTTTAATCCCACAAGTGAGAGTAATATGCAAGAACAAGCATCTTGGTGGATGTGGTTAGATGAAGGTGGGTTACAACCCATAATAATATGGATATCAAAAAATATGATCTTTGATATATGAAGATGGACTATGGTGTGTCTAACCTTATAAAAGGAAGAGTGAGGATAATGTTGAGGTCAACATCCCCCATTCCTAATAAATGAGGACCCTTTTTCAAATTTTGAAAATTACACTATGAATTAGGCATTCAAATTGATCAGAGTGCATTGTTGAATATCATGTTTTTATCTAGCTTACATTGACATGCTAACACATAAGCTTCATTTGATCTTATCTAATTTTACTAACATTTGGGCCATGTGTTTCCATCTTGTAGGATCAATGGATCTTCATAAGAATGAATAAATGTTCATGGATTTATGATTCAATGTTAGTTTTATCCTTAGTTGGTTAACTAATATGGTCCCATTTGAGTCCTTATGTGCACATTTGGTCCTTAATTGATTAGTTGAATCCAAGTTTAAATAATATTCAAAACCTTAGTCTAAGTTAATTTAGCCTAAGTTCTTATTATAAAGGATTCATATTTTTGATGGGTCACTTTATTCCATCTTAGTCTTAGCTTAATTTTAGCCTAAGTTTTGATTGAATTTATTAATTCATTAAAACCTTAGTCTAATATTTATGCTAAGCCTTTATATGTCTTGAGAACTTATTCTTTGATTTTATTTTTCATAGGTACAAATTGAATGAAAAGATGTCAAGTGTTGAAACTTAACTTAATTAGATTAAGAATCAATAGCATGCAAGTGATCTCCCACTGTCAATAAGTCAAAATCCTTGGGACCAAGATTGATAGTGCATATTCTTATGTACAAATTTTGATCAATGATCCATGTTGAATAATGAGGTCAATAAGTAAAGGTCAAAAATATACAATGCACATTCAATAGTATAAATGGAGATATAATGACAAGAACACATCTAATATGTCAAAGGATTTAGAGATCAAATGCAATGGTGACAAGTGTCATAATCATGCTGAATTGACAACAAATAAATGGCTCACATTTGATCACATGTTTAACAAATCAATGAATCACACTTGATCATGGATATCAAAGATTGATGGTGTGCATTCAATCATACAGATGGAGATTGATGGTGTGAATTGAGTTAATAAGCCTAGATTACATATAAGGCTACCATGTGTCATAAGAGCATTAACCAAATAGAGACTAATAGTAGAGTACATAGAAGACACATGGGGCTTCCAAGTGTCATAATATAGGAAGCCTAGATCAAAAAATCAATGATCCACATTGAAAGTTGAGGCCATATGACTCCCACAAAGATTAATAGAGTGAATTTGATCAAATTTCTAGTGGAAAATTAAATAAGAATCATAGTAATGGTAAATTATGGACTTGATTTGAATAAAGTAGTAGAGTTATACTTGTCATCAGATGCAGAGGTTAGAGTTTTCAAAGATACAAAGTTTATAACTTCTTCATTAAATATAGGAGATAATAATTGCTCAAGCTAATTGTGAACCATAGAGAACCAAGGAATTTTGACTGAGGAAGAAGATAAGATACTACCGATAAAGAGATTACAATTGTCTCAAAGGAAAATAAGGAAAAAATGGTCATCATTCCCCCTTTAAAAGACATCAATCTATTCAATGAAGACAATCCAATATATAGACAAGATATACTTGAATGGTTCATATATGACCCAATGACAGAGGAACTTCCTAATACCTATCACCCATGGACTATAGTGAAGACCACAAAAATCCCTCTATAATAGGAGTTAAAGCCTTAGATCATATCATTTCAAGATGAAGAAGAAAGGAGGATTTTTACTCTAACTCCATAAATAATCTAGTCACAAGTAGAGGTTCCAATCAAGAATATGGGCCAATCTTTAGTAGGATTCAAGTATGATCCAACTACTATTGGCTTATAAAGAGTGACTGAGATAGTTACCATAGAGGAAGGTCAAGAAGTTCACCAAAATGTTGAGCCTTTGGTTCACCTAACTCAAAAGAGGGAATAAAGACCAGGGGAAGAACCCATGTTTGAAGAAGATGTTTTGGAGCTATCTCAATCCTAGTAAAAAAGGCTACAACCTACAATCAAAGGATTAAAACAAGAGAAGAAAATCCTAGAAGACTAATCCATTTTCTCCATGCCTATGGATATCATTAATAATTTTGAAGCAACTATTTATGAGACATTCAGTGCTTTGAAGGCAATAAGGTCCAAATTGGACATGATAAGCAAACAACATGCCATGGATCTAAACCAAGATAATCAGTCGTAAAGCTTAGACAAGAATATAAAGGCACTGATCAAGATTCTAATGGAAAACTAGATCCTTTAATTTAAAATGGTCATCCCATCACACTTAAATATGGCTATGATAATCTTGATGGATAAAATCAAGGACATAAATAAGTGGTCAAAAGGCATTAAAATTCTTTCAAGGGGATTCAAAATATTAGAGGATAGAATGATATAAATATTAGGAGGTTTGATTAATGATACAAACATCCATAGTCAAATAGGCCTAATAACTAATAAATAATTCTAGTAGAGAGATTCCAAATTCATCCAATAGGTCAAGGATAAAAGTGAGGGTACCACTGGGGTTGATAACAAACATATCTTGGACATGATCTTGTCATGAAATGAAAATATTGGTAATGATAGGATCATAAAGGAAGCCATGGGTAGAATAGAGGAAATCTTTAAATATTTATCAAGAGAAATAGAGGAGCTATTCATAGAGCCAATCATCAATCTCAGGTTGATTGATGAACAATATGACAAATCCATGAAGATTTTGGAACAAAAACAAAATGTTGTAGTTGTAGGGGCATATTAAAGTCATCAAGGTTGACTTATAATATTTTTTGTATTAAAAACATGCAAATCATTTAAAAAAATAGAATATACTATTTTGTAAAATCATGTGCAATGTTTAACACATATGGCTTATAGGTTAGTCACATTTGAAAAGTGTCATTGGTATTAGAATATTTATATGAAGACATATATCCTTGATACTTGTCTAATTCCTATTTGATAATGAGTAACCAACATACCTCATAGGTTGCTCTTTTAACCTATAAAAATGGGTATTATCATTTGAACAAAGGAGGACGTTTTGAGAGTAAAACTATTGTGTAAATTTTGGAGCAAGTAATGCAAGAAAGAGAATTCAGTGAAAATTATCTCATTTTATTTGTTTGTTTGTTATCATGGATACTTACTCAAATATCTATTATAATTTTTATATTTGAACTATTTTTATGAATTCTAGATGTGCATGTATTAATGTAGGGTTGTTAATTTGAGATTTACGCTAGGTTGACTGAAAGTTGTTAGATTTATTTCAATATCATTTCTTTTTTAGAATATGTGCAAATGTGATTTTCTTGTTTAGTTAATATTTAAAGTGAATCTTATCTCTAATTTTTATATTTTTAAATATCCTTAGACATTTGCTTGATATATGATAGGATCTATATTATTTGGTAATTTCATGTCATATGCTAGTTTGAAGATGCATATCTTTGATGAAAATGGAGATTTATCAAAATGTCTAAACTAAAGAATAGAAACATCTCTGTTTCTATCTTACCATGCCTATTTTCTCATTTTTTGATCAAATCACTATAGTTTACTTTCTCATTGTTAATATCCATGCTACATTAGAGTTTTAGACTTTAGGTTCTGATCATTATTCATTAAATTTATCTAAAATAACTTTAGATTTCTCACAAAATTTTAGGACCATGGTTATTCCCAAAAACCACTTGCATAATCGCTTTTTTAAATAGTCAAATTACTTGGTTACTACTCCACCATAGATCTCAAGGAGATCACAACTAATAACTCATGCAAAAGATTCTTTGAATCTTGAAATGAGAAGTGTTTTCAACACTATCAGAACCTTATGATACATTTACACGTATCAATATAGAGATAATAAAAAGAGGGAAAGAAAGAGCAAAATAAAAGTAGAGTAAATAAGATAAATTAATTGAAACTAACAAGAAGGATATGAAAACGGATGAAAAATATAAAAAATTAGTTCAATTACTTGGTGTGTTGCAAGGGAATTCCATGTCCATTATACTTCATGGTAAAAAGTGTGGTTTTGTAAATTATTACATCTATGTGAGAAGGAGCTCACATTTTATAAACCTTAGGTGTCTAATGTAGGAGCATCCAAGTGTTCATGTAATATTTCATCAACTAAAAAGAGAGTGTGGTGTATTTGTTTGGGTTTTGGGGTGGTGGTCATGTTCGTGTGAGTTTGTTAACCTCTTAGAATAATGTTTTAAAAGTATTATTTTATCATAGGAAAATTTTGGATATATTTCAACTACTTCTATTAGTCTTTATGGACTATTAAGTCACAAATATTGGTTATAAATTATTTTCAACTATGGTAAGAATTAGATTATGAAATTTGGTGAGGTCATAACATATGACACATACAATATATGCACAAAATTTGAGACCATTTGGAGTTACCATAAAAATTTAATATCTAAATCTTTCAGACTACATCCATAACACTTAGAATGATGGTTTTATTGCTGCACTAAAAATTAGAGTTTAAAAAAAAGGTTATATTACTTGACAAGTACAAGACATATTTCAAATTTAATCCAATTTTGAGTTACATTGGTAATGACTATCCATTTTTCTCAATCAATGTGATAAGTATAGTCTGAAACACTTGGAAATGTGATTCTTCAAATGTATTAAAAATTATATGATGATATATATGAGGTTAAATAAAATGTAATTTTTAATCTATGATCCAAATTTTAGGTCATTTAGAGTTAACTTAGAAACATACTACCTAATTATTTTAGACTACATTTATAAATTTTGACAAGATGTTTCTCTTGTTGTAGTAACATTTAAAATTTCCAAATTTGGTGATATTATATTACACGATACTTAAAATCTACATGCCAATCATCTATTTCTATCAGTCTATGTCATCTATATAGTCTATAACACTTGAGATATGGTTCTCTATCTACAATAAATTTAGGTAAGAATTGGATAGATAAATTTGGTGAGATGATATAAAATGCATTCTATATTTTTTTTAAATTTAAGATCAATTTTATAAATAACATTAAAATAATGATAGTTTTGGTAACTTTCATTCATCTTTAAAATGTCACCTAAGTACCCATGAACCGTTAATAATAGTTTGGAATTTAATCATGAAAAAATAAATATGCCTTAATATTTTACATTATGTGGAGGTCAAGGAAATTTAATTGACACCCCATGAATCTTTAGATGTTAAGGGGGATATGATATTTAGAGAATATTTTTTTTTGGAGAGAATGATGAACTAAAAAGGATCAAAATTCTCCAGGAGTATAACTAAGAGTTATATCATTATATTATTATAGAAGGATTTATATGATATTATATAAATCTTTAATTTAATAATAATATATAGACATGTGTTTGTGTGAGTGTGATTTTTCATTATGTTATTTGTAAAAAAATTAAATGCAATAGAAGTGTTGTGTTCAATGAGTCAAGTTTGAGTAATGTGATGAATTTGTGACCATTTATAAGTGGGTGACCATAGTAACACAAAGATAAAGGTACAAATTAATTAGTTTCCCTCTCTAGTGTCTACATAAATTAGTATTAAATCAAGGTTTTTTCCTTATGAGTTGTGTGTGAAACTCTTTTATGATTTTTTTAGCATATGAAAGATAAGACTATTGAGTGTGTTGCAAGTTGTGAAAGAGAATCATGCATAAATGTGTTTTATGTGTGAGAGAAGTATTACAAGCTAAGAGGGAGTTTTATAGGATCTATTGTGAGAATATTATAAATTTTGAAAGATCTTATTGCTAAATTTGGTGAGATATGGAACAAAAGAGGAGCATGAAAGGTGGATGACTTGGAAAATATGTTGAAAATATTTCAGATAAGATTGGATATGATAGAGATAACTACAAAAAGTGGTGTTATTGAATCTATGAGTGAAGATGAATAATAAGAGATAATGGTGGGGTTGATGTCCCTAGAAGTGAGTTAGATGCTTTGGAAAGAGGGAAATCAAGTAGAGGAAAATATTCCAATAAAAGGAAAAGTCCAATAGATGGAAGGGTGAAGGAAAGAACTAAGTATACTTGTTATATTGATTATTTATGTGGTAAAGATATCCCTCATAAATTTATGAAATGGGTAGTGGAGTTATAAGTTTATTTTGAATAGGATAATATTGAAGACCCTATGAGGTAAAGGTTACAATTAAGATACTATGTGGAAGTGAAGTTGTATATTAGAGAGATATCCAAGTGAGGATACAAATAAAAGGTAAGAAGAATGTGAGTGTCTAAGAACATATGGTTTCCATGTTTTTGGGTAATTTTTACATCCAAAATTATAACAAGAGTGGTTGAATAATCTCCATGTGTTGAAGCTTGAGTGAGAACATAAGAAGAAGATGATTGATATGAAGATAAATAAGAGAGGGAAGTTCTCATGTGAACAACTCAAGACTAATTTAAGAACTATCAAGGAGAATTATATGTGTGAAAAGAATAAGGTTGTCTTGGAAGAAAAAATGAGGGTGAGGTTTCCATGTGAGAAACCCAAGTCTATTTTGGAAAAAAACATTGTGAAAGAGAGTTGTGAACAACCTCTACAAGAATTAATCCTCATGCAAGAGGACATAGATGTGATTATAGTTGAATTATAAGGATACCTATTATTTGAAGATGGGAAATAGTTTATGGTATCTCATAAATGGGAAGAATTAGAATCATCCTTGGTTAACTAAAGAAATGAATATATCTTATCTATTATGGAGGGTAGAAGGGTTGATGAAAACCAAGGAAATATGCATGTTTATTTAAAGAAAGAAATAAAGGTAAATGAAGAATGAAACATTGAGAAGTTATAGGTTTCCATGAAGGAAATAATGGAGTTATAAAAAGTGTAATTTATAACACATAAGTAGAGTATGGTTGCAAAAGAAGCATTTGAAGGATAAGAAATTAGAAATAAGGATGTGGAGATAAAAATCATTGAGGTTATTATAAATGAGACTTTTAGAGTCCATCGTGAGGGATAAATCTATGAGAATATTATGAGAAAAAATGAATATTTAGATAGTAGCTCCTTGTAGTGTGAAGAAGAGATAGAAGAAGTGATTGTGGAGAACTCTTGATTCCCTTAATATGTTTCTTTAATGAACAAGTAAAAAAATGGAGATGGATATTGAGATGGTTAATTTTATCACTTTAACCATTCACCCATTGAATTTGAAGATGGTTCAGTGAGACAATGGAATCACCAACCATTCTTGTTACTGTACATTCAAAGAGGCATTCTAAGGTGAAGAGAGTGAGTTTATTGAGATCATAGGATGTAATGAGGATCTGATGATTTTTATGATAGTGATAACATGTAGAAAAGATGATGATGTTGAAGTAGAGGTGGATGAGTTAATTGACATAGAATTGAGGACAATGAGAGATGAGGAGGTTAAAACTATCTTTGAGGTGGTACTATAGGTTATGAGTTATCATTTAGATGCCCAAATGCATGTTGAGTTTATTTTAATGATATTGGTGATGAGAGAAGAAATGAAATCCATGAGAGGAGATAAAATATATATACGAGTGATCCAAAAGTAAGTTAGATATTGAATAGCCAAAGCCAAGAATGCTCTAAGAGGAGGTGGTTGGTCACTAGTGGGTTTCAGCCTACAAGGAAGAGTAATATGCAAGATAAATCATCTTAGTGGAGATGGTATAATGAAGGTGGGTTACAACCCACAATAATTTGGAGATCAAAAAAGATGAGCCTTTGGTGGAGGAGGATGAACTATAATGGGTATATCCCCAAAAAAAGAGGTGTAAGGAGATAAGAAAAAGAGGGGAAAAAAGAGAAGAGAAGATAAAAATAAGAGTAGAGGTAAATAAAGAATTGAGTTGAAACCAATAAGGAGTTATAAATAAAATAAAAAGAGATATAATCAGTTGAATTACTTGATGTGTTATAATGGAACTCCATGGCCATTATTCTTCATAATCAAAAGAGTGGGTTTACCACTCATTACATCTATGTGAGTAGGAAATCACATTCAATAAAGCTTGAGTGTATAATATATGAACATACAAGGGTTTATGCAATATTACATCGACCAAAAATAGAGTAGAATGTGTTTGTCTAGGTTTTGGGTTCATTTATTTGGTGTGATATTTTTAGCCTCTTAGAATGATGTTTTAAAAGTATTCCTTTCCCTTATGAAAAGTGTAGAGAGATTTTGTATTCTTTTATCAGTTTACATAGACTATTATGTCATAAACATTAGTCATAAATGGTTCTTAAACTAATTTAAGCATTTAATTATGAAATGTGGTGAGGTCATATCATATGACACATATAATATATACACCAATTTTTAGATAATTTGGATTTACTATGGAAATATAATGTTTGATTTTTATAGATTGCATCTACAACACTTGGAAAGATGTTTCTATTATTATGTTAATAATTGAATTTAGTGGGGTCATAGTACATGACAATTACAAGTTAGTTTTCAAATTTAATCTAATTTAGAGCTAAAATGATAATGAACCATCTATCTATTTATCTATGTCATTTGTCTAGTTTGTGGCACTTGGAAATATGGTTCTTCAACTATGGTAATAATTGGATGATAATTTTTTTTAGTTCATATAAAATACAAATTAAAATCTAGTTTTCAAATTTTAGGTCATTTTGAATTATAGTGGAAATGAACCACCTGATTCTATCATATTATGTCTAAAAAACATGGTAAGATGGTTATCTTGTTATGGTAAGAATTGGATTTCCAAATTTAGTTAAATGGTATTACATTAAATGTGAAATATACGTGAAAAATTTAAGATCATTTTGTCTTACAGTGGTAATGTACTATTTTTTTCTGTCAAGCTGCATCATTTGTCTAGTTTAAAACACTTAGAAAGATGGTTCTTTATATATAGTAACTTATGTTAATAATTAAATGGTGAAAATTTATGAGATGATAGGAATTGTAATATATAAGTTGTGTATTTTAGATCAATTACATAAATATTGATAAAGTTATGATATTTTTGGTAGTTATCGTGCAGCTTGAAAATACCACCTAAGTATTTGGGAGTCATTACTAAAAAAATGTCATTTAATCATGAAAAATGAAAGATGTATGACTATTTTAAATTATATGAATTTGGTGAAAGTTTAATATAAATACTAATAATATTAAGATGTCAAGGGTGATATGACATTTAGAGAGTATAATTTTTTTGATAGAAAGATGAGCTTTGAAGGACTCAAACTCTCTAGGAGCATAACAAAAAGTTGTAACAATCTAGGAGGAACTATATGATAATATATAATTCTTTCATATAATGTAATATGATTATATAGGAATATTTGTGTGTGAGAGTGTGAGTTTTCATTATGTTTTTGGTAACAAGTTGTTTAATGCAATAAAATTATTGTGTTAAATGATTTAAGTTTGAGTAATGTGTTCAATGTGTGACCATGGATAAGTGTTCGGCCCTAGAAACAAAAAGATAAAGGTAGACCTTAATTAGTTTCCCTCTCTAGTGTTATCACCAATATTAAAATAAAGTGACTATAAAAAATAGTGTTTATAACATCATTATACTTTAAGTGGGGATAAAAAGAGGAAATAAAGTCATAATGAGATTATATCAAGCAAAAGAATAATTGATGCAGAAAAAATAGGCCAACCTTTTGGAGGCCATAACTTTTGACCTGTAATTCCTTTTGAGATATTCCACATGCCAAAACAACCGTATCAAAAAGTTTGATTATACCCTAATATTATCTATCTACTTATAGTTGATTTCGATATTTTTTGGAGGCCAAACATGATCATTTAGGGTCTAAAATTAACGTTTAACGATTTTTTCAAAATTTTCTATTTTTAGAACCGGATGTCAACTTCAATTGAATTTCATCCCATAGGATAATTTTAGTATTTAGGTTATTTTGTTAAATGTTTAGATCCACACGTGCTTGCATGTGAAACTTAATATAAATAGAGATGGCTAAAAATAGATGTTTTTTTTTAGATTTTATATTTTTTAAAATTTTCCATGTAAACTCTAATTTATGAGTTAAGGATTATTTAAGCATAGTTTGGGTTTGTAATTATGTAAAGTTATTCAATATGAATCAATATAATTTATTGTTTATCATCTTGGCCTATTGATAATTTTATTTGTCTTGTTAGTTTTTAGGTTCATTATCTAGTATCAGAGTAAGTTTGAATCTTAGAGGAGTAAAGAATGGCAAGAGGATGAGGAGGTGTTACACAAATGAACCAAACTATACAAGAGCTATATAGGCAAGTTCAAAAATTAATAGAGGTTATCGCCAATCAATAGAGATGATAAGGTGGTGATGAGGAAGACACAGATCATGATGAAGAAGTTCAGCAAGAAGAAGAACAACAAGAGTAGCCACCATCGATGGAAGAGAGGATCATTTGGGATTTAGAAGGAAGAAATGAAGGAATAAAGGTTGATATTATAGATTATGGAGGAATTTTAAAACCAAAGGAGTTGATAGATTGGATGAATAACATGGATAATTTCTTTGAGTGGAAGATTATGAGAGAAGATAAGAAGATAAATTTTGCATGCATGAAATTGAAAGGTCATGCAATGATTTGGTGGGATCACATATAGAAAGAAAGATAAATAAAAGGTAAAGAGAATATTAATTCATGGAAAAATATGGAAAAGAAGTTGAGGGAGAAATTTCTTCCTGTGGATTATGCACAAACCTTATAAAGAAGATTTCATAATTTGAGGCAAAAAGATCATAGTATACAAGAGTATAAGGATGAATTTTATAAGTTTTCCATATGATTGGAGCATGATGAAATAGAAGATAAGATGGATACAAGGTATGTAAATGGTTTGAAATTTTATATTCAAGATGAATTAAGTATGCATAGAATACTTAACATGGAGGAGGCTTATCAATTAGCTTTGAAGGTAGAAGAAAAATAAAATAGACAACATTTCAGAAGGACATCTACTAGTCCTAAAAGAGGTAGATCCCCTTCAATAAAGGGATGAGGTGGGTTTAATACCACCAGAGGTGGATTTAATGCTAATAAAGGTGAATCATCATGTGGTGCAGAAAAGCAAGATGATAATAGGCAAAGCCTTCAATACCAACAAAGAGGAAGAGGATTTCAGAGAGGATGAGGTTATGGTGGTACTAAAGTATGGTTTATAAATCAACATAGATATTATGTCTGTTATAGATTTGGAGAAGAAAGGCATAGAGCATTTAAGTTTTCACACTATCATGAATAAGAAAGTAGTCAAGAAGATCTCCCAAGAGTAAATCTATTTAAGGCTAAAATATAAGAGTATAATACTAAAGTTGTACCAATAGATGTTGGAGAGAATATCATGATGAGAATAACCATGATCTCTCCAAGGAAGGATCAATTATAGAACAAAGAAGGTGGTGATGCATGGATATGATCAAATATTTTTTGAACAAGATATACTTTAGGTGGAAAGGTATACAAAGTAATTATAGATGGTGGTAGTTATGAAAATATGATTTCAAAAGAAATGATTGATAAACTAAATCTATAATGTGAAAAGCATCCTAATCCTTATCAGATTTCATGGTTTAAGAAAGATAATGAAGTTACAGTAGATAAAAGGTGCTTAATCAAGTTTTCTATAAGAAAGAGTTATAATGATGAAATATAGTGTGATGTTATTCTGATGGATGCATGCCATGTGTTATTGGGAAGACCATGGAAATTTGATAGGAAAATAATTCATGATGGAGCAAAGAACACATACACTTTCTGGAAAGGTGGCATAAAGGTAGTTTTGGTACCTCTTAAAGAGGAAGAGAAGATAAAAAACATGCTCTCTACTAAATAATTTATCCAAGATATGAAGGTAGCAGGTTATTTTTATGCATTAGTAGCAAAGAATGAAGAAACAAAAATGGTGTCAATACCAAAAAAATTAGTAAGAGTGTTGTAGATGTTATGCTTGATGAGTTACCAGATGGTTTATCATAAAAGAGAGATATATAACATCACATCTCTACCCAATCAAGAAACTTATAGGATGATTCTAATAGAACATGTAGAATTAAATAAATAGGTTACTTAATTGATAAGGAATAAGGTGATAAGGGAGAGTATGAGTCCTTATGCAACACTAGCTTTGCTAACACTAAAGAAAGATAGAGAATGGATAATGTGTGTGGATAGTAGAGAAATTAATAAAATTATAATAAAGTATAGGTTTCCTAACTCCAATAAGGGAGAGTATGAGTCCTTGTGCAACACTAGCTTTGCCAACTCCAAAGAAAGATAGATAATGGATAATGTGTGTGGATAGTAGATAAATTAATAAAACTACAATAAAGTATAGGTTTCATATACCTCATTTAGATGATATGATGCATGTGATTATAGGAGCAAAATATTTTACCAATATTGATCTAAAGATTGGTTACTATCAGATTTGAATTCGTGAAGGAGATGAGTGGAAAATTACATTCAATACTAGGGATGTCTTATATGAGTGGATGGTGATGCCATTCAGATTATCTAATACCCCTAAAACATTTATGAGGGTGATGAATATAGTGCTACAAGAATATATTGTAAGTTTGTGGTTGTTTATTTTGATGATATTTTGATATTTAGTAAGACTAAAAAAGAACACTTACAACATTTAATAATGGTAATGGATTTTTTAATAAAGGAGTTGTATGCAAATTTGAAGAAGAGCAGGTTTATGAAAAAAAAGTTTGGTATTTTTGGGATTTGTAGTTTCAATAGATGGTGTGAAAATGGATGAATAAAAGATAAAGGGAATTATTCAGTGCCCTATTCCAAAAATCATTACAGAGGTAAGAAGTTTCCATGGTTTAGAAATTTTTTATAGAATATTTATTAAAAATTTTAGTAGTATTGTGGAACCAATAATAGATTACATGAGAGGGAAGGAATTTGCATGGAATAGAGCAACCAAATAAAGTTTTGAAATTTTAAAGAAGAAGATTACATAAAGACCAATTTTAACATTATTAGATTTTAACAAAGTGTTTGAGGTTGATTGTGATACTTCATTTATGGGAATTGGTGTTGTGTTAAGTCAAGAAGGAAAACCAATAACATATTTTAATGATAAATTGAATGAGGTAAGGACAAATTATTCTACTTATGATGTTTAAATTTATGTAATTGTACAAGCATTAAGACATTAGAGGCATTACCTGGTGCCTAAGGAGTTTATAGTAATTATAGATCATGAGGCTTTGAAGTATGTGAATACATAGAATAAGTTGAATAGTAGGCATGAAAAGTGGGTTTATTTCTTACAGGGGTATACTTTTGTGTTGAAACATAAATCAAGAAAATAGAATCAGGTAGCTAATGCATTGAGTAGGAGGGTAGCGTTATTAACTATTATGGTGAGTAAAGTAGTTGGATTTGAATCTATTAAAAAACTATATGATACTGATCCATAATTTAGCAAGGTAGTTGAGAAGTGAAATAACCCATTAATAGGTGGGACATATGCTATTCATGATGAGTATCTTATGCAAGAAGGTTATATCTTTAAAGGGAAATAATTATGCATTCCAATTGGGTCTCTATGAGACAATATAATAAGAGAATTACATAGTGGTGGTTTGGCTGGACATTTTGGTAAGATGAAGACAATAAATTTGGTGGAGGAAAAGTATTTTTGGCCAAATATGAAGATAGATGTGATAAGGTATGTTTTAAGGTGTAGAATATATTAGGTGGCTAAAGGACATGCACAAAATACTAGACTTTACATGCCATTATCAGTTTCAAGAGGGCCATGGATAGATTTGAGTATGAATTTTATGTTGGGATTGCCAAACACACAAAGAGGTAATGATTAAATTTTTATTGTTATAGATAAATTTTATAGAATGGTTCATTTAATTGCATCTAAGAAAACCAATGATGCCACTAGAGTTGCAAAATTATTTTTTATGGATATTGTGAGATCACATGGTGTTCTAAAAACTATTATTTCAAATAGGGACACAAAATTTCTAAGTAATTTTTGGATGACTTTGTGGAAGAATATGGGTACTAAGCTATAATTAAGTAGTGCATATCACCCACAAATAGATCAAAAAATAGGAGTTGTGAATAGGATTTAAGAAATTTATTGAGATGCATAGTGGGAGAGAAGCCAAAGTAATGGGACTTGGCTTTACCACAAACTAAGTTTGCATTTAACAGTTTAGTGAATAGATCAATAGGAAAGTCAAATTTTCAAATTGTTTATGGAATAAATCTTATGGGTATTTTAGATTTGGTATAATTGCTAATTACAGATCAAATTAGTGATGATGCAGAAGCATTTGCAGACCATATATAGTAGTTGTAAGGAGTAAGAAAAAAGTTGCAGGAAAGTAATGAGAAATATAAAGTAGTAGTGGATGTCATAAGAATATCTAAGGTATTTGAAGGAGAGTTGCTAATGGTTTACTTGAGGAAAGAGAGATTTATAAAAAGCACATACAATAAGTTGAAGTACAAGAAAATTGGACCCTGCAAAATTGTGCAAAAAATCAATGATAATGCCTATGAGGTAAGTTTACCATAGAATTTTGATATATCTCTAGCATTTAATGTTTCAAATTTATATGAATTCCATGGATAATATGGTGAAGATGATGAATATGAAAAAGTAAATTGGGAGCAATAGGTTCCAAAGAAGAAGAAATAAAAAATAGTGCAAATTTTGGATATGAAAATAATGAGCACAAGGTAAGGGAATTATAATAGGTATTTGGTGCAGTGGTAAGGATTATAGAAAGAATAAAACACTTGGATTATATAATGGGAGCTAAAGAATATTTATAAGGAAAAATGGTAGCAATACAATCTGGGCAACTTGTAGGAGCTGAGTTGTTTTCAACTAGAGGAGAATGATGCAAAAAAAAAAGGCCAACCTTCCAGAGGCCATAACTTTTGACCCATAACTCCATTTGAGCTCTTCTACATGAAAAAATGACCATATAAAAAATTTAAATTATTCCATAAGATGATCTATCCACTTAGATTTTATTTTAATATTTTTTGGAGGCCAAACATGATCATCTGAGGGTCTAAAATTGACATTTAATGATTTTTTTAAGAATTGTCTATTTTTATAAATTGTTTTTTTTAAGAACCAGATGTCAACTTTAATTGAATTTTGTCCCATAGGCTAATTTTAGTATTTAGGTTATTTTAGAAATTTTTTAGAGCCGCACATGCTTGTATGTGAAACTTACTATAAATAATGACTACTAAAAATAGACATTTTTTTTAGATTTTATATTTTTTGAATTTTTGCATGTAAAATCTAATTTATGATTTTAGGCTTATTTAATCATGGTTTGGGTTATTCAATATGAATCAATACAAGTTATTGTTCAAAATCTTGGCCTATTGGTAATTTTATTTGTCTTGTTATTTTTTAGGTTCATCAATAATCCTGCAAGCTAAAGGAAACCATAAATAGAAAAAGTACTTGAACTTAATTTTTTTAAAATACCACCTCTAATATACATATGAATAATGGGAATTAATTAAAAATCTAAGTAAATTTGGATCACCATAGTATTTTTTAATATGTTGTATCTTTGTTGCTATGTGTTTTTTTGTTAGGTGTTAGCCTTTTCTCAATAAGATTATGTATATTGTCACACACACACACACACACACACACACACACACACACACACACACACACACACACACACACACACACACACACACACACACATATTGTCATATATTTTATTATAAGGATGTATGAGGGTTTATACCATTTTAAAAACCCACTTTTACCTCATATAAAAAACATCTATATTTTTTCAAGACAATGAGAAGCTACTAGTTTTACATATTTTATTTGTTTGTTTTATGTAATATGTAAATATGCATGATATTATATAATATTAAAATTTAACACACATATATAATTTATTTATAATTTATGTGAATATACATTAAATAATACCTAATCTTCATGTTTAACACAATCTATTTTCTTTTTATAAATTAGCTACTTCTAGTTTTGCATCTTCTATTTTCTTGTGTCACACAGAATGTTCATATAAACATGTATATAAAACATGAAAACACTTTATTTTATTTCAAGTCTTCATGTTTAAGACACATGTATTATTTTATTATAAAATTTATTTCTACTAATTTAACATTTTCTATTTTCTAGTTTTACCTCTTTTGTTTTTTATGTGCATATACTCATGTATATATGGTCTCTATATATATGCATACACACACACACACATATTGAGAAAGTAAAAGTACATGTTTTACATGGATCTTGTACCTAGAGCTTAAAAATATATATTCAAGTCAACACATAAATGAAAAGCAACAAACAAACTAGTCATTTATATTTCCCAGAAAGATAAAATCTACAAGAAGTATTCCCTAAAAACTCTAAGAAACCTACACTATAATTTGACCAAGAAATAACTAAAAAAGATACAAGCAGGGACCTAGTTTAAGTAGTATAATAGTATGATTCAAAGTGATTTAGCAACATGGCCAGAGTAGTTTACTCATCTTCTTGGTTTTATCTTTCATAATTTGATACTGAGTGTGTTTACTCAGGCCTTCCTCCTTATCTAGATCTTTCATATTTTTATTGGAGTTTTGGGTGAAGATTTTGCATCCTTGTCTTGAAGTAGGATTTTTTTCCTTTTATGCTACCTATTATAATTTACATTTTCTTTGTACCCGTAGGGGGTAGTGGCAAGCACAGATGTCACTATCACCCCTTTTTCCTTTTTTGGAGGACTAGTTTTTCCTTATTGGTCTAGTGGGTGACCCCAACATTTCTGATATTCTCCCAATCCTTTATTAATTTTTTATACTTACCTTTTTAATGTGATCCATTCTTCCATCTATTTTATCATAATCCTTCACTAGTGTTCCATCTTATCTTCCAATTCCATCATCTTTAAATTAGAAGTTAAATGAAGGCCTAAGTTGTCTTTCTTTTCTTTATGGTCCTTTAGAGGAGATTAATAAGTCTTCCTCTAGGATTACTCCATGTTATTAACCCTATTCTCTTTGGGATTATTAGGATTTTGAGCTTTGAATTTTCTATATTTAGCCTCGGGTATGATTTCCATTAAGTGAAAACTTTTAAAATGGGCCTTATCCAAAGATTTTTTACAAGAATTGTGAGTTTCATCCATAATTTCCTCAAACTTCTTAGAGTCCTCTTAAAAATCTTCCATAAACTATTTTTCCACCGAATACACTTCCAACCCCCTCAAAACTTTCCCTCTCTTTTCTATGAGAAAAATTAAGACTTGGTGGATGAGATCACTTGCAGGGTTTGATTTAAAATTAGTAACCATGATTTTGAGTGATTTGAATAGGAAATAAGGTAGACTAATTCTATCACCTTCAAAGTATTTCAAGGGAATAAGTGATGAGATAAAAGGATGTTTAATTTACCTTCTAATGTTATATATTTCATTATCTACAAGTAATTGTCTAACCAATAATTTAGTAGATTCATCCTCAAGATGCCTTTCCACTTAGTGGTGATATCCACATCAGAATTGAATAACTTATTCAAAACCTCATGCTTTATATGTTTATAATTAAATTATTTGGTACCCTCATAGATCATGCAAATCACCTCCATGATAAAATGTTATGATATTTTCATCTTGAATCCTCTTAGTTTCAATTTCATGTGGTTCCAACTTAGATTTAAATCCTTTAACACCACCTCATCATAACCAATGATTCTAGTCATGAACTCAGCTACACCACCCTCTTCTATTTTATGCCATATTTTGGGATTATATTTGCTTCAACATAATATATGGGTTAAATTATATCCCTATCCCTTCCCATCACAACTCCCTTCCTAATTTTCAAACTTAGTATACAAACCATATTTTTTAGTAAATTCACCTACTTCACCTAGGTGATATGTGTTGTATTGATAATGGATATGCCACACCTAACCTTACTCACACACTTCACCCTTTCCAAGAAATGATATTAGGGGATTTTTTAATTAGAATTCATTAAGACAAGTTGAATCATCTAACCTTACAAACTTCACCGTTTCCAAGAAATGATATTAGGGGATTTTTTAATTAGAATTCATTAATACAAGTTGAATCATTTATATTTATTCACTATGCAAGTACACCCCCACCTTGGATGTAATGATGGGATAGAATAATTAATTATTAAGTTAGTAATATGATATGGAAAATCATCAACCTTATTCCATGTAATACAATTTTATTAAGGACCCAAAAGGTTCACCATTCCATCAAAAACCTAGTTTCCCTACCTAAATACATGGTCTATGGTTACTTCTTAATAATGTCTTAGTAACTCTCTTACATCATCAATTTCTTGTTTGATAGACAAGGAGGGTTTTTAATTATTATAGAGGGTGTTGAGAATGTTTAGAGAGGCCCATAAACTATCAAGTATGTGATACATAGTTGTATTTCTTGTTGGATACCCTAGAGAGCCTCTCTCACCTCAACCACATGGTTGGTTTTAGATCCCATTGGACATGTGTAGCATGATATAAATACCACCTTTGATTCCATAATGAACCCTCCCATTCCATCCAAACATGGGTTACCATTAGCTACCCCATAAAAGTTTAACTTATTCCATCTTAGTTGAGTTTTAGACTATTTGACCAGAATTCTATCAATTTTTTGATCCAATTTTATAATTAGTAGTTTGATATTCAGTCCTCGAAGAATAGAAATTTTTATGTTTGGAGGCTAAAAATTTATATTTTAGAACAAAGGCCTTATTTTATATATATATATATATATATACATAAATTTTGATGAAATAATATTTGGGATAGACCCTTTTCTAATAAAAAAATGTAGTCATGCCTTGATTTTTAGACCTCCAAAAAAATATGAGGGAGGGAAAGGTGCCATAATAAGGCTAGATAGGATAACTTCTAAAGTGTTTTCCATTCAAAAATGATGTCTAAGAGAGATATTTTTTTGACCCAAGCCACATTTAATTTATCATGGAGGAGGTCCCATAATTTGGAAATAAATGTGTAATCCATCAAGATATGAAACATAATTTCCACATTGGATTTTCACATGTAATTATTAGGGATGATTAGACCTATTTTGTATAGTTTTAAATGGTGAGGATTTTATCATGAGAATATATCTAAAATAATGTGTTGATCTTAGGGATGATATTTTGGATCCATAAATGCCTCCAATAATTCCAATCTTCCTCTTTAATTAGATCAACTAAGTATCCAAATTTCACAAAGTATTATTTGTTATCCTCCACCAACCATAAGATGGAGTCTTATTTGGGGTGAATGGAAATATTAACAGACTAAAGTTTAGAGTGAAAATCCTAAAGGGATGAATAATATCCCAATTGATTGCCTAACAACTCTTCCAATTCTTAAAACATTCTCCTTCCTCCCAATAGTATTTGAATTTAATCCTAAGGAAGATTTTAAATTATAAACATACCTTTTATTAGGGATATTTTGAGGCTAGGGTGTGCTATAAAATCCAATGTTCATCCCAAAATTTAACATTTTACCTATTACCTACCCTCTACCTACTTACTTTTATTAAGAGAATCTTACTAGCTAATATGGCTTTCCAAAAAGTGGATCCTTCATTTGGTACATCCTCCCAAAAAAGGATATGCCCATCCACACCTTCCATATAATTATCTTTAATTATCCTATTCCATTTATTTTCCTCCTTAATCACCTTCTAACTTTGTTTAGAAATGATGGCCTGGTTCATAATCTCTACCCTTTTAAGGCATAGTCCTCCATTTAGTTTGGGAAGAAAATATTTTTCATAAGAAACTAAATGGAATTTGAATATGTATTATGTACCTTTATAGAGGAAATTATTTTGTATTTGGCCCACTTTGTTAGAAATATTACTAGGAATATAAAATAGAGACATGAAAAACATAATAATACTTTGGATAAAAAAATTTAGGAGTCAAATCTTTCTTACTTGAGAAAGATGGCCTTTCCAACTACATAACTTTATTCAGATTCTATCCAGAAGAGGATTCCATAAGGAAGAGTGCATCCAACCATATATTAGAGGCATACCAAGATAAGTGGAGGGTAACTTACTAATATCATAGCCCACAATCCCTACCAATTTCTTTTTTATTCCTTTTGTGGTGTTCATAATTTTTTTTCTTCTATAATTTATACATTAAGCCAACACAAATTCATAATCCAAAAGGATTTCATTGATATATTTGGCTTCAACTATCATATCTTCACCCATCAAGAATGTATCATCTATGAACTATCCATGGTTGACCATGGTTATACCTGAGGCTACTCTAACTCCTTTAATCAAACCTTACCTCTTAAATACCTATAAACATTTCCAAATATTCTCAACTAATATTATGAAGAGGTACAAGGATAAAGGGTCCCCTTGTCTTAATCATTTCCCTACAAAAAAACTCCTATAGGGACACCATTAACTAGGATGGAAAAATTTAGAGAGGATAAACAATAGTAGATGAGCTCTCTAAAGGAGTTTTCAAGTCCAAATATTTACAACACATTATATAAGAATCACCAAGAAACCCTATCATAGGCATTATTCATATCCAATTTCTAAAACATGTCTCATCTAGATGAATTAGACATTGAATGGATGGCTTCATCTATCTATCTATCTATCTTCTATCTATCTATCTATCTATATATCTATCTATCTATCTATCTATCTATCTATATATATATATATATATATATATCTATCTATCTATCATTTCTATTGTTATCATCATCATCATCATCATCATCATCATCGTCGTCGTCGTCATCGTCATCGTTGTCGTCATCGTCATTGTCATCATCATTATCATCATCATCATCATCATCATCATCATCATCATCATCATCATCATCATCATCATCATCATCATCATCATCATCATAATCATCATCATCATCATCATCATCATCATCATCATCATCATGTGTGTGTGTACACCTAATAATAGATAATATCTAATATTAGTATATATAACCATGGTTAACATAATTCATGTAATATATATTATTATAAATCATGTTAGCCATAATTATATATATGAATATTAGATATTATCTATTATTAGGTGTATATGCACACACACATATCCATATTTATCTATGACTATCTACATGAATGATTATTTATAGATATATATACATAATAAAATATATATCTATAAATGATAATATATGGTTAACTATGTTTACTTCTCTTAGGTTTTGATGGTTATTTATTGTTATTCATACCCATAGTTACATATGAATATTAGATATGATTATTTTAATACATATTTGTATATATATCTATGACTATTACATATGTATAAACATGTATATATTTATGTGTCTTTGAATAATAGTATAGAGATACCTATCTCCTATTAATGGGTCAAGTGATTTCAAGGCTGATCAGATTATAAAGGATGATATTATAGGGTCTCCACCACCTATTTACTTTAATATTAACTTTGATGGAGTATTTAGAGGTAATGTTGGAGATTTAAAGGTAGGTTGTCTGATTTAAGACTACACTAGTTCTTTGATTAGGGATACTTCACTCAATCTTTTTGATGGTACAAACAATGAACATGAAGCGAAAGTGGCCATATTGGTTGAAATCATGACACAATGTGAAATCAATTATTTTATTATTGAGGGTGATTCAATGGTGGTTATATTTTTTCTATGTAATAACATGTCCAAATATTATAAAATTCATGATATCCTTTAGAAATAATGGAGGCTTCTTACTTCTTTTGACCCATGGTCCACTTCTCATTATTTTTGTGAGTCCAATATCCATGATGAATATTTATAAAATTATGGAATATCCCAATTGGAAGAGATTATTTCTGATAATAGGGTAGACCCCTAGCCTAGTTGGTTTTAGGAAATCATATTAGAGGTTAGTTTTGAAAAAATGTCTCCCCCATGACATTTTTGGATTGATATATCCCTTGACACTTTATCATGATGAGTGTTATTTTTAAAATACAATTAATACATTACTTTGAAGTTTGTAGGATCGGGAAGGGGCCACACACACTCCCCTTCATATTTAATTCATCACTTCCTATGATTTTTAAGATGATTTCCTTTTTAGAATTGATTACCCATTACAATATATGACATTTGTGAGGCTAATAAGTATTTTTATTGGATGGATATTATAGTTAAGTATTAGGGGATGGTATCATAATTTAATTCAAATAAAATAATCTTTAGGAAATAATTTGAATTTATGAGGGTAGTGGATTATCTAGATTAGGCAAAGGAATTGGAATAATCAAACTCCTACTCTTTCTCAAAGTAGAGCAAAGAGAAATGGATTTTCGAGGGAAGTTGTTGGAGATATTTTTTTCTATATTCATTTGAGTCATATTTTAGAATCCATTTAAGACAATATTAGGAAATATTTTCTCATTTTAGTTTATCATAACAATATGAATTCAGACCTCACATCAATCTTTCAAAGTAATTTGCTTAGGCTACTAAAAGATAGGATGGATATAATAGGTAGTGGAAAGGATTTGTAATCCCTATTTTTTCTATGGAATGACTCAATGTTTGGAAAAAATAGATATGAAAACTCTAAGGCATCTTCCTTTTAGTGGGAGATTCACATGGGGCTTATCCCTTTGAAAGTTATTAGGGAATTAGAGGAGCATTTTACATCTCCATTTGACTACATATGAACTATGAAGGGTTTGATCATAAAGAAGTAGTTGAATTGAGTCCTTCTCCTTTACATGAAATTTAATGAGACTAATTCCTATATCCTTTCTCACAACAAAATTTTGGAGAAATTTCCTCTCCTAGGGCGATGTAAGGAATAGAGTATCTAGTAAGGTTTTGTGGAGACAATAAATCTCAACCATTTTGCATGAGCAATAATTACATTAGTATAAGTGGAGTCTTAATAAAATGGGTTTGGGATATAAGAGTGGAATGCAGAATAACAAATAGAAGTAAAGCTAAAATTAGGGATATAAATTATAGTGAGGGATATGGTTGTGGTGGTGCCAAGGAGGTTGTGGATAAATCAAGGTGTAAAATCTAATTTAGGAGAAATATGATAGAAATGTTTTGGTTATAAGATAAAAATACTTCTTGACAATGATGGATATCATAATAAACTTCACAAATACTATCTTCATGGCATATATGGATACACTGGTTTAATTTAGTTTATTTTTAAAGGTAGATTTATTAGTGTCATGTTTTGATACTGGTCTTGTAAAATTGAATGGTAGACAATACTTTATATTTGGGGTATGCCCCCATTTTTTGATATAATTTTGTCCACTTTAGTGGTTGTGATCTTGGATGAATTAGATATAAAGTGGGGTTATTATAATATTTTACAATATGGATAGGAAATAAAGTTGAAAGCATAAATAAATGAATAATTTAACCTCAAAATCAACCTTAAATGTGAGACACAAGATTTGTTAAGTAAGGAAACTAAATCAATAGAAAAAAACCTCATGTGTATTAAGATGGATTGAAACAACAATATTATCTAAGTTCAATCTTAGTAGAATAAAATAGAATGAGAAGAGAGATGGAATCCAAAGCATAATAAAATATCTCACAATGACCTTGTTGTAAAATGAGAGAGGATATAACTCATAAAATAGATCTAGAAGAAAGAAGAGGGAGTTATAAATAATCCCATCATGACCTTACACAATCTTATTAGTGTGTGTCTAGTGTCACTAATCCACATAAGTTGAAGTGGAAGTGTGTTACAAGTGTGGTATTACTTACATGTGCAAGTAACTCCAAGATTATATACAAAAGCATAAAAGAGATGTAACCCCTCATAAAATCTAGAATAAGTGAATTTCTCATAATAATAAATTCACTACTAAAAATACTTAGTATTAACCTAAAGTGACATAAATAAAAATTAACATTCAACACCCCCTTTAAGATTTATTTGATTTGTAAAAGAGAATAAAATCTTATAAAAATAAGGGAGCTGACATTACATAACACTCCCCCTTAATGAAAACTTCTTTCAAGATGAATTACAAAAGAGGAAAAAAGTAGGTGTCATCAAAAAAGCTACAAAAGTGATTATCAACATTCTCCAATAATTTTATTTAGAAAATAAGGTAAATTTACATTGAAAAAAAAGGAGAAGGTAATAAATGATCCACCATACCTTCAGAATAAAATATTACACCAATCTTCATGTTAATTAAATAAACATGCCATAAAATGATCTACATACAAATAATTTAATAAAAGTAAACCAAAAAATTCAAAAGGAGAAAAAAAAATCCATAAAAAAATAACTTCTTTAACAAAGTGATTGAATCTTACAAAAAAATGAAATTAGTAAAAAATAATTAGTTCTAAAAAAATCATATTTCCTTAATAACTTACTAGAATAAGTAAACACAAAAGTAAGGAATGCATTAAAAATTGAGTTTTAAACTTATAAAAAGGGATATAAATAAGATGTGTTATTTTTCAAAAAATATATCCTACTTGAAGGAATTTAATAATTATCAAAATAATACACATCAAGGTCTCAAGAATTATATCAACACTTTTGATAGCCAAATTGGTTTAACCTTTGAATGAGGTATTTTTATGGGTTTTTAACAATGTAAAATGTTATGAGTTGATTTACGACAAGATTTATGTACATGAATTTTATAACATTTATAAATATTATGCACATGTTTACCATAATGCTCACAAATTTAACCATTTTTAATCAAAGTACGTGCACGATAAGATTTATAATAAAAGAAGTCTTATGAGTTTGAAAATAACTATGGTGAAATGTCCTTTAGTGAGGGGGACAATATGATTTCTCATTATCATTATAATCATTTGAAGAATTGAAACTAATCCCTATAAAATTTGAATTAGAGACAAACAAAAAAGGGTCAACAATATCACTTTTATATTTTCCAAGTCCACCTCCATTATAACCCCTTGGGTTCATAATTTTTAACCCAAGGTTATAAGAAGTAGTGTGCATTGTAATGAACTTTTCATTAGATGCATATTTGATATCACTATTAAAGGTGTGAATATTTTCAAAGGATGTAATTTTAACATTCATAGTGTCAATTAAGTTGTGCATATTCTCCATTTTATCATTAAGATAGGTTTTAAGTACATTAATAATCATATTTTGACATTTTATTTGACACTTAAGAGTATGTATTCATTATCCTTGAAAATAAGTTTTATGAAAAATATTTTTAAATTATAAAACCAATGCCAATTTAAAACCATTGAATGAGGATTGATACAAATTAAGTAAATTACAATGGTTTGATACCATGTTAAAATATTTGCCAATATGGATAGAAAATAGTATTGAAAGCATAAATAAAGGAACAATGTTACCTCAAAAGCAATAAAAAATGTGAGACACAAGATTTTTAAAGTGGGGAAATTGAATCAACAAAATAAAATCCCACATATATTAATAAGGCGTGAAACAACACTACTCTTTAAGTAAAATATTAGTAGAAGAAAAAGAGAATGAGAAGAGAGATGGGCCTCAAACCATAATAAAGTGTCTCAAGATGAACTTGTATAATTAGAAAGGAGAGAACTCTTTAAATATAGTTAGAGGTAATAATCTTACACAACCTTTTTAGTGTGTGCCTAGTGTCACTAATCCCCATAAGATTAGGGGAGTGTGTGACAAGTGTGGGAAGAGTTAAATGTGTAAGTAAATCTAAGATTCCATAAAAAGGAACAAAATAGATGTGATACCTCATAAAATATGGAATAAGTGAATTTATCATAATAATAAATTAACAACTAAAATGACTTATGATTAACCTAAATTAATATTAATCTCTAACCTGAGTCCACATTTACATTTTCAGCTTTTGTAATCATGTTTTTAATCAACAGAATGGTAGAGGACCCTCTAACCCTTAATCACTGATAAAAAAATAAAAATATATGGTTACCTATGACTATATATACTAAATAATCATATATGGCTATAAATATTAGTATATGGCTATATATGCATACATTAATGTATATTTAATAAAAACATATGACTATATTTACTATTAAATTTATTTAAATATCTATAAAATTATGGATTTATATATGAACAATAATTATTATCTCATTTGAACATATTAATAAATTTAAACATTATTATAAACTATTATTTAACATTTATATAATATGTTATAATGTACATATAAATATCACATATAAAACTCACTATACATACAAATTATCCTTCTCAAAATTTGAAATTATTTTTCTTCAATATTATTCAATATCAATTATCTTGTATATTCCTTCTTCAACTAGTTGTATATGTGTGAGAACATTAAAATTATTTATATTTATAATTTTAGGTTTTGTCTATTTTTTCAAAATTTCTCAAGATTTTTTTATGACTAAAATTGGTTGAGGATCATCATATTGAAGATCAACATGGTTAAAGTTTGAAAATCATTTAAAAGTTACTTTTAGATGAGAAGGTTAAGAATAGAAATAAAAGTTTGTTTACAAGATCGACTATTAAAATATTATTTAAGTTCCCAAAGCATATACAGGTTAATTTCAAATAAATAAGATACCTATATGAGTGAATGTTAAAAAAAAATCTACTTTCATATTAGAAAGTAAATTTAATATTTTTAAATCAAGTACCTCTTATAACTTAGAAAAGCATAATGATACATTTTAGAACATATAAAGGAGTAGAGCTTATGAACCTATATATAACCCATATAGTTTTTTCTAGTTTGTAATTATCTTGCTATCTATCATGTGATTATTATCTATTACTTTTTTATTTGATGGGATGAAATTCAAGTTTATTAGGTACATGAAACAACAAGTTCAACCAAAAAAGAATAGACAAACAAAAAGGATCTAAATAGAACCAAGACACACCAACCTAATAGCCACTAAACTTTATCAAACTTTCAGAAAAAAATAGGAATTGATAATAAAAAGACTCAAAAACTATGACACATGATAGATTTATTTAAGGGGTATCTTAAATTCATCCTTTTTCTCACTAGGTGTTGCATTTTTATTATTTCCATTGACTTTCTTCCTGGTGTTGCCTGGACTTACCTCTTGTTTAGATGTTATGGCCTTCCATTTAATTTATTTGGTGATCCACCATACCTTTGTCCTTCTCAAATTTTGCTTTCTCTTTCTTAGCATGAGAACTTCTCAGGGCGATAGTGATTATTTCCTTTCCTCTTTTTTGGGGGGTGTCTGCTAGCCTATGCCTCCTTCCTTCCACCTGATTCAAATTTCCCAAAACCTCCCTTAACATATTCACCTCCAACTTTAGGTTATTCAATTGTTCCTTCAATGGGACTAATTGTCATCCCATTATTTACAAGTTTTCATGAAATTCTAGCATCTTATGCCTAATACAATTATGGAAGTCTACAATTTCACTATCTTTATCCCTCATCCAAACTTATATCGCCTTCATCTCATAAATTTTGAAATTGGGGATTTTATGCCGTAGGGGATCTCTAGGATTCTAATAATCTTAATCTCCACTTTATTCTCTTATGATGGAGTCCTGGGATTTTATTTTCCCCTTCTTATTAGTTTCTCAAGGGAGAGGATGGGAGACTGGGAAATGAGAAGGAGATGACTCTTCCTCTCAGTCTTCATCTAAGTTATTTGGGGCCTCCCTTAAAATTTTAACCTTATTTCTTCCCCTAGGTTTATCTCTATACTGCTCATCAATTTCAATTTATTAGTGAGGATGAATATTAACTCCTAGTCAATCGGGTCAGAGTAGGGCTTTTCTTTGAAAGTTAAAATAGAGCATTCAAGGGACATAATAAGATAATAATGGAAGATTATGTGGTTACCCTCGAATTAGTTTATAATTATGAAGTGATGGGAAAATATTGGCATAAATTTTACTTACAAGGTTAAATATATAATTACTAGAAGGAAAATATCTAGCCACCTCCTTGGAAGGTCAACTCTAGTGTACACCTTCTTGTCGATTTGGAACATTGAGTCTATTTTGAATATTGTCTACATTAACTCCTATTTTATCCTCTTATCCTTGAAGGATTTGGTTCCCTCATAGGACATGCATGTTAATTCATTTACTATCTCTTTAGTGACATCATCTTTGATGCCCTTGAACATATCTTACCTTTATTTCCACCGCATATCAAAATCCTTATCCAACATTTCATTGTGGCCTTCAATGTGAAGCATAAACTTAGTAATCCCCGCTTTTATAATATTCCTCAATATCTTGTGATTAATTTTGAATTTGATATAGGATATGAGATCACACACATCCCTATCTCCCCTATGATTATGCTCTTCTTTCTACTTAAGTAGTGAAAAATGTAGAGTGTTAAATGGCAGTTCAAACTACTCCAATTTTTTGTCAAACTACTATTACCATGATGATATTAGATATGATGTATTACATCCCTAAATTTTAAATGAGTTTCATAATCATGACACTTATCATGAACTAGGCTTAGCTTAGATAGTATCTTCACTCATAATGAGCCTTCGATACTTGACTGAATGAGGGAGTTATGAAAATGATGAATGATAAAGGGATTAATATGAAGGCATATGTTAGTGGGGAAAATAAACTTGATTAATTTTTGGTTAGATACTCTACTATTTACAATATCATCATCAATGACATTTCCTTCCTAGTATATGTGAGTGAATGAGCACTCACTAGTTAACCTACGGAAAGTAATAGTATTAGAAATGAGTTTATTAATAGATTTGGAGGGGTTTACCCTACCTAAAATGGAGTTAAGTATGTTTGGTTAATATCCTTCTATTTCCAACCTGGATATATTGATATGGATTTCCAACTAGATGCCCTAGAGAGTAACTTTGGCCTTGGCCACATGGTTTGTTTGTACCCACATAGGTCATTATAGCTATCTCTAACTCATCTCTAATGACACCTCCACCACCTACATTGATTGTATTTTCCTTGGATCTACCATATAAATTTATCTTCATCTATCATAGGGGGCACTCCCATTTCATGAGGCTTTTGGCCATGTTAGTCCTAGGGGGAAGGGGGTAAGGTTCCACTTGTTGAGGATAACCTATTTAGCCTTGAAGGCAACCATTTTTTTATGGGTACTACCACTCTCCATTTATCAGTAATAAAAGAATATAAATGGTGGAATGAGTTCAAGGGTTTTTAATTTCCATCATAAAAAAATTAGGCATTTATAGCAATTCATATTTGCTAAAAAAAGTGTAAAAGGGCTAGGGACCATAAGAAAGATAATGAAGGAAGATTCCAAGAGTTTTCCACTATATGATGAGATAAAAGATGTGTTGATGCACCTAAATGTATCAATAGGTTCATATATTTAAAAAAAAACACTTCTCATTTCTAGATCTGAAGAATCCATTGCATGAGTTGCTAGGTGTAATCTTCCCAAGATCTGTGGTGGAGTAGCAACCAAGCTAAATGATTATTTCACAAAATTAACATGTAAATGGTTGTTGGGAGAAACTATGGTCCTAAATATTTATGAAGATGAAAGTGATCTGAAATAATTTCAATGAATAATGTCCAAAACCTAAAGTCTAAACCCTAAGCTAGCATGTATATTTACAATGACAAGCTAAACTAAAGTGAATTGGTAAAAAAAGGAGAAAAAGGGAGGGTAGGGTAGAAATAAGGTATTTTTGATCTTTAATATAGACATCAAGACAAATATTAAATTTCATCAAGACATGAACTAAACCAATACATATCATGAAATTTCATAGCAATAGATCAAACTATATATCAAACAAATGTCTAAGGAAATGTAATACAAATAAGAAATCAGGTTCACTTTAAGAATTTTACCCCTAAAAGTAAATATCATTAGCCTAGATGTAAGAAGAGTAAATAAAGTGAAGTAAACCTAAGAATTTTTAGTCAACCTAGCATAAGCACAAATTGACAACTTTGCATTAGCATGTGCACATCTAGGATCCATAAAAATTATTCAAATCTGAACATCAAACTAGAAAATTGAGGAAGAAACCTTGATAGCAAACACATAGAAAAATATTCAACAAATTTTTTATAATTACTTGCTTGTACTACTTACTCCAATTTTACAAAGTAATTTTGGCTCTAAGAACTCCCCCCTTTTACAATTGTAAATACCTCCTCTATATAGACAATTCATGAGATATGTCGGTCATTCCTTCTCAACATGTAACTAGACAAGTGTCATAGATAGGTGTCTCTTTACCAATGGTAATATAACCCATAACTCTATTTAACTATGACTAACCTAACATGATTGTGTGTTATATGTTACCTATGCCTTGACAAAATAGAATATTCCTTTGAAATGATTTATAGAGTCTTTAACTCAAAAGAATATACCATGTCAACTTAATTGACCTTTGATATACCTCTATAAATATAGCCTTTTATTTTTCTATTTTCAGATCTTCATTTTCATAATCACTAACCATATTAAGCTTAAGACACATGTGTTCACATTCTTGATCTTCACTAGTTCAAGAATCCAATGTGTCATGTTAACGTGGAAATGCCCATGTCGAGTTATCCATTTGATTAAAAAAAATTGACCAATATTACCTTTAGACATGTGTCCTTACTTCATTATCCCTTGAACCCAGATTAGATATGCACCATCAATTTATTTCTATGTGATTGAACGTGAGTGTGCCACTTGGTAGATCTATGGGGTCTCTGAGATATTTTCATCACTTGAGAACCATCATGGCACATAAAATATTCTCACTTAATCTAGCTCCTTTGAGTTGTTATCCTTCATTTTAGACCATTAAATAATCTTTTCTTGAGTTGATGTAGTCTATTAGATCTTATTTTCCTGAGTGAATGTGCTCCATAGGATCTTATCATTGAGCTTTGAGATCATGCCACTTGGAAAATCCTCTCATGTCTTAGGATTTTTTAATTTTAACTTACACTCTCCATTGGATCTTTAGGTTTCCCATCAAGATGGTGACACTTGTCACATCTAGGTTCACTCCATTCCTGAAAACATTTAATATAAATTTAATAAAGTTCCCCCCAAACAAATTAGGACATAGTTATAGTCCAAGGTTTTTATTCATATTAATAAACATGATTAAAAAAACTTAGGATAAAGTCTAAGCTAAGTTATTTTAAAATATAATAGAATTACTTGTAGGTATATCACTTGGAATCTCCATGGGATCTCGATCTATTGACTTGTTAACTTTGAGAAGGGCTCATAGACCATTGATTTGCCATCTGAGCTCCCAAGATGCTACCACTTGGCACTCTCAGGTCATTTCATAGATCTACTAACTTCATAACTCTACCTCACACTTTTAGATCTTTAGTGTGTGAATCAATGCACACCATCAATCTTCCCTTAAACTTTATTAACCCTCCATGGGTCATTTTACTGGGCTCTAAGATATTTTCACATGGAGCCTTTGTGATAGTCCTTAGGTCTTTTGACATTTTAACCTAAGTGAGATCCCACATATCATTTAATATTTTAATTAGGCTCTGAGATCTCACCACTTGGTAGTCTATCATTCAACCTATTCCTGTGAATAATAAAATATATGAAGTAAGGGCTTAGGTAAATATAAAGGACTTAGGATATAAACCTTAGCCTAAAGTTTTTTTTGGTATAATAAAAAATACCCCATGTTTAATTGATCCCATGAACCCTAAGACATAAAGGACTTAGTATTTAAATTTAATCTAAGGTCAAAGTTTTATTAATAAATATGACTAGAACATAGGCTAAAGTTTAAATGAAGTTTATAATAAAGTGCTTTTCATGCAAATTTAAATCAAATGACCCACATAAATTTGAATCATTTTTTAAAATACATAAGCTAGAAAAATTTTAGACTAAAGTTTTACATGATTTAGACATAGGTTCAATTAATTAATTAAAGACCAAAGGTTATTCAAATTAAAGTGTTAAATTAGTATTAAATCATGAAGATTAGACATTATCCATTCTAGATGGATTCTATTAATCCTACAAATTGAAACATACAAATTTGAGGTTAGCAAATAAGATCAAGGTCAAATGATGATATGTGATAACAAATCCATGTAAACTACATCAACATAATATATTCAATACTAGTTCTTGATCAAGTTTAATTCTCAATTATTAACATAAATTTTCTAAATTTAAAACAAAGGTCCCCATTTTTAGAGATGGAAGAATGTTGACCTCAACGAATGGTGACTTCTAGGGGAAACATAGTAATATATTAGAATTCAGAGACTCTAGTTCAGACTGATAACTAATTTATTCATTACATTTGATCAAATACCATTATTAAGATCAATTCATGGTTAAAATAAGTCTTACACATGCAAAATTAGGATTGAACATCAAAAATCAATCATGTTATGTGTGTGTTGTGATTCCACTTACTGATTTCCATAGGATTTAGAGAACAACTTTTAGACTCATGACCTTGACCATTAACATTGACTTAAAACATATTTAGATGTTCATTATGAATTATGATTTAGCTTAGGGAAGGCTTGGGTATTTCTCTACTGCTATCCAAAAATCCATAGCTCCAATAGAGATACCTTTGGCTCCACTCAAAGCCTTGCTTCACTTCCAACTTGGCATTCATAGCCCTAGTGGAGATTATCAAAATCACCTTTGCTTATAAATATCTTAAATTTTATAATAAGTTCTTATTTTTGTATTTTTATATCATTTTGACTTTCTATCAGAGGTTGGGAACCAAGTTAACTAGGTTTAGCTATTTGGTCAAGTGTTTTATCTCCAGACAATCATCTTGAGTTGCCAACTTTTTCCTATGTAATAATGTTTATTAAGTACAAACATGACTTTGATTTAATAATCCAAGCTTTCATCTCACATGTGAAATCCTTATTATAATAATCTTAGATTAAAACAAGGCTTAAAATCTATAGGAAAAATTAACCTATCCATCAGTCTTTACTAGTTTCTCCAAATTATAACATCAAGCTCACATTTCAATAATCCATGATCAACCAATGTTGAGCATTCATACCAACATTACTAACTATGAAGTTCCTAAGAAATTAGGTGAAATTTTATCTAAGGGTTTTCCAAAATACTTATTGAAAATAATGAACAAAGCAAAGAAATTAAACACACCAGACACAAAGCAAAACAAACAAATATTTACAAGCACTACTTAAAAATAAGGGACATAAAAAGAAACTAATCTAAAACCTACCTGAACTAAATACATAAATAACTTACCTCCAAGATCAAATGGAAAATTATTTACACTACTAAAGAACCTTGAAACATGATTTATTACATTCAATGTCCTCTTCTTATGGATAGGAACACTTATGTGTTCATGTCTTTTATGTGATGTATCTTGATTCCTCATCTCCATTCTCTAGTACCTAGATTAAAAATATGGATCTAAAACCCAATAATATTTTTCCCAAACATTATATTTTACATCAAGAGTGTTAATTATCCTTCATTCGTAGACTGATAGTGGCTTATATCATCCTCATTCAATGATGGTAGTTTAGCTTGCATTATTATACTGATGTCTTCAGTAAGTTCAACTTGAGGTGGAGATGGACTACTAATCTTTACACCAACACTTTCCAAGTCATCCTAAAAGGCTAATTCATCATGATTAACTAAAAGGAAATGATATTCATTTTTAACCTTACCATTTGAATTAGGTTGATCACATACTTCCAACATTTTAATGGGGTTATATGGAATTCCTTGATTTACTACACTTGCTTCATCTTCATCCTTTTTGAAGAATAGAATCTCTTCTACCCAATCAAGTCCCACCTCATTTTTCTTTGGTAACTCTAGAATGACATTGTTATCTTGGAATACTTTAATTTATTTCAAGAAATCTTGGTATAATTACTAGCAATGATCATCTTCTTCAGGAGTATTCTTTATTTCAGCAATGACCTCACATGAATTGTCCTCACATCTATCTTTTGAAGAGAGGTTAACTTGTATATGATCTTGTTCATGGTGTTGCTCATCTTGAATGGCTATTCCTTCTTCTATAGAATCTTTAGGTTCATTTTCTTCTTTGAATGGAAAATTAAAAGCTTGTACCATGAAGGTTTTAGATCTCCTTTCAAATCTAGATGTCCTTGTAATATTATCTTGATTAAACACAAGTTCAGATGTATCCTTTTCATTTTGATATGCTTCAAAGACATTACAATGATTAGCTAGACCTATATCACAAAGATTCATTTAATTTGTGTTATCATATGATCTATTATTATTGTTATCATGAAAGATATTTGTATGCCTATTAAAACTTTGATAAGCATAATTTCTATTGGAGTTTTCTCCAGTATTGCCCTCTTGTTTTTGTAATTGAAGAAAATCAGTGCTTAAATTTTGAACCATCTTAAGTATGGATTCATTCTCATTATTTGGTGCTTCTAAGCCAAGAACTTGAATGTTATTACTAGTAGGCACTAAATCTGTTTGTCCATATGGATGAAATACATTTTTATCCTTATTCAAGAACCCCAAATTTTGACCAAGATGGGAATAGTTTAAGGGTAATTGGTTCAAGACTAGTGTCTTATTTAAGGAAGAAACACTCTGATTAGAATTATGAATGATATTTAGTGCTAATAATTTGAGGTTAACATTTAGGATAGTATATACAAGCTAACCTTGAGGTGATATTTGATCATTGATTATTATAGCTTCAACATAAGCCAAGGCCAAGGTGTTAATGACTCCAACAGACCTTTTAAGAAACACAAAAGTCATGGGACCGAAAGAATCCTTGTAAATTTCTAAGGCTAAATACTCATTAGGTCTGTAAGGAGCTATGGTTTTGCTAGTTTTTTTTTGGAATCTAGTATTAAAGGCTCTTATGGGCTCATTTAAGTCTCTTTTAACTATGGTGAACTATTGGTACAAGACACAATGATTGATTATTTTTCCAAATTGGTCAATGAAGTAATCATTAAAGTTATTCCAATTAATAATGTAGTTCTCAGGTAGGTTAAGGAACCATTCATATACAACATCCTGAAAGTAAATGGAAATAATCTACATGCTACATATTCATGAACTAAATTTAGAAGTCTCAAAGAAACCTTAAACATTTTAACATTTTATTCAACTATGACAACATTATTAAGACTAAAAGAAGGCAAATGCCTTTTAGGATTTCTTGGGAAGTCATGTACCTAGCCAAGCACATTGATAGAAGATCTACCAACCATGTCATACCTTGATGAGGATCTTATTTGTGGTAGTTCCATCTTGTAAAATCTTCAACCTATTTGAAATATGATGTGTGAGTCTTAACTTTACAAAGAATAAAGATTAGACCTACACATTAAGGAAATTTTGTGTAAATAGCAACAAAGGACATCTATCTTTAACTAAATTAGCTCATTTACATATCCAAATATGTGAATATGAATGATATTACATTTCTATGCTCAAATAAACTCAAACTTTCAAAAGATCTGTCAATATTTGAATAAAATAGATATTACTAACCTCAAAAACTTTGGATTCATAGATCTTTAGCCATAATTAATCATGGATATTCAAATAACATCTATCTTTGTCTAAATAATCACAAAAACTGGTCTAAAACCATTAAGATCAATGAACTTTACACAAATATGTTAAAATAAACACAAATATGCAAAGAATATGCCAATCTTTAAACAAAATTCACCAAAATTAGCAAAGATATTTCAAATTTACAAAGCTTTAGCTTAAGCCCTCCTAACACCAATTTTTCCCCTATTGATGCACCTCAATGTATCAACAAATTCATATAGTGTTTAAGAAACACTTTTCATTTTTGGATCTAAATAATCCATTGCATGAGTTGTTGGTTGTGATCTTCTCAAGATTTATGGTGGAGTAGTGGCCAAGCTAAATGACTATTTCACAAAATGAACATGTAAATGGGTTTTGGGAGTAAATGTGGTCCTAAATATTTTTGAATATGAAAGTGATTTGAACAATTTCTAATGAATGATGTCCAAAACCTAAAGTCTAAACCCTAAGATAACATGGATATTTATAATGACAAGCTAAATTATAGGAAATTAGTAAAAAAAGAAGTAAAGAAGGTGTTTATGATATTCAATTTAGACATTGTGATAGAGCTTAAATTTCATCAAGACATGCACTAAACCAATATAGAGCATGAAATTGCATAGGCACATATCCTACTATATATTAGGCAAATGTCTAAGGGAAGGTAATGCAAATAAGAAATCAAGTTCACTTTAAGAATTTTACCCCTACAAGAAAATATCATTAGCCCAGATGTAATAAGAGTAAAGCAAGTGAAGTAGACCTAAGAACTTTCAATCAACCTAGCATAAAAACAAATTGACAAATCTGAATTAAAATGTGCACATACAGGATCCATACAAATAATTCAAATTTGAACATCAAACCAAAAAATTGAGGAAGCAGCCATGATAGCAAACATAGACAAATATTGGATATAATTTTTAGAATTCCTTGCTTATACTACTTGCTCTAAGTTTATAAAGTAATTTTTGGCTATAAGAACTCCCCCCCTTTTACAATTGGCAATACCTCCTCTATATAGATAATTCAAGAGATATGCTAGTCATTCCTTCTCAACATGCAACTGGACAAGTGTCATAGATAGGTATCTCTTTACCAATGCTAATAGAACTCATGACCCTTTTTAGCTATGACTAACCTAACATGATTATGTTTATATGTTGCCCATGCCTTGATAGAATATATTATTACTTTGAAAGGATTTATAGGGTCTTTAACTCAAAAGAATATACTATGTCAGCTTAATCAACCTTTAAGATGCCTATGTAACTATAGCCTTCTCTTTTTGTATTACCAGATATTCATTTTCATATTTACTAACCATATTAAGTCTAAGGCACATGTGTTCACATTCTTGATATTCATTAGTTTGTGAATCCAACATGTCATATCAATGTGGCAATGCACACTCCAAAATATCCATTTGATTAAAAAACATTACCACTATTACCTTTGGAAATGTGTCCTTACTTCATGCTCTCTTAAACCCAAATTAAATATGCACCATTAATTTATTTCTATGTGATTGAATCTGAACGTGCCACTTAGTAGCTCTATGAGTTATCTAAACTCTTTTCATCACTTAGGTACCATGATGACATGTGGAAGCTTCTCACTCAATCTAAGCTCTTTTAAACTATTAACCCTTATTTCATGCCATTATATCATCCTTTCTTGAGTTGATGTGGTTCACTAAATCTTGTCCACTTGAACAAACGTGCTCCATAAGATCTTTCTATTAAGCTTTAAGATCATGCCACTTGGAAAATCCTCACTTGTCTCAACGCTTTTGAATTTTAAACTTATGCTCTCCATTGGATCTTTAGGCTACCCACCAATATGGTTACACTTGTCACATCCAAGTTCACTCTTTTCTTACAAACATTTAATAGAACTTTAATAAAGTTCCCCAAAAATATAACATAGGACATAGTTATAGTATAAGGTTTTTATTTGCATTAATAAACATAATTAAAAAACCTTAGGATAAAGTATAAGCTAATTTATTTTAAAATATAATAAAAGTGCTTGCGGGTGTGTCACTTGGTAGCTCCATGGGATCTTGATCTATTGAATTTTTAACTCTAAGAAGGACCTATAGACTGTTGATCTTCCATCTAGGATTCTGAGATGCTACTACTTGGCACTCTTAGATCACTCTATAGATCTGTTAACTTTATAACTCTACCCTACATTATTAGATATTTGGTGCATGAATCAATGCACACCATTGATCTTCCTTTAAAATTTATTGATCCTCTATGGGTCATTGATATCTTTGCATTGTGATCTGAAATCTCACCACATGGATCCTTTATGATAGTTATTAGGTCTTTTAACATTTTGAGCTAGGTGAGATCCCACGTACCATTTGATAGGCAACTTAGGCTCTGAGATCTCACCACTTAGTGGTCTAGCATTCAACCTATTTTTATGAATAATAAAATATATGAAGTAAGGGCTTTGGTAAATATAAAAGACTTAGGATATAAACCTTAACCTAAAGTTTTTTTTTGGTATAATAAAAACCCCCATGTTTAATTTATCCTATGAACCCTAAGACATAAAGAACTTAGTATTAAACTTTAAACTAAGGTCAGAGTTGTATTAATAAATATGACTATGACCTAGGCTAAAGTTTAAACAAAGCGTTTCTCATGTAAATTTAAATCAAATGACCCACATAAATTTTATGTTTTTAAAAGACCTAGGCTAAAACATTTTTAGACTAAGGTTTGATATGATTTAGACATAGATTTAATTAATTAATTAAAGACCAAGGGTTATTCAAAGTAAAGAGTCAAATTAGCATTAAATCATGAAGATCAGACATTGTCCATTTTGGATGGATTCCATTAATCTTAAAACTTTAAACATAGATATCTAAGGTTATCAAATAAGATCAAGGTCAAATGATGATATGTGCTAACAGAGCTATGTAAACTAGATCAACACAAGATATTTAATACTAGTTTTGATCAATTTGAATGTTTAATTATTAACACAAATTTTCCAAATTTAAAACAAGGGTCCCCATTTTTAGAGATGGGGGAATGTTGACCTCATCAGGATGGAGTTGGGATTAACCCAAGACATGTTGAAGAGATGAAGGAGGAGATTCCATATGGTTGACTTGAATGGGTAGTTAAGGAAAAGGTGGGCCACTAATTCCAAAATATATATTATATTACTTTTTAAAAAAATCATTAAAAAAATAATCATTTTTCTCACTTTGGTAAATCTTATAATTTTCTTATTTCCTTCTTCAAATAATATTTCCAATAAAAAACATATGCCTTCATTCCTCGTCCCCTAGTAAAAAGTCAAATTTCATATATTTATTTCTTACCTTTATTTATGTCTATAAGTAACACTTTGTTCATTATTATTCCTCTAACATGATGTCAAATTTTATCCTCTCATGAGTGAAAATACATTTATTTTCATAAATAACTACTTTCCACTTGATCCATGTTTTGTTTAGTGTCTATATATGCCAAATTATATAAAACCCACGAATCAATTCAAAAAACTATTTTCCACCCTAAAAAATTATCCTTTGATCTATAGTTTTTTAATCAAAAAAAGAGGGTTTGGGGCCCTTCACCCTTTTTTTTAATCAAATGGAGTTATTATAAAAATATATGGTTTTACAAACTAGCAATACCAAAGTGACCTCAAGGGTAGTAACCAAACACAAACCAAAGCTTCTAAAAAGTTTACAAGAAAACTTAATAATGAGAACATATTTAAAAAGTAAAAAAAAATTAATCAATTGTTGAAAGGAATTTTTTTAAAAGTGTCCCACAAAACACCCATAGAAAAAAATCCTTCCACAACTAAAGAACAACCACTTCTATGGTAAAATAACTAAATAGTCCTTTGCAATATAAACCAAGTCTTCCACAACAAAGACAAAAAATGTGTAAAAATTAAAGCTGATAATAAATCCATCTACAACATATTCTATAATAAAGATGAAGGGAAGCTAGTATGTTGGGAACTAATATTTCATGAAGTTTTGTTTAATTTTCTAAAGTCCACAAAATTTGAGCTAATAATTTTGTAGTAACAATTTAAACAATCTTCCATAGTAAAAAGCATGTATTCTACAATAGAGACTAAAAATCCTTAAAAAAATGTAAGAAAAAATGCATCCACAACATATTCCATAATAATCATAAGGGGAAAAAGTATTTTAGAAAGTAATCTATCATGAAATTTTCATGGATTTTTCTAAAGTCCATCAAATCTAAGCTAGTAATTCTATAAAATCAAAACTAAATAGAATTTTACAATATAAACTAGGTCTTCCAAAATAGGTACCAAAAAGACCCAAAAAATAAAGGTGGGAATATTTTCCTAAAGAAAAAAATTATAAAAAAATATGTGAGTTCAATATGTAAAATGAGAAGATATTACAAAAAATATATAATCTCCTATGCAATAATCACTCAATCTACCTTCTCTAATCAAATCATGTCCTTAGAAGCACTCAAAAAATATATATCTAACACATTTAAAAAAAATAAATATCATATATTCTACAACCAATTATTATGTAGCCATATAGTGAATAACTTAAAAATATAGACTATATCTCAAAGTGTACATGGGGGTGGGCTTGGGTCATTAATTTCTATAACTGCATTGTATTTGGTTTAAATGTATAATTTCAACCCATACCTTAAAGTGTCTCCATGACCAATTTAAAATGTAAGTAACATGTAAATTCCCTAGTCCACATGTCAAAGGTAAATAAAACATTAAAATTAAGATATCAAAAACCTAAGTCATTGATCCCATCTACTTGTGTAGATGTTTGGGGAAAATTTTAGGATACATATAAAAACCTATTATTTAATTTTAAAACTATTTTACCACCTATTACATATATGGATATTATATTATATTTATAATATTTTATCATAATCATTCTAATTATATTGATATTTTCTAATCTAATTATATATAATAGTTTTTCATAACCATAGTTACATTTAACTATGTCAGATTATATATATTAGATCATTATATAATAATTTTATAACTTTTTCTAATTTATAATTTTAAACATATTTATATAGCATATAATGGTTATATATTACTATTTGTATAATTATGTATAATAATTTTTCATAACTATAGTTATATATGAATATTATATATTAGATATTAATATTTTAACATTGTGTATATTAACCATAGTTCTTTTAAATTATTATTGAGGACTTGGGGGTCCTTCTCTATTGATAGTAGATATATGAGTGAAAAATCACATAGTATATATGAATGACAAGTTTGTCATATGTAGTATGTTTTATGTTGCACATCATTTTGGATGTATTTGACCACATGTTGTATATCAAAAGTATAAAGAATATTAAAATATTCTTTCAATTGAAATAAAAGGATAAGGGATGTGAAGAAACATAGTTTTTGTAATATCTATAAATATGGAAATTTTTAAAAGGAAAATAGTTTTGACTTGTGAGGTAATAGATATTACTTGATGGTTATTTTAAATTCTGTATGTATAGTTATTTGTGCATTTTGTTCTTTATTATACTTATAATCTATGTGAATTTTATATAATAAGATATTTGTTTTATTCTAATAACCTATGTTCAAGATGAATATTCCCTAAGAATACATAAAATGAAGAAATGGATGTATTATATCCCTGTCTACATTATCATTTTATAATTCATTACACACTCAACACTTATTAGCATAATCTAATGGTATTTTATAGGAACCTATGCTAACAATGGTGTGGTATGTGTGAAACCCTAAAACATGGTTAAATGGATACCATGTTAGAGAGATGTGGAATGGTAAATGGATGAAAGAATTCAAATAATCATAGAAGAAGAGGCCAAATGCATTGGACACATGATTAAGTAGATTATAACTAAACATATTAATGGTGAAATCTATGAAGTTATCTAGTGTGATTTTACTTTACTTTTAGCCACTTGGTTTTCAATATTGTAATATTATTGATTTATACTTAGGGAAATAGAAAATTTTAACTAGGTTTAAGAAGAGGTAGAAATACTATGAAGATTGGATAGTGAGGGGATACGTGATAGATCACTAGATAAAAAATACTATTAATAGGTATATCACTAAATTTTTCATGCAAGGGTCATTGTATTTGAAGTTTTTATTATTTATTTATAATATGGATTAGAGGTAAATTTATGTAGCAGGTACTAATATTTCTAAAGATGTTAGTTGTGTATAAGGCCATGGTGCCAATATCAAATGATATGGATTAGTCATCTAGGGTGTTATGTAGACTAAAGGGATTGAATGATGAGAAATTAATTTAAGGAATTTGAATCTAAAATTATAATATCAAAGACAAAGACAAATAGAAAGATAAGATAAATTTTAGGATTGGAGAGAGAGTTTTGTGATATTAAAAGAGATGGCATAAGTAAAATTACCCTAATGTAACTGTGAGTAAGATTTAAATAGAGAGTTTGAAGAATGCATAAGGAGATGGACCTATAAGAATAGATGGATATTGTGAAGTAGGGGAAATTAGAGTAATTAAAGGAGTTGATGGTGCCAAAGGGAGTGAAGGAGATGTGATAGATTGGGAAATTAATTTTAAGAGAATGAATGAAAGAGAACATGGAGAGGTAACAAAAATAGTAGTAGGGTAGATAGAAGGTAATTTTAGGAAGAAGTTATAGGGATGGATATTATTTTAAGAATAAGGAAAATATTTGGAATGTGTGATGATAATTATCAGAGTAAGGTTAGGTACATGTTCAAGTGAGGGAAGTACTTTAGACATAGATAATTCATTCCATGTGGGTGCATCCACTACACCTAATTTAATTATAGGTTTACACAATCTATAAATAGTGAGGCGTGATAAGTGGTTTGTTTGGATAATTGAGTGAAAAAACTCAGAAATTTGTAGAGAAGAGGAATATTGATACTCTAAAGGAAACTATAGCAAATCCCAAGTCACCAGTAAAAGTTGGTCTAGATCAACCAATAATGTTAGTTGGGATTGTGAAAAACATGGATCCTAATATGGGAATTTTCTTAACTTTGACACCTTATAATGGTTACAATGATATTGAATAGTAATTTTTGACCTATGAAATGAAATTCCATAACAAATGAATGGCTGATGTAAAGAAGTGTGAGTTTATAAGAGATATGATAGATAGAGATATAGAATTCATATACAAGAACAACCAAAGCACAATGGGTTAGTATATTTTTACTCATATCCTTAAAATTATAGGGAATAGGCTGATATTATATAATGAAATTTTAATCTAAAATTCAATTTGATTTTATAATTTAATTAGAAGTTCATTCTATAAAATTAAATAGACATTTTCATTATGTTATTCAAATGTTTGTAAATAGATTATACATTGTTCGGTTCTAAGATATATGTTTAACATAGGATTAAACATAATATATTAGTTATTTGGGTAACATAATACCTATGGTTTATTTTGAATAGAAAAAAATGTTTGATCATAATATATCATAATATTATAAATATTAATTATCTTATAATAATAATTAAAAATAATTAGAAGATATTATAGTATTAGACCATGACTTATATCACAGATCAATATTGTAATACTCTAATACTTTATCCTTATTATCCATTTTCTATTCCAGATATAGCTATATGTGATTATAATATTGATAGATATTTTCATGAAAAAAATCACTTTTGGGATGCCTTGATGGTAAAATGGTAGACACGCAAGACTCAAAATCTCATGCTAAATAGCATGGAGGTTCAAGTCCTCTTTAAGGAATAATATTTTCATGCCTATTTCCTAAGAAATTTGATCATATTAGATCAAATTACTTAGGCAATAATATATAATTTCTTTATCTTTTTTTATACTAAAAAATATTCCAAAAATGATGTTTATTCAAGAAATTCATACATAGAATGAATAATATTCATTGAACAATCAAATTATTCCACCATGTAAAGAATAGACTAATTATATAATTTAGGATGTAGAAATTTCCAATCCAAACCATTCAAGACATGAAATAAAATCAATATAATATAGGTGAAACAGTCTAAGAATATGATCGTGGGTTCGTAGATGTTATTAAATGAGTAACTTTTTAATTTATAGACATAAAAATAGTTGTATGGTTCATCAAAGGCCTAATCCCAAGAATTAAGTTTGCTAACTCAAAAACATAATTCCCCAATATTTTTTATGCTTGATTGGTTATGATTCAGTTCAAAAAAATAGCAAATTATGGGGAAAGAGTGTGTCTTATTGAGAGGGAAAATGATAAAATCTATGCCATCCTACACAAAATGGATGAAATTAATAAGTAACAAGACCAAATTATCTATATGGTATATGGAGTGTGATCAAGAGGGTCATCATAGGAATTAGTATCCTAATATCAAAATGGTAAATTTATGTGAGATGTTGCACATAGTGGGATATTCCACTACTAAATGTAATTTATTGCAGTAATACATAAAATAACTACATAACATTTATTATAATTTTTTCAAATATCATAATCACGATGAAAAAAAAAAAACTTGAGGAGCTAAAGGATGATATTACCAAAAATGCCTTTGTAGTAATTTTGAAACATATTCCAACTATGAAATCAAGAATTCTAAGCCTAGACTTGGACTTGCCTATAGTTACATAGTATATTCATGGTTGGATATTATAATATCTATAGTACCCCATAATTTAGTCTCATCAATATCAACCTCAAGATATCAAGGGTTGGACATTTCAAATGCCTTAGTATCAGACATGATGGACAACTCCATATCTACAGTATCAACAACCATGTAATTCTATGTCTCCACCATAATATACAGGTCAGGTTCCCCTTTTCCCTTAGAGATAGTATGGGGGATATGACAAACAAAAATAATAATAATAGGGTTTTCCATAGAGATAGGGATGATATAAAGGTGGATACCAAGGTGTATTTCATGGAGAAAATCAAAATCATAGACAAGACAATAGATAGGGAAAATAGCCTACTATTTACTATCTATTAGTGTATACAATCACTTCATATGAAATTATCCATGTATCTCATAGATATAAACCTATTGTGTTTACTTCAGAGTATCAAAGAAAAACCAAATAAAGGATTTCCTATTCCTAGAAAAGTATATAATTCCAAAACTAGTGTGCAATGTCAATATGGTAAATGTGCAACATAAAGACTCTATGTATTTATAATTTATAAGTCAAAACTAGTATAAATAATAAGGGTTTACACTATTGGAGTTGTCTTAAAATTCCTTGATTATAAATATATTTTAGGTCATGTATCCATATCTTAAGAAGGAAAAGGTTTTGATGTCTAAATACACACAATTATTATAGAATATTCAAAACTAAAATTATTCTAAAGGGGATGCTACAACCATATTTTTGTAAATGTATGGGAATTTTTTTAGCATACTATGGTAGGATAGAGTAGTGACGATCATGATAGGAAAGTTAAAGTTGGTAATCACCCTATATAATGAGGACATATCATAAAACATCACCAACTTGTTAGATAACCTATTAGACTATGCAAAAAAGGGACAAGAATGAACTAAAAGGGTAGTTTAGTATTGAAGACTAAGAAGTTATGGGATGTCGATTCTCAGATGGATATTGAAATGGTTAGGTATGAATTCCTAAATATTGTCTTTGACTTCATAAGTACTATCAATATTATTCCTCTATCCACATGGGATGATATTGGATAACCTACAATAATTTACATACCAATCACACTTAATTTTGTAGATTATAGATGGGTAGACCCTATTGGGAGATTAGAAGATGTAAAAATCAAAGTTGTTAATTTCATCCTATGAGCTAACTTTGAATTCATTGATATGAAGACTAATGAAATTCACTACCCTATTATTATAAATAAAAAGAGGGAATATGATGGTGATATGACCATGAATATAATATTTAATTAATTATAAGAACACTAATGAGATAATAGTATAATTATACCCTTGAAAAAACCTAAGAGAAAACCATACATAGCTATTATAAGGTTGATACATAACCAAAAGTGAAATATCTAAAAATGTGTTACTAACTTCACACAACACACTCAGAAAGTTACATAATTACATTTTACATATTAATTCACATATATACCTATCAAAACCATGGATCAAGTTCCATAGTTATGAATAGAGGAGTGTACATATCCATTAGTATGATTTCCAAATAGATCAGAAGTAGATATATTATACCAAGTAAACCCAATAGATATGGACATACATATATGTGTGTGTGTGTCCTATTCATGAGGTTAATCTACCATGAAAATATGCATCTTCTATTATTGGTGATTCATACACACATATGCTAAATTGGGCATGAGGAGATCACAAGATAATAATGATGTGGATGATTTTTACTACCGAGAAATAATTACCTTAATAATTCATGAAAAAATATGTATTATAATTAATTTATAGGTTAGATAAATATTATCCCAATGTATATCTCTAGGTTAGCACTCTGAACTATGATCTGAAAGGTGTTGATGAGACATGGTGATCAGTTCATCATTCTAAACAATTATACTAGTAAGATGTTTGTGAACTGATATGAGCTCAGTTTTAAGTTATGCCTATAATATTTGATTAGTGGTCATTATTACAATAATTTTAGTCCTTAAAATTTCAAACTCATAGGTGTGTCGATATATGGTATTCATAAGGTGTGGAACTAAGATACTAGGTACATGTATTTTATCATACCCAAACTCCTTTGCTATGAACATGGTACATGTACCAGGAATGCAGTATGCAATGAAGAATTAGAAAAAATTTAAAGATAAATTCATCAAAAAATTTTGTATTTAAATATGATAATACCAAGTGTATACAAATCTCCAAAATATGAATATTTTTATATGTCATGGATGGGAAGAATACATAATAACTATGAAATACCAAAGTTTGTAGGAGGCAGAAGATAGAGACTTGAATACAGTTATACATAATTACATGGAAAACAAGTAGAAAAATATTTTTTGTTTAAATAATGTAATATTATATTAGATAATTTAGATCACATTAAATCTAGTGATGAAGAGGATAATTTATATTTTAATTGGTTCTTTGAGCTAGAACGATGGTATACGATCCTAAAGGTATCACAAAACAAACAAAGGATGTGTGGAGGAAAAATATAGATATGAAAGATTAGGAATGGGAAAGGATTCAATATAATATTTTACATAAGGGAAAAATAATATATATCAATAAATAATATGAAAATTAATGGAAAACATTGATATAAAATTTGTACCAAAGCTAGTAGCCATATGTGATTACTAGACACAACAACAAATTTTAGAAAGGATATAGTTGTTGTGATACTACCAAGATGTATCCCCCATGAATTTTTAAAAATTTAAGGGTGTAGAACATTAATTAGGTAAGATTCACATAGAATAAAAGAGTGTTCATGGATTATCAATAAGTGCCTATATAATCCAATATGAATCTCAAAGTCAAAGTTGAAATTGATTAGATGTAAGAAGAAAGAGACATCTATCTAACAAAAAAATTAGATTGGGTGAGTTTGATGGTGGTTCAACAAAATAATTCAGGAGAGAGTAGATTTATGATGACTATAGAGCATTTGATTATGCCTACATTAATGACCCATTTATAATTCCTTTCATAGACAAAGTTCCTGAGTTAGTCGTAGGACATGAAGTCTATTCATTCATGGATGGGTTTTGTATATCATAATATTTTGATCATAGTAAAAGAATATGAAAATATAACTTTTTAAATAGATATGGGTTTATTTTACATATAAGGTAATAATTTTATCCTAAAAAATTCCCCTATTTTTTTCTCTAGAGTCGTAGTCACTGTGTTCAATAATTTTATTAATTACTTTCTAGAAGTTTATTTGGATGATTGGACTATGTTTTCTCTATTCATAGATAACTTGTCCAAGATATGACTTATGTTATAAAGGTGTCAATATATGTGAATTGTTATGAATTTGAATAAGTGCATATTCCTTACTCTATTTTGTGTTTTATCAGGACATGTATGTAGTGATCATATTTTGGTTGACCAAGCCAAAATCATAGTCATTGTGGGCTTGCCACCTCCTATAAGTTATATTGAAGTGTGGTAATTCCTTGGACATGCTGATATTATTTTATGTTCATTATGGGATATACATATATATATTCCACATTGGAGGGAATATTATAGAATGATACAAGGTCTGAATGGACTCATGAATGCCAATCATATTTATTTGATTTAAAGAAGAGATTAGTAATAATTCCAATATTGGTATTTATATACTTGAATAATCCATTTAATGTCCATGTATATGATTTAGGAATCATAGTAGGAGTTGTGTTAGCTCAACTTATAGTTTGGGTTTTGGATCACCCTATTCACTTTTCAAGAAAAAAACTTTCAACAACTATGAAAGACTATATTATGACATAATGAGAAGATATAAATATGGTGTTTGATCTAAAAACATTATGCATTATCTATTGGATACACTGTTTAAATTATTTATAGACCATCAACCTTTGTGATATTTAGTAAACAAGCATATGCTATGAGGATATATATTTAGATGGTTAATGTTATTTTAAAAATTATAGTTTAAAATTAATGTCAAGCTAGGAAGAGAACATATGGGACTAGATCATCTTAATTGTATAAAGAATGGAAAATAACAAGGAGAATTACATGATGAATCATTTGAGGCTCACTTTTTAAGAGTCTCTATGATGCAAAAAAATATGTAAGACTACCAATTTTATATAATAAAGAGTTTTTAATGTACACTATATTGAAAATGATAAAAATTAGTTGGTCACATGAGTTATGCCATTTAGTGTTATAAATGGGATTCTTTATGATATGAGCAATAATGATGCTTTATGTAAAGTATTTTTAGATCATGAGATACCATATTTTATTTAAAAAGTGCATCAAGGATTCACATGGGGATACTTCATAGGAGAATCTAATATGAAGAAGATATTACAAAGTGGTCTGTAGTAGCCTACTCTACTCTAGGATGTGCAAAGATTTAAAAAACATTGTGATGTTTTTCAATGAGTAGGAAGGTTGAACCAAAGGGATGAAATTCCTCTAAAACCAATATTAAAAATACAACCATTTATATAATGGGGTATTGATTTTTTAAGGTCTATCAATCTACCTGTAAGTACAATCATGCAAAATATATAATCACTATGATGGATTACTTCAAAAAATGGGTAGAAGTTGCTACAATACCAAATTACAGTACCAAAGATGAAGGAAAATTTTTATACAAAAAAATAATAATAAGGCTTAGATGTCCTAAAAATCTAGTCAATGATAGAGGAATACACTTCCATGAATAATACCATCAAGACTTTGACTGAAGAATTCATTATATTACACCACAAAAGCATGAATTATCAATCTTAAGCTAATGGGTAGGTAGAATCATCAAACAAAGTCCTTGAGAAGATGCTTAAAAAAAGTTGTAATACATAGAGAGATGATTGAGAGGATCAAATTTATATGATCTTATGGGAATATATAACTAAATATAAATGTGTGATATGATTCATTACTTTTCAACTAGTTTATGGAATGGAAACAATGATGCCAATGCAACATATAGAGCCTGGTTTTTGAATCTCACTAATAATGTGACTTGGAAAATAGGACTCACTTCATAAAATATTGTTGGATTTATCTTTCATGAAAGAAATTAGGTAGAGATAAATTTGGACCCAGGAAATAAAAAATAAGATTTAGAAGGCATGATAGGATCACAACTAATGATTTAAATAATTTCATCTATAAAAGATAATATTATTATATGACAAAATATTTTGGGCATATCTAGGGAAGTTCACATTCAATTGAAAGGACCATATGTCATCCATGAAGTATCATAAAAATGAACTATATTTCTCAAGGACATTTAAGGAGCCATCATTTTAGGGCATTTAAATGGATGTAGGATTAATCATTTACACCATTTATCTCTATAAATCTCATTCTAAAAATAGAGTGGGTGTTGAGTAGCACTATGTAGTTAGGAATTTTATTTAATTTACTATTTTTATTGTCCTTTTATAGGTTTTTAGTGTAGTTGTGTATAATGTGATCTCTATATCATATAAATTTAAAACATCATTGAAATTTTAGTCATAGTGTACAAAAAGGAATCACTAGAACATTTAGAAAATAATAGATCGAGAAAAGTGTAAGTCAAAAATTAAGTCCAAGAATGATGCACTAATATAAAGGTATGGTATAAAGGTACCCAATAGTAACTAATAAGACATTTAATGACAAATTACTTCATATATTATGACATTATCAAACTATATACATGTTTTATATATAGGTTATGTAAAATTAATGAAAGTCATTAGATATGAAAATAAGGTACATTGCATCAATAAATTCCATAAAATGAAGCAATGAACTTAACCATCAAAACATGAAAGTCATTTCACAATAACCTATGACATTTAAACTAAAAGGCATAATGGATCTAAAACAACTTATAAAATTCAATATGTGGTGTCGAATGAGTATAAGAGGGAATATATGTGTGTGTGTGTGTGTCTATACATACATACATACATACATACATATATATACATATATATACATATATATATATATATATATATATATATATATATATATATATATATATATATATATATATATATATATATATATATATATATATATAGAGAGAGAGAGAGAGAGAGAGAGAGAGAGAGAGAGAGAGAAAGATATGGTATTTAGGGTGAAATTACATTATATATATATATATATATATATATAGAGAGAGAGAGAGAGAGAGAGAGAGATGGTATTTAGAGTGAAATTACATTATAATATATTGAGAACAAGATCCCTCAATGAATTGAGCCTAAGTCATATACTTTCATATAAAATCATTGGCATCATATATTTGAACTATATTCATCTATTAAAGGGAATAAAAAACAATGATATTGTATCAATCATCAAATTTTATAACATTTATAGATTCATAGGAGTAAAAATAGGTATTGGGATCGCACTCTCATATAAAAGATACCATGATCATACCCCTTTCATATTATTAATATGGTAGACAAAAACTTATTTTCCATAAATCAAGCCATGGTTTTCATCCTAGATCCCTAGCCATTTAAGATTAGTTGTGTGGATTTGCTGATAATTGACTCATTAACCTCCACACATTCAACTAATTTGATGAAGTAATGATGACTCTTATAATTCAATATAATGAAGGGGCAATCTGTTTGTCCAAGGATGTCAATATTTTAATCAATTTAAATACCATGGTGTATGCCACATGAATCCTTGAAAGGGGTAAATCCATTATGAAATATAATACTAATATCCTTACCATTCATTTAGACATAAATTATAATTATTCTCAGGCATGTATAGGGATCCCCATTGATTTGGTTGATGATGTCTTGGTGTGAGTGCATTTCAAGTGCATCAATAAATTTTTTTGGAAGACCACCAAGAGTGTGAGGTAGGAACAAAATGGGTAATTAAAATTTCATATCAAATGATCTTACTACATGAGTAATTCAAATGACCTGAGTTCCTAGTGATCGAGCTAATAACAAACATTAAGAATATCATAACTAACACATTGTAAACTTTTCAATACTAGTTTATGGTATTATTATAATGTTTCATCCAATATAAGCCTCATAATGGCCCCATCACTGTAGATATTGAATTTTATCATACAATTGACTTTGAAAGCATCACATGGTTTAAAAAAGGGCAATATTACGAGAATTTAGAATGATTTTTTGCTTGGTAGGTGGACATATAGGGCCTCATCAATTCACATGCAATGTGCTTAAAAATGATACTATATAGCAGTAAAAAAACATTTCAATGAGGTTAAAATTTTAATCTATGATCTTCATAAGGCCCCAATCACACCATTTCTATTTTTCATTTCCATGTTGAATACTCAGGTAGAAGTCATATGATAAAAATCCTTTTTTATGATAACCATGGAACTTATGTGATCTGTACCTATGGGTACATAATATCCCTTTGTTTTAAAAATAAGTAGATGAACTATAACAGCAATAAGATAGTTATAACCTTCCACATCATCAATACAACTAGCCATAGGAAAAATAAGGGCCCCTATACACTAAACATCCTCCCTACCCAAGAAGCAAACTCACAACAAAAATTCTTGGATCATAGACAACTACATGCCCTAGATTGATAATAAGTATGATTTTAATAACCAAGGAGATAATCCAAAAGAATTTTAAATTTAAATGTTGTAGGAAATAGGAAAATAAGTCCATGAGGATAAGGAAGAAAAGTAATTATTCTTTTGAAAGGTAGTGCACACCTACCAATGGTGCATCAATGTTTCATTAATAATTTTTGTATAGATACCAACTCTTCTTGAGTCCATTATTTTTGGCATGATTATAAAGGAGGAAGAAAGTAAATAGAGAATAGTGGTTATATTCCAAGAAATTTCACTAGGTGTAGGCTCATTATTGACACCATAACTGTAGGTTATAGGGTATAAAATGGGGATAGAGAAACCAACAATGTAATAAGTCATTGTTTAACAACCAATAATGCATAAAACACATAGTCACTAGACTATTATAACATTAAAAAAATGGTATAACATATGGGCACTTTTTCCCAAGTGAAATATGTATAGTAGTAAGACTTTGGAGAAGATCAAGGAATGGAACAATAGTCTATCATCTAGACTTATGCGATAAAACATAAGAAGTAAAATCTAGTCTCAACTATTCCATCAATAATATAAATGAGTTTGAAAAATGTGGTTATTTCATTTGATTCTTCTTCCCAATAAAATTACCTAATTACTTTTCCACCCTATTTATGCCCTTCTCCATCATTGTCCCCTATACCCCCACTTGTGCATCTCAACTTGAAGTAGTCACTGTGTAACAAAAAACTTCCTCATATCAAACCATAATGCAATGAAAAAAGTCATTAACAATAATATTAGTGATACATCACATATTAGAAAGTTAAATAAACTAAGAAGGAAAAGGAAGAAGATATTAGGGTGAAGGAAGGAGAAGAAAAGGCCAAACTAGACATGGTTAGACAAGAATAAGAAGAAGAAAAGAAGAAGAAAGAAAAAGAAGAATTGAAGAAGAAAGAGGTAATGGAGAAGAATATAAAATAATAATAAAATGATATGTATAATATGAAATAAAAATTAGAAAATTAGGTGTAATATATGTAGAGGAATAAGGTCGAGAGTTAAACAAAAGATAAGGGAACTCAGGAGAAGCAAAAGTAATCCTTGTGAAAGTAGGAAGAGTTGAATAAGAAACTGGTTGAATAATAAGCTACCAAAGATGTTAAAAAACTATTAAAAAAATTATAAAGAGAGGAAAAAATGAATTTAGAGGTAATTAAAAAGGAAAGGGAATAACTTGAGCTCAATAATAAGGCTTAAATCATATCCAAAATGCATAAAGTTGAGCAATAAGATTAAAATACCAAGCCAGTAGAAGATTCCAAACAATAGGTAATTCTTATTACCCACAACCTTCCAAAATATATCAATGTCTATGATTAGCACATGGATTTGTGAAATAGGAGGCATAAAAATATAAAACATAAATAAACAATCAATAGTGATGGCATGTCTTATCCCAACCATTATTATGCACAATATTTTCACTCGCACTCTGATGTAGAGCATCACAAGGTAAAATTATGTAAATATGTTTTAGAGGTGAATTATAATAATTTTTATGTGTGTGATAGGTTTTATATGTATTTTAATTACCCTTATGTTTATTTATATACTTTAGGAGTGTTTGAGGTATGTGTTTCTAGCCATTTTGGAGTTTCCTGCCAAAATGGATAATTTAAAATTTTGAATTTCCTAACTAGGTTATAGTGAAATATTGGACCTTATAAGGAATTAAAAGGTTATATAATGTTTTTATTGAGTTATAATAGGTCCTGTGAGAGTTTTTAGTGGTTTTTCAAATTTAAAGTATGTAAAATTCAAAGGTAATTCAAGAAAATTGATTGTAACTGCCACCCCACTTACGGTTGGCAAGAAATAAAAGTTTTCTTGTATGTTGGCATGGTATAAAAGGTAAGATTTCATGTAAAGAGTGGGTGTGAGTATTATTAGGGGTAATAAGTAAGGATAAATTATTATAATATATAAGTATCTTTAATAAAGAGAAGAAAATAATGAAGATTAAAAAAAAAGGAAGTATGCCTACCTCACAATGGTGTGCATAAATGTATATGTAAATGACTTAAGTGAGTAAAAAGAGTGTTTGAATGAATATATATTGAATATAAGATATGTATATACATTTAAGTGATGTTTTTTTAAAATTTATTTTTTTAATTCTATGAGTAATTAATTTTGGTTTTGATGATCATTTTTTAGGAACTATTTGATAATGTTCAAACACCGTCTAAGTTTGGAAAACATGGTTTTAAACTCAGTCAAAGAAGAAAGACTATAGAATATTTGTTTTAATCTCATTAAATAATTTTAAGGTTTTTTAAATTTAATATAGTCTATAAATAATTAGTATTATACTTTTTTATGCTCAATATTCCACTAGATAGTTCAATACTTGACTCAAACTTCTGTATAAGCCCACATAATATTACACAAGTACTCAGAACTTTGTCAACTTGCCTATTAAAGAATTATATTGATTGTTTAAGAATAAATATATATTTATGAAGGTAAGGGGAGGTATAAAAAACCTAAAACTATTATTATGTTTTATTGGAGCTGGGTAGAGTTTAATGAACTACTTTAGTAAGTTCTTTTTCTTGTGAAGTCCTGTATAAGAACTCAAAATTTTGTCTGAATGTTAATTAAAACCTTTTGAGAGTTTATCTAGAAAAAATATTATTTAAAAATGTTTATATAGGTGGGGAATACCATATAAAACCCAAAATTCACTTTTAAAGTGGATAAGTTTCATTTTATATCATTTTGTTCCTTCTCAGCCTTACACAGACCTGTATTCCTTAAGACCTAGTGTTTTTAAATTGAAACACGTATAATTATTGATTAAATCATAATTTTTTAATGAAAATTATTAATTTAAGGTGTTTTAACATGATTAATATTATTATTAAATTTTTAGGTTGGTATAGTATAGTATAGTACAAAATCTAGGTCTGAGTCATCTAATTAGGCCTAGAAGACCTAATCAGTAGGTAAGGGTATGGAGTTTAGTGGTCTTCCTTGGGATTTGGATCATAAAAATTTGTGTAAAGTAATAATGAGATAAGGTGTATCCAAAAATTACATTATTTTTTTTATAACCTACAAATATTTGTCAAACATAGGAGCTTTGTGTGAAAAGAGGGTTACAAGGAAAGGAGGTCTAATAGAAGAAAGGACAAATTGTTAGGAAGTTATTTTCATATTATGTTATTTTATTATATATGGAAATTAATTTAAATAATAATGTTGATGATTATATGAGCCATAAATATAAATTAAGAACTATTAAAACATGCTTTAGGATTTTTGGCTTATGTGCATATATCAAAGAGAGAGACAAGTTTAGGCTAGAATGGTGAATGGAGTCTTGAAGGGGGTGTATGAAAGGTTAAAAAAGTGAGTAATAAGTAAATATATAGTGATTATGAATTATAATTATTCAATATAATAATTCTATGCATGAAAGGAGACTAATAAGCATAGTAATCCAAAAACTGATCAATAGTGTCAAAGAGGAACAAAGTACCTACAAGTTGTAAGTAAAATTAGAGATATTTAAAGGCATAAAGAAGGAAGATAAATGTTAGAATTATGGATGAGGTATTTTTAGGAATGGTCCCTACATCAAATGGTATCATATCAAGTTATATCTTGGTATATATAATGATTTTGAATATGATAGGTTATTTTTTGAGGTTATTAAAAGTTTCTATGTGAGATTGTTGGAGATTGCATGAAGCTAAGTTATAGGAGTACAATAAGAGAGATAATTAAAGAGTTGTGGTAGAGAAAACCTAAAAAAATATCTAGGAGAAGCTCAATATAAGAAGAGAAAGGATAATATAGACTCTAATTGAGAATCATAGTTCCAAGGTGAAAAAGACTTGGACAAGAGGGATCCAAGGTGAAAAATACTTAGACAAGTGAAGATGAAGGTAGATAAGGTAAAATATAATACGGGCATGGCTGAGTTAGACCACCAAAAGAAGAGAAAGAAGACCTAAAGAGAAGAAGGTTATATGTTGAATAATATATGAGTGAGATAGATAAAATAATAGAAAGGATAAATCTCTTGGTGGAGCTCATGCAAGAAGAAGAGAGCCAATGATATGGTTGGGTTATGAAGAATAAGAGGGTTAAGTGGCCTATAAGGCTACTCATGGTGAAAATAAGGAATATTTTCATGAAAGAATTTGAGATGAAGAATAAGTTTATATGAAAGAAACTCAAAGGGGAGATGAAGAATCTTATGAGAGAAGAACATGAGGGAGGTAGTATCACCTTATGAAGAAGGAAATAATAATGGAGACTAAGTAACCTAAGAAGGAGGAAATAGAGGCAAGCAAGCCTCAAATGTTTAAATCTAATTATTTATTATCATGTATGAATGTAAGTATAGTAGTAAATAATGAATAAGTCCCTTTTAAGGACATAAAAGCTGAAAACATGAAAGAGAACAAGCATGAGCATCTTTCTTATGTTGAATAAGAAGTTGATTGGATAACCATGGATAGAGGATACCTCATGAAGGCATAAAATAAGAAATATTGAATCAAGAATATGAACTTAAAAGGTAGGAAGATAAAAATTCATAATTAGATTTTGTATTATATGGAGTAATTGAAGAGATATAGTAGCTTGAACAAGAGCATGTAGGTGATAAATATTTGCTAGAGGAGCAACATGAAAAACCATTTACCTATGAGAGTTGGGGTCAATTAAAATAATAATTGAAGCTTTGTATCATGCCATAAATGATGAAGACCAAATATATCCTAAAACATCAAATGAAAAATTTAACATTATGCATGAGACAATAGAGTCTCAAGAGAAGGAAATAGTGATAGAGAAGGAAACATACATCATGGAACAATAGGGTATACAAGTTGAATTGTAGAATGGAAAAGTGTCTAGCTTGACACAAGAAATAAATAGAGTTCAAAAATAAGATAAGGTACAAACTTTGAGAGATTAAAATGAGGAATAAGATTTGTTGTAGGAAGCATTAATGTAAGAAGCTAAAGATAATCTAGTAGAGTTCCTTAGTCAAGGTGAAAATAAGGTGGGAGATGTCCCAAAGGAGCAAGAGGCAAAATTTCAAGGTGAAGGATAAAATATGCTGAAACCAAAAAACATGAGGTCCATGAGTACAATTTGAGAAGACAAAATTATAGGTTATAAAAGGGAATAGATTCATAACCAAGTGATGAGTTATAGACAATGAGATGGATAATAGATGGTACACAATAATACAAACAAAGTGGCAAGCTTAGATAAGTCAAACATAGAGTTATTTGAGTTGTCCAAGAAACAAGTAGGGGTAGATGATAATGTAATCAAAGAGTATAAAGTACATGATAGGGAAATAAATAAAATGAGAGAGAATCCTAGAGAGGCATGGAGGAATAATTAAAAAATAAATAAGGGATGATAAGGATAAGGAGGCCCTTAAAGAGACTAGAAAGTCTAATGAAAGTAATTTGATATGTATTAACCAATATGTTTCATGTATAGAGATGAAAGAGAGATATTAAATCCATGATAATATGGAGAAAATAATCATAGAAGCATTAGAACTCATGATAGAGATAAGTAAAGAGGAGGACAATGATAATACTCACAAAAGAATTGATTGGATGAATAATGCATGTTGGGAAGAGGACAAGATCAATCCTAAAGAGATTCAAGGAAGGAATGAGAATAGTTTATCATAGATAGAGTAAATAAAGTTAAGTTTTATCCTAAGGACTAGTACAAATATCATGTCAATAAGTGAAGAACAAAGGCTCATGGAAGGAGAGCCACAAGCAAGAAAGCTAGAGAGCAAGCAAAGGAAATAAGAATAAGGTAAGAAATTGACATATTTAATGGGAAATGTTTCATATTAATTATTTTAATGAATTAATAATGTGATAATATGAAAATTATGATGAACCTAAACTTAAAAATGAGATTCTATTACATGATAAGCAAGGAAATGAGTTGACTCACTATGAGAGGGTGGAATGTCTTTAGAATGTAGTTAAAGAGAATATGGATGAGAATTTGTTAATAATTAAGGAATAAAAAGGGTATAGGCAAAAATTAGAGAAGGATAATGAATAAAAACTCATGATTGAGAATCAAGATAAACCAAGAGTGCAAGAACCAAACATGCCCATTAAAGAGGAAAGTTGAGTTAAGAGCAAAAGTGAAGAATGAGGATCATCCATTAGAGGCAGATCATGATGGAGAGAAGTTATATATATATATATATATATACATATATATATATATATATATATATATATATATACATATATGTATATATATATATATATATATATATATACATATATATATATATATATGTGTGTGTGTGTATATATATATATATATATATATATATATATATATAAGTAAACAAGGATTTGTATCATGGTATACACCTCATGGATATAGAAGATGAGTGTGCAAAGAGACTAGACAAGGAAAAAATATAAAGATACAAGAACTAGCTGAGAACCAAAGGGAAATACAAGAGGATAAATAACAAGATACGTTCATAGGATAATAGGATAAATAATTATAAATAAATGAAGAAGTTAGATAAATATCATTTGAGTAGGAGCTCAAATTTTTCTAACTAGGGGAGTATGATGTGGAGCATCACAAGGTAAAAGTATGTAAATGTGTTTTAAATGTGCATTATAACCATTTTTGGGTATGTGATAAGTTTTATAGGTATTATAAGGACCCTTATGTTTATTTATAAAATTTAAAAGTCTTTGAGGTATGTGTTTCTAGCCATTTTAGAGTTTCCTACCAAAATGGATACTTTAAAATTTTGAATTTCCTAACTAGGCTAGAGTGTAATTTTGGACCTTATAAGGAATAAAAAGGTTAATGAATGTTTGTATTGAGTAAAATTAGGTCATATGAGAGTGTTTTATTGGTATTAAAATTTGAAATTATGGAAAAAGAAAAGGTAATCCAAGAAAGTTGGTTGTAACTGCCACCCTACATAGGTTTGGCAAGAAATAAGAGTTTCCTTGCATGTTGGCATGGTATAGAAGGTAGAATTTAATGTAGAGATTAGGTGAGATTAGTAGTAGAGGTAATAATTAAGGATAAAATTTTATAATATAAGAGGATAATCGATAAAGATAATAAAATAATGAATATTTTTAGAAAAAGGAAGGTTGCTTGCCTCACAATGGTGTGCATAAATGTATATGTAAATGACTTAAGTAAATAAAAAAGAATATTTGAATGACTCTATTATGAATATCAGATATGTATATACATTTAAGTGATGTTTTTTTCTTCTATGATTAATTATTTTGTGTTTTGATGATCATTTCCAGGAACCATTTGATAATGTTCAAACACAGTCTAAGTTTGGAGAACTTTGTTTTAAGCTCAATCAAATAAGAAAGACCATAGAATGTTTTTTTTGCATATAATTCAAGAATTTTAAGGTATTTTAAAATTAATATATTATATATATATATAATTATTATGATCCTTTTTATGCTCAATATTCCACTATATAGTTCAATACTTGACTTAGACTTTTGTATAAGCCCACACAATCTTACACAAGTACTCTGAACTCTGTCAACTTGCCTATTGAAGACTTTTCTTGATTTTCTAAGAATAAATAGTTGTTTAATAAGGTAAGGGGAGGTATAAAAAACCTTAAACTAGTATTATGTTTTATTAAATATAGGTATAATTCAAATTAACTACTTTAGTAAGCTCTAAGACAAAGTCATGTATAAAAACTCAAAATTTTGTATGAATGTTGATTTAAACCTTTTTGAGAGTTGATCTAGAAAAAAATATTGTTGGATGAGGTGTAAATAGGTTTTTAAGACCCTATAAAACCCAAAATTTTATTTTAAAGTGGATAAATTTCATTTTAGACCATTATGTACCTTCTTGGCCTTCCAAAGGCTTGCATTACTTAAGACCTAGGGTTTGTAAATTATAACATGCATAACTATTACTTCCACCATAAAAAAATTATGAAAATTAGTAATATATGGTTTTTAAACATGATTAAGAGGATTATAAAGTTTTTAAGTTGGCATAGTATAGTATAATATAAAATCTAGGTTTGAATCATCCAATTAGGCTTAAGAGACATAATCACTAGGTAAGGGTATGGAGTTAAGTGGACTCCATTTTGAGTTGGATCATAAAAATTGCATGAATAAATAATGAGATAAAGGGTATCCAGATATTCCCTCAAAATTTTTATAATATATACAAATTGGTCAAACCTATAAACTTTGTGTAAAAAGAGGGCTACAAAGAAAGGAGGTCTAATCGAAGAAAGGGCAGATTGTTATGAATTTGTTTTTAAAAAATATGCTATTTAATTGGATATGAAAAGGGGTTGAAATATGTAGGTGGATTATTAAATGATATATAAAGATAATTTAATAACTATTGGATCATGTTTTAGGTTTTTAGGCCTATGTTCATATATCAAAGAGGGACAAATTTAGGCCATAATGGTGAATGGAGTCTTAAAAGTGGTGTATTAAAGGTTGATAAAGTGAGTTATAAGTAAAGAGAGAGTGATGATGAATGATAGTTAGTCAAGAGAAGAATTATATGCATGAAAGGAGACTAATGAGTCTAATAAGCCAAGAATTGGTCAAGAGTGTTAGGGAGGAGCAAAATACCTACAAGTTGTAAGTAAAATTAGAGATATTTGAAGGCATAAAGAAGGAAGATTAGAGTTATAATGATGGATGAGGTATTTTTAGGAATAGGCCATACATCATGTTGGGTGAATATTTTGTCAACTAGCTAATTGGTGAACAAAATAGGTCTTACCAACCACAACAAGGGAGATTGGTCAGCCAGATGTGTAGGTTTACCACATCAAAAGGGGACAAATCTCTCCTCTCATCAAGGGGAAGTTCCCTAATAAATAGGAGGAGGCTATATACTATATATATAAGTAGAAAGTAACACTCAAGGGTAGGATAACACCATCCATTTCTCTTTTTTTAGAGATGATGTTCACAAACAAAGGAGAAATCTAGGTGAAAACACTAAAGGCACTTCTCTTCTTTCAGAAGTGATCTTACAGGAAACAATAGGAGTTCTTTCAGGTAGTGACAAGTAACTGGTAACAACGGGCGTAGTAACCAGTAGACTAAGATGTACCACAAAGTCTCCACCTTGAGTGCCCAAGGGTGAAAAATGAAGGACAATGAGGGCACAAATTCATCCCAAGGTCCTTTACATAGAAAAATAAAATAGATAAACACACTAAAGGCAGTTGTAGATAGCACAAAGTCTCTCCATAGTTGGCTTTAGGACACCTTCTTGATTACTTCCACTAGTTTTGCTTGTTAGATTGAATAAACAAGACTACATTTAGGAAATAGACATAAGAATAATCTCCTAGAATGACACAAGCTGTAACAGCACAAAGTCTAAAAGTAACTTGCTTTCTAATTCAAATAAAGAAATATGAAAAAAAATCTAAGCTCAAAGTCTCAGTAATCACCTCTCAATTTGGGTAGAGTTTCATTTTTATAATAGAAAATTCTCTCTATAATGGAAAAGTTTCCCTTGCATAAAGTAAGAGAATACAATATATAGTGGCCAAGAAAGGCTTCGTGCTTTATCCTATGGAGCGGCTCATGTGGTAGTCAATGTCTTGAATGCATTTATAGATTTGTCAAAGGACCATGTTGAAACAGGGTGGCTGCCTTAACTTTGGCATGTTAATTCATCTCAAATGTCTTCTCTTGGGCCTGAGTCATCTAGTCTATCACGTGATGTTTATGCAGTTATCCACCTTGCCTTCAATTTTTTCAAGCTCAAAAATCTACTTTACAAACTATTATAGCTACTAGAATAACTACTGCATACATATTTCCCTCTTTGTCTCTTCCCAATTTTGTCTTTTCCTAGAATCTGAGCTCTCGGGGCTATATTCTCAACTTTGTTGGCTCTTTCAGCTCCTTCTCTCAGTGGTTCTTCTCTTTAGAGTTTTGGACTTTAAATGCATTCAAGTTTGCACTCAAGCCTTCAAAGATCAATGGTTATTTCATTGTCATGAATTTGACGTCTTCGAGCCCATAATCATTTGAAATCCTATGGCTAGTTGCTTGCCCTAAATTTGATGGCCGCGGGGACATCACCGAATGTCTAGATCCCAATGACTCTTTCACGATGCTCAACTTTGACATCTTGGGGCCCATCACCCTCCTTGGCAATTCCTTTGGCTTTCTTGTTCGATCCTTCTTGAAGGGGACTTGCCCTTCAAGGTCTGGAGAAAGGCCCATTTTCTAGTCGATGAGAGCCCCCTGCAAGGTTACGTACCCTTCAGGGTCCTTTGAGTTTCACTGGGTGGCCTTCGGGCTCTAAATCCTTCAAGCTCCAATTTCTTCAGATAAAATGTCTGAAGGAATTCCTTTAGACATTTTGTTTGAAGGAAATCTTCCTTCGCGTTCCTTTCACTTTTCATCAGGCTTTTGGTCGAGCTTATTCCTTTGAACAAAAGTCTAAAGGAATGCCTTAGCATTTTTGCCACAAAAAATCCTTCCAAAGGAATTCCTTTTCTCCTTTTAGCCTTTGAAATGGTCCATTTGATCCTTACCTTCCCTCTAAAAGGGTTGTTTGACCTCCAAGGCTGCCTTTCAAAAAAGTTGCAAGGGTCCTTTTGGCTTCGAAGTGCCCTCCACAAGGGCACTTGAAATTGAACTAACTAATTAAAAAATGCCTAAGTGTTGAGATCTCATTTCTTTCCTGTAGAGTTCATAGAAATGTATATGTAGAGTTCATAGTTTTGTATCTGTAGAGTCCATAGAAACTAGAAACTAACCTACAAAGTCTATAGTTTTGAGTCTGTAGATTTGATTTCATAGATTTGAGTCCATAGATTTGAGTCTGTAGAACCTTATCTTGCAGAGTCTATAGATTTTTGTCTGTAGAGTTCATAGTATCAAGCCTGCAGAGCCCATAGTTTCAAGCCTATAGAATCCATAGTTTCAAGCCTATAGAGTCTATAGATTTAAGCTTATGGAGTTCATAGAAACTAGAAACTAACCTAAAGAGTCCATAATTTTTTATCTATAGAGTCCATTAGCTAAAAAAAGTTTAAAAATTAGAGAATTTGAAGGCTTAGAAAAATTTTTGAGAACGGAAGAGATAATTTTTGGCTTGTAAGACCAAAAATAGTTTATATGTTGTCCCAAAAATGAGTGACAAATTTTGAGAATAATAGCTGGCTCCAGTTGGGGAACTTTCTTCAGTTGAAAACTTAAAACAGCCGAGGGGAGTAGAAACCAGAATCTCTAGTGCCTTTAAGTATGCCATTGGGCTATGAAGTCATGCTACCCAAAAAAAAAGGCACCAAAAAATGAAAACAAACAACACACAAAAGAAATAAAGACTATACAAATATACATATGTACAAGTGAACCTATCTGATACTTCAAGAGTTGAAGTGCTTCAAATGCTACCCATTGTGAGGCAGAAAAAAGAGTGTGCCATCTTGATACTTCAACATGAAACTATTTTCACCATTGAGCTCATGTATAGTAAATTGGCCTCTCTATAGGGAATCAGATTTCCCATGCATTCCCTTTGGTTCTCTTCTCTTGTCCCATAAAAGGACTTGATCTCCAATTTGGAAATTCCAAGTTTTTACTTTTTGGTCAAAGAGCTTCTTCACTAGACTTTGATGTGCAGCAATTCGGTCTACCACCATGGTTCGCTGCTCATATAGCTCAGTCAAGCACATGATCCTTTTGTCAATGGAGCTTTCATATGTCTGATCTTCGACCACCTTTGACAATTTCAATGCTGGCAACTCCAGGGTGATTGGTATCTCCAAATTGAGACCATATAAAAGTTGGAAAGGTGACATGCCAATTGCCCTCTTTAGTGTAATTTTGTCTGCCCATAAGGCATCAACTAATGCTTTATGCCACATTCGTTGGTTTTCATCTACTAGCTTCCTAATGATGGTCACCAAGTTCTTGTTGCTTGATTCAGCTTGACCATTTCCTTATGGGAAATAATCAGAGGAGTGGGAGAGGGTAATCCCATAGTAAAAATAGAATTGAGTGATCTCATGGGAAGAGAAATAGGTAGCATTGTCTGTGACAATATTGGTTGGGACCCCAAACCTAGAAATGATGTTCTCCTTGAGGAAATCACATACTACCTATGAAGTAGCATGCTTGGTTGGAATTGCTTCTACCCATTTGGTAAAGTAATCTATAGTTGTGAGGACATAATCATGTCCAACACTTGAAGATGGTTTTACAACACCAATGAAATTGATTCCCCATTGTTGAAATGGCTCTTCTATGACCACTGGCTTGAGAGGTAGAACAACCAACGTGGGCCTTCCCATGAACTATTGGCATAGTTCACATTTACGTACCCATTTGTATGCATCTTTAAATAGAGTGGACCAATAGTACCTAGTTCACAGAATCTTATGGGTAGTCATAGGCATAGAAAAATGTCTTCCACAGGCCAAATTGTGGAAGGACCTCAAAATTTGGTTATGCTGCTCTTTATCCATGCATCAAAGGAACACTCCATCAAGGCTTTGATTATACAGGCTATTGTTCCATAGGACAAAATTAATAGCTTTCAATCTGACAGTCCTCCTTTCTTTATGAGATAGGTGAGCAAAACACTCACCATATGTAAGGAAATGAGAAATATTTGAATACCACTCATTCATGGTGGAGACAAAGAGAATTATTGGTGTGTCTTCAATTTCTTCTTCTTCATGCTCTGATTCTTTAGGTTTGTTGTTAGCCATCAATCGGCATAAGCCTTTTCGACACACTAGCTTCATTGGTTTGATGACTAGATCAAACTCTTAGATTTTAGCAATCCAATTCCCTCTTTTGGTTCTAAACTCCTACTGAGTTAGTATGGATTTAACAGTGGTATTAGGAACTAGGGCAGTAACACATGAATTGAGGATGTAAAATTGGAAATGTTTTACTGCCTTTATCACTATATAAGCATGCTTCTCCATGTTTGAATACTTCAGCTCATGAGCTTTGAGAGGACAACTCATAAAGAATATGGGGGATTCCATACCTTCTTCATTCTATTAAACTAGAATTGTTGAAAGTGTGTGTTTAGAAGCATAACTATACATGATGAAATCCTTGGTATAGTCTAGACAAACTAGAACTGGGGCATGGGCAATGGCCATCTTGATGTCCCAGAATGCCAATTTGCCTTCTTCAGTCCAGCTAAAGGTAGCTTTGCCTTTCATCATGTTTACAATATGGTGAGTCTTCTCAGTGAACTCAGGGATGAACCTTCATAAAAAATTCACTTTTCTGAAGAAAGAGTGAAATGCAGTCTTACTTGTGGGTAGAGTAAGTTCTTGGATGGATTTGACTCTTTTTGAGTCAATATTTATGCCTTCTCTAGATACAATGTGTTTGAGAAGCTTCCCTTCTATTACTCCAAAAACAAACTTCTTGGGATTCAAAGAAATGCCATTCTGGTGGCAGCATTCCAGCACTTGTTGCAAATGGCGTACATGGTCAGGGCAATGCTTGGAAAACACTGTTAAATCATCTAGGTATACTACAATGAACTTACCCATTTCATCTTTGAAAGCAAGGTCCATTGCTCTCTGAAAAGTGGTGCCAGTATTTATCAAGCTAAATGGCATCCTTCGATATGCAAACATGCCCCAAGGTGTGGTGAATGTAGTCTTGTGCTGGTCTACTTCACCAACTTCAACTTTGATTATAACCTGAGAAGCCATCTAGCATTGATAACATTTCTCAACCAGTCACCATTTGAAGGACTTGATCCATGATGGAAAAAGGATAGTTATCCTTTAAGGATGATTGATTCAAGTTCCTAAAATCCACACAAAGGTGAATTTCACCATTCTTCTTCCTCACAGGTACTATGTTTGCAATCCATGTGGAATGATGGATTGAGAAAATTATCCTAGCATTCAAAATTTTTTGTATTTCAAACAGAATAGTACTTGATATCTTTGGATTGTACTGCCTAGATTTTTGCTTGTAAGGCACTGAATCACTTTTGAGAGGAATGTCATGGTGAATTTTATTAAGCCTGAGTGACTTTAGATCATCATAGGAGTATGCTAAAAAATCCATTTATTGGCTAAGCAAATTAGTGAACTTAAACCTCTCCTCAAGAGTGCAACATTTCCCAATGTTCACCATCTTGGGATCTTCCTTGGTACCCAGATTTACTTGATCAAACTCCTAGGAGGAGTTTGAATCTATTTTCTATTATTTGATGAATTTTCCATGCTTGTCAAATAGATTCTAAAGGGAAACCAAGCCTTTGGGAATTGTATTCCCTTTCAGTTGCAGGAACTCTTCACCTACATCTACACTTAATTCAGGGGCTTGTTCAAGCTTCTGAGGCTCACTACGTTCTCAATGTAGCTATTCAAAGCTATCTTTTTGATCTAAGAAGGCAATGATTTGGTTTTCATTGTTAAACACTTACCAATGACTGGAATTATTAGGTAAACTTGGTTGAAAGACCAGCTCAATAGTGTACTTGTCTCCTTTGAAGTCCAGGTGAGGAACCAATATAGTTGCTAAAACGGCCAGTGCATCAACTCGGTCATTAAATTCCCTTGGTATGGTAGAGATGTTGAAAGCATCAAAGCTTTCAAGTTGATCCCATAATAGGTTGTGTTAATAGTGCAATCTCTCATTTTTGGTTTGATACAAGTTTCTCACTTGACAAACCACCAATTCAATATCTCTTTTAACATGGAGTTTGACACCTTTGTCTCAAGCAGTCTTCAATCCAAACAATAGAGACTCATACTCAGTTGTGTTGTTAGTATTACTGAACTATAATTTATATGATGAAGGAAAAATATTTCCTTGAGGAGATATCAACAAAATCTTGACTCTTGAACTGGTAGAGGAGCAGCTGCCATCGAATTCCAGAATCCATACCTCCTCAGACACTAATTTTTCCTTAGATTCTTCTTCATTTAGAGGTGGAGATTCTTCCACACTTACATTGCACTTTAGTGATTCTTCTACTATTCTAGCTAAATGTACTTCTAGGCTGACAACTTCAAGAGCTTCAACAAGCACTTCATGAACTTCTTCCATGGATAGAAAGTAGTTATCCATGCCTGAAGACTCAAACAAAATTTGAGCTTCAGGTGCTGATGTCTGGGTGACCACATATTTTGCTTCCTTTTCAAGAAGCAATATTTTCATAATGCCTTTGACTAGAATCCTTCCTTAAGATAGGTCCATGCTCAATTCACCTCCAATGTCCTTGCAAAAAAATTTCCCAAGAAGGATACCATATGATGTTGGGATGTCGGCTACCAGGACAGTCATCTTAATTCTCTTGTTTGGGAATGCTGCAAATGCAAATTAGGCATCCTTGATTTGACCTAGTAGTGGTACTTGCTTATTTTACATGGAGAAGCATCTCAAAAATGTCTTGGTCAGTGTGAGACCAAGGTATTTAACCACTTTGGTAGGCATGACATTGTCTAAAGTTTTAGAATCAATGATGAAATTGTTCAGCTGATGTCCATTTATCAGTAATGAGACATAAAATAGTTTAGTCTTCTTGGGAGTAGCAGGAGGAGTAATGACAAGGTTATTCTAGGTGGATGTGTTCTTGGGGGAATCATGAGTTACCTTTGGGATTATTTTTCCTACCGGGACAGCTTGGTTCTTCACACATTGAACCAATTTATTTAATTGCTTAGGATGGGACTGCAAAAATTCAATTTTAGAAATTTGAATTTTGGTTTTCTTTATATGGTCAATGATATCAAATGTTTGAAATGAACCAGTTATAGAGGATGGGATTTCATCCTTTTGAGTTTTGATAGGGGGAGGACTGGACTACAAATTTGAAGTAGAAGGTGTAGGGATGTTTGGTGTACTTACCTTTCTTGCAATATTGAGTCTTTTGGCTGGAGAGGTAGAGTGGTTCCCCACTTAGAAATTTAAATTGATGGTTAAGGTCACTCCTCTAACTTTTCTTTATCAGCTTACTAGGTTGACTAGTTCTTAGACCGATTGAATACAACATATGATCCCTCAACTACATTACCTTCACTTCTGGGTTCATCCTGGTAATTCAAGAAACCAATGTTGGAGTCACTAGCTAATTCTTCTTCTTCCTCAGTGAAGAGATTAGTGTCATCTTCCAAATTCAACTCAGGTTGGAAAGAGAAATCTAATTCAGCTTCAAGATATCCAACTATTGAATTTGTTGGAGGTGCTTCAATTGCAAGGTTATTCCTCTGAGGGGGAGGGAGACGATTTGCTTGCCCTTGATTCCTAACAACATTGCCTTGGTATGATTGATTATGGAATGTCCTCCTTGGTGCATCTCTGTATGAATGATTAGATGACATTCCTTGTGCCATTTGTTTTTTGAGAGCCAGAAACTCATTTGCCAGCTTTTACACCATTAGATCAGTGGTAGTTGTAGGTGAGTATTCAGAAGATGAAGAGGGTTTACTTATGTTTAGATCTCTCCTTATCTTTCCAGCCAAGATAAGGTCATCTTCCACCTCAGTAGCCAAGTCTTGAGTAGCATCAAGGTCTATGTGGCTAGCACATCTCAGCAAAAAACTCACTTCAGGCAACTGTGAGTTGATGAAGAAGCATTTGAGGTTTTCAGGTGTTGGTTGAGTAATGGCAAGAATCCAGTTCTTGAGCTTGTCAAAATTTTATATGAAATACCTCATAGGTTCATGAGGTTCATTTTTCATCTATGTGAGTTGGGCTAGTAAAGCATGTGCATCTTCTATAGGCTTGAACCTGGATTCAAATTTAGATTTGAGTGTGTCTCAGTCAGTTACTGACCTAGCCTATAGATGGTAAAACCAGTCTGCAGTAGCACCTTGTAGTGTTTCCACAAAAATATTGACTGCTATGTCTTCATACTCCACACCTATCATTCCACAAGCTATGCTAAAGGATGCAATGTGTTCATTAGGATGAGCTTTTCCATCACCAAAAAATTTGGGTAATTCTTCCTTGAGCTGCATGGTAGCTCATGAAGAGGTGGAGTAAGATTGAGCAGACCAAAAGAGTTACCCTAGGGGCCTTGAGTTGCCATGATCTGATTATGGAAAAGGGGGATAACAAATCTAGGTGGAGTATGTATAGGCAAAGCTCTACTAATAGTAGAAAAGGAAGCTCTGCCTTGTTTTGGTGACCTGGTACAAGTAGGAGGAACACTCCTAGACTATTGAGCTTGAAGTTGGGGAGGGAATAAGTCAAAATTTCCCTTCTACACCAATTCAAAAATAGGATCAACAACACCTTGGGCTCTCTGACTTCTAGTATAGCGTGGAGTTTCTAGATTGTAGGATAAAAAAGGGAAGGGACTGGTCTTGCTTTAGCGTGAAGCTTGAGGCTTCAAACTATGTGCTCTTCACCAACAGAGTTGCCAAAAAGTTGTTGGGCAAATATTTTGTCAACTAACTAACTGGTGAACAAAATAGGTCTTAACCACATCAAGGGAGATTAGTCAGCTAGATGTGCAGGTTTACCATATTAAAAGGGGACAAATCTCTCCTCTCATCAAGGGGAGGTTCCTTAATAAATAGGAGGAGGCTATATACTATATATATAAGCAGAAAGTAACACTCAGGGATAGGATAACACCATCCATCTCTCTTTTTTTAGAGATGATATTCATAAACAAAGGAGAAATATAGGTGAAAACATTGAAGGCACTTCTCTTCTTTCAGAAGTGATCTTACAAGAAATAGAAGGAGTTATTTTAGGTAGTGACAAGTAACTGGTAACAAAGGGTGTAGTAACTAGCAGACTAAGATGTAGCACAAAGTCTCCACCTTGACTGCCCAAGGGTGAAAAAAAAAGGATAATGAGGGCAAAAATTCATCCCAAGGTCCTTTACATAGAAAAAGAAAATAGAAAAACACACTAAAGGCAGTTGTAGACAACACAAAGTCTCTCCATAGTTGGCTTCAGGACACCTTCCTGATTACTTCCTCTAGTTCTGCTTGTTAGATTGAATAAACAAGAATACATTAGGAAATAGACATAAGACCAATATCCTAGAATGACACAAGCTATAACAACACAAAGTCTGAAAGTAACTTACTTTCTGATTCAAACAAAGAAATATGAAGAACAATCTGAGCTCAAAGTCTCAGTAATCACCTCTCAATTTGGATAGAGTTTCATTTCTATAATAGAAAAGTCTCCCTTGCATAAAGTAAGAGAATACAATATATAGTGGCCAAGAAAGGCTTGGCACTTTATTCCATGGAGTGGCTCATGTGGTAGTTAATGCCTTGAATGTGTTTCTAGATTTGTCAAGGGACCATGTTGAAACAGGGTGGCTTCCCTAACTATGGCGTGTCAATTCATCTCAATTGTCTTCTCTTGGGCCTAAGTCATTTGGGCTATCACTTGATGTCTACAAAGCTATCCACCTTGCCTTCAATGTTTGCAAGCTCAAAAATCTACTTTGCAGACTATTCTAGCTACTAGAATAACTACTACATAGATATTTCCCTTTTTGTCTCTTCCCAATTTTGTCTTTTCCTAGAATCTAAGCTCTTGGGGCTATATTCTCAGCTTTGCTAGCTCTTTCCGCTCCTTCTCTTAGTGGTTCTTCTCTTTGGAGTTTTGGCCTTTGAATGCATTTAGGTCTGCGCTCAAGCCTTCAAAGATCAATAGCTATTTCATTGCCATAAATTTGACGTCTTCAAGCCCGTCATCATTTGAAAGCTAACGACTAGTTGGTTTCCATAAATTTGATGGCTATAGGGATGTCACCAGATGCCTGGATCCTAATGGCTAGTTTGTGATGCTCAACTTTGATGTCTTCAAGCCCGTCACCCTCCTTGGCAATTCCTTCAGTTTTCTTGTTTGATCCTTTTTGAAGGGGACTTGCCCTTTGGGGACTAGAGAAAGGCCCATTTTTTGGTCGGTGAGAGCCCCCCCACAAGGGTACCTACCCTTTAGGGTCCTTTGGGTTTCACCAGGTGGCCTTTGGGCTCCAATTCCTTCAGACAAAATGTCTGAAGGAATTCCTTTGGATAAAATGTCTGAAGGAATTCCTTTAGGCATTTTATCTGAAGGAAATCTTCCTTCATGTTCCTTTCACTTTTTGTCAGGCTTATTCCTTCAAAAAAAAGTCTGAAGGAATGCCTTATTATTTTTGCCATGGAAAATCCTTTTGAAAGAATTCCTTTGCTCGTTTTGGCCTTTGAAATGGTCCATTTGATCCTTGCTTTCCCTCTGAAATGGCTGTTTCACCTCCAAGGCTGCCTTTCAGAAAAGTTGAAAGGGTCCTTTTGGCTTCAAAGTGCCCTTTGCAAGGGCACTTGAAATTGAATCAACTGATTGAAAATGCCTAAGTGTTGAGAGCTTGTTTCTTTCCTGTAGAGTTCATAGAAATGTATTTGCAGAGTCCGTAGTTTTGTATTTGTAGAGTATGTAGAAACCATAAACTAACCTGTAGAGTCTGTAGTTTTGACTTCATATATTTGAGTCCATAGAACCTTATCCTACAAAGTCTATAGATTTATGTCTGCAGAGTCCATAATTTCAAGCCTATAGAGTCTGTAGTTTCAAGCCTCCAGAATCCATAGTTTCAAGCCTACAAAGTCTATAGATTTAAGCCTACAGAGTTCATAAAAACCAGAAACTAACCTACAGAGTCTATAGTTTTGTATCTACAGAGTCCGATAGCTAAAAAAAAAGTTTGAAAAATAGAGAATTTGAAGGCTCAGAACAATTTTTGAGAAGGGAAGAGAGAATTTTTGGCTTGTAAGACCAAAAATAGTTCATATGTTGTCCCAAAAATGAGTGATAGATTTTGGGAACAACACATCACACTTAGATAAATTTGACACAAGATATCCATGAACACATCTAAAATTCCATCAGTTGGCTTTGCTACACAAAGTTAGGAGGCATCACTTGATGTGATCTAACTCACTATGGATAAGTAGATTGAGGTAGCTACCACTTTATATGAGTCTATAGAATAGAAGGACACTGAGGTGAAAAAATATAATCTTTAGTTATGGGCAAAAAATATAGGCTTACATGCATGTCTAACCAAGGCCCACATAATCATAGATGATATGTGTCCATATTTAGTAAGTCAAGTGTTGGGAAACTAGGTGATGTCAAAAGAGAAACAACTCATTGTGTTACTTTATCTACTCACTAAGTAATGGGTATTTACATAGAAATTATATAATCTATGCGTATAGGGTCAACACTTGAAGCCAAAAACAAAGATAATATTTGAGAACCTCAAAGAATACAACCAAGTTTTGGATATTGCTTCTTAACAAGATACACAAATTGATCACACTATGTTTGATTAGAAATAGTAGATACAAGACACTTTGAATAATGTAAAATAAATTTTTAATAAGGCTAAAGCTAAGAAAATAATGTAATACAACACATCCATTCCATATTAGATGGATGTTTCTCTTAAGGAGTCTCTTAGCTCAAGGGAAAATTTCATGGACAAGATGTCTACATGGAAGAATGTAATGTTTAGGAACATGCTTGCTAGAATGTAGACTTAGTGATACATATACAAGCTAGAATAAATATCATAAGACATTTAGTGGATGATTTTATAGTAAATGGATATTAGCTTGATTATAGAGGATGAATACATCTAGATAATCATGTAGAGCCAAGCCCAGTTCATACACTAATTAACATGGTTCAAGATGCCTTAATAGACTAGATGCAGTTCAAAAAATACTTATCACATCTAGATAACTCCATTGTTGAACTAATCAATTAGACTCAATTCATTTTTCCAAAATAGATCTTGTAGTAACTCCAATCTAAGAATTCAACCAAATCAATGTAATTAGTTGGTAAAACACAAAAAAGCAATCCCAAAAATAACATTACAACTACATCTTCCTTATCCATTATTTTCAAAACACCATCTTATAAAGAATCAACATCCTCTAACACAACCCTAATCACACTTCCATCTTTGCAGCCTCCTCAAACTCAATCTATACACTCCATGCATCCACCTTCTCTCTAGGTATTACGAGGATCAATTTTTAAAAATTTAAAGATTTTTTAAATAGTGAAGGCCATAAACATTAAGTGTAGGTATATTATGGTTTAAAACATTCAAAAGTTGGCTTCCTACTTTATTAAATATATTGAAAAAATGCAAGAGTGGTAGATTAGTATGCTACTTAGTTTAAAAATCAAAAGTGAGATTAATTAGTGCACTATAGTTAAAATTTGGTAAACGTCACCTTGAACAATTACTAGAAGAAAAAAATTATACCAACCCTTTAGTGTATCTCAGGGAACTCCACCAGTTTAGTTTTTGACATACTTCCTGCAACTTTGTCTCAGGATGAAACAAATATTTAAGTCTAGGAAAGTGTTAGTAGTAGCTATAAGAGTGAAAATTATAGAGTATATATGAATGATAAGCATGTGGTATGTAGTATTTTTTATGTTTTATATCATTTTTGATGTATTCAAAACATGCTTTATAGCAAAATTATACATAATATAAAGACTTTGACTAAAACCAAAAGATAAGGAATGTGAATCAACAAGCTTTTGTAAGATCTATAAATAGGGAAATGATGTAAATGAAAAAGAGTTCTAACTTGTGAGATAATATAGATTAGTTGATGGTCTTTTAGAAATTTTATTTATATGTTTTTTCTACAATTATTTTATTGTTTTGCTTAAAATCTATGTGATTTTTATACAATAAGATGTTTTTTATGTTATAATAAATTGTGTTCAATATGAATATTCCCTAAGAATACATAAAATGAAGATATACATTTATTATATCCTCGTCTATGTTATACTTTTATAATTCACTATGGACTCAAAATTTATTAGCATATTCTTATGGGAATTTATAGGGACCTCTACTAACATTAACATGTCCATTAATATAATAATAATAAAACTAGTAAATTATTGAAAACCTCCACAACAAAAATACCCTAAACATACATATGCCTAGAATGTTTAGTTCATCACAAATTACCAAAAATGAAGGACATGTCTCTTGAGACCTCCATAACATATTTAAATAAAGGACACCATAAAAAAATCTAAACATACATACATGCTCCATAGATTGTTTTTTATACCAATAATATAATCCATAAACTACACTTATCGATAAATACTAAACAAAAATCAAGATGTCAAAGTTGAGGCCACATGAATTCAATCTCAACCAAGCCCTAAGCATGGTTTAAACCTTATCTAGACTTAGAACATAAAGGTGATGCATTTAAATGTGTGTGGTTCAAAATAAAATACTCATAGTTGAAAAGCATGTTCACATAATTATAATTTAACCTAAATATTTTATCACTACTATTAGTATAACCACCTCCATTGCCAATGTTTCCACCACCATTGCCACTAACTAACATTTGGTTGCTTCCATGTGCCTTGATACCCTTACCAATTCGTTTTATACTAATAAATTGACCATGATAATGTATTATAATACATTCACCTCCATTGATACCACCCTCACAAAACCCCCATCTTATTTTTATTCTCCATCCTTTAAATATACTTCATATTGACCAAATTTGACCCTGTAGGTCAAATTAGGACCCCTATAGGAAAAAATTGATCTTTAGATGTTTATAGGGGGTATGATATTTTGTCATGAGGTACTATGGGTCAAATTGGGACCCCAATAGGAAAAAATTGAACTTTAGATGTTTATAGGGGGTATGATATTTTGTCATGAGGTATCTCATAGGTCATTTTATGTCATTTCATGTTATATTATCCTTGGTCTTGGTCATTTTCAATGTTTATGTCCTTTTGAGTCATTTTAGGGGTCAAAAAGGGGTATTTAATGAGTTATATGGCCTCCTTGAGAAATATGAAGGTTTAAAAAGATTATTTCACATTTCATGTGTCTTATTATGCCTTATTTAACTATTTATAACTAGAAATTGGTAGGTTCCTAAAAAAAGGGCAATTTTCTTAAAAAAATGAGCATTTAATGAGGTGTATAAAATTGTACAAACTGCTACAATTGAGGAAATTTCAAGAGTGTCCCTTGGTCTTCCATACACTTAATATAGTGATCAATTTGATCATATTTTTAAATAAATGAATAAAAATTATTCTCTCTTCTTCCACTAAGCTTGGCAAGTAAGAATAGCCTTTCGGTTTGTACTTGGTATGGTCAACAAAAGAGGTTTCAAGAAAAATGTCCTTTGGGGTGTCTTCTAAACTTAGTCAGATTCCATTTGATGTTTGGTTGAAAATGAATGATGGTATATTCTTTATGAACCATTCCTAATAAGTTAACCTATCTAATTTTCTTACTATTCTATACACCCTATAGGTTTTTCCTTTATTTGTAAAAGTTTGTGCAATCCAGTTAGTGATGCTAGCTCCAAATGACATTTGATCTCTTCTTAAATGATTAGTTTCATGTTTGGAAAATATATCATGGGATTTTTCGTTTAGTTTTTAGGTTGATGTCCCAGGTGGAATGGTAGTCTTTTTCACTACTTTCAAAAGGTTGTATTCTATGCAAAAGCTTCATCTGAAGGGGATATGGTGTTTTCCATGTTTCAATTCCATAGGGACTAACTCTTTTCCATGTTTTTCCCCATAATTCCATGTTTATATCAAAATTTTAGTCCATTATCATACTTAGTCAGCTCTTTACCCACTTCTACTTGCAGTCATGGTGAAGTACATGTATGGGGCCTATACAACATGTTCACAAATGTGTGATAAAAGTTACAAAGCCTTGGTATGTCTTTTATAAACATGGAGTAGTGATTTTATCATTTAAATGGTTGAGAGGATACTATAGTATTCATATTGAACACTTTCACATAGTCTGCCATGGATATATTCATCTACAGGTGCCATGGAGTGGAAATTTCATGTTGAAATGAAGTTTTGACTTATTCTAAATATTCATAAGTTGAAGGGGATCCATTTTGAGACTTGAAGAAGATAAAATGGTTGTTGGAGGGTCATATACCATGAGTGTAGTTCATAACCATGTTCACTACCTATAAGTAACTCACACACACCTTCAGGTCCTCATAGGACTAGTCATGTTGGAAGGGAGTAATGATAAAGAGGTGCATCTAGTTGAAATCCTTGGGAGAGATATAAAATTCATGAAAGGACAAAAATTAGTTCATTTTTCACGCTCATCACTCACTTCCTACAGTTTTTTATTCTTTGCCTGTATGTGAAAATACACACCTACATGTGGCATCATAGAGTTATGAAAGTATTTGTATGGGGAAGTGGGGTATGGTAAATATTTCCATTAAATCCTATAATGTGGTTGATCATGAAAATAATTATGTGGAGTGTCAAATGGGAAATAAGGAGTGTAAACTATCTCTTAAGAGGTAGTGACTACATTCTAGGACATAATTCCCAAAATGTCAAAATAGAGCCCCCTATCATTTGGTTGATATCCTATGAAAGGGTCATCGATAGTTTTAAGGAATATGAAAGGTCAAAACTAGCCTCTACATAGAATAAGACCTTTAAAAAAATTTAGGGGTAGATGATCAATGAATATTGGTTTTGGGAGGCCCAAAGTTGTGCTTTTATGCACTAAACATTGGTAGTGATCATCTTCAAGATTTTGATCCAAAAGAGACCTCTTCACCCAATCTTGAAATACCAAGGAATATTTTGATGTTTTGAAAAAATTATTGGGTGAAATTAATTCCAATGGGCATAAATACCATCAGGAGGAGTTGGTTAGAGATGTTTCAAAGTATAATTATCACCTACAAGTGTCCCATCACACTAAATTTTCACCTACAACAAGGGTCAAACTTTGACACAGTCCATGATTGAGGTTTAAATATGGAATCATCAAGGTTAGAAGATGAGATATGTTTTTTTAATGGTTCATGAAACCTAGAGGTAATATTAAATATATCCCAAGTAGGATCTTCATATATAGGGTCTTCCTCATTCAAACACAGTTGACTATGTTTGACTGAGAAAGGGCAGAGAGCAAAAAGGGTTAAGCTTCTTGATGTGAACATAACCTAAGGTGAGATAAAAGAATTAAAAAACTTTAAAAATTATATAATAAGATTTTAATATGTATAATTAAATGTTCCAAATTATAATTAAAGTTAGGAATATCTATAGGTGGACCCATGTTCTACAAGAAACATAGTCAGTTGTAACTAAGTGGTGACAGTGAACCTAAGTAAGGTGTATGAAAGAGTGTGTGAGAGGTTAAAGAGATAAATGGATAATGGAGAAAATTAATTAGGATCATGAAAACCTATATATTCTTTTTATATTGTATTTATAATATATAAGGGCTCAAATGAAGTTTCACACAATCTATATGGTTGAATGGTCACACAGTCTTCTTTCAAATAGTCTATCTTGGGTCTTTAAGAAAATGGGATGTCAAATAATCAGACTAAGGGATAAAAATTGTTACATAAAATTTTTATGTATTTTATAAGCCCATAAAATATTCACCATTTTCTGATGAAATATGGGAGTACTGTTTATTTTGTCTCAGATAGAGGGCACTCCCTTTATGAGTAAAACCTACAGTCTTGACAAGAAGAGATGATAGGGTGTACTAGGAGCTCGTTGAAAATTAAAATAAGGTGTGTAAGGTTATAATAAATATAAATAAATATTTAAAACCTTAAACAAGAGGTTTTAAAATTTTTGGAATGCAAAGAAGCCCAATTGGATGGCCTAGATTACAAGGGTTACAACAGGTCTGTTAGGTAAAGTTCAAGCCTAGTGCCCAAATGAGAAGTCATATTCAATTATAAAATTATGAGGGAATTATATTGTAATATATAATTATTTTAGATTCATTTTATATGTTAAAAAACTCTTGGTATCTAGAGAAAGCATAAGGAGATCCACATTTGTCTTCGAACTAACTTAGACCTGGAGGAAATGGAGAAGCAGGTTCGGTAGGAGAAGTTTAGATGTTCACATATTCTTGGAGGTTATTCATGGGGATATAAGGAGTTTGGGAAATTTTATGAAGGTATTTAAATATTTATATTGGAATTTTTTAGAAACTTTAACATCATAGCTTCATGAACAAATCTTAAGAGTAGAAATAGGTCTAAGCCCTCTTAAACCTTGGTTATAGACTTGATGAAGGAAATGGAGATATAAAGATAATATAATGTCCTAGTTTGATAATAAAATTAATTTAAAATTTTATAATAATATCTTAGGATCCTCCCCATACTTTTGAGTTGTATGGAATCTATATGGATAGGGTATAAACATGCTTTTCTTGATTGTTTTGTGAATTGTATAGGTTCTAGGTGGTTTTAAGAGATTATATAAACTTTGGGAGTGAGATATATAATTAATATAACTAAAAATTTCAATTTAATTCCTTTAAAAAATTCCTAAGTTTTCCTAAAAATAGCTTCTTCTCAGCCAATCAAAACTAGCATAGTGAACATGATAGTGATAAGGGTGAAAACTTCAAATGGGAGTCTTTTTAAGGTGTTATTGATGCCTCTAAGTCCATGGAGGGTATTTAAAAATTTAATAAAATACATTTTACAAATTTTCATGGAAAAATTATGCCTTTTTGGATGCCAAGTGTGCAAGGTGTGGGAAAGAGGAGTTTTTTTTATTACAGGTAGTGATGGCTCACTTCCAAAAGTTTCTAGATGATTAGACATACAACCAATGTATGGAGAGGAATTTATGAAACCATTAACCCTAATTAAAATAATAAAAAATATCCCTTTTTAGTTTTGGGATGTTCAAACATGGCTATATCATGAAGGCAGCTTTCTAAGCCAACAAAGGGAATTCCACACCACTTTTCATGAGTTTCATGACGTGGAAAGACACTTGTCTCTTATTAAATTGCATGGTCCCTTTCAAATCCTCTTATCATGAAAAATTAACTCATTTTATCATATTTTTAAGTGTCCTTGTGACCTTTAGACTTCTCTCTTCTCCTCTCTCTCTCAAGTTCTATAAGAACTAGCCATTTTGGCCTTTGTAACTTATGATCCACCTGAGTATGGTGAAGCCTTGATCATTTTCATACCATGGATCAATAAATAATACTAATTTTTACCTCTTCCATGACTTTTCATAGTGTTTTTTACTTGGATGATTAATCTTGATTAGTGATGACTCTTGTTTTTTTAGCACATTGTCTCATTCTCTCACGTATTTGTAGTTATAAAGCTTCTTCTTGTAGGTCATATGAAGTGTTCTAGGAAGTTTAAAGGTTGAGTGAGTTATCCTATTTAATAGTGTCATTATATTCCTCTTTTCTATCCCTCCTAGTCTAAACATTCACCATAACCTCATAATGAAACATTGATGTGAGAAGATGTAGTTTGGAAAAGTGTATGTTTGGTTAGTCCCTTGTTCTTATGTGTAACATGCATCTGGTTGGTAGTCATCAAATAATTTGGTGTATCACATCCTTTAGGATAGTTTACTTTCAATTTTCTCTCCCTTTTCCCTCACAAAGTTTAGGTGTAGTAGTGATTTACAAGTGGTACATCAAGGGAGCTAGCCCTATCTAAAGATTCACCTCATTCTTAGGTTACCCATAGCCTAGAGGTGTTTCAATTGTTCCACTTGTATGAGGAGATCTGAGACATCTCCTCAAAGGGTGAAAATCCAAGTAAAAACAATTCCCTCACAAAACCCCCATCTTATTTTTATTCTCTATCCTTTAATTATACTTGATTCCCCATTCAAATTATCTCCACTTCTAAGTTAACCTTCTACCTCTACATGACAAGCTAAACCTACCATTCTTAATAAAATATTGGTTGACTTGACATCTTTCTCTACCATATTATTTTATGAAATTGGGATGAAAAATACTAATGTATATTTTATCACCAATAAGTCTAATGTAAGGAAATTATTGCCATCCAAGAATTTTCCAATGTGGAAAAAGTTTTAAATTTTATCTTCGTAACCATAATGAAAAACATTTCAAGCTCACATAAAGTTTTCAAAGAAACAAGCCTTTATTTTCAATCCTTGTGAGAGAGATACATATTATTTTATCCTAATCAAGCACATGCAAGGCCTTTTTCAAACTTATTTTGAAATTAGGTCTCACAAATTTTTTGGTGACCACATAGTTAGTTTCTTTTTAATACAAAATATTTAACAAATTATTCACAAAAATGGATGCAAGTTAAGAATTGACCTAGATCCTAATTTTAATTAGATTACATTTAATCCCAATAATTTCCTAAATGTCCTTAATGATGATTATTTTAAGATCCTAAAATACCTTCTTCAATATGATTTTTGATATAATACTCATAAAATCCATTTCATGTTTTTCTTCATATAAGAAGAATAAGAGGTCCATGGCCAATATCTCTCCTGCCCACCCCATATCCACATTTATTCTTAGTATATGAAGTGAAATCACTAAATTTAAGAGAAATATATCCCAAAAACATTCCACATAGTTTCACATGAAAATATAGATCAAAGCAATATTCAAATAAATGACTGTAGTGAAAGGAAAATTCTAAAAGGCCCTACTTTAAAGCCATACAAGTGATAAAAAACACCATCCAAGACAACCAACCCGTTCATTTAAATTATTAAAAAGGATTATCATGAAAGATATTCCCTCAAGCCATGGAACTCTAAGTAATTATGACATGAAAAAAAATGAAGGAGAAAAGGAAGTAATGAGGGAAAATGACCCCCATCACAACCCACCCACCCCCCCCGCCCCCCCCTCTCCTCCCACCCCCTCCCAAAAAAAAAAAAAAAAAAACACTTTCTATGCCATGCTAAATACAATCAATTATCACTAACCACATCTTATAGCTAAAAGATGTTTTGATTTTCCATAAATTATGCCTCTAAATTAGGTTCCCATAATTAATGAGAAACTTTCCGCATCCAAATAGAATCTAAAAAACACCATTCCCTTTGTAGTATTTTTTATATACTCCACATCTATTATTTATGAATTATGATGGCATGGATCATTGACATTGAATCCCATTACAAGATAACCTACTCAATTCTACATTGAAAAATCATCTCTAATTTATGAACTAGAGCATGAGCCTTTGATTTTTTCTTGTTTACATCGACTAATTTCTAGGATATCACTCAAATCAGCAATTCCAACTAGTCCTTAATCAAACATCCCATTGTTGAAGCACTTGTATATATTTTAGCTATACCATCCCAATTTAGCTTTAAAAAAACATGAGGGTAGAAGAACCCAAACTAATTTATCCTACCTTCAATAAATAAAAATGCAAAATATTATCCCATTAATGTGGATGTATTAATCATAATTATATATATGAGTTTTATATGTTATATATACATATATTTTTTATATTTCATTTTGTAATTTATTTGATGAAGAAAGTAAATGATGATAGTTCAAAAGGAAATTTTGATCTTTATAAGATGAGGGAAACACATTATTTTCATGAGTATTATGAAATAAATGTCTGCTAGTTATTTCTTATGATTCATAAAACACATATTCATTTTTACTTAAAACTAACTAAAGTCACTAAATTGTCAATTGCTAATTATTTAACACTATGGGTTTGGTTAGAATGATGAATAATTCATATTATTTAAATAAAATGAAAATAAATATTGTTTTTATGAATTTTATAAAATTAAAGGGCACTATTTCTGTCGTATTTTTAACAAAACATGGATTTGTTTATTTTTGAAACTTGTAAAGAGAGTATAGAATGGGAAAATACTTGAGAATTGGTATTAGATAATTCTAAACCATATTATACAATTTATATAATACATGAATATAATATATACAAACATGAATTATTTATAAGTCTACTTATTTTTATATGTTCATTTCATTTGAGCTAACTATATATCTTCCTATGAATAATTAAATCCATGTAGTTATCTTAACTACATTTTAAAATCTGATAACAAAGAGAGTTATAATTTAGAGTTAAATGGGGGTTGTGTTGGTGAAAGGTCTTATAAAAAATCACTAAACAACATGTACATGAGTTCTATCAAAATTATTACCAAGAGGAATAAATATATGTATTCTAATATTCATGTTAATATGCTATGTGCATATTAATGTGTGTATAATTTTTCATATAAGGTTTGTTTAAAATATTAGACACTACTATTTTCACATCTTTTTTTTCCTCATTTTTACACTATGTGAATATACACATATGCACACTATGTATATTCATGTGTATACATAGTGTGTGTATACATGTGTATATATAAAATTATTATATGTGAATTTATATCTAGTAATAATGCTTAATATATGTCTAGGTATTCATTTAATAATATATCTAATTGATAATGCATACAAATAATAGACATCATTCAAAAGGTTCATATAAAAATATATGCATTGATACACAATGTGCCTATGCATGTGTATACTCAATATGTGTATACATGGATATATATGGTGTGCATATATAGACATGTACATAGTGTGAATAAAAGTTTTTTTTATAAAATTAATGGATTCTATTACATCTTTTATTCACTCTTTTTACACATGGTGTGCATAAACACGTGTATACACATTATGCTTATTAATGTGAATACACATTATGTTTATACATGTGAATACACTAAATGCTTATACATGAGATTATATCTATTGTCCATCATTATATGAGAAGATTTTAAATGATATATACTATTATATCTATTATAGAATTAAAAAATGATGTCAAACTATTATCCACTAATTTAATAAGCAAACCCTATATGCACACTATGTATACACATGTATATGCATAATACATATACACATGTATATGCATATTATATACACATGTAGATATTATGAATGATACTTCCTCATAAATTATCTAAAATTATAGGTTTGCAATATTTACAATAAATTTTCTAATATGCTTTCCATATTCATGGAGGATCTCATTACTCTCACAATTTAAGTATATAAAATTTTTATTTCTAGTAAAAATAACACTATGCTATGTTAAGCATGAAATATACTAAGAGGGTGGGGGTGAATCAGTATATTATATATATTTTACTTAATATTATTTCTTTTCTTCAACCACTTAATCACACATTCAAGATATGTAATAAAACTAAAACAATAACATACACCACACGAGAGAGAGAGAGAGAGAGAGAGAGAGAGAGAGAGAGAGAGAGAGAGAGAGAGAGAGAGAGAGAGAGAGAGAGAGAGAGAGAGAGAGAGACCAGATTTTTATGTGGAAAACCAAAGTGGGAAAAACCACAGAGAACAATCTCAAGTATATGAATGAGCACCAACTCAAACTAAAAAGTTTTCAAGCACCAACTTGTAGGATCACCAACCCCTTTGCTAAGCACTAACACAACAACTATTTGTGAGCACCAACCCATAGGAGCGCCAGCCCCTCTTGTGTATAAAACACAACTATATTTGAATGTTGTTTACTCAATAAATGATAGAACTCTACAATATCTCTTTCTTTTCTCTCCTCTTTTATTATATAAAATAATTACAAAACCATGCACTCTCTTGCATATTACAAATGGCTTCTCAAGCCTTTATTTATAGCTTTCCAAATGACCTTTGGCATTCAACCTTTGTGAACCTTAAATACTCATGGAAAATGGTGCCAAACTTGTATGACCCTTTGTATCCTTGCATTTTTTAAGTCACATGGTGACCCTTCATAAGCAAATGCATCCTTTCCTCTTTTGTCTTTATCTTGGTGACCTTTTGAATTCCTTAAGGTGACTCTTTATAGAAAAATGTGCCATACCATATTTTGTCTTCACTTGGTGACTCTTAGAATTCCTCATTATGACTCTTTATGGAAAAATGCATCTCATTCCTATTTTATTTTTATCCCGTGACTCTTTGACTTATCTATGGGCCCTCTTTTGACTTTTATGAAACCAAAAATATATTCATTAATATTAAATAAATATTAATACATATTAGCCAAGATATGAATATTAAAAACACCATTAACTGCTATGGGACCTTTATCACCAATGCTATACCTTTGACATCAATGAAAATATTTCTAATAATCTCCCCCTTTGCCATTGATGTCAACCTCAAACTGAAATTACCACATCCTAAAACCTGAACTGCACATGCCAACCTGCACATACTACCATTTGAAAAACATATATTAACTCTCCCTTATTTTATCAAACTATACCTATTTCTTGTTTGTACCTATTTATGTACTTGTTTTTGCACCTGTACATGTTTTTGTACTTATTTTTAATCTTCTCCCCTTTTGACATCAATGACAAAGGGTCTATCCTGGAGCTAACACTTAGCTCCCCCTCAACTGATACTGATCCTCAATGATAGCAAGTAAAATAAATTAGTCCCAACTTCTCCCATAGATAATCAAATATGTCTTTTGGTAGTGCCTTTATGAAAATATCTACAATCTATTCTATAGTACTGATATATTCCATCTTAACCTGTTGATCTGTAACTTACTCTCTCAAGAAGTGATATCTGATGGGAATATGTTTTGTTCTTGAATGCATCACTAGATTCTTTGAAATATTAATAGCACTTGTGTTGTCAAAAAAAATAGAAATAGGTTCATTATATTTTACCTTGATATCTTCCAAAGTTTGCTTCATCTAAAGCACTTGAGTATAACACAATATTGATGCAATATATTTTACTTCAACTATAGAAAGTGATACCAAGTTTTTCTTATTTTTTAACCATGATACTAAGCTATCACCAAGGAATAAATCTCCTCCACTTTTACTCTTTTTATCATCCAAGAAACCTACCCAATCTGAATCTATATAAACAACCAAAGTGAAATCTCTACTTGTGGGATAACACAATCCATAATCTAATGTCCCCTTGATCTATCTAAATATTCTTTTCACCAACTAAACATGACTATCTTTTGGAGCTGACTAATATCTTCAAACCATACTTACTGCATGCATGATGTCTATCCTTGATGCTATTAAATATAAAATACTACTAATCATAGATCTATACAAAGATTTATCTACAACAGATGAATCTTCATCCTTGTTCACCTTATTTCCTATACTCACTAGTGTGCCAATTGGTGCACAATCCTCAAACTAAATTTATTCAACATTTCCTTGGCATATTTACTTTTAGATATGAAAATTATTTTATTTGATTGAAAAAATTTGCAACCCTAATAAAAATGACAATTCTCCAAGCATAGACATCTCAAATTCTTTTTACATATTGTTAAAAAATTCTTTTATCATCTTTTTAATATTACCTCCAAATATTATGTCATTAACATATACCACAAAAATTAATTGATTCTCACCTTCTATTTTGGTGTAGAGATTACTATCAACAAATTTTCTCTTAAAACCCTAATCCTATAGGTATTTATCAAGTCTTGCATACCAAAATTTGGGAACTTGTTTCAATCTATACAGTGTTTTCTTCAATATGCATACATGACTACTATCATTTGAGAGAAGAAATCCATATGTATACTCAATGTAGACCTTCTCTTCTAGATTTCCATTTAGGAAAGCAGACTTGACATCAATCTAAAATACTTTGAAAATTTTAAACACTGCCTATGCAAGAAACATTCTAATATCCTCTAGCCTTGCCACTGGTGCAAAATTTTATTTAAAATATATTCCTTCAATCTGAGCATATCATTTACATACTAATCTTGCTTTATTCCTAATCACTTCTCCATTTTCATTCAACTTATTTTGTTCCTATCACATTGTGATCTTTTGGTCTAGACACTAATTCCCAATTATCATTCTTTTTTATCTGATTTATTCTTCATCCATTGCCTTAACCCAATGCTTATCATGTCTAGCTTTTGAAAAAGTTCTAGGCTGAATTCTGGATAATAAAGAGAAATAAACTTGCTCAAATTCACTTACCATCATTCTTCTGGTGTGAATTCCTTCATTTATGTCCCTAATGATGTCAATTTCATTATGATTTCTCTATAAATATTTGGATGGGGTTTTGGTGTCCTTTTTTTCCTTCTCATTTTCATCTAATTCTACAAAATCTTCCTCTTAAATCATTTCAAGAATGTCTACTGGATCACTGATTCTTTGTGCTCCATCTTGTTCTATCCTGACACTTGCACTTTCAACAATTTTCTTGGTTCTTTTTTTATAACATTTTTAGTCTTTAATTTTTCAATAATAACCAACAAATATACCTTCATCTTCTCTAGATTAAAACTTACTTATTTTTTTATCAGTTCTCTTTATGAAGCATCTACTGCCAAAAACTTTGAAATAATCAACTATAACTAGTTTGTCTTTTTATAGCTCATAAAGAGTCTTGTCATTGTTGACTCTTAATAATGCTATATTCTCAAATATGAACTATTAAACCAATTTCATCTCTCCAGTATTTATCTAGTATCTTGGTTTCATTTAGCATTCTCTTCACCATCTCCTGAACTATTCCATTTCTCTGTTCAACTACTCCATTTTGCTATGGAGTTCTAGCTGCTAAATAATGTCTCTTTATTCCATGGTCTTCACGATACTCAATAAATTGATTTGACATAAATTCTCCTCCTTGATCTAATCTTAGGCACTTAATCTTCAAATTGGTTTCATTCTCAATTAATGCTTTGAAATGTCTGAAAGCTTCTAACTTTTTTAAAAAAAAACATTACCCAAGTCATATGTGAAAAATCATCAATAAGAAATATTAAATATTTCTCACCTTGAGTATTTTGAGTTATCATAGGTCTACATAAATCAGTGTGAACAAGATCTAACATCTAAGTGGTCAAGTATTATTATTTTTTGAACTACCTTCTGGCTTACTTCCCATGCTATTAGGGTTCATAAAGAATGTTGAATGTCTTTGTAATCTTTAGAATATTTTTGATTTCTTACTTCTTATTGATGTTGACAATATTGCCAAAATTTATGTGTCCCATTATCCTATACCATAGCCAACTTTCTTTAATCTAACTCAAACATATTTGACCTTTGATGTTTGATAACATATACAAATTACTCCCTATTCTCTAAGTATCTACAACCAACACATCTGAATCTTTTCTCCCAATTTCACAACTTGTTGCATAAAACTTTAGTGTGTGCCCCTGATCATACATTTGACTTACACTCAAAATATTATGATTAAGACCTTCTACATACAAAACATTTTCAATTTTAGTTCTACCATTATCCAAACTTAGTATAACTTTTTTTGGCAATTTTAGTTGTAGTATTATCTCTGAATTTTAATGTGCCACCACTGATCTTCTTCAAGGTTATGAACTTTCTCTTGTATCCTATCATGTACCTCAAACTTGCACTATCAATGAATCATAGCTTTTCTTCATTTGTTGCATGCAAAGCTATCTGTACCAACATAAATGTTTTAGGTTGTTTCTTCTTCCATGAACCTATCTAAACTTTCTTCTTGATGAATGAAGCCTTGAAACTCTAGTCCTTCTTGATTAACTCAAACATGCTTCTACAGTACTGATCTATGTGTTTAAAGTTTTTTCACTTGTAACATATTATGGTCTCTTCATTAAACCCTATTAGAGGATTACAAGAGTTATGGCTTCTACTTGACTCTGCATGAGTTTCCTTCTCCTTATTTCTAAAATTATTAGCCCTTTTTCAACATTATATTTTATTATGACCATATACATTATAATAAAAACAATAACCATAAAAATAGGACATGTTTGTGTATTTTTGACTTGATTACCTTTTATAGAACTTTTCCTTCTCACCTTCTTTGTTTGAGATGTCCTCTGTATTCTTAACTTCTTCCCTTATTATTTCCTCTTTTGTAAGAGATTCAACATAGTTCTTTCTTTTTTCTGTGTTAACCTTATTTGTGAAAGTAGGGTCCTCCCCTTTCTCTTTTCCAAATCTAATACCTATCTTATCTGACTTTGATCTTTAAATTTCTAATATCTTATTCAACATATTAGTGCTATTCTCAAATTTTGAATAATTGACTACTCTATCATTGATTGCTTTATTTGTTTTCTCAAGATCTTCTTTTAAAGAAGAAATTTCAATAACATATCTTTCACATTCTTCACTTAGTTTTTGCAACTATGCCATTAGATTTTATTCATTTTTCTTGGCTTTTTCAAAGTGTGTTTGTAGATATTCAATTGTTTCATTTGACTCCTTTTCATTTTTCTTGATCTGGAGCTTTAATCTTTGATTCTTCTTCTCAAGAGATTTTAACTCTTCTAAGGCAAAAATGAGTTCTCCTTTCAGATTCACTTCGATTTCATCTTATTTTTCTTCTTGATCATTTGTACTTTAGCTTTTGAAAGCATCTTCATGTGTGGTTTTAAATAGAATCTCTTTTTCTTCTGAATCACTGACTCCACTATCTTCAGCTGAGCTAGGATCTTTAGAATATAAAATCTTCTTCTCGAATCCCTTCTTGAATTTTTCTTTGAAATTATTCTTGTATGTAGACTTTCCTTCTTTATTATCACCATTACCCTTATCTAGGCACTTAACTGCAAAATGTCCAATATTTCTATAATTAAAATATTTAAAAGATAATTTTCCTTGTTATTTACCTATGCCCTTTTTTAGCTTGTAAATGAATAGACCTCCATTATCATCTTCATCATTGCTAGAACTATCACTTGATTCTTGAATCTTAGCCTTCTATTTCTTTGATGTCTTGAAAGTAGCTTCTCTCTTTTAGGATTTCTCTTGTTCAGTTTGCATCTCATATGCCATAAGAATACCATGTAGCTCATCCATCTTTAGCTTATTAAATTCATCATCTCTTCAATTACTGAAAATTTTGCATCATATCTCAATAGTAGAGATCTCAAAAAAATTTGTACTATGATTGATTCTTCTAACTTTTTTCCAAGACCTTGAATCTAATTAACTATTTGATCAACCCGTAAAAGGTAACTTGCTATATTTTCTTCCTTTTCCATCTTCAAACTCTCAAACTATCTTTTGAAAGTCTGAAGCTTAACTTGCTGAACCTTTCCATCACCTTTATAAATATTTTCAAGCTTTACCCAAAGTTTCATGAGCAGATTTACATTGCATAACTTTAAATTTTTTTGATTCATATAAACCACATAAAATAGAATTTAAAGCTTTAGCATTATTTTCACTTTCCTTTTTTTCCACTAGAGTAGTTACAAGTGTCTGTGGCTCTTCATATTCCTCTACCACTACTTGCCAAATGTCAAATCAAAGGGCCATCAAATAAGTCCTCATCCTTATGCTCCAAATAGCATAATTTATTCCATCAAACAAAGGTGCCTTATTTTTTTTAAAAAAAATTATGTGATCCATCCATCATGCTTTCCTTGATCTACCTTTAAGCTATAATTTTTTTTCAAAAGGAACTTGCTCTGATATCAATTGTTAAGCACAAAATATACTGAGATGGAGGGGGGTGAATCAATATATTATATATATTTTATTTAATATGTTTTATTTTCTTTAACCACTCAATCATACATTCAAGATATATAATAAAATTGAAACAATAACATAAACCACACGAGAGAGAGAGAGAGAGAGAGAGAGAGAGAGAGAGAGAGAGAGAGAGAGAGAAGATTTTTACGTGGAAACCTAAAGTGGGAAAAACCATGGAGAATAATCTTAAGTATATGAATGAACACCAACTCAAATTACAAAGTTTAAAAGCACCAACTTGTAAGATCACTAACCCCTTTATCGAGCACCAACATAACAACTATTTATGAGCACCAAGCCATAAGAGCACCAACTCCTCTTGTGTATAAAACATAACTATCTCTCAATGTTACTCAACAATGATAGAACTCTACAATATATCCTACTTTTCTTTATTCTTTTCTTATATAAAATAATTAGAAAACCATGCACTCTCTTACATATTACAAATGGATTCTCAAGCCTTTATTCATAGCTTTCCAAATGACCTTTGGCATTCACCCTTTGTGACCCTTCAATTCTCATGGAAAATGATGCCAAACTTGCATGACCCTTCGTATCTTTGCATTTGAAAAGTCACATGGTGACCTTTTAGAAGCAAATGCATCCTTTCCTATTTTGTCTTTATCTTGGTGACCATTCAAATTTATTAAGGTGACTCTTCATGAAAAATGCACCATACCCTCTTTTGTCTTCACTTAGTGACTCTTAGCATTCCTCAAGATGACTCTTCATAGAAAAATGTTTCCCATTCCTCTTTTATCTTTACCCCATGACTCTTTGACTTCTCCATAGGCCCTTTTTTGACTTTTATGCAACCAAAAATATATTCATTAATATTAAATAAATATTAACACACATTAACCAAGATATAAATATTAAAAATACCTTTAAATTGTATGGGGCTTTTATCACCAATGCCAGATCTTTGACATCAATGATAATATTTCTAACAATCTCCCCCTTTGTCATTGATGAAAACCTCAAATTGAAACTACCACATCTTGAAACTTTCACTGCACATACCAAACTACACATAATACCATATGAAAAACATATGGTAACTCCCCCTTACTGTAGTAACATATACCTATTCCATGTACCTATTTCTACACTTATTTCTGCACCTATACTTGGTACCTATTTCTATTCTTCTCCCTCTTGACATCAATGGTAAAGGGCCTATCTTGGAGCTAACACTTAGCTTCCCCTTAACTAATGTTAATCCTCAATGGTAGGAAGTAAAAGAAATTACTCCCAGTTTCTTCCCTAGATACTCTAATGTGTCTTTTAGTAGTGGCTTTGTGAAAATATCTACAATCGATTTTGTAATACTGATATATTCCATCTTAACTTATTGATCTACAACCTGTTCTCTCAAGAAGTGATATCTGATGAGAATATATTTTGTTCTTAAATGTATCACTAAATTCTTTAAAATATTAATAGCACTTATGTTGTCACAAAAAATAAAAATAGGTTCATCATATTTTACCTTGATATCTTTCAAAGTTTACTTCATCTAAAGCACTTGAGTATAACATAATAATGCTACAATATATTTTGCTTCAGCTATAAAAAGTGATACCAAGTTTTGATTCTTGCTTAGCCATGATATTATGATATCACTGAGGAATAAATATCCTCCACTTGTACTCTTTATATCATCTAAGAAACCTACCCAATCTAAATCTATATAATTAATGAAAGTGAAATCTCTACCTATGGGATACCACAATCCATAATCTAATGTCCCCTTGATATATCTGAATATTCTCTTCACCAACTAAATATGACTATCTTTTAGAGATGAATGATATCTTGTAACTATACCTACTACATGCATGATGTCTAGCCTCGATACTATCAAATATAACTAATCATAGATCTATATAAATATTGATATGTAATAGGTAAATCTTCATTCTTACCTTATTTCTTGTACTCATTGGTGTTCCAACTAGTGCACAATCCTCAAAACCAAATTTTTTCAATATTTCCTTGGCATATTTAATTTAAGATATGAAAATTCCTTTATCTAACTAAAAAATTTGCAACTCTAATAAAAATGACAATTCTCCAAGCATAGACATCTCAAATTCTTTTTACATATTGTCAAAAAATTCTTTTGTTATGTTTTCAATGTTACCTCCAAATATTATGTCATCAACATATACCACAACAATTAAATGATTCCCACTTTCTATTTTGATATAGAGATTATTGTTAGCAAATTATCTCTTAAAACCCCGATCTTATAAGTATTTATTAAGTCTTGCATACTAAGCTCTGAGAGCTTATTTCAATCCATATAGTGCTTTATTCAATATACATATATGGATACCATCATTTTAGAGAAGAAATATCTTTGGCTACTCAATGTAGACCTCCTCTTCTAGATTCTCATTTAGAAAAGTAGATTTAACATCCATTTGAAACACTTTGAAAATTTTAAACACTGTATATGCAAGAAACATTCTAATAACCTTTAGCCTTACCACTGGTGCAAAATTTTATTCAAAATTTATTCCCTCAATCTGAGCATATATTTTAGATACTAATCTTGCTTTATTCCTGATCACTTCTCTATTTTCATTCAACTTATTTCTATAAACTCATTTTGTCCCTATCACATTGTGATCTTTTGGTCTAGACACTAACTCTAAAGTATCATTTTTTTTTTTTTTTTGATTTAATTATTCATCCATTTCCTTAAGTAAATTTTTATCATGTCTAGATTCTAAAAAAGTTATAGGCTGAATTTTGGATAACAAAGAGAAATTAACTTACTCATATTCACTTACGATTATTCTTCTAATGCAAATTCCTTGATTTATGTCCTTGATGATGTTACTTTAATTATGATTTATTTGGACATATTTGGATGTGGTTTCGGTGTCCTTTTTCTCCTTCTCATCTTCATCTGATTCTTCAAAATCTTCCTGTTCAATGATTTCAAGAATGTCTATTGGATCACTAATTCATTGTATTCTATCTTCTTCTATCTTGACACTTACACTTTCAACTATTTTCTTGGTTCTTTTGTTATAACATTTATAAGATTTACTTCTAAAAGAATCACCAAGAAATATATCTTCATCTTCTCTAGATTCAAACTTATTTAGTTTTTCATCAGTTCTTTTTATGAAGCATCTACTACTGAAAACTTTGAAATAATCAACTGTAGATGGTTTATTTTTCCATAATTGATAAGGAGTCTTGTTCCTATTGACTCTCAATAATGCTTTATTATAGATATGCACTATTGTACGAAATACCTCTCTCCAATATTTATCTAGTATCTTGGATTCATTTAGCATTGTCCTCACCATCTCTTGAACTATTATGTTTCTCCATTCAACTACTCCGTTTTACTATGGAGTTCTAGCTGCTGAATAATGTCTCTTTATTCTATGGTCTTCACAATACTCAATAAATTGATCTAACATGAATTCTCTTCCTTTATTTGATCCTAGGCACTTAATCTTCAAACTGATTTCAAACTAATACTTTGAATGCTTTGAAATGTCTAAAAGCTTCTAACTTTTTCTTTAAAAACATTACCCAAGTCATATGTGAAAAATCATTAATAAGCAGCATGAAATATTTCTCACCTTGAGTAATTTGAGTTCTCATAGGTCTACACAAATTAGTGTGAACAAGATTTAACATCTGAGTGGTCAAGAATTCTTTTATTTGAACTATATTTTGGCTTGCTTCCCATGTTGACAAAGTTCACAAAGCGTGTTAGATGTCTTTGTAATCTTTGGAAGATTTTTGACTACTTGTTTCTTGTTAATATTGACAATATTTTCAAAATTTATGTGTCTTATTCTCTTATGCCATAGCCAACTTTCTTCAATCTGACTCAAACAACATCTTTGACCTTTGATGTTTGATAACATATACAAATTATTTCTTGTTCTCTAAGCATCTACAACTAACACATCTAAATATTTTCTCTTAATTTCAAAACCTTCTACATAAAAATTTAGTGTGTGACCCTGATCATACATTTAACTTACACTTAAAAGATTATGCTTAAGACCTTCTACATATAAAACATTTTCAATTTTAGTTCTACCATTATCTAAACTTAGTGTACCTTTTATGGCAATTTTGGTAATAATATTATCTCTAAATTTCACTATGGCACCATTGATCTTCTTCAAGGTTATGACCTTTCTCTTGTCTCTTATCATGTGCCTCAAACATCCACTATTAATGAACCATGAATTTTATTCATTTCTTGTATGCAAATCTGTCTATACCAATATAGATTTTTTAGGTTGTTTCTTCTGTGATAAACTTATAAACTTTCTTCTTGATGAATGGAGCCTTAAAACTCTAGTCCTTCTTGATTGACTCAAACATGCTTCTATAGTACCAGGCTATGTGGCTGAAGTTATTGCACTTGTAACATATTATGGCTTCTTCATTAAACTCTGATAGAGGAGAAAAAGAGTTGTGGCTTTTTATTGACTCTACATGAGTTTCTTTCTTATTTCTAAAATTATTAGCCCTTTTTCAACATTCTATTTTATTATGACCATATACATTATAATAAAAACAATAACCATAAGAATAAGATATGTTTATGTATTTATAACTTGATTACCTATTATAGCATTGTTCCTTCTCACCTTCTTTGTTTGAGATGTCCTCTGTATTCTTATATTATTCCCTTTTTATTTCCTCTTTTGTAATAAGAGATTCAACATAGTTCTTTCCTTTTTTTGTGTTAACCTTATTTGTGAAAGTAGTGTCCTCCCCTTTCTCTTTTTCAAATATAATACCTATCTTTTCTGAATTTGATCTTTGACTTTCTAATATCTTATTCAACATATTAGTGCTCTTCTCAAATTTTGAATCATTGGCTACTCTATCATTGATTGATTTATTTGTTTTCTCAATATCTGCTTTTAAAGAAACAATTTTAATAACATATATTTCACATTATTCACTTATTTTTTGTAACTATGACATTATCTCTTTTTAATTATTTTTGAATTCTTCAAAGTGTGTTTATAGATCTTCAATTGTTTCCTTTGACTCTTTTTCATTTTTTGCAATCTAGAGCTTTAATATTTGATTATTAATCTCAAGAGCTTTTAACTCTTGTAAGGCACAAATGAGTTCTTCTAGATTCACTTTGGCTTCATCCTATTCTTCTTCTTGATCATTTATACTTTTGCTTGTGGAAGCATCTTTATGTATAGCCATGAATATAATCTCTTCTTCTAAATCACTGACTCCACTATCTTCAACTGAGCTAGGATATTTAGAATATAAACTCTTCTTCTCGAATCCCTTCTTGAATTTTCCCTTAAAATTCTTCTTTTATGTAGACTTTCCTTCTTCATTATCACTATTACCCTTATCTGGGCACTTAGCTATAAAATGTCCAATCTTTCCATAATTAAAACATTTAAAATGTAATTTCCTTGATATTTACTTGTGCCCTTATTCGGCTTACAAATGAATAGAGCTCCATTATCATCTTCATCATCACTAGAACTGTTACTTGATTCTTAAATCTTAGCCTTCTCTTTCTTTGATGTCTTGAAAGTAGATTCTCTCCTTGAGAGTTTCTCTTATTCAGTCTGTATCTCATATGCCATAAGAATACCATGTAGCTCATCCATCTTTAGCTTTCCTAAATTCTTCATCTCTTCAATTGTTAAAATTTTTACATCATATTTCAATGGTAGAGATCTCAAAAAAATTTATACCATGATTGATTATTCTAACTTTTCTCCAAGACTTTGAATCTGATTAACTATTTGATCAACCCAAAAAAGGTAACTTTCTATATTGTCTTCCTCTTCCATCTTCAAACTCTTAAACTATCTTCTAAAAGTCTGAAGCTTAGCTTGCTGAACCTTTCCATCACCTTTTTAAATATTCTCAAGCTTTACCCAAGTTTTATGAGCAAATTTACATTGCATAACTTTAACAAATTTTGATTCACATAAGCCATATAAAATAGCATTTAAAGCTTTATCATTATTTTCACTTGCCTTCTTTTCCACCAGAGTAGTTACAAGTGTTTGTGGCTCTTCATATTCCTCCACCATTGCTTGCCAAATGTTGAATCCAAAGGCCATCAAATAAATCCTCATCCTTATGCTCCAAAAATCATAATTTATCCCATCAATCAAAGGTGGCTTATTTATATAAAAATATTTATGTGATCTAGCCATCATGCTTTCCCTAATCTACCTTCAAGCTGTAATTTTTTTTAAAAGGATCCTGCTCTGATACCAATTGTTAAGCATGAAATATACTGAGAGTGGGGGAATCAGTATAGTATATTTCTTTTACTTAATCTGATTTTTTTAATTTAACCACTTAATCACACATTCAAGATATGTAATAAAATTAAAACAATAACATACACCACACAAGAGAGAGAGACATCAATTTTTTACGTGGAAACTCAAAGTGGGAAAAACCATGGAGAAAAATCTCAAGTATATGAATGAGTACCAACTCAAATTAAAAAGTTCTCAAGCACCAACTTACAGAAGCACCAACTCCTTTGTCGAGCACCAACACAACAACTATTTGTGAGCACCAACCCATAAGAGCACCAACCCCTTGCAAAGGTTTGTGAGCACCAACCCATAAGAGAACCAATCCCTCTTGTGTATAAAACACAACTATCTCTCAATGTTTTTAACTCAACAAATGATAGAAATCTACAATATTTCTTGTTTTTCGCTCCTCTTTTCTTATATAAAATAATTAAAAAACCATGCACTCTCTTACATATTACAAATGGCTTATCAAGCCTTTATTTATAGCTTTCCAAATGACCTTTGGCATTCACCCTTTTTGACCCTTAAATCCTCATGGAAAATTGTGCTAAACTTGCACGACCCTTTATATATTTGCATTTGAAAAGCCACATGGTGACCCTTCATAAGAAAATGCATCATTTTCTCTTTCATCTTTATCTTAGTGACCTTTTTAATTCCTTAAGGTGATTCTTCATGGAAAAATGTGACATACCCTCTTTTTTCTTCACTTGGTGACTCTTGAAATTCCTCAAGATGACTCATCATGGAAAAATGCATCCCATTCCTCTTTTGTCTTTACCCCATGACTCTTTAACTTCTCCATGGGCCCTCTTTTGACTTTTATGTAACCAAAAATATATTCATTAATATTAAATAAATATTAACACACATTATTTAAGATATGCATATTAAAAACATCATTAAATGCTATGAGGCCTTTATCACCAATGCTAAACCTTTGACATTAATGACAATATTTCTAACACCATGATAATCATGTAACAACACCAATTACATTATAATTTAAACCTTTTTCTATGTTATAGTTTGATTCTATAAATTTAAATATCTCTTCATATTTATAGTTCCAATTAGTTTTAAACCATGAATATAGAGAGAACATTAAATAGGCTAGGATTAACTACAACATATAAACATTTTTGAAATTATGAAGCATTTGGTAATGTTAAATGAGTGACATAAAAGATTCATATATTTTTATTATTATCTATTTTTAATGATATTTATTGTGAATGATATCATAGACACTAAAATTAATATTTAATTCTAAAATAATGCACTTGTGACCACCCCTTTTACACACTTAGCCTATGCTCAAATCCATAGTTTTAAACCACTAATCCTCCACTTCTATATGTATGACCCTCTATCTTAAGGCAAATATGATTCTGAATATTCATGTTCATCATTCCAAGTATCCTAGACTCATTAATTGAGTTATGCATACTTCCATATTGCTTATCTTTAATCCTACTTTGAAATCACTCCATGATAATCTTGTAGGTCAGTCATGTCTAAAACTACTAGTTTTAGCCTCTTTCTAATTAACATATAGTTTTACATATTAAATCCATCCCAACATGTCATTTTACATGTTTCAAAATACCATTTTGATTAAATCCTAAGAGTTATACTATATAAGCTCATTTTATACCCATTTTCTCACTAAAGAGATTACCAATAGGCTCGTGTCATTACAATCACTAAAATATATAACTACATAATTAGAGTAGTATACCCTTGTTTAATCACATAATCAAATTAGTATTACACCAGCATATATCTTTTCACCAATATTGTATACACATCACCATATCTTGGGATAATTGCATTGAGTTTGATTCCTATTTAGAGTATTGGTATGTAGGCAACACTCAACACATAAGGTGTTGAGATCAAGCACAACCATAAAAAAATTTCCTATTACCCCATTTTATAGTATTTATTACCACTTGTCATTAAAATAGGGTTTTTAGTGAATAATAAGGCACACAATATCTCCCATAGTGAATTGAAGGCATTTGAATAGACACATAGGACCTACATATGAAGGCATATCTATCATAATTTATAGATGTCAAAAAACCTAAAATTTGAAGTCACACACTAGAAATAATGATGTAGGTTAGTGAAGTCCAGATAGTGTGGCCTTATCTTAGGATAATTTGTATCCATGTTCTTGATTCACACCAAACTCACATAGTCACACAATCAATATACAGTCATTGTTGTAGTCCTGCAGACTCAAGTCCAATTAAGTCATTTATAAAAATAATAAGTTACAAATATTTTTATGTGTGATCATTATATATTTTATACATTATTATTTAATCAACAATTTGTCTTAATTATATTAAACCCTTAATCCATATTTTGATAAAACATTTCAATGAACCCATTTATTGATGAATATTGAAAACCCCTAATTATTCATGTTGCTAGGGATTTTTTCCTTATTTTTATTATTTCTAATTGTTGTATTAGAGTTTTAAGATTTAGTAAATTCTTTACTAACAACAATATTTCTATTTTATATTTTAAATTTTATGCAATCTAATAATTTTTTTACCTCTCTTAGAAGAAGTTCTAGACTAAGTTATAGTCGAGGTAAACACACTCATATTTATTTTGATAAGGCACATAAGATGGATAAAAATGAGGGTATAATCAATATCCTCATATAATAAATAATAAGTTAAATATATATAAGTGCATGACTATACATCATAAATTAAACAATATAATTAGGACAACAATGACTCTTAAGATGAACACCACTATGTAGTTCCACCTAAAAATGATGAGCAACCAAATCTTAATAAAGTGCAAGCTATTAATATTTTTTGACAAATAATTTTTGAACAATATCAAGTTTATCATAATATTTTTCAAACACTTTTGAAAATTAAAAGTGCAACCATAACTAATATGTCTGATATTTCCATTGTTATGGGTTCCTTTCCTTTCTCTGCATCACTAAATATAACTTTTATACCAACATATACTATGGGGGAAACTAAAGGTTTTCAATATATCACTATGCCTATCCCTACTCAATCAATTTTTACACTAAATTTAGTTATCACATAGTTTATTTCTAATGACCAATCCCTTATGCATACTATTTTAACTTTGTATACTAAGGCGTTTTACTTAGAACAAGGTGCTTTGAAACCTAGTCAAACACTTCAATCACAAAAATTTATGTGTACTCCAATTCTCAATATATTTCACTTTATCCTTTACTAGTTGGTTTTTTATCACCTAAGCTTACATTTAATAATGGAAAAGGTAACCCTGAGTAACAATTGAGATATTTTCATACAACATGTTTGGAATATACATCCAATAATAGGTTGTTGACCAAATTTTTCATCATAAGTTTATAAGAGTCTTCTCTAATATGGTTTTACATTTTATGACATCAATAAATTTTTGGATTTAATGTTAGGTTGTGGGGCTAAAAGCTTCACTGTTATGCAAATGTGGAGGTTGCTAAGTGTTACAGTAACCGACATCGGTCAGGCCAACTGACATCGGTCATATTCAGTGTACAGAGCAACCAACATCGGTTAGGGGTCAGCCGGCATCGGTCAGACAGGAACCAACATCGAAAACCTGTGTGTTTCTAAAATTAGATTTGTCTAATTTTAGATGAATAGTCAGTTTGCATGTAAAGACTAATTTTAGTCTTGAGTCTACGTTTCTAATTATTGTAATTGGGAAGTCTAATTATTGTTTGGTTTGGGATCTATTAAGAGACCCATGGGGTTGTATTGTAATCAAGGATCAGGGACAAGGAAGAGATCCTTCAGAGTGTAAGATCAGTGGATCTGTAGGTAGTAAGATCAGGGAGATCTACATGGTAAGTAAGATCAGTTAGATCTGTAGGTGTGCAAGATCAAGGAGATCTACTTGGAGTACTTAGTGGTACTTGGTGGACTGGCAGTAGGCAAAAACAACCATTGGGTTGATTGTCACTAACTGTTGGAGGGAATAACTCAGTTATTGAGTTGTGATTGTAATTGATTGTGAGAGAGAGAACTCTTGAAGGAGAATTACTGTACACCCAAGAGGTGTGGGAAGAGTGTGATTTCTTCATTGTATTTCCTTTTGGAAGAGTGTTAATACAGATTGTATTGTTTCTCATATTCTGTGTTGTCTCTAAATTCTAGTTACATATTACTTCTGGTGTAAGTCCGTGTTTAGTTGCTTATACAAAGGTAATTAAGTGTAATCTTAAGGAGTAGGGTCCTGATAATTGGTATCAGAGCCGTGTGTTCTAGATCCTGACAAGTGGTATCAGAACTATGTGTAGATCTTGACAAGTGGTATCAGAGCCTGGTTCGGAGAAGGTTAGTGTTTGTTGATTACAGGTCACTCACAGGGGATTCTAATTGAGTGGGAGTAAAGCAATGGTAGAATAAAGTACATTAAAAATAGAGAAATTTAATGGCAAGAATTATCAATTATGGAGGATGTAGATAGAAGATTATCTGTATCAGAAAGATATGTACTTATCGTTGGGTGGGGTTGCATGCAAGCCCACAAATATGAAATATGAAGAATGGAATGTTCTTGATCGAAAGGCTTTGGGATCTATAAGGTTGAGCCTAGCATCGTCTATGATTTCTAACTTATCACAGGCAAAGACAATAGTAGAGTTAATGGAATCTTTGGCAAATTTATATGAAAAACCCTCAGCTTCGAATAAGGTATTTCTTATGAAGCAATTATTTAATTTGTAAATGCAGGAAGGTGGATCGGTATATAGTCATCTTAGTGATTTCCATGGATTAGTAAATCAGTTAATTTCAGTCAATATAGATTTTGATGATGAAATTAAGGCTCTCTTAATCTTATGCTCTTTACCTAAAAGTTGAAACAGTTTGGTAATGGCAGTTAATAATAGTGCATCTGCTTCAAATATCTTGAAAGTTGATGATGTTGTTAGTGTAATCTTGAATGAATAAATTCATAGGAAAAGCATAGGGGAATCATCAGGTAATGATTTAAGTGTTAAAAGCAGGGGAAAGCAAAGAGAGAAGAGTAAGCAAGGGAAATCAAGTTTAAAGATAGACAGGAGATCCAAATCCAAAAATGAAGGTATAACCTGCTGGAATTGTGGAAAAAAAGGGCATGTAAAGAAAGATTATTGGTTGGTAGAAGATCATTATGAAGGAAATAAATAATCAAATGATGCAGGTATTGTTGCATGGGATGCTCTTATATGTTCCTTGGATAAAGTATAATCTTGGGTTTTAGATTCTGGTGCCTCTTTCCATGCAACCCCAAATAGAGAATTTTTTCATGATTATGTCCATGGAGACTTTGGAAAATTTTATTTAGGGGATGGTGAGCCTTGTCAAATGGTTGGCAAAGGGAAAGTGCAGCTGAAATTGTAGAATGGCAATACATGGGTGTTGAAGGATGTCATGCATGTCCCAGTCCTGAAGCAGAATTTGATTTTTGTAAGAAAGTTGGGTGATGAGGGTTGCACAGTAACTCTCACAGTGGAATCTTGGAAAGTTTCCAAGGGTGCACTTATTTTAGCTAGAGGTAAGAAAGTAGGTATACTTTATCTATCTACTTGTATTACTGATTCTCCTTCTATTTTATCTACTTCAGATGTAGATGTAAAGATGTGGCTCTGTAGGCTTGGTCACATGAGTGAGAAGGGAATGCATGTTCTTAAGTCAAATGTTAAGAATTGGAAAGCCTTGGTTTTCAAGGAGAAGATGATGGACAGAGATTATCTCAAGAGGCTGAATAATTCTGAGCAGGGCAGTGTTGATTTAGACAAAGTTATGATCCAAAATGAGCTCATGGGTAAAAATCATCACTCACAGGAAAAAATAGTTACCGATGTCGGTCTAATGGAGACCAAAGTCGGTGATGTAGGGTAGGTGCAAACTGACGTCGATCAGGTAAGAACTGACATTGGTCAGGTTGGTCACATGGAACTGACATCGGTCGGGTGTAGACTGAGAGATGACCAAGATCGGTCATTGTTAGAACAAAATTTGGGCGGACAACAAGCTGTCAAGGAGTCTCAAACGCCCATGAGGAGGATTGAAAGAGTAATTAAACCTCCAATTCATTATTCCCCTTCTTTATACTACTTTTTGCTCACTGATGGTGGAAAACCAAGAAGTTTTGAAGAGGCAATGCAGGTAGAATCCAGGAAATAGTGGAAGCATGGCATGAATGAAGAAATTGATTCCTTTGAAAAGAACCAAACGTGGGATTTGGTAGAGTTTCCAGTTGGAAAGAAAGAACTGAAAGATGAATGGATTCATAGGTTAAAGAAAGGAGAGAATGGATAGGTGAGATAGAAGGCCAAGTTATATGGTCTTGAGCAAGCTCCAGGATAGTGGTATTTGAGGTTTGATAGGTTTATGACAAAGCATGGCTTTAGTCAATGCCAATGTGACCATTGTGTTTATTTTACTAGGTTGGATAATATTAACTACATTATCCTAATACTGTATGTGGATGATATGTTTGTTGTAGGGTCACACATGCAGCGAGTTACTAAGCTAAAGGTAAAATTAGTTTAGACATTTGCCATGAAGGATTTAGGAGCAGCAAAGAAATTATTTGGCATGATTATTTCTAGAGACAGGGAAAATCACAGGTTGATTTTATCTCAGGAGGATTATGTGAATAAGGTAGTGGAGAGGTTCAATTTGCAGGATGCAAAATTGGTAAGCACACTTATGGTTGGACAGTTCAAGCTGAGCTTAAAACAGTGTCCTAAATCACATGATGAGGTTGAGTACATGGTATGTACTAGACCTGATATTGCCTAAGTAGTGGGAGTTGTCAACAAGTTTATGGCCAATCCAGGAAAAGAGCATTGGAAAGAAGTTCAGTGGATTCTCAGATATTTGAGAGGGACTAGCAGTAGGTATTTATGCTATGCAGGGTTAAGCATTTCTCTACATGGGCATGTAGATTCAGATATGGCAAGTGACTTGGATGACAGGAGAAGCACCACAAGATATGTGTTCATTATTGGTGGAATGGTGGTTAGCTGGATATCAAAATTGTAGAAGGTTGTTGCAGTCATGGTGGCTAGCAAGGATAAGAACCCTGCAGATATGTTAACAAAGCTAGGAACAAAGGAGAAGTTGAATCTTCATTCAACTTTTGTTGGTCTTCAAGACTGAACTTGAAAATGGGATACAAGCTAGAAACAAAATTAGAGGATGTACAAGTATAGGTACAGGTGTAGCTATTTATCTCCAAGTGGGAGATTGTTAGGTTGTGGAGCTAAAAGCTTCACTGTTATGCAAATGTGGAGGTTGTTGAGTGTTACACTAATTGACATCAGTCAGGTCAACCGATGTTGGTCATATTAAGTGTACAGAGCAACTGGCATCGGTTAGGGGTCAGCTGGCATTGGTCAGATAGGAATTGACGTCGAAAACCTGTGTGTTTTCATAATTAGATTTGTCTAATTTTAGATGGACAGTCAGTTTGCATGTAAAGACTAATTTTAGTCTTGAGTCTGTGTTTCTAATTATTGTAATTGGGAAGTCTAATTATTGTTTGGTTTGGGATCTATTTAAGAGACCCATGGGGCTGTATTGTAATCAAGGATCAGGAACAAGGAAGAGATCCTTTCGAGTGTAAGATCAGTTGATCTGTAGGTATCAAGATCAGGGAGATCTACATGGTAAGTAAGATCAGTTAGATCTACAAGTGTGCATGATCAAGGAGATATACTTGGAGTACTCGGTGGTACTTGGTGGACTGGCAGTAGGCAACAACAACCATTGGGTTGATTGTCACTAATTGGTGGAGGGAACAACTCGGTTATTGAGTTGTGATTGTAATTGATTGTGAGAGAGAGAACTCTTGAGGGAGAATTACTGTACACCCAAGAGGTGTGGGAAGAGTGTGATTTCTTCATTGTATTTTCTTTTGGAAGAGTGTTAATATAGATTGTATTGTTTCTCATATTATGTGTTGTCTCTGAATTCTAGTTACATATTACTTCTGGTTTAATTCTATGTTTAGTTGCTTATACAAAGGTAATCAAGTGTAATCTTAAGGAGTAGGATCCTGACATTTAATATTTTGGAATATTTGTTCCTTACACATTTTTCATAATACAAGCGAAAAAAATCATATGCTCAAATTGATAAGTTTAAACAAGAATTCAACTAGTCTATTACAAATCATGTATTATAGTATAAGACCATGTTATCCAAGATTATGAATTTTGTGGAATATAAGGAATTATAAGAAATATTTAAATATAGTTTAATCTCACATCTACATGAATATATTATTTTTAATATGTTTATACATTTGAATATTTATGTCACATAGTTAAAGAAAGAGAGGTAAAGTTGTTGGAAATGAATAAGTTAAAATGTGTGACCAACCCAGTTTGTACTTCTAATATAAAGAATCAGAGTAAGCCACCATACAAGGTGAATCCAAGTGAAGATAAGAGTGATCCAAACACCATAGTTAATGTAGTTTCATAACCTACTTGGCCTATTATCTTATAATATCCTCCAAGGATATAGTTTACCAACTTGATATAAAATCCCTATAAGATGTTAAATTTTTCATTAGAATGTTAAATTATATCTCTCCCTCCCATTAAAGAGATTGATGTGAGTAAGCCTATTCTAAAAATATTTTAAAAATATTATTTTTATGATTTTCATAGTTCACCAATGTATACCACCAAAAAATGCATTGGTTTGAGACATAAGATATACAAATGTATAGATGAGAACATCATCCATGTGGGTACATCTATTGAAAGTACAAAGGCACAACCAAGTGAGAGTAGAATAATGAAAATATTTAATGATTATTTATCTAAGCATATAGGTTATGAAACAATATATAAATTAGAAGTGAATTACAAATATAAGTCACATCCTCCACCAACTTCATATCATCTTCAAACAAAGGCACAACATTAGTTGAATGGAATTATTAGTACACATCATGTTTTAGGGCTATCTAGATCACCTATTACATTCACATACAATTAGATAGTATATGATGATTTTGATTTGCATTATTTATTTTTTTGAGATTACATTTATCGTAGACCTATATAGAGTGTTATGGTTGATAATGGTTCAAGTGTCAATATTTTCACTATCACTCTTATTACACATTTTGGATACACAAATAAAGATATAATTTCTACAACAAGAATAATTAATGGATTTAATGGAAATGTTCAAAGTTATATTTGTGAGATCACATTACCACTATAATTTGGTTTAGAACATGTGGCCACCAATTTTATATTAGTACCTAGTACATGAGTCTTTGATATGTTATTTGGGCATCCTTCGATTCAAAGGCTTCATGTAGTGACTTATACAATACATATATGTTTGAAATACATTTTTTACTAATGAGGTTATCAAAATTCATGGTATTATATATGAATACCCCATACAAACTATTTTTTTTATTCTTACATATCAGTTATCCATTGAACAACCAACAAATGTTCAATCTATTAAGATAATTTAAAAAAAGGTGGTTAACTTTATAAAAAGACCTATCCTTTGAAACCCACTTAATAAATAATTTGACATATATTATATAGAGTGAATTTATACTCAAGTATGTCCTAGATTGGTATTACAAGACATTGAGTATGATTCACAAAGAATACCAACATGGAGTTCTTATAGTACATGATGGGTTCTAAAGAGTCTTAAATTTCATACTATTAAACAACATACATAGGACAATACAAATTGTCATCATGATAATGGTACTTATGTTATATATACAAATCAATTTTAAGGTTATGATTTGACATCAAAAACTTCATAGTGGCATGATACTTTCCATTCATGAGAGGTCATCCTTCCTAAATTAGATACATGACCCATTTATTGTGAAGCTCTTGTGGGGGTCATTAGTTAGTATGTTACTTTTTCAATTATATGTATTTAAAAATATTAAAAATAGAATATTTTAAAAAATCTAAAAATCATGATTTATGCATAACATTTATAGTTTTTTTTACATCAGTTGATTTGTGCTTAAATATATGTAATACTTCTCTATATATAGTTTTATACCAAATATTCTTAAAAATTGTACTTGAGTGAGTTGTAGAACATATTGGTTGTAATTTTTATATTTATTTGAACGTGGTGATACTATCATAGGTCTAATAATTTTACATAGATACAAATACATTACACCTTTGTCCTATTCTAGCAGACTTGTCTTAGTGAACACAAGTTGTAATTTCTCAAATTTAAAATAGTCATAGGAATAATATTACTTTTTTGCATCACACCAAGTTCATCAAGGGAATACATTACTCATGTTTTATCACTCTATAACTATCCTTATTACCACTACTATAGTATATTACATTTTACAAATCTTTCATTATTTTTTCAATTACTTTAACATTGATATCTAATTGGATATGTGAGTTATTTTATATGATGATATTATAAATTGATTATGTAGATTAGTTTCACTTATTTAGGCATGTTTATCATATTTGGTTTTCTATATTTTAGACATTTTAACATATACTTAATTTTGGATCTAATACTTATTATATGTTTTATGCATGTGAGTGACATTTGAACATTCCCCTTCTATGTGGTCCCTTGGCTATGTTGCATGATTTATGTTCTCTTGTGTGTGATTTTTGTGTGTGCATCATTACCATAACTTTATTAGTTTATCAATGCCATGATGTATATCATGTATCTTAAAAAAAAAATTATTCCATAATGGATATCATGCATCTTCCTCCAGTGTTTTTATATTAGTTTAGAGTATTGAGTATATGATCCCTATTCATTTCATGAGTAATTACTAACATCTATCTAGACATGACACTATGTATGTTTGTCTTTACTTGTATCATACATTACTATTTTTTTCAAATTATCACTATGAATCATTGATTTCAAATGTTATCATTATTACTCTAGATTTCAATCTTTTGATATCACTCCAATTAATTTAATCAATCAAAATCACTTAAGGTAAATCTTGTGCCCACTGAAGTGGGTCCACAATTATTTTATTAATCATGAAAAATAAGTACATGGAAAAGGGTGAAAATATACTATTAACCCTTTGAAATAAAATAAAATGTACATATATCTTTTATCTATGACTAATAAAATACAACTAACCTAATAACCAATTGTTATGAGAATGGAACCCAAAAGTTAGTTTCATAATTAACACAAATGTAAAACCAAACTAAGTAAATGATTTATTTTAAAGGGGGTGTATTTAGAAAATATGCATGACCATTTACATTTATTATTTTCCTAACAACATCAACTAAGGTTAAGACTTTGGAACAAGTCCTAAAAAAAAACCCCATGATCCAAAGTCAGTTTTTTGGACACATGTCAAACATTTTTCTAAATTTTTCAATTTTTATTCTATCAAGGGGTTTTGTGAAGATATCAGTTGTTTGATTAGTAGTTGGGAAATATATTTGACATCCATATGTTTTTTTTTGGCATGAAATACTATATTTTTAGACATATTGATTGCATTTTGATTAATAATGTATAACTATGTAGGAGTAATCTAAAGATCTTCAAGAATATGTCATAAATAAACAATTTCTCTAGCAGCATCCCTGGTGTTATATATTTTGATTTTTTGATGAATTTTACACTATATCCTTCTTATTAAAACACCACACAATGTAAGTTGAAACCATATGCATAGTTTACCTTATTGTGGACACTTTGTCATCCACACATCTACCAAAATTTGTATCAAAATGCCCAACAAGTTTGAAGTTCTTATTATAGTGGTACTCAAGGCCATATGTTTTCATTCCCTAAATGTAATAAATTACTATTTTTTTGCATTATAATGAATTTATCTAGTCTCATGCATAAACCTAGACAAAATTCCAACTAAAAATGATTTATCAGGCATGGTAGTCATCAAGTATATCAAACCTCCCACTAACTATATGTACTTGGTACCATCAAAAAGGGAACTACCATCATACTTAGACAATTTAAATTTACTTTCCACTATAATTAGGTTAGGTTTTTAATCATTAATGCCAAACCTATTTAATAAATCAAAAATATACTTAGTTTTTAAAATGAAAATACTTTGATCTTTTTTAGTAACTTCTATGCCAAGGTAATAGTGAAGAAGTCCAAGATTTGTCATATAAAACCCATCTTTTAATTCCTTATTCATATACTTGTTATGGTTTTCATCATTGCTTGTGATAAATAAGTCATCTACATACATAACAAGAATTACCAATTTCTTATCCTAAACTTGAATATAGAAAGTATCATCTAATTCACTACATGTAAAACCATTTTTTTTCAAGTAAGTCCATTTTCTCATACCAAACCCTGGGTGCCTATTTCAACCCATGGAGACCTTTGATTAGTTTACACACTTTGTGTTATGTACCCACTTTCTCAAAACCTTAAGGTTGTTTCATATACACTTCTTCCTATAAATCACCATTCAAAAAGGCACTTTTTACATCCATATAATATACTTTCCAACCATTTTGTGCTAATAATTCAAGTACCATATGAATAGTGTGACATTTGATAATTGGCACAAATTTTTCCTCATAATTAATAATTTCTTGTTGTGCATAGCCTTTTGCAATAAGCTTGGCCTTATGTTTATCAAAGGAGACATCTAATTTATACTTGACCCTATAAACCTATTTGCATCATATGGGTTGAACATGTGGAGGAGGATCAACCAAAACCCAAGTATTATTTTTAAGAATTGAATCATACTCACTTTTCATTCCATTTTACCAAACATGTTCAATAGAAGCCTCCTCAAAAGTGGATGGCTTAATGGAATAAGTTGTAAAAACCATTGCATAATTCACCCATTTATGAGAACTCATGGGAATTATTAGACCAAATTCATTTGCTTTCAATTCAAAAAAATTACTTTGAGCCCATTTTGGATACTTGTCTAAGTTGTTAAGATAAAAAACACTAGAATTCTCTTCATGTGCACTAGTTGAAGGAAGACTTAGAGAATTTTCAACATCTTCTAAGTCATTATCCTATTAAATACTAGAGGAAGTAGAATAAATAGAAGGGATAATAGTCTTATACCATAAATTATGAAAGTTAGCCTCATTATTCAATCCCTTAGTACATTTTTCAATCTTCCTTTATAACCTATCAAATTATGAAACAATATCTAAAGTGTTCATATTACAAAATTCATCAAATATAACATCCCTAATCAATATGAATTTACATGTATCTTATGCAAGCAAATGAGACCCCTTTTTATTTTATGAATACATAAGAAAAATACATTTGTTTATTCATGGTTCCAACTTAGTTCTGTGTTCAATGGGAGCTAAAGTAAAATAAAGACATCCAAAAAATTTCAAGTGTTTAACTTTTGGTTTAAACCCATATCAAGCCTCATATGGATTTTGACCTAAAAGTGCAGTTATAAGGGACTTGTTTCTCAAATACACTACAAAATAAATGTATTTGGCTCAAAACTTATCATCAAGCTATTTATAGTGTAACATAGTTTGAGGTTTTCCCTCTAAAGTCACGTTCATTCATTCAGAGACTCCATTTTATTGTGGAGTATAAACATTACTATATTGTCGATGAATCCCATATTCCTGACAATAATCTAATAATTCATTCAAAGTATACTCACTAAAATTATCTAAAGGAAGAGTAGATAAGTGTGAACCTATTTATTTTTCAACTAAGTGTAACTAATCAACAAACTTAGTGAAAACCTCTAATTTATTTTTATAAAAAACACCCAAGTCATCCTAGAAAAAATCATCAATAAACAACACAAAATATCAATACCCTCCAATGGATGACTTATTCATGTCACAAACATCACTATGAATTAACTTCAAACATCTATTAGCTCTTCATGAAGAAATCTTAGTTAACTTTTCCCTACTCTAATTGCCTAAAACACATGATTCACAAAGAATATTATTTTTGTAAAAAGTGGGGAAACCACTCACGATGGCATATATATGAAAGTCTATTAAAGATTGAACATTCAAATGTCCATGTAGAGTCAAAACAACCATTGTGTAGACATAGTACATGTACCTATATCAATAAATACCACAAGTTCTAATATGGGAGGAAGCACTTTATAATATAAATGAACCCAATTCCCATCCTCATAACCTATATAGATGGTTTTGTATCCATATATTTACTGAGTTAATATAAATGAGCATATTTTCAACCACAATTTGATAACATTTATTATGAATAGTTATCAAGGAAAGATGTTTTCAAAATGTGGGAACATACCAAACATTCTCCAAGTATTTTATGGAACCATTAGGAAGCAAAAATATTATAGACCCAAGTCCCTATGGAGTATGCATAGATTTATTTTCCAAGGATACCAAAGTGAGAAATTCTTCTTTGAAATTATAAAAGAAGTATCTCCTAAATGTCATGTGTTTGGTTACTCTTATATCTAAAACCCCCACATCTGTGAACTCATATATAGCCTCATATTCCATATAAGAAAATTTCCCTAAAGTAGTGAATGTATATTTATGAGCAACATTACCTTACTTATCATAATCATGGTCAACATATTGAGTAGAGTTATACTTAGTCACTTTTATTGGCCTCTATATTTTGTCAAAATGAATCCTACTCTAAGAGGCAATGTGATCAAATTTCTCACATCTATGACACTAAATTTATGATCTACCTCAACCTCTACCTCTCTAAGAGTTGTGACCATGTCCTCTATCACTCATCTCATTTGAGTGACAATGGCTAGACTTATGATTTGAATACTTTTTTGATTATATCCTCTACATTAATTTTGAAATTTGCATCCTATATAACCTCTACCCCCTGTATAACTTTTCTCTCTATAGTTTTATTGACTAGAAGAAGAATAACTAATCTTGGACTCTATAACATGGGATTTCTCAAATTTATTATATTTATTAGGGAGATAAAGGTCATACTAAATAAACAAATCAACCAATTTATCAAAATTTATGCCTGTGATCTTGTCAGAGACATAAAATTTCCAAAAAGTTTATATAGGACACATTTAGTCCTTTAAATGTAGTAGTAACAATGAGATCATCATCTAGTTTGCCAAACCCAACCTTAGTATACTTAGTAACACTATTATTCAACTTAGACATGTACTCTCATATATACCTATCTTATTCTAGTGCTAAAGTAAATAACTAAATGTGTATATCTATATTCTTATGATTGAAATTTTTATCATACAAGTAAGATAAAGTCTTCCACGTAATGTAATTATGAGGATATCTTTCAATATGAATGTAAGTATCTCTATTACAACAACACTTGATTAAATCTAGGGCCTTAGAATCATGCATATTGAAAATGTCAAGTTTAGACTATTATATAGGCAATACAAGATTTTTATTCTTCACAACATCCCATAAATCATTTAAAATTAATAAAGCTTCCATCAACCATTTTCAATCAATTTAATTAAAAATCATTAAACAATCACTATCTAAAAGCAAATTTTGAATTTTTGACATCTTGAAATGAAAGTAAGTGATAAAATGAAATAACAACAAACTCAAAATAACACTTTTCATAAAATAGTGCTTCTATAGGGATTTTCACTTAACCTCCACATATATCAAAAGATAGATCACCAAAAAACAAAGAAATACATGCTTATGTCACCAATTACACCCTTATTTCATGAAAGCAACACATAGTTACACCATTATTTTACTAAATTAACCTTTAATTTCACTCTCTTACATATTTTATTCCTTTTAAAATATGAAAAACATGAAAAATATTCCAAAAAATGGAATAATCCTCCAAAAATAAAATGACCAAGTAGTAAATTTCACTAAAATAGAGATCCTGGACCTCCAACTTCCAAGGGTTGTTACAAAATAAAGTTTTCTAATTGCTATATGAATATTTATGAAACAAATGAGTAAAATTATATATTTAAAGCTTATTTTGTTTATATGGATTAAAAAAATGTTTCTTTTCCAAGTAAAAAAAAAATCCCTGAAAATTTGAAAAAAAAAGTGAAAAGCTTTTGATTTTTGTGGACCCCCCCCCCAAAAAAAAAACCCTAAAATTTATATCAAACTATATCAAAATTTTACCAAATAAAAAAATGTTTTTAAAAATTACTTCAATTCAATTCCTACAACTTGGATGCCATGGATACCATAGTAAAATGTCTATAGCTTTAATAGACCATACAGATACACACAAGGTTGTAAAAGGCCATATAAGGGAAATTTTGAGTAGTTTTAAGCATATCTAAGCATCTATAAAGATATTTTATGAATATTTGGGATGTAATAAATGTTTTGGACACCATGGAGGTTGTACTAGTGCTTAGGGAAGCTTTACAAACTCAAAAAATGAATTTATATGCTTTTTGGAATGGTTTGAAGGAGATTTTTTTACAGAAAGAAAGCTCCAAAACATATCAAAACTCAGTAAATCCTCCCATTTTTATTTCAATTTTTTTTCATAAATATTTAGGTTGTAAAATTCAATAAATGGGTCTTACAAATCAAAAAAAATATTTGGAATCTTTCATAATTGATTTAAACCAATTTTTTTTTAGGTTAAAAGCTTTAAATAAGTAGAATCATTCACTCAATTTCATGGATTGATTTAAGATTTGTTCAACACTCATATAGAGATCATACCACTCTTTAATAGGGGTTTTCAAATCCAAAAATCTTGTATAAATGGCTAAATTGGGATGTTTGGGTAGAAATTCAAGTTTTGAATGCAAACAATCACCTTCTCAAGGATTTAAGAAGCTTCAAAGGAGCAAAATCTAGCTTCTAAAGGCATATAGCCATACAAAATAATTTTCTCAATATATTATTAATTTATTAGTATATTTATTCCTCTAATCATAGGATTGAAAAAAATTTCATTTGAAAAATTTAAATTTTGATTTTTTTTTCAAATGTTCAACACCAAAAATTAACCAAAGGGCATACCTTGCATTTGCAAAATCAATTTAATGTGATCCTTCCTTGTCCAATCACATGAATTTATATTTCACCTCTACTTCCCAATCATGTGAATTTATATTTCACCTCTACTTCTTGAGATCAACACATTCTCTTTTACCATGCTCTTATACTACTAATAGCACTCTAATTAATTTAACCAAGAAAAATTACTTAAGGTAAATCTTGTGCCCACTAAGGTGGGTCCAAAAGTATTTTATTAATCATGAAAAAACTAGTACATATTATAAATTTTATATAAACATATGATCATGGTATATCTAGAGTAAATTGATAAAGTAAAACACATAGGCCAATTATACACAACACAAAAATTACTGTGGGAAAACCTCTATGAGGTAAAAAACCACCAAAATTGTTTTTCATATATCAAGAAATAATGTACCCCAATACAACTTCTCTTCTCACCTCTCCTCTCCAAAATAACCTTCACATAAATTATTGAGCAAATTATCATGAATAATCCCATGAATTCAAATGACTATAACCAATAAGGGTAAACCCTCTTTATAATAAAGTTTAAAGAGAGGTGACTATTGTGAATAATGGTTCCAACCATCCCAAAGAGTCATTTTAATAAACTATCAATAAATATTAAATAATTATAATAGTGCTATTTATTTTCATAAGGTTTTCAACTCTTGTTAATAAATAATATATTATTCTTTAATAAATCACATAATATAGACTAAGGGTTAAATAATCATTGCTTAGTCATTACATGCTCTAACACTCCCCCTTAATGATAAGTGGAGATAAAATCCATAGTCACCATAAAAAAATTATACTATGTGCAAAATTCAAGGATTTTAAAACCTTTATCATGCCAAAAGTCACCTTTTGAAACAAAGGGAATTATAATATGTAAACTACTCAAACTTAAGTTTAGGCTAGCATGATTGTGAGATTACATCTCATTGTTTCTCATAAAAAATAATTAAGCATATTTGGATCCTTTTATAACATAAATACCTCTACTAAAAATTATGCTTTTTAATGTATTGGGGTACAAAATTAAAAATTCCACATGATGTTTACTTAAATCACCTAACTTTCATTTAAAGTTTTTACAATGAGAAGTATAGAGAATAAGAATTAACATATGGCCATTATGAAGTGGCATTATCATGTACACCCCCCCCGCCCCCCCCCCCCCCAATGGCAACTTTGAGAGGCCCAACATTTCATGAAATTGATAAAACTTGATGGCACCAAGTGGTTTTATGAATATATCTACCACTTGTTCATTTTTAGGACATAACTAAAAGTTAATATCACCATTGATAACTTTCTCTCAGATTAAATTCACATGAACTTTAATATGTTTAGTTCTTTGGTGTTATACTATATTTTTTGCCAGAGCTATACAACTTTGGTTATCACAATGAAAGATGGTACTCCAAGAAACATTCAAATAAAATTCTTCTAATAGATTTTGTAACCACGTGTCTTTTCTAAAAACTTCCATAACAATTTTATACTTTTCTTATATCAAAGAGAGATATAGTAGGTTGCTTCTTGTTACTCCAAGTAATAGCACCTACACCAAACTTAAATTTATATCTAGAATTAGATTTACAATCTAAAGTATCACCAACATGTTCAACATCACAATAACCATATAATTTATCATTATCAATGGAAGAATAAAATAAACTAAAATTAATTATTATTTTGATATAACTAAAAATACATTTAGCTAATTTTCAATTATCCTAATAAAGATCTTGCATAAATCTAGAAGCAACACTAATAACATATGAAATATTTAGCCTAATAATGATTAGGTAAATTAAACTTCCAATAAGCTATCTATATAAAATAAATTTATCCTATTCACATATAGATTTAGGATCAAGTTTAATACCAAATTCAATAGGAGTAGTGATAGATTTATAATCAATCATGTTAAACTTAACAAGAAGATTATGTGCATACTAAGATTGTGATACAACAATTAAATTTTTATCTTGAAATATAGCCATTCCTAAAAAATATTATAGAATGCCTAAATCACTCATTTCAAATAATTGACTTAGTTTATCCTTATATTTATGAATTAAACTAGTCAGATCACCAGTCTTCAACAAATCATCGACATATAATATAATTAAAATAAAATGACCATGTTCAATTTTAATAAAGAGATCATTATTGGCATAACAATTAAAAAAATATAATTATTTAAAAAAAGAAGTAATCTTAAATTACTAAGCTCAAAGAGCTTGTTTTATACCATACAAAGATTTATTTAACTTGCATACATAATATTTTCTATTAGGTTCAGTGAAACCTTTAAGTTGAGTCATGTAGATTTCTTCTTCTAAATCACCATTTAGAAATGCATTCTTGACATCCATTTGGTAGATAATCCAACCATTTTGGGTTGAAAGAGTAATAAGAACTCTAATATTACTTATTTTTACTATAGGAGCAAAGGTTTTAATATAATCAATCATAAGTTTCTGAGTAAACCCATGAATAATTAATCTACATTTAAACTTGTCAATTTTACCAATTGAATTATATTTAATCTTATAAAACAACCTAAAATTGATAGTATGTATTTTAGGTAGAGGAGGGACAAAATCCCACATCTAATTTTTAATCAAGGCATTATATTCAACTTTCATAGCAACATTCCATCTATCATCTTGAGTGGATTCCTCAAAAAATTGAGGTTCACATTCATACATAGTCATTAATGTATGATAAGAATGTTGACTTCTAGTTACTTTATTAAGGTTATCAATATTAGAATATTAAATTAGGGATTCTAACTATTTAAATATTTTAGATTGAATTTGAAACTCAAGGGTTTATTACAAATCTAAGTTATCCATAATTAGATCAACTTCCTCAAGGGCATCCATTTCATAATAAGGATAAACACGAGAGTTAAGTTCATCAATAGAAGAACACTAAGGAAGATCCAAAAAGGGCTCACAAAAATATTTTTCAAGAATAAGAATATTTTTATTATCAATAATGTAACATTTAGAGGGATCATACACTCTTAAACCTTTTATCTTAACTTCATATCTTACAAAAATTCAAGAATAGGAAGTGGGGTCGAGATTCTTCTTTTTAACTTTAGGGACAACGATAGAAGCAATACTGTCAAAAATCCTAATATGAGCCACACTAAGTTTATTTTTAGTACACATTTATAAAGGGCTAGAAAAATTTAAGGCTTTTGGACTCTATTAAAAATATGAAAAATAGTGTTCATGGCTTCAGCCCATAAGAACATAAGAATATTTATAGATTGTAACATTGTTCTAGCCATTTCTATAATGGTGCGGTTTTTAATTTTAGTAATACAATTTTTAAAAGGGGAATAGGGAGTTATTAATTCTCTTTGAATAATGTAAATAATGTAAAAATAATTAAAATCTTTACTAACATATTCACTACCATTATCAGTTCTTAATCTCTTAATATAAAATCAAATGCATTTTTAACATAAGCTTTAAATTATTTAAACTTAGAAAAATAAAAGATTTATTTTTAATGAAATAAGACCAAATTATTATATTATAATTGTCAATAAAAATAGTATTATATAAATAAATATTAAATGATACAACTTCAAGATATCCTACAACATCACTATGAATGAATTCTAAAGGATGTGATGAATTCACATCATGATTCTTGTGAAAGGGATTAGTATGTTGCTTACCATGTAAGCACCCCTCATAATTTTCATGATGAGAAGGTATAGAAGGAATTAAAAAAATAATATTGTTAACCAACATATCATGTAAACTTGTGAAATTAACATGTCCTAATATTTCATGCTATAAATGAGATTCATTATTATTATGCGATGAAATTAAACATACATAAGAATGAGAAAATATATAAAAACTATTATTTTGAACACTTTCAATAATCAAGGAACTAGATTGATTTACAATGGACTAAATATCTTTAAGAAAAGTTACAATGAAATTATCATTTATAAGTTGATAACAAGATATCAAATTCTTTTTAAGCTTCGGTACATAGAAAACATCATTTATGGTAACATTTGAAAACTTTGTTTTTTCTTGTTTAGTTACTTTTTTTTTAAAAATCTCTCTTAAGTAAATTATTTCAAACATATATTTAGAATCACATAAAATATTATATAATAGAATGAGAAAATATATAAAAACTATTCTTTTGAACACTTTTAATAATCAAGGAACTAGATTGATTTACAATGGACTAAATATCTTTAAGAAAAGTTACAATGAAATTATCATTTATAAGTTGATAACAAGATATCAAATTATTTTTAAGCTTAGGTACATAGAAAACATCATTTATGGTAACATTTGAAAACTTTGATTTTTCTTTTTTAGTTAATTTTTTTTTAAAATCTCTCTTAAGTAAATTATTTCAAACATATATTTAGAATCACATAAAATATTATATAATAGAATGAGAAAATATATAAAAACTATTCTTTTGAACACTTTTAATAATCAAGGAACTAGATTGATTTACAATGGACTAAATATCTTTAAGAAAAGTTACAATGAAATTATCATTTATAAGTTGATAACAAGATATCAAATTCTTTTTAAGCTTAGGTACATAGAAAACATCATTTATGGTAACATTTGAAAACTTTGATTTTTCTTGCTTAGTTACTTTTTTTTTAAAATCTCTCTTAAGTAAATTATTTCAAACATATATTTAGAATCACATAAAATATTATATAATTATGTCATATGGTGCGATGCACTACCATCTAAGATCCACTCCTTTTCATTTAAAGCAAATAAAGTAGTATATAAAACAATAACATTTGAATCATGATTGTTATTCTAATTAAGGTTTTGATTTTTATGCTTGTTTTGATTAGATTCTATTATCTTTGTTATTTTTATAAGTTTTATTGTTATTTTTATCATTATTTTTACAAGTTTCCATTCTATGACCAAATTTATCACACAAATTTCAATTTCCATTAAACTTAGGTTTATGATTTTTATTACTAGATTTCTTATTCTTGTATTTGCCTTTAGCATAATTAGGGTTATATTTATGGTTTTTAGTGTTATCAAAAATATTATTTAAAGTGATAAGTGCCTAAATGACATTCTCTTTAGAATCAAAATTGGTCATAACTTTTTCTTCTTTAATTAAGAGAGTAGACAAGGTGGTAAGGTCAGGGATATCTTGCTCAGTTTGATACTTGGAATTTAAAATTGAAATAAATTTTTTAAACTTTTCATGAATATTTAATTGAATGATAAAATAAATAAATTAATCCTAAATCAAATTACAATTACTATTGGTGCATTTATTTTCTTTACTTGTCTTTATTATTTAGATTGGTGTACTAAATACTAATTGTAATTAGTGTATTATGTTTATTAATAATTTACACCAGATATGATAAGCTTACTTAGCTAGTAGTCAACTTGGACACCTATCTTGTTATAGTGGAGTTCCACTCCACTAGTTAGCGTAAGATAGGATAAGATTGATTAACTAGTAGTCAACTTATGTTGATCATTTACACAAGTTGGACACCTATCTTGTTAGTGTGGAGTTGCACTCCACTATTCATATAGTTAGATATCAGTTTAACTACACGTGTTGTGTGAGTTTCTTAATATTTATCATGCACACCTTGCTTTTTAGAATAAATGACTATTTGTGTATTCTATATCAGATTAATATTGAATTATCAAAGTAATTCATCATATTTGAGTTATTTATTCATTTTTGTTATTGTCTAAAATATAAAATTATTGATTATTACTATTAATATTTTATCTCTTATTTATGCTTTCTATTAGATTCATTAGATCTTATAGTTAATTATAATATTGTACTAGAGATATTTTGAATATGTAGATTGCTAAATATTTAAGAAAAAAATATCCAGATATAGGATCAATTTTTTGATTTTATATAAAAGCACAAATTATAGATTTGTGGAGAATTTTTAAGCTCATAATTGAGTTCAGAGTGCCTGAAATAGTCAAAATCATCTACAATTTTGTCCAAATTGGGCATAGAAGGCAAAATTGGCAAGGGTTTGATCTAGAAGCACCATGCCCAAATATGGTAGGTGCCTAAAAATTAAAGCATGTTTGAGCAAAATGGACCTTATGGTTATGTTAAAAAGGTATAAAAACCTACATATCCATATAAAATTTATCCAATTTGGACATAGTCATCTAGAAGGTAATTTTTTTTGCTCCTAGGTACGGCCATATGACCTGTACAGACTGTGTAGGCAATTTGTTTTGGTAGGCCTCACAAATTAGTAGGTAGATTTGAAAGGGAAAATTTAGGAGCCCACCATTTGAACACTATGAGGTATTTTTGAATGAATGTTTTTTTGAAATAGCTTAAAAGTTTTTGTTCTTCACTGTTGTACTTTTAGTTTTTCTAGATTTGTCCATATTTAATAAAAAACTCATTAGTTTGGATCCTAAAAATTATGATAAAATACAATACTACATCACTAAAATCATAGATCTTAGAGTAAAAATTTTTGAATGTAAAATTGATAAAAAGGATATTTAATTGATTTCTAGTGCCTTACACAAATTAGGTCTTGAATATTCATCCTTTGTCTCTAGCTTTCAAACTCATAGGCTCACATTGGGCATATATTATTAAATGCCCACATTTGAGCTATTCTCTGAGATCTAATGGATGAATAAGAAAATTTTAATAGCTATGGGTCTAATCAAGTCATCCAAATCTCAAGTTCTAATTACAAGTCAACCTCAACATAAACAAGTTTTAACATCAACATCAAATATAGGGTCAAGTAAAATGAAGTAGATTAATCAAAATAAGTCATAGAAAGATAAGAATAAAGGGAAATAATCTTCCTCACAAGGAGATTATAAATCATTAATAATAAAGAGGATGCATAGAAAAAGACTGACACTCCTTATCCTTATTGTAAAAAGGGGTTTCATAGTGAGCAATATTGCTAGAAGAAAGAGATTGATGAACTTAAGGGTCTTCTCAAAAAGAATAAAATCAATCAATCAAAGGATTATTCCACTCCTTCAAATTTAGATAAATGGAAAGCTACGACACTAGTTACACTAGCAAATTTTCCCAAGCCATGGGTGCTTGACTCAGGTGCTTCGCACCTTATGGGTTCTGATCAAGAATAATTTTTTAGATTAGAACCAAGTTCCTTGCCTCATATTCTCATAGGTGATGATTCTAAGGTAGATGTCATAAGAACATGTGCAGTTGATGTTGATAGTGGTGTATTTGAAGATTTCCTCTATGTGATAGAGTTATCAACTAATCTTTTCTCTATCTACCAAATCACCCACTTTGATACTGGTAGGAAAGTTGAGTTCACACCCGATTCTATTTCAATCAAAAAATTGGAGGATAATGACTTAGTTATAGTGGGAAAAGTTGACAATAATACTTGGATTTATTCATTCTCCCACTTTGTGCCTCAATCTTCCTCTACAGCTTTGATCTCACACATTGATCTGGTGATCAAGCTATGGCATGATAATCTTGGTCATCTAAACTACCGCTATTTATAGTAGCTTAGTCAGCAAGAGATGGTTATAAGACTTCCATAGATTTAGTTTTTAGGGGGTGTATGTCATGGTTATGCCTCAGGCAAACATCCTGAGGATAATTTTGATAAAGGGAAGGCTTGAAGGGCTATATAAGTCCTTGAACTTTTTCATAGTAATTTAGCGGGTCCATTACCTACTTTGTCTTTTAGTAAAACCCGATTTGTTCTCACATTTATTGATGACTATTCTAGATATACTTGGGTTTATTTTCTAAAAGTCAAGAGTGAAGTATTTGATATATTTCTAATGTTCAAAGCTCTAGTAGAGAAACAATCTAAGAATTATGTCAAGATCCTCCACATAAATAATGGGAGGGAATATGTAAACAATAATTTTGAACATTTATATGCTCTTGAAGGAATTGATCTTCAACATTTAGTTACATACACACCTCAGAGAATGGTGTAGCAGAGAGGAAGAATAAACTCTTAAAAGAGATGGCAAGTTATATGATTTATGAAAAATAATTAATACTTGAGTACTAGGAGGAAGTGATTAATTATGCTACATATATATATTAAATAGAGTTCCTCATAAAGCTTTAAAGGGGATAATACCATTTGAAGCTTGGTGCAATAGGAAGCTAGATGTGCATCATTTCAGAGTCTTCAGTAGTCCAACATGGGCTCACATACCTTCAAAAAAGCACCAAGCTTTAGAATAACAAAGCTAGACTTACATATTTATGGGATATCCTGATGGTGTTAAGGGATATTGGCTCATTGATCCAGATTCACATGAGCTTATTATAGTGAGAAGTGTTTACTTTGAAGAAAGTCCTTTAGACTTGTCTTTTAACAGTTCTCATTCTTCTTCCTTAGAAGAATCAGATAGTAGTGGTGATGATACTCCTACTTCATCTACTCATAGGGATGATGAGGTAATACCTCCATAGTAGGGTTTATCAGGTCATGTTCCTCCTCCTCCTCCTCCAGATCCTTGCCCATTAATGCTTTTGTGAGCTAGACAGACTTTGATGGATGTAGACCCTCTTGTTAAGGATCCATTAGATAGAAGGAGAACATAGTCACAACATGATCGTCCACATTCCTACATTGCCATAGATTTTGATCCATAGTCTTTTTAGGAAGCCATAGGGACAATTGAGTAAGATTCAATGATGGAAGAAGAGTATGACTCATTGATTAGGAACAACACTTAGGATCTTGTTCCTCTTCCTAAGGGAAGAAAATTAGTATGATGTAGGTGGATATATCATACTAAGTTTGCAGTGGATGGAAATATTGATAAGTACAAATAATGCTTAATGGCCAAAGGTTTTTCCCAAGTGGAAGGAATTGACTATACAAAAACCTTTGCACTTGTTGCTAAGATGAATTCCATTTTCTTGATACTAGTTATTGGTGTAGCTTATGGTTGGGTTGTACATTAGATAGATGTGAAGAGTGCATTTCTTCATGAATATCTTCATGAGGAGATATATATGGAGTAGCCATAGGGGTTTATTCAGGATTTTTCATTGGTGTGTTGCTTATAGAAATATCTCTATGGTCTAAAACAAGCCCCCAGGGCTTGGTATTCTAAGATGGACACATTTTTTCTTTCAATTGGGTTCTCTAGATGTCACTCAAATCTAAATGTCTATATTCTATGATAGGAGGATTCACTATTATACTTAGTTATCTATGTTGATGATCTCATTATTATAAGGAACACAACATATATAATCATAATATTAAGATTGCACTTCATGACAATTTTTTTATGACAAACATGGGCTTATTACACTATTTTTGTAAGATTCAGATAGTGCAGTCTTCTTCTAGGATTACACTTTCACAGCCCAAGTATGCCATGAAATTGTTAGCTTAGTTTCACATGGATGACTATAGGCCTGCACTGAATCCTTTCTTATTTGGAGTTAAACTTGAGGTTAATTATTCCACTCCCTTGGTTGATGCCACATTATATTTTGAGCTTGTAACAAGCCTCATCTATCTAAATCATACACGACCTAACATTTCATATGCAGTTAGCACGGTTTCAAACTTTATCTAGACACCATATGCACTTCATTGGAGAGCCACTAAGTGAATTTTGAGCTAAATTCAAGGCACTATTAAATATGGGATTCACTATATAGTAGGTACAGGTTGATACTTAGTGGGATACATAGATTTTGATTGGGTTGGTGATTATGATGAGTGTAAGTCTACTTCTAGTTATAACATTCACTTTAGATTTGACCTCATTTATTGGTAGAGAAAAAAGCAACATGCCATTGCTCTTTCATCTATAGAGGCTGAGTATTGTGGTACTGTTAATGCCACTATTGAGGCTATTTGGCTTTAGAATATTCTCACTAAGTTTGGTGTTCCATTTTGAAATCCATCAATCATTGACTATGACAACTAGAGCACTATCCAGATCTCAAAGAATTTGGTTCATCATCAAAGAACCAAACACATATAGATCCATATGCACTTTATCATGGAGCTAATTTAGGTGGAGATCATTGATCTTTAATATTGTCTTATGGAAGAATAGATTGTAGATATTTTCACTAGACCTTTCATTGAGATCAAGTATCTTCACTTGCAATCTCTTTTGGGGTGCAAGACATTAGTTATTTGGGGGACACCAGTTCTTTAGGGGGGATATCCTAAATATTCATTTTGAGGAGGATTTTTTTTCCTTCAAGTTTACTCCTTTCCTCATCTATTTGTATAGAGTACTTAATATGGCTACACATTGATAGGACTCTTATCTGCATATCCCTACCTAAGCTTTGCTTATGGGAGGGTGTTGGTGCATTTATTTTCTTTATTTCATTTACTTGTATTTATTATTTATATTAGTTCACTAATTACTTATTTTAATTAGTTTATTATATTTATTAATAATTTCCACCAGATAGGATAAGCTTGCTTAGCTAGTAGTCGACTTGGACACCTATCTTGTTACAATGGAGTTCCACTCCACTATTCAAGGTAAGACAAGATAAGATTGATTAACTAGTAGTTAATTTGTGGTGATCATTTACACAAGTTGAACACCTATCTTGTTAATTTCTAGTTGCAATCCACTATTCATGTACTTAGTTATCAGTTGAATTTCATGTGTTGTGTGAGATCTCTGATCTTTATCATGCACACCATGATCTATATAAGCAATGGCTATTTGTGTATTCTATATCAGATTAATATTGAATTATTAGAATAATTCATCATATTTTATTTATTTATTCATTTTTTTATTATCTCATATATATAGTTATTATTTATTACTATTACTATTTTATCTCTTATTTATGATTTATGTTAGATCCATTAGATCCTGTAGCTAATTCTAACAATTACATCCATCTAAATGAGTTTTAATATTTTTAATTTTAGCAAAAAAATTCATAACTTTCTCATCACCTTTCATAGGAATAGTTAGTAATTTAAGAATTAAATTAATAATATTCAAAATATGAGTGACCTCGTGCATGGATTCAAGGAGTTTCCAAGAATTGCTAGGAGACTTTTGATTACCAATGTGGAGAAGGAATACATCCTTAACACTCTACAAGATAATGGGTGTAGATTCCTATAATTTTTATTAAAATGAATTTGTAAGCTCAGGGATCACATGTCATTCAAAAGGGGATTTTTTAATCTCAATGACAACATTCCATAACTTTCAAGCCATAAATTTAGCTTTAACATGAATTTTTCATATATTATAGTTATTTTCATTAAGAATTTGAGATTTATCTAAGGAAAAATGAGGCAAACACATAGCTTCCCTTTAAATATGACAATAAAAAATGCTTAAAAATAAAAAAATTAGCATGAATTTTAACTTAATTTGATATTAAAATAAATTTGAAAGTGTAAACACACAATGATTGTTCATTTTAATGTTATACAAAATAAGAAATTTGTGAAAGATTATGACAAAATAGAGTGTTGAAAATGTCACAAAAATACACTAAAAATATAATAAATGAATCTTTTTTAAAAGAATTTTTGAACTATTTTTCAAAATAAAGTGAATTTCACATGTAACTATACTTAATTACATAATTTAGATGCCAAATGATGCAAAAATTTGAATTAAAGTTTCACTAATCTAAATGTCAAAAGAGTCGCCCTTAAAATGACCACTTAAACACTATTATTAAAAAATGTATAAAAAATACAATATGAGGCTTCAAAACAAAACATGGATCACTCCAATGCCTCTGTAATATGCCAAAACCTAGAGATTGACTAGTTACATGACTATGTTTGTCAAAACATTCACTAGATCGAAAGTCAAAACAAGTTTGATAGGTTAACTAAGATTTTCAACATGTGAATTTTGGCATGTAAACCAATAATGATATCCAAATTAATTATTTTTAAAAATAAATTATTTTTGAATATATTTGACCAAAAAAATAACTTGGGTTGGAGGGGTTTGATCTTAAGATCTCATTTTCACAAGAGTCTTGCAAAAAAATAATTACCAACTCCTCTACACTAGAGTTTAAATTAATACGAGCATAAATTTATATATGAACTAATTTTTTTATTTTATTTTTAATAATAAATAAATAAATAAATATATTTAGCATGTAAATCCATAGTAAAAAAGAAAAAATAAAGTGTTTTTTAATTAGTGGATGAAAATAAATTACGCAATAAAGTGGGCCCCCTACTATGTTGCATGGAAAATAAATGATTTATTAAAAAAATTAATAAATAATTTAATGGAATTATATAATTAATTTTCAATGCTTCTTGTGTAGGTATGGTGCTTGAGAGATTGAAAGAGGTGTAGGTATAAAGAGCTAGAGGCTACCAAAAGCTCTAAAATTGAAGGAATCTTTCAGATTTTGCCCTCCAATGCCAAAGGAACCTTAAAAATGTAATTTTGATCAAAAAATAATTTATTCCAGCCCCTCAAACCATACCATTATACCACAAGAGGTTGAAAATAAAAATAAAAAAAAGTGTCAACAGATGTCTCCCAGGGTTTGCAAATGCCCTTCTTATACTTAAACTTGCTCCTTTTAGTCCTAAAACTAGAGGAATATCAAAAAAATATAATAAAACATTTTTTTTTATGATTTTTAAGCTGTAATTTGTTGTAAAATAGTAATAATGGCTCTATTTAGAAGCTCATGAGCATAGATCTCAAGCTACAATCCTCTAGAGAGCTTCAAATTTTGGGAATCTTCCTATTTTTACTTCTGATGCACAAATCACCTTCAAAACCTGATTTTAGAATCAAAAAATTGCTGCTTCATTTTAGCCTACCATACATGGATCCATGAAGAGATAAAAAAATTTAAATCAACATGGAATGACAGTCTTAAGGTCTAAAAATTTGTTAATTTCCTTATAATCTCAGAACTAAGTGGATAAAACCTTCATAGATCAAAAAAATACTGACAATCCAATTTTTCTAATTTTTATTTCATTTGAGGGTCATACCTCTCCTAGTATGGCATCCCAGGCCAAAAAAAAAATACATAAATTGAAAATTTGATACACACACACACACACACACACACACACACACATACATACATATATATATATACATATATATATATATATATATATATATATGTATATATATATATATGTATATATATATATATATGTATATATATATATATATGTATATATATATATATATGTATATATGTATATATATATATATATATATGTATATGTATATATATATATATATGTATATATATGTACATATATATATATATGTATGTATATATGTATATGTATATGTATATATGTACATATATATACATATACATATATATACATATACATAGATATACATATATATACATATATATATATATACATATATATATATATATATATATATATATATATATATATATATATATATATATATACATATATATATATATATATATATACATATATATATATATATATATATATATATTTAAAAAGGTTGTAAATGGATCAAAAAGAATTGTCCATCGATCAAATCCACTCAATTAGCTCTAACACCATGATAAATTCTATATAAACATATGAGCATAGTAGATCTATATTAAATTGATAAAATAAAACACATGTGGCAATTATACATAAAACATAAATTATCATGGGAAAACCTCTACAAGGTAAAAAAAAACCCATCAAAAGTGATTTTCATATATCGAGAAATAAAGTACCTAAATATACTTCTCTTCTCATTTCTCCTCTCCAAAATAACCTTCACAAAAATCTTGAGTAAATTATCATGAATAATCCCATGAATTCGAATGAATATAACCAATAGGGATAAACCCTATTTATAATATATTTTGAAGAGAGGTGATCATTTTTAATAATGGATCCAACCATTCTAAAGAGTCATTTTAATAAAATATCAATAACTATTAAATAATTATAATAATGTTATTTATTTTCATGAGGTTTAAATCTCATGTTAATAAATAATATAGTATTATTAGTTAATAAATCACTTAATATATACTAAGGGTTAAATAATCACCACTTAGTCATTAAATGTTCTAACAACATGGAAAAGGATTCCAATATACTATTGACCCTTTGACATACAAAAACATGTACATATAACTTTTACCTATGACTGGTAAAATACAACTAACCTAATAACCTAAAGGTTTGAGATGATAGATCTTGGACTTATTCACTATTACCTTGGCTTAGAAGCTACTCAAAAAGATCACAGTATTCTCATTCCAAAATCTAATTATATTTATGAGTTATTAAATAGGTTTGACATGAATGATTGCAAACCTACCCTCACTCCCATGGAAAGTAACTTGAAATTAGTAGTGGTATCAGAGAATTGTAAATGCAATGATAGTACTCCAATTAATTTAACCAAGCAAAATCACTTAAGGTAAATCTTGTGCCCACTGAGGTGGGTCCACAAGTATTTTATTAATCATGAAAAAACAAATACATGGAAAAGGGTGCAAATATATCATTAACCCTTTGATGTACAAAAACATGTACATATAGCTTTTACTTATGACTAGTAAAATAAAACTAGCCTAATAAACAACTCTTATGGGAATGTAACCTAAAATTTAGTTTCATAATTAACATAAATGTAAATATAAACTAAATAAATGATTTATTTTAAATGGGGTGTATTTATAAAATATGCATGTCCCTTTACATTTATTATTTACCTAAAACATAACCTAAGGTTAAGACTTTGGAACAAGTTTTAACAACGTTCTATAACATCATTTGTACAACTTTTAATTTGAGCTAAGTTATTGTGTAGGCTTCACAACTCAACTAAAAATAGGGGAATACATAATGGCTTGTCTTAGACAATAAGTTGTAATAATCCATTTCATAGATAAAAAATAATAGAAATTATTCAATTGATCACAATGAATACCCAATTTTTACTCAAAAAGTATAATAATAGTATTGCACACTAGTGATAATGGAATAAGCCAATATTATCGATAGTGCACTTTCATCCCATAAATTATAATTATTATTTTCCATAATCCTCATAATAATACCTAGTCTATAGAATAGATTTCAGTGGCTACTTATAAATAATGTTAGATTTATACATAAGTTATTATAAATTTTCCTTATACTGAAGATATATTTTACCACGTGTTCCAAAATTTACATAGGTTTTACTCAATGATCTAGTTGGTATTACTTAGTTGGCATAATTAATAGACTTATATATTGGATTCGGGGCATATGTGTGGCACATGGTCACTTTTTTACTCAATTTTTTTCACCAATTTATATAGAAGGAATGGAAATTCATGTCATTATCTATTTATTATACATCAAACTTAATTCATATTATTTTTCACCACTTTTGAACTAGAATGAATATTATTCCATATACAAAAGTTGATTCAACTTTTTGCACCAGTTTTGCACCAGAATGATCTATTATAATTCATAAAAGGATTATAGTAAATTTTGCTACCTTGAATTGTGCAATGATGAATTCAAGTTCATCTTATTTTTTAATCACATTAGCCTACCAATGAGGATTTTGGCATGCACAATATATTATAAATGTCTCAAGGAAGAATTATCCAAGGGTTCAACATTCTCTAGTCGCTATATTTTCCCTAGAAACCATAATGATTCATATACATGAAAATGTGTACTCATTCCTTGTTATTTAATCTACAAGTTTATTTTCTTTACTTTGGATTTCTATCCTAAGGAAGGATTGATTACATGTTTCATTATAGATTTTTATGAATCATAGTTCACCATATGATCTACATTCAACATCATTCTTCATAGGTAAGACCATGTATATTATTATACCTTTTACTCTATTACTTTCACTTTATCACATTACTATAATAAAAGGCCGGGGGGGGGGGGGGGGGGGGGGGGGGGGGGGGGCGGGGGGGAATATGGACACTAAAACTAACATTTAATGCTAAAATAATGCAATTATGACCACCCATTTTGCACATTTAATCTATTATCAAGTATATAGTTTTATATTGTTATTCCTTTACTTTTATGTAGATGACCCTCTATCTCAAGGCAACATTGATTCTAAATGTTCCTATTAATCATTTCAAATAGCATATACTTATTGATTGATTCATACTTCTAGATTGGTTATCTTAATTCCTCAAATGAAAATACTCTTTCAAGTCAATATCATAGGCAAATCATGTCTAAAACCATTTGTTTCCTCCTCCCATCAATTAATGACTAGTTTACCAAATTAAAATTCATCCCAGTATGTCATTTTGTATGTTTTTAAATCCCAATCTAATAAAATCCAAATAGTTACACTATATAAGCATATTTAATACCCATTTGTTCACTTTATATGATCAAGAGGCTTCCATTATTACAATCATTAGAATATCTAATTACACTTTGAGATGAAAGTACCTATTCTTTCTAATTTTGAGTCCTTACAACCCAATAATCCTTGATCTAGGTATGAATACAATAACAAGGTTGTAAGTAATTTTTTCAAGTACATAATCACACAAATATTACACCAAAATATAAAATTTCACCATTATTTTACATACACCACTATAGCATAGGACAACTACATGGATTTTTATCCCTCTTTAAGTAACGGTATGTAGTTAGTGTTAAACACATGGGTTGTTGATGTTAATCAAGACCCCATACCCTTTTCCAATTACTTACATTTTATAGTATTTTATACCTCTTGTCATTAATCTAGGGTTTTGAGTTAAAAAGAAGTCACACAATATCTTTTTTAGTGAAGGGAAGGCATATGAATAGACACACATGATCTATAAGTGAATCCACATCTATTAAAATTTACATTAAGGTAAAAAAACATAAATGATGAATCCATGCCATATAGACAATAATGCAAGCCAACAAAGTCCAAACAACATGGCCTTGTCCTAAGATAATTCAGACCCTTACTCCTGATTCAAAACAACCTCACACAACCACAACGTTAGTTTACAATCACTATTATAGTCCTACAAACCTGAGTCTAGCTAAGTCATTTATCTTTTAGTACTTTCCCCTTTTAACATATTTATAAAATTAATAAATTGTAAACCAATTTATGTGAGCATTGTATATCTTATGCATTCTAATTTACTCAATAGTATGTCTTAAATTAGATTAACCTTAATCTAATTTTTTTATAAAATAAATATCTACTATAAAATGAGTAAATAAATGACATAAAAATATCTATTGCTAAATTGATAAACAAAACCTAGATGAACACTATCTACATGCATATTATTGTACATTTTAATTTATTTCATTTTCTATATTTTTTACATGTGAGTAGTATTTATTTTATGTCAACATATATTTTATTTTATGTGTGCATTTAAAACATTGAATTTGTTTTGAATCATGAATTTTTTAATGTAGACATGTGGCTATTATGAAAGATATATACCATGATTATATATTGTTATATATTATAAAATAAGTAAATAAAAGATGTAAAATTGATAACCACTAATTTAATAGATAAGCCCTGGATGTACACTATGTACACAAATGCATTAGGATAATATATATACACATTCATATACACACTATGTATATATGTGTATATGCACATTATGTAAATTACTTATATTTTAATCATAAAAAGACACAAAAAATATATAAAACTAGAAACCAAAATTTTTATTATAAAACCCTAGATATGTGTTAATAAACATCATGGTTATTTATAAATTCATCATATACATATACACTATGTGTACACATGTATATGCACACTAGTATGAAATGATAATTTTCCATCACCACATATCCACCATATCTAATAAAAAAATTGGATGACTCTAGGGTTATATGTCAAAGAAGGCAGTAAAAAAATCAAATCGAACTATATGGGTTGGGGTATATGCACATTGTGTATGAAATGACAAACAAAATATGTAAAAATAAAACACACTAATTTTATTAACTCTAGGAGTGCATTAAACATGATGATTATATATAAACTATTGTATTTGAACATGATGTATATACATGTATATGCACTTGGTCTATGAAATTTTCAAACAAAAAAAGTAGAATTATTAGCCTATAAATTAATACACAAAAACTAGATGTATACACATGTATATGTGTATGTACCATGTTATGGGATGGGTTGAGTATTTTATATGAATTATTTATAGTTTTTATATACACGTGTATTCATATGTACACATAGTGTACTTATGCATGTGTATACACATTATGAATATATCTATAGTCATGATTAGGGAGTATAAAGAATTATACCACACAACCCCAGATAAACATGCACACTGAATATGAAAACACAAGATATGATCTATATTAATAATGAAACAAGATTACATATACTTCTTCCTAGGCATAAAGTACATGTTATGCTTAGATCATAATCTAAAATATGCAAGCTTCTCTCTACAATAATGGATTTTCTAATATATCCATATACTCACTCGATATTCAACTACCTCTATCTTACACAAATAAGCATTATATCCCTCTCTATGTTTTTAAAATCCAACAAAATATCCTCTATGAGCTCTAAGTTACTCAAATGTTGACATTTCACATCTTTATATAGGCTCCTTCAAGTTCTACTTGTTAAGAAGGATTAATGAAAAATATCACAAGATTAAATGTACCCTAAGGTTGGTTTTTATCTTCAAAAATTATGTCCAAGAATATCAAACTCAAACATTCAATCCAATAATTCTGGATTCAACTTGTTTTGAACTGTGTTAAATATTATATGCACTACTTTCCTTTGTGCGATCCAAATTTTTCCTACACATTAAATGCTTCCATGATATTTATCTTTATGAGATAAATTCATTTCTATCTATATGAAACATTACACTTTCACCAAGGTTTTTTATTTATTTTCATTATGTCTCATGTTTAAAAGTCTTGAATAACTATGCAACATGTGCTCTTCTATGTGAACCAAAACTTTAAAACTACCACAATTGACTATCCAACTTTGCATAACTAAATTCTAATTATATGTGTGAGTGCTAGATTCCTCTCCCTAATAATTTATGCACTTCTACCCTACACCTTGATCTTGACTCAGAAAAAATTATGTGATTGAAGATTGCTCTTCATTTGGGATGCTCTTGTATAAATATACATGAATTTAGATTTAGTATTCATATATAATGTGTACATCTATGATTTATTTATATATCTAGGGTTTTTTTGACTTATTTACATTAATTATAAAAAAATTATATAGAGAGGGTTTGAAAAATATTATAAGGATTATTAAACCCCATCAACATAAGATCAAATAAACTTGACATACCACATATCTTTTTAGGATTTATTATCATGTAAAACTACAAATGGAAAACATGTTATAATATCCCATGGCCTTATTATTTAATTTTATATTAAAATTTTCAATTATAAATTTTCATTTATGTTTAATTGAAATTATTTTTATTTCATATAGAAACTAAATAAGTAATGGAATGTTGATACACCTCCGTATGTTGTCATTATTAAGGTTTATCATGTACTCTTATCTATAATTACTTGGTTATTGATGAAATTTGTTATTCTATAAGAGATTTAGATACAACATCCATAAGAGTTTGGAATGAGATTATTAAAAATGATTTGGTGAGTTTCATTCAAATAAAAATGGCAAATGTAATTCCATACTCTATAATTTCTCCTTAAAGTGGGTGATTTATAACAAGGTATATATTTCCACAAAATCATGATCCAAATGTGAAATATGCAATGCATAGTTATGGAAAAGATTCTTTCAAACTCTTTAAATAAATTAATCACTTTAGAATATCTCAATCATATGAAACTTTATTATTATTTATTTATGATGTAAAGGCATGGGGAGAAGCCTCCAATAGCATCATTATCTAGTACTCAATACAACTGATCAATTTTACTTACCATGGTTTGATTGAATTATTTTTCCACAATGTAGCTCTTCTTTTAATTTTTAGGCCTTAAAACTTATTTATTTAGTAATTATTATCTATACCATTTTTTAACACCTAATTTATGGTATTTACATTTTTTCATACAATCACCACTCACCCTTTAACTCCTATTCATCTCATTCACAACCTCCTTCATATGCTTGACTAGCTTGTTACTATTCAAGTTCCTTAGGTCTCAAAGACCGAATCTTGGATTAGGTGTTAAGGCTTAAATTTAAATTATTTTATGGTCTAATTGTTTCATATCAAACTTTTTATAATTCTTTTAAAACCATCAAACCCAACTCACCACTCATTTTTACTTGTCAAGCTTTCTGTAACCTTCATAGGCTTATAGCCCTTTTTCTGAGGTTTTATCTAGTTAAAAAAATATAGGAATTATTTTTTATAATTAATAAATTTTATAGGATCATTTTATCTCCTTTTATATTTGTGCAAAGTTTCATGACTTAACTCTTCTAACTAGCACTTCCTTTGTAAATCAACCCTCTTTTAGGCCTATTTAGCCCTATTTCAACTCCACAATCCTCAAATCCATAATTTTACATAAAATATCAATAAAAAAAAACTTCCATAACTATTTTAACATCAAATATATTATTATTACCAAATTTTAGCAAATTCATAGGGTTTAAACTCTCAAAATTGACAAAATCCTAGTTCTAGGGTTTCACTAGCCCTGCATAGGCTGTGGGCATTCAAGATTCAATATATTGAGTTATATAGAGTTTTAAAGGAAAAAATAACCAAAAAAATTATATTTTTACATCATATATATTTTAAAATAGGTATGAATCTATATTAAATCCATGAAGGGATTGAATAATACAAAACTCAATCATAAATGCACTCTTTTTACTAATTGTGTAAGGTTTCCATGGCCAAAACTCTTTCAAATGATTTAAAGGATTCAAATATGTTTTTATAATGTTTAATAAAACATTAAAAACTCTAATAATAAACTCAAAAAAATTTAATCACCATCCATTTGTTCATTTCACATCTCTTATTCTGTGACTATGCACACAGGGGTAACATCTTATGCCAAAATAGGGTTTTGTGAAATCATAAGTTTTAAGGACTAATTAAATCTTACCAAAATTACAAAAACTTCATAAAAATTTTACCAACCTAAAAAAACCATTATTTAACTCTTCTTATAGTTAGCACTTCCTTTGTAAATCAACCCTCTTTTAGGCCTATTTAGCCCTATTTTAACTCCACAGTCCTCAAAACCATAATTTTTTGTATAGTCTCATTACCAAACCAATTAAATAACTATTTGAACCTAAAATATAGTATTATTACAAAGTTATATAAAATTCCTAGGATTAAAACTCTCAAAAATGACAAAACCCTAGTTTTAGGGTTTCACTAGCCCTACACAAGCCATGGGCATTCAAAATTCAATATATTGAGTTATATAGCACTTTAAAGTAAAAAATCACCACAAAAAGTTATATTTTTACATAATATATATTTTAAAATATTTATTAAGCTATATTAATTCCATTAATGGCTTTAATAATATAAAAACTAGTCATAAATACATCCTTTTTACTGATTATGCAAGGTTTTCACGGACAAAACTCTTTAAAATGATTTAAAGGATTTAAATAGGTGGTTATAATGGTTAATAAAACCTTAAAAATTATTATACTAAACTCAAACAACTTTACTCACCATCCATTTTTTCATTTCACATCTCTTATTCCCTAACTATGCACATAAGGGTAACATCTTATGCCAAAACAGGGGTTTATGCACTCATAAGTTTCAAGGACTCCTTAAATATTACCAAAATTCAAAAACCTTCCTAAACTTTTTAAAATCATATAAAACCATTATATCCAATAATATACTCACTTTATATTAGAAATGCCTTCCTTTTCTATTATGACTGTGCATACTATAAGGCCAACTACAGGCCTATGGTATATTAGGGGTCTTTTCTCCTTTTATAAGACTCTTATATGCCTAAATAACAACATGAATGGTTATACATATCAAATACATATTCAAGGTTAATTACCAAACCTTTCCCTTGTATCCACAATTTCCAAATACAAATAAACTCTCTTCTTACATGACTATCAACGTCTATTTAAACCCATGCCTGTAATAAACACATTAAAAACCTACATATGGGGTTATGGATTCTTCAATAAAATACATGAATAGTCATAAAAAATTCCAAACTAGAGAGAGAACATAAAAATAATGACCACTTCTTCATTCATATGGTTTATTTTCAAATTACATGCATAGCCCATATATGGGCTTTGATAACTTTTCTTTGAGAGGTTACAATTTGTCCTTCATGGTTCCTCTATTACTTTATTTGATATTCTCTCTCACTTATCCTACTCTCCCTTATTCTCTTCTATATTCCAACCAACCACACTCCCAAAAATGACTCTTTCTTTTTCCACTCCAACGTAGGTTTCAAGGTGGTTACATCAACTTCCCATTACAACCAACTCAACCATGACTAATTAAGTATAACTTATTAATGACTTATCATAAGATATGTTCAAACCCATATTAAGTGACTTATTGAACCTCCCTTAAACCAAATTATTCACTTAAACTCTCCAATACATGTATTTGGCCTTTTAGACTCATTTTAAATATTTGAATTTCCAAATTATTGATTTTGGAGGGAAAAATCCAAACACCCTAAAAACTTAACCTATGACCCCTAGGAATTACAAATGACCTCCTATATATGGAATGGACCTTGAAAGGTCTCTTGACTCACATTACATCCAAACTTGACCCACTTTTGACTACTATGACCAAAACATAAAATTGACTTCTTTTTTACTTGATGCTCCTACATCAATCTACATGCAACCAAGTAGCTCTAGTCAAGGTTCATTTTAGCGGTGAATATTCATTAATTCATGAATATTCAGTTTTGGGAAAATTAAATTTGGTGAGTTTTAGGGTGCAATATTTGACCCTTTTTCCTAAAATTCTAGGATTTCATTTTTTTAGGGGTCAGCTCACCAATGATTTATAATATTTATTTCATTATCCATATAATTTTCCATATATATAGTACACTATACAACTACATATGTTCCCATTCTAGGAGGTCATAATCTTACCACTGAAGTATCTTTCTTTAACAAATTATGAAGATCTTGAGAGTTGAGGCTACACTTTGTCACTTAATTTATTTTAGACTTTCAGTAATCAACCTCTACCAATATGATGTTACATGAAGGAAATTTGATGCACAATGGAAAAACACTGCGTGAAGGTAGAAAAAAGCCTCTTAGTTGCAAGGTGTCACACAATGGTAATCTACTGCCCGATGGTAACATGTTTCTTGATAGCATCCTACCACTTGATAGCATCCTTCCACATGATGATAATGTGCCGCATTATGGAAATGTGCCGTATTATGGTAAGGTACCACATTGTAGCACCTTACCACCCAGAAACACTATATTACATGGCTATAGGTTGATGTCTAATGGCAGTGGGGAAGGTGGCCATAATAAACCACTGAGCAACAAAGCTATGGCATTAGGAAGAAATAGCGATGGTAAAGCACCACAACTAATACTAGAAAAATACAACATCATGTCTTATTTTAGAAATCTAAGAAAGAGGGATGTGTAAATAGTAGGCACTTTGAATAAAGGTAATTTTAAAAATTATTTAATAAATATTAGTTTAATTTTTTTTTATTATAGAATAATTAAAAAACCATTTCAATGCAAAAATTGACATGGATATTGACACTATTTCACTTGAAAGGATTAATCCCAATAACTTCTCACCACTTGAAGATTATATTGATGAAATAACCCCCTAGAAGACACACCTCTAGGTATTTTAGTATAACACACTCCTTTGGGCACTTCACAAGAAAAATGCAATTCTCTTTAGACACCTAATTTTGTTAAAAATTCCACTCAAAAAAGTTGACAGAGAAAGAGAAGTACATGGACAATAGGAAGGTCTTTTCAAGTTGACTGGGTTGAAAATTTTCCATTTATAAAACCTATAGAACCAAAAAATGGTAATGAGCCTCCAATAGAGTTCAGATGTACAATTTGCAATTAGAAACTTGGAAAAGATCATAGAATGTAACTTAAATTAGACACAATTGAGAAGCATTATGGGAAAATATACATATCCATCAAGCACCCAGATGGACAGATAATAAGAAGTCATAGATGGAAAAATGGAGAAGAATGCATGCATGTAAGATATGCACAAGAATATTAAAATGATTAGAAATTTAAAAAAACCATCTTGTTGAGAAAGGGGGAACCGTCAAAGCATAATTTGGAAAAGTTATGCACTCTAATCTTATGACAAAATATGTACATTTCTCTAAAATTTTCCACATTTTAAAAATGGGAAGATCCATTCCTAATTTTGTAGATTACAAAATTTTGTTTCAACATAATGGGTTTCTAGATATTCCACAGTTACATTGGTTAGATAACAGTGCTTAGGAAATGGAAAAATGTCTAGCCATTATTGAGAAGGAAGATTTGAAAGAAAGTGTTAAGATATCATAGTTTATCTCTTTGTCCATCAATGAGGTCACTACAGTTGACAACAGAACATGGGTTTGCATACATGTGTACACCTTTGAAAACTATTCAAGGCAATCTCATCTTTTAGCTATCCATAAAATGGTAAAAAAATTGCAATTCAGAAAACCTCCATAAATTGGTTGTATCCAATTTAAGGGAGAGAGCTAGGATGGATGATTATGCCATAGCTATAAAGCTGGTGTGTGTTGGTGCTGATGGAGCATCAATAATTTAGGGGAATATAAAGGGTATTTGTGTTTAAATACAAATAATAGTTTCTTTGTTTATGATTTTAATCTATTTCATGGAACATAGGATGAATCTTGCTTAAAAAATTGTTAGCACATTCAGTAATGTCACAAAAGTGGAAGAGCTGATTTGTGACTTGCATGCGTACATGTCAAGAAACCTAAAAATATTTATGGAGTTTCAAAAATTTACAATTGAGGTGACAAATGGTAAAACACTATTGAAAGATGTTGAAACTAGATGGATTTCCATGTATGAACTTGCCTACATAATTTTTGAGGAATATCCATCTTTGACAAGGAATATCATAGGGAAGTTGAAAAAGCAAAAGATTTGCTATGTCATTTAATAGATTTAGAAACATTACTCACATTATGCAATATTTTTCTAATGTTAAAGGAAATCAACTGTTTAATGAAACATGCCCAAGAGAGATCTATCTATATTGTTGACTTCATAAGTTTGAGAAAATGTGTATGTCAATGTTTAGATATATTGTACACATCTAATGAAAGCTTTCATGGTCCTATTTTTAGAACCTAAATTTTTTTGACATATATTCAAAATTTAGAGAGTTATTTGAAATTTAATATACATGATCATCTTTGTGTCATGGTAAATGGCATTGATATCCCAATGCACACATGTTTTATAAGACTTGAAGTTGTGGGAGTTGACCCTAAAGATGTAGTAGTGATACTATTTTATCTAATACATGAATCAAATTGATCAAAATATCAAAAAGTTTAGCCATGGAGATTAGATAATGTTTTCAAATGTATGAGTTGTTGGAAGGCATGGGAGTTGTGAATCCCATTTTTTGGAACAATGTTAACAGTCAAGAATATATCAACACATTATTTCACAAATACATGGGTAAAATTGTAATGCATTTCTATAGAACTATAGATGTGAATGGAGTTTAGATTCATGGTATTTTAAATAAACAGTTACTGATGTCTTAGTCAACATAGTTTGGGATTACAATGATGGATCAATTTCAATGTTTAAATGACCCAATAGAAAATGGTGCAATTACTCATCTATGGAAAAAAATTTATCCAAGCAGTGTATTACAAGAAAGTATTAGTGAATATTTCATATGATATCAACTTGTTCAAACAAAAATTTTGGGTTATGTGAAAGATGAGCGAGTGTTTAGTGCATTATCCTTCGTGAAGTCAAAACTAAGAAACAAATTGGATAAAAATCTTAAGACTTGCTTGAGACTATATGTTTCACACTATTATGTGGACAAGTTTCCATATGATGAAGTAGTGGCAACATGGAATTCTCTATTGGAAAGAAAAGGTATGACTAATATAGCTACCAATATAGAGGATGAGAATACAGAGATTGAATACGACACTGGCATGGTTGATGCAAATCACACTTATGATGAGCAATTTTCTTGAGGATTGTTTCAACTACCCAAATTTTAATTTGATAAGTATAGAAATTAATTTTTTTTTAATATTTTTTTATTCTTTAATATGCAAATACATTATTTTTTTGTAATCTATTTCATATTTATTACAATTATGAATCTTATCAATACATTTGAATTGATATATTTTTGTCCTATTAAAATTATGTATTTTAAATAGTACTTTTATCTTTGAAATGTATGTCATTCATTAAGTACCAATCATAATTGTCATTAACATTATATAGAGCATTTCATTATAGCATTCATTGAAGCATACAAGTCTTATGTCTATATGTATATGCACGGTGCATCATAGAACACCAATTATTGTCATTAAAACTCCTATTATTAAGATTTATTGTTTTTCATTATCTTAATTATCTATAATATTAATTTGGAGAGTAGATACAAAGATATAATACATACATAACAATGTAACAATAATTATTCTATTGCATGTTTACATTAGTACCATTACACAAATATATAGGAAATATTTCCAAATTTCATCACAATCAATGCATTCAATACAACAGCTACTAGATAGTGTCACAATGCATTCAAATCTACAACTACTAGAATAATATAAAACTGATAATGCATTAAAGACTACAAGTACTAATATTGACTCTACAATAGTCTATTTTTCCTACAAATACTACAATTTTCAAATACTACTACTAGAAATATTTTTCCCTATAGTTATGTTCGCATATTTCCAAATTCCACCACAAGCAAAGCATTCAATGTCACTAGTAAAATAGTTTAATAATAAATTCAAATATAATATTAGAATAATATAACACTATAACAATTCATTCAATACTACAACTACTATAAGAGTATACCAATACATTCAAATAATACAACTGTGGTAGAACAATATAATTCCATATAATATTTACTTTGTTTTATCTCCATATAATATATAAATTTGACAACAATACATTTTATATATAAAATATTAAAATTATATAGCTAAATGTATTTCAAACAACTATAAACTATAATTTAATAAAACATTTATCTTTCAAACAAACAATGTATAAGCTATTTTAAATAATAGAAACTCTCATTTTGAATAATTGTGAACTATCATTAAATAAAACAAGTGTCTTTGAAATAAACGTGGTATAAACAATTTTAATCAATACAAACTTTCATTTTAGACAATATAACTTAAAAAAATCAACATTTTTTTGGTTGAGACTCTCCACCACCAATTTTTTCATCCCCACCCATGGAAACCCCACTTTTCAGACATGCCTATGGAACTGAATCATCAATTATCACTCCCTCCTTCTGAAGATCATCTACAACAGAATTCATTTGTGAAAGAATCACCCTCTCCTCATTTGATTCATCCCCTATTGAAATAATTATAGGACCCTCATCTATTTTTTGCTTTAATAGAATGCTCTAATCCATACCATGCTCCTTAATTATTTTCTTTAATGTGTTGTTTTGTTTATTTAATAGAACCAAATTTTCTTTCAATGCAATAGCTATGGAGATACTTTTTCATGTGTTTTTCAAATGCACATTAATAACATGTGATTTTTGCTTCAAATTTTTATTTTTTGCCTGAAATCAATAAATAATATATGTGTGAAGCACATACAAAGGTATTATAATAATCAAAATACACGTTATAAATAAAGAAAACTTACCACAACTTTATCCTTCTCTGCTTGAGTGATGGTAACCAAGTTGATATCTATAGCCCATTTATTGAAATATGCTTGGGCTTCAACATTTAGGTTTTCTAACCTATTGATCATAATGTTTAAAATCCTATCATTATAAGCATTAGCCATAGAGATCAATCTAGATTGAGCTTGCTCAAATAAAGCATCAATCTTGGAGGGTTCATTTTAAACAATAAAAAACAAATTCATTTTTCAGAGTGGTTGTGGTAACGGGTATTTAAATCCTTGATAAGATCTTTCACCCTTACCTCCCATTGTTTTAATTCATTAAATTCATCAATAATACCCTCTTGTAGATTACTAAAGAGATCATCAGAAATCAGATTATCCAAGGAAAAATTAGTAAGGGAATCATCAGAGACATTTAAATTATCATGGGTGGGGGGGAAGAGGTAGGAGGTACTTGTGAAGGTACATTATAAACTTGGATAAATCCATGTGGATTGAATCCACCAATAACCAATGGCCTAATTTTAATGCCAAGAAATTCTTCATCCAAATTAATCTACTGCAAACATGTCAATCCTTGTGCACTCAAAATACCACCAATAAAGAAAGTTGGGAAATATAAAATTTGATGTGTTTCTCTACTTTGTGAAAGTAAGGATATGTTATTTCCTCTTTTATCTCTTTGGGTTGGTGGTGGGGGTGGTGGCATACTTTTAAATCTACTAATAGAGGTTGGGTGGATTACAAAAAAACATGAATTCAAAAATATTAAATTCAAAAACATAAAATAGATGTAAATACAAATTGAATCTATTAATATTATTACCTATCCATGATGGGGTGACTGCCTCACCCATTTTGAGTGTCCTTGTTAGATTTATCACATCATTTCCTATTGTGGTTGAGGGAGTTAGCTCTTTCTAATTTATTGTGTTTGTCAGAGAGAAATTGGTGGTTTAACCTACAAAATGAGTAAATTAGCCACTTATTTAATCAATAAATTCTAACAAAATTCAAATCAGAAAAGAAAGTTGTAATTGAAAACATTGATCATGTTGTATAGGATATTCCTCAACGACAACAATTCAAGAGTCAACTGCAAAAAATAAAAAATAATGTGAATATATATTTTTCCATTGAATAATACAAGAAAAAGACATTAAAGGAAATATCATGGACCTAGAAGCAGAGACCAAATAGAAACTATTCTTGGGCATTTTTCAATTTTAAATGAATTAAATGAAGACTCTATCAACTAAGTATCACCAGAGCCCTCTGGAGTAGGTCAACCTTATTTTTCACCTATTTTCTTATGTCATAAACATTCACTCTTACCTATAATAAATAATAGTGTTAAAAATGTTAAAATGTTAAAATATATATATATATATATATATATATATAATAAAAAAATGAGACTTGGGAAAATTAAACTTACCTCCTGTTCCTCAATAGACAAAGCATTGGCCTTAATTTTTGGATGTAGCCTAGTGAGAATTACAATTTTTTGGTTTTCATATAAGGCCTTAAAGTACAAGGCTAGAATGTAGTTGGAAGAATAAATCATGCAACTATCCTTTGAGAACACAAAATTCAACTCCTGCCTAATCCTGCTTGAAATAACTATGCACCAATCACATATAACATCCTAGAGAGAACAAAGAATATAGTAAATATCTCATAATGGACTGTCTGATGGTCTTCCCTATAAAACAATTCTCACTTGAAAGAAATGGATAATATATTTGAGAAATGGATTGCTTATTTTCTCAATGGGGACCCCCCTTTAATTTTGATTATCTGTAATGAAAATAGAAAGGTAAAACATGTAATGAGGAATTAGGATATCAAACTATTTATAATAAACAATTTAGTTATATAAAAGTAAAACATGTAATGGAATAATAACACTTACCAAATGGGTCAATGGACAATTTATAAATTGACTCTAAGTAATTTTTATCATCATTAGATAAGATGACCTTAGTGCTAACAAGACTCGCATTGTAATGCAAAAAATCTATTAAATTTTGGATGTCTAAAGGAGATGTCCCAAAGGATATTGTTTTATGGTTAAACTAGACATAAAATTGGCTCTCACTATGGTTATAACTACCAAGTAAATATCACAGTAGATTGTTGTTGATAGCCAAATCATATTGTGATATCTATACTAGGCCTTTGAGCTAGTATTGATCAACCCATCCAACATATGATTTTAACTGTTCCAACATTTGGAGGAAATTTGATCATAATAGGTTTTTGAAAACACAACTATTCATCCTCTCTGATGGAATCTAAGTTTCTATAGATGAAAAAGCCATAGAAACCTAAATTTTGAGTTGGAGCCTAAAAGTAGGTACTTGGAGGTCGATTTGGAAATAGGTAGATCATAGGGGATGAGTAACAGTTTATAGGTGGGTTGGATGAGAAAAAAGGTAAGCAATATGAAAAGATGTCACTATAGAGTTATTTATTGACAAGAAGGGTAATTAGGGAAAACAATTCCCATGACTGATGACCATTAAAATGCATCAGGAAATAAGTAGGTGCTAGGTAGAAACAACATCCTACCGCATGATATTACACATTCATATGGCATTATGCTATCATCTGCCAACATATTATCACTTGACACCATGGTTTTTCTTGATAGCATGGTGTCATTGAAAACATGGTGTCACATGATAACATGGTGTTGCATGATAACATGTTGGATGATAACATAATATTGCATGATAACATAGTGCCACTTGACACCATGCTATCATGCAACACTATGATGTCACATGATAGCATGTTGTTAGGTGACACCATGTTATTTCATGATAGTGAAATGTCATGTGATAGCATAATATTTTGTGATAACATAATGTCATGTGATAACACAATGTCACATGACACCACAATGTTGTGTGATAGCACAATGCCACCTATTGTCACATTTTTGTTGTGGTAAACAAATGATGATTTTACACCTATTCTATGTGCTTTGATCAACCAAGGGAGTGAATCTTATTTTCCTACACAAACCTATGGGTTTTCATCATGGCCCCTTAAAGTGAACCCTGGCTTTAGTGGACAAAGGCTTTAAATTATTCAATGGCATGAGTTATACTTATTGAATTATATGTATTATTATTTTTATTATTGGTAAAGGGGTTTTTTTGAAATATACTCTACCCTTTTACAAAGGAGAGATAGAAAAAATAATGAAAGCCCCATGAATATCATTTTCCAACAAAATAACAAAAGTGTCTATAGATATGCTATGACTATGTTGTGAAAATGGTATAGACCCTCAAGAGACTCACATAAAAATAATCTCTTCTAAAAAAATTATTTTTGGGATCAAAGGGTCATATTAATATGTTTCAACTTCTTCCTTAATTTTCCTTTCTTTTTGTTTCACACCACAATACAATCTCCATCTTCCAAATTATCTACTAGTTTATGGGTCTTCAAACCCTCAAATGAATATGGAATAAAATCTAACAAATCTTCATTTGGTCCATATTTATTCTCCTCCATGTGTCCCAAAAATTATATTCCTTTCTCCTCCTCCTTGAATTTAACTTATTCATGGATCTTATCCCTTTGAATATTTGAATATTGATCCTCATCTTCACACTTAGGTCCATTTATGGCCTCCACCCCAAGACGATCAGGTAGGGCATTCTTATACCAAGAGGAACTCATATTTTTTTCTAGAAATTTTACATGAAGAATTATATGTATTGTTATTTATGCATGGTTGAACTTATTTAAAGTGTTGGATATCATGATGAACCTTTGATCTTATTTATTAAAATTCCAATCAAACTTGATGTTAATTTTTGGATGTGATTGTATATCATAAAATTTTGATAGAGAGAAATAGAACTTATTGAAACAATTTCTCAATTATGTAAGATTTAAATAAATTATTTCTCTATAATGAGATGAACTTTTTTAGGTGGAATGAAATTAATTACATTGGTTAGTTATTAAAAAATAAATTTTTAGTGTTTAGAGAGATATAATATGCTCTTTACTAATGAAATAATATATACATAATGATCAATTTATGGATAATGGTTTAAATAATTAAAATGTATGAGTTACTCTTAATGTAATAAGCTTAAAATGATAATTATGGATACATGGTTGAATTTTTGCTCATGGTTATTAAAAATAAAAATATAACATGTCTTTATTTTATGTGTATATTAAAATAACATAGGGATATAACTACTTAAGTAAATTATATGTAGTTGTGATTGCCATGATAACATTTATGAATAAATTGAAAGTATATGAAATAAAGGTTTGAAAAATATCTTAACACTTGACTACGATGATTGCACCATGATGAGGAAATAGTTATCATGAGCTAAAACTATTGTAGGATGTATATATAATTAAACTATTTCAAAAACTCCTTGAGAATTTATAACTTTACTTAAATTCCACATAACTATGACTACTCTTTTAGGCACATTTGATGAAATGTAAACAAGGCTTATCTGATAGACTGAAATGATTATATAAATACTTTATTATAATGATATTCTCAAGATATTTCAATTAATTGAATACTCTAAATAATTACCCTTATGAATTTAATATTTATGTGTGTGTGTTATTAAAATGTAGGCCTTAATTTAATGGGTTTGATTAAAATTAAATGGTACAATTGAATAATATTTTATGATTATTCCAAGATAGTCAATTAAATGATTGGAATATATTATCCCTCATTGATGGGGGGATAATATCTAAGGACCTTATCAAGGTGTTCAATAATCTAAATGGAGCCACCTTGAGTTAAAGACCATAGGGCATAACCCAAAGGCCTTTGGTGAGGCTCAACCCTACTAAAAAGACTATTTGGGTAGTGGGGTTGAGTGGGGAATACATGATTAACCTTACCAACCCAACCCAAATTAATACACGTTTAAACCTATGAACATAGGATTATAATAAGGGGAGATTAGTATAGTGTTAGTGCATGAAACCAAATACAAAACAAAACACACTAATGCTAACACCTTAAGCCTATCTCAAAAGGGGAAAATAATAAAAAAACTAAATGAGAAACATAACTATAATGTAATATAGAAAGAAATCCTTCAACTTCCTTAGATGATCTAAATATCTTGTTTAAGTGGTTTGCTCGGCTTGTGCATCAAAGAGTCTTAATCAATGGATTTGTTTGGCTCCTTCTCTCCTTGGCACTTTTGTCTTATGATGAATTTGGATTTGCTAAAAAATTGGGCATGATAAAACTATACTAAATGGATTTTGAACTCATTTAAGCATTATAAATTTACACTATCCAAGATTCAAATTCAATAGGCAATGCCTCCTATTTATAGATTTTGTAAATTAATTAGAATGAACCTAAACCGTCTATCTCAATATGAAGATTTGTGGCTAAGAATCCATTCAGTTTTTGAGGATAAATTCAATAAACACCCTCATAAATATTTGGGATAGAGAGGCATTAAAGAGACATGAAAGGTCTTAATGAGGCATGGGAGGGCTTAATCTTGATATTTTATACATTTATGACCTAGGGATGTCTTCCCAAGAAATGATGTCACTTGATGATGCAAAAAATCATAATCAATTTCAAAAAAAAAAATTCAACAAGTTTCATGTAATTCTTAATTAGGCTCTTGATTAAAATTAATTAACTTTAAACAAGATTAGTCAATTTTGGTGCAAATCTTGGAAAGTGGTGCACAAATTAATCAAATTGGTCAAAATGTCATATTATTGGCTCAAATTTTGACTAGATTGGAATTAGGATACGATGTTAGATGAATTGGATCCATTATCCCATTTAAGATGTTGTCAACACAAAATAACAAAGACATGTGTCTCATGCAATAAATTTGGTAGAAAAGAGCAATCTAGAGCACCTAGGTGCAAAAATGTCATCTTGACTTGAAATGATCCGATCAAAGTTAACTATCTCATAAATTGCATTACCTCATTTAATGATACTCTAGGCCAAAATCAGTACTTGTTTATGAAAATTTTAACTCATTTGATGTGTTTTATTGTTTTAGGTCAAATTGTGATGCTTTGATAGAAATTGGTCAAAATCCTGGTTGGAGGTCATTGGTGGCCAATTTCAGGTGTCTACAAAAGCCACTAATTAAACTAAATGATAATATATATAATAGAGTGGTGACCTAAATACCATATGCTCATTGGTCATAACCAACCCCTATAAATAAAGACACTGATCATGAACATGATGGCTTGAATTGCTAATGTAATACTCAAATACGATATTGGGATAACTCAACATCTATAATGGATTAATCAAACTCAAATACGGGATGAGTTATCTTAGTAAGCATGCTTGTAGATGGAATAATATTCTAAGTTTGTTTGACTAGCTAAAAACCACCAACCAATCTCTAGACTGTCTTCATCGGGGATACCCTAGCTCTCTCTACAAAAAACATAACAGACATAATTTAGCATCCCTATAAGATATATATATATATATATATATATATATATATATATATGTAAGGGCATATTTAATTATCTCTATTATGAGTTATTAGGTTAGTATAGGTCCTTTATAATGTGGTTGTATAGGTTATAAGTTCTAGGAGTGTATATAATTTAAATTTGGGCTCATATGGCATTTTCCTGCCATTTCTACAAGTTTGAAAATTTGAATTCTAGTAGCAAGTTTAGATCCTCAATATTTTATAAAAGAGTTCCAAAGTGTAATATTTTTGCTTTGGGATATTTAAGGGGGTTAATTTGAAATTTTGACATGTTTAAGTCACTTAATAAGTCATTCATGTGTGTGTTTAGATATAGGTAGTTTGAATCTTGTCATTGTTCTTGAGAGAGATCAAGAATCATTGGAAAAGTAGTAATAGGTTACAAATATTTGTAAATGTCTATGTTTTTAGTGTGAGTATTTTTGGAGAGAGATAGGTATGAAGAGGTATGGATTTAAATGGAATAATAAATAATATTACACCTCCATTTTTGATATCGAAGTATATACTATGTTAGTTATTTATGTTTTCCTATTTAAAAAATTCAAAAGACTATGTAATGAAATGAGATAAGAAGGAAACCATGGAATATTGATTTGAATGCATTGTGTGAAATGAAATATATTATGTTATAAGATAAATTTAATGTATATGGGGAGAAAATTAAATTAAATAATTCTCATATTAGTACACTCACTACATATGCCATGTTTACTTTGTTTGGCTTACATTCTATGGATAAGAAGATTGAGAGAGAGCATGAAATTCAAGGGAAGATTCTATGAGAGAATGTTTAAAACATATTAATGAATGGTATTTTAAAATAATATATATTTAATTATATTCAATCATTTTCCTTTTTTATTTTTATAAATATTTGTTGAGGAGATTAAATACAAACCTTGTGTTGTCTATGTGAGGTGATATAAAAATTGAGCAAGCATTCTATGAGAGAAGGTTTATGTGTGAACTGAATTGAAACTCAATATGCATATTTGTTAGTATATTTTAATTATTATTAAAGGTTATGGATATTAAACCAGGTTTTATAACACATGTTTATTTCATAGACAACATACCCAAACTATAGACCACTATGTGTGAAGACATAATCCAAACATAAAACTTGAAGAAATAAAATATATAGAAGTATCAAAGAGGAATATAAGGTTTTTGAAAGGTGTATAATAATTATAAAATTATCACAACAATTTTAAACTTCATATTTAAATTTAACCCTTTTTAGGTCTGCTTAGGTAAGGAAAACCCTGTGCTAGGGTTTGAAAACAAAATCCAACATTAAAAGTAATTAAACCATAAAAATATCATAAAACTTTATGAAAATTTATAATTTAAATTAATATAAATTATTTTATGATTTTTTTTTAGTATGTATGTTTATGTATGGTTTGAAGGTGATTGTGTGCACAACATGGTCGAGGAGAGCTAATTAGGCCTAGGTAAAGTTTAAAAAAGACATCTAGGGATTATATTGGACCATGAAACTTTATGGAAGGTTATTAGAGGATAGAGGGTGGTTTAAAAATTAATTATTTTCCAAAATTTCCATTTTAATTATCTATATAAGAGGACATAGTGTAAAAAAAGGCTATTAGATAGTCTTAACCAAGAAGGTAACAATGGGTATTGAAATCTTTATACTTTGAAGGTTTTGTGAGTGGAAAGAGAATTCAACTTGAGTGAGATGTAATGTGACTAAGGATGATATATTAACATCAATGAAGTGACAAAATATTGGGTCTTAGTGGATTTGAAAGGCTATAAAGCCAAAGAGGAGAGATAAGCTAACAAAAATAATGGGAGATGTGAGAATTCAAGATTGAGAATGTAGATGGGGTTATAGACATTAATAATAGAGAGGATAAAGGAATATATAAGGGTGAAGTGTCTTTTCAAAATATATAATAGTGAATTTATCAACAATAATTTTTAAACCTTTATGGAGGAAGAAGAGATAAAAGTGATAGACACAGAGTACAAAGGATAGAGCTAGGTGATTGAAGGTAGATGTAAGGAAAAGTTGGTTCCTATTTTAATATATTAGAGAAAATATTTATTATAAATTTTCATCAATTAACCATTCCCTTATAATTTATCTAAGGACATACTCCATTGAGATCAAGTGAATGGAGCAATCTCTACCTCACTGATCAATCTAAAGGATAACTCCCTATAACTAGATACCAAGGGATATTCTAATAGATCTATAGATAAGATCAGACACCTCCCATATCTATCAAATATATCTATCATTCACCACCCCTCTCTACTATTTTAGGTGTCTATCACACCTAATTTGATAGATATGAGGGGCCACTCCTCAATGATATACCTATTGGATGACTGCACCCCTTATATCAATCTAGAGAGGAGAGGGAACCCCCTCTTACCAATTATATTTACTACCCCCTATATAGTATCTTGTTACCTCTTATTCAGCATCCAACCATACACATAGGCACCCCAATGCTAGTTAAGGTCAAAATTGGACTATTCGCTCCCAACATCAGTTATGCCCCAATATAGATGGGATACTAATGGAAAGTATTTTTATTCCATAACCTTTCCTATAATTATTTAAGCCTTCTTAAAAAATGCATGAAAAATGTGCACTTTTAAATTTTTAAGATGTAGTTTCAAGATCCATGATTGATAAACATGTATATTAAACATGTATTTTTGAGATCCATAACTAAAAAATGGAAACAATTTATATATTTTAAAATAGATATACATAATTTACCATTATTTTTTCCTAATAAATACTAATTTATGAATTTTATAATACATATGATTCAAAATAGATACACAAAATATGCTATAATTTATTTTTATTGGAAACTATGAACAAAAATAATTTAAAATATCTTGAATTAGGTCAAGTTGATATGCTCAAAAATCATAGAAGAGAAAACTATCCACCTCGCTATGCATAGTTTCTCCTTAATAGTTGTTAACTATACAAAATCTATACCTTGGGGAATAATTTGTAGTATATACACATGGTGAATTAGTGATACACCTCAAGTAATGATGCATAATATATATTCACAATAATTATTTCCTATTCAACATACGTTCAAGCCTGTAGATATTTTAGATATGTGGTGATGAAAAATACACTAAAGATTGTATATATTAATAGTAGATATGATGAAAAATGTGGTGAAAGAAAATGAATTCAAAACACATGCAAAAAAATATATGCATTCAATTCACACATTAAAAAAAGATTGAAATTGAAATTAATGTAAATGTACAACATGTTTAAGATTATTTTAAAATAATAAATCTATATTGATCTTATTTTAAAACAATAAAACATGATGCACACATAAAACAAGATGGAGTATGGAAGAATATTTATTTTGTAATTTAATTTAAAATACCGAAGACCTATTCAGTTAATTTTAAAATCATTATAACATTCCACCAAAATTTTATTCCAAGACAAATTCAAGGCATGATAAATTTTAATATAAATTAAAGGATAACTCAACTCCTATATTCCTTATACTATAAAATGATGCCCTAAATACCTATATATCACTCACATTTGGTTTTTACATGTAGTTAATATTGGCATGTGATATTAACAATAATTGAAAATGTATTAAAGATTTAAGGTTTATAGATATATAAAATTTACCTTAGGTATTTCTTAGTCACTCAGTTGTACAATTTAAGAGTGTTTTTATACTTGTTGATTACTGATCTTAATTAAATGTTATTTGTGTGATTTATCAAATTTCAATGGTTATTTATGTAAATTTGTTGTGTCCTTTGCTATTGAGAACCTTTTAACTAATTTATTAATTTTTTTATTAAATTTCACATCAAATGGATATGTTTACATTTGGATATGGATGTATATAGTAAAATAATCTATACTTAAATGTAAATGTTGTAATTAATTGAAATTTAAAATGTAGGAGTGTACACTGATTCATTTTTGTACATCAACATTTCAGCATGACTAATGTATTTGGAAAAAGTGAGCATGTCAAATTATCCTCAAAATTATCCAAATTTGTAGAGGGTATAATGTATCCAAGGAGACATACATTACATTATAGATCCATAAGTAAAATCTTGTTTTTTGTTAGATTTAACATAGTGTTAGATGGGAAATTTTGTTTTCCTTATTAATTTGATGACCTATAAACATTTCTAGATATAATAATAAGGGAAACTATATACAATGGGAAGAGAAGAAAATGCTCAAGCATGCAAATTCATCCATATCACATGTTAGTGTTTATCATATATAGTTCACCCTAGATATTGACTCAAAGGATGATAGTGTTATGGAAAAGGATGAAATCACTGACAATTTTGGTCCTAAATATAGATTTGAGTTTATTAAAGAAAATGTGTTTCTTCAACATAAATTATCTACAAATGTTAGTGATATATAAAACAGGTTTATATATTTTATACTTAAAGACCATAAATTTTGTGGAGATAAATTTGGACCCATGAGGTTTGGTGTGTTTTTTAAAAATGCAATCAATTCTTGTGTTGATTTATAAAAAAAAATTCAACCTAACACATTTTTGGTTAAGATGACAATAAATTTGGTGGATCTCAAAATAGGATGTATACTAAGGGTTATAAGGATAGATAAATTGGCATGTTTTCCCTTACTATAAATAAGTGAACAAAATTTAAAGTTCTAAGAAGTTTCAACTAAGTTGATCTGTATTTGTTTATCTATGAGAAATTTTATTATAGATAGAACAAATACAAATATTATTAAAGGAAACCTATGTAATTTAAAGGATTGGATGGAAATTATTTTTATGTTCATATTGATAGATTATTTAAACCTCCTTATAAAGGTCACTCCTTACAAGAAGGATATCTCATATAATGACCTACTAGCTAATTAGCTTAACTTGGCAATTGTCCTATGGATATCAAATAAAAATAAACCTCTAAAGAGATGGAGGTAAATATGTGGGATGCACTAGAATAAATATAACCCTAATTTTTTTATCACATTTATTTTAATTCCTATAATTACAATTTGTATACACATAATTTTTTCAAACTTTATCAATTACTGATGTTTTATCTCTTGCAATAACCTATCGATTCTCAATATCTTTGAGTGCACACATTAAGGGGTGGACTGGGAAAGGGGTGGGAATACCATTGGTGCTTCTCAATATTGTTATTCCATAGACCACCACTTGTAACCAGCATAAACTTATTCTATACACTTCCCTAAGCTTTGACACCTCCTTTACACACTCCTCTAAGTAATTCACCACCTTATATAGCCCTTACCTAATCTAAAAACTCTTTTTAACATTTAAAAAACAATGTTATCCTGGGATGTCCCTGTACTTAAAATGTATTAACATGTTACAGATCTAGGTTGGCCTTGATCTACCTTGTCTAAGGCCTAGTTTACTTTTATTTATTACTGATACAAGGTTGATTAGGCTAACACTATTGGATAAACTTTCATAATGTTTTAGGGTTAAATCCAACTATATATACACATCAATTTTTCCATTTATCTAAGAGATATATATTTAATCATTCATTTTTTATTCTTTACAATCTACTCTTCTATCATTCTACTTGAGGAATCATTGCTTAGGGTTCACATCTGGAGAAGAATATTATCTTATGGAAAAGCCTTAGATGCTTTGGTCTATCTTAGTGATCCTTAAAAACCAAAAAAACCTCTTGTGAAGTACCTTTGGCATAGGGAGAGATTATATCATGATGGGTTCATCATCAAGGCAAGTATCTCTAACTCTTATTTCTCTATTTTAGTAAATAGAAGTAACATAAGTAATGGATTTTGAATGTATTTCTCTCTTTGTGCATTAGGTTTATATCTATACTAGATTAATTAAAATTATTCTATGCATGTTTACTTTTATGTTTATACCCCCATTTTATGCCACAATCTTTGGTGAGAACTAGGTTAGATTTTACTTTGCTTTGTATTTACTTTTTGAATATAAGAAAACATAGGACCTATCTAGGGTTATTGCATATTTTTGTTTGACTAGAGGATTTGGAACCCTCTATGGTGATATCATTATGGTAAGGGACCTGTTGGTTAGGTCTAGTGGATCTATCTTGGTTATGACCCCAATTGTCTAAATATAATAATAAGCAGAAGGGTAAGTGTGATTTATCTTCTTTGAGATAGTATTGACTTGTAGATCATCTTCACTTTCCCTTGTATAAATTTTGGTGAACCCAATGTGAATATATCCCTTGTCTATTTTCTTTCACACATTCATTTATTATCTTATATATTTTTATTTTTACAGTACTATATCAAACCTATTGATATAATCTAACATTTTATACATAGGTTTAACACATAGTCACTTTAAATCTACTCTATTTTCTCTATGCAGGTTTTTTCCAACAATAGATAATTGAATCAATCAACTTGACATATTTCTCTTTTTCAACCAAAAGTTTGTAGACTTCATCAACCCAATCAACTCTATTTTTAATTCTCTTTTTCAACCATAGGTTTGCATACTTCATCAACCTAGTTGACTATATTCACAACTTATTTTTAGCATACATGTTTTTTATACTTTGTCGACCCAGTTAAATATATTAATAGAATATAAAAATTAGAATTTGAGAAATAAAACATAAAATTATTAAAATCAAGCATCTTCAAAAATTATCAAGGTTCATTCCTACCTTCTTAGTCATTTTTGTTCTTCATTTTCAATCTTGTTTTTCATAGTTTGTAGTCAATAAAACTATAACCCTATAGTAAACATGGTTTTATAGCTTGCTTTCTATTTCTAATACTTAGTCAACATGTTCAACTATTTTACTCTAGATCTTACTTTTGTAGACAACATCAACCCTATCAACTCTCTTCTATAATGTTTGCATATAGTGTCACTTGAACCAAATTTGTACTCTTCATAAATAAAGAAATTGACCTATATTGTTATTAATTAATTCTCTTTTCATTTTTGTTTCTTTCTTGCTTATAGTAAAAAATATACACTAAATAGGAGGTTTTTAATTTATCAATGTATTCACACTATTTTAATCTTTGTACACACTTCAAAAATCACTTAACACTAAAAATCATTAAATAATTTATTCCCAAGGTATACGTACTTGGATTTCATCACCAAGGGGAAAGTCAACTTGGTTTTTTGGCCAAGTATAAATATGTGTTTGATGGTATATATTGGTAAAGAAATAGACACCCTTATCATTATAATATTGTGAAGTGAAGGGTTAGTCCCCCACCAAACCAACCATCACTAATATAGATCCCTTTTAGTATAGACTACCTAAAACTATCCATAAATTATTTTTCTAATTTATTCTTATAACCAACTCCCTATAACATTAAAATCAAAATTTATTATAACTTAACAACATTTAAGAATGACCACTTAGATTAACATTTACATTATAGTTTTGTTGCTTGATCTTTATAAATTATATTTTGTATTATAAAACTTGTACTAGTCAACTTTGGTACAAGGTTTGTGTTGTGTGCTACAATTAGATTTAACACATTGATCTAATTTTTTGTGCGCTCAATTAAATTTGCTTAGTTATTATCTTTAAAAAAGATTCCCTATCTTTAGAACACAATCAACCTTATCAACTCAGTCTCTTATAGGCTACTTACCTAGTTTATCTTTAGTACACAGTCAACCTATCCAGCTATTTGTATTTCAAATTACCTTTATTTTACTATGTGTAGAAAATAATCAAGTAACTTGACTATATTTTGTATCCTATTCTGTTGACCTCTCCTATAGACTTTGTACCTATTGGCCGATACTATTTTATATTTGGCCAACCTTGTCCTTATTTTACCTATTTACTTTTTAATCTCAGACTCCTTCAAGCATCATGAAATCCCCTATCAAAATCTTTTTGGACAACCTAAATACATTTAGATGATATATTATATGTTCTTTCTACCTTTTCTACCCAAGGGGATCTTCACTCTTGGATCACTTTTTCTCATCCCTAATATTTAGACTTTAATATGGTCCAAATTAATCCAATTGATGACATTGATGGATCAAATCCATTTTAAAATTCTCAAGATAATTATTTTTTTAAGGCACCTTACTAACGATGGGGGTGATTAACATAATATTAATGCACAACCCCATATGCAACCTTATAAACACCAAAAACCACCTCCTATAAATCCTCCTCCTAGTAACCCTCCCCTTAATACCAATTTAGGGAATGTTCCTCCTACTAATCCTAATAATCCCTACTAACACCAATACACCAAGTTGATACCACTAAAATTATTAAATAGATAGTACAATAAATGAACATCATGCAAACATCTAATACCTCTCAAATGATGAAACTACAACATCATTTGATAAGCGTGGATAATCAACCTCCTATTCTTCTTCCCCAAAATAACCAAAATTGTATCCCTTCACCTCTTAAAGATGCCATGAAAAATATTATTCCCCAACTAATTATGCACAATAATATTCTTAAACACATTCAAAATGAACCTTTATCCCCCTTCAATATTTTTATTGATATTGGTAATATATATCCAACTATTAAATATGTTGGGACTAAAGATCTTGTATCTTTTCTCAAAGCATTTAGTAATATCTATAAATAGTGGATTCAAACTAATACCTTCCACACCACCAAAATTTTAGTTAAAAACTTCACAGGTGATGTATTATAATGGTATTAAAATTTACTTAACATTCTATATGGTAACTTGAAGATTTAATCAATCATTTAGTTAAGGAATTTCAACATAGTGATCTTCCTAAAAATTGTCTTATCCATTTCAATAATGCTAAACATTCCTCTTTTAAATCAGCTCATGATTTTATAAAACATTGGAAATATCTAGCTCAAAAAGATGATCACAACATGACTGATGATATCTTATTCAAACTCTTCATAATTATCTTAACACCTTCACTCCAATACAAGGTTGGAACTTTTGCTAACCAAACTCTCAATGATGTTATCAATCAAGCTAAGTGACAAGACTTATTAATGAAATAATTCAAACCCAACACTAAAACCATTAAGGGATCTTTGCAACACTCTAATAATGAAATCACTAGAAATACTCCTCAAACAAAACCTAGAGTAACCAAAATAGATAATTCCCAAGCTTCCCATGCACCTCTAACTGTTCAAAAAATGAAACAACTTTTAGTACCTTATAAACCATTCACTTATGCTAATAATCCACCCACATGGTATGATCCTAATATTTTTTTGGTTTCATGCTGATATCGATCATTCCCATGAAACATGTCATGGGATTACAAAATTTGTCATTTATGATATGATAGGAGATACATTAAATCATATTGCTATGATCAAAATAGGTCATCATGATTATGTTAATGCTTCTCAAAAGAAACAATCTTTCAAGAATTATTCCTATAATAAACCTAAAAAAAATTACCTATAACCCATAGTAGTCAAACAAGGATATTTATTCAATTAATGTTGAATATGATTAATACTATACCAATTCTCAATACATGAATGCAATTAAAGTTAATTATCGATGTAAACCCAACCACAAAGATCCTATCACAAAGACCAAGAAACCATCACTCAAAGAGAAAATTCTCAAAGATACCACTACCACTAATATACCTTATAAAACCAATGAGGAAATACTTCCCTATTTAGAACCTCAAATGACCTCTCTTCCTACCAAAACTATTTTACCTTTCAAGCCTCATGTTGGTTCTTCATCTTCAAAAAATCATTGGAAGTTTTAGAGGAACTTAACTCTATGCATTGTAAAATACCTCTCATGGAGTTAGTTCTCACCTCTCTATATCATTTCAAATTCCTAATGCAAAAACTAGAATAAATTAAAGAACCATCTTCCCTAGAAGTGGAACAACCGCTTCATAAGCCTTCATTGATAGAAGTTAATAGTATTGAAACTATTTATCCTTTTTATAAACCTTCCATAGAGTTGCTTTAAGAAGACATTATCAATGATGAAATTATATTTCAAGTTGATGACCCACCTCTAATCATTAAAATCATCATTAAGACCACCCTTATTTGAAAAGTCTTAGTGAATGAAGGGTCGGAAATTAATGTGACATCTCTTTGGATAATTCAACAACTTGGGTATAACAAAGATCATCTCAAGAAAAATTGTCTAACATGTCATGGATTTGAAAAAACTAATAAAAACACTTGGTTTTATTTGTCTCCCTCTCACTATTAGACCCAAAAACATGCATATCAAGCTCATCATTCTAAACTTACCATTATCCTAAAGTATAATCCTAGGTCACCCATAAACACATCGCATGAGGGCTATTACTAATTATTGTAGCCAATGCATAAAATTTATTCATAATTCCAAATTTTATAAACATGAGGCCAACCCTAATCGATGGATTATTCAACTACCCAACCCTAAATCTTAGTATCAAATTCTAACCATTCTATGATTTAATAGTGCACCTCTAATTGAATTCATCAATATGAATATGGATTTATAGGTCACTCCTATTGATTATGATGATGATGAGCCAAATGACTTAAAATACTACCAAGATACATCCTTACATTTCAAAATGGCTCCCTCCTTCCTTTTTACCTCATGATTATACCATCCCTCTCTTTAATGATATCACTTACCTCCCCCCTCCATGTAATGCATATGAAGAATATTATAAATAATATGACTTAAAATGTAATGAATATGGAGTGGCCAAGTTATTTTAAGACAATTTAACCATGTCACCTTGTACATTTAGTGATCTAGGTGTATCTCTGTATGATGATCCTCAAGAGACAAAATAATATATTATCTCTCACACCTATGATGATAAATACATCATGGCCCAAGCTCAATCACACGACCTAGATGTTCAACACTATCAACAAACCTTAGCTAAAATACATGATTATAACCAAGATGTTCATTCAATTTCCATAGATAGTTATTTATAATCTAAAGGTCATATATCTCCAATTACTTCTCCGTTTATTGATACCTCTTGGGTTGTTGAACAAATCATACCTCTCACAAATTATGAACTCATAAAACCTTATATACCTTCTATCTCACTAGTCACTCTACTAAATCCCCTCCTTGCCAATAATTCTAAATATATGCATATTATCAAACCCATTGAATATAATCAACCTTCTTTAATAATTCCATCTACACCCAATATTAACTTTGATGTCAAGGAAATAAACTATGAAAATAACAGTCTCTAGAGAACTCACATTGATTGAACATGATAAATTTAGTCTATCCTTTGATAAATATTATGAAAATTTTTCTTGTTCATATGAGGACATGCTAGGTATCAAACCTAGTATCATTATGTACAACATAATCACATACCCAGATACCAAACCCATCCAGTGAAAAAATATAAATTTCCACCTAAAGTTTCCACCCTATGCCATTAATAAATTATCAAAATATTAGATGCAAAGTTTATTAAATATATTGATTATTTCAAATGGGTGTAAAACATTGTTCCCTTTCATAAAAAAAATCACCATGGTTATTCTCACATGCATTGACTTAGATAATATTAACCTTGCCTATCCCAAAGATAATTTTCCATTACCTTCAATAAATGCCATTGTAGATTCTAATGACAAATACAAAATTTTTTCAATCATGGATGGTTTTTTAGGTTACAATGAAATTCACATAGCCCTTGAAGACCAACCCAAAACAAAATTCACTATAGAATGGGGTACCTATTACTATGTTAAATTTCCTTTCAACCAAATGCCAGAACTACCTATCAACATGCCATGACTCACATTTTTCATGATCTTATACAAAAATTGTTGAAACCTTTATGGATGACCTCATTAAAAAATAGAAAAGTTACACAACACATCTCTCTGATCTAGCCATCATCTTTGATCAATTAATCAAGTCAAAAATTATACTCAACACTTACAAGTGTGTCTTTGGTATTATATCTAGTAAACTACTAGGTTTATTAGTCCCTCTTTATGGTATTAATGTCGATCCTACTAAAATTAACACTATAGTCAACATGCCCATTCCTCACTCCATTTAAAACATTCCCAGTTACCTTGGAAAGCTTAGGCAAATTTTATGATTCATCATCAAAATAGCTTACTGCATATACTCTATTAAATCCCTTCTTAAAAATGGTAATGCTCTAAAATGGACTAATCCCTATCAAAAATCATTTAGCAACATGAAAGAATCATTTCTCCATCTGCCCACCCTTCATCCACTTTCTAATGATCAACTTTTAATGTTTTATACCTCTTACACTCCTATATTAGTTAGGGAAATTTTTTCCCAACAAGATGATAAACAAAAGAGAATACATTATTTAGTATATTAGTTAAGCCTTATTGATTATGAAAAAAGTTATACTAAAGTAGAACATAATTTCCTAGCTATCTACTTCATATCTAAAAGGATCCATCACTTAATGCTTTATCAAACTACCTTATGTCATTGTGGATGGTTCTCTTGATGGAATTTTAACTTAGCATTATCACACAAAAATCTATCAAATGACAAGTCATTGTCAACCAACTTGTAGTAGCAACCATAACCACTATAAATCACCTTTAAGATAATCTCCCCAATGATAATATTATTTATATTAAAGGGATTAATCAAGATATCTCCCTTAATGATTATTTACATAATTTCACTACTGATTTAGAGGTGAATAATAAAAAAGATACCTATATCATTCCTGCTACTATTAAATCCAAATTAGTTGTATTGAAGAGCTTCCTAAGGTCACCATTTATTTGCATGAAGATACATAGACCCTCCACTTTGATGGCACCAAATATACCCAAAGAGATATGGAAGGTTGTATTCTTATTAATCCTCATGATGAGATCATCCTTATGGTATTATATCTAACGTTTGATGTCACTAATAACATGGCATAATATGAAGCTCTCACCTTAGGTATGAAAGCAATAGTTGACTTAAATATCCCATATCTAGACATTTTGGGTGATTCTCAAGTTATCTTTTGCCAAGTTAATGGTGATTGTGAGTATAAAAGTGAAAATATTATCAGTTATCATCAAATGGAAATAACACTCACCAAAGAGTTTGCCTCTTTTACCGTTGAGCCAATTAAAAGAGATCAAAAATCTATCATTGATTTTTTTGCTTCTTCAGAATCTCTATTTTATCATTATCAAGTACTTAATGATTCCTAATTTATTATTCAGATAAGAAAATAACCATCTTATATCCAACCATAGGATTCACTCATCTATCACATTAAGTATATCACTATTTGACAAATCCCATGGTACAAAAACATCATCCAATTTCTTGAACATCAAACCTATCCTTTAGACATGTATTCTCATGAAAAGAATATAATACATAAACAAAATTTTAAATATGTCTTTTGATATAATACCATTTATTTCCATAATATAGAAGCTACCCTAATCTGCTATGTAATGAAATAATAGTTCCATCCTTTACTTGAATAAGAACATGGGAGAATTTATGATGATCACTATAGTGGACATGCTACAACACACAAATGCTTACATATGGGATAATGTTGGCCTGCCTTAGAAAAAGATGCTATCAATTTTTCAAAAAGGTGTATTCCTTTCTAATTTCATGATGATTTAATCTATTCACCACTAGCTAAGCTTTAAATTATGGAGTCTTCTTAGCATTCTCCATGTGGAGATTAGATCTCATCAACAAATTACCTCGATCACTATATGGTCATGTTTTTATCATTATTGCTATAAAATATTTTACCAAATGGGTAGAATCCATGCCTCTTGTTAATGTGATGTGAAACCCTATTTATAAACTCATCATTAAATAAATAATTTATCTATTTAGAGTTACCCATACTATCATTTTTAATAATTATAGTGATTTAAAAAACAAGGACATGAAATACTTATGTTCTAAATTTAAAATATCCTACAAATTTTCCAAACCTTACCATACATAATGCAATGGAAAAAATAAGGCCACTAAAAAAATTATACAAAATATCATCCAAGAAACTCATACTGACTGAAATCTTCATTTAAATCCTACACTTTAGGTGTATCATACTAGCATACATACTACCACTGGGGTAACACCATTATCACTAGTTTATGGTTCTGAGTCTGTCTTACCATTAGAATTAAAAATCCTATCTTTAAATATATATCTTCACAGTATCATTCCCAATTAATAATTACATGAATCAATCCTTAATTCTCTCAATATTCTTGATTAACACCATCTATCCATTCTTTAACATAACCACTAGTACAAGGCTCACATCACCAAACAACATATAAAAAGGTTAAAGTCTACACTTCTAATGTTGGTGATCTCATTTTTAAGTTAGACTATACCCATGATAAAGAAGGAAAATAAGCCCAAAAATGGTGGGTCCCTTATTTATTAAAATACATTCTTGGTCCTAGCACCTATCACCTCCAAAAAAATAAAGGTTATATTTTTAAAGAATCCACTAATGATCAATTTTGTAATAAATACTTTACTTAAATATTTCCTTTCTTATCATATTTATATATATTGTCCTATTAACACTTGTTTTAGGATTTTTACATGGATCTCACCCTTTTTAGTAGTCTCTTTTTAACACAAAACTTATTTCCTTCCCTTGGTCCTTTGATTCCTTTCTCTCATGAGTTGCATTGTAATACCACAGATAAGACCCAATTTTCCTCATGAATTACTTTTTCTTTCATATATTGATTTTTCGTATCAAGTTTATTATTTTACAATTCTTTGTTCACCCACTTTGGATTTTATTTAATGATTTGTAGTGTAATACCATGAATAGGACCAGGCCCTCCTTAAAATACATTTTTACCATTTTTCACATAATTTGTTCACGCAATTGGATTTCTCTTTTATGAGTTGTAGTGTAAGACCATAGTTAGGAATAGGATTTCCTCATAAAATCACCATTTTATTTCAAAAATCCTTTATTAAATCAATTGTTACTTTTATATAATGTTAATAAATGGTTATAATTTTGTGATCCCATATTATCATCTTTAGTTTTTGTTTCTTTTATAGATAAAACTTGCATAAAAAACTATTTTAGCATGTTTCCCTACACTTACATACATTCTTAAAGGAATCATACTTACCTATATATTGGAGTTATTACCAGGGTCCGAATAACATGAATGCAATGGTCAAGTGATCACATGAGATGAAGCTAGTGCACACCACAAAGAAGCTAAAGTAATTTGAAATTATACAAGGAGATAAATTGCACAAGACAAATAGGAGAAAACCTATTATTCAATTAACTTAAGATGGCCAAAGTGAAGAATACATATAGGAGAGCACATAAGTAACTCCTCCACAAAAGGTGGTCAAAGCACCCCAAGAATATACTGTAACTCCTCCATGAAAGGTGGTGACAAGGTGCTAAGAATAGAGAAGTAACTCCCATACCCAGAATAGCCAGTCAAAGGAGTTACTTATGATATTCTTATGAAACCTATGACACATCTATGACACACATCTCCATATAAGCTAGCCTATCCCATGAATGTAGGAAAACTCCATGTATGCACAAATATATAATATTCCCTAATTAAATAATAGGGAAAAATAAAAACCTACACTAACACCCCCCCATAAGCGCAGCTTAGGTGGGCAGTGTGGATATATAAAATGGGTCTCGGCAACTAGGCCTGATGAGGTACCCATGTACAAATGCAATCTCCCATAAGATAGAGAAAAGGAGGAAACTTGTAGGAAAAAACTCCCCCCAAAAGAGAGACATAAAATAAATGAAGAGGTTAGTGGGCCCCCCTAAAGATGATGCTACTATAGATGTGGACCACACCCCAAGAAGAGCTCGTATATGAATGAACTTGCTCTTGATGAAAGGTTTGGTGAAGATTTCTGCAACCTACTCTAAAGACTGGAAAAATATCAAGTCAATGACCTGACTATGAATAAGCTCTTGAATGAAATGGATGTAAATCTCTATGTGCTTGGTCTGCTGATGCTGAACCAGATTCCTACAAATTTGAATGGTACTCTAGTTATCACAATAAATGATGGTGGGCTACCTGATAGGAATGCCAAACTCAAAAAGTATTCCTTGAAGCCAAATGGCCTCAGTAGCTGCATTAATAGCTCCCTTTTACTCTACCTCTGTGGATGATATAGCAATAGCTTTTTGCTTCTTACTAGACCAACTAATAAGACCAAAACCTAGAGAGAAACTGTAACTAGAAGTGGACTTGCGAGTCTGTGAATCACCAGCCCAGTTTGAATCTATATACCCAATCAAGTCAGCCTCTATGCCAAATCTATAATGAATCCCATATCTATGTGAACCCTGTATGTAATGCAAGATCCTCTTAGCTACTTTCCAATGTATCTCATGAGGTTCCTACATAAATTTGGAGACAAGTCCCACTGCATATGATATGTCAAGCCTAGTGTGAGTCAAGTAGATGAGACTACCAAAAATTTGTCGATATCGAGTGGCATCAACCAATGGTGAAGAACAGTCAGCCTCAATCTTGACTCCTAATAGAAAGGGAGTCAGAGATGGCTTGAAATCAGCCATGTGAAACTAAGACAATAAATCAAGAGCATACTTAGGTTGTGTAAGAGAAATTCCTGAATCTAACTATGAGATCTCGATGATAAGGAAGTAGTGTAACAAACCCAAGTCTATCATGTTAAATCTATCTTGTAGAGATGCCTTCACCATTGAAATAGTCGATGAAAAACTCCCAGTGATCAAAAGGTCATCAACATATAGAACCAAAATCAAGAGCGAATCATCCTACCACAAGAAGTAGACATTGGGGTCAGAATGGCACCTAGTGAAACCCATTGTGAGAAGGAAGGAATCCATCTTGGCATACCAAGCCCAAGGGGCCTATTTGAGGCCATAGATAGATTTCCTAAGTCTGTATACTAAGGAAGAATCTTGAACAAATCTTGATGGCTGCTTCATGTAGATCTCCCCCTCTAGGTCTCCATGAAGAAAGGCACTCTTCATATCCATTTGGTGCACATCCTAACCATGTGCTATGGCAATAGCCAATGTGAGTCGAATAGAAGTCATCTTTGAAATGGGTGAAAAGGTCTCTGAGTAGTCAATCCCTAGCACTTGTGAGAAACCCTTAGCAATCAATCATGACTTATACTTATCAACTGACCCATCTACTACAAACTTGGTCTGGTATATCCACCTACATTGAACCATCTTCCTTCCCTTAAGAAGTGAAGTCAAGTCCCTAGTGTGATTTTTGATTAAGGAAGAATATTCTTCCTCCATAGCACTATCCCACTCAGGTACTCCTGATGCCTCTCAAAAAGTCTGTGGATCCAAAACTAAAGCAAAGAAGGCATGTAGATCTCTTTGATAATCCCCCCTAGTGTGTCTGTTATCTACAGGATCTCCTGCCCAAGTGCCAGCACTCTCAAGTGTCTATTTGGCCTAAAGTGGCCCGAAAGTGGGCAAGTTAGGTGCTAACTCCTCAACCTCTGATTAACTAGAGGTGGATGACTCTGCATCACTGTCCTCACTGTCTGAACTTCAAGAAGAAGAAGATGTTTCTAGCTCAGGAATCTACTATGGCTGATTTGAATCTGAGGAATCATCATGAAGAAATAGATCTGATGAGGGAGAAGTGCCAAGTGTTGAGAATCTATGACTCTCCTGAATGTGGACACTTCTCTCAATGAACAACTCATGAGTGGTCAGATCTAAAAGGTGATACCCCTTAACACCATCCAAATATCCTACAAAAATGCAAGGCTTAGACTGACATTCCATAGCTTTGTATTTCTTCTTCAGTATGTGGGCCATGGCTGGGGATCCGAAAACCCTAAGGTGCTCAACATCAAGTTTCCTTTTATGCCAAGATTTAAAGGGTGTTATCCCTTTCAAAGCTTTGTGAGGAACCCTGTTTTGAATGTAGCAAGCACAATTGATGGCTTTGGCCCAATACTGTGGTACTAAGGATTTAGAGTGAATCATATAGTTACCCATCTCTTTCAAGAACCTATTTTTGTGTTTTACAACCCCATTCTATGAAGGACTGTAAGTGACTGTGCACTGCAAATCAATCCCCTCTGTGGTGTAAAACTACTCAAACCTGTTGCTGACATACTCCCTTCCATTATCAGTTCAAAGAACCTATTTCTCACTTTGTTTCTCAACAAGAGCTTTGAAGTCTAGAAAATTTTCAAACACTTCAGACTTTTGTTTGAGAAAATATATCCAAGTGTACCTAGAGAAATCATTAATGAAATTGAGGATGTACTTGGCCCTTATGAAAGATGGTTTGGGAAAGGGTTCTGATACATCACTGTGGACTAACTCCAAAGATTGTGAAGCCCTCAAAGCTTTGCCTTTGTCAAATTTTACTTCAAGATGCTTCCCAAGGGAGCACCCCTCGCAAAGTCCTTTTGAGAATTGGACATGAGGCAAGCTAATGACCATGTCATTTTTGCAAAGTTGCTCAAGGTAGCGGTAGTTAAGGTGGCCAAACCACTCATGCCATAATTTGATAACTCTATCTAAATGAGTCAGCAATGCTATTAGAGAAGAATCAGGTGCAAAATTTGAGAAGGTGTATAACCTTGCTTGGTGATCTGCCCTACCCACTGCCACTATAGTATCACTATGCAACTCCCTGATAGCCACTGAATCTGGTGAAAACTCAACTCTCATGCCCTGACCAATGTGAGTGATTTGGTACATTGATAGGAGATTGGTTAAAAGAGAAGGAACACTTAGAACATTATCAAATGTTCCTCCTTCCATTTCAACTGACCCTCTCCCTACAATGGAAACTGATGTGTCATCACCCACACTAATTGAAGTCATGCTACAAGGCTCTAAAGATGAAAACTCAACTAGGGAAGAGCCCATGTGGTGAGAAGCACCCGAGTCAATGACCCATAAAGATGTAGAAGCTGATGTAGCTACAAGGGCCTTTCCCCTTTTCTTTCTCCTTACCCTTGCCTTTTGCCTTAGTAGAATCTTGGGTAGATGAATTTTGCTTGATAGACTCAGGAACACCTATGTTGTGCTTATCTAGAAGATGAGTTAGGTGATATATTTGTTTCTTCATGCATTTGTGTTCATCATGCCCTATCTTCTTACAATAGGCACACTTAACCTTCTCCTTCTTAGGTTTAGCATTGGAGGAGGAAGAATCAATGTTGTTTTTGGTAGGATTGTTGTTTTCTTTCTTCTTCTCCTAGTCCTTGTTCTTTTTCTTCTTCTCCTTTGTTGAAGTCTTATCCTTACCATTTCCAATTATCAAAGCTTGTGGTTGAGTAGAATTCATTGTGCCCATTTGAATTAGCTTATCTTACTCCCTAGTCAATTTGGCAATGAATGAATCCAAAGAAGGCATTTTCCATGTAGTGCCAAGGGCACTTTTTGTGGTATGGAAAGTGGAGACAAAGACTGAATAGCTTGGACCTAACTTTGCGAGAATAGAAAGGATGAGTTGATCATCTTTCTTCTCTACCCTGAATTCTTTCAATTGAAATATAAGGGCCTTAAACTTAGTGAATAAGTCCTGTAGAGTGTCAAAGTTGTTAGGACTTAGACTTATGAGTTTGTTTTCGAGCTCATGACCTCTCATCTCATCAAGCTTCCCAAATAAGGTTTCTAGGGTGTCCCATATGTCTTTGAGAGTCTTGGAGGTTTTTAAATGGAAGAGAAGTTTTTGAGACATAGACAAGCTCAGTAATCCATAGGCTTCATCACTACAGTTGTACCACTTGACCTTTTCAGCATCAGTGCTAGGTTCTACTTCAGTACCCATGGTGATCCTATACAACCCTTTAATTCTAAGAATGATTGACATTTTAACCTTTCATTCATGATAGTTAAAGGGTTTTAGAATTTTAAGTTGAAAATAATTCATTACAAACTAAATATAGGTGAAGTTATGTTGATTGCAAGTTGTGAAATTATGCAGAAAGGAGAATGAAAGCAAAGATTACAAGTGCTGAAAAGCAATCACACCCCCCCTAAAATGTTGAGCCCCCCAAAATATGAAATTTTATGCTCAAAATATGTTGGGCTCAGTTGAGAATGTGTATTAGAACAATTAGTGCAAGACTTTAAGCAAACAAGACGTCATACTCAGTCGAAAATGCGTCTCAGGAGACCCAAATTTTTGGCACTTTATAAAGTAGTGCATTTTTAACAATTATCTAGCCTGAGTTGTATAAAATTAAAAACTAATCACTTTTTCAAAAGATAGAACTCGAATCCGAGCTACCATTTGTAAGATTTTAAAGTTTTAATTTACCGTAAACTAGTAATTTTATAAAAAAACAACACTAAAACATTAAAAAAATGCCTATTTTGAGAGAGAAAGTGGCCTTTCAACCACTCTTTGGATTCAACAAAAAGTGATGAATCAGAAGGAGGTCTTTTTGAGGGGGAATTGGCCTCCTGCTAATCTGGGCCTCACCCTTCGTCTTCGTAGGTCGAAGATACAAGTTTTTAAAACCTTTAAACTACTTTTTTAAATGCTAATTTTCCAATTTGACTTTAATTCAAAAATAAAATGACTGATTTATGAATACAAGATCAGAACAATTATGAGTAAATTAGACAAAAGCAAATTTTACCAATTTTGCTTAGTAGAGAGTGGGCCCACCAAATGGGGCATTGAAAATGGGGCATCTGATTTTTGTTGTTTGTTGATGTTGTGCAGCAGAGCAGATGTCCAGAAAGGATGCCAATGAGAGGCTCCTTTCTCTCACACCCTATGCCAATCTTCACTCCCTACACCCTTCTTCCATGCAGCCTTCACTCCTTTGAGATTCCAACGCCCAACAACAAATTTTCCAGTTGCAGTCCAAAAACAACACTTTTCCAGCAAAAAAACTGGAGAAAAATTCTTGATGGTTGTAAAAGGATGCCAAGTGTAACTGGTCAGATCTCAATGCAAGAGAGTAGCAAAAACATCAGTGCCTCCCTTTACCAGACAATGCCAAAGTATCAAAAACTAATATCAAGTGTAGAGCTGTCAAAAAATGGCACCACTTCTCCAACAACTACACCTTAGATCTAAAATGTCATTTTGACACAATAGATGTGCATAGTAGTTGAAAAAAACTTGCAGATCCAAACACCACGAAGGCAGTCCACAGGAAAGATAAATGCAACACAATAAATGATATTGAAAGGCTTTTTCAGATCAGATCTGGAAATAAGAAAAAGAACATAAAGAGAATTCCACTCCTCACGTTTTCAAAATAAACTAATAACATAACCAGACACATGATTACCAGGGTGGCTCTGATACCATATCAGAGTTGTTGCCAAGGTCCAAATAATGCGAATGCAATGGTCAAGCTAGTGCACACCACAAAGAAGCTAAAGTAATTTGAAATTATACAAGGAGATAAATTGCACAAGACAAATATGAGAAAATCCAATATTCGATTAACTTAAGATGGCCAAAGTAAAAAATACATATAGGAGAGCACATAACTCCTCCACAAAAGGTGGTCAAAGCACCCCAAGAATAGACTGTAACTCCTCCATGAAAGGTGGTGACAAGGTGCTAATAATAGAGAAGTAACTCCCATACCTGGAATAGCCGGTCAAAGGAGTTACTTATGACATTCTTATGACACCTATGACACATCTATGCCACACATCTCCACATAAGCTAGCCTATCTCACGAATGTAGGAAAACTCCATGTATGCACAAATATATAATATTCCCTAATTAAATAAGAGGGAAAAATAAAAACCTACACTAACACTATCATTTTATCCCTTTTCACTTTGTCACATTTTTAATGATTTGAAGTAATTAAAATTGTTTCATGTTCTTTTTTCCTCTTGATTTCCTTTCTTTCCTTTCCACTTTGGATAAAATAAGGTCAAATTCAAGATATCACTTTTATTTCACATGAATTAACAAGACTCTTAGACACCATGCTATTTAAGTTCTCTTTCTTAGAAACTAAGTCTAAAGTTTCCAAATGATAGTCATTTTTAACACCTATGTTTGGCTCTCCAAATCTATACGGAGGAGGAATAGAAAAATCCATCAAATGTTAAAAGGTAAATCATTTAAATAAAAGGAAATGATCAAAAAGTAATTTAAAAATAAAAAATTCAACATCACACTAAAAGACATGATTTATATCACATCTTCTATCTCCAATAAAAGCTCAAACTTCACATTTGGCATCATGATAGAGATAAGGTCCATTGGGGTGTGTTAAGCTAGTAGATTAGGATAGAATGATTCAAAAAAATATATAATGCTACCTACTTTATCATGTAAATACCCAATCTCTGTTAGACCAATAACCCTATAAGGGGTCTTGAGGAATGAGGAACATGTTGTGGGAAAGTAGGTCCATTTTAATTTTCATACATATATCCTTCATGGGATGATATTCATACTTCATTTGATAACCCAAGATTTGTGTGATTAAGAGAATTTATTTACAGTCCTTAATGTCAAAAGTCCTCTTATTTTGACAAACCTAATTTTAGTGTATTAAATTCGATAAATATTTTATCTAAATTGATTTTTACTTCATTTACCCCACCACCCATTTCATTTACCCCATTGACAAGAAATTTTGGTTATAAATATGTTTCCCCACTTATATATTCCTTCTCCACATCTTAAAAAACATGCTAGCACTACTTTATTTTAGTTTTATCTATACTTAGAACAAAATGGTATGTTTGAGTGACTATGGATCATATTACATATACCATTGCTTTACATTTATATAATTGCCTTGGTTTATTCGAAAAAAATCATTATCACTTCCTTTTTTCATATAACTAAATCCATTTCTATATTTTTGTACTTTTTTTTAGACAACTACATCCATTTCTATTTTTATTACTTTTCCATTGTTGAGTGAAGTTGGATTGTTACTTCTCACTCACCAATGTTTTTTTCCATTTTATGTACTTTTTCCATTGATGATTGAGTAAGAATTATTATTTTTCACTCATCAATGTTATTTTACCATTATTTTCCCATCTTTGTTTAATAAGGATTGTTACTACTTTCACATTGATGTTTGATTACCAATTTCCCTTGTATCCTTAGTTTGAATTGGTTTAATTACATTTATTAATTAAGGTATACTTGTTTGAATTTTTAAGTCATTTAGCAGCCTTGGATTTTTAGTTACCTGATTTGCTCTAAATTTTGACTTGTCATTTGGTTCTAACTTAGTATTTATCACCTTGGCTTATAAAGTTTCCAAGTACATCATGCCTACACATTTTGATTACCTTGGTTTTCATACATTTATTTGTTTTTGCTATTTAGTTTTGTATCCTTGGATTTGTTTAAAGTATCCTCTACTCCCTTCATAATCAAAACTACAAACTTATCAAACAACCATTAAATGATAAAGGTAAGTCAAGGTATGCATACATTAATTTTATTTTTAGCTATTTACTTTTATACCATTTAATTTCAATTATTTTATGCTTTAAAATACTTCAATTTATTTAGCTTGAGTATTGTGTGTTGATATGTTCTTTTCTCAAATAACCATCCCATGTTACACCTAAGTGACATGTGATAAGCTTCAAGAGAGGCATATGTATACACATAATATTTTTAAATTTTATAAATTACTAATTATTTATCTCTTACAAGAACTCATCAAATCTCAATACATTTAAGTGCATGCCTTAAGGGGTGCATTGGGAAAGGGGTGAGCAGACCATTAGTGATTCATAAGATTATTGTCCCACATACCACCACCTAAAACTAACAAAAACCTCTCCTATACACTTCCCTAAGCTTTGACACCTCTCTTACACACTTATCTAAGTAATTAACTACCTTAAATATCCCCTACATAATCCAAAAACTATTTTTGACATTTACCAAATGATGTTGGCTAGGGCTAACCCTCTACTTAAGATATATTAACACATTATGGGTCTAGGTCAGCCTTGACTAACCTAGACTGAGACCTAATTTGATTTTACTAGTTGAGAATACAAGGTTGATTGGCTTGACACTATCGGCTAAACTTTTGAAAGGGTTTAGAGTTAGATATAAATTTATATATAGATATTTTTCACCATTTTTTAGAGATATATAGAGTTAATCATTCATTTTCCCTTCTTTACAATCTGCTCTTCCACCATTCTACTTTATGAGTCATTACTTAGGGTTTAAATTTGGAGAATAATATTATCTTGTGGAAAAGTCTTGTATGATTTAGCCTATCTTAGTGAGCCTTACAAACCATAATAACCTATTGTGAATCACCTTTGGCCAAGGGATATATTGAGTCTCGATGGGTTCATCTTTAAGGTAAGTATCTCTAACTCTTACTCCTCTATTTTAGTATATATAATTAACATAAGTAATATCTTTTTAATTTATTTCTCTCTCCATAAATTAGGATTATATATATACTATATTAATTAGAATTATTTTGTGCAATTTTAGTTTTATGTTTATTACCCTCATTTTGTGCCACAAGCTTTGGTGAGCATTAGGTTAGATTTTACTTTGCTTTGTATTTACTTTATGAATATAAGAAAACATAAGACTTAGCTAGGGTTATTGCATGGTGATGTTTTACTATAGTATTTGGAACCCTCTCTAGTGATGTTATTGTGTTAATGTACCCCTTGGTTAGGTCTAATGGATCTATCTTGGTCATGACCCTAATTGTCTAAATGTATTAATAAGTGGAAGGGTAAGTATGATTTATCTTCTCTGAGATAGGATTTATTTGTAGATCATCTTCACTTTCCATTTTATACATTATCATACTAAAAAAGTGATGATAAGACCTTACAAGTGTCAAAAACATTAAAATTTGAATGTAAACTAGCTACTTTATTAGAACCATTATTTATTGATCATAAAAGGGCTTATATTTTTGGATTACATAAGCAGGAAACCATAATAAAAACATAGTTTTTTCTCCAAAATTCCCATTGTTTGAATCCTTAATGGGTGGTTCAATACTATAACCATGAATGAAACTACCTAAAATGATTTTTTACTTAATACATTCATATTAAATTCATCATTAATATAGATGACCAATTTATGAATAAAAATATAGATAGAATAAAGATTGATACAACGTATGTCTATTAAAATTCAAGGTACAAAGTTTATGGGAACCTAAGAAGCACCTACTATAACCATATGAGTAACTAAATATATGGTGAGAAGTAGGCAGTAAATGGTAACACCATAAAAGAGAAAGAAATGTCAAATGGTATCGTAATAATTTATATCATATAAGAATCATATAAAAAATTATATATATATATCTCAAAATTTTACTTATTTTATAGGACAAAAGGAAAATAAAGTTCCTCTTATATTCTTTCCTATATTGTATACCCACTCAAATACTTAAGAAGCAAATGAGTACCTTACATTATTGATCCTTCTTTTAGCATTATACCAAAACTTTTGAAAAATATGTAAAATACTTTGTACACATGTTTTGATTGTGAATAACAACTTCTTTACTAAGTTTGATGAGTGTAAAAAGTTGAAAAAAAAATAGACACCACATATTTATAGACATTATAAAAATTTGATGAGAATAAAATAGAGAATAATGAATACACTAATAGCTTTCATGAACATTAATATTCCATAGAGTAAAATTATAGGAATAACATTAGGCATTCTTGAGCATTATACATGATAAAATGGACAAAAGGAGAAATATCACACAAAGGATGAGTATAAAATAAAATTAAATAATTAATGTTTTTAGCCTCCCAATTACTTCAAATGTTATGATAACACATGGCACAAAATTGCAAAATTTTTTCACCTTTTCCTATTACTTATTGAACATGGTGAAAAATTCATAGTGATATCATTATATTTTTGTCTCAAGAATATCAAATAACATATGAATAATGAGTATGGGTATTTATTACATCATATTTGATTTTCCAAATAGTTATTACAACACAATAATTATAAGATAAATTTTATGAAAAATATAATGAGTACAAGTAAAATGTTGTGCATTTTAACGAAATTAATGTTGATAGTACATGTAAATTTAAAAAAAAAGACATTAGTCATCTACTTGAAGCTAGATTATTATTCAAGTGACATCAATAATTATACCTTATCTAGATTTACATTTGTATTTAAAGAAAAAAGGGTTTTAAACATTGTGTATGTCATCTTCCTTCTAATGGAACACATCCATAAGGATATAGATGGGAATTTGGGAGATTATTAGCATAAATATTCAAATCAGAAACATTCTATTTTTAATATATTAGAGACACTTATAAAAAATTCTAAGAGGGGTCAAGTACATTAACTCTATACTTTATTAGGGAAGTATATGACTTAAATGGATTTATGGACCAAAATTGTAGGATGAAAATCATAAGATAGTGACTATTATAAAACCTATGATGTTTAAGTTCCATGTTTTATAAAATATACCTATCATGTGATGTAAATAAATAATCAATGATCTCTTATGGTATAATTTAATCCAATTTTGGTGTACATTAAATTGTGGTAAACTAGAATTTCTTATAGGGAAACCTCCATTGTTACCCTTAAAATAATGAAAAAAATATGAAAGAGTTTAAAATGGGAATAAAATCATATATTACATATTTTTAAAAGAGTGATACAAATATAGGTGAAGCATTATGGATTCCAAAGATAAGGATTGGGAAAAAAATGTGTGTATTGGATAGAACCTTTTTAAATTATAGTGATATTTAAGAAGTTAATTTTTGGAAAAAATAAATATAGGATTTGGACATATATATCCTATGATGGGAGTCACACATTTTATTATGGAAGGGTACTTAAATTAAAATATCCCAATCAATAATAACATTTACATTTGGCCTTATGAAAGACCTAAAGATGAATTCAATCCAAGGAGGGATGTGTATAATAGATAAATGCTTATAGTATTAATAACTAAATAACATATCCAAATATATATGGGTAGAGTGGATATTTAACTTCAAATTGATGTTGATAATGTGTCTAAAAATATGATGGTTCAATAATGGGAACCTATTAGGAAAAAAATACAAAAAATGAGTTATATCGATAATGTTTGAAGGTAATTAATGGTGGAGAAAATAAAGTGAAGGAAAAACAAATATTGATATGGATAACATCATCTAGGAATGTTCACCAAAAAAATTGTAAATAAGACAAGATTGAAGTACCAAAAATAGGAAATGAGACCATTAAGACATACCATGTAAACTTACATAGGCTAAAGAATTCCAAGGTGACTGAGAGGATATTAATCTTCATAGGTTTTTGAAATGGTAAATATATTTAATATATAATATGTGATATTATCTTGTCCTATGATGTGTGTTTACTTAATTTTTTATTATAAAGAATGCTACATTAATACCTTAATATTTTACTATTTTTTAATATGAATGGATGATTAAGATTTATTTCATTAATTAATTTATAGTATTTTTGGAACTAAAAGACTTTAATATTTTATTATTGTTAAATATTAATATTTATTTGACATTGTTTAAGAATATATGAATGTAAGATTAATGTTTAATTTTGTAATCAATAATATTTTTAAAACTAAAATTACCATGATTCTAAAACATGGATCTATAAGAACTTAATATGGTACTATTGTTTGATATTAATGAAAGATAAATATTTATTTCATCAAATAATTTCCCATAATTATGGAACTACAAGACCTTAATATTGTATTATTATTTAATATGAGTGAAATATTAATTCTTATTTTAGTTTTTTTTTTTCATACTTGTTGAACTACAAATATAAGATTAATGTTTAATTGTGTAATCAATAATATTTTTGAAAATGCAATTAACATTATTTTACCTATGTTAAGATATTATTTAAAAAGTGAAATACCAATAATGAGTTATAATTAGGATCTAATTTTTCACTAGTTAGATTCCATAATAGTAATATTAGAATTTGATATCACAATATTTAAAACCAATAATATCAATATCAAAATCTAATATCAGACTAGTTAAAAACCAATAATTTTAATACTAGAATCAAATTGAAAACTTATAAACCAAAAAATGGTAATATTGACAGTCTAAAATCATAGGAATGTATCTAAGTTTAATTTTTTTTTTTTTGAATCGATACTAGTGACAAAGTTATGAAAGTATGGAGGGGTGTTTTCAAAGGTTCCGAGTTTGTGATGTTAGCAAGGGAGTTGATCTTACCTTACATGAAAGAGATATATAATATATTCATCACTTACTAAAATGGGTAAAAGACAATAATATTTTATGTCAAATATTTGATCAATGTATTTATTACCTTCATTATCATTCTATTCATGAATCTACCACCCATCCATGATTTTGGAATTTAGGGTAATAAATGGATTTTTAGGAGGTGTTTTTGAATTATCTTTGAAATCATCATCCTTACTTATGAAGTTGTAATATTATGCTCTATGATCAATGTCATTATTATAGTTAATGGTATTTGATCATTTTGAGTTGGGTTATGCATCATCGACTTGACTAATGATATTTACAACGTATAATTATAATTGAACATCATGAGCCTAACTGATGATTTTATAAATGTTTATTGATTTTAAACAACATTAGTTTTGATGATGATGTAATATCAAATATGTATCTAAAATTTAAAATCAATAACCTAGCTAATGACATTAGGATGAGATGGATTTTTAGCAAGAATTTATAAAATTAATATTCGAGGGTTTTTTTTATAATTTGATATTTTTTATTACCCATTTATGGTATTACATGGGTGGATTATTATGAGGTGCATATCCATTATCTTCATCACTTGATTTTAATTTAGCATTATAAAATGCATAATATAAATGTACCCAATTGAATTCATAAGTGAAAGGATGTATTTAAGGGTTCTTTTAATAATAAATTACATACAAGTGTCATGTTTGAGCTTGGTAAATGATGTAGTATTTAGCATAGGATGAATGAATTATGTAAACTTGGTTTTGATTTAGGTCTTTTTGATGATCTTTGTAAGAGGTATCTTTGAAATACATATATATTTGATTGAAGACTATAATATTGAGTAATAATATTTATTATAAGAGTTTAACAACCCAATTTTCATTGCATTTGAATGTGTCATAATAACAATATGCATCATTTTCATTAAAATGTGTGTATTTTCATTATCTTATCTAAATAATGTAAGGTAATGGTATCATGGTAGATGATATGGGGAAATCAATTCATAAATCTATAGTGGTATGGTATTTATATTATAAATATTTTAAAGTTAATTTGAATCATCATTAACAGAATCAACAATGGTGACTTTCAATTTGGGATACATGTTGATGAACTCACATAATGGAAACATATTGATAGTGTTAGAGGTATTAATTTTAAATTATTTATTAGTACTAGGGTAGTTTTAGGCATTATGGGTTAGGTTCAGCTTCATGTTTGTATCGAATATTGTTATGAATATACTTTAAGAATTCAATACTAGAAGACATAACTTATTTAATGCAATGAGTGCAAGGATGGACTCAAATATGTTTATCAGAGAGTTTTATGTCATGGATCATGATCTTGGTACATAAGGTTTTGGGTCCTACAATGAGAGGAATCAAAATACATCTAAGAAGATTTTCATTATTTTTGTCAAATCCCAAATAATTGAGTCTTGCTTTCTTAAGGTCATCATTATAATATCCAAAATTATTTATTAACCATAGGGAAATAAAATTTATTCCCATATGTTTATCCAAAATCATTTTATTTTATTATTTGACATTGATCAAAAATAATAATGAAGAGAGGAGGATCATTAGCTCGATAGATTATTTCAACGTTGATCATATCATCCATGGGAAACTCTATGGAGAGTTTGTTATTTGGTTATATAGATACTAAAATATTATTTTAAATGACATTATGGTCTTTTATACTTGAAAAATACCATTCATGGCTCAACCCTTCAGTTTTTTACCTTCCCACTATTGAAAGGCTCATGTTTTCCATCTCACTATGCCAAATTAATTATCCTTTAATCCAACCATAACATTCTCATGACATTGATAAATTTTAGCCTGAATTCTACATAAAAACCTAATTTCCATCCTACATATATAGTTACATATCCTTAATAAGTTTTTACCTTGCAAGACACTATTGTCTAGATTAGGATACTAGCATCGAAGCTAGTGACCCAAATATGATGCTAGTGTCCCTACCTTTCAAATGGTCAAATTGAAAATATTTTAATATGTATGGGTCAACACATTTTTATTATTTAACCCTCTAATTATATCATTTCAAAATGTGTGGTTAAATACAAATCAAGGTTCATTCATTATCAAACCTAGAATAAATCAAGTAAGCTCCTCTCAAGCTCTCACTACACTATTGAAAATAATATACACAATTAAGTTATACTACCTTAGTATTCCATATTTACAAATAATAAACAATATTAATTTTATTATATATTTGAATAATAATTATTTGTCAAGTCATAAGTTAGATCATTAGATGCACTTTTATATAGCATATTGCATAATTATTCACACACATTCCCACATAAGGGGAGAACTAGATTATTTTGAGGCCACATTTAGATTATATATCTATATAGGTAGATCTAATTAATATATGGGTGTTTTAAGTTGGTTGTACTTTACTTGAACCCACCAACCCTTATTTTTCAAGGTGACATGCTCTAATCATAAGACCTAGGGTTTTGAGCAAAAGAGCGATTCTAAAAACTTATACATGAAATCTAGACTGATAAACTATAAAGTGATAATAAAACCTAATATAAAAAATTGAGTATTCTAAAAAGGATCCATATTTAGATCTAGATATAAACATCAAGTTGAGTGTCTACAGCCCGATAATAATATCTTGACTAATAAAAATTTCTAAAATCTAGTGAATCAAGGCAAATATTCATATTATTTTATTACACAAATATTAATATCATATTTTTCGTGTGCATAATTTCATAATATAAGTTATATGTATCTTTATCATTCATACTTTTTGAATATTATTTAGTATTGTACCTTTTTATATTTAGCATATTCTTAATTTCACTACATTTATCAGAATATTGTAAATATAAATTAATTAATTAGCTTGATTTAGAATAGATTATTCCATAATTTATTTGGATATTCCCCAAAACCTTAATCCCAAAAAGTGTTAAACATTTTTGTGAACCTAAAATCTGAGTCTTCTTGTGCACATCCTCACATTCTATAGGATTTTCTATTTTTTAAAATATTAAAATATTAAAATTAGATTCACATTATTTAAAAAGGAATAAATCACATTTATTATTGAGAAATATAGTAATAATTTCATTACACATTAAATTATTGTATGATTTTCTTGTTATGTTTCATACACTATTAAATCAATCAATGATATAATCAAATGTAGTCAATAAATTGGATTTGCAATAAATTGGTAAAAATAAATAGAGTACTTTAAAACAATATAAAGATCAAATATATATTTAAAACTCTTGTTAAAATAATATTTAACCTTTATCTAGTTTCAATAAGTGCCAAATTGTGTGCTCCTAGTATTTTTTACCCTATATCCTATTCAAGTGATAACTACCACCAAATCCCATCAAATACCCATAACTTGTCTTGGATTCTATGGTCCACACTTTAACTACATGAAAGGAAAGGGTACCTAACATATCCAAACCCATTTTCACATACAAAGGTTCCTCTTAGTTAATCTAGTGTTAAAATCTAATGGATATGATATTTTTTTAATAGTTAAACAATACACATGATAAAATATCAATCCTTGAGATTTCAAAACAATCAACTATCTATAAGGATATCTTATATAAAGCCTTGGAATACACCCAAGTAAAAAGTGACATAAATCCAACTTATTTTGAGGATATTATGTAAGATCTAAAAATTAATTCAAATATCATCACTTTTAACCACAAAGATTTACCCTCAAAGAATATCATTGATCAATATGTGCCTTTATTCATACAAGTTAGTATTCATGATAAATGAATCAAAAGAGTGATAATTGATAATGGATTTAGTCAACATATATAATACATAATTAATACAAGTAGTGGGAAACATTAATTGTATTCTTCAAAAATCAGACATACATATCAAAATTTTTGATAATTCATGCATCCCACCAATTAGACAAAACACATTAGGTGTGACATTGGGACCAAAAACAATAAAAGGCAATTTATAAGTAATTTCTCAATAATTACATTATAATTTATAATTGGGTAAACCTTGTATACACATTATGTAAGTTGTGCCATCTATATTACATTGTTGTGTTAAATTAATACATTATGGGGAATTATGGACAATGCTTATAGTTGATGAACCCTTAAAATTCTAAAAAATGTTACACTCCAACATGGAAGGGATTCCTCAAATGGAAGCACCCAAAAACATTATTCATTCAATAATATATCAATAATTAAATAGGTAAATCAAGAAAAATAAATCATTTATCTCAAGATGTTCATAAGGCACTAACATTTGGGGTGCACACATGCACAAAAAGAACAAGAAAATGAAAAAAAGGACAAATAAATAAATAAAAAACTATTTCAAATAGATGCAATGACAATTAAACAACAATAAAATAAAACATTTGAGCTTCCTTTACTAGTAAATTTTGAACAAAAAGATGGCAAATTTTAGATTATTATGATATTGATGATGATATTCCTCATGATATGACATATGAAAATTTTCACAAGCTCAATTTTTTATCTACTTGAGCATCTCTCACACAATATATTCACACCTATAAGCCTTATTCATCACTAGAGGATACAAAATCAAATGCAGATGAAAGGCAAGAAAGGATAATATATGAAAATGTAAATGTTTGCTATAAAATCCATCTCTCTTAGGTAAAATCTCTAATTTAACCTTATAAGGAAAAAATGTAGATACATCATGTTAATAACATGGAATATTCAAATAGGTCACCATAATAGATTTTAAAGGTGCTTTACCCATAATATTTTCTATTACTTGAGCATAAGATGATATCTTTACCTCTTAATAGGCACATGTTATGAAGTAGGTTAGTACATACATAAGGATCACCATTTTATGATTATCATTGGATCATAGATCACCATAAAAATAATTATGAGGCACTACAAAATAAAATTTAAAATTACAAAAATGAAGGATGTTTAGTTCACATACCACATGATGGTGATAATGATCAACTAGAAGACGGAGAAGAATATCATGCTATGTACCTATATGAATCTTAAAGATTCAATCATTACAAATATGATTTATTAAATCAAACCTAATCATTACATTATAACAAACATTTCAAAATCAAATATACACAAATTAACAAAATGAAATAATTAATAAAATATAAAACATTCAAATAAATAAAAAAACACATAAAAATATTTAACATACACATGTTTACTATATTTTACATATATGTTGTTTACTTTATGTTAGTATATATCATATAATTTTATTTATATAATAAAATATGTTTCACATGTACTTGAGTGTGATACATTCATACATTAGATACATGATATATGAGCATACATATGTTGGACATTTTTCTCTCCTTGTGTAACACACTATGTTAGGGGAATTTGATTAATTGATTATGATTGATACATGTTACATTATTTTATGATCACTTTACATTATTATGTTGAGATTATATACTAACACTTACACATGTCTATACTCATGATTACATATTACACAATGTGTTAGATATGTTACGCTACATGACCTTTTTCTAACACATGTATACATGAAAAAGTATGGTATTCTTATGTTGGTTACTTATATTTCACTTATTAATCTTATCACATGTCTTAATTAAGTTTACTTCTTATTTTATACCTTATTTTGATTGTGGAACATTTGAACATGTTCCTTATTTTTTGGCCATAATGCCACTGAGTGTTGTTTCTTTGGTGTGTAGACATTTGAACATGTCCTCCCCTTGAGTGTGTGGAATTTGAACATGCCCCTTATTTTTGGTCTCCTTATACCCCTTCTGCATGACATTTATTTATCTTTTGTGTATGCTTGATTATTTTTTGAGTGTGTGATTACTAATCCTAGACAGTTTCATCATCCATATCATACATCTTAGGGATTATTATGATTAGATACTAAGAGATTCATTGATATATATATGTAGACATGATAACAATATATTCTTGACTACTAAATGATTTATATATTTATGACATGGTTATCTTCTACATTTGAGATAAGGTGATTAACAAGTTTCATTCCCCTCACCTAAAAATGGGGGCATATTGGTGGGGACATGTCATAGAGACATGAGTCTACATGCATAAATTTGGTAAAACTGTAATAATTTCATATATTTTACTTGATTCATATATACACTTGGGACATAATATTATGCATTTCACACTTATCTTCATAAATTTGGGACAAAGTTTTTTAGATTTAAATCATATATTATATATAGTTTAAATATTAGAGGTTACATTTTAATATATAATTTATCTTGAGACACATTAGAGATGCATATGCCATGAAAATTCATGTATACATTTTCATATTATACACCATTAATAGTATATTTTATGAGGGTGTACGGACATGGTTCATTTCTTTATCACCTCATATTGATGCACTAACTTTTAAAAAATGCACCAATTGATATTTTACATATTTACAACAATTGTATACCTTGATTAATGTCATTGAGATTTATCACCCTTGATGGCCTTGGCACTAATACCCTTTTTTATCTTGAGATGGTTGCACCACCTGACCTTGGTAAAATTGGCTATATGATGTATATACTTGAATTATGTGATTGATATTTAGTTCTCTTAATGTTTTCTCATAACTCACCCTTAAACTAGATTGGGTACATGATCACCCTCCAATTCCCCTCTTAACATATCTAAGGTTTAGTTGTGAACTTATATCTCCAATGATTCAACAAGGAAGCATCATCAACAAATCAAAGTACCAAGGGTAAACATGGTTTCATCAACACATAGGTGTATTCCTTCCTTGATATCTTTACTTTCAAGCATTTTAATTATTTAATTTTTAGATTAAATACACTAGTTACATTTTAGAATGTTCTTGGTTGTAGCTACTACACAAATAACAAACTTGAATAGGGATTAAAAAAAATCAAGGTTTATTTTACATACCAAGGTATGAATTTATTTTATTTAACATAGTAATTTCATCTTTATGCTTTAAATGGGGGGAAAATATAAATACTAAAATCTGATTTTATATGACATACTAGTCTTTTAAAATTGACAAATACTAATCATGGCTCAACCCTTCAGTTAATGACCTTCTCACTACTAAAAATCTCACATTCACCATTTCATTATGATTAATTGATTATCATATAGTCTAGCCATAATATTTTGATTACATAGATAACTTTTAGCCTATAATTTTCATAAAAACTTTATTTCCATCCTACATAGATAGCTACATATCCTCAATTTTTTACCCTGTAGGATACTAACATCTAGATTAGGAAACATGTCAATTTTAATGTCATAAATATGATGTTGGTGTCCCTACATTCAAAATGATAAAATTAAAAATATATTTATATGTGCATGTCATTATATTTTTATTATTTAAATCTCCCATGATATCATTTCAAAAATTTTGGTATAAATAGAAATAAAGGTTCATTCATTATACAACATAGAAAAAAATAAGAAATCACCTCTTATTCTCACTCTACACTACTAGAAATAATTTACACAACTAAGATATACTACCCTATTATTCCCTATTTTAAAATAAGTCATAAGAGTAGTCTTATTATAGGTCTAAACCATCCAAAGAGAACCCATGAGTATTATTTTTCAAGTTAAAATATAGATCACTAGATGTACTCACATATAGCATTTATCACACAAGCCCACATAAGGGGGAGAACTACATCAATCTGAGGCCTATTTAGAATATATGGATATATAGGTAGTGATCATTGATACAGGGGCATTTGAGGTCAATTAAACCTCACATGATCCTACTAAACCCTATTTTTCAAGGTGACATTTCCTAATTAGAGGACTTAGGGTTTTGAGGAAAATACTAATTTTGGGAACCTATTCACGTGATCTAAAATAATAGACTATAAGGTGATAGTGAACCATAATATGCATAACTAACTATTTTAAAATAAGATTCATATTTAGAGCTAGATAAAAACATTAAAATCAATACTTAAGGGTCCTTACTAGTGTCTATAGTCTAACTCTAGTGTCTTAACTGATAGAAAGCTAATTTTTAGAATCTAAAAAATCAAGGTGAGTTTTGAGACTATCTTCTTCCACACTTATGCCTGTCATATCTACTTATACATCATTTCATAATCTAAGTGTTATTTATACTTCACATTTCTAATTTTATAATATTTTTTAGCATTGTACATTTTTATATTTAGCATATTCTCAAATCATTATATTTAAAAAAATATTATAAAATTGAATTATTAATTATCTTTCTTTCTAATAGATTATTCCATAATTGATTTGGATATTCCCTCAAACCTTAATTTGAAAAATGGTTAAATAGGTTGATGATGAGAGACAATATAAATGGTATGAATTTAATTAGGTTTATCACCTTGAGGTATTTGATTAGTTTGTTCATTTTCATTTGGTGATGGAGATTCTTCTATATCTTGTAATTTTTGTATAAGAAATTTCCTATTATAGGGTGATGTTCTCATGAGTTCCATTTGGGGGATTTTACATAGTATGTTGTTGAGTTATTTTATAAATTTTAATTTACTTAAAAAAATAAATAGGAACCATAAATATATTATGGTTAAGTATTGGTATGTGATTTGGGATATTTTATGCTGAGAGGATACTCTTCCTTAGGTTTAGATTATTTTGGTGGAGTAGGTGGTTCATTAGTTATTGAATTTGTATTACTTATGGATATATTTTTCATAATCATGTCTTCTTGAAATGGGTTTTAATATTAATAAAGGGATATTTAGAGTTTGAGTAATTTTTATAATTATTTTTGTCAATAAAACATACAAGGTTTTTCATAAATGGGATCTTAGGATTAGAAGTTCATTGAGTTTTGTGTTGAGACTTGTTATGTTTATGTTGTTTATGTGATGATTTTTTGTAAAATAAGAGGTATTATTGATAATGATCTTGAGAAATGGATTCATAGTTTAATTTTTCACCTAACATAATGTTTTATATAAGTTTATTTAGATCAAAATAACTATCATGATAAAATTCTATATTAGTTACATTAGCTGCATGCCACCAAAAAAACTTATTTTGGATATACCATTATGGTAGAGACATAGAAGCATATAAACTTGTAGGTTAAAATGTTTACATCCTTGAGACTCAAGGGTAGGTGAGATGGGTTTAAATTAATTGAAGAGGTAGATACTCTCTTATTAGATTATTTTAGAGGTTATTTTTAGATGCTTGAGTACATATATAGTTTGTTGTATTTTTAAATATTATTTATTATAATTTTTAGAAGGCTCAAATTGATTCATAAAGTAGTGTTATTTAGCTTAATCAAAGTATTTTTACAAATTCTTAGGAGAGAAGGGTCTTACTTTGTATTGGATTTGAGGTTTTAGAGTATTGATAAAGATCTTGAAAATGATTTCATTATTCAAGTTATGATTATATTTGTGTGCCAATTACTTCCATCTCTTGATAAAATCATGGGGAATTTTGTGAGATTATTTTTTTATATTGATAAAATTTATAAAGAATTTTTTTAAGAAAATCATGATATTGGAATTATTTAACAATAATTTATGATCTAGCATATACCCTACATGTAAAGCATAAAATACCAAGGCCACCAATGTGATTAGATAATGAAAAGTCAAATAGTGAATTTATAAAAATAAATATGCTATTATTTTTGAAAGTGGGAGAGAGTAATTTCAATATTACATGTGGGTTGATACCCAAAAATAATTTTTGTCTCGCATTAGAAAATAAAGCATAATCTAGACCACTATAAATACCAATGATCATTTATGAATTTGTTGTATAAAAAAAACTTGAGGAAGAAAGGAAGAAACATATAGTAAGACCAAGAAATTAAATATAAAGGAAATATTTAGATGGTGGAATAATATTTTAAAGTAATAAATATTTAAGAGGAGAGCTCATTTCATCTTTTAAATGCAAGTGCTACCCAAAGACCAACATAACAATAGTCAAATACATAAATTCCAATCCATCAAGTAATAAGTATAGAAACCCTAAATTTGACAAGGTTAAATAACCTAATATTGAGGTAAAAATGATATAAGTAGTGAATGAAGAGTTATTAATATATATAAAAATACTTAATTAATGGAATCACACATGTTCCTAGTTCAATTGTTCTAATTTTTGCAACCTCATTATGCATAAGATTTATAAAATTTGGGAAAGATCTTCAAGAAGTGAATGTTATAAAATGTACTATAGAAGTAGATGTGTAAAAATAAATAAGTGCATAAATGATAATTGTGTTGGTGGAATAACTAAATGAGACAAATAAAAATGATATGTTGCATAGGGAATTAATCACATAATAAAGTGGCAAGGTCATCATTGAGCCAAATCAAGAGGCTCTAAATAAAAAAATATGTCAAAGGGTTTGAACTAAAATATGTGTGTATATTGAGGATATGCAATAAAACATTTCATAAGGAGTTTAAATTAATTTATAAGTGAAAACAATTTTGTAGAATGAGATGCAAAAGGGGGAGGATATAAGCAAGAAGAACTACAAGAATCTGATTATTTGATGGTGATTGATCAAGAGTAATTTATGTGGGAATTAATTCCTAAAATAAATATCAGATCACCAAGAGTATCATGTGGCATGTTTTTATGGGATAATGTGTTAAATAAACCCTTGAATAATATTGAGATGATTTTGGATGCCCATTTGGAGTTACCAGGATTTTAACCTTCATGTGAAACATTTGTCAAAGTGAAGGAAGAAGAAGATTTTTTTATAAAAGGGAAGATGAAAAAGCTAATGTGGTGGAACCAAGACATATGTCCATAGAGTTACAAGCTTTGGAATTGGAAAATATATCCTTTAAAATGATCAAATGGGATTTAATAATATATCAAAGTAAAGAATGTTTGTGTAATGAAATGAAGAAAGATCAAGATGATTTGGCACAACAAAAGGACAAAATTCATAATTTTATTTTTATGGTGGAGATATAGTATCCATAAGTGTATAAAAAGTTTTATATAATATGGATTTCACTTATGGATAAGTTGAAACTTGTAGTATAATACTTATTACATGCAATATCCCCACCCAAACAATCTAGTGAATAATGAAGTATCTATTTGGAAAGGATCTAAGAACTAAAAATCAATTTTGAATATTTTTTTTGATACAATGAAATTGTACATAAATAATAATTAATAAATAGGATGAAAAAATATTTTAAATAGGTTCAGTTTTATAGATGAATTTTTACAGGATAGGTTGAAGGAATAATAGGGTACTCATGGGGAAGTAATGAAGCACATGAGAAAGGCAACCTATCCAAAAAAAAGTTTTATTTTAATAAGTGTAAAAATTACATATAAAATAGTTAAACAATAAAATAAACTGGATGTTATGTTCCAAGGGCTTCATAATAAATTTTTGATTGAGGAAGAAACTATGCACATAAATTATCAAAGACAAAGGCTTTCATCAAATACCATAATTGAGACTTATAAAAATAAATATAATGAGTGGGTATTAATAAATTTACATGAATATATATAATAGCTATTACTATAAATAAATTCAAATACTAATTGATGTAATTATATTTAAAATCAACTACAAGATTAGGTACACAATGCATCTCACTCATCAACAACAACATTAACAAACTATTTATAGTTTAAAAATGATGTTTTAGGAATAATGGGTTTGAAAAATAAGAAGTGGTGAGAGGAGAATATTTTTAATGATCTTTATGAAGTTTTTTTCTATGAATTAATAGAGAACGTACATGTATGGTTAGATGCATATGTGGTAGGAATAATTTAGGACTACCAAATTAAACATATTTGTACTGAAGAATGAGTCAAGTATATTAAATAATTAGATTAGGCTTGGATAAAATACATGGATGTATGATGGAAAGGTGAATTTAATATATAATTGTTAGATTTTTTTTTTATTTGGATGTACTCATTTTCAAAATAGGTGCAATTATAATTTATAAATGATCCTAGAGGCTCATTTATTTCAAAAATCACTATGGATAGAGATGCTTATGATTGACTAGGGAATTTAAACCATGATAATGAGTGGATAAGTCTTCTTGAATTTTGGATAGGTAGAAGAGTTAAAAAGAGTAGAGTGAGTGTTATGAAATTTTAGTGAAGATAACTTCCATGAATATGGAATCTACTGATGAAAGGGAAGAGATGATATATAATTATAGTGGAGGTAGAGATAATATAATAATTTTCAAGGGTCCCAATAATATGGGAGTATTTTTTCAAATGGATGCCATTGGAGTTGATTTAAAGAAGAGAGGGCATATGGAATATTTATGTAAAGATGAGAAAAAACTCTTGTATACATGGGGATATGTCATAGAAAGTTCCTTATTTAAGGATGATCCATAAGAATATAATGATTGGATCTCATAAGAATACGAGGTTAAAATAAGTGTCTAAGATAAAGGAATATTAAACTTAGATTTAATGGATGCTTAAATATTCACATGTAAGGATTTAGAAGAAGAAATTAATCTAGTGGTGTTTGAAGAGAAGATGTCTACATGGATAAGAGATTAAAAAAATTTGTTACAAAAACATATTTTTTAAGTTTTATGAAAATATGTAACAACACATAGAGGAATATAACATGTATATAAGATTGAATATGTCTTATAATACACCAAAATGAGGGGCCTTTGTACAATGTCCATTGGCTACATAAATTATTCCATCAGTGAACCCAACAAGTATGAGTCAAGGAGGCATTATGTCATAGAGCATAGTGATGACTCAAATTCTATGATGATGGGTTTAAGATCATGCACATGAGTGATACACATTTAATGTTGGTGTAAGATTTTTCCCACTATATGGTTTCCAGGATAATCAAATTCCATAACTTTAAGCTAACAACCCCTTTTTAGGTGCCATTTTTTTAAAGTGCAAGTTTTTTTGAGATCTACACATTGGTGATATTATCATGCCTTTTAAAATTAAAACTCTATAGTTTAATGTGGGGTTATTTACAAGCACACTCTTTTTCACATTGTGTTACTTGTGCATTTATTTATCACTTAAAGCTGCATTATATTTTGTTATTAATGTCCTTACTCAAAGCATATACTATTTCTCATAGATTCCTACATTGATTGCCCATTTGAATGCATTCTTAGTGGTGTTTGACATCCTCACATTGAGCATGCATTATTCTTGAAATATAGGGGTTATTTACAAATTGTATTATGAAATATTTAACTTCCTTGGTGTCTTTTCTCTCAATCATGTTAAATTGAATTAAGTTATACTCTATTGGTTCTTCTTAGAAAAACCAACTATGCTTCATGGCAGATGTACATGGAATTATTACTGATGAACTAGGACCTTATTCCATTTATATATAGAGATATTCCTTCCCCCAATAACCCAAGTCAATACAATGATTGGGCTAACTCTTTTGATTGTATCTATGGTAATTTATAGATGCACATTTCATGGGATCAACACCACTATGTAGAGCACATAGAGTGTCCATCAAATATTTGGATCACTCCTAAAACTCTTTTTAGATATCATATCTATATTTTTTATAACTCATCTTCATATTGTCTCTTTAGATATTGTTGTACTGCCTCCTCCTACTCCTATTTATTATTATGAGTCATTTTATATGGACAATAGTCTTCCTTTTATTGAGTTTCCACTAGTGGATGATTTTATACTAAAATTTAGTTATCCTTTTAAAAATTATACATAAATTCCATTATATAATGTTGTTCCTATAGATCCATCACATATTTTTTCTTCACATGATCATATCATCTTCATTGACACCGTGAGTGCACAATGACTCATATGATCCTCTAGATATTCATTATGTAAATCTACATGCTTTATATATAGTCCAGTCTTCATTTTTTAGGGTTTTTTAGCCATACTCTCCATGTCACATGGACATTATTTTAGTTAAATTTCTATGCCATTATTCTAATAGGTTCACTTTAATGACATTACATTCAGATCTTATGCATGATCTTTTCAAACCTATATCACATTTCAGTTTTGGACCATATTCAAATATATTCATATTATTGCCTTAATATTCCATTATGGAATGACCAGCTTTATAGTACACTCATCATGTTATTCCTCTTTCAAAGGGAAGAAACACTATTCAAGGTAGATGGAACTTATTCAGTCTTCAAAAATAGGATCTCATCATTGACCTTGGTCATTTTACTATCTCTATTATACATAGCCTCAACATATTATACATGGACTTATTATTTCTCTATTTTATTTGTACTTGGGTACCTCATCAAGCCTCATCTTTAGGACCCAGTTCCACTACCCACATAAGTTATGATTAAGGGGGTTGTTGGTGTAGAATTTTTCTCCTTATGTGGTTTTACCTGCATGGTCTACTTAGCTTGCTTAGGGTTAATAAAGGTCATTAGGGGAAATACACTTTATGTATTTTTTAATTTGTATTTGAGTGTAACTACCTCTTAGGTGGGCCCCATTTTTATCCTCTATATATATGTATCTTCCTTGGTACTTTTTATAACCTAAAATGTTATTAAACTAAATGATTTTGCACATTGTGAATTGTCTTCCTCTCATATGATCATGATACATTTTTTGGTTGTTAAAGATAATCTTCTTCCTACTTGTTAGGTTGTGGAGCTAAAAGCTTCACTGATACAAGCAGGGAAGGAGGTTGCGAAGGGTTGCAGAGTGTCACAGACACCAGCGTCAATCAGGCCAATCGACGTCAGTAGGATCAGACAAGAAGGCAACTGACGTCGGTCAGAAGTCAGCCGGTATCGGCACCCCCCAGGCAGATAGGGACTGATGTGAGTCACCTGTGTGGTTCAGACTATGAGTGTTTTACGAGCAGTTAGCTAACGAACCAAGTGTTTACATGTCAAGAGCCAAATTTAGACTAGAAGCTGCAGATCTAATTATTGTAATTAGGTGTCTAATTATTGTTTGCATGAGATCTATTTAAGAGACTCATTGGTTGTATTATAAATGAGTGCTAGAGAGTAAGAGAGAAAAATAAGCTCCTTTAGAGAGAGGTGAGCAATGGTGTGTTCCTCCTAGTGCCACAGTACCAAGTGTGGGTGCTAGATTGGAGAATCAGTAGGGTTCTTCATGTATGTATGATCTTGGTTATCAGGTGAGCATGGCTATGATAGGAGATCTGCATGGTAAGTAAGATCATTGATCTGCAAGTATATGTGTGTGCAAGGTCAAGGTTCACAAGTGTGTAGAACCAGATTGATTTACAGGTGTGCAAGATTAGATAGGATAGTAACACAATAGGGAGTAGAATCAGGTGGGATCTACTTCGAGTACAGTGTGTACTCAGATAGAGAAAAGAGGAAGGCAAGGAAGATCCTTCCATAAGTAAGGTCTGTTGAGGCGCAGGTTACTGCAAGTTTAGGGGAGATCTACTTGGAGTATGTTTGTGTACTTGTAGAGTGTGTGGAGCACTTGTGGAGTGCGTGGAGCACAGGTGTAAGGTGAACACCAACTCTGTGTTTGAGTTGGGTGTTGGGACCTAAGGGAGAGAGCTTTGAGGGAAGATTTACTATTTATGCCCTAGAGGTGTGGGAGCCCTAGAGGTGTGTAAGGAAGAAGAACTGTGGCAGCCTTCTTTGTTGTATTTCCTTCTGAAAGAGTTTTAATACAAGTTGTGTATTGTCTCTCATATCATGTGTTATTTCTAAATTCTAGTTACTTGTGTATTCTAGTTAATTTTCACATGTTAAGTTGCTTGGTAATCAATTGTGTGCTTCCAGTTATTTATCCCAACACATGGTATCAGAGCTAAGGTTGCAGGGAGCAGGTTTTGTGTTTGGTTATAGGTCACTCTCAGGGGTTTTTGATCGAGTGGGAGTAGAGCAATGGCAGATCAAAGTAAGCTAAGAATGGAGGAGTTGAAAAGCACAGATGGTCACTTACGGTCCTATGGAAAGAAAGAGTAGGTAAAAGAATATTGTTGGTTGGTAGCAGATCAGCATGAAGGAACTGAAGATGCAGATGTTGTAGGGGTTGTTGCACAAGATGCTCTGGGAGGTTTCTTGGGTAAAGTTGAATCTTGGATAACAGATTATGTTGCCTCTTTCCATGCAGCACCAAGGAGAGGAGCTGGTGAGCCTTTCCAAAGAATTGGCAAAGGGGAAGTGAAGCTAAAATTGTAGGTGGCCAACACATGGGTGTTGAAGGAGGTCATGCAAGTCCCAGGTTTGGAGATTTGGCTAATTTCTTTAGAAAGGTTGGGTGATGAGAGATGCATAATAACTCTCACAGCAGATGCACTTGAATTAGCTGGTGGTAAGAAAATAGGTACTCTTTATCTACTTGTTTATATTACTGATTCTTCTTCTGTTGCGGAGACATGGCTTTGTAGGCTTGGTCACATGAGAAAGAAAGAGATGCATGTTCTTAAGAAAAAGATAGATATATTTGATAAGATTAAGAACTGGAAAGCCTTGGTGTTTATGGAGGAGATGGTAGACAGAGACCAGTGGATGGGGCTGGATACTTCTGAGCAGGGTAGTTTGGACATGGGTTTTGATTCAAAGGAGCTCACAGGGAAAAAGTCATCACTCACAGGTGAACACAAGTACCAGTGTTAGTAGGATAACTGACATCGATAGTAGGTAAGACCAACGTCGGTTAGGAGGAGCAACATCGGCAACAGGAGGACACTGACGTCGGTAGGGTTGGTAGTCAGGACAAGCGCATGGAACCGATGTCAGTTGGATGCAGACTGTGTGGTGACCGAGGTCAGTCACTGTAACGGATTTTGGGTAGATAGTAAGCTGTCAAGGAGTCTCAAATGCCCATATGGAGGACTGAAGATGGTAAGTAAGCCTCAAATTTGTTGTTCCTCTTCTTTATACTAGTTGTTGACTGTAGAGCAGGAAGGATCCAAGAAACAGTGGGAGCATGGCAGGAATAGTTTGTAGAACCAAGCAGGGGATTTGGTAGGGTTGCCAGCCGGTCTGAAAGCATAGAAATGAATGGATACCTTAGTTGAAGAATAGAGAGAATGGACACGTGAGATGGAATACTAGGGCATATGGTCTTGAGGAAGCTACAAGACAGTGGTACAAGTTTTGACAGGTGGATGACAAAGCATGACTTTAGTCAACGTCAGGGTAACTACTATGGTTTGTCTTACCAGGGGGATGATGGTCATGACATTATCTTGTTACTGTATGTGGATGGTATGTTTGCTAGCAGGTTTGTACATATAGGGTTTTGCTAAGCTAAGGGTAAGATTAGTTTAGTGATTTGCTATGAAGAATTTGGAGCAGCAAAATTCTTTGGCATGGGAGACATGGGAGATCATAGGTTGATTTTGTCTCCAGTGGGAGCTGATGTGAATCAAGTGTTGGTGAGGTTCATTACGTAGGATGTAGATCCAGAGCACACTAAGGGATGGATAGTTTAGTGTTCAAAATCACATGAGGTCTGGTATAGGCCTAAGTTTGCCCAAGCAGTGGGTGTTGTCAGAGAGTTAGGAGCCAATTCAGGGAAGTGGGTTCTCAGGGATTTGAGAGGGACCAGCAGTAGGGATTCATGCTATTCAGGGTCAGGACTTCACTACATGGGTTTGTAGATGTGGATGTGGCAGGGTACTCAGATGATAGGAGGTACACCACATGTTGTGTGGTGGGTTGTCTTTAGGATTGAGCTTAAAGAGGGATACAAGCCAGGAAATAGATTAGATGGAGTATAGGTACAGGTATAGTGTAGCTATTTATCTCCAAGTGGGAGATTGTTAGGTTGTGGAGCTAAAAGCTTCATTGATGTAAGCAAGGAAGGAGGTTGCAAAGGGTTGTGGAGTGTCACAGACACCAGTGTTAGTCAAGCCAATTGACATTGGTAGGATCAGACAAGAAGGCAACCGACGTCGGTCAGAAGTTGATTGCCATCGGCAGCCCCCAGGCAGACAGGGACTGATGTCGATCACCTGTGTGGTTCAAACTGTGAGTGTTTTACAGGTAGTTAGCTAAAGAACCAAGTGTTTGCATGTCAAGAGCCAAATTTAGACTAGAAGCTGTGGATCTAATTATTGTAATTAGGTGTCTAATTATTGTTTGCATGAGATCTATATAAGAGACTCATTGGTTGTATTTTAAACGAGTGCTAGAGAGTAAGAGAGCAAAATAAGCTCCTTCAGAGAGAGGTGAGCAATGGTGTGTTCCTCCTAGTGCCATAGTACCAAGTGTGGGTGTTGGATTGGAGAATAAATAGGGTTCTTCATGTATGTATGATCTTGGTCATCAGGTGAGCATGGCTACGATAGGAGATCTACATGGTAAGTAAGATCATTGATCTGCAGGTATATGTGTGTGCAAGGTCAAGGTTCACAAGTGTGCAGAACCAGATTGATTTGCAGGTGTGTAAGATTAGATAGGATAGCAACACAATAGGGAGAAGAATCAGGTGGGATCTACTTGGAGTATAGTGTGTACTCAGATAGAGAAAAGAGGAAGGCAAGGAAGATCCTTCCATAAGTAAGGTCTGTTGAGGTGCAGGTTGTTGCAGGTTTAGGGGAGATCTACTTGGAGTACATTTGTGTACTTGTGGAGTGCATGGAGCACTTGTGGAGTGCGTGGAGCACAGGTGTAAGGTGAACACCAACTCTGTGTTTGAGTTGGGTGTTGGGACCTAAGGGAGAGAGCTTTGAGGGAATATTTACTGTTTATGCCCTAGAGGTGTGGGAGCCCTAGAGGTGTGGGAGCCCTAGAGGTGTGTAAGGAAGAAGAACTGTGGCAGCCTTCTTTGTTGTATTTCATTCTAAAATAGTTTTAATACAAGTTGTGTATTGTCTCTCATATCATGTGTTATTTTTGAATTCTAGTTACTTGTGTATTCTGATTAATTTCCGCATGTTAAGTTGCTTGGTAATCAATTGTGTGCTTCCGGTTATTTATCCCAACACTACTCATGTTTGATTTCAATTATACAATGGGTAATTTATTCATGCATTTGATCATATCCAAACCTAATCCTTGATTATGGCCCATTCCAAAACTAAAGTATCTTATATAATTATAAATAGTAAAATAGTTACAATATCATGTATGCAAAAAGAGAGACTCAGTGTAATATACATGATGCAAAATGTATGTAAGCTAAAGAAGCACACTTGATGATGAAGATGAAAATAAGGATATGTTGATAAGCAGTAGAAAGTTATGAAAGCATTATTTTGATGACAAAGTATTTATCTAGGTTGGATCCAAGATAGATAAATCATATGACAAGAAGGAAATATACTATATAAATGCACATACATGTGGAAGGTATCAAGAACAAAATATACCCAAATATGTGTAGATAATTTGAATGATAGTTATTTAGATAACACATATTAAAAAATTTAATGGGTTTAAGAAAAACAAAAATATATAACTTGGGTTACCATTTGAGACATTCTATGATGGTTACATGTTTTAGAGAATTAAAAGTGAAATGGAGTAGTGAGTTAGGGTTTGAAGGAAATAATTTTGTATATATCATTGTATAATGTTAAATATATGCTTTTCAATATAAATCTTATGTATAATGATCTAAATAAATTATTTAATGATGGATTTTTGAGTTGTAATAAATGTTATTATGTTTATATTAATTCATATGGATGATTTCTTTTACCTTTAATTATTAGTGTAATATGTTGTATTCATGTATCTTTATGCTTTATTCTCATAATAAGGGTCTCAATGTTTCTTATTACGAAACAAGTGAGTGATTATATGTTTGGGCCTATATAATATACTAATATGGTAATAATAGTTTATATTATTTTTTTCACTTGATAGACCCTAGGTATGGCTTATTTATGTTGAGTTTAAGTGCACAATAGTATTTTATTTTATGTCAACATCTTGTTGTATTGCATAGGATTTTGCTAATATATGTCTAATGACAAGTATATATTGTTGTTTTGGAATAATTTTCTAACATATATAGAATCATGATATAATATATTACTAAAAAAATATTTTTAAAGTAAAATAAAATAATTGCTAAAGCTTTACCATTAATAAAGATGTTTTTTTTAGGTTACAAGATAAGGAAGTTTGGTTTACCTTTGCATATATTTTATGGCTTTAGGTTCAAAGACATGACAAACATTTAAAAGTAGTATATTTTAGATCAATAAACCCATCAAGTTAAATCCAAATGTAGGTATCATTTTCCTATAAATCCATTTGGGAACATTGATTGGGGATGTTTTAACATATCATGTAAGACATCTAAGTTCTAGTTATTGATCAAATTACACTTATGATATTTTGATATTTTAAAGGTATAAGGAGGTGTAATGTAAAATAATTATTTTGGATCACTCTTACTATAATTCTTCAAATATGTCTCAAGTACAAGATAATATTATAAAATCCATGTAAATGTTGGTAATATTATTTATAAATGTCTTATGGATGAGACAATGTTATGAAATTTAAGTAAGTCCTATTTGGATTCTTCATTAGAGTCATATGAGCATTCAAATTTACCACAAAGGCCCCAATAAAGAAAAAATAAATCTTCTAAAATAAGGGGGAGTGACATAAGATGAAGGATATGGTGCACAATGTGTTCCATAGTAAGTCTTTATAGGATATAATTCTGTTATTATGGCATGGCATGGAGATCATAAATGGTAAAGAAAACTTAAAATATGTTGGATATGACACCCTCATTTTAGGAACCAATTTATAAATAAAGGATTTGTTAAAATATACATAGAACCCATGATTAAAATTCCCAAAACATGTGTCCTTTAATAGAATTTACACCACTCAAAATATAATTAATGTATTATGTAATGTGTGTATCATTCAACCATTACAATAACACTTTATTAAAACAAGGTGTGATCGATGATCTTAAGTAAATTAGGGGAAGAGAAACAATGTAACAAAGGATGCCACCATAATTATAAAAAGTTGCCACATCACCACTATAACATGTGGGGTACCAACCACAATTGCAATAGAAAATCGCACCTTTAGATACATATATGACATCCCAAACACATCAAAATTAGTACTATAATAATAATAAATGGGGATATAGGAGTATCTTCAAAGAAATAACTAAGGATGATTATGTATTGATTTTAGGGGAGAATATAAAGGAGGGATAATTTAACAAAGAGAAGCACCCAAATGTTATGATTGTAAGAAAATAGGACAAAATTAAGGAACTATATGGAAAAATTATAGATAAAACTTAGGGTTTTCCATGAAAAAGGGACACATGATTCATTTTCATTACCCAAATATACACAATATTAAACAAAAGGTGGGGGTGAATGGTATAACTTTCAAGAGGTCCTATGTATAAAGGAGTACAAAATTTGAGAAAAATACCATAAAATTTTGAACCTTTAGGATGATGTTGTAAACTATACAAAATAGAAGAATATTAAAAAATAGAGGAAGAGCCAAAAAAATTTAAAATAAAAAAAAAGAATCAATATCAAATATATAAATAATTCCATATGGTATTAAAAAAGAATATGGGTAAGAATTGAGGAACTAAGGCTATGAGTGGTGGTAATCATCCAAAGAGGAACCAATACAAGCAAAGGCAAGAAAAATATAAATTATCTTGAAGAGGTCATAATAGGAAACTGATCAAGATTACTTGAGCACATATCAACATGATGTGGTGGTTAAGAAAAAAAAGAGAATAATCTAAGAAAAATAATAGAAGGATAAAAATAAAATGGAATATTAATGATTAGAAGGTCAAGAATTTAAAACAAATGTTGAAATTAGTGAGAACCCAAGGAATACTAGAGAAATTAATGTAATTTTTTAAGTATTAAAATAAATAGGAGAGGGAGCATAGAGTTATAAAGGTGTAAAAGGGAAAAAAACATATAAAAATGTATTTAGGACAAGAATAAAATTTAATAAGACAACCATCCTAATAGATTTAAAGATAAATTGTTAAGAAGTAAAATATGAACCATTATACTTATGATAGCATGTCAATATCGTACCTAGGCTTACATGGAAGTCTTTAATGAAATCATAGATACATGTCTTAACCCATGAAATTTCCAAGAAAAATGGAATGAAAAGATCACGATATGAGTGTGAATGGGGGTACGAGTAAATTTTAATGGGAATAAAATGAAAGGTTGATTTTGAGGTAATAGATACATATGACACAAATATTGAATATCTTGAATTACTCAATTTGGAATGGTTCCTTGATTTTAATCACATTTGTTGACTCTAAAGAAGAAATGATCATATTAAAAGGAAATGGCTTAGTAACACATTTTACATTATAAATAAGAATGATGAAAATCCGTATTGAAGAACTATGGCCTAATGAAGATGAAAGTGAATATGATGAGTTACCTTGAGTATACATGGTAAATAAATGTATTGATATAAATGAAAATTATGAGCCTAAAAAGGAAGGTGAAATAGTACTTGTTGAATAATTTTAACCTAGGTAAAATTAGGTCAAACCTCCTATATACCCAAACTTGTCATAAAGTCTCTTAGGCTTGAATTAGTTCCATGGTCATTAATGAGGTCAACTAATATATCTTTGCCTTGATCATATTTATCTAAGTTGGTCTTATGTCATTTTATGTCCTTTTGGGTCATTTTAATAAGGTTGTATAGTTTATAACCAAAATAAAAGTGTGTTAATAATATATCCAATGTAACATGTATCAAATTATGTTATTAAATTATTTTTAAACTAACATGTTGAAGTTTCAACATGGAAAGAAGGAGATCACTGCAAAATAATGTCATTTTCAGTTAGTTGTATGGATTCATAATAGTTTTGGCCTGTGTGACTACTTTAGGGAGATCTCTAAAGATCCCCACAATTCACTTCCATTCTTAGGTATCTTTTAAATTCCAAAAATTGATAAAAAATGATACTCCTCTCTCATCACTCTATTGAACAAGGTTAAACAGGTCAATGACTTTCCTTTAGTACAAGTAGGAAGAGCAAAGTTCAAGTGAGTGCACTTGGTGGGTGATATTAGCCTTTATGGACTTCCTTTCCATGGAAATATTTTTTGGTTTGGTGACATTTTATTCATGAACCACCACTAATAATGTTACTAACTCTAAATTGCCTGTACATCCCCAATGACTTTAGATTTCTCCTCTATTTGCATTAATTTGAGAAAACCAGGTGGTGTGCATGATATTTTAGAGTGTGATCATATTTTTCATGTGGTTTTAAAATTATTTTTCATGTGTGCTCATGAAGGGATGAGAAAAATCACTCGTACTAGGAATTGAACATAGTGATAGTATGTAGAGCATGTTTTGATAGTTGTAAGTGAAGGCATGAAGTGGATATTTGAAGAATAACTTGAAATGAAAAATACTTAGTACAATGTGTTTTTTAAACCTTAGTGGATCATGTAGGTATATAGTTTTAGGTCTTAATAGACCTATTATTTCATTATCATCTATAGATAGTATACATTTTGAGTGTGTATACCCCAGAAATTGAATGTTAATGATTTGAGAGAAAGTCAAGTTGTACTCTAAGATCCGAAATAGGTATCCACCATTTTTAAGGCCTATAACATATTCAAAGTTTCCATCATATCTAAGAAAAGGATTTGGCCTCCAAAATATTTAAAATATTTACCACAGTCAAATCTAGATGAAAACTTAAAAAAATGAAAAGACCACATAGATTTGAAGCATTGAGAAACTGAGAAGAGGTTTCAAGGTTTTGATAGGATTCTTGGGATGATAAAAATATGACTAATTCATTGAAAAGGAATTCAATGGATTTTTCAAGTCATCAACACAATTATGACCACTTCAAGCAAACCTACAAGTGTAGATTTGAAGAAAGTGGCTTAAAGGGAAATCTTACCTTAACTTCTCCAAAAGACATTTTTGTTCCAAACAGTGTTATCTGTTGGTTAAAAACCATGGGATATATGTGAAACTAATGTGTTCATTCTTATAGCTTAGCCCTAAATGTAATATCTAATCATGAGGGGAAATTTACACCTTAGGAGAAGATGATGGTAACATAGTTTTTAACTCATTCAAAATCCTCTTAGAGACACTCAATAACTATAGTGTCAAAAAAACTAAAAGTGAACCTGGAACATACAAACTCCTAGTGCATTGATGGTTTAGAGATGAGAAAATTATTCTAAGGTATGAGATGAATATTTAAAAATGTGAAATGCCCTAATGAAATAATTATTCACATGTAGATGAGCACCTACATGATATTTCTTTTCAACTTCTACCTAATGCACATCTATAGGTGACATAGTATATATAGTAGTCTAGTTTTAGCTAGTGGAGAGAGGCAATTTAAATGTTAGCATAACCCTAAGGTAGGAATGAGTCTAAATAACTATGGGATGGTATTAGTGACCTCAATAGGAACTTAGATTATTAAATATAATGTTCAATCACAAATAGACACCTCCAGGGATCCCATTTTCCTAAGATGAGTATCCATAGTCTATTATAGTCATAGATTAGCTCATGCTAGTGAAAGGTCTTGGCTAACATAATGAGATGTAAGATAGATGAAAATGTTGAGACCACTCTCACAGTGGTAATATTAAATTAATATTATTTTTATATAAAGTAATTATATAAAATACAAGTTTCTAACTTCACACTCAGTCTGAAGTTTCTAGGCCATTCAAATAATACAAATACTTAAAATCTAGTCTTAAGGGTTTGTGATCTTGAGAGATCTAAAGAGAGGTTACCAAGCATTTAAATTTTTTGAATAATGTCCTCATGACACAATATAACCCTATATGGTCTCAATTAGGCCAAATAAACAAGGTAAGTTCCCTTTATTTTGTCTCAGATAGAGGGCACTCCACAATCATGACCACCTTGCAAACATAGTTTTTGAATGATGATAAGATCAAAGGGATAAAAAGAGGAATTGTATAATGATTTTTAAGGTTTTTTTTAAGGTGAATTTTTTTTAAAGTCATCTAAAATCAAGGAAATCACCTATAGGTGGTCATACACATAAGCACATAGTTTAGGTCTACTAGGCCTAAAACTTTTGGTTGCCTAGCTTGACATATATGAACACATGATATTTCCAACCAATTTATATCCTTAATTAATTAGTGGAGAGTCTATAAAATTCATTGGTTTGTAGGTAAATATCAAAAATTGGTAATTTTGTCTTAATTTGGTCTCGGGCCTACTCAAAATGCCTAGAAGGAGCTCAAGAGTCATCTTCAATTTATCATATCTATACAGATATTACTAATGGTGCCTCAATAAGATAGGAATAGTTTAATGGGGTCTTAAACTTGATCTTAGTGGGATTATTTTGGAGGTTGAGCACCCAAATTTTATGAATCATCATTAAGAAATTAAGAGACGTAAAACCCTCTCAAGAAATCAATGGAGAATAAATGAATGGATATGCATATATGAGGGGGAAATGGCCATCAAAGTGTTTTTTAATTATCTATAACTACCTCAATCTCTTTTACACTCAATTGATCCATGTTTTCATCTATACAGATAGACCTACTACTATGTTTCTTGTAAGATTTGAATGTGTTTCATAGGTATAAAAGGGGATTGATGTATGAATATCATTTTGTAATGTGTTTAGGAACTTGTCCTAACTCCATATACTCATCTCTCACCTTAGATACAAATGGAAAACTCTCTACTAATCCATTCATTATAGGCAGTCTTAGGCATACAGTGAGAAGGCAAAGTGACTGCTTAAGCATGATGGTGAGGAGAGTGACTTTGATCTCTTAAGGTATATTTAATAGACCATAAGACAAATAGGTATTGTAATTTTTTTTAGCACCCATTAAATTCACCTTCTTGAAAAACTTTAGTTCACTTAAGTGATAAATGTGTGAATCAGGCCTAAGGGCTAGTGAACAATGACTACAAACATTTAACAACAAATGTCTATGAGGATTTCATCACTTGAGGGGTATATAATGACTATAAAAATAATAATTCCACCTTCTCAATATATATAATATGCATCAAAGACTCCTAAGGAAGTTTAATACAATAAAGTGGACTCATCATCAAACAAGGTAGTTTGAAGAAGGCTAATTGATGTCTCTATGCCAACTTTAGGATAATGATGCAATTATGTTGGACACTTGTCCATGAAATTTTCATGAACTATTTTAACACTTCATTATAATGAATTTTAACTAGTTTTCCAATTCTTGACACTTGGCCTTATGACCTTTTCACTTCTCTTCTTCTCTCTCCTCTCTTATACTCTATATATGCAACCCTTTTTAGATTTGTAAAGTAATCCACAATTGGTATGGCAAAGACCTACTAGTTTTGACATATCATTTTCCTTTGGATAATATTTTATGAAGTTTATTAATTCTCTATAATCTCTTTTCTAAGTGTGTCAAGTGGTTTATGTGGTTGACAAGTGATGGATATGTTTTCCTTGCTTCCAATATGTTCTTGCATGTTTTATGTGAGTGATATCTCTGTAATAGGTCTAATAAAGTGTATGTGTTTATTAATTGTGTATTAAAAGTGTGTGAGAGACTAGTAGTGTCTATTATTAGACCTTTTTTTCACCCACCTTTAGATATGCATAAAAATCTACCTCTATGAGAAACACTTATGCTAGGAATCATAGAGTTAAGGTCAATTTTAGTAGTCTTCTTTCTTAGTGAAAAAGCAAATGTTTTTTATGGAATTATTTTTAGTGTATCACCTCATTATTATAGGTTAATTTTGTGTTCCTTCTATCCCTTTTCATCTAATCAAATAATTAGTGTAGGTGATAAGATATTAAAGACTAATTTAGGGAGCTAGCCCTTAAACTTAGAGTTTTACCTTTGCTATAGGAAAACCATAGGCCTATAGATAATCCAATGTTTCAATCAATTTAGAGAAGTCTTAAAAAACCTCTATAGGGTGAAATATTGAGTGATAATAGTTATAGCACACTTGGTGGGACTATTGTCTCAAGCATACCTTATCAAGGTGAATGTTAGTCTTGATAACATCACAACTACATATGTGTGTTCTAATCATCATTTGGTGAATCCACTAAAGTAAATATCTAGTTTTAGACAAAGTTTTATCATTCCTTTCATTCACACTTTATGGTACTTACTAGGTCAACTACTAGTAGAGATAACAATCATATAAACCCACTCTTTCAACCTAAATTTCCCTTTGAAGTTCAACATCCTTAGCCTATCTTGACATTTAAAGAGTAAGAAGACTTTTCAAACCAATAAGATCACGAGAGTGAAGAGGAAGTTGAGGACAACATGGCTAGGTAACATGCTTTCCTAGCCTTTAACATTGAAAATACTATACACCTCAATGTATATGATGATATCCCTCCCAATGCCACCAATATTGTTCCCATTGTGGAAGGTCCTATCACCAAGAGTGACCATATTAGGGACATTTATAACTTATTTAACATTCATAATGTCACTAAAGTTAATATTGTAATCAGGTTTCTTTACATGTCTCTTAGGGGAAAAGCCCTTGATTGGTATAGGGAATTGTTGGGAGGATGAATTACCACTTGGGATGTTTGGAGAGTTTTTGACCCAAAGGTTTGAGGATAATAGTGATAACACATCACTCATAAATCAGCTAAATGTGATTCAAATATGTCTTAATGAAACTATTCATGGCTTCAATGAGAGGTTTCAAAGAAAATGGTATAGGCTACCACCTCCTATGAGACCACCTATAAATTTTATCTTCCTAACATACCAAAGAACTATTAGGACTAACATAGATGTTATGTTGCATTCCATGGGTGGTTACACCTTTTTTTGAAGTTTATGACATAAAAAATAGATCTAAGAATGGTTTACTTCAAACTAGTAAACTCCCTCCAAAAGTCTCTATTCCCATTCTGCTTAATATGTCTTCTAATCCTCTAAGTCTTGTTCTAATTCTAGGTTTAAACAACAATTCTAGAGCTGCCCCAAAGAAGTTAGAGGATATCATTGATTGGGAAGCAATATGTAAGACCTTAGAGGCTTAGGTTAGGAAAATAAATCTATAATATGGAGTTAATAAAAACCCCTACCCCTATCCTCTACAATAAATTAGATTCCCACCTAAAAAATATGGTTAATGGAGATGAAAAATACAACCTAACTTCAATAGACCACCCAATGTTTATAATCCAACTTCTACTCCCAATATAAGAGCTGTGGTTCCAATCCATAATAACTTAGATTAAGGGAAAGAATGTTAGAATCAAGGATAGTATATGGATGCCAATAAATGTGGAGGAAAATATTTGGTTTCTCAAGGTGGAATTACTCCTTAATTTACAATATAAGATGAGAACTTCATGCAAGTAAAAACAAATGAAGGATGAAATCCCCAAGGAGTGAGTTTGACAAAATTTTAAATGGAAGACACATTATTCCTAAACCAAGGAACCTCATTTATAGATAGTCCAAGATCAAAGATGAAATATTTAGTATATTCTCATGGTTTTGACACCATTTCAAATAACCCTCCTATAAGGTAGCATGGTGTGAATGCAAATGTGATAACCCCTATAAGTTCTACACTTTTTCAAAATTAGAAGGTAGGAAGGGTGACTTAAATAACTTCATTGCATCAAGCTCAAGGTACTTCTTTATCCTTAATAATGAAAAAAAATGTGAGTGTTCCTTCTTTGAATATCATTGATTCTTTGAATAATGCTAAGATTAGTATCCCTCTTTGGGAAGTGCTCCATATGCCCTGTGAAAAGGAACTACTTCAAGAGTAGTTGTCACAAATCCACATCGGTCTTCAACCATCAAGACATGGTTATATGTCCATAACTAATGCTCCTACCCATATTTTTGAACCCTCTACCAAATCTGAAAATCCCCCACCCTTCTACCTCACTCTCATTATGGGAGACAAACTTATTCATAATTGCATTGTGGATAGTGGGGTAAGTACCTCAGTTATGCCCAAGATTTTGGGAAATAAGTTTGTCTTAAAACATGATCCATATATCAAAGGAGTGTTACAAGTTGATAGATACCAATGAATTTAGTGGGGATCATAAAAGGTTTGAGAGTTTTCTTGCATGATTGTCCAAGCTTTTTAATCCTTTAAGACATAGTGGTGGTTGATTTGCATGCTTACTTTGATATCTGCTTATCAAGGAACTTCACCTCCAAGATAGGAGGATATCTCTTAGATAATTGGTATTTATTGTATTTTAAAATAAGGTATGGAGAAAAGGTAACTATCAGGACACAACCATTGGATAAGTTTCATATTGAGCCATATGTGGAAGCAAGCTCTAATATGAATTTTAATATCAATGATCAAAAAGAGTATGCTATGGAGATGGAGAATTTTCCAAAATTGAAGGTATATCTAATATTTTCCTAGATGAGTATGATTTTGACACTAATGGACATGATCCATACACTTTAATTGAACAGACTAACCTTGGCACATACATCATCCATGATGAATGTGATGAACATTATGAGGTAAGCATTGATAATTATTTTCAACAAGCTATTAAGGTTAATTAAATTATTCATTTGGATGATGATGATGGTTTTCAAAGCATGGTAGATTAGGATAATGAAGAAAATAATGACATTCTACCTACCCAAGATGGATGAGTCCATGAATGTGATAACCACAAAGAGGAAGATGATCTATGATAATAGCTCCATGCCATAGTTCAAGAGTTTGAATATATGATTAAGTCAACTCCCCTTCCTAAGAAGCAAGAATTTTATAGTAAGGTTGCTGATGGATATTATAAACAGGAAAATGAGTTTCAAATTACTGCCAAGAAGACTTAGTCATGAAAGAGTCCAATGAATCCAAGGCATAAATATGTGTGGTTAAAGAGTAGTCCAAAACTCAATCTAATGTTGAATTATTATCAATCATGTTGAAGTAATAAGGAGATAAACTTGATGGTTCTAGACATCAAGTGTATCATGTTCTAGAATAAGGTAAAGCTGAGACAAATTTAATGACTCCCAAGATTCAGTTTGAGAGGTGTTAATTGAACATGATAGATTTCAAGTAAGTTGAAAATACAAATGTGACTCTTCAAGGGATATATGGAGTATTATGAGATCTCCAAGTGACACACTTGTTGTCAATAGAAGATCTAAATATGGTAAGTCATTTTACTATCTATATAATCAAGTGTTCATTGACAAGTATGAATCACATGAAGTTATGTTTTCATGGATTGGAAGTGACATAAAAATAAATATCTTTGACCCTAGTTGAATCAATGATGAATTCATTGTTCAGCTCAAGTTTTTAAGGTCTTGTATATACTAGGATAGGTGTGTGTTTTGCTTATGTTGTGTGTGTTTTCCCTAAGTGTTCTTGAGAACACAAGTGTGTTTACTTTGGTGTCTTATATTGTGTGTTTTATTCCTATTATTTGGTGTGGTTTAGATTCCTTTCAAAGTAATTTTAGTGTTAAGTACAGTGTATAGGTGACTCAATAACCTAATGGATAGGAGAAGGCAACTAGTCCTAAGCATAACTGGCATGCTACCCCTAAGAAATCACTAAAATGTTAACTAATTTGACCTTAATTAAAATTAGGTCAAACCCCCTATATATCCACATTTTTCATAAGTTATCCTAGGCTTTATTTAGTTCCATGGTCATTAATTAGGTCAAATAATATGTCTTTTCCTTAGTCATATTTGTCTAAGTTGGTCTTATGTCATTTTATATCCTTTTGGGTCATTTTCATGAAGTTGTATGATTTATAACCACAATACAAGTGTGTCAATAATATATAAAATGTACCATGTGTTATATTATGTTAGGAAACTATTTTAAAACTAACATATTGCACATTCAATGTGGAAAGAAGGAGATCACTGTAAAATAAGGTCATTTTTAGTTAATTATACAAATTCATAATAGTTTTGGAACATGTGACTAATTTAGGGAGGTATATTGAGATCCTAAAAAATAAATTACATACTCATGTACCTTTTATAGACCCAAAATTGATCAAAACTAATTCTCCTCTCTCATCACTCTTTTGGACAGGGTCAAATAGGTCAATGATTTTCCTTCAGTACGGATAGGAGGAGAAGAGTTCAAGTGAGTGCACTTGGTGAGTGATATTATACTTTATGGAATTAATTTTCAAGGAAATAGTTTATATTTTTGTGGCTTGTGCTTCAGGAACCATCAATAATAATGTTAGAGACGCTATACTACCTATACATCCTTAATGGCTTCAGTTTTCTCCTCTTTTTGCATTGATTTGAGAAAACCAAGTGGTGTGCATGATATTTAGAGTATTATAATATTTTTCATATGGTTTTTAAATTATTTTTCATGTGGGGTCATGGAGGTATGAGCATAATCACTCCTTGTACTAGAAAGTGAACATAGTGATGGTTTGCAAAGCATGTTTTGACAGTTGTAAGTGAAGGTATGAAGTGGATATTTGAAGAAAAAATTGAAATAAACAATCTTCAATACAATGTGTTTTATAAAAATTAGTGGATAATTTATGTATTTGGTTTGATTTCTTAATGTACCCAATCTCTCATTATCATCTATAAGTAATATGTATTTTGAGTGTGTATACCCCAAAAATTGAATGCCAATGATTTGAGAGAAAGGCAAGTTGTACTATGTGCTTTGAAATATGTATCCACCATCTTTAAGGCCTATAAAATATTAAAGGTTTCCATCATCTCTAATAAGAGGACTAGGATTCCAAAATAATGAAACTATTTACCACATTTAAATCTAGATGGAAGCCTACAAAAATGAAGACACCACAATGATTTGAAGCATTGAGAAACTAAGATGTTTCAATGTTTTGATAGGATTCTCAAGATGATAACAATAGGATTGAGTCATTAAAAAAGACTTGAATGGATTTCTCAAGTTATCAACATAGTTATTACCACTTCAAGAAAACCTACAGGTGTAAAGTTAAATAAAGTGTCTTAAATGGAAATCTTACCTTAAATTTTCTAAAAGACATTTTTGTCCCAAATAGTGCCACTTGTTGGTTGAAAACCATGACATCTATGTGAGACTATTATTTTCATTCTTATAGATTATCCCTAAAGGTAATATATAAACATTAGGGGAGGTTTCCAAATCAAGAGAACATGATGGTAGAATGGGTTTTAAATCAATAAAAATCTTATTAGAGACACTCAATACAGTGTTAAAAAGACCAAAAGTGAACCTGGAACCTGTAAAATCCTAATGCATTGATGGTTTAGAGATGAGAAAATGGTTACAAGGAATGAGGTTAATATTTCCAAGTGTTAAATGGCCTAATTAAACATATTAGTCACACATATATGATCACATACATCATATTTTCAACTTCTACCTAATGTACATCTACAGGCGACATAGTCAATACATATAGCTAATTGGCTCTAGCTAGTGGAGAGAGGAAGTTTGAATGTTAGCATAGCCCTAAGGTAATAATGAGTTAAACCAACTATAGAATGGCATTATTTAACTTAATATTAACTTAGGGCATGAAATACAATATTCAATCACAAATAGACACCTATAGGGATCCCATTTTCCTAATATGAGTATCTATAGTCCACTACAATCACAGATTAGCTCATTTTAGTGAAAGGTCTTAGCTAACATACTGAGATGTAAGATGGATGAACATGTTTATAACACTCTCATAGTAAGCATATAAACTTTATATGATTGTTATAGATATGAATTAGAGAAAATACAAGTTTCTAACTTCACACTCAATCTGAATTTTCTAGGCCCTACAGACAATACATAGACTTAAAATTTAGTCTTAAGGGTTTGTGATCTTAAGATCTCTAGAGAGGTGACCAAACATTTAAATTTGGTTTATAATGTAATCATGACCTAATATAACCCTCTATGGTATTATTTATTTGAAACAAATAGGGTAAGTTTCCTCTATTTTATCTCAGATAGAGGGCACATCATAGCCATGACCACCCTACAGACATTATGTGTGAATGATGATAATATGAAAGGCAGATTAAAGAGGAAATTTAGAGTGATGTGTGAGGTTTATTTTAAGTTGAAAAAGTGTTTAAGTTTACCTAAAATCATGTGAAACACTTACAAGTGGTCATACACATAAGCACACAGTCTAGGTCTATTAGGCTTAGAACTAGGCTTAAAACTTTAGGTTGCCTAAGTTGACTCATATGACCACATGATATTTTTAAACTAGTTGATAGCCTTCATTTATGAATGGATAGTCTATAACATTTATTGGTTTTTAGGGAAATATCTCAAATTGATAATTTTGTCCTAATTTAGTCTTAGGCCTACACAGAACGTCGAGAAAGAGATCGAGAGTCATCGTTAATTGATCATATCTGTATGGAAAATATGCATGGTGACTCAAAGAGATAAGAATATTTGAAGTGGGTTATACACTTGATCATAGTGGATTTTTTTTGGAGGTTGAGCACCCAAATTTTATGAATCATCACTTGTTGTGTCATGGAGCCTATTTCTAAATTACAATGTATTTCAAATAATATACATTTAAAATGTAACATACACTCTTTATATATTTTGGCACAAAATCAAGGAGAAAAATGGTATGATGGCATTGTGGAAAGACTAGGCATGCAAAGAAGGATTATTGGTCTCTTCATAATAAGAACAAAAATTAGGAAGACACCAAGGAGGTAAATGTGGCAACAAGTAATGTTTGTTAGGATGCATTAATTATCTCCATTAACAATATTTATAAGTGTTGGGTTTTAGATTTAGGGGCTTCATTTCATTCTACACCATATAGGCATCATTTTATTGATTATGTTCAAGGGGATTTTGGACATGTTTATCTTGGTGATGATGAGCCTTGAAACATAGTAGAAAAATGAAGTGTTTAGATCCAGATGCATAATAGGAACACTTGGATACTAAATGATGTCAGACATGTGCCTAAATTGAGATGAAATTTGGTATCCATAGGACAACTAGGTAGTGAAGGTTATATTGTGAAATTTATAGTATATTCTTGTAAGGTGACCAAGGGTGATCTTGTGGTAGCAAGAGGTAGTAAGGTTGGTACCCTATATTTATCAAGTAGTGATAACTATTGTAATTTAGTTGCTACAGATTTAGATGTAACTTTGTAGCTTAATAGGCTCAGTCACATGGGCCAAAAGGGCATGTAAATTTTGAAGGATCAATTACCTAGATTAAAAGGGTTTGATTCATATTTTTTTGAATATTATGTTGTCAAAAAATATAAAAGGGTAAGGTTTCTCAAGGTTTAACCTACTAGGAAGGAGAATAAGTTAGAACTAGTTCATTCGGATGTATAGGGGTTGACTCAGGTATCTTTTATTAGTGGGTCATATTATTATGTCACTTTTATTGATGATGTAACTAGGAAATTTTGGGTGTATGAAATTAGGAGAAAATATGATGTGTTTGATACATTTAAAATATGGAAAGCCTTAGTTGACAATGAAATAGGTCTCAAGTTAAAATGTCTCAGGTCAGATAATGGTGGGGAATATTACACCAAAGAATTTTTTGATTATTGTTCAAGGAATGGAATTCATATACAAAGGACAATTCTAAGAACTCCATAGCATAATGGAGTGTTAGAAAGGATGAATAGGACTATCATAGATCATGATAAGATCATGAGGTTACATGTAAGACTACCTCTTTAGTTTTGGATAGAAGCAGTAAACACAACTATATATCTAATAAATAGAAGACCTTCATCTTCTTTAGATGGAGACATACCCATGGAAGCTTGGTATGGTAAGAAGGTTGATTATTCATTTATTATAATATTTGGTTTTGAATCCTTTATTCATATTGATAAAGATGATAGGACCAAGTTAGAGGCTAAGTCTAAAAAATGTGCCTTTATTGGTTATGGTAAGGATGACTTTAGTTTCTAGATTTGGAGTCTTAAGAACAAGACAATATTTTGATCTAGGGATGATATCTTTAATGAAGAAGTCATATATAAACAATATTTTTAGGATCAAAAATAGGATTCTAGACAAGAATATATAGTATTGGAGGACATTGCAGATGATAAAGTGTCTGAGTAACTAGTTCAGGCACCTGCTCCATAAGAACCCCAAACTTTTATGGTGAAAGGTCTTCTAGGTTAAGAAAGGAACCTAAACATTTTTATCCATCTATTAATTATTTATTACTCACTAAAAATGGAGAACTAGAGTGATTTGAATAAGTATAGGTAAATGTTAGGAAGAAGTGGGATAAAGCAATGGATGAGGAACATCTATCTCTAATGGAAAATTAGACTTGGGATTTGGTAAACCCACTTGAAGGTAAGAGAGAATTGTAGAACAAGTGGGTGTGCATAATTAAAGAGGATGATGGAGGAAAGAAAAGGTACAAGGCTCTATTGGTAGTAAAGGGTTTTTCATAAAAGAAGGGAATTTATTTTGATGAGATTTTTTCAACAATGGTAAAGATGACTTATATTAAAACTATTCTTGGGATAATGGTAGTATAAAACTTGTACTTAGAGAAGATGGATGTGAATATTGTATTCCTTCATGGTTGTTTAGATGAGGGCTTATATATGGAGTAGCCATAGGGATATGAGGTCATAAGAAAGAAGAACATGGTGTACAAACTAAAGAAGAGCTTGCATGGCCTGAAATAAGCTCCATGATAGTGGTACAAGAACTTTGATAGTTTTATGATAGAGCAGGGATATTCTAGGTGTCACTCAGACCATTACCTATATATCAAATAGTTTGATGACGGTTATTACATTATCCTATGTCTGTATGTGGATGACATATTGGTTGCAGGTAAGAACATGTAGTAAATAAAGGTACTTAATGAACAACTTAGTAATTCCTTTGATATGAAGGATTTGGGAGTAGTAAAATAAATCCTTGGTATGAGAATAACTTAGGATAGAAATAAATGAAAGAAACATTTATCTCAGGAAGAGTAAATTAAAAAGGTCTTGGAAAGGTTTAGTATGCAGGATGTTAAACCAGTTGGGACTCATTTAGCAGGCCATTTCAAGTTATCAAAGGAGTAGTATACCAAAATAGAGGAGGAGAGAATCCAGATGTCACATGTACCTTACTCATCAGTAATTGAAAGCTTCATGTATGACATGGTGTGCACTAGGATAGATATTTCCCATGCAGTGAGAGCAGTAAGTAGGTACATGAGTGATCTAGGTAGAGAACACTAGAAGTTAGTGAAGTGGATCCTTTAGTATTTTAGAGGGACCATGGGGACAATTTTAAGCTATGGTGGATTGGAAACCACTTTACATGGTTATGTAGATTCAAACATGGCTAGAGATTTAGACAATAGGATATGTATTTACTCTAGGTGACACAATTATAAGCTAGATATCATGAATACAAAAACTTATGGCTTTATCAATAATAGAGGCTAAGTATGTTGCTTCCATAGAGGAAAGAAAATAAATGATTTGGTTATAGTAGTTGCTTGAAGAGTTGGGGCATAAGCAAGAGGAAGAGAAGATATATAGTGATATTTAGAGTGTTATACATATATCAAAGAACTTCACTTTCCACTCTAAGATGAAGCACATACAGTTGGGGTACCATTTCATCAGGACAGCTTTGGAGGAAGAGAAGTTGAAGTTAGAGAAGATTTATACTAGTCAAAATACTATAGACATGATAACCAAGGTGGTCACAAGGGAGAAACTGAAGCTATGTTTAGTTTAGGTTGGCCTTCACAGTTGATAGTGAAGGGTTGAGAATCTTTCTCATAAAAACTTAGTCTCTAAGTGGAAGATTATTGTGTTGTGGAACCTATTTATAAATTACAATGTATTTTAAATACTATACATTTAAAATGTATTATACACTCTTTATTTATTCTCAAATAGAACGTTGGTCTATGTAAGATGTAGATGGAAGATTACCTCTATCAGAAGGACCTCCATGCTTAGTTGGGGGGAAAATTAAAGTAACTAGTGAGTATGACAGATGAAGTTTGGGAGCTATTTGATTGGAAAGCACTTGGAGACATTAGGTTATGCATTGCATCTTCAGTCACATTTAATATATCATAAGCAAAGACCACAAAAGGTATCATTAATGCATTAGGTAAGTTATATGAGAAAGCCTCTACTCATAATAAAATATTTTTAATGAGAAAGTTATTTAATATGAAGATGTCTAAAAATGGTTTAGTTGCTAATCATTTGAATGAAATAATACAATTTTGAATATATTGGACTCTATAAAAATTTATTTTGCTAATGAAGTTAGGGATTTACTTATTTTGTGTTCCTTACTAGAGAGTTGAAATAGCCTAGTAATTGTTGTGAACAACTCAGTCTCTAATAATGCTTAGCAAGAAAATGTCATAGGAGTAATGTTTAGCAAGAAAATGTGATGAAAAAGTTTTGGGGAGAATTCTACTTCAGGTGATGATTTGGTGGTGGAGAGTAGAGAGAGATAAAATTTTAGAGGAAAAAGAAAGCGTGGAAAGTCAAATGGTCTTGAAAGGTCAAAATCGAGGAGCAGGATGGTATGCTAGCATTGTAAAAAGACTAGGCATGCAAAGAAGGATTGTTGGTTTCTTTAGAACATGAACAAAAATAAGGAAGACACCAAGGATGTGAATATGGAAATATGTAATGTTTGTCAAGATGCATTAATTCTCTCCATTGACAATATTTTTGAGTCTTGGGTTTTAGATTTAAGGGCTTCTTTTCATGCTACACCATATAGGCATTATTTTGTTGATTATATTCAAGGGGATTTTAGACATGTTTATCTTGGTGATGATGAGGATTATAAAATATTAATAAAATGAAGTGTTTATATCAAGATGAAAAATTTGAACACTTAGCTACTAAATGATGCTAGGCATGTGCCTAAGTTGAGATGGAATTTGTTATCCGCATGGCAATAGGTAGTGAAGTTTGTATGGTGAGATTTACACCATATTATTGGAAGGTGACCAAGGGTACTCTTATGGTAGAAAGATGTAAGAAGTTTTGTACCCTATATTTATCAAGTAGTGTTAACTATTTTAATTTAGTTGCTACAAATGCAGATATAACTTTATGGCACAATAGGCTCGATCACATGAGCTAAAAAAACATACAAATTTTGAAGGATCGATTGCTCAGATTGAAAGGGTATAATTTAGATTTATGTGAATATTGTGTGTTAAAAAATATAAAAGGGTAAATTTTTTCAAAGTTGGACCTATGATAAAGAAAAAAAAATGGATCTAGTTTATTCAGATGTATGGGGGATGACTCAGGTATCTTCTATTGGTGGGTCATCTTATTATGTCACTTTTATTGATGATGAAACTAGGAAAGTTTGGTTGTATGGAATTAAGAGAAAATAGTATGTGTTTGATACATTTAAAAGATGGAAAACCTTGGTTGAGAAAGAAACAAGTCTCAAGTTAAAATGTCTTAGGTCAGATAATGGTGGGGAATATTGCAGTAATGAAAATTTTGATTACTATTCTAGAAAGGAATTCACAGATAGAGGATAGACCCAAGAAATCCATAGTAGAATGAAGTGTTAGAAAGGATGAACATGACTATCATGGATTATTTTATGAGCATGAGGTTGCATCTATGATTGCCTCTTTAGTTTTGGGTAAAAGCAATAAACATAGCTATATATCTGATAAATAGAGGACCTTCATCTTGTTTGGATGGAGGCATACATGAGGAAGCTTGGTTTGGTAAGATGGATGATTATTCATTTCATATAATATTTGGCTATGAATCCTTAATTCATATTGAAAAATATGATAGGACCAAGTTATATGCTAAGTCTAATAAATGCACCTTTATTGGTTATGGTAAGGATGAATTTGGTTTCCAGATTTGGAGTCTTAAGGATAGGAAAATATTTTGGTCTATGAATGTTGTCTTTAATGAAAAATTCATGTATAAACAAAATTTGCATGATTATAAAGAGGATTATATAAAAGCGTACATAGTATTGGAGGACATTGTAGATGATAAAGTGTCCAAGAAACTAGTTCAAGCACCTTCTCTACAAAAATCCCAAACTCCTATGGTGAGAATGTCTTCTACGGTAAGAAGGGAACCTAAATTTTTTTATCCATCTCTTAATTATTTATTTCTCACTAACAATAGAAAGCCATAGTGATTTAAAGAAGCATAATTAGATGTCAGGAAGAAATGGGAACACTCAATAAATGAGGAACATTAGTCTCTCATGGAAAATCAGACTTAGGATTTGGTAAACCCACCTAAAGGTAAGAGAAAAATTCAGAATACATGGGTGTATAGAATTAAAGATGATGATGGAGGTAAGAAATTTTAAAAGGCCCAGTTGGTGGTAAATGGGTTTGAAAAGAATGGAATTGATTTTGATGATATTTTTTCCCTAGTAGTAAAGATGACTTCTATTAGGACTGATCTTGGGATAGTTACAGTGAAATAATTGCACTTACGGTAGTTGGATGTGAAGACTTTGATCCTTCATGGTGATTTGGATGAGGACTTATATATGGAGCATCCATAGGGATATGAGGTCATAGGGAAGAATAACATGGTGTGAAAATTGAATAAGATCTCGTATGGCCTGAAACAAGCTCCATGATAGTGGTAGAAAAAATTTGATAGTTTTATGATGGAACAAGGATACTCCAAGTGTCATTTAGACCATTACATATATATCAAGAAGTTTGATGATGGTGATTACATTATCCTATGTATATATGTGGTTGACATGTTGGTTTTAGGTAAGAACATGCATGAAATAAAGGTACTCAAAGAATAACTTAGTAATTCCTTTGAAATGAAGGATTTGGGAGAAACAAAACAAATCCTTGATATGAGAATAACTTAGGAAATGAAGAAATGAATGTTGAATTTATCTTAGGAAGATTACATTAAAAAGGTCTTGGAAAGGTTTAGTATGTAGGATGCTAAACTGGTTAGGACTCCTTTGGTAAGCCATTTCAAGTTATCAAAGGATCAATGTCCTAAGATAGAGGAGGAGAGGATCTAGATGTCACATGTACCTTACTGATCAACAATTGGTAGCTTAATGTATGTCTTGGTGTGCACTAGGCTAGATATTACCCATGTAGTGGGAGTAGTAAGTAGGTACATGAGTGATCCAAGTAGAGAACACTTGAAGGTAATGAAGTGGATCCTTTAATATTTAAGAGGGATAATGGGGAAAATTTTAAGATATGGTCGATCAGACACCACTTTGTGTGGTTATGTAGATTCAGACATGGTTATAGATTTAGACATCATGAGGAGTACAATAGAATATGTATTTATTGTAGGTGACATAACAATGAGCAAGATATCATGATTATAGAAACATGTGGCTTTGTCAACCATAAAGGTTGAGTATGTTGCTACTATAAAGGTAAGAAAAGAAATGATTTATTTATAGTAGTTACTTTAAGAGTTGGGGAATAAGTAGGAGGAAGGAAAACTATATAGTGATATTCAGAGTGTTATACATCTAGCAAAGAATTTTGCTCTCTACTTTAGGATGAAGCATATATAATTTAGGTACCATTTCATTAGGATAGCTTTGGAGGAAGAGAATTTTAAGATGGAGAAGATTCATACTAGTTAGAATCCTATAGACATTATGACCAAGGTGGTCACAAGGGAGAAACTGAATCTATGCTCAGTTTTGGTTGGCCTTCATAGTTAATAGTGAAGGGTCAAGAAGCCTACTCAGAGGAAATCAATCTCTAAGTGAGAGATTATTATGTTGTGGAACCTATTTATAAATTACAATGTATTTAAAATACTACACATTTAAAAATTAATGTACACTCTTTATGTATTCTTAGATAGAACTTTGGTCTATGGCAGATGTAGATGGAGGATTACCCCTATTAAAAGGACCTCCATGCTCTGCTAGGAGGAAAAGTAAAGTAGCTAGTGAGTATGATAAATGAGGCTTGGGATTTTATTGAAAAGAAAGAACTTGGGGCCTTTATTTATGCCTTACATCTTCGATCATGTTTAATATATCATGGGAGAAGACCACAAAAGGTCTCATGAATATATTAGATAAGTTATATGAGAAACCCTATGCTTCTAATTAAATATTTTTAATGAAAAAATAATTTAATATGAAGATATCTAAAAATGGTTCAGTTGTTGATCATTTGAATGAATTTAATATATTTGTGGGTATTGTGAACTCTATAAAAATTGATTTTGATGATGAATTTAGGGCTTTACTTATTTTTTATTCTTTCCCAGAGAGTTAGAATAACCTGGTAATGGCTACGAGCAACTCAGTCTCTAATAATGCCAAGTTAAAGTTTGAAGATTTCATAGGAGTAATCCTTAATGAGGAAATGCAATGAGAAATCTCTAGGGAGACTTCTGTTTTGGGTGATGATTTGGTAGTGGAGAATAGAGGGAGATAAAATTTGAGAGGAAAACAAAATCTTGGAAAGTCAAATGGTCCTAAGAGGTCAAATCAAAGAATAAAATGGCATGTTGGAACTTTAGAAAGACTAGGCATATGAAGAAGGATTGTTGGTCTCTTCAAAACAAGAATAAAAATCAAGAAGACACTAAGGAGGTGAATGTGGAAATAAGTAATGTTTGTTAGGATGCATTAATTCTTTCTATTAACAATATTGTTGAGTCTTGGGTTTTAGATTTAGGGGCTTCTTTTCATGCTACAACATATAGGCATTATTTTATTGGTTATGTTCAAGGGGATTTTGTAAATGTTTATCTTGGTGATGATGAGCCTTGTAGTATAGTAGAAAAAAGAAGAGTTTAGATCAAGATGAAAAATAGGAACACTTGGCTACTAAAGGATGTTAGGTGTGTGCCTAAGTTGAGATGGAATTTTTTATCTACAGGATAACTAGGTAATGAATTTTATATGGTGATATTTATAGTAGATTCTTAGAAGGTGACCAAGGGTGATCTTTCAGTAGTAAGAGGTAATAAGGTTGGTACCCTATATTTATCAATTAGTGCTAACTATTGTAATGTAGTTATTGTAGATGAAGATGTAACTTTGTGGCATAACAAGCTCAATCACATGAGCTACAAGGGGATACAAATTTTGAAGGATAAATTTCCTAGATTAAAAGGGTTTGATTTAGTTTTATGTAAAGATTGTATGTTTGTAAAACAAAAAAGGATAAAGTTTTTTAAGGTTTGACCTATGAGGAAGGAGAATAAGTTGGAGATGATTCATTCAAATGTATGGGGGTTAGCTCAGGTATCGTCTATTAGTGGGTCATCTTATTATGTCACTTTTTTTATGATGTAACTAGGAAAGTTTGGGTGTATGGAATTAGGAGAAAATTTGATGTGTTTGGTACATTTAAAAGATGGAAAGCCTTGGTTGACAATGAAATAGGTCTTAAGTTAAAATATCTCAGGTCAAATAATGGTGGGGAATATTATAGCAATGAATTTTTTGATTACTATTCAAGGAATGAAATTCATAGACAGAGGATAGTTTCAAGAAATACACAATAGAATGGAGTGTTAGAAAGGATGAACATGACTATCATGGAGTGTTCTAGGAGCATGAGGTTGCATGTAGGACTACCTCTTTAGTTTTAGGCAGAATTAGTAAACATGATTGTATATCTGATAAATAGATGACCTTCATCTTCTTTGGATGGAGGCATACTTGAAAAAACTTATTATATTAAGAAGGTTGATTATTAATTTCTTATAATATTTGACTTTTAAGCCTTTGTTCATATTGATAAATATGACATGACCAAGTTAGGGTCTAAGTATTAAAAATACACCTTTATTGGTTATGGTGAGGATGTCTTTGGTTTCCAGATATGGAGTCTTAAGGACAATAAAATATTTTGGTCTAGGGATGTATTTAATGAAAAATTCATGTATAAACAATAGTTCCAAGATCAGAAAGAGGATTCCTAAAAAGAGTACACAATATTGGGGGACATTGTAGATGATAAAGTGCCCAAGAAACTAGTTTAGGCACCTACTCCACAAAAACCCCAAACTCCTATGGTGAGAAGGTATTCTAGGGTAATAAGGAAACCTGAATGTTTTTATCCATCTCTTAATTATTTATTACTCACTGACAATAAATAACTATAGTGCTTTGAATAAGCATAGGTAGATGTCAGGAAGAAGTGAAAGAAAACAATGGATGAGGAACATCAGTCTCTCATGGAAAATCTAACTTGGGATTTGGTAAACCCACTTGAAGGTAAGAGAGAATTCTAGGAAAAGTGGGTATACATAATTAAAGAGAATGATGGAGAAAATAAAAGGTACAAGGCCTAGTTGGTGGTAAAGGGGTTTGTATAGAAGAAAGGAATTGGTTTCGATGAGAAATTTTCCCCAATGGTAAAGATCACTTCTATTAGGACTATTTTTGGGATAGTGGCAACAGAAGCCTTACACTTAGAGTAACTAGATGTGAAAATTGCATTTATTAATGGTGATTTGTAGGACTTATATAAGGAGTAGCCATAAGGATATGAGGTCTTAGGGAAGAATAACATGGTGTGAAAATTGAATAAGAGCTTGTATGTCCTGAAACAAGTTCCATGACAATGGTACAATAAATTTGATAGTTTTATGATGGACAATGGATACTCCAGGTGTCATTTAGACCATTACATATATATCAAGAATTTTGATGATGGTGATTACATTATCCTATGTCTGTATGTGGATGACATGTTGGTTGTAGGTAAGAACATGTAGGAAATAAAGATACTCAAGGAATAACTTAGTAATTCTTTTACTATGAAGGATTTAGGAGCCAAAAAATAAATCCTTGGTATGAGAATAACTTGGGATAGGAAGAAAAAAAAGCTTAATTTATCTGAGGAAAAGTAAATTAAAAAGATCTTGGAAAGGTTTACTATGTAGGATGTTAAACTAATTGGGACTCCTTTGGTAGGCCGTTTCAAGTTATAAAAAGGAGTAATGCCCCAAGATAGAGGAGATAGAATCTAGATGTCACATGTACCTTATTCATCAATAGTTGGTAGCTTTATTTATGCTATTGTGTGCACTAGGCCAGATATTGCCCATGTAGTGGAAATAGTAAGTAGGTACATGAGTAATCTAGGTAGATAACATAGAAGGCAGTGAAGTGGATCCTTTAGTATTTAAGAGGGACCATGGGGATATTTTTAATCTATGGTGGATTGGACACCACTTTACATGGTTATGTATATTCAAACATGGCTAGAGATTTAGATAGTAGGAGATATACAATAGGATATGTATTTATTATACTTGACATAGCAGTGAGTTAGATATCATAACTATAAAAAATTATGGCTTTATCAACCATAGAGGTTGAGTATGTTGCTTCTACAGAGGCAAGCAAAGAAATGATTTGGTTGCAGTAGTTGCTTGAAGAGTTGGGGAATAAGTAAGAGGAATGGAAGTTATATAGTGATAGTCAGAGTCTTATACATCTAGTAAAGAACTGTGCTTTCCACTCTAGGATGAAGTATATATAATTGAGGTACCATTTCATTAGGATAGCTTTAGAGGAAGAGAATTTGAAGCTGGAAAAGATTAATACCAGTTACAATCTTATAGACAAGATAATCAAGGTGGTCATAAAGTAAAAATTGAAGCTATGCTCAATTATGGTTGGCCTTCATAGTTGATAGTGAAGGGTTGAGAAGCCTTCTCAGAGGAAATTAGTCTCTAAGTGGGAGATTTTTGTGTTGTGGAGCCTATTTCTAAATTATAATGTATTTCAAATATTGTACAATTAAAATTTACTATACACTCTTTATTTATTATTAGATATAACTTTAGTTTATGTAAGATGCTTATGGAGGATTACCTTTATCAAAAGGACCTCCATGCACCATTGGGAGGAAAAGTACAAAAACCAATGAGTATGACAGATGAGGCTTAGGAGCTACTTGATAGGAAAATACTTGGGACCATTAGGTTATGCCTTACATCTTTAGTCATATTTAATATATCATAGGAGAAGACCAAGGAAGGTCTCATGAATGCATTAGGGAAGTTATATAAGAAACCCTCTACTTCTAATAAAATATTTTTAATGAAAAAGTAATTTAATATGAAGATGTCTAAAAATGGTCTAGTTGTTGATCATTTGAATGAATCTAATATGGTTGTGAGTATGTTAAACTCTATAAAATTTTATTTTTAAGATCAAGTTAGGGATTTACTTATTTTGTGTTCCTTACTAGAGAGTTGGAATATCCTGGTAATGGTTGTGAGAAACTCAGTTTCTAATAATGCCAAGTTAAAGTTTGAGGATGTCATAGGAGTAATCCTTAGGAAGGAAATGTGATAAAAAAAGCTTTGGGAGAATTATACTTTAGGTGATGATTTGGTGGTGGAAAGTAGAGGGAGATAAAATTTTAGAGGAAAAGGAATGTGTGAAAAGTCAAATAGTCCTGGAAGGTCAAAATCAAGGAGCAAGATGGTATCATGGCACTATGGAAAGACTAGGCATGTGGAAAAGGATTGTTGGTCTCTTTAGAACAAGAACAAAAATTAGGAAGACACCAATGAGGTGAATGTGGCAACTAGTAATATTTGTTAAGATGCATTAATTCTCTCCATTGACAATATTTTTGAGTCTTGTGTTTTAGATTTAGGGGTTGCTCTTCATGCCACACCATATAGGAATTATTTTATTGATTATGTTTAAGGGGATTTTGAACATGTTTATCTTGGTGATGATGAGCCTTGCATCATATTAAGAAAGGAATTGTTTAGATAAATATGTATAATGGGAACACTTGGCTACTTAAAGATGTCAGACATGTGCCTAAGTTGAGAAAAAATTTGTTATCCATAGGATAACTAGGTAGTGAAGTTTGTATGGTGACATTTACAACAGATTCTAGGAAGATGACCAAGGGTGTTCTTATGGTATCAAGAGGTAAGAAGGTTAGTACCATATATTTATTAAGTAGTGATAACTATTGTAATTTAGTTATTGCAGATGTAGATGCAACTTTATGGCATAATAGGCTCAGTCACATGAACCAAAAGGGCATGAAAATTTTAAATGATCGATTGATCAAATTGAAAGTCTCTGATTTAGATTTTTATGAACATTATGTGTTTAAAAAATATAAAAGGGTAAATTTTCTCAAGGTTAGACCTATGAGGAAGGAAAAAAAGTTGGTGCTAGTTCATTTAGATGTATGGGGGCTAGCTTAGGTATCTTTTATTGGTGGGTCATCTTATTATGTAAATTTTATTGATGATGTAACTAGTAAATTTTGGGTGTATGGCATTAGGATAAAATATGATGTGTTGATATATTTAAAATATGGAAATCCTTAGTTGAGAATGAAATAAGTCTTAATTTAAAATATCTCAAGTCAAATAATGGTGGGGAATATTATAGTAATGATTTTTTATTATTATTCAATGAATGGAATTCATAAACTGAGGATGGTTCCAAGAACTCCATAGTAGAATGGAGTGTTATAAGGATGAACAAGACTATCATGGAGCATGCTAGGAGCATGATGTTACATGCAAGACTGCTTCTTCAGTTCTAGGTAGAAGTCATAAATATGGCTAAACATTTGATAAATAGAGGACCTTCATCTTCTTTTAATGGAGGCATACCTGAGTAAGATTGGTCTAGTAATAAGGTTGATTATTCATTTCTTATAATATTTGGCTATGAATACTTCATTCATATTGATAAAGATGATAGGACCAAGTTAGAGGCTAAGTCTAAAAAATGCATATTTATTGGTTATGGTGAGGATGACTTTGGTTTCCAGATATGGAGTCTTAAGGACAAGAAAATATTTTGGTCTAGGGATGTTATCTTTAATTAAAAAAATCACATATAAACAATAGTTACAAGATCATAAATAGGATTCCAAAAAATAATACATATTATTGGAGGACATTGCATATGGTAAAGTGTCCAAGCAACTAGTTCAAGCACCTACTCTAAAAGAACCCCAAACTCCTATGGTGAGGTCTTTTACAGTAAGAAGGGAACCTAAATGTTTTTATCCATCTTAATTATTTATTACTCACTGATAATGGAGAGCCAGAGTGATTTGATGAAGCACAGGTAATGTCAAGAAGAAGTGGGAACAATTAATGGATGAGGAACATCAGTCTCTCATGAAAAATTAGACTTGGGATTTGGTAAACCCACCTAAAGGTAAGAGAACTTAAAAAAACAAGTGGGTGTATAGAATTAAATATGATGATGGAGGCAAGAAAATGTACAAGGCCTGATTGGTGGTAAAAGGGTTTGTACAGAAGATGGGAATTTATTTCGATGAGATTTTTTCCCTAGTGGTAAAGATGTTTTCTATCAGGGTTATTCTTGGGATTATGGTAGCATAAGACTTTCACTTAGAGTATCTATATGTGAATACTATGTTCATGGATATTTGGATGAGGAATTATATATGGAGCAGCCATAGGGATATGAGGTCATAGGGAAGAAGAACATGGTGTACAAACTAAAAAAGAGCTTGTATGGCCTAAAGCAAGCTCCACAACAGTGGTACAATAAATTTGATAGTTTTATGATTTAGTAGAGTTAATCTAGGTGTCACTTAGATCATTTCATAGATATCAAAAAATTTGATGATGGTGATTACATTATCTTATGTCTATATGTGGATGACATGTTGGTGATTTAACTATTTTGTGAATATTAGAGTATTATTCCTAATTTAGTTAAAGGTCTAAGTTAATTAAATCATTAAATAATATTACAATAATTAATTTATTGATTTGAATAATTTAATTGTAATTATAACCTTTCTAAAACTAGTAAACAAGGAGGAGATTAGCTTAAACTAGATTGAGATGAAAGAGATAGAATATATTACTGGCTATGTAGGACTGGGACACTTTCACAAATTAGGATCTAGATTTTATTTGGTATAAATATAGGAGCATTGAAAATAAGACACTTTAAGGTTTGATGCTATACTCCATATCCTACCACTATTGTCTAAACTAGTCATAGGGGTCTGAGTTTTATGGGTTTTTTCCATTGTCCCTATTAGTCCACCTATGAAATTTCAAGTCTTAAATATCAATAAATCCCCTTGTACATATGATTTAATATCCAACCTATATCTTCAATATTCTTGAGTTAAACTTGAGAGATGGGGATAGTGTTTGTAAGATGCACTGAACATGTATCCACACCCCTTGTGTGGATACATTTCCTATATTCAAATACATTGAAGAGTGATCAAGCCATATGTAGTTATCCCACTTGATGTGCTTTTTGAAATAGTGTTATGTAGATTAAAAAAATGTTAAATTGGATGTACTTGAGGTGGTTAGGGAGTGGTGTGAGGGTTCGAATGAGATTTTGGTTGTATTGGTTGGTTGTATGCAGAGAATAGGGAAAATTGCCTTAGTGTTTTTGCTTGTATTCTTGCTTGATTTTGAAAATAATTTCCAACCCCTCTAAATGAAGTTTGAATTAGATTTTATAGAGATATATTGGTCATGGATTAAATGAAATCATGCTAGGCTAACATAATGAGGAAGAGGAATCAGGAGAAAATGGTCACCTGGGCTCAAAATGTGATTAAATAAGAGCACTATAAAGGGGAAACCCTAGGGTCTAGTACTATAGTTCACCCTCAATTTTCCTATCCTAAAATCTTGGGACCTAAGGGGATGGAATAAGCATGGAAAAAGGGTCCTGGCTAAGCTAGAATGAGGTCTCAAAAGCCTAAAGATGATAGGGAATCATCGAAAAGATACCCAGAAGGGTCATGAGAGCATGTAAAAGGTACCTATGGATTGGGTGTCATAAGCCACATTCAAGCTACCAAATTTAACATTCTATATGACTATATTTGTTCCCCCTTTATTTTAGTGATGCAACAAAGTGAAATACTAGGATAAAGGAAATATATAAAGTGTACCTAAACTTACATGTAAGGGTGAATCCCAAGAAGTTGTGTGATGTTGGGTGTGCATAGAGAGAAAATGTTATGAAGTGTAAATCTACAAGAGAAAACATAGAGTAGATAAATTCTTACTAGATAAACTATATCTAAAATAAGAACATACAAAGCTAGGTAAGAGAGAAAAGAGAAAGGAATGAGTATACCTCATCAGGTATGTAAACTAATACAAAACCTATTATGATGTTGAGTGATGTTGGATGTGATGGATATGTTGTGTATGTGATGTACCAAAAGTAATATTGCAAATGGATCTAAGTTCTCAATTCCTTGGGAGTGTCTCAAGAATGCAAAGGATAGAAATTTGGCTCCATCATTGCCCACTAAGTGAATCCATATGATCATATGTGTGTTAATCAATGTTTGGACTATGTATCCAATCCATTAGAGTAGGTGGGTCAAGAATACAAAGGATAGTTAGTCCTTTGGCTCCATCATTTCCTCATGAAGTGAAGATATGAATTGATACTAATATGAGTGTGTGTCATATGATATGGATCTTAAATCCCATGATTTTTTGTAATCTAACAATGTGGCATGGATAGTGGAATGCATGATAGAAACTAGGCCATTCTTAGGCACTTTTAAAGGAGGAGATTAGGCTTGTATGAAAGCCACTTCAAAACTAGGCAACATGCTAATGTAGAAGCCACTCAAAAATGTGGAGGTTATGATTGTATGAAAGCCACTCTAAAATCATGCCAACCACCTATAGATGGAATAAGGCACATAACTACTGAGAATGCTTGGGTAATATGCTAAACTCAAAAACAAAAAAAACCATTATGCCATGTACATTGCCCCCAATCACTAGTGTCTGTAACATATATTCTAATCTAGAAGTTATACCAATTGACCTATATAAAACTATAAGAGAGAACCATCATGCCACACATGATGCCCCTTATATATGGATTTTCTAAGAAAAATTGTATTAAAATTGCTAAATCTAAACTGAGTTATATGTGACAAAACTATATCTAAACCTACTTTTCTACTTGTTTCTAAAATGTCTAGTTTTTTTGCTATTTGGATAGGAGCACTAAAAATAGAACACCCTACTATCTGTCATTTTTATCCATGTCTGTAACTATTGTCCTTTGCTAAACTTATGACTGTTATATAATCATCACTATTTTTCTATTATGTTTTGTCTAGTTTGACCTCTAATTATTATTTTAAGTATTTTGATTACTAATTTTTTGACTAGTACAAGATCTAATCTCTATGAAAAAACTCCTATTTTTTCCCTCTATTATGAGGCTAGGAATGAAGACCCTACAATGACTGCCCTTAAAATAAAGAGCCCTACAAGTGTGTTATGTTGCAAAATACATGATATAACAATGATAATTGATAAGATATAACATGTTTTGTATTGGATATCATTAGATCAATAGGGTTATGCCAAGATATATATAACAATGTAATAGCATGTGCAATATACTATATTGAAATTGAAAATGTTAGTTGTTAGTTGTTATTTATTAGTTTGTTAAGGAAGGATGGAGCATGATGTCCATCATAGCATCCAAAAAAATAATATAATGCATGATGTGGATCATGGCATTACAAATAGTGAGAATCAAACAAATAACAAGCACACAAGGCAAGAATCAAGAAGCATACAAGAGTGGCCAAGGGGCCAAGAAAACAAGGGACATGGACACATGTCACTCAAACTAGAATGCAAGCATATAATGCATGTTCAAATGCCACATACACATATAATTGAAAATAAACAAGGTTGGCATGAGGGCCACAATCACATAGAAGAGTAAAAGTAAAGGACACTGGTAAATGTCCTAAGGCACACACATAAATAGAAGCAAAGGACATTGGTAAATGTTCTAAGACACATATAGGATACAAACAAGAATTGATAAATGTAATCATAAATAGCTAGGCAAATCAATAAAGAAAGGCATGTAAATATTGGAAATACAATCGCATTTAACTAATCAAATCATGAAGTAAAAGTTTGAAAGACATGTTAGTACAATACTAGGTATATGCTAATAAATACACAAGTGTTATATACTAGTGAGTGTTGATAGAGTAATCTATTTAAGCTAGTAAATAATGTATATCAACATGATAACTAGAGTGTGTGGTGTAGTAATGATATAACTTGGATGGTGTAGTCATGTAGAAGATGCCCCTAGTGGGTAGATATATCGATGTGTGTCTCGAATGTAGAAGTAGGACACCCCCTCAATGGGTAGAGTGAAGAAATCAAGAATCTAGATGTTACTACACACACTCAAAAAAGATCAAGTGAATCATGGTAATGTAGATAAATCAACAAAAAATAGCATAGAACAATAAAATTTAAGTCTAGCATGGTAGTAGAAATGTAAATCATGGATAATGCATACAATTTAAATCTTTTGGTGTTTTTGATATTATTTGATTTTTTTTGGATTTTAAAATGTTGTATTATTTTTGGTATTTTTATATTTTGAACTATGTACAATCAATCAAAAGGAAACTATCTATAAGTAAGATTGAGGAGAGATGATACTAACCAATGAGTCTCATGGGAGACTCCCTATCATGGTGCCCTTTATCAATGAGAGGGATCATGCATGATAATGAATCATAATGGAAGGACTGAGATCATGGCTCTAAAAGATATGTTTTCTATAACTAATCTAAAATATCTATAGTGGAAACCAACTATGGGGTCCCCCTATAACTCTGATAAGTGGATGAAACTATAGGGATCTTAGAGACCCATCTAGTAGTAGGAGAAGCTCTCTAAACATGTGCTTTGTGAGTAGAGGCATGGGACCTCAATGATACTACCTTGGGTGTGAACAATGTATCTGGAAGCTATTTAAAATCCTAAAACTATGGATTCTCTAAAATATACCTCCATAGAAGTGTATGAAATATTTGTGCTAGTGAGGAAGGCCTTGACTATGTCTGAATTTAAACTATAGGAAGAATTATAACTAGTGGATAAGCTAAAATTGGTGATTTAAAAGTATAATATGGTTCTAAAGTGGATAATGGTAACTCATATGGAACTACACAAACTATAACAACTTGATTCATGTGAATGAATTTCATGCATCTATGAATTATAGAAGGTACTGCACAAAGTTTCTGAATCCATGGTCGACCAAATAACATATTAAAAACTCCTGCATTACGAATAATAATAAAAGGTGTGGTCACATGTGTTGGACCAACTTGTAGAAGAAGTACAATCTCACCCAATGAAATCTATAAATTCTCATTGAATCCACTGATAACTATGTCTATTGGGGTAATATCCTACTCTGAATATCACAAATGCTATAGTAATGTCATAGTACACATGCTCACACTAGATCTACTGTCTACAAGAACACTATGAATAAGATGATTATGAATGTAAGCTCCAATAAAGAGTACATGGAAATCCAAATCATCCTCAAGTATATCCTACTTTGAGAAAGAGATGGAAGGTCTAGATGGAACTCTAGAATTATATACACCAATCATGTTGCTCAGAGGATGTGTCTCAACTAAAGGTGCCCTATATGTATCTGGTGGTTGATGTACATGATATGTATGGTGAATACCTAATTTATCCCCTATCTCTTATTTATAATGTTTTAGAAAAGGATATAAGAAGATTTTCAAAGCTTTATCCTATATTTGCTTTTCTTGAGGAGGCTCAACTAGAGTGCCAAGATCAATAATGTTGCCATATATCAAGTTATGTATCTTATGTTTCAAACTAATGCATCTATTTGTTGTATGGCATAGTGCCTTATGAAAATCATAGGAATGCATTATGATCATATCCCCATGGAAGAGGATTTATTTAGTTAACTTCATAAATAAGAAGGAGAGTTATGATGTTACATTCCAATAGCTACTATAAAACTCTAGTTGGAGAAATTGGTATATTGGTAAGGGTTTGTCGAGTAGGTGCTAATAAAACCACTTGTTAAGGGGGATATAAAGATGCATTAACTATAAGATGGTTTTGACTCTTTATATCATTGACCTTGACTTTATATGGACTTTTATATTAATCTTGTTTTTTGTTTTTGATATACTTGTGTACTTGAGTTTTCCCATTGAAATTAGTTTTCCTTCCCTTTCTTTTAGTGTGTGACATAACTTAGTAAAGGAAGAGAAAAATTTGAACATTATTGACTCATGTAAAGATGGTAGAACAATATATTTGAAGAGATCTTATAACTCCTGATCAACCATGGGGCTAGTCATCTTAGCCAAGATAGTCTTATATCAAAAAATATAATCTATGAGATGCTCATTTGACCTTTTTTTCTATTTTGCAACTTGGGCATATGAAACCTTATCACCAATGTTAATGCTGAAATGAGCTAGGAACATATTAGCTAAAGGATTGAATGCATTGAGTGACTGATTTGGCAGACTATAGAACCATTATAAAGCATAACCCTTTAGACTCCATGGCATTAGCTCGATAAGTAGACAATCATTTGGCACATAGTATAAGCATGCTATGCGAAAAGATCTCAAATGTGTCTTTGGATCACCCTTGTCATCATATAGAGTGAGCTTTTGTTGAATAAAACCTTATGGCAAGGGTGTAGAACCAATATGATATGGTAATGGTGTATGTAGTAAAGCAAAAGAATCCAAGGCTTGTGTAAGTCTAGAGGCACCTTACTCAAGATGTATCACCTTGTATTGAAGATATTTTATCTCTTACACAAGGGTTGCCACATCAGAAGACAAAGATGTACTAGCCATAACTGATGGTGGCATAGAGGTAGGTTGGGCTATTATTTTGGGTTGTTGAGACATACTTTCCCCCATAGTGTTATTTAAAATTGGATGCTTTGAAGGAATAGAAGACTCAACTTGCTTAGCCTTTTTAATTTCTATGATAGATTGCAAGATAATAGTATGATCTCAAGGTTGTTCCCTGAGTCTTTCTTGAAAGATTTTTAGGATCAAATCTTTGTTGAGGACAACTTCATTATCAATAATAGGTGGAAAGGGATCAAGTGTCTGATGTGGTGGGTCATGAACAATGGTGTTTATATCATCATTTTTATTCTTTTATTGCTCATTGTTGAAATTATCCTCATTGAAAATGGTGTAATTTGGATGAATAGGATCTATAGCAAGAATCTAACTTGGTTGTTTATCCATGGTCTATGGTTGGGTTAAATGAATCTAGGTTAATTCAAGAGGGTTCCACTAAGTCTTGCACTTTATCTCAAAGAAAGAGATGAAAGGAGCTTAGATGACATAAGAAAAACAACTTGAATAATGGAAAAAATATTAAATAGATATAATCTAAATAAGGAACTTAAATATGCATCAAAAGGATATGTAGCTCATAAACATGTAAGGTGATACCTCAAAAGCAATACAACCTATTATATGAAACTAGGGTTTTAAAAAATGATATTTTTAAAATTTACTATAGAATTTTAAAAATTAAAGTGAATTTTTTATTTAAATATGCAAGTAAAAAATCAAAAAATTATTGGAAAATTCTTGATTTAAAAAGACCTAATATATGCAACTAGGGTTTGGAAGAAAATATTTTTTAGAAAAATTTACTATGTAATTTTAAAAATTAATGTGAATTTTTTATTTAAATATGCAAGTAAAAAAATCAAAAAATTATTGATTTAAAGGGACCTAATATATACTAATTTTTGGAAGAAAATATTTTATTAAAAAATTACTATGGAATTTTAAAAATTAAAGTGAATATCTGATTTAAATATGCATGTAAAAAATCAAAAAATTATTGGAAAAATTAGCAAGGAATTTACCCCAAGGTTTTTTATACACAAACAAAGTAAGTCAGGTTTACCAAATAATTTAACTATTTTGGGAATATTGAAGTATTATTCCTAATTTAGTTAAAGGTATGAGTTAATTAAATCAGTAAATAATATTTCAATAATTAAACTATTGATTTGTATAATTTAATTGTAATTTGAACCTTTCTAAAAATAATAAATAAGGAGGAGAACTATAACTTAGCTTAAACTAGACTAAGACGATTGAGACAGAAGCTAGTACTAGATATGCAGGATTGGGACACTATCATAAATTAGGATCTAGCTTTTATTTAGTGAAAGGACAAGTGTGCCAAAAACAAAACACTTTAGGGTCTAGTGATATAGTCTAGGTCCTACCGTTATTGTCCAAACTAGTCATAGAGGTCTAAGTTTTCTAGGTTTTGTCCACTATCCTTATATTAGTCTACCTATGAAATTTCAAGTCTATATTATTTTTGAAGCTCCTTGTAGAGCTGATTTAATATCCAACCTAGATATTTAATATGATTGAATGAAACTTGAAAGAGAGGGGGGGTTAGTGTGTGTAAGATGCACTAAACATGTATCCACACCCCTTATGTGGGAACACTACCTACATAAAAATAATTTGAAGAGGGATCAAGCCATATGTAGTTCTCCCACTTGATGTGCTTTGTGCAATAGTGTTATGCAGAAGCAAAAAATGCTAAACTAGGTGTGTTTGAGGTGGCTAGGGACTGGGGTGAGGGTTTGAATGAGCTTGTGGTTGTATTGGCTGGATGTATGTAGATAATGAGGAAAATTGCATTAGTGGTATTAATTTTATTCTTCCTTACTTTTGAAAATAATTTCCAACCAATATAAATGAACTTTCAATGGGATTTTATAAATATCTATTAGTCATGGGTTAAATGCAATTGTACTACGCTGACATAATGAGGAAGAGGAATCAAGAGAAAATGGTAACCTAAGCTCAAAATATGATTGGATAATAGCATTGGAAAGGGGACACCCTAGGTTCCAATGTTATATTCCACCCCCAACACTCCTATCCTATAGGCTCAAGACCTAGGTGAATGGAATAAACATGGAAAAAGTGTCATTATTAAGCTGGAATGAGGTCTCAAAATCTTACAAATGACTGAGAATCAAAAAAATATATTCCTAAAAGGGTCATGAAAGAATTTTAGAGGGACCTATGGATTGGGTGTCATAATCCATACTCAAGCTACCAAATTTAATATTTTATATGACTACAGTTGGTTATAGGTAAGAACATGCAGGAAATAAAGGTACTCAAGGAACAACTTAGTAATTATTTTACTATGAAGGATTTGGGAGAAGCAAAAAAAATCCTTGGTATGAGAATAACTTGATATAGAAAGAAATGAAATTTGAATTTATCCCAAGAAGAGTACATTAAAAAAAGTCTTAGAAAGGTTTAGTATGCAGGATGCTAAACTGGTTGGGACTCTTTTGGTAGGCTATTTCAAGTTATCAAAGAAGTAGTGTCCCAAGATAGAGGAGGAGAGAATCCAAATGTCACATGTATCTTACTCATCAACAATCATTATCTTTATGTATGCCATGGTGTGCACTAGGCCAAATATTTTCCATGTAGTGGAAATAGTAAGTAGGTACATGAGTGATTTAGGTAGAGAATAGTGGAAGGTAGTGAAGTGGATCCTTTAGTATTTAGGAGGGACCATGGGGATAGTTTTAAGATATGGTGGATTGGATACCACTTTGTTTGGTTATGTATATTTAGACATGGATGGATATTTAGACAATAGGATTACAACAAGATATGTATTTACTATAGGTGACACAGTGGTGAACTAGATATCACAACTATAGAAACTTGTGGCTTTGTCAACCATAGAGGCTGAGTATGTTACTACCATAGAGGTAAGAAAATAAATGATTTGATTATAATAGTTTCTTGAAGAGTTGGGGAATAAGCAAGAGGAAGGGAAGCTATATAGTGATATTCAAAGTGCTATACATCTAGAAAATAACTTTGCTTTCCACTCTAAGATGAAGTATATATAGTTGAGGTACCCTTTCATTAGGATAACTTTAGAGGAAGAGAAGTTGAAGTTGGAGAAGATTCATACCAGTCAAAATCCTATAGACATGAGGAACAAGGTGGTCACAAGGGATAAACTAAGGCTATGATTAGTTTCAGTTAGCCTTCACAATTGATAGTGAAGAGTTGAGAATCCTACTAAGAGGAAATTAGTCTCTAAGTGAGAGATTGTTGTGTTATGGAGCCTATTTATAAATTACATTATATTTTAAATATTGTACATTTAAAATGTATTGTACACTCTTTATGTATTCTTAGATAGAACTTTAGTCTATGGAAGATGCAGATGGAGGATTACCTTTATCAAAAGGACCTCCATATTCTACTGGGAGGAAAAGTAAAACAACCAGTGAGTATGACAGATGAGGCTTAGGAGCTTCTTGATAGGAAAGCACATGGGTCCATTAGGTTATGCATTGCATCTTCAGTCACATTTAATATATCATAGGCGAAGACCATGAAAGGTATCATGAATGCATTAGGGAGGTTATATGAGAAACCCTCTATTTTTAATAAAACATTTTTAATGAAAAAGTTATTTAATATGAATATATCTTAAAATGGTTTATTTATTAATCATATGAATGAATTTAATATGGTTGTGAGTATGTTAAACTCTATAAAAATTGATTTTGATGATGAATTTAGGGATTTACTTATTTTGTGTTCCTTACCAGAGATTTGGAATAGCTTGGTAATGGCTGTGAGCAACTCAATCTCTAATAAAACCAAGTTGAAATTTGAGGATGTCATAAAAATAATCTTTATTGAGGAAATGTGATGGAAAAGCTCTAGGGAGACTTCTACTTTAGGTGATTATTTAGTGGTGAAGAGTATAAGGAGACAAAATTTTAGAGGAAAAGAAAATCATGGAAAGTCAAATGATCTTGAAAGCTCAAAAGCAAGGAGCAGGATGGCATACTTTCACTTTGGAAAGATTGGGCATGTAAAGAAGGATTGTTGGTCAAAAATTAGGAAGACACCAAGGAGGTGAATGTGGAAATATAAATGTTTGTCAAGATGCATTAATTATCTCCATTGATTATATTTTTGAGTTTTGGGTTTTAGATTTAGGGGCTTTTTTTCATGCTACACCATATGGGCATTATTTTATTGATTATATTCAAGGGGATTTTGGACTATTTATCTTGGTGATGATGATCCTTGCAACATAGTAGTAAAATGAAGTGTTTAGATCAATATATATAATGAGAACACTTGGATACTAAAGGATGTTAGGCATGTGCCTAAGTTGAGATAGAAGATGTTATCCATAGGATAGCTAGGCAGTGAAGTTTATATGGTGACATTTACAATAAATTCTTGGAAGGTGACCAAGGGTACTCTTATGGTAGCAAGAGTTAATAATTTTGGTACCTTGTATTTATCAAATAGTTCTAACTATTGTAATTTAATTTCTATAGATGTAGATGTAACTTTGTGGCACAATAGGCTCAGTCACATGAGCCAAAAGGGCATGCATATTTTGAAGGATCCGTTTCCCAAATTGAAAGGATCTAATTTAGATTTATGTGAATATTTTGTGTTTAGAAAATAAAAAAGGGTAAAGTTTCTCAAGGTTGGACCTATGAGGAAGGATAATAATTTGGCACTAGTTCATTCATATGTATGGGGGCCAACTGAAGTATCTTCTATTTATGATTCATGTTATTATGTCACTTTTATTGATGATGAAACTAAGAAAGTTTAGGTGTATGAAATTAAGATAAAATTTGATGTGTTTGATACATTTAAAATATGGAAAGCCTTGGTTGAAAATGAAATAGGTATCAAGTTAAAATGCTTAGGTCAGATAATGGTGGAAAATATTGTAGTAATGATTTTTTTATTACTGTTCAAGGAATGGAATTATATATAGAGGATGGTGTTGGGGATAAACCAACAATGTTGATTACACTATGAAAGCAATAAATGCAGAATTAAACTAGAAAGATAAGTAACTAGAATCAGAAATATAGCAAGAAGAAGAGATACAAGAAACCACCCTGAAAACTTGTATTAAACTCTTTACAGAAGGAATACAATTGAAGAAACTTCTTTTCTTCCACACCTCTCTCAGATGTACAGATCTCTCTCTAGATCTCTTTCCCTCAAGAGCTCTCTCTCTCAATTATAATAACAATTCACACCTTGAATTGTCTATCTTACAATATCTTGTACTGTTCAACACTCTCATACAATAAGCTGAGAAGATATTTCCTATTATATAATAATTAGGAAACATGAGCATGCCTTTACAACCAACAGTTATGCCTCTTAAACAAGGGCTCTAAAATAGTCTTACTAATAATAGAGATGCAGACTTAAGACTATTACTTAATCCTAACATGCAAATAATTTGTTCTGTCCACAGAAATAGCTTTCTGGATGCACAGGTAACTGACATCGGTTCCTGCCTACTTGCACCTGACTGACGTTGGCCGATTCCTATCGACGTCGTCATCTCCTGAGCTGCTCTTGATAGATGTCGGTCGCTCTTGACCGATGCCAATGACTATGTAAACTTGTAACTACTGCAAAACACTTCTTTGGTGAAGCTTTTAGCTCCACACCTTAACAATCTCCCACTTGGAGATAAGCAGCTGCACCAGTACCTGTACAGCAACATCTTCTAGCTCCTCCATCTTCAACTCAATCATGAAGACCAATAGAAGTTGAATGAAGATTCAACTTCTCTTTTGTAACCGGCTTGGTTAACATATCCACAGGATTCTTATCTATATGGATCTTCTCTAGCTTCAACTCACCATCCTCCACTACCTATCTTATAAAGTGGTACCTAAGCTGTATATGCTTTATTCTTCAATGAAAGGCTGAATTCTTAGCCAAATGGATTGCACTCTGACTATCACTGTATAGTCTGCAACTCTCTTGCTCCTTTCCAAGCTCTTCCATGAACCATGTCATCCATATCATCTCTTTGCTAGCCTCTGTGACTGTAATATACTTTACTTCTGTAGTTGACAAGGCAACAACCTTCTGTAACTTTGATATCCAGCTAACCGCCATTCCACCAACAGTGAAAACATATCCTGTGGTGCTTCTTCTGCCATCCAAATCACCTGCCATATCTGAATCTACATAACCATGTAGAGAAGTATCTGAACCTCCATAGCACAAATGTCTACTGTTGGTTCCTCTCAGATATCTAAGGATCCACTAAACTACTTTTCAGTGCTCCTTCCCTGGATTGGCCATATACTTACAACTCCCACTGCTTGGGAAATATCCGGTCTAGTATAAACCATTGCATACATTAAACTCCCTATTGTGGAAGAATATGGAACTCTACTCATGTACTCTACCTCATCATATGAATTTGGACATTTTTCTTTACTCAACTTAAAATGTCCAGCCAAAGGTGTGCTTACCAGTTTTGCATCCTGCATATTGAACCATTTCAACACCTTGTTCACATAATCCTCTTGAGACAAAATCAACTTGTGATTTTTCCTATCTCTCTTAATGCTCATGCCAAGGATTTTATTTATTGCTCCCAAATCCTTCATGGCAAATGTGTGAGCTAATTTCACCTTAAGCTCAGAGATATCCTGCATGTGTGATCCTGCAACCAGCATATCATCTACATACAACAACAAGATAATATATATACCATTATCCAATCTCTTAAAATACACACAATGGTCAGATTGACACCTACTGTAGCCATGGTCAGTCATAAACCTGTCAAATCTCAAATACCACTGTCTAGGAGCTTGCTTGAGGCCATACAAGCTTTTCTTCAATCTGCACACTAACTTATCCTTACCTTTGACCTCAAATCCTTTCGGCTGATCCATATATATTTCTTCATCCAAATCTCCATGAAGAAATGTTATCTTAACATCAAGCTGCTCAAGATGAAAATCCTCAGTAGTAACTAAAGACAATACAACCCGTATAGAAGTCATTTTAACAACAGGAGAAAAAATCTCACCAAAATCAATACCTGGCTTTTGTGCAAATCCTTTCACTACCAACCTGGCCTTATATCTCATCTATCCATTCTCACCTTCCTTCAACCTATAGGTCCATCTGTTCTTTAGTGTCTTCTTACCAGCTAGCAACTCAACCAAATCCCATGTTTGGTTCTCTCTCAAGGACTCCATTTCCTCAACCATGCCACGCTCCCACTGATTCTTGGATTCTACCTGTATTGCTTCTTCAAAACCCTCTGGTTCTCCACCATTAGTAAGCAATAAATAGAATAATGAAGGAGAATATCGAATTGGAGGTTTACTTACCCTTTTTGACCTCTTGATGGGCATCTGAGACTCATTCACAACATGCTATCCACCCAAATTCTCTGACAGTGACTGACCTCGGTCACTTCCAGGCTTGTTACTGGCCGACATCAATTCTACCTGATCGACATTGGTTCCTGACCTACCGACGTTGGTCACTATGTGACCAACATCGGTTCTTGTATTGCTGACGTCAGTTCCTTCCTGACCGATGTCGGTCTTTGTGTTTTCCTGTCTGTGATTAATTTTTCCCATGAGCTCATTTTGGACCGTCACCTCATCCAATTCTCCATTGCTCTACCCAGATTGATTCATCTTCTTCAGCTAATCACTATACATCACTTTTTTATTGAAAACAACATCACAGCTCCTAATTACTTTATTAGTTCCTAGATTCCAAAACCTGAATCCGAAGTCATCAGAGCCATAGCTAATAAATGTGCACCTCATAGACTTAGCATCCAGCTTCTTTCTATTTTCCTTATCAACGTACATAAAGGCTTCACAGCCAAAAACTTTGAGATATGAGAGACCTACCTTTTTACCTATCCATGCCTCTTTTGGAATCCCACCATCCAGAGCTATAGAGGGTCCTCTGTTAATTAGGTACACTACAGTATCCATAGCTTCTACCCAAAACTCTAAGGGCAAACTAGCATGGAATCTCATACACCTTGCACGCTCCATGATTGTTCTGTTCATCCTTTTAGCAACTCCATTTTGTTGAGGTGTTCTTGGAACCATCCTTTGCCTGTGGATCCCATTCATATAACAATAACTTCTAAACTTAAAAATGCAGAACTCACCACCATTGTCAGATCTCAGGCACTTTAATCTCTTACTTGTTTCATTCTCGACCATAGCTTTCCAAATTTTAAAAGTCTCAAATACATCATATTTCTTCTTAATACAATAGATCCATACCTTTCTTGTAGCATCATCTATGAACAAAACATAGTACTTTGATCCTCCAATAGAAGCAACTTGAGTCGGTTCCCACACGTCTGTGTGAACAAGCTGCAACTTATGCTTCTTCTTTGTTGACCCAGTCTTAAGAAAACTCACTCTCTTCTGTATTCTAAACACACAATGCTCACAAAATTCTATATCTATGCTTTTCAAATCTGAAAGCTTACCTTTTAACTTAAGAATTGACATTCCCTTCTCACTCATGTGGCCAAGCCTTGAGTGCCACAATTTTGCATCCACATCTGAAGTAGATAATACAGAAGGAGAATTGTTAGTAACACAATTACATAAATATAGAGTACCTACTCTTTTACCTCTGGCCATTACAAGTGCACCCTTGGTCACCTTCCAAGATTCAGCTATGAGAGTTACTGTACAACCCTCATCCCCTAACTTTCTTGTAGAAATCAAATTTCTCTTCAAGCTAGGAACATGCATAACATCTCTCAACACCCATGTGTTGTCATTTTGCATTTTCAGCTGCACTTTTCCTTTGCCAATTTTTTTATAAGGCTCATCATCCCCTAAGTACACTATTCCAAAATCTCCATGGACATAGTCACTAAAATATTCTCTATTAGGGGTAGCATGAAAAGATGCACCAAAATCTAAAACCCAAGATTCTATATTATTATGCAAAGAAAATATTAAAGCATCTTGTGCAATACCTGCAACCTTTGCTTCTTCCTTTCCTTCATGCTAATTGTCCTCCTTAAGATTTGACCAGCAATCTCTGCTTATGTGCCCAATCTTTCCACAATTCTAGCATTGTGGCTTCTTCCCATTTCTAGATTTGGATCTACCTCTCACCTTTGACTTAGACCTTGATTTCCTCTTGCTCTTCTCTTTTTGCCTTCCCTTGCTCTCAAAACTTAAAGCATTCCCAAATGTTTTCTCTGTGTTTTTCCTGTAAATTTCCTCATTCAAGATTACACTAACAACATCCTCTACTTTTAAAATATTTGAGGCAGATGCAGTATTGCTAACTGCCATTACCAAGCTATGCCAGCTTTCAGGCAAAGAACATAATATTAAAAGAGCTTTAATTTCATCATCAAACACTATTTCGACTGAACTTAATTGATTTACAATTCCATGGAAATCATTTAGATGATTAGATACAGATCCACCTTCCTACATATGCAAATTAAATAACTGCTTCATAAGATATCCCTTATTAAAAGCTGAGGGTTTTTCATACAAATTTCCTAAAGTAGTCATCAACTCTACTGTTGTCTTTGCTTGTGATAAATTAGATATCACAGTAGATGCCAGACTCAGTCTTATAGACCCCAGAGCCTTTCTATCAAGAACTTCCCATTCTTCATCATCCATGTCTTTGGACTTCTTTACAATCCCACCTAATGATAAGTATAGATCTTTTTGCTACAGATAATCCTCTATCTGCATTCTCCAATGTTGATAGTTCTTGCCATTAAACTTCTCCATTCTCAGTTTACTTTCCTCTACCATTGCTTCTCCCACTCAAATAGAAATCCTTGCAGAAACCCTGTGAGTACCCTATAATCAATACACACTACACAGATCTAAACCACCTGTTAGTGAACTTGAGCTCTGATACCACTTGTTGGGGATCAACCAAAAATGTTGATTACACTATGAAAGCAATAAATGTGGAATTAAACCAGAAAGATAAGTAACTAGAATCAAAAATATAAAAAGAAGAAGAGATACAAGAAACCACCCTGAAAACTTATATTAAACTCTTTACAGAAGGAATACAATTGAAGAAACTTCTTTTCTTTCACACCTCTCTCAGATTTACAGATCTCTCTCTAGATCTCTTTCCCTCAAGAGCTCTCTCTCTCAATTACAATAACAATTCACACCTTGAATTGTCTATCTTACAATATCTTGTACTGTTTAACACTCTCATACAATAAGCTGAGAAGATCTTTCCTATTATATAATAATTAGGAAACATGAGCATGCCTTTACAACCAACAGTTATGCCTCTTAAACAAGGGCTCTAAAACAGTCTTACTAATAATAGAGATGTGGACTTAAGACTATGACTTAATCCTAACATGCAAACAATTTGTTCTATCCATGAAAATAGCTTTCTAGATGCACAGGTAACCGACATCAATTCCTAACTGCTTGCACCTGACCGACGTCAACCAATTCTTGCCAACACTAGCATCTCCTGAACTGCTCCTGACCGACGTCAGTTACTCCTAACTGATGTCGGTGATTGTGTAAACCTGCAACTGCTGTAAAATGCTCCTTTGGTGAAGCTTTTAGCTCCACACCTTAACAGATGGTTCCAAGAACTCCATAATATAATGGAATGTTAGAAAGGATGAACATGACCATTATGGAATGTGCTAGGAATATGAGTTTGTATGCAAGATTGCCTCTTTAATTTTTGGTAGAAGTAGTAAACACGACTATATATTTGATAAATAGAGGACCTTCATTTTCTTTAGATTGAGGCATACTTGAAGAAGCCTAGTCTGGTAAGAATATTGATTATTCATTTCTTAGAATATTTGGTTTTGAATCCTTCATTCATATTGATAAAGATGATAGGACCAAGTTAGAGGCTAAGTTTGAAAAATGCACCTTTACTGGTTATGGTAAGGATGAGTTTGGTTTCTAGATTTGGAGCCTTAAGGACAAGAAAATATTTTGATCTAGGGATGTTGTCTTTAATGAAAAAGTCATGTATAAATATTAGTTCCAAGATTAGAAAGAGGATTCTAGAAAAGATTACATAGTATTGGAGAACATTGTAGATGATAAAGTGTTCAATCAACTAGTTTAGGCACCTACTCCAGAAGAACCCCAAAATCTTATGGTGATAAGGTATTCTAGGGTAAGAAAGGAACCTAAATTTTTTTCTCCATCTCTTAATTATTTATTACTCACTAACAATGGAGACCCAGAGTGCTTTTAAGAAGCAATGCAGGTAGATTTTAAGAAGAAGTGGGAGCAAGCAATGGATGAGGAGCATCAGTCTCTCATGGAAAATCAGACTTGATATTTGGTAAACCTACCTAAAGGTAAGATAACATTGTAGAACAAGTGGGTGTATATAATTAAAGAGGATTATGGAGGTAAGAAAAGGTACACATATTGATTGTTAGTAAATGGGTTTACACAAAATAAGGGAATTGATTTTGATGAGATTTTTTCCCTAGTGGTAAAGATGAATTCTATTAGGATTTTTCTTAGGATAGTGGTAGTGAAAGACTTGAACTTAGATAAGATTGATGTGAGGACTATGTTCCTTCATGTTGATTTGGAGGAGGACTTATATATGGAGTAGCCATAGGGACATAAGTTCATAGGGTAGAAGAACATGGTGTGTAAACTAAAGAAGAGCTTATATAGCTTGAAAAAAGCTCCACAATAGTGGTACAAGAAATTTGATAGTTTTATAATGGAGTAGGGATACTTTAGGTATTATTCAGACCATTGCATACATATCAATAATTTTGATGATGGTGATTACATTATTCTATTTATGTATGTGGATGACATGTTGGTTATAGGTAAGAACATGTAGAAAATAAAGGTACTCAAGGAAAAAATTAGTAATTCCTTTGCCATGAAAGATTTGGGAGTAGAAAAACAAATCCTTGGTATGAGAATAACTTAGGATAAGAATAAAATAAAGCTAAATTTATCTTAGGAAGAGTACATTAAAAAGGTCTTGGAAAGGTTTAGTATGTAAGATGCTAAACCAATTGGGAATCCTTTAGCAAGCCATTTCAAGTTATCAAAGGATTTGTGTCCCAAGATAGAGGAAGAGAGAATCTATATGTCACATTTACCTTACTCAACAGCAGTCGATAACTTGATGTATGCCATAGTGTGCACTAGGCTAGATATTTCTCATGAGAGTAGTAAGTAGGTATATGAGTGATCTAGGTATAGAACATTGGAAAGAAGTGAATTGGATCCTTCAGTATTTAGGAGGGATTATCAGGATAGTTTTAAGCTATGGTGGATTGGACACCAATTTATGTGGTTATGTAGATTCAGACATGGATGGAGATTAAGACAATAGGAGTACAACAAGCTATGTATTTACTATAGGTGACATAACAATGAGATAGATATCACAACTATAGAAACTTGTGGTTTTATCAACCACAAAGGCTGAGTATGTTGCTTTCATAGAGGCAAGCAAAGAAATGATTTGGTTACAACATTTTCTTGAAGTGTTGGGGCATAAGCAGGAGGAAGGGAATCTATATAATGATAGTAAAATTTCTATACATCTAGAAAATAACTTTGCTTTCCACTCTAGGATAAAGCATATACAATTGAGGTACCATTTCATCAAGAAGATTTTGAGGAAGAGAAGTTGAAGATGGAGAAGATTCATACCAGTCAGAATCCTGTAGACATGATGACCAAGGTGGTCATAAGGGAGAAACTAAAGCTATGCTCAGTTTTAGTTGGCAATCATAGTTGATAGTGAAGGGTTGAGAAGCTTACTCAGAAAAAATTAGTCTCCAAGTGAGAGAATTTTGTGTTATGGAGCCTATTTCTAAATTATGATGTATTTTAAAAAAATTGGACCCCCTTAATGGGGAGCCATTTTGGGTTGACTTGGCCCATGATTTTGGTACCCATTTTTTTGTAAAAATGCTATGTTGATGTATTATGTATAGATGAATATTTAGTAGGTAATATATCATGAGAACAAGGGTTTGATAAGGATGAATAGAGTGTGTGAGTTCATGTTCAAATTTAGGAGGGTTTTTGAGCACAACTCCAAACAATATTTGTGTATTGTAATTATGAGAAGACAGATCTGAGAGTGGATTGTACTCTTGTGGCTTGTAATAAAATATAAGCAAGTGTTTTTTAGTGGATGTATCCCACATTGAGTGAACCATGTTAAATATAGTCTTCTTATTGTGCATGTTTATTTATATTCTTTATGTATCTCTATTCATATCTATTATTAATGTCATTCTGTGAAATTATTCTGCATCAATTTTTTATTTATTCTTAACATCACTAACAAGCTAAGAAACCTTAAACCTTCCTAAAACCCTCTTAATAACCTGATGGATAAGAAATGAATGGAGATGCATTCATGAGGGTCCAAATTTACATGAAAGTTTTTTGGACTTGTCTATAACTCCCTCAATCTCCTTTCCACCCAATTGATATGTACTATCATCTATACAAATAGACCTAATACTATGTTTCTTGAAGGATTTGATGTGTTTCATAAGTAAAGAAGGGGATTGATGAATTAAGATCACTTTGGAAGGTTTTTATGGAATTTTAATAATTAATTATACTCATATATCACCTCATATAAACATTTAAATCTCAATGCTAATCCATTCATTACATGCAGTCTTGGACAGACGATGAGAAGGCAAAGTGACTGCCTAAGTGTGATGGTGAGGAGAATGACATTGATTCTATTGAGGTCTATTTGATAGAATATAAAAAAAATTGGTCTTTTAAATTTTTATAACACCATGTAAATCATCTTCTTGAATTATTTTAGGTCACTTAAGTGACAAATGTGTGAATCGGGACTAAAGGGCTAGTGAACAGTGATTGAAAATAGTGAACAACAAGTGTCCATTAGGAGATAAATAATTTAGGGGTACATTATGAATATCAAAACTATTATTACACCTTTTTATGCTATTTTATATGTTTTAAAGACTCATAATGTGGTTTGAGATAGTCAAGTGGACTCATCATCAAACAAGGTAGTTTCAAGAAGGCTAATTGAGGTCTCTACACCAACATAAGGAGAATGATTCAATTTTGATGGAAAATTGTCCATGATAACTTATAGACCTATTTTTCCACTTCATTATATTTAAATTTAGTTTTTTTCCAAGTCTTGACACTTGGGATTTTGACTCTTCACTTCTCTTCTTCTCTCTCCTCTCTTATGCTCTGTATATGCAAGTTTTTTTAGCCCTTGTAAGGAATCCACACTTAGTATGGAAAATCTCTTATATTTTAAATACTATATTTTATTTTGAAATAAATATTTCAAATCTATTTTTTATTTTATAACTTCTTATCTAAGTGTGTGAAGTATTGAATAATGGAATGACAAGTGATAACTATCTATCCTTGTGTCCTCTTTACTTTTTCATGTTTGGTGTAATTAGTTACCCATCTAACAGGTCACATGAAGTGTATCTAGATTATTTTTTTATATATAAATTTAAATATTAGTATTAGTGTATATAATTTTACCTCTTATTCATTCACCTTGATAATTATAATGCATATCACCTTTATGTTTGAAACACTTATGTTAGAGAAATCGAGGATGTTGAGACTAGTGTTGTGAGTCATATTTCATAGTGAAAGTGTATGGTAGTCTAGTGGAGATCAATATTGTGTATCAAATATTTATCATAGGTTAATTTTTTGTTCCTTTTATCCCTTTCCATCTAAGAAAGTAAGTAGTGTTGGTGATAAGGTATTCAAGACTAATCTAGGGAACTATCCCTTAAACCTAGAAGTTTACCTCTACTATAGGCAACCCACTGTCTTAGAGGTAACCCAATGTTTCACTCAATATAGAGAAGACTTGAAAAACCACTCTAGGGTGCAAGATTGAGTGACAATAGTACTCAAAAGTGAAGATTTAGAAACTGAATTAGATATGGTTATTCAAGTATGGTTATATGGTGATTAAAATACAAGGGTTCATAATATCTAATTTATGAAAACATACCATAAACATCCTTATAATACACCACATCCCAAGGAAAGATAATACACACTAAAATATTATTCAAAATTGAAAGAGGATGCTCACAATTAAAATTTATAAAATTCAACAACATAAGAAATGTGGTAGATTAATTTGGAATAGATTATAATAGTATAACCCCACAAAATATATGCAAATGATATCCATTCATCAATGCTAAAATGTGGTGGGATCACATAAAGAAAACATACTAAATTAAATAAGCTTTGAAATTTTGTTAAAAACACATATGTAAAATGAGAATGATGTTTCTGCTAGATCATGGATTATACAAGGACATATGGCCTAAATATCCATATTATCAATTATGAAATAAATTTAACTAACAAATAAATAAAAAATTGAATATTGTGGGTACAATATTTATTATTATACCTTATAGCTATTATCAGGAGCATGCTATAAAGAGATATAAAAGGGGAAAAGAGATTGGGCATAATTAATTAATGATTTTTTTATAAACTTTAATTTTTGGTTTATAGATAAAGGGGTGTCATCTTCTATGAAATGTTAAAACATTTATGTTCATGTATAATGATACCATAATATCTCAATTCAATAAGATAAAAATGGGTTAGCTAACACAAATTATTGGGAACCCATTGATTTCACAAATAAGGGAAAAATAAGTAGATATATGAACCCTTAACTGATATGGAACAAATATTCAAAGAATATTAAATGTTCCACTATGAAAATTACAAAGAATTAAATCCCAATCAAGAAGAAGACAAGCTAGAAAATTTGAAAGTGGAGATAGATGAATTTACAAGAGATATTTTTTCAACTAATGAATACAAAATTCAATACTTATATCGACCACTCAAAATGAGATAAGAATAAATATTAATAGAAGGATATAAAAAATTGGCCAAAATATGGAACTATTGGGTAAAGGAAGAAATTGAGAAAATGGTGAAACTATTAAGGGACTAGGAATAATTATTCCCTATATCATTCATATAATTTATAAGAGTAAAATAATATATAAAAATAAAGATCATAGTTAAGTATTATTAAAAACCAATAAAAATAGACCTTACCACCTCGATTCAATTTTGAAAATCAAAGTAAAAAAAGGAATTAGATAAAATACTTGCATGTGGATTTGTCACACTAGTACAAGACTCTAATTGGATGATCACCATGGTAATACAAAACAATAAAGCATTAGAGATAAGGATTAGTGTTGACTATAAGTAACTAAGAAAATCATGTGTTCATGACTTATTCCCTACATCCTTCATTGAATAGGTATTATATAATGCATCGGGTTGGGAAATATACTCATTCACTGATAGAATTTTAAAATATCACAAGGTTATAATAGAACAAGAAGATAAACCAAAAATAAAATTTGAAATAAAATAGGTATCATTTATTTAAATATTCATGTCATTTGGACTAAATAATAGATTAATAATATTCAAAAACATAATGGTTAATAATTTCTAGGAGTTCATCCAAGACTTCATAAAAGTATATTTGGATGATTCGATGGCATATGACTTTTTGAAAGATTATATGAAAACACCAATACTAATGTTAAAGATATGTAGACACCTCAATATCTTGTTGAATTTGAATAAATGTGTCATTGTGACTTCCTTTGGGTCATTAATAGACCATATAATGTGTAAATAAGGATTGAAGGTGTATCTTCTAAAACTCACAATAACCATTAATGTACCTCCACCAAAATTATTTAATAACATTATTTAGTTATAAATGATATCACCAAAGGTTAATAAGAAACTATGTCGTAATGAGTACACCCATAAAAGAGTTTCTAAATAAGGAAAAAAACAAAAAATATACGGCATGCCACAATGTCAAGAGGCATTTTATACTTTGAAAATAAAATTTATAACACACCCATACTATTTTTTCTTGAATATAATACACCCTTTCATTTTCACTTTAATGTGTTAGAGCTATCTATAGGATGAGTACTAGCACAACCAAGAGGACACATAGATCATCTTATTTTGTTTTTAAGTATGAATTTGGAAAGAGTATAAACAATCTATTCAACCATAAAAATAGAGTTATTAGTGATGGTATATTCCTTAAAAAAAATTCAAACACTACCTCATAACTACACCATTTTTGTTTTACATAGATCGTGATCCATTGAAATATTTAATAAGTTTATAAATTAGTGATTTAGGGAAGGATATATAAATGGTTAACACTTTTTCAAGAGTTTGATTTTAATATTGTAGAGATACAATGTAAGGATAAAAATGGGCTATATTATTTTTCAAGAATAAATACAATGTAAGATAAAGGACCAAGTAATTATGAGTTTCTTGGTGCCCACCTATTTTTCATAGAAGCAGTACTTCAAGATATGAGAAATATTTCTAAATTTTTAGAAATAGGAAATTTAAGGACATATGTGATAAAATAGATTGTATAAAGTTATTTATTTATGAATTAAACTTTATATTTATTAAACGGGTATTATATAAAAAAGGAAGAGATGAAATGTTGAGAATAGTAGCCTTGTATGATAAGAAATATTAGATACTTAGAGGGCTCATAATGAAGTATTTGGTGGACATAATTAGGGTATAAGACTACAAAGAATATCCTACTTGTGGGATTATAATGTTCCACAAACTTATAGTATATATATAAGTATATAATGGATTTCACCATATGTCAAAGGGTATGAAAACCCAATGTAAGGAATAAAATGTTGTTAAGACATCTATTAGCACTAGTACCATTTAAAAAGTGATTATTGACTTTATAACACCAATAAAACCTATCATAAAGAAGAGTAATGTAAGATTAATAATAATTATCACTCTTAATAACATGGGTAGATACCATAATAATCAAGGATTAAACAACAAAAAATCCCATTAAATTTTTATATGAGAACAACATAATTAGATTTAGATGTCCACTTAGTATCACAAGTGATCAAGGAATTCACTTTATGAATTAAAGAATTAAATAATTTTTGGAAAATTTTATCATAACACATAATAGAATTAAACATGTCACCCATAGGAAAAATTTACTATAAAATATTTTATTTAAGTGTTATATAATTTATTAACTAAAATAAGTAACACAAAAATGTTAGATTGGAACATTAAATAGTTTATAGTATTGTGGGATTTCCATAAAACATATAAATGACTCACAAAATATTTCCATTTTTTATCAGTATATGGATTAGAAGTGGTGGTACCCATGTAGTTAATTTTACCAAGATTGAAGTTATTAATGACATTAAAGATAAATGAAATTGACTCACTATAGGAGGGGATGATAGATCTAGAGAAATTAGATGATAAAATATTTATTATAGCATGACTAGAACCTTTGTGGTATACCTGAGTGCTCTATCACTTTGATGAATAATATTTCCAATTTTTTTATAGATTGGATCATACTCAAGACAATCTTAAAGAATCCTACCAAAAATTTCTTGGTATTTATAACATGGTCTCATCCTCGATACATATTTGAAGAACCCTACCAAAAATCACCCAAAATTTATAGCATTTTCTCATTCTTGAGACATTTTAAAATAGTCCTTCCAAAATTTATCTATTTTTTCATAACATTATCTAATCATCGATGCATTTTTTAATAATCATGCCAACAATATTTTTTTATTGATTACTGCATGTTAAACAATGCCACAATCAAGAATATATACTCGTTGCTTCACATTAACAATTTTTTTGATCAAATTAAAGATAAAACAACATTTTATATCATTTATTTTTGATATAATTAATATTATTTTATAATTAAAATTTGATAAATTCATAATATTTCATTTAATACCATATCTAGACATTATGAATTCATGGTAGTACCCTTTGGATTAATAAATGCAACAACATTTTTGAACTCAATGGGCAGTGTCTTTAGGGACTTTTTAGATAATGTTTTACTTGTGTTCTTAGATGACATAATTATAATCCAAGAATTTTTAAGAGAAAAAAATCCACTTGCACATAGTGTCAAAATGACTAATATAAACCAAGTTTTTTGAAAACTATCTCAATTGTTCTGATTTCCAAAAAGAACATTGTCTCTGACATATCATCTCAACAAAGGGTGTGTTAGTTGACCTTGTTAAACTTAAATTCATTATGGAGTGGCTAGATCCAATAATTTTTCATGAATTTAAAATAATCATTGGTTTAAAAAGCTACTAGCATGGGCTTACAGATAATTTATATAAAATTATCCAATCTAATAACATATTTGTAGTGAAAAGGAAAATACTTTTTAAGGATTGTACAAGGCATTCAACTTTTTAAATGCTAAAATATATGCTTAAAACAACATTTATGATTTTATTTAAATATTAAAATAGTGAGTTCACCATATTTTAGATTCCTCTCATAATATATTAAGCAAATTACATTTACAATATGGATTAAGAGTGGCTTATTAGTCATGAAATAAAAAAATCCACCAGATAAAATATGTTATTCACGATTTATAAATTTTAATAGTGTTTCATGATATTGAAATGTGGCCACATTAATTATTAGGTAAATACTTAATGATTAAATTTAATCATAAGGGTTTAGAACATATTTTCATTCCAAAACACTTGAATGCAAAATATCATAGATGGTTAGAGTTTATAAGTGACTATGACGTAGACATCAACTACATTAAGGATAACACATTTTTATGGACTCAATAGGCATGCATATATAGCTACACTATCCAGAATTGGGTTTAAAGAGTATACAGAAATAATAATAAGATTAAATTTATTTTAAAATAAATTTGTAAATGGCTACATACTTCATTGAAGGTAAACAAAAATTGATTACTCTTTTGATATGGATGGGTTAATAAGATTCTAAGTTATAATATATGTACTTAGAGATGGTGGTTGAAGTCATCAAGGTATGGATTAAGTATAAATGATCCTTATTATTTACATATAGTCATATCTAAAACTACACATGAGCTAAAATAGTATTACTTTTGAAAAATATCAAAGGGCAGTGTTGATTTCATGGCTAAGTACCTCAAACTTCAATGTGTTAAGGATGAATATATCATCTTAGGGAAAAAATTTACCCAAATGATGTACCAATGGTAAAATGGGATGTTATATCCATGGAATTTATTACTTAATTTCTTAAGGCCTAAAACTACCATGACACAATTATGGTTGTGGTTAACAAATTGATGAAAGTGGCCCAATTCATACTAGGAAATCATAAGGATGATGTTCCTAATTATTCAAAAAGGTTTTTGAAATATATTGCAATGTTTTATAATGTACCTAATTTATTACTTAATTTCATAAAACCTAAAATTACCACAACATAATTATGGTTGTGGTTGATAGATTGATGAAAGTAGCCTAATTCATATTAGGAAATCATAAGGATGATGCTCCTACTTTTATAGAAAGGTTTTTAAAAGATATTTTACTATTTTATGGTGTACCTAAGGTTATAATTTATCATAGATATAAGTTATTCACTTATTAATTTTAGACAAATTTAATTTTAGGTTTTAGATAAGGCTAAATTTTAGTTTAGCATATCATTTGGAAATAGATAGACATATAGAATTGATCAACTAAGTGGTTGAAGATATGATGTGAATGTATCTAATGGACCAATGAAAAAATTGATAATATTATATACGTTTGGTATAATTATAATAAAAATATAATTACCACTCTTCATTGAAGATGGCATATTTTCAAGAATTATGTGGAAGAAAATGTAAAACATTTCTTGGTTGTAATGGAATTGATATTTGAATCAATTCTAAACCTAAAATATTGCATGATTATGATACAATAATGAAAATTATTCATCAAATATTTAAATAGGTAAAAAATATTATATTGATATGAAGAGGATTTCATAAAATTTTAATGTAAGAGACAAGTTTTTATTGATATTTCATCCAAGAAAACTTTATATCAAGTTTGAAAAGGCAACCAAATTATCTCCTTAGTTTTTTTTTGACATTTTAACAATTTAGAAAGAATAAATCTTGTATCCTATATTCTAACACTTCCCCCTCTCCTTCAAATATCCATGATGTATTCCAAATTTGATTCCTTAAAGAACATATTTTTGATCCATCACATGTAATTGGTTGGTAAAACCTTCAAGTGGAAGATTAAGGGATACTTTATCTAAACATAATTTATATCCTAAAATGTCACATCATTAATTTTTTAATAATAAAAATACAACAAATATTTGTTAAATGGGAACAACTAAGTGAGATAAGTGTTATGTGAGAATATGAAAATCTTATGCATAGGAATTATTTCAACATATTGAATAAACCACCGAGTCATACCTATTTTATGGATGGTAGGAGGATATCATATCCCTTTTTTAAAAAAATTATTTAATGATTATATTTGATTTAGATCATGTTTATGTTATTTCCATAGGTGGAAAAGTAGGCATTCGTTGTTTATCTACCATTATTATTGTAACACAATAAAAATTTGAATTTATTAATCTTGTTAGTACATGATTATAAATATTTCATTAGTTATATGATATTATTTTTATATTTTAATAATATAATAGTTTTAGTTTATTATTTTAGCATTTAAATTCTGGTTTATATATATATATATATATATATATATATATAGACACACACACACACACACAAACAATTACTAGTTATGTATTATAGTTGCATGTGTGCAAATGTAGTATAATTGGGTCATGAATTAAATATGAGTATGAGAGTAGATATAGAATAAATTATGAGCCAAAAATCTCATATTTTTCACATAATTGAAACATAACTACCATTCAAGATGGTGAATCAATATGGTGTTTTTTTAATACACTATTGGGATTTCAATTTTTAACGTGATTTGAAATGATTTGGAATGGCTGAGTGTTTGATTACTTATAGTTTTAAATTTAAGATTTAATATGTTAATAATATGGATAACCAAATTTTATTGCATTATTAACTCTTATTGACTTTATATTACTAGTCTTTTAAATCTTTGTAATTGTTTAGTTTTTTAGTCTTAAATTATTTGTGCATAGTTGAACTAAAAATTTAATCTAGTATAACATTATGACTATTAAAACATTGACTTAAAAATATACGAGTTTATGAAAAAAATATTCTAATAAATCCAAAAAGTAATTATATTTAGAAGAAACAAGGTTATCTTCTATAAATATTTAGAAAGTAGTATAGAACCACCTTGAAACCTTGGCTTATAAAGATATATGCTTAGCCTTATTGCATTTTATGAAATTGAAATGGTTTTAGGGATTGGATTTTATATATATATATATATATATATATATATATATATATATATATATATATAATGGGGTCGTTTAATAAACTATGAAATTTAATAAAAAACCATTATGGGTTATGGAATTCACAGTATATGTTATGTTATAAGTAATAAACAACTTTTTCGGGTATTGAATTTTGGTAAAGTATTTATTATTACATAAGTTGTCTAAACCAAAATGGAATCTTAACAGATAATGTGGTAAAGTAGATCATGACCCTTTAAATTTAAATTATTTTTTGGATAATGACATATTTTTGGAAATATATAAAATGGTGGGGAAATAGATTAAAAAAGGATATGAATGCATTAGAGATAGTGAAGCTTCCTTAAGAGTTTGGAAATACACATAAACTCATAGTTTAAAGTGTAGTTATATGGGTGATTTATGGGTATTTTTAATTTTTAATAGAGTTAAATGAAATCATTTCCAAATTTTGTTGAAAATCCATGGGTTAATTCTTATTGTAAATAATTCATGGATATTTTTCATGAGTTCTAGTTGAGAAACATGAGAATAATTTGCATGCACCTTTCACTAAAAAATATAGTCATTTTGGTTTTAAAATATGCATGGAAAGTGAAACAATAAGTTTAAGGTTTTTTTGGTATGGTTATAAAACTCATTTTTTTTTTTTTTTAGTGAAATAAAGATGAATTTACTATAATTATAGTTCAAATTTAGTAAGTTGTAGATATATTTTTCATGCATTATAAACTATCATTTAAAAAAGAGTTACTTGAACTAATTAATGGCAAAGAGAAGAAGGAAAAATGATGTGGGATTACTATGGAAACATAAGAGAAGTAAATTGTCACTATGTGGAATAGTGCTGAAATCCAAGGATCTCTTATGGCCCATCATAAGCACTTTTTGATTACCAATTTTTCCATGAATTCCTTGAACTGGACATTGGTAAATGTTTATGCACCGAATAACAGAGCTTTGAGACAGAAATTATGGATAGATTTGAGTAGCTATAGGAATAATCCTCAGAATTCTAATTGGATGTTAGCCAAAGATTTTAACACACCTTTATACCCTTCTAAAAAATATGGTGGAATTATTGATTACTCGAACAGCATGTTCAACTTTGTTGAATTCATCAATGATTGGGGATTATTGGACATAGAGCTGCAGAACCAAAATTTTACTTGGACCAATAGAAGAAGAGGAGATCAAATGATTCAGGTTAAATTAGATAGATTTCTGATATCAAGCAACTGGAATGATTATCAAAATATGTAGGCACAAGCTCTACCCAGAACCATGTCCGACCAATGCCTAATTATCCTCAATTGGAGAGATCAGGGACATCACGGACCTCCTCCATTCCATTTTGAAGCTATGTGGATTAAACACAAAGGTTTTAGACAAATGGTGGCTCAATGGTGGAATATTCCCATTCAAGGTACTCCCATGTTTAGAATAGTCAAGAAACTCCAGCAAATTAAACAAGAAGTTTATGGCTGGAATAGATACAGTTTTGGGCAGGTTTCCAGTAGAAGAAAAATATAATGGGAAAACTCAAGGCTATTCAGAAACTAATTGATCAAGGGGATGACTCTGAGGGCACCTTAGAAGAAGAGAATAGTCTGTCTTCAAAATGGAAGAATCTGATGGAAAGGGAAGAGGTTTTCTAGAAACAAAAATCCCATGTTCAATGGCTCAAAGAGGATGATAGGAACACTGCTTTTTTTCATCTCTCAGCTATGAAACATAGAAACGCCAACTCAATAACTAAGCTTGTCTTAGATAATGGAGACATTATTACTAAGGATAATGAAATAAGGGAGCAAGCCAGGGTGTTCTTTTAGAATATGCTTATGGAAGAAAATAATAATGATAGAATTGATAGATCTATGAGTCAATTCATTGATAAAATCCCTTGTTTGATAACAGAAGAAGACAATCCAAAAATGTTAAAGCCTATATCTGATGAAGAAGTAAATGCTATTTTATTCTCCATGGGTGATTTTAAATCCCTGGGTCCTGATGGATTTCCTCCTATATTCTTTCAAGAATATTGGGAGATTATTGGAGCAGACCTCGTAGCTGTAGTTCATGATTTTTTCAGATCTGGAAAACTTTTGAAACAAGTCAATAATACCTTCATTATACTTGTTCCTAAAAAATCTCAACCTTTACACCTTGTTGATTTTAGACCCATTAGCTTATGCAACACTATGTATAAGATATGTACTAAACTGTTGGTTTTGAGAATTCAAACCTTGCTTGACAAAATTATTTCTCTTGCTCAAAAAGGTTTCATCCTCGACAGATAGATTATTGATGTTATGATCACCACACATGAGACTATCCACTCCATGGATAAGAGTAGAATCCCTAGGATGGCCCTCAAGCTTGATATATCCAAAGCTTATGATAGAGTCTCATGGACTTTTCTATTCCAAGTGATTAGAAAATTTGGGTTTAATGATAAATTGTCTTGCTTATTATGGAATGTGGTCTCTTCTGCTAAATTCTAAATGCTAGTTAATGGTGTTCCTAAAGGGTTTTTCTCCTCCTCGAGAGGAATTCATCAGGGAGACCCTCTCTCCATGTACCTATTCATCATTATGGTTGAGGCACTGGGAAGATACATACAAGCTGATATAGTTTTAAAAAAGCTAGTAGGCATCAAACCTGCCTCTTCCCTTCATCTTATGGTTATACAGTAGTTTTTGGATGATACCATCTTATTGGTATCTCATCAGTGATTGAAGCTAGAAGATGGATTAATATACTTAATGATTATGCAAGAGACTCAGGATAAAGAATAAATTTTCAGAAAAGCAATGTGTACTTCTTTAACACTCCCAATGAACTTAGACATATAATCATTGATATCTTAGATTATGCTGAGGTTGGCCTATCAGCTACCTCCCTAGGTCTCCCACTCTCAGTCAAAGAGGTATCTTCAAGTTTTTGGAATGGTATTGTGGAACGTACATAGAGGAAACTTCTTGGGTGGAAGGGGAAACTACTCAGTAGTGTGGGTAAGCTACAACTTCTTTGAACATCCTTGCAAGGTATTCCTACTTACTTCATGTCTCTTTTTAAAATTACTACATATTTTGATAAAAAGCTAGAACATATCCAAAGGAAATTTTTATGGATAGGAGTGGAAGACAAATAGAGAATGTCTTTAGTCAGATGGGAAAAAGTGTGTCTCCCAAAATCTCATGGTGGACTTAATATAAGATCCATCAGGAAAATGAATAAAGCCCTCCTCTCAAAAGTTAGTTGGAATATGATTCACAACAACAGTGAGTGGGGGGAAATAATGTATGCCAAACACATGCATAGCATTGATGATTCCAACTTTATTCAATAGGCGGGATTACCCCAGGGGTCTGTGATATGGAATAAAATGCTAAAAAGTAGAAGTCTTCTCAAACATGGAATTAGGTGGAAGCTTGGAAATGGCTAGTAGATTTAAATTTTGGGAGGATAATTGGTTTAAGGGACAAGCCTCTCATCTCCTAAGAAAACTATGGAGAAATTATAGGCCTGACTACTCAGTTCTTTGGTGATAGGGTTAGTGATTATATGGAAAATAACAATGGGATAAGGAGCTGGAAAAACCTTTTGGATTGATGTGTGCACAAGCTTGAGCTTATCCCAAGAATTTAGGAGATCCAATAATGTGTTTAGGAGATCATAATCCTAGTCTTCCATGGGGAGGATGAATAATACTAGTGGCTAGATAAGAATGGATCATTCTCTATCAAATATGCCTATCATCTGCTTACACCTGAAGCTCAGAATAAGGAGGTATGGAAAAAGGTTTGGAATCATAAACTCATTCCAAAGATTAACTTGTTTTGGTGGGTTGCTGCCCATAACAAAATCCTTACTTAGGATAACCTTCAAAAGAGGGGGTTTACTTTTGTCAACAGATGTTTTCTGTGTGGTTTTAGAGAGGAATTAGTTTTACACCTATTCATACACTGTGATTTTACTTGGGATTTATGGGGCAAAATACTTAACAACTTTGGCATTGAATGGGTTTGTAATTTTGACCTTAAAGAAGTAATTCTCAGCTAGAACTCAACCTTCACACATCCCTAGATTAAGGAATTATGGAAGCAAGCTCTACCATGCTTGAGCTGGACTTTATAGAAAGAGCAAAATCATAGAATTTTTAGGGACACTGCTAGAAATGTTGCTCAGGTGTTTAACTCCTTTGCTAGGACCATTTTGTAAAGTGTTACAACAACTCATATTAGTGTTGCAGAGAAACCCCTATCTAAATTTGAAAGTCAAATTGCTTCCAAATGGAAGGTTTTAAACCTTATCCCTGGGCATGATAATTCTAAAATTCTTCAGAGACTTCATACTAAATGGATACCACCTAAACCCAATTGGATGAAACTCAATTTTGATGAGGCATCCAAGTTGAGTGGTAAATCAAGTGGAGGAGGAATAGTAAGAAATGAACAATGAGGGATGTTTGTTGTCTATGCTGGTGGCATGGGTTGCCAGAGCAATAACTATGCTGAAGCTTTGGCCTTACTTTGGGGATTAAAGTTAGCTATATCCCTAGGAATTAGAAATTTGAATATTCAGGGAGATTCTAAATTGATCATAGATGTTGTTAATAGAGCATCTAACATTTGTATCCATCTAAAAGAAATCATTACAGACATCCAGTTTCTTTTACAAAAGTTTTCTGAAGTTGAGATTACCCACACCTACAGATAAGGTAACAGGGTCGTTAATGCTTGTGCCAACCTTGGTCAGCAATTCTCAGGATGGAGGGTATGGTGACAAGGGGCTCATATACCCCCAAACATTAGAGAGATCATTTAGAAGGAGATGGCGAAGCATGAATGATGCACATTGATGATGCAAATAGCTTTCGAAGGAAGTCCACGTGGAGAAGGCCATTGTGGATCATGGAAGCGGTGGGTAATCCAGGAAATGTTGACAATGCAGACAATGAGAATCTTAAGGATCTTGTTAATTCTATAGTTATGTAGTTTCATCATTTTTAACTCTGGTCTTTCTAGTGTTTTGTTTTGCTTCTGACTTTGTTTCTCGGTTGTGCCATTGGTTCGGTGCTGGCATCTTTTGTTTGCCAGCCTTCCTGTCTTTTTTGATTGTATAGGGTTTGGCCCCTTGTTTTCCATCTTAATTAATCAAAAAACATAAGAGAATTAAATTAGTAAAAGTGGGATAATTAATAATTAATAATAAATTTATGACTTGAGGTTTTGAGAATTACATCTATATTGAAATGTGCAATCTCATACTAAGCATGAGACTTACTTTTAACCCTTTGTTTTCTTTCTCTTTCTATATATGTTTTTAAATTGAATAAAAGGAAATATAAATCTAAAATATATGATAATATGATGTATATAATGGGATATAAATGTTTATATTCAGATTTATGTGTTTTTAAAATAGTTTCCTTTCAATATGATTTGGAAAAAATGGATAAAAATACATATGTAGTGTATATAAAGATACCAGTGTATGTATAAATATAAAAACATATGTACGCATGAATTTTTAAACACATGAGGAATTTTTTAGACCTAATAATTATATTTTACTTGATTTTTATATGTATTATTCAATTTTTGTTCATCACTAGAAATGGATTTAAAAATAGATAAAATATTGTATTACTTTGGATACTTTCCTAGTTGTGGGTTTGTGAGAAAAAGTGATAATGGAAATGGTAGAAGTTTTAATGAGAACCATTTTATTTATTATATCTAAATGTAATTAATAATTAAATGAAACCATGTTCAGGGAGTTAATTATTTTTTCAATATAGATATTTAAGACCAAAATAACCTAAGTGTTATTATAATTTGACTTTTCAAGGATTGTTTCCTAATTATGTGGCTTACATATTTGGCTGAATTTTTATTGGATTGAAAACATTATCTATCTTATTAATACCTTTTATTTTTTTATACATATGATAAGGTTTGTTGTACTTGCTAGTCTAATCTTGGTCTAGATTATATATGAAAAGAATAAGGTTTGGTTTGAGGTTTTCAAATTTTATTTAATTTTATATACTCAATGATTTTTTAAATATATATTAATTTTTTTTAATATAATTTATCATTCTACATATTATACTTGCATGAATAATTTTACAATATGTATACATTTAACATTGTTTATTTAATCTTTAAAGGGATTTTTTTGTATTATATAAAACATGAGGCAAATTTTAAGTATTATTTTTGGAGATGGAATAATCATGTTCTCTTAGTTAATCCATATAATCCATATTTCATCTCTTACACATAAATTTTCAACACAACCTATTTAGATCTGATTGCATAACCTTCCTCTTCAATTTTTAGATAATATTTCATTTAATGCCATAGGAAATACTATTGGGGAATTCTAGATGGTTGATTTTGTGATAGAAAAAATGGAACATTCTACATTTTACCACATTTTTTAAAATGTAGATACCTATAAGGATATCCTTACATAAGTGGAGTTGAAATTTAGGGATAGATCTTGGGTTCAAACACTTGAATTTGAAGGAGTACCTTTTAGATGTAGAAGATGCTTTCAAACTAGGCATTTAGTCAATAATTATCCAAATATTAAACACAAAAAATTTAATAATTAGTGGAAGGAAGTTAGATTAAATATAATACTATTCAATATAATATTGAAAGTGAGGATGAACGTGAAGGGATCGATGTGTTCATTTGTGGAAGCTCTAGATCCTATCCAAAATAATGTGGAGCCTTATGTAGAGCCTTTGGCTAAGGAGTTTGTAGCATTGCTAAAGAATGAATATGTGTTAGAAAATAAAAATGAAATTATTGATTATGATGAAGCCTTGGTGGTTTGGATTCCTTTAAATCACATTCATTTAGCCAATGTTGAAGGTGATTGCTTTTCAGACCTATTGTTGAATCAAAAATAGGTAGATGTATTAAGATTGTCAATTCCCATACTTATAGATTCAGGGGAAGGGGAAGAATGAAAGTTGGTAAGAAAAAAAGAAGAGGAAATGGAAAGACAGAGGTAAAACTATTTAATTTGAATCTCAGGTCTAAAAAATAAAATAATATGTGAGGGTTATAGTTTGTTTCCATTTCTTCTATGTGCTACAATAACTTTACATCATATTCTCAACTTTTTTGTAGTTTACATCTTTTTTCGTTAGTAGAGGAAGCTTCATTGAGATTTTATTATCTTTATTTAGCTCTCTTTATAAAAATTAATGTCCCTATCAAAAAATTATTTTATCAATAATAAAAAATATTGTTGAATTAATCATATCTTATCTTTTATATGATAGTGAGTTATTGATTTTACACTTATATGAAATAATCAAGGAATTGTCCTTTCCAATATGATTTAATCATGTGTTTAGTGTCTTACAATTATATGTGAGTAAATCACTCACATGAGTACCTCAAGTATAATCATAATTGTTTAAGATTATGTTGAAGGTGTAGCAAAATATTTGATTATTGTAAAAATATTACTATTGATTTTTTAGTTTTATGGTTAGGATAATATTATTTGAAGTGTTGTTGGTTTTTAACTTTTGATTTGAATTTGGCATGCATGTCACATTTTGAAAATTATATTTTCTTGAATTTTTTATGTGATTCAATTTTGTGATTATGTTTGGGTTTGAGACATCTTCATCATAAATTGAGTTGATGGATGAGGTTGAATGCAGTCATTAGTGGTTTGGCTCAAGTTACCCATTCCATTTACATATATGATTGTAAAAAATCCAATAAACATAGATTTATTTCAATTTTATTTTATTGGATTCCAAATATGATAGTGAATTCATAAAATTTTTAATGATTTCAAAAATTTATATATGATGCATAAAAACTAATCTATGTATAGAACTTGATATTTTAAGTTCCTTGTTGTGTTTGATCTAACAACTTATGTTTTAAAGTGGAAATTTCATTGGGTTTTGAGTTTATTTAGCATAGTGGGCTTATATTAGATGTAAATTAGTTTCATTAGAATTATACTTATAGAAGAATAAAGTGTTAATTATGAGGAATTAATACATGAATCTATTTAAATCATATGAACTTATATCTCATCTTGATTTTTGAATCATAGATCATTTTTTTTAATAATTAGGTTTATATCTAAAAATTAAGTTTTAATTAAAAATTATGGAACTATAATTTATATTGAAAGTAGAATACAATGTAAAAAAGGTAGTATTTTATATTTATTTATTTTTATTAATTTCATTATCTACGCATGTATTATCTGAATGATTAATTGTAATTTTAAGAAGTTTAAAAGTGAAAATTATAAAGGCTTACCTCAAAAACATTAATTATTAGGTGATATTCATCATTTGTCTAAGTTATAACTCAAATTTATTAGTGGATAGATGAAATTATAATTTAATGAAGGAATCCAATCTAATTTATAGACTCAGCCTATTTGTGTTAAATAGATTTATTTTTTATAATAAATAAAATTTGATGAACCTAAATAATTTACAATAATTTCTTAATTAATTGAGAGAAGATAAGGAGTCACTTATGTTAGTAAACATGAATTATATCCAAGTGGATTTGAATAATTTTTTTTCTCAAACATAAGGTGATTTTATATAAAATAGGAAAAGAGTAATTTAATAAGTATCAATGCCTTCACTCCTTTATATACACGAATAATTAGGTTTTAAATTAGAAAGTTGATTAAATAAAAATATAAGATATTAAATTTTTAACAAATTTAAAATCTATTAAGGAATTAAATGTTATAATAATAATAATAAGGTTGTATTTAACCGAAGAATTTTTATGTCAAAGAGTAAATATAACAAAGACTTAGTGTTGAAAACAGCTAAGTAGCTTAGAAAAATAATTTAAGGCACTACAAAATTATATCAAAAAGATTAAGTATATGAATTGTTAAACTAAGGGTTTAGTAAAATAAAATATAATTAAAATTTCATTAATAATTCAATGATCTACCTAATTTAATTGAAGTGAAAATTCAGTGTGAAATCAACCTACCTTCAAATGAAGGTTGAATATTAAGAATAAAAATGAGACAAATCCACCTTAGTTTTGATAGTTTTAACATGTATATAACACCATGATTATTGATTAAATCAAAAATATATATCACTTGATGAAAAATTAATATAATGTAACTTGATATAATCAATAACTGCTATGATAAGTTGTTAAATTGTATATACATAATTTATTGCTTAACTAAAAATTGAAAAACATTATAGACCTATTTTTGGGATATTATTATTTTTATATATGTTATATAATCTTAATATTTTGAGGAACATTATTTTGGATGATTTTTTTTATTCATCTCTTTAAGATAATAAATTTAATTTTGAGATATAACTCTCCTTTATATTATCTAGTTAACCTCATAACATATCATAATGCATTGATAAATTTTTAAACTAGGATGAGTCACTATGAATCCCCTATCATCATATAAGGTCTTAATAATGTATTATGATATTAACGACACATACATGAAGCACTAAATCAATGAACACATGAGACTCCAACATATTTTTAAAAACATTCAAATGTATACAATTTTTAACATTTCAATGCCATTTAAGCATTTTATGATTTTATATTGAAGACAATGTGAACAATATATATTTGAACATATACTATTCCAATTGGTTTTACTTTATATCATAATTAATTAGTATCAATAGGGAAATTTAATTAGTGGATAGGTCTTTATATGTTAATTTTATGTTTAATGTTTTTGTTAGTTGTTGTCATCTTAATATTCTTGTATATTTTATTATTATTGGAATATGTGTAAATCTAATATATCACATGGATGTTTGCAACAAAATTGGCCTTTAAAAAATCCAAATAATTTCATATAATTCATGTTTTCACCAAGTTTGAAAAACATTTTTAAATAGCAGAAGAATATTAAGAGATCAACAAATAACTATTTCACAATAAATAACATATAGAAAAAGAAAATAAGAGACAAAGGAAAAAAGATATATAAAAGTATGATAAGAGACACATGAAAGGGTCATTTATAATAATTTTTAAATGATTCAATTTTAAATTTTATACTAATTAACTCACCATCATTTGAAAAAGATTTTTGATAATGGTGGTTCATTTGATTATATTTCAGGTGATGTAAATTAGATAAAATTATATATTGTTGCACAAGTGTGTTTCATGATTATATCAAAATTCACCCTTTGGATTATTTGGATAAGAATCACCTTTATTTTTAATAACTTTATATTTTGCATTGATACTTAAGTTTATTTCTAACTAAATTAGTTTGTATTTGTCAAAATATTACCTTGACCTTCTTATGATTAGCCTTCCATAAATATTTTTAGGTTATGATGTTGCACCTATGATTCCATTCAAAGTTTAATTTTTTTTTTTTTAAATTTCATTTCCATTATACTACCCATGTTTTGAATCACCATCATAATCTCTGGATTCTATTTTATTATATAACACTCATTGCATGTTATCCTCATGTTGATGAGTTATTAAATTCCAAACCATAAAAAAAACATGTTTAATATATTTTTTAATTATTTATATTTTTTATCTCATGATTAATATCTATATAATCATGACAATGTGTAACCTAATTTAATTTTAAATTTAATTAAATATTCAATGAAAATCCAACCCTAATATTCTTTACCTTGCATTATTGTTTTATTTTAGAAGAACACAACCGACCACTAGCTAAAACATGGATAACTGATATAAATGTATCTAAATGAGTTTATTATATATTTTTAGTTTCATAGCACATCCATTCATCTAACATAATTAGAACCTAAAAAATAATAATCAATATAGAAAATCAAAACATAGACTAACCATATCCAAAAAAGCTTATGATAAACACTAAATTATATGAACATTAGAAGACATATCATTTTAAAATTCATGAGATAATTATATTCTACCTCATATTAATTTTAAAATTTATTATATTCTTCCTTCTATCAGTGTTATTATTTTTTAAACGTAATAAAAAAGATATTATTCTTTCTATCACTTTTGAAAATAACAATTTTCATAATCAACATTTCTATTTGGAAATTTCTAGTTGAATTTTATTCCCATCGAGAATTGACCCAATGATTAATCTCTATTTGAAATAAGACTCTATAATAATTATATATCAAAGAAATGGGGTTCCAACCTCCATGCCATTTTTTTTAATTCACTAATAGTTTAGTTTGAAAAATTATTGATGTGAATAAAACATATGTTGAATTTGATTTTTCAACATGCATTCTTTATTAACTAAAATAGCTAATATTCACCATAGAATAATTTAATTTTATTTTCCATTTCAATTATTTTTTTTAACCCAAAAAAATTAATTTATTCTATCTAAAATCTTTGAATGAATAACTTCTCAATTTTATATTATCTTTTCTAACATTACATGAAAGTTTATTTTAAAAACTATAAATTATTATTTTTATTTTTATAACACTTATATTTGTTTACTTTTCATGTTTAGATAATTTATTCATGAAAATCCAATCAATTTTAGTCTTTTAAATGATATTCCAATATTAATTTTGTGTGGTGTTATCATAATGTTACTATCACTTAATTTTGATGCAATTATACTATCATGTTGTTACTTCCACATAATTTTACCATAATGTGTTACTTCAATTTTCATGTCATGCAATATTAATTAAATGTTATTATCATACACTATTATTTAAATGTCACTACAATGTTATTTTCATGCAACATTACTACCACGTAATGTTATTGTCACACAATTTTACCATAATTTTACTAACACATAATGTTACCACCACAGAATGTTATTTCCATAAAATGTTACTCCCACATAGTTTCATTGGTAGGCAATGTTGCCACATAATATTCCTACTATGAAATGTTATTATCATGCAATGTTATTACCATGTAAATTTACCTCATAATGTTACTATCACATAATTTTAGTACAAAATAATATTCCTATTGTGTAATAAAATGTTACTATGCAATGTTACTGCCACACAATATTACCACAACATTGCTACCATGTAATGTTTTTAATGCATACTATTACTACTGCACTTTTTTTACCATGAAAATTTTATATTGTGTAATATTATTTCCACACAATGTTACATAAATGTTAGTGTCAATAAATGTTACCTCAAAAATAAAATGCATTATTCCTCTTATAAAATCTAAAAATAAAACTAAAACAAGTAGTTAAATTATTCCTAATCATAAATGCCATGGTTTTAAACTTTTAAAACATATAGGTATGTGTTGATGATTCTAATTGTACCATATGTGCTCTTAGTGTTGAAGAACACTTCTCATTTTAGGATTTTGAGAATCCATGGCATGAGTTGCAGTTTTTGACTATTCAATGATTGTCTGTGGTGGAATAGAAGCAAAGCATGAAAACTGTCCACAATATTTATTTGATTTAGTGGTTGGGAGCCACCAAGGTATATACTATTTGAATACTTAATAATTATGAGGATTTTGTAGTCAAACTAAATGATTATTAATAATGATCTTTAAGCTGGAGTGAATCTTGATAAAAATAAGAAAAAAGGAAGGGAAAAGAAAAAGGAAATGTGATTGCAAGTTTTCATCTCAAATATTATGATAAAATTCCAATTACTTTGAGAAAATTTAAACCAATCTATGCTATAAAATATCATAATCTCAAATTATATCATAAATTAGGCAAAATTCAAAGGAAAAATATGAATCATAAGTAAGAACCAAATTTACTATAAAGGTTTGTTGTTATGATCCAGATAACATAAGTACATCCAAATACAGAGCAAATAAAATGAAGTATATTTGAGATCTTTATAGTCAATTTAGAATTCAACACAAATTAATAACTCTATGACAAATGATGTAACTCAAACAATAAGAATCATTCAAATTCAAGATAACTCCCTGTAATTGAGAGATAACATAGACATTTTTAAAAAATGATCAAATAATCTTTTCAAAATTCCTTAGTTGTATTAAATGTTCCTAGTATCAATTGCATAAAAACTCTCTCTTTACAAATGGTAACCATCTACCTATTTATAAGAAACATAGGTGCTTAACCAGTTAACTTTCAAAAATATCTAGATGTGGATAAGGACAACTATCCTTGATATAAAGCCACAATGCGACAAAAAACATGCCAACTTGATATGAAAGAGTATATGCTAATAGACTAACATATATTTTACAACAAGAATATTCCCTTAGGAATTACATTGGTGGGTCCTTCCAATTAAACCTATCTAAAAAATTCCTCCACCTTAGTGTATTTCTCTTTGATCAACTCAAAATCCACTACAAGTTTCATTATAAAATCCCTTTCTTTATCCAGTTCTTGTCAAATTCACTATCTACCCAAGATACATTTCCTTGACATATTATACTTCTTCAATTTTCTTCCCTACAAAAGTAATGGTATCAAGGGTTTTCTAGTTGTCCTTAGTTGAATGACCTTGGCTATTTATGATGCCCTTGATGTGGGTGTCTACCCTTTGCTTGAATTCTTCATCATCAATCAAGCCTAAAGTAGTGGTTTGAGAAGGTTTATTTAATATATTCCTTAGATGTTTCTCAATTTAGTTTACCAAATATTTGTCTCTCTTGCTGAAGTCCTTAACATCACTACTCCAAGTGATCAAATCTTCTTGTTTATCTATCAAAAATACCATGAGGATGTCTAGATGTCTGAGTTTGATAATCTTGAAGTCTAAGGCCTACTTTGTCTTATGAACCTTGATGAACTTCTCCATCTGAACTTGAGAATTCAGCCACTAGATGATTAAAGTTTGTGCCATCTCAACTTGATGGTCCAAAGTACTTAATCTAAACTTAATGCTTTTCAAATTATCAAATGCATCCATCAAGGATTTATTCAACATTTGTAATATATTTTTAGGAATTTTCAAGAAGACTTGAGCTTCTAAATCTTGATTTTCTTTTTCCAAGTTGAGTATTCTTTATTTCAATCCTTGAATTCTAGTTAAGGCCATTTTTGATTAAGCCAGTACCACACTAGCTACATCCTCTTGAAAAATAAGATGTCCCCCTAATGCTTATCCTAGAATAGTAGTAATGCCCATAAATGGCTCCACCTTCTACAAGGTAAACTCCATAGTACCATTAGTGACTTTTTTGGTCACTACTCTTTCAAGATTTGATGTCTCTAGATTAAATTAGACCTGAAGATTAATTTCTTTCACCTATGGTTATTCAAGAATCTCTACATTTGAACTTCCAGAGGCTCCTAGTGTACCAACCCATTGGATTTCCTTGTTATGAAGAATATACATGCTTATCTCTACTTGTTTGTTCAATATATCTTGAATCCATGGTTTGAAATTATCCTGACACCTATGTCCACTCAAGTCAGACTTAGTGAAGGAGAAAGAGATGGGATTTTCTACAACTTCTCATAAAAAATCCAATCAAGAATGGTTGGTCCATGAATAGGATTATCATCACTAAAGAGGTTTATTTCACTAGTGGGGTGAGTTAAATTTAACCTAGGCCTCTTTCTTGGAGCTAGGGGAACTAAGGCTAATTCTACCTGTCACTTTTCCCTGCTCAATGGAACCAACTCTTTGCCTACTTCCTCAGATGGATCTTCTTCCTTATCTAAACCATAATTAGTCATGACGTTAACAAGGGCAATCTCCATTATTTCTTTGATTTCCAAAGCAATTAATTTGATAACTTCTATTTGGGAAGAAGGCCTTTGTGGGGATGCCTAAATTTGGAGGCTCTCAATAGGTCTTTACTCAATTTTGGATTCCTCGCTTTTAGCTTTACCTTTTCTTTTTACATCTTCAAGTTACTTAATCTAAGGTAACTTTGTTAATTCTCCCTACTAAGGATTAGAAGATTATCCTTTAACAAGTGGTTCTTGATGTGTAGTCATAGATGGCCCTAGCAACAAGTGATACTATAAAGGATGTAATTACCATATTTCTCCTGGAGGCTTAATATCCCTTACCATCCTACATTCTAAGGTTATGTTGTAGTTTTTAACCCTAGATAGGAATTCTTTAAAGTCCTTTTCCCTTGTGTAAATACCATCCCCCACACTTGATTGATGCTTATACTCAGTCTTTGGGACCTTCCTCTCCTGAATATGGTTAGCCACCCTATTATTGGGGTCCCACATCTTAAGATCATCTAATTGGAAATCAAAAGAGTTTCTATGCACCACCATGATCTCCAATAGCTTCCAATATTTGATTATAATTCTACCAATGTCCAGTGGGAAGGGATGAACCTGAGCCTTTTTATTCTTCTTGCAATGCCAATCTATGTCCTAGATGATTTGATAAGCAATTTCTTGCTCTGTAAGTTTATTGGGAACATATATGGATAGTCTATATGGTTGGACCATGATTCCTTCTATCCTTATGATAGTGCAATCTAGATAGAACCACGCATCCCCCATGGTCTCCACTTGTTTTTTTATTAGAGGATGAAGTTTAGGCATAAAAATACCGGTGATTATCTCAAAAATGACTGGGAAGACACCATCACATATGAATTGCATATGATTCCTATATTTGAAAATATTTAGTTTGGAGTAATGATGGTAAATGGTAGTCCTATCATCAGGGGACCAATTTTGGATGCCAAGGAAATTAATAGAGGTAAGAAGTGAATCTAAGAGGTAAGACATCATAAAGAAATGTTTAGAGGTATTTTTCTTGATGGATGTAAACTATTTGGCCAAGAAGAAACTTATCAAGTCTCCAATGGGAGGGGTTAGGTTACATTCCAACATGAAATGGACATAAGACACCTAGACCTTACTCACATAAGTTGTAGAAGAGGCACCAAAGGCCCTCTTAATAAAGGTCATAGATAGCCTAACACCTTCCCTAAATTAGGTAATAATAATCTCACCATTAGGGGTCCTAAAAACATGGGAACCTTGGATTAACCAAGGTGAAAGAATTGAATCTAGGTTTTGGGAATTTGTCCATTCTCTTAAGGAAGGAAGATCAACATTAGGTAAAGGGATCTTATAATAAGTCTCAAATGCCATGGGAGTTATACATTTAACTTTACTAACATTTCCTTCATGAATAATCCATTTTCCATCTACTCTATAGTCAACTAAAATAGGAACAAGAAGGTTGATGTAATGCATTACCTCTAGTTTAGCAAATGTATGATAAAGGCCTACCATTTGAATTGACACTAAATCTTTGTATCTTTAGTACACTGAATCATTCCTCTTTTCTTCTTGAGAAATTGGTTACAACTCTTTGATAGAAAAGAATAATTTAGACCAATTTCTTATTCCTTATACATTCAATGCTATTGAATCTAACTATGTGTCTTTAAAGACCCTTCCTTCACCATTTGAAGTTAGATAAAGCTCTGCTTTAATCTTCATTTGTTGCCTACCCACTACCATTGATAATAGTGTATTATAATTTCAAAGCTATCAAAGTTATCACTAAGGCACCTACTCTTAATTTAGTTCAAAATTATCTCAAGTGTCACCTAATCAATTTGAACTGATTCTAGCCTTCTTTATGGAGGGTTTAGGGTTTTTTTTATTTAATGACCAAAACATCTAACTTTGATCTCATACGTGACTTAGATATGATGGGACCTTTCTCATCATCTTTCTTATGTTTTTCAATCATGAAATATCTTTTATTTGGATCCTCCACACCTACATGGAGCTTATGTGGTAGGTTTCAATGCCTTTCATGGTAATTTTCATAAATGTCATTTAAAGAGTGACAGTTGGTTTTCAAAAAGTCCCTTTTATTTTGCTTTGAAAATCCAAATCCTAGTCCTTACATTTCATTGGTTCTTGATCTTTGAGCTTATTAATTATGCCATCTGTCAAGCTTTAGAGGCCTTTGAAAAGTCTTAAATTGGATCACACCATTGGATCAAATCAAGTGAGCAAGTGACCACCATCAAATCCTATAGGAGATCTTAAGGCTTTCATGTTGATGTGCATTATTGGATGAAATCCAATGAGCAAGTGATCACCAATGGATCCTATAAGAATCTTACCCTTTTAATCAGTAAAAAGACTTTGGCCAAGATTTTATGTCTCAATATTTTCTTTGTAATAAAACCAAGAATATCTTAAAAAGGCTTTAGAAATACCCCCTTTGATTAGGCTTAAAAAATTATCTAGGTTAAATTTAATGGGGTCGGTCTTGTCAAATACATCTTCATAGATGTCAAATGATGGGGGTGAACCTATCAATTTTAATACAATAAAATATTTATATTTTAATTTAAATTTGACAGGTTTGGTCCCATTAAATACATCCTTGTAGATGTCAAATGATGGGGGCAAACCTATCAATTTTAAAATAATGAAACTTATTGATGTAATAAATGTATACCACATGTAAAACCATCGAGAGATCTCAAAGCTTCAAGGATTATCTAGGTTAAATTTGATGGGTTTGGTCCTATCAAATATGTCCTCATAAACATCAAATGATGGGGGTGAACCTATCAATTTTAAGATAATGAAACTTATCTTTTGCACCATTAGATTTAAAACCTCTAAACAAGTGATCATAATTAGATCTTTATTGGGGCCCAAATCATTAACTATATGACTTTATAAAATAATTCAAGCTTAATGCACCATTGGATCAAATATAATGAATAATTACAAAGCATTGGATCTATAAAATCATATGAACTTTAAGCTAAAACCTGATTATGCATAAAATTTCCCACTAGACTTTCTTGTGAAGGTTTAAATTCAAATCATTAGGATTTATTGTTTGGGAACCTTGCCTTCTTTCATAGAACCTACAATTAATAACCTTCAAGATGATTTTTTAAAAACACCAAAACATGATCAAACAATCTTTCACACTTATTCTAGGATATTGAAGCTCAGGAAACAATCACATGGATCCCCTTTCCAAAAAAAATGGGGGTGTTGGTCTCAACAATATGTTGTGCCATAAAAAATGGTGAATCAATAAGGAAATACTATTTATAATTTAAGAACGCATATCTTATAGTAACTATTTAACCTTAAATTTACATGTGGAGTTGGGGATAAGGTTAAATAGTTCAATCAAAAGGGTGATAAACTAATCTACAGCAGGCTAATTAATTACAAGACAATTAATTGTAAACTTAGATAAATGAATATTCTAAAATATAATACTAAGATATGATAAATATAGAAAGTACCAAATTTGAAATATGTTCAATTGATTGAAATGCCAAAGAGAAATGATACCTAGCTAGGTTTATTGTGTGTAATAATATATAAAATGGAAACAAGTGGAAATTATGTAAGATTAATATTTTGGATTAATCATCATATTCAAAAAATTATACTTATATAACCATAGCCACTATTTTTGAATTTGGACACTATCATCAATGTTAATCTTTGAATATGATACAAGTGTCTAGTAAAAAATAATGACTAGATATTGATGCAACCAACTTCATGTTTGGGGTTTTCTATCACCTTTATATTGATATATTCAAATATAAGATATTGGTTATCTCTATTTTCAAATTGATAAAATCATAGCTCTCTACCATTATTCAACCTTAGAATGAGTTCACCAAAAATGGGTTAGTGGTAAAATGATGTTAATCTAACCTCAGTGACCCCTCTATCACTGAGCACTACCTACATAACCAATACTCCAAGGAGGGACTTATACTTATGTATCTCTCCCCTATGTGTGAGAGTCTATGTGCATAAGGGTGAAATATACATTATGAAGATACATGTAGTGATCTAGCTTATAATTTATTAAATATTATTCATGGGTTGTTATTAATTCTTCAAACCTTTTTTATGACTGGTCCTATGATTGATAAATAAATAGAGATAAATAAGGTCGAATAACTTAGTTATGAAAATGATTGAATGAGCCTTGGTCGATGTTTGCTTTGTATTTACTAGATCAATAATGAGATGGATTAGACTTGTATTTATACCACACCCTTTTTAAAATATCTCATGATAGGGTTTAATAACATAAATAGGATGACCCATAGGTTTCAAAACATTTTCAATTTGGATTAATTTTGGCAACTATACACTAGATAAGGATCTAGAAAATACTATTAGTGGTAGTATCCCTTTGTGGTCAGTAGTGTCCAAAGGACTAGAAAATAGGCATGGTTCTAAAACTAATAGTGAAAGATTCATATCATATTTTAAGGTTTATGTTAGTGTAGGATACCTATGTCATCATAATGATATGGATCAAACCAAGAGATAATCAATTATACATAGTAAGATGGAGAATGTAAGTATTTTAGCAATAGGGAAGTTTATAACTATAAGGTATAGCCCTAATTTATATTTTTCAAATGTAAAAAAGTGAGATGTTATAAATATTTAGTTTTAGTATCTACATCCCCCTTAATATATTAATGCATAAAGATGAAACTATTATTTTAAAAGAAGTAAATGTGTACCTAGGTATGTGCAACACACCTTGCCTTTATTTGAACCCACTTTTAATGCTTTGTTGGTATATGACCTATAACCAAGATCATATTATATAGTATAAATCAGTGCATATAATCTAAAATTTCAAATAATTAAAATGCTTAAAAGTAAAGAGATCAAGGAATGAGTACCCCTATGCCAATGCAACCATGTTTCCCTTTGATGCTTTGACTTGGTAAAGATGCTTACTTATGAAGTATTGGAGATGGAAGAGGTATAGAATTGAACCTTAGAGATATAAATAAGGATATTGCAAGATATTATTCCCCCAATCTAGTTCAAGTATGAGTTGTGACATAGCCATTAGATTATTATATCTCAATCACATAACTCAAGTGTGAATATGTAATATGGTGAGGATGAGAGATTTAATCAACTCATCCTATAAATCTAGTGAGATTAGATTATTTAATCACTCCAAAATATAAATATTGTGAGTTTTAATGATTTAATCACTTAAAAATATAAATTTTAACCAATTGATAGAGCATAAGAAGCTCAATAACAATAAATCTTTGTGTAATTGTACATCCTAGTGAATAGTATAAATGGCAAATCTAAAAATATTAGTGAAATATCATGGCATATGTACTTATAATATATATTAGGTATATTATGTGTCATAAATCTTTAAAAAACTATTTCAAATTAGTGTAATGTATAGGATTCTGACCCAAGTGTATATCTCAATCATGGAACTAAACTATATATTGTGCATGTGTGTAGGTCATGTCTTTGTGACATGCCCCCAATAAAAATTTTAAAATATGAAAATTGTGTATATCATGCTTATATGACATGCCTCCACTAATATGCCCCCTTTTGAGGTGCTAGAGATATAATATGGTAGTTTACCTACCTCAAAAGGATAAGATAACTATATAATATGTGTATGAATCCTATATCATATAGTAGGGACATGTATAATTAGATATATCACTAGAGATTGCAGTTTATGATGATGTCAAGTCCTAAGATGCATGATATGGATCATGGAAACATAAAGAGAGTAAAAATACAAACTCAACAAATAATCAAGCACATACACAAGAGAACTCACTATAATGTAAAATATTGATCCAAGGAAACTACATAAAATGGGCATATTAAAATTTTACTCAATTGAAAGGAATGGCATATTCAAATGTCCATTCAACATACAATGGCATAGGGGCTAACAATTAAGGAACATACTCAAACATTATATAAGCAATATAATAACAAGTAATGGAATGCACTCAATGAAGTGGAAAATGGATTAATTATAAATAACAAACATAATCATATCATATTAATCCTTGCATATACATGTTATAAAAAACCATTATGTAACATAACATATCAAGTACATTGTCAAAAATATGAGCATGGATATGGAGATGTGTAAGCGTTAGTATGTAACCTCAATCATGATAATGTATAAATGATCTTAAGGGATATGTAACATATACCAATCATGATCAAAGAAGCAGATACCCCAAATTTACTATGTGATGAAAATAGAGGAGAGGTCCAACATTTGTACATGCATATATCATGTGTCTAGGTATGCTTGTATCACACTCAAAACATGTGTACGACATATGTGTATATAAAAATAAATTATATACTATCTATTAACATAAATAAAACAAAATATATTCCAAAGAGATAATAAGACCTTGGAAATTTGAATATTTTTGTATTTTTGAATTATTTAAATGTTTTTTTAGAATACTTAATTTTTTGAATTGTTGGAATATTTATTTATTTTTATTTTTGGAAATTTTTAAGTTTATCAAAATGAAAGTAGTTGATTTATCCCATTTTAAATAAAAAGGACTATTCAATGGGTCAGTCATACCCTTTTTCTTTCCACCATTTATGTTTTTTCTTTGCCAATGTTTTAATGTTTTATGGTAGTTTAGTGTTAGCAGTTTATTGTCAAGCCCAAGATCCTCATGTTTGAAGGAACTCATGAGATTAAGTGTTTTAGAGGGGGAAATTGAGATACAATGCATGGGATAAATCTATCCCATATTTAATTTTAGGACTGATGCTAGTTAAATCTAAGGATCAAGCAGTTTAATCGCGTTCTACTCAAAGAGAAAAATTTATTACCACTAGAGGCTCAACGTATGTGTGGTTACACTTAGAATTCATTAAAATTTGAACAAACCCTTACTTCATATTGAATATATGTTGATATTTACTAATTTTCTAAAATAGGGGAGAGTGTTTTAATTATAAAAATTAACATAAAAAGTATGAAAAGATAAGGCAAAAAAGGGGGGTTTCTAATTTAGATAATTTTAGTGCCTAAGAATTGAAATATGCCAAGTCACAGTTATACTACTATGTGCCTAGTTCAATGTTTGCATAAAATTTAGCCACTCAGTTGTAAATATTCTAAAATGACACTAATATGAATACTATAATTGCAGGTCCTCAAAAAAAGTAAACACTTAAAATATTTGTAATAATTGACACACAAAGCCTTTGAAATAGTTTATAACTAAAAGTACATAAAGCATAAGTTATTCATAAAAGATTAAAAATAAAATACAAGGGGTTAGACTAGAAAATACACAATCTAAATACCATATTCATCTCTATAACACAATCATTTAATAGTTCCTCTTGCATAAAAATCCAATTAGAACTTATAAATAATGGACCACATTTCATGAGTAGAGAACCAGGTTAAAATAAATAAAATATTTCTATTAAAGTTTTAATAGAGTTTCTTTAAATAAAATTTTGGCCATTCAAAAAGAAGGTAGTTTACAATATGTAAGGGTGGGGCTCACCTCCAAGTAGCATGAGATTTCCATCCTTGGCCACGATGGCCCCTAAGGGTTTTTATAATTGCCAAGATTAAAAAAGAAAAAAAAATCTCCACTCTCCCAAAATTTGTCATGAAGGGCCCACTCAGTTGATCTATTGATGAGTTAGAGAAGATCTACCTCTTAGTTACTCGGGTTGTGCCTCTTTGGCCACTACCATGACTGACACTAGGTCTAACTCTTGGTCTAAATTATTTAGGTTCATAGGTGGTTCCTTAAAGATCACATCTGATTGGGTCAAAAGTCATTGATGTACTTAGAAGGGATCCTCTAGGGATACTTTCACTTCTAGACCTGGTTGATGTTTGTATTACATTGAGTTGAGAGTTATATAACTACCTTATCTCTGATTTTATTAGCCTTTGCCACTTTCCTCTTCATGACCTAGTCTAAATGACCCAAGTGAACTTCAAACTTGTCTTTGTCTAGTAAGATGTCATCTAGGTGGAATAAAACATTGATGTTATCCTCCTTAAATGTCAACATCCTTTCCCTACTTTATTCTATAGGTCCCATAATTGTCTATGCCAAGGCTATCCATTATTCAATTGAGGCCCTCATACTCATAACATAAGCATAATATAGGCTCTGGTCTAAGGTAGGAATGAGTTTTAACTCTAATAACATTCCATTTTAGATAACCAAAGTGATATTTATGTACTTGATTTCCATGAGATCAATCCTTTCTAATTATGCATGGGCCCAGTAGAGATGTTTCTTACTTTGGGTTAATGGTTTAACCACTTCACTGAGAGATGAGAAGAGATATATGAGGGATTTTTGACCTTCCTAATCAATTCCACAGGTAATGTCCTCTCCACCTATGCTTCAAGAACCTAAACCTCCTCTTACATGTCTTCCATGATATTTTCTAACATATCATGTGTGTCCCAGAGCATAGAGAATGGATTCTTAGCCACTCTTTATTATCATGTAGATGTTCTTATTTTGATGAGTGATAATAGTCTTTGTTAAATCTAATATAATATAGGGTCTCATATAATTAATTTTTATGTGAATATCCTCCACATGTCCCCTAATGTCCTATCAAACTCCCATTGAAATTTTGGATCTCCCTACATAATCATCTTGGGTGCTTGTGACACCATGGCTACTCCTAAGGTAGAAGGGGGTATTAGTGGGGTGGTAGAGATGAAAGTGACATGTGAAGGCCTAGGTAGATGATGAATTGATGAATCAAAATGAATTAAGGATTAAATTAATGGATGAGGAGGAGTATTGGGGGTGTAAGGAGGTAATATGAAAGGGGAAGCCCATGGGAACATCTGGGCCTTCCACTAACTCTAGGTTAAATTGACTTGTAGGGTAATGGCAATAGAGAGAGAGGCATTCAAGAATAAGTAAGAAATTGATTGATTAAATACAAATGTTTGGGCACTTAGGATAAGGGAAAAGGTAGGCCTATTAATGATATAGGGAGCAAAGGGGGGTTGAATATCAAGGGTTACCTTTTGCTTCTTCTTTAACCTATTACCTAGATCAGCTTGCATTGTATAGTGAAATCAATTATATTGGAAAAGGAATCAAAGGATGACTTAGGATTCTATTGATAAATTATATCTACTATTGATGTGACTAGGTAAAATTGAACTATGCACTTTATGGAGATTATTATTCGGGGTGCATCTAGACTTGTTTAAAAAGGAAAAACTAGAGGTGGATAAAATTTTGTAATAACTAGCATAGGTGTTGTCAAGGTCCCTATGGTTATAATGGATTGGGTGGAGTTAAATTGGTATTTTATGATACTATGTATAGCTAAAGCCATAGGCACTTAGGTGAATTATGGAGGGTGTGAAATATGAAATAGGGGAGGCACCACCTAAGTGGGTCATTGTAAGAATAGGAAATTAGGGGTGATCCACTGGATTATTGAGGGACCATGAAATAAGGGGAAGGTATATCCATGACTTATATTTGTTGTTCATGCTTGGGGCTCCAATTTATGCTACTAATTATATCAAACCACATCACTTATGTAATCACTGGTTATGTAACTAGAACCATGAGAGATGGTGGAGCTAGAATAGAGGGTTAGGGAGGAGAAGATTGAAGAGGAGAAGGGGATTGTACATCTTGTAATATCCTCTTTGAAAATTTAGGAGGATTAATTTGAATATCGTCCCTAGCCTCAACTTATGTAGAGGAGGTAGGGCCCCCTTATTTGGATGGCCCATGCTAAACCTACTTTCCATTCTTCTTATTTTTGGCCTTGAGTTAGGAGAACACCTACTTATCATCTATGGGGTTGAGTTGGACTTCATCTTGATCATTGGGCTAGTGGACATAATTAATTTTAAGTTGGGTTTGATACTTACCCATATGGGCCCTAAGTATGTCATGGGGATCCCAATGTTTTTGTTATTCCCTACCTAGGTCATAGGAATCCCTACATGCACCCATCATCTATGATGGGGGAAGACTGTAATATATATGATGCATGATTGTGATGGGTAAGACTAGGAAAGCTTTATACTAGTGACTATTTTAGTGACCAAATATTCCCTCAACTAATTGATACGTAATCTATTTATCTACCAACCAATCTAAAACTTTGTAAGAAAAGTGAAGGGGATCTTTGAGATTATCAATGAATAGAATGATGGTGTCATCTTTATAGTACTAGTAATCACCTATGGAGGTGAGAGAATACCTTATTTCATTAGAGATATGAGGTATGGCTACCTCATTGATGGTCATATAGACCACTAGATAAAAGGACTCACAAATATCCTAGATGTGATTATGGTAATGGTGTCCATATAATTTATAAAAAACTACATAGACCACTGCACCTTTGAGAATCCATGGTGGAAAAGTAGAGATCTTAAATATAATGGTGGTGAAAAATACATTCACCATGTATCTCATCATATATAAATTACCTTTGCCCTGAGCATCTTATACTTCTTTGACAAGGTTGAAGTTGATCACACCTCCAAGGTTTGAGACCTGGTCACCTTTGAGAGTTCCATGTAGTAGGGGAACCCATAAGAGATTTATATGCACATAGTCAATCATCCTAAATAGTCAATCTAATATGATCATCCCCACATAAATCCCTTCCTTGAAGGTGAAGACAATGTAAAAGTCAATGTCTACTTTGTGCTCTAATCTTATTAATACCTAATCCTTCAAAGGAGTTCTTCATTTGCACTGATGCATCCCATGTTGGGTTAAGATATATCCTCATGAAGAATGGTAGAATTATTACATATGTGTCTCACAAACTCAAGGATTATGAGTAAAAATAACCAACTCATGACCTTGAGTATTCAACCATCATTCATTCTTATTTGATATGGTGAGACTTTATGATTGTGTTTCTACGCTATTTTCGCTTTCACATTCAAAGAGAGAAAATGAGAAACTTAAAGAAATGGTCAAGGCTTGTATGTACCTGGATATAGTTTTGCGCACCATAATCCAGATGAAGTGAGAACTCCTCTTTGGCTATGGAGGAATGACACCTGCAAAAGAAAGGGACTAAGATAAAGAAGATGTTAGATAAAGAGATGGTGGGTTGCCAAGTGAAAGCTTGATCCTAAAAGCAAAATATTGAGGGATGTCAACCCACTGATTAATAAAAAGATGTCTGATAAATGACAGAAAGATAAAAGACTAAAAATGATAAAGACAAAAAAGGAAATGGAAGCAAAAGCTTACCTGAAAGATGTTGTCTACCAACTCACATTCGCCGATGTTGGTGGTACTACCGGTGTCGGTTATCAGGATGCCGACATCGGTTAATCTGCCGATGTCGATTGGGGAAGTGACCGACGTCGGTCAGGGCAGTAGTCTATGGATGAGTTCTGGACAGGGTTTTGGTCTGTAGACGGGTCTGAGACAGAGTTTTGGGCTTGGTTAAATGGTTTAGGGGTCTAGGTCTGAGAGTCTGGTTTTTGCTAATAGTCTGTGCAGAGGTTTTGGGCAGAGTTGTAGGGGTGATGGACAGAGTGTATGGTCAAATAGAGGACAGAGGCAGAGAAATGAAGATTCGGGTCTAGTCTGGTCTGGAGAGTGTTGAATCTAGTTCATAGTGCTTAGAAGAAAATAACTAGAAAACACAATGAAAGCACAAACAAAATACTTATCTGTGACTGGCTTGAAGGAGTGTTGTAGACTGGGGTCCCTGTTGTTGGTGCTGATGATGTGAAGGTCCTATCGCTGGTGTTGATGTAAAAAACTGATGTAGAGTCTCTAAGAGTGTTGCTTGATGTGTACCTACAGCCAAAGAGTTAGCAGTCAAAGAGAGGAGTGAAAGATTGATAGATTGATCGATTCCAGAGTCTGATGCGAGAGAGAGGTGAAGGGTGGATAACGGATGCAAAAAACTGTTATGAAGGATGCCGATGCTGGCAATATCGCCGATGCCGGTCGACAGTTGACCGACGTCGGTAGCTGGAAGGCAAGAAAAAGGCTAAAAATAGCCTTTTGTTCATTTCCCAACTGTCGAGTCAGTGAGTCCGAGGAAGAAATGGTTGAAGGTGGCTAAATAGACGTGAGAGGTTAAAGGGGAGAAGTTGGAATGGGAGTCTAAGCATTAAAATTGGCCATGTGGGGAGTAAGGGAATCCAAGAAGGGTATCCAAGGGTGGTGAGGTGGCAAGGGAGAGAGGGAAAAGGGATTTTATTAATTTAAAATAGGATATTTATTTCAAATTAATAAAACATGGGTTAGGAGTGGTTAATTGGATGAAGGGGACCAAGGGGGGAGAAAGGACCAAGGGGTAGACACGATTTCGGTGTCTACATTTGCCCCTTTTTGTCTTGTTGGTTGTTCTGGGTGAAATGCAAGACAAAAATAGGAGTTGGTTGCCCCAGGTATGGGATAAAGTCGATTTCATCTTTTTGGTTGTTCAAGTGAATTTCAAGACAAAAACAGGAGGATTGGGTTGCCCCGATTATGGATGAGGTATTCCCCCTCAAAGCAGGAGTCGAGGGAAAGGAACCTGAAATCGGGTGCTGATTTGACAAAGAGTGGATGAAGATGGTGAAGATAGAGTGAGAACGCTACAAAAGTCATGATTGCATGTACACCACTTCACAAGATGGTCAGGTCAAATGGTCACAGGTCGAGGGTCAAGGAGTGCCAAAATTGAAATAACCAGGCCCCAACATTTAGTCATCTGCTGATTGGGTTATTCAATCTAAGCTGAAGCTCCAAATGGTCATCATGTTCCAGGTATCTCAGGCTCAGGAAGTGCTCCCAGAAACATGAAAATGTCACAATTAGTGCAGATCAATCGGCTTGCGATCCTATACTTGTGAGGGTCAAAAATAGTCTGCGCACAATTTTGCTAACTAGTCGTGAGGTAGCATACATGCAAAAACAACCAAGGCAAAATCGCGTTGGAAGTGGTCATGGTCAGAGGAGATAGGCATGATCTCCATGGTTTTTGGTCGAGGTAGATGAATGGACAAAAGAAAGTGGCCGAGCTAACCTCAGAGGACTGAGTGCTGCCTACATAGCCCCTATTGGAAGGGCCTCAGGCCAATGTAGTTCTCCCTAGAAGGGAGGAAGGGTCAAAGGGATGGAATTGATCTTGGTCAAGGGTAAGGTCGTGGTCAAAAGGAGGAAAGAAGGTTTTGTCCATCAGAGAGATGAACAAATGAGGGTGGTTGAGCTAACCCCAGATGATATTCTATCATCTAAGTGTTGCCTAAATAGCCCAAGTCATAGGGCCTCAGACCAATGTAGTTCAGACAAAGAGTCAAAGAGGTCGATGGTCTTGGTCATGATGAATGATGAGGGGAAGAAGATGTTGCAGCCTTTTCCAAATGGTGTATTCTGCAACATTGGTTGAGGGTCTTTCATCCCTAGCAATTTTTCATATTCATGATGGATGTATGCTAAAGATGAATTGAGGTCTATTTATGCTTCAGCAAGTATTGGTTTATGCTTAACATAAATTGTGTCTGGTCGATAGTTTCCATGTGTATTGTTGTCCATAGAAACTATGTGAAATGGACTAGGTCATGTCATTGGTCTGAAAATATTTGATTGGTTTCGTTTGGGTTTGAGTTTGGATAGATAATGATTTGGTTGGAGGCATGACCAAGATGTGTCAAAAGTGAAAGGCGAATTTCTCTTTCATTGACAAGGACCAGAATGAGAGCATGGATAGGGGTTGTTTAGAAACAAAAGACCCATTCATGCATTGCGTCATTGACTAGTGGTTGTGTTAGAGCGGTAATCGAATCACTTGACATTAAGTGAGCTTGAAATCCCTTGAGTATGCAAGGGTGATAGGTTTGATACTGAGATGGAAGGGGGAACCCTTTTTGGCAGGAACAACTTTGCCCCTTTTATAGGTGACCCCGAGAATGACTATAGACAAGTCCATGACTCTAAAGTTTTGTCAAATTTTTTTTTTTTTGAAGGCAGACTGATCGATGCGGGAAGCCTGCGATGAGATATTGTCTTGCTTTGTGGTCATGTCGTGAAGCTGATCGATGCAAGAAGCTTCAGAGATAATGCTGTGTATGTAGCAAAATTTATGCATATCCATCCTTCGAGGGAGTGGTTTATATTCTACTTTTGATGTTTTTGATATGACATTGGCCTAGCTATCCTTCAAGGGAGAAATCTAGTAAATACAACAAGGATGATGCAGCTATCCTTTGAGGGAGTAGTCTACATTTATAGTTTTATGACCTTGGAATATGCATCCCATTTTTATATATATTTGATTGATTTGCTAACTGGACTTTTGGTCATGGACTTGACTATAGAGGTTTAGAGGGTTTCCCTTTTATTAGGACAAAGCATTCATGCTTGCCAAAAGGGTTAGGATTGAGGGTTGAAAGGAGATAGGAATGACGGTGACAGGGACTGCTCAAGGGATCGAGCTCAAGTTAAACATCAAATGAATAATTACTTGACTAACAGTGGACTAGTCAAAGATGTAAGACATAAAAGGGGCTCAAGTTCTGACAAAGTCCTGACCCATGTTGGTGTTATGATGTAAGGTCCGAGTGAATTGGGAGCAAACTTGCCCCATTTGCTTCATTCCAAATTGGTCACATGTTGATTGATGTTGAAGGAGTTGGTCAATGTTTGGTCAAATTTTGGGGTCGATGTTGAATAAGTTGGTTGATATTTGATCAAGGTTTGATTGAGGTTGGTTTGAACGTTTGGTCGAAGATGGACTGAATGTTTGGTTGAGAGCGGGTCGACGGTCTGGTTGAGGTCGGGTTGAATGTTTGGTTGAGGTCGGGTTGACAGTTTAGGATTAAAAGAGTGATTGATATGTGGTCGAGACTAGGTTGAAAGGTTGGTCAGGGTTTGGATGAAAGTTGAATTCCCCCAGCGGTTAGGGAGAATGTTTGAAAGATTGGTCAAGGTCGGTTGAGGCGTAGTGGTCAGATTGACTGTGTTGATGTTGAATAGGGGGGTTAAAGGCGGCAAAGGGACCATAATCGGGTGCAGAGATCCCGATTTAGGTGACAAGGTTTGAGAAGCATGGGTTGGTGTTGATGATTTGTCAAAGGGGTGGTCAAGAAGATCCTTGATGAGAAGGAAATCTTTTCTCTGGTGTTGCCGAGTGACAGCTTTAAGAGCGCAGCAGCGCTTAGTGTCATGTCCCAGAGTAAGATGATAATAACAGAATTTAGAGTTGTCAAACCAAGATGGTCTTGATCTGGGAGTTGATGAGTGGGGTGGTGTTGAAGGTTTGTTGATGATGTGGTTGAGAAGAAGGGTGTCATTCCCCAGACATTGGTGAAAGACAACCTTGAGGGCACAACAATGTTCAGTGTCGTGCCCAGGCGTGCGATGATACGCACAAACTTGAGTGTCGTTGAACCAAGGGGGTTTTGTTCTGAGAGATTGATATGGTCTAAGTAGTGGGAGACTGATACGAGAGGACTGCAACAATTGCCGTAATAACAAGGCATAAGAACCTGCTAACGGGTCTAGATGTTTTGTTGCAGTGAGGGTTCATGACTTTGGTCTATGAGATGTTAGTTGATGGATTGGAAGAGATATATGTCTGATGGGTTGAGAGAGTAATGGAGGTGACTTGCCTCTGTGAAGTATGGGAGTAGGAGGCACCCCTATTAAAGTGGACGGATGCGGGCCCAAAATTGAAGGTAATGATGAAGGTGGGGGAGGAGTCCTCCGGTGTGGTTTAGTAGCCTTCATTGGTTTGGGGTGAGGGCCACTATTATGCGAAGTGAGGTTAGATATGGGTTCAGATTCGAATGTGGACGGAGGTGAGTGAGATGTAGAAATCTCAGGCAAAGGGCAAGAGGAAACCGTGACTGGGTCTTCCTTGATCGAAATGGGTGAAGAGACTGGTTCTTCTCTTGGTGGAGAAGAAATAGGAGAGTGTGGCTCTATAGTTGGATAAAGCATAGGAATGGTCATGGTCTCGATGTGTGGTCTAGGTGTGGGGAATGTATGATCCCCCATTGATGACAAAAAGGATGAGGATGAGGTAGCCGATGTGGGTGCCATCAAAGCATCCTCCAATATGAGCGAGGTCAATGGAGGACTAATAGGAGAAGAAAGTTATTCATCCTGTGGAGGAGGTATAGGGGAAGAAGGGTCTTCCTCCTGTGAAGGAGGTTGGTCAGAAACAAGAGAAAAGACATTGTCGACCGTGTGTATATCATGGTCTTGAGAGTCATTGGTCATGGTCTGGACCTTGTTTTGAGGAGGCGGGTGATTAGGAAAGGGTTGCTTGAAGATGTCAAGGTTTTGGTTGGCCAGAGAGTTTGGGTTATCCAAGATGAAATCCCCCTTGTCTAGCATGTCTTGGACGATGTTTTTGAAGGTTTGACAGTTGTCTGTGTCATGGCCTTTGACACGGTGATAGTTGTAAAAGTCATTCTCCTTGTACCATGCAGGGATAGGTGTTGAGGGGTCGAATTGATGTGGTCGGATTGAAGGGAGATTGAGGACCCCCTACTTGACGAGCTTATCCAAGACAGAGGCATATGACTCTCCAATTGGAGTGCATTGATGTTGTATGGATCGACGTTGGAAATGTTTATTGATGTAGTCTGATGTTGAAAATTGAGGCCGGTTGGTTGAAGATAATGGTCTAAAGATGATAGTGTTTGCCGACCCCTTAGACTGGGAGTGGGCAGAAGAAGGTTTGGATGAAGAAGGGTCATTAGATTTTGCATTGTTATTACGCAATTTGACCTTATTTTCATCGATAGCATAGAGTTCAAGCTTTCTTGCCATGGTGAAAGCTTCGTCGAAAGAGCGGAATGTCTGGATCCGCAAGGTAGAAGAGATGTGGCTAGCACATGCTCGAGAAAAGAGCTCGATGAGCTTAGGTTGAGGCAAGGAGAAGGAGAGCTGGTTAATCAAGCCTCTCCAACGGGTGACAAAATCGATTATTGATTCATCGTCAAATTGCCTGATGAAATAGAGGTCTGTGATTGAGACTTGTTTAGTGATGTTGATAGAAAAATGGTCGAGAAATAATTGGGTGAGTTAAACGAATGAAAAGATAGAATTTCTGGCAAGAGAACTATACTAGTCAAGGGCGGGGCCAGAAAGGGACATAGGGAACGTGCATAAAAGTAATGCATCATCATGGGTGATAAGGTAACAAGCATGTCTGAATGCCTGTAAGTGCTGTTGTGGGTCTTCCTTGCTTTGAAAATGAGAAAACTTAGGAAGTTCCCACTGGTTGGGGTATGGTCGGATAGGGACGGAAGGATGGATGGGTTCATTGCAAATTTGCTCATATGACAGAGCATTGCTTGAACCAGAGATAGAGGTCTCGAGACTAGACATTTTGTCCATCAGCATTTTGATGACGTCTGCTGACAGATTGACAGGTGGGACACCCCCTAGGTTGTAAGGTACCTGGAAGGTGGTCGAAGAGGTGTATGACGTACTTGGTTGCACTTGTGTAAGCACAACATATGGATAGTACGTCATAGGGATAGATGTCATGGTCAAAGGGGCTTGTGTCATGAAGTTGGAGGACATAAGTTGACTAGATATTGCCATAGGTGGTTGAGTGGCGGCACTGGTGAAAGGATAGGTTGTCACTCCCGTGTGTATAGGTGCAAGAGTGGGTGAGGTCGAAACAACTAAGTTCTGGTATGGTGTAGAACTTGGTTGAATTGTGTACGGTTGAGGGGGTAATGACACCCCAATGGAGGTAGGTTCGAAAATAGATGAGGAGGCCAAATTTTGTGTATTGGCCATGGTTGAGTGACTAGTCGAGATAATAGGCTGAGTTATGATGGGTTGGGTAGCGGATGACATCGATGTCATTGCCACTATGACTAAAAGGTCCCGCATTTGGTTTCTTGTGAGATAGTTTTGGAGGGCTTTGACGTTGAGGTCTAAGAATCGTGCAAAATCTTAGTCCCCTTCAGGGACGATGGGAGTTTGAGTCGAGGTTGGTCGGGTAGGAGTTATTTCAGTCTCTGAGTGGAACTCCATTATAGGATTGGTCATGGACGGGGTAGACAGAAGCGGTTGATGCCTCGTGTGGTCAAGAAGAGCCTTGGTTTGATTGCGCGTCAAAACCATTCAAGGCAAAAGGTTCAGGTTTTAGAAACTGTGTTTTTTCAGTTTCAAAAACTTAGAATGTGGTTTTTGGCAGAAAAAGGGTCGGTTTCAGGCTGCTGTTTTAAAAAAAGGGACTGTGACAGTGACTGACATCGGTTGAAAAATTGATGTCGGTGATATCAGATGGCTGACATCGGTCAGATAACTGATGCTGGCGAGAATGGAGGCCGACGTCAGTGGTAAAGCTGATGCCGGTCACTGTGGTTTCCAGAAACTCAGTGAATTTGAAGATTCTTGGAAAAAAGAAAGAAGAGCATCCTCACTAACTCAAACAAGTAGATAATAATAGAGAAATAAAGATAGAGACAGGCAGACACTAAGCGTTAAATCCTAAGAATCAACTTTTAGAATCTTGTGGCTTATGCCTTAGAGTGATGTTTGGGAGGTTGGCTAGTAGAAGGGTCTTAGAAGAGGTAGTCTATGGATGGTTTCAGGTCTTGTTTAGGTGCTCAAGAAGTCTTTATTAGGTTTGGTATGTGGCCTGGTGCTAAGGAGCAAGCTCCCCTCACTTCATGAGCCCAGTGATGAGCTGGTCTTGCTTAGCCAAAATATACCTTGCCTAGAGATTATCCTCCGCCAGAGAACAGAGTGGGCTTTCCCCTTGGTGATGAAATCCAAGTGAGATTGCTAGGTAGGGATAAGGTATCCGCTGGGGGATGAAATCCCAGTCAGGCCTTGTCTCAGGTATTGTTTGATGTTTGATTTAGTGCACGTGGTTTGGTTGTGTAACATCAAGTGGACTAGATTAATTCAATATGCGGTTATTAATTACTAAGTGTGGACTAAGAAATGCAAGCAAGAAGAAATGAATGCAAAGTGTTTTAATGCCCAATTCAAAATGTTAAGTTGGAATGAAAACAAGTTAAGAAAAGGTTTGAAGGATATGATTTTATGATGTCATTTAGAAAAGAAGAAAGAGGTGAAGAGGGAGAAACCTAATGCACCTAAATGAAAAAAGAAGGAAAGGAACCCAAGGAAGGCTCTAAGGGTCCCACCGGGCATGCCAGAATGTTTCTACGCTATTTTCGCTTTCACATTCAAAGAGAGAAAATGAGAAACTTAAAGAAATGGTCAAGGCTTGTATGTACCTGGATATAGTTTTGCGCACCATAATCCAGACAAAGTGAGAACTCCTCTTTGGCTGTGGAGGAATGACACCTGCAAAAGAAAGGAACTAAGACAAAGAAGACGTTAGATAAAGAGATGGTGGGTTGCCAAGCGAAAGCTTGATCCCAAAAGCAAAAGCTTGAGGGATGTCAACCCACTGATTAATAAAAAGATGTCTGATAAATGACAGAAAGATAAAAGACTGAAAATGATAAAGACAGAAAAGGAAATGGAAGCAAAAGCTTACCTGAAAGATGCTGTCGGCCAAGTCACATTCACCGGCGTCGGTGGTACTACCGGCATCGGTTGTCAGGATGCCGACGTCGGTTGGGGAAGTGACCGGCATCGGTCAGGGCAGTAGTCTGTGGACAAGTTCTGGATAAGGTTTTGGTCTGTGGACGGGTCTGAGACAGAGTTTTGGGCTTGGTTAAATGGTCTAGGGGTCTGGGTCTGAGAGTCTAGTTTTTGCTAATAGTTTGTGTAGAGGTTTTGGGCAGAGTTGCAGGGGCGATGGACAGAGTATATGGTCAGACAGAGGACAAAGGTAGAGAAATGAATATTTAGGTATGGTCTGGTCTGGAGAGTGTTGAATCTATTTCATAGTGCTTAGAAGCAAATAACTAGAAAATATAATGAAATCACAAACAAAATACTTATCTGTGATTGGCTTGAAGGAGTGTTGCAGACTGGGGTCCCTATTGTTGGTGTTGATGATGTGAAGGTCCTGTCATTGGTGTTGATGTAGAAAACTGATGCAGAGTCCTTGAGAGTGTTGCTTGATGTGTACCTATAGCCAAAGAGTTAGCAATCGAAGAGAGGAGTGAAATATTGACAGATTGATCGATTCCAGAGTCTGATGCGAGAGAGAGGCGAAGGGCGGATAATGGATGCAGAAAACCGTTATGAAGGATGTCGATGCCGGCAATATCACTGATGTTGGTCAATAGTTGACCGATGTCGGTGGCTGGAAGGCAAGAAAAAGGCTAAAAATAGCCTTTCATCCGTTTCCCAACTGCCGGGTCAGCGAGTCCGAGGAAGAAATGGTCGAAGGTGGCTAAATAGACGCGAGAGGTTAAAGGGGAGAAGTTGGAATGGGAGTCTAAGCATTAAAATTGGCCATGTGGGGAGTAAGGGAATCCAAGAAGGGTATCCAAGGGTGGTGAGGTGGCAAGGGAGAGAGGGAAAAGGGATTTTATTAATTTAAAATAGGATATTTATTTCAAATTAATAAAACATGGGTTAGGAGTGGTTAAGTGGATGAAGGGGACCAAGGGGGGAGAAAGGACCAAGGGGTAGATGCGATTTCGGTGTCTACAAATTGATGATTTGTTTGATTAGATGCAAGAATCTATAGTGTTCTCTAAGATAGATTTTAACTCTGTGTATCATCATTTTTGAATTTAAAAGGCAAAAATTCATAATAATGTGTTTTAGACATGATATGGGCATCATGAGTTTATATTTTTACCTTTTGGTTTGACTAATGCCCCATCTATGTTCATGAGCCTCATGAATGAGTTTTTTGGAACCTACCTAGACAATTTTGTGTTGATATTCTTTGATGAATCTTGATCTATTCAGAGAATGAGGAGTGTGAGGAACACTTGTGGTAGGTTTTTCAAGTTATAAGAGAGAGCCAATTATAAAAAAATTTGGAAAAGTGTGTTTTTTCATAGTCAGAGGTGTAGTGTCTTGGGCACATTATTTCTATGGATGGGATCTCAATTGAACCCTATAATATTTATATGATCATGGAGTAGATGGAACCCACAAGAATCATATAGGTTTTTAGCTTCAAGGGGTTTTTAGGCTATTATTTTTGCTTGTTGAGAATTTTTCTCACATTAAAAACCCCATCAATTCACTTAAGTGGAAATAGAAGACGTTTTTATAGACAAACGAATGTGAGGAGGTCTTTTAGTTATTTAAATAGCATTTCACTAGCTCTCTAATGTTATAAATACCTAATCTTATAGAAGAGTTCTTCATTTACACTGATTCATCCCAAGTTGGGTTAAGATCTATCCTCATGCAAAATGGTAGAATTATTGCATATGTGTCTCATAAACTCAAGGACTATGAGTTAAATAACTAACTCATGAGCTTGAGTATTCATCCATAATTCATTCTTGTTTTATATGGTGACAATTTATTCTTGGTTTCACTATGTTTTAAATATATAAAACTTGAGTTTATAACACATTTTCAATCAGCCTAACCTCAATGCCCATCAAAGGTGTTTGATGGAGCTTCTATGCAAGTACAACTATGAGATATTATATGTTAATGGAGAGAAGAATGTGTTGGTATATGACTTGAGCAGGAGACACCATGAGTTATTAGTGATGATTCTAAGTAATAATTTATGGATCTATATTCTTGAGTGACTTCTGAAGGATAGTCTATACTAACAGGTGAATCAAATGTCATTTTTAGATATGGCCCTAAAGGAAAAAATTGAGGGACATTCACTTGATTCATATGTTCTTATAATATGTCAAGGACATATCTATGTGCTTATAGTAGGTAAATTACATGATTTGATTTTTTAGAGTCTCATTAAGCCCCTTATTAGGCACACCCCAAAGTGAATAATATACATGCAGAGTTTAGGAATTACATCATTGGGCCAGATTATGGTGTGACATTGGAGACTTCATATATTCGTGCCTTGAGTTCCCTAAGTTCAAATTAGATCTTCAATATCAGTAGGGTTGTTAAACCCACATTATATTCTAGAATGGAAATAGGATACCATCTCTATGAAGGGACTACCTAACTCATCCTATAATTGTGATGTGATCACGATGACTATGGATAAGTTAATGAAGGTAGCTCAATTTTATCTTATGAAGGATACTTATAATTCCATGTTAGTGGAAAGGGTATTCCTGGATAATATTGTTTAACTTCAAGACATTCCCCATAAGATTATTTTAGATCTAGATAACATATACACATCCCACTTTTGGATTGATTTGTAGAATTAATTTGACACTCAACTCAATTTTAGTGCCTCTTACCATCCTAATATAGATGTAAAAATTAAGATAATCAACTAGGTTTTAGAGGACATGCTTCACATGTATGTTATGGATCAATAATCCTATTATAAGGATTTCCCTTACCTTTCAGAGTTTGCTTCCAATAACAACTATCATATTTTGATCAATATGGCACACTTCAAGGCACTATATGGTAGAGCATGTAATACCCCATTGATTTGGGATTTCATTTAGAATTGGGTCATGATTTTTCTTTCCATGTTGTAGAAAATGGAGTGACAAGTTATTTAGATTTGACATAACCTTGAGGTTATGCAAAATTGATAGAAGAAATATGTAGATGCAAAGAGGATTGATCAAAAATTTAATGTTGGTGAAAATGTGGTTTTTAGAGTGAAACCCAATAAGATCCCTATCTATTATGGAAAATTTTCTAAGTTGGAAACTCATTTTTTTTATCCTTTTGAGATCTTAGAGACCATAATCCATGTAGTTTATTATCTAGCCTTGCCACCTAGCCTATCACATGTTTCATGTTTTAGTTTTACATTAATATGTACCTAATACTACCCATGTTTTTAATTTAATGGTTATGTAGGTTTATTGAATAGATATTTGGTTTTGGATCATGTATGGATTATAACATGCAGCATATTTGACCTTCAAGGTAGAGAGTTTGACCAGGTCATAGTCTAGTGGGAAGGATGAAACACCTTTGAGGGTCAAGTATCCCCACCTCTTTTAGTGACTTCTAGGAGGAATTTTTCATAAGGGAATGGGGATGTGAGACCCCTTATTTAACAATGTTCACTATTAAACTTTTTCTATTTTACACATGTCATGTTGATATATACCTTATGTATTATTTAAACATGATATTTTATTTAGTCTTTGTGACTAACTAAGAGATTATATACATTATGATATGTTATGTTTTACTTAGATAAGAGTAATTATGTGCATGATTATTATTTTCATTTTGATATTAGTTACTTATGTTATTTGGTTGTTCATTATGTTGTGTATTGATTCCATATCACTAGATCTATTTTTATTAAGAATATATTTTAATTATATATATGTTTAGATTATTATTTTTAGTTTATTACCATGGTTCCTTGGATATATTGTGTGATTATTTTGTGGATTGAGCTCACTTATATTATTTATATTTTACAGTTTTGGCTATCTAAGGTAGGGAATTTATGTGTACAATATTGTGACAAGGGAGGATGAAAAGAGGACTAAAACTATACTAGGCATGAACAAATAATTTTTAAAGTGGTAACATGTCTACTTAACCTTATTTTAGTCCAAACTACCCCTTGTATCATTTGTGGACCTAATCAAAACTATATATGTCCTTAACTTGTTTAGCACTATCCCCCATGAGATACTATTTAAACCTTTCATTCTTAACCTTAGGTGTTATTTTTAAGTTTTATCTAATTCATAAATTATTTTTAATCCACTTAAGTGTTCTTATTTGACTCAAAACTTGGATGGATTGAAAGAGTCAACTTTTCAGAATGGCATAAAGTAGTTCATAGATATTTTGTATTTTATGTCCTTAGACCAATAGAAAGGTTTGAAATACCTTATAGGATCCTTAGAGGACTTTTAAGGCAGCTCATGTTACAAATTTATGGCATAGGTTATTGGGTTCATTTATGAGGTATGGACTTGTTTTCTTTCCCACATGGGCTTGCAAGTGGAGTTATGATGAGGGATGACTTTTTTACCATGAGCCAAGGGATGGGAAGGGACACATGTCACCTTCCAATTAACTTGTAGAGAATGGATTCAATGTCATATGAAGAAGGAAATCCTTTATTGAAAGGAATTTTTCTCAATTTGGAAAGTTGGAAATTTTTAATGGAGAAGTGAATGAGAAATAAGAGGAGGATCTTATAAGAAGAGCTTAATGAAGGAGGTGAATATACATTTCCCAAAACTTGTAATAGGTTTTCATGAATGGATTCAAGAAGGAAACAAGGTAGGTTTCCATGTCCTAGTTGCATTAATTTTATTTGTATTAAAATTATTCTTCTCTTTTCCTTTGTTTGAGATTTTCAAGAGGAGTAAGTCCATTTGGCTTATCCTCTTCCTTTAATTATATTCCATGTTTGTGAAAATAGCCACCATGTGGTTTAATGCCCATTTGGGTTTGGATATGTAATATTCCTCCTAAACACTTGGCTATTTTAAATTCCATTTTATTGTTTATAATGGTAGATTTATGCTACCAAATTTATTTGAATTCTAGTGCCTGTTATTCACTATCATGTAGTGATAGTGGCTACCATGGAACTAGGTTCTTATGTAACTCTATGTGGTTATCCATTGTGTATTGGTATTTTATAGTGTGGAACCAAATTCCTATGCATATGCATCAAGCTAACCCTATAAATACTATTATTTATAATTGATTCTTATATTTCCATATATTTGAAGGAGGGCCTCAAAATCAAATTAGTTCTCCATCCTAGTTGTGTGTGTGTAATGGTGATTATGCAATTATAAGATTTTTATCCTATTACAACCCTTGGTACAATTAGTGAAAGTGAAATTTGATATTTATAATATTTATACTTTGGATTTAAAAATTCAATAATATTATTTCAATTCAATAGATTTTGAGTAGAAAATATATATGATAATTGAGAGGATTACCTCATAATCAAATACTATGTCATAGATTTGTATATATAGTGATCCTTTTAAATTTAAATTAAAAACCTAGTATCACATGAAATTTGATAATGGAAAAAAACATATAGGCCCTTTACAATAGTCAAAAAATGATAATAACAAAAATAGATAAAAATATAAGGATATACACATGCATCATACTTCGACATTAGCATAAAGGTTAGTGTCCAATAGTGAGCACAATTGTCTAGGAACTCATAATATAAAAAATTAAATAAAAACTTAGGGATCCCCACCATAAGGTGACTAGATTATAAAATAGTAATCATAAAGTATCAATAGATAATAATTTTCCATAAAAACCCATGAATATTTGAGGCCCATGTGAGACCATGCCACTATGTACACATTTCCTCCTTAAAAAGGCTTATACATCCAAAACTAATATGGGTATTAAATATGGGTATCTACACATACCAAAGGGGTCTTAGAACCTATGGTAACATTTAATGTGATACCCCTAATATTTTTATATGTGATATCATCATAAATCTCAAGAACCATGGATGTATCAAGTAAGTCTTACTGATTATACCCTCTACTAGCAAGGAACGACATTGTATATACTTTTTTATTTGAACCTTTGTTGACTAAAATGGCACATATAGTCATAGGATAAAAATTAATAAAATCATGTGTGAATATTGGACCATTGTTAAAATTATTTTTATGAATATCATGGTCATAATATGTAATAGATGGAACTCCATTTTTTATACCCCTAACCATACTTGTAGTACCATGTAATATATGGGAATCAGAAATTGTTGATTTTTGCTTAGATATTTACATGTTAACTTTTTCTTACTATCATGAGAATGAAGTGGATTGTTAAATATTTTTAAACATTGTTTTCATTGAGAAATTTATTTATTCAATGTACTATTTTGTAATTCCACTTGAATTACATTACCATCAATGAGGTCTTGTATCTTATGTTTCACTGTATAACATATGTTATTAGTATGTCCTAAAGATATATGATACTCAAAATATACATTCACATCATAGTTTTTAGGTAAAATATAATATGTATCCAACTCATGTTTTAAATTAAATTATATCATGTTACATTCAAGAAACCATCTAAACACTTGGTGATGATTTTTAGATAACCTTATAAACTATCTAAAAACTCGAGAAGGAAGAATTATCTTGTCAAGTGGTTGGGATAACACATTTACTACATTTATTTCCTCATTATAGATTACAAAGTATGAGTATCATTAGTCTTAGACTTGAATTTTGGTTTACCTTAATTTTTTAATTATTATAGCTTGGGGCATCAGACCCATGTTTAATAATTGTGCCTCTTAAATTTAATCTCATAGTTTTGAATCATATGCCAAATCTCATTTAAATATGGAAACATGTTAAACATCACTTTGGTTTTGAGATGTTACTATAATTTCTTGGGTAAAATAATTTATAACCTACTAACATGTATATGGAGAGTCATATTTATAAGCATAGTTTTGAATTCAAGCATATACTCATTAATATTCTCATTAAGACCTTATTTAATTTGTGCAAGTTATGAAAATGTGACATTTTTGATAATTTTTATATAAAATTAAGATAATAAACTATCATAAAAATCATTTAAATTACACATGAATCCCAATGGTAGGGTGTGAAACTAATATTGGGCATAGTCCTTAAGAATTATAGGAAGATCTTAGCCATCAATTGTTTATCATGTATAAATCTAAGTCATAAAGAATAAAATCATAAAATCTGATGTGAATAATTACCCTTGAAAATATATACTTCAAGTTTAGGCACAATAAAAAAATTAGTCAAAGTTTAGACAATAACCTCATGAGCCAATGAGTAGTGTAATATAACATGAGAAGTGACACATGGATAGGTCTATGAGATCCTTCTAAAATTTGTTTCATTTTCACTTACATATATTGAATAACTTATTTATTCAATCTATCTTTAGATATAGTAGTATGTGTATAATATAAACTATGATTAACATGTGTAGGAATGGATGCTCAATTTTTTTGACCAAGACCATGATCAAAATATAAGACATTATAAAAGGGTCTAGAAGTCCTAATAACAATAAGAGACACAATATAAGTGGCATGATATGAGGTAATAGTCATAGTAACCTTATTATAGGTAGTAGGAGGTGCCAAAAAATATGAATCAATAGGAAAAGTAGCCTCATGACATGTGGAATAAGGAAAACCTCTAGTGTGTGGGATAGAATCATTCAAATATTTATTTATAACATGTTCATTATCAAGATTATATTCCTTAGATAATTTTCTATAATTTTTTTCACATTTAAAAAAATTAAATCATAACACCAATGTCTTTAGGAGCTATAAAAATATCATTCTCAAAATCAATTTTATTCATAGTATTAAATTTTGGACAAGAATCATCATTTGAAGCATTGACGTTGCAATAATTAGAATTCTCCTCACAAGTATCATCATTGAAATTATAATCATTTTTAATATAAACATTTTAACCATTCATAATTATGTCATTTTCACTATCACCAACCGTAGAAGAAGCAATAATTTCATTGACAATTGGAATTTTCCTTTTCAAATAATAACTAGCACCAAGCAAAGGAGGTTGAATTAGATAAATATTTATACAATTCAATATATCACTTTTCCAAGTGGTAATTTAAGATTTCATTTTCTTAATTGGTATAATATGTAAACACGGATATATATGGATTTTGATCTTTTAATAATCAAATAAAATCATAGATAAATAAAATTTTAAAAAAACATTAAAAACCCTTGTGAGAAAGAGAGCATGAAACCCTTAGCATGATAGGTTAAAAAATAGAGGGGTTAACCTAAAAAAATTGTGAATATGCATAAGAAACTCAAGATTAATGATAAGGGAAATGAACATAACACACCAAAATATGAAAATTAGATTTTAAAGGTGAACTTATACCCTAGGAGATGAATAAAGTAACAATCTAACCCTAGTATGTGTAATAGTATTAGGTTCACAAAAAAGGTTTTTCAAATATGGTGGATAAGTGATGAATACATTATGCCAACTATGTAAAAATATGTCATAATGAAAATTTAACTAAATTCAATAATAAAAAATAATTTATATTCTCCTAAGGCCAAAGTGGGAGAACTAAAAGTACTATGAACTACATAAATGATCAATAAAAATGAAAAGAAAGAGAATGGGAATGATAAATAACTAAAAAAACACTTGGATTTTAGGAATGCCTAGACATGTATAGAAGAGGTTATAGAACTATGTAAAATAAATACATAATTTTGACTATGTTTTTTATGATGACCAAAATCAACCATCCTCGGTAGAAAAAAGACTAGAATCAAACAATTGAGTATTTTCAATATAACCAAATAAGGAAACCAATAAATATTGTGACTTTAATGATCATGTGGGTCTAAAAATTTATTGAATAATTCTCTTGAATTTGATGCACAAAAACATTTTTAATAATAATTTTATGATGCTCACAAATGTTAAAATAGCTTTTTCTTTGATGTATTACTAATTTACCAAAATTACCAAAGACCAAAAAATTATGTAAGTTTAGTTGGTCTAGGCCCCCTTTAGGGTTGTAACTAAATATCATGCATGATAAAAATCAAGTCTCAAAATATTTATAATTCTTCAGTGTTGTATGAGCAACCCAAGGGAACCTAAAATCCTACATGGATTAAGTTTTGAAACATGAGGATGAAGAAGAGTTGGGAATTGAAGGATGACATAGAAGGGCTAACTAATAATTGTTAAAGGAAGCCCATGAAAAAACATGAAATGTTAGGATTTTAAAGATGTTTTTTGATGTAATGTAGATAAAATTTAATCTAAATCATCTTGAGGATCTAGACAAGGAATACTACAAGTAAAGAAGATACATGCCACAAGAGAACATAGAAGATACATAAATAAAATGGGTTATAGTTTTTAATAAGGAATGAAGCACATAATGGGAAAATTTTGAAAATTATAAGAGAATTTTATAAGGGGATAAATCAAAATAATCAAATTTTGTGCAAGATCATATAGTCAAAGACTTACAGACAAGGCTAGTAATATAGAAATAATCTACACCAAGAAGTGAGATCAACACATAGAAGTGGAGAATTTCACAGTGATGTGTAAAAGACCTAAGTAATTAATAAAATGTATATGAACATAATAGAGTGTAAATATGGTGATATTATTCTATAAATGAAGGTGTGTTAGTTCATAGTCATTTTAGTCATAGATGATGGTCAAAATCTCAGAGTCAATAAACATAGACAAAAGGCATAACATCATGAGACCCTCATGAGCAGTAGATGACATGAATAGGAGTAGTAATGAGATATTATAATAGTGTATCAATAAGGTTGGAATAGGAAAATAATGAAAAAAATAACAAAATAATTTCAAATGAGACTACAACACACAAATCATGCCATGTGGAGCATATGATCATCTAATGAGGCAAAAATCCAAAAAAGTTTATAAAGTAGGAAATAAAACTTATAGACACATATTTTTGATAATTAACAATAATTTATCTGCCAAAAACACAAATTTTAAATTTATATATTTAATAAAATAGGTTAAAGCATTAATGAGGGTAGTTAGACCAACAAGCCTATTAAGAGAGGCATCGATCTAGGCTTAACCAATTCTCTAGTCATGAGAAGGAAAAATTTGCCAACTTGTAGAGATATTAAGGGAAAAAGAAATATTGTAGCCTTAGGTGAGTCAAGTTATATCTCAGTGACTCTATTGGTAGATCAAAACTAGGCTTTAGTTGTTCGATCAAAACATAACCTGTAGCTGAGTGATAATTATAGGAAGAGTGTAGAGAGAGTAGATCGAAGTCTAAGAACTAGATAAAGAACCATATATATATATATATATATATATATATATATATATATATATATATATATATATATATATATATATATTAAATTTTAATATCTTCAAATATTTTGTAACATGATAGTTAAGCTAATAAATTGAATATAAGGATTTGTATTCCAAAATGAGTGTATAAATCCTTGTAGGCTACATGGATCAGCTTCCCTTCACTAGGACCCTATCCACGACTTCATCATGTGATATCAAATCAAGGTATATATCCTTAGAAAATTTTATGTGGAGAAATATCCTACTAGTAGAAACATATATATTGATTGTTATGAAAGGGTGATGCTATTAGAAGAGTCAATTTGAGGTAGCTAGTAAAGAGTCTTATAGAGGTGTGTCAAGGTCAAGCAAGCAATAGGACATGAGTGTGTGGAAAATATAAATATAAATAATGAGATATATATGATCATGAATAATAATTAATAATAATATTCTATTTAATTATAAAGCATCTATGTAGGATCCCAAAAAATGCAATTTGACTAAGTGAGGAATACACCCACACTGTCCAAGTGGAGAAGAGTGGCACCTAGTGAGAAATTCATAATGTGTGTGGAGAAAATGAAAGTTAGTAGAAGAGAAAGTGTGAAAGAGTGAAGCTACATAGGTAGAGTCAATGAATTCAAGGTAATAGAGATGCATCTTCTAGCAATCAGTGTTGGGTAGAAGGTGTACAAAGTTGTTCTCCATTATGAGAATTAAATAGAGAACAAGGAGTGATGAATATGGCATAGTAGAGCACCAAGGTAAGGAGAGACTCAAATTCACAACTTTTGAAAATTATAGAAGAGCTAATCACTAGAGTAGAGGTGTTGTCAAAAATAATAATGCATATGGAGAAGAGAGTTGGGACAAATAATCCCATAAAGAAAATGGGAGTATGCTATAAATAAGATAAACACAAATAATTTATAGAGCACATGATAGGTTCATAAAAATATGACATGATAATGTTATTATGGAGAGATGACCTTGAGGAGATGATGATATGGGTGTTGAGCCTAAGACAATTTTTTTATAAGAGGCATTGAAGAATCCAAGAAGGTGGATTTTGTGTAAATTAAATGTTGTGGTTAGTCATCTTAGTATTGATTAGATCTCCAACAAAGAAGTATATGGAAGAAAGTAAAAGGTAACGATTTTGGACCATATGGTCTCAAAGTTATTGGATAAAATAATTCATCCAGAGGAGAAACCTAAGTGGAAGAGAAGACTTGATGGATTAAGGCATATGAGTGCAATGAATATTTCTAGGAAAGGCAATGAGAAGGAGGATATGCTATTAGAATGGCACAAGACTATTATGAGGAGAAACAATGAGGATAAGTCCATAAAAAAACCTTCAAATAATATATTCTCACATAGGAATTGGATGATACCATAGTCACTAAGCTTAAACAAAGAGAGGTCCAAAAATATTTGTGTATTGATGAAGATACTTCCTTGAAGGAAGTGAAAATGGAGGAAGCAACTATGGATGTTGTAAAAGAGAATATTAAATAAGATATGTTTCCATGTGAGAAATTGTAGGCTAATAGAGCACTAAACTTGAGGAAAATAGAAAAGGCATAAAGGACTGAGGAATACCAAGGAAGGAATAATCGGATCAAGTACCAATATAAGAAAGTGCTTCATGAGAGAATATCACAAGTAATAACAATGGATCAAAGGAAGCATGTCAATAAGAAGGCATGGATATGAAGGAGAAATGGCTATAGGTAAGGTGTTGCATGAGGATCAATATGGAAATCTCAAGGGAGAAATGTGAAGATAATGTCAAGACACATCTAGACTAAAGTTTTATAGAGTAAAATATAGTATCACCCCAAGAAGTAGAGAGAGTGTGTGATGAAGATTAGGGAGATTAAGAGTAGAAATGTGTTCGAGAAGACTAGATTGAAGGCATAAAATAAAGTTATACATTAGAGAAAATAAGTGTGTGAAGAGAGGGAACCAACACACAAGATGCTAATATCCTTGATAGAGAGGATGAAAAAGGGGAAACACAATAAGTGTCACACAAAGGGAAATAATAATATTTTTTTAAGAGGAAATTAAGGCAAGAGATGGACTCTAAAGGAATGTGAGATGTAGGAACTACCTACATATGAGTTAATGAATCTGGAATAGGTCATCCCAAAGCTAATTAAAAGAGCTCAAAATTTAATACATGTGATGTGGAGAAGCTACTAGATAAGAGAGTATAAGTAAAATAGCCTAAAATTGATAATGAGGAGGGTTTAGTTCATATTACCCAAAACACAAAGTAGAAAAAAAAAAGGAATATAAAATGGGAATTGGTGGGTCCCATAGATGTAAGCATGTCATTGAATATATCTAGAAAGAATATAATAATTATGGTATAGGTAGTTCCTTTAAAATTTTCTTAATTATATGAATGGACTGTATGGAGGCATTTCACAAGGTGATTGTGCACAAGTGTCTAGCTTAAGAAACATAAGTGAAAAGAGTGCAAGTATACATACTTTCAAAGGAAGAAGAGGATGAGAAGAGAAAGAAGAGGATGTGCACAAATAAATAATGAAATAAATAAATTAAAAGGGTGTTAATAAGAACCTTTTGAGGATGTGGATGCAAACCCATGAGATAAATAGGTGGGTGTATACCCACATGTGAAAGGATTGGGCATAGACCCACAATAGCGAAGAAAAGAGGAGAGTAAATGAAAGTGTGTAGAGAAGATTTGTATGGTGCATGTAGGAGTATAAGGGATATAATAATTAGATGGAGGTGGATGTACAAATGTGGGAACATACCCATGAAAGAGAAAAGATTAAAAATAAGAGGAAATAAGTAGATGAAGAAAGAAAAAAGGAGCACACAAGATAAAATAAAAGAAAGGCAAGGAATGTTGTGAAGAAGGAGGATACCCACCACAAGAGATCATGGAAGACATATAAATAAAAGGGGTAATAGTTTTGAACAAAGCCTAGAGCATGCAAATGGAACCTTTCACAAAGAATAAGAGAACATGATAAGAGGGTACATAGAAAAATTCAAAGCTTATGCAAGAGTGTATAGTCAAATACTTATAGATGAGGTGATCAATAGAGAAATAATCTACACTAAGGAGTGAGAGCATGGCGTTGAAGTCAAGATTTGTGTAATGATGCACAAAATACATAAGGACTTGCTCAAATTCATAGGTATAGAACAAATATGAAATAGGGTGAGCCTAATGTGCAAATGAAGGTGCATTAGTGCACAGTTTTTTGAGGTGTAAATGACGTGTGAGACCCCTATTTTCATATATCTCACCTTTAAACTTTTGTTTTTTAACACACATCATGTTGAGATGTGCCTTATGTATTATTGATACATGAGATGTTATTGAGTCCTTGTTACCAAGATAAATATTCTATATGATATGTTAAAATATTTTATGTTTTACTTATATAAGAATAATTATATGCTTAGATTAGATAATTACTATCTTCATTATAACATCATTTACTTACGATTTTTTTGTTATTAATTATGATGCATATTAATTCCATACCACTAGAGCTATTTTTATCAAGCATGTATTTTAATTATACATATTTTTAGATGATTAGTATTAGTTTATTACCGTTGATATGTGATTCCTTAGATATGTGGTTTGCTTATTGTGTGGATTGAGATCACTTTATTTATATTCTATAACTTTGACTATATAGAGTAGGGAATTTTATGTGCAAAATTTTGTGTAAGTGATAGGGGAGTTTTCAAGGGAATTAGGACTATATTGGGCATGAGAAAATCATTGTTAGAGTGGTGACATTTCTATTATGTCTTTCCATGATCTAAACCACCCCTTGTAGCATTTGTGGACCTACTCAGAAGTGTAAACATCCTTATCCCATTTAGAACTTTCCCCCATAGATATTATTCACACTTTTCATTATTAACCTCAAGAGTTATCTTTAATTTTTATTTCATTCATAAATTATTTTTTAAGCCACTTAAGTGGCCCCCTTTGAATCAAAACTTAGATGGATTTTAAGATCAACTTTTTGGAGTGACATAAAGTAGTTCTTAGATATTTTGTGTTGAATTTTATGTATGTGGACAAATAGGAAGGTTGGGGAGTATTTCTATAAACCTTAGAGGAATTTTGATTCATCTCATATACCATTTATGGAATGGGATAGTGGGTTAATTTATGAGGTATAAACTTGCTTTCTCTCCCACATGGGCTTGTGAGGGGATTTGTGGAGAGGGAAGACCTTTTGACCATGAGACAAGGGATGGGGAAGAGACACATATCACCTTCCCATTGGATTATAGATAAAAAATTTGAGCCTATATGAGGAAGGAAAAAATTCCTTGATAGGGATTTTGATCATTTTGTAAATTTGAAAAATTGGAGTGGAGAAGAGAAGGAGAAATAGGAAGAGGAGCTTAGAGGAAAAACTTAGAGAAGGAGGTGAATACCATTGCTCAAATATTTTAAGATGTATTCTTGAGTGGATTAAAGCAGGAAATAAGGTAGGATTCCAAGCCCCATTTTATTTTTTTTAATAAAATTATCCTTCTCATTTCTTTTACTTTCATTCTTAAAGAGGTGTAAGGCCATTTAGCTTACCCTCTTCCTTTATTTGTATTCCATGGTTATGCCAATGGAAACCATGTAATTTTAATTACCATTTGGGCTTGGATATGTAATATCTATCCTAAACTCTTATCTATTTTCATGTCATTTTATTGTCTTAAAATGGCAAAGTTATGCTACCAAAATTTATGTGAATTTGCATGATTATTGTGCACTCTCATGTAATGATAGTGTTTTAAATATAAATGGGTTCCTATGCCATATTACATGGTTAATCATTTCATATTGGTAGTATATATTATGGAACCAAAATTCATATTCCCTCGTACATGGCATTTAGCATGGTCTACTATGTGTATGCTCTCCCATCGCTAAGATATGGTAAAACAAGTGTGAGGAATTCCCCACATTCCTCTTCTCATTTGGTGGCCTATTTATGTTGGAAGTGTGTATGGCTGCCTTGTAATCTATTATAATTTTAAATGGTGTTTTTATTTTCTTTCATATTGGTTTTGAGGAATGGACGCCTATTTTGTGTAGATGAACTTGTAGCCCTTCTAGACATATTTTTTAGTGAGTGTACCTTGTCAAGCCTTAGTTACAATCTAAATATATCTTTTATAAACTTTCCTACCTTAAACCATGATGTGATGATGTCATTTTTTAGGAGTCTTAGGCTTAGGGGTGCCTAGGGAAGCCTCTTAATGATGGAAAAAGGATGGGAGGTGAGCCCTTCTTTGGTTAGCCTTGTAGATGTGTGTGGAATCCATGTGAAGACCACCTTGTTCAACATTTTATATATATTTGTAAATAAATTATATTGGGTATTTTAGATCCATGATTATTGTTATTATTTCAATTGAAAATATGTATATATTGTAAGAAAATTTGTAATAGTTCATTGGAAATAGCATGATGTTTATTTGGCACTTGCATACTCTTCCTAGTGAGTGTATCATGTTATAAAAATAATGAAATTATTATCTTATGTTCAACTTTAAATTTTATATTCTGTATTAGACATGTATATCTCTATATTTTATATTTATCTATAAAAAAATGTTTTATCTTTCCTAAAACTATGAAATTTATTGATTAGTATGATGTTAAGGAAGGCTAGATGCATTCATATAGTTTTTATGCACTTTAAAGCTTTCTAATTTCTCCCTTTTTGTACTATAAATTAAGGGTAATCATAGATTTAATGTAATTTATGACATAATTTTTGGAGTTACAGGTGAATTTATATTAATTTTTAAAGTTTCATCACTAAAAATCCCTTAGCCCTCCTTTACAATTTTTCCTCACTTCATCTAATTATTTTACATGAAAATATGTGCATTGGAAGTTTTAAAATATAATTACTATGAAATTATAGATTTATGTAATATGTTCCATTTTATTTCATAATTTTTTGATATACGGTTTGTAAGGTATGAATTTTTGAAAAAAATAACCTTATAGGGTAGTTTCAAAAAAATATAGGCCCCCTAAAAAGGCACTGTGCCCTTTATATAGGGTAGTCTATTTGGAAAAATTAGTGATCCCCCATAGGATCACACACTATAATATTAAGCCTTGAGTGGTAATTCAACATAATTTATCAGATTATCGGCCACATGGTCTATAAATTGCATCATGTGACTAGGGTCGTGGTTAGCTGGTCAACTATGTGGCTTTATAACTGCATAGTTTGCACAGCCACTAACCACTAGCTCAATAGGATGTGGTGGTTAGTTTAAATAACCACTAGACTTTTGTTTGTTTTTTATAACCTTTAAAAATAAAATAAAATAATATTATTTAAAACTAAACTTTAGTTTAGTAAAGTTCAAAACCTACAATAATGATATAAAAACCAAAAATTTTAATAAAACTATACATGAATTTTGTTTAGCCTAATTGGGTGACTTGGATACCAGGAGGAAGGGTGACCCAAAAAAGGGCACCCCTTAGTTTTTTGTTCTCTTCTACATGAAATGATTTTTTTTGGCCTACAAAAGCACTTTTTTCAAGTTTTGACCCTTTCTCCTCAAAGTTACCTTAGACCTCTTTTGCAACCTAGTAGACTTATTTTGCAATGGTGATTGTGGATACTTGGTGGCTATAATGTGGGGAAACCCAAAAGGTAACCCCATAAATTTTTGGTCCCCTTCTAAATGGGAGTGTTTTTAGGACATAAAACTTCATATTTTAAAATTTTACTTTTTAATTCCTAGGGAGGCCTTGTTGGCTCTCACAGGCTCCTAGGAACCCCAACATGGGTGGATCCAAAAGGTGACCCATAATATTTTTGTGCTCCCTTAAGTCTAAAAAAAACTAAAATATGAAACTAAAACACTTATAAACTTTCACCATGAAATTTTTGGTGGCCATTAATGGTTGTGGTGGAGCTTAAAGCTCCTGACACTTATTTGGAAACTATGGGAGACTAATACCTCCTATGATATTTTTGTCAAAATGAGGACCTATAAAAAAATATCATGCATCTTTACATCATATTATAAAATTGAAAGTTATATAATTAATTTTAACTAAAATCTTAGAGATTCCATTGATGGTAGTTGTTTAGGGTTGAGGAAGGAGAGGAGGGATGACTATGGAAAAATTCATCCTCCAACACCTCCTCCCTCCTTAAAAAATATACATTTTCAACTCAATGACTGATTTAGATATCTTATGGCCTCTATAAGGTTATTTAAGTCACATTTTTACTTTGACTAGATTAGTTTAATTTGATGGTAGAGATAGGTTGCTCAAATCTCAGAGGGCTTAAAAGAGATATTTTAGGGACCTTTTTGGATCTTATGGGGACAAATTGATTTTTTTTAATTCACTTTCCTCTAAGCCAAGTCAACATGAGATTATAATTTATTTATCACTTAAGTGCAATATGGGCCTTGTGATTGGTCATAATCACTCAAAATCCTCCCTGAATACCATTGTGAGGTAGGAAGTCTCATTCAATAAAGTGGTTGATCAAACCCAACTCAATTTAGTTATTAGTTAATTTTATTATTTAGATTTTTGGTGCCCAATATAATACTAAGAGAGTTATAGTTTTGTGTAAGATCTTGTAGGTTGATCAGATCTACTCGGCCATACATGGTTACATAATGATTATGCCTCCATTTGTGCATTGCCTCATTTTTTTACAATTTAGTTGTGAAAAATGTATTGTAAATTTTCAAAAAAATGGCATATTTTTTGTGTGTTTCTATTATTTTATTTTTTGGGTATGAAATTTTGGTATCAGAGCATGATTTTTACACTAATATCTATAGATAAATTGTTACTTTTATTTTGGTTTGAGACAACCACTAATATATAACACTATTCCCTTCCTTGTGCATTATGGCATGAGGATGGTGACTAATTCAATATGTTGATTAAATTGTGGAGCATAGGTAACCATCACCAGTTCCACATCCACATCTTATTCCACAGAGGCTTGCATATTTAGGGCTCCATATTCTTTAGGCCATGTATTAAATGTTTGGCATACTATAGGATAAACTTCTATTAATTCAAGAGGTGATAAAAAGATTATCTCCAAACATTCATAGGGTGAACATAGATCGAAAAAGAGTGAGAAATAAAGGTTTAATAGCCTAGTTTAGTAGAGGGTAAAGAGAGATGGATAGAGGACCAGATATCATAGCCCTTTGAACCAATGTGTATAATAATATAGAGATTAATTTCACCATAGAGGAGAGAATAAAGAGAAGTGAGACTATGACCACATTTTAGGCCAAAACCTAGATAATTATTTAAATATTTTATCATACTTTTCCATCAACATTTGATGGTACCTAGGGGGTTTTGGCAAAGGCTTAGCTAACGATCATATTAGGGTGTTTCACCTTATATTAATGTGACTCTAATGGGAAGTCCTATCTGGGTACTCACTTAATAAAATATACAACAAAGATGTGGTGGGAAGAGAGGATTAAAATATCCATTTAGGCTCTATGGCTATAGGTTTCTAAAGAATAGTTGGATCCCCATTGAAATGATATCAACTTAGAGGATTTTACTTTACTTATAGATCTCTTGATCATTATTCTCATGACTTTTCTATGATACCATCATTTTTGACTAGGTAGAAGGCTCTAATGTTAGAGAAAATAATAAGTGATGTGGGATAGGGTCATAGAATGTATGCAATGGTGGATAAGCACCAAGTTGAGAACTTGGCAACGGCCATTGAGACACAAGTTTATTTGATAGAATTTTTTCTATAATGTTATTTTATTCTAAATCTTTAGAATTTTTTAAATCCCCTTTAGTCATGGAGTGTTTTAGGTTGGTGTCTTATAAGTATCTTGAGATTTAGGAGGTAGAGTTGGCTACTGGGGCCAATATGCTTGTTAGCTCTTTCATGAGTTAAAACATATAATATCTATGTATTTTTATAATACCATAGATTTACGCATCTACTCTTGAGTACTTATGGTGTTGTTTTGGTTATGGTTTGGATCACATCTAATAGAGCTAAGATGGACTACCACAACAAGGTTATAGTGTGTGTCTATCACGTTTGGACTAGTATGGTTATCTTATGGGTCAAGAAACCCATTTACCTTCACATTATATCCATGATGCAGTTTAGGTAAAGCATAAAAAAGGGTTTTTAGATGTTCACTATCATAATGAGTGATAAGTCAGAGGAGGATTTAGAGAAGGATTTATTCTATGATCATCCCATTCTATGTTATTATTCCAATGTGTTTCTATATGAGGTGTTAGGAATCTATCCTCTGAGAGAGATTGGTTTTCATATAGACCCAATACCTAAAACTGAGCTGATTTAGAGAGCACCTTATTAGATGACCACACCAAAGATATGTGAGCTCAAGATGCAACTTGAATAACTATTAGATAAAGTTATAATTCATCCTAGTGTTTCTCCATGGGAAGAACTTGTAATATTCATGAAAAATAAGGACATATCCCTTCATTTATGCATTGATTATCTCTATCTAAATAAAGTAACCATAAAAAAATATTACCCATTACCCATGATGATGATTTGTTTGATCAAATGTAGGAATCTAGAGTGTTCTCCAAGATAGATTTGAACTCTAAGTATCATCATTTTTTAATTTTAGAGACCAACATTCATAATACTATGTTTTAGACATGATATTGGAATCATGAGTTTACAATTGTACCTTTTGGTTTGACTAATGCCCCAACTATGTTCATGAGCCTCGTGAATGAAATTTTTGGTACCTACCTAAATAATTTTGTGTTGATATTCCTTAATTAATATGGATCTATTTAGATAATGAGGATGAGTGTGAGGAGTGTGAGGACCACTTGCAGTAGATTTTTCAATTTCTAAAAGAGAGCCAATTATACAAAAACTTGGAAAGTGTGATTTTACACAATCATAGGTGTAGTTTCTTGGGCACATTATTTCTATAGATGGGATCTCAATTGAACCCTCTAATATTAATATGATCATGGACTGGCTAGAACCCACAATCATCATATAGGTTCATAGTTTCAATGGTTTTTTAGGCTATTATTTTTACTATTTGAGAATTTTTCTTACATTACAAACCCCATCAATTCACTTAAGTGGAAATGGAAGACATTTTTATAGACAAAGGAATGTTGGGAGGTATTTTAGTTGTTAAACTAACATCTCACTAGTAATCTAATATTAGAAATACCTAATCCTATAGATGACTTATTCATTTACACTGAGGCATCCCATGTTGGGCTAAGATCTATTCTCATGCTAAATGGTAGAATGATTGAATATGCATCTCATAAACTTGAGGATTATGAGTTAAAATAACCATATTATGACCTTAAGTATTTAGACATCATTCATTCTTGTTTGATATGGTGACACTTTATGCTTGGTCTCACTATGTTTTAGATATAGAACACTTGAGTTCTTAGCACATTTTCAATTAGCCTAACCTTCATGCCCATCAAAGGTCCTAGATGGAGCTTTTATGCAAGTATAAATATGATATATTGTGCATTAATGGAAAAGAGAATGTGGTGGTATATGCCTTGAGTAGGAGATACCATGAGTTATTAGTGATGAGGCTAAGCACTAATTTATGGAGCCATATTCTTGAGTGACTTCTTGAGGATAGTATATACAAGGAGGTGAAATACATGTCATTTTTAGATATGGCCCTAAAGGAAAAAATTGAGGGTTATTCACTTGACTCATATGGTCTTATAATACATCATGGACATATCTATATGATTACAGTAGATAACTTGTATGATTTGATTTTTTAGAGTCTCATTAAGCTCCTTATTAGGCACACCCCAAATTGAATAAGATACATGTATATTTGAGGCAATTACATCATTGAGCCAGATTGAAGTGTGACATTGGAGATTTTATTTCTTGGTGCCTTGAGTTATATAGGTTCAAAGTAGAGCATCAATAGCTGGTAGGGTTGTTATACTCCCATTATATTTTGGAATGGAAATGGGATACCATCTCCATGAACATTATAGTTAGACTGCTTACCTCATCCTATCATTATGACTTGATCATGGTGATTGTGGATAAGTTAATGAAGGTAGATCACTTTTATCTTATGAAGGATACTTATAATTCCATGTTAGTAGAAAGGGTATTATTTTATAATATTATTCAACTTCACAATATTCCCCATAAGATTATCTAAGATCCAAATCATGTATACACAACCCACTTTTGGATTGCTTTGTAGAATGAATTTGGCACTCAACTAAATTTTAGTACCTCTTACCATGCTAAAACACATGTAAAAACTAAGAGAATCAACTAGGTTTTAGAGGACATGCTTCACATGTATGTTATGGATTAACAATCCTATTTGAAGGATTTCCCTTACCTTTTAGAATTTTCTTACAACAACTATCATAGTTTGATCGACATGTCACCCTTCAAGGCACTATATGGTAGAGTTGTAATACCACCTTGAGTTGGGATTGAAATTAGGATTGGGTTATGATTTTTCCTACAATGTTGGAAAACATGGAGTGATAGGTTATTCAAATTTGATAAAACCTTGAGGTTATGCAAAATTGATAGAAGAAATATATAGATGCAAATAAGATTGATCAGAACTCTAATGTTGGTGACAATGTGTTTTTTAGAGTGAGACCCAATAATGTCCCTATCTATTATGGAAAATTTTCTAAGTTGGCCCCTCATTTTTTCTATCCATTTGAGATATTAGGGACCATCAGCCATGTAGGTTATTATATAGCCTTGCCACCTATCCTATCACATGTTCATGACATGTTTCATGTTTTAGTTTTGCATCAATATGTACCTGATACTACCCATGTTTTGAATTGAATGGTTATGTAGGTTGATATAATTAGAGCTTTGGTTTTGGATCATGTATCGATTATAACACATAGGATATTAGAATTTCAAGGTAGAGAGTTGAACTTGGGTAGGGTCTAGTGGTAAAAACATGATGATATTATGGCCACTTGGAAGGATGAAACACCTTTGAGGGTTAGGTATCCCCACCTCTTTCAGTGGATTCTAGGAGGAAGTTTTCATAAGGGGATGGGGATGTGAGACCCCTATTTTCATAATGCTCACATTAGAATTGTAGTGTTTTACACATGTCATGTTGATATATACCTTATGTATTATTTAATCATAATTTTTTATTTAGCCTTTGTGACTAACTAAGATAGAGATTATATACATTATGATATGTTATGTTTTAATTACATAACAAAAAGTATGTTCTTAGACTACATGATTACTATGCTCATTTTGATATTAGTTACTTATGCTATTGGTTGTTCATTATGTTGTGTATTGATTCCATACCACTAGAGTTGTTGTTATTAAGAATATATTTTAAATATACATATGTTTAGATTATTTTTATAATTTTATTATCATGATTCCTTGATATGTTGTGTACTTATTGTGTGGATTGAGATCACTTATATTATTTATATTTTGTAGTTTTGGCTAAGGTAAGGAATTTATGTGTGCAATGTTGTGCAGGTGACAAGGGAGGTTGACAAGAGGACTACAACTATGCTAGGCATGAACAAACTATTATTAGAGTGGTGAGATGTCCATTTAACCTTATTTTAATCTAAACCACCCCTTGTATTTGTAACTCTAAGAATCTGAGTGAAACCACTAGTGTTTGGCATGGTGATAAAGCAAATCACCAAGAGGCTAGAAGGATGAAGGCTTTTATGGGATACAAGAGATCTATAGTGGCTATCTGATTTGTTAGCTTGCACCAAGATATAGATAGACTTGTAAACTAATTTGGGGATAGTATGATCAAGTACACAAAGGATGCAGGTATCTCTAGTAGATCAAACCATAGTAAAGTAAGTAGCTAAGACTATATTATTAATTGTATACACAATGCAAAATAAAAAATACCAAATGAAGAGAGATAAGAAATGGAATGTAAATCTAGAATCTGAGGCACTTTGAGGCCAAATGAAAGAATTTTAAGCAATAAAAACATTTTGAAGAAAGGGTTCAAGAGCATGCCTAGTCTAGAGTTAAGTTATCTTTCCAAATCAACATTATTATTTTCTAATAATGCAATGTTCTAGTTTAGCAAGAGAGAGAGAATGTTTAAGCAAGTTGTCTAGGTTGTCTTGTACATGTATATTTCTAGTATGCAATTAGGAATGCTTCCAAAAAGAGTAGTGATATGTAATAAAGGAATATTTCAATCAATTAAAGTACTCTTTAATCATATACCAATGCAAGAAACTTTAGGAACTACTCTAAATAATGCACAAAATAACTACTTTAATAAAATAAATCAAACCCTAGCTTGTATACTACAACAAATAAAAAAAGAGTTTCAATTTGCAAAGTAAATTTCCCTCATGTCAAAATCAATAGAGATGTACATAATTTTTACCAACTGATTTTCCAAGTTAAGAGGAAAGAGATGAAGAAGATCAGGCTATGTGTAGGCTAAATCTATATTAAGAACCAAAATCTATGGAAGAGGTACAGGAGAAACTACCAATCTAAAAATTCCAATGTAAGGAGCACAAGAGATAGGTGAAATAGAGTCTTGAGGGAGCAAAGAGCAAGCCATAAGTTTTAGGAAAACTATCAACAATAATATGAATCACCAGTGGAAGCTATAATAAAGTTGAGCATCCCCTATCATAAAGAAAACTATTATGCCAAGTAAAAACCAAGAGAGATTCAAGGAGGAAACTAAGTTTTGGATGTGAATGATCAATGGAGAATATTAGATTAGATATATTAGAGAAATTGAATGTAGAGGCTTAAATTAATGAGGAAAAACAAATATATCTCATCCCTAATCCACTAAACCATACAAAAAACTAGTCATTTTTAGCCATTTGGGCCCAACTAGGGCACTCTTGCACACATTCTGCCTAGGTCACGGCCTAGGCCACAACTTTCATGAAGGAAACATGTATCCTAGGTTGTGTGTTTCCTCCCTAAGTTATGGATTGGGTCTAAATGCCACCTAGCATGGTCAATGAGTTCATGAAAGGGCCCTGGGGGGTCCCTAGAGAGCCTATCCAGTGTGAAAAAGAGCTAAGATGGACTAAGGATGTGTAAGGGATGATAATAACATGAAATAAAGGTCCAAGTGAGTGGATGATGTCTCTAAGTAGGATAACCAATTTTGGTAGTTTGCACATGAGCTGATGTTTAATCATAGGGAGGAGTAGGGTCATGAGAAGTACAATTACATATGACCCCAATGTATAATCAATCAGTGTTTGAATGAACAAGGAGTGTTGTGTAGTACCTAGAAGCCACATCAAAGCAAATGAAATAAACAACTAAAAATATAAAATAAAACATTACTTGCACTTAACAAATAAGGATGGTAGTGAAAGAAGTCAATGATGCAATCCATGGGTGAGAGTACAAATGCTATGAAATCCAAAATCCAACTCCAACTCTAGAACCAACTCCAAATCCAACTCTAGGGACACAAGTGATATCAATTCAAATCATACTATCTAGAATGGCATTCACTAAAGTGCCATCCCTAGTATTCTCCTTATTAGGGATATAGGTGAATTGGATATCCTTGAAGAAGGAGAGAAAACTGTGTGCCACCTCAAGTAGGGGAAAAACTTAGAGCTAATGACAACCCAAACACTGATGAGTTGATATAAAACTAAGAGTGAGTCAAATAATAACTACATATAACACATACCTAACTCACAGGTATTAGTCAAGGTGCTAATGATTGTGTGATACTCAGTGGCATTATTTATCTCACTAGTAAGAAATAAACTAGATGAAACAAGATCATGGCCCTATGTATCATTAATAACCCATGCAATATATATATCGGTCCTAGGTTGCCTTGACTTCCACCATCTATGTGAATCACCACTGAGAGGTGCCATGCTAGGGTTTGAGGATGCAAGACTAACAATTACCAAAAATAATCTCAAAGCAAGGTGGTATAAATGAGTTACATAAGGGAAATAAATAATGAAACCAAGCCACAACCACAGTGGTTGACCAAAATTAGATATGAGGAGAGGTAATAAGGGAAAGTGGGGGGATGTTTAAAGAAGAAGATTAGTTGGCAAGACTAGAGCAAGTCCTAAATAACCATAGCTAGCTAACAACCCTACCTACAACCTTGTTGAAAAGAGAGAGAGTGAGTTAGAATAGATCAACTATGGAAAAATAGATAAATGACTAACTAAAAGAAGTACAACAAGTAACTTCTATCCATGGGTGCCCACAAAATGGGGCAAAAGCTCAGGAGATCAATGAGGACCTAGAAGGGGTCTCAATGACCAAAATGAGGCTAGAGCAGGTCTAAGGAAGCCTTGAATTAAAAAATAGAGGCCATCAATACAATTAAAATGTGAAAAATCCCCTAAGATTGAGGTTTCATGGTCTAGATTGCAAAAATGGGTAAAATACCTAAAAAGGGCCCACAAAAAGCAAGAAAAATGGCTAAAAAGAGGAAAAAAGAGAAAAGAAGTCATTTACACTTATTTTCATTCATAGAGAGACAAAGGAGATCCCATGAGCAACTAAAGCCCAGTAAAAATGAACGAGGACATGGTAGCATGCCACAAACATATATGATGGTTTGAGGTAAGTCCTATGAATAATTTTTTACAAGTTTATTCATTTTTGGGGGTTTGGAAGGCCCTAGGTGCATTTTCACTCATTCTGAATGATTTGGTGAGTGAATAAGAGGAAACAAGAGTTAAAAATGATGGGATAGGTGATCCATATTAAATAGTAGCAATGGGGGCTCAAATCATAGCTTGTGGAAGGAAAAATGGGGAGCCCTAGGGCTCCCTAAGATACCTCTATGTAGGCCATAACCTGGATAAGATAAGACACATCCTGAGGCACTACCAAGACACAAAATCTATGGCTTGGCTCACTTCCAAGCCATGGCTTTACCTAGAAAGATATGGCTTATGGTAGTGAGGCCCCAGGCCAAGCCTTGGGGAGCCTAAAAGAACTTAAGAGATCTTAAAAGGGGATGAAATAAGGAAAATGAGGGGGAAACAAGTAGAATAGATAAAAAATATGTTTTTTAATGTAATCTTACCTATTTCACAACTAGTAAAATAATTTGGTTTCATTTTTCTTACTTGTGTAGACACATAGAGGAGTTAGCATACCAGAAGAATGAGAGCCTTCACAGGTGAGAGAGCACCTGACACAAATAAGTAGACCATGCAAGGTGGCCAACTAGGAGAGAATGTTGTCATGGCTACTAGAGGCAGTAGATGTTATACCTATAGAGGATTAGGAGTGCCTATAGAATGCAAGACTTTAGATACTAGTACATGTTTCCTTATTGTGTTATTCTAGGGACCTAGTTAATGCAATGGTGACCACATGGGTACCAGAGAGATATGTGTTCTAGTTAGGGCCCAAGTTAGAGGCCATCCTCAACATTTAGGATGTCTATCATCTCTATGGGGTGGAGCCTATGGGCAGAGAGATGGATCTACCATAGGTACAAGATATAGCTATAATAGAGCTCTACTTGGTGGGACCCCACCCTTAATAAAATAGCCATGGGGTTAAGATCACATAGTAGTCACCATGGGTACCACCACTTGAGATAGTGATAGTAGGTACTTTGGTTAGGAGGATCTATGCCAACTAGAGTATAAGATGACTACCACTTTCATAGATAGGATTTGTCCAACGTGTAGAGGGAATACATAGATATGCCTAAGGATTATATATCTTAGGCAAATTATACTAGTATTTGGATCATATCCAATACATAGGGTTGATAAAATTAACACAACCCAGCTTACTCATGTCTTAAGCTTAAAAGAGGGTTTTGAGGACACCATAGGATATAAATTCATACCTAGAACTAGAGGAGGGCATAACATGGGATACACAATTCAAAAATAGGGATGGGCCCATGCAAACCACCTTAGATATGGATGTAGTAGGTAGCTATATCTATAATCCTTATATATCCATAATGTGGCTATAGGATGTGGGCGTAGATCCTTATGTGGGACAAGAGGAGATTTGAGGTCCATAAGGGTTATACCATCATCTAGGGAGATAGGCTTTGGTGGTGAGAGATAGATGGGAATAGCCCAAGCTAGTTAGGGCTAAGCATGATAGGCAAACAAGGTAGAGAAAGTGGGGTAACAGTAGAGAGAGACCACCATAATGAGGACCACCACTACTAAGGCAAGCATGTCTTGTAGGAAGGCCATAGAGGTCATTAGTACTACCAATTAAAATAAGTGTATTTACTAGGTAACACTTCATCTTGGTACTCATCCTTAGTAAGAATAGATATGTGTCTAATATATATGCTCTATGTGTGTGTATGTGTGTATAAGAGACCAACCTAACTAGACTAGACCCCAAGAAGATCTACTACTGAGGGAGTTATTCCTTGATGTGGTGGCAATAGCACTAATGTAGTGGGTTTTACATCTACTGATGGGGATAGAGTGACATACTCAATTCTACCAGGTGGGTGCATGAGCCTCACTTGAGCTGGTGAGGACATGACATAGGATATCATAGCTAGAGGTTGAGTCATTACGACATGAGGTAGCCACAACATGACTATAAATATCTATAACACATCATGAGGTGGATGTATCATAAGCTAAGGCATAACTAGCTAGAGAAGAGGTTGAGATAGATCAGTTATGGGATGAGCTAGCTCAAGAGTAGACTAAAGGAGCTAAGGTACCTGAGAAGAGGGTAGACTAACTGGTTACCCTAGAGGAGACTATGGATTGACTAGTTTCTAGGTAGAGATTAATATCTCCACTAGAGGTATGACTACTATAGATGTAACCTAGTCATAGGTTTACTAGGATAATACCATATGTATAGCCATATATGTGGTATTTTTGGGGACTATGAGCCTCAACTCAGAGGAATAAAAGTGATGTACCTAGAGAAAAACATGTAGTTTTTGTGATATATATACATCTCTTTCTCATTATTATCATATGTGTGTATATGATTTTATGTGTGATGTGTATGCTTTATCTGATATAGAATACTAGATACAATGTGATTAGATAGTAAGAACTACTATTAAAGAACCCACGTACACACACATATACAAGTAGAATTAAGGTTAGTGGTGCTATAAGAGAGAAAAGACTCACCCTATCACCATAGGTGACTATGTTGGATCACCATGTGGGACCTAGACATGAAATGTCTTGAGGCAAAATCCATTGATCAAGTGTCATAGGGGCTCACCTTTGAGGGTCAAGAGATGATATGCCCTATTCTCTAGAGAGGCAGTGATAACAAACAGGCCAAACCAATTGTGCATGAGTTTTCTATTCTTATGGTGCTCCTTATCAAAAATGAGGATTGTATTGCCTACCTTGAATTGATGAGGGCACACCTAAAATTGGTGGAACTGATAGTGTTGGTAAGCATGATTGTGCTCAAGAGCAACCAAAAATCACTCATCTAATTTCTCAAGATTAGTAAAGTGAGCAACACATTCTTCATCATAAAAAAGAGAATTGAATATCTTAACCCTTAGTGAAGGGATTAAGACCTCTAAGGGAAGAACAACCTCAGACCCATACATGAGAGAGTATGGGGTTTCTCCTATGACCATTTGAAAGCTAGTCCAATAAGCCCAAAGGGTAGGATAGAACATGAGATGGTAGTCCCTCTTAGACTGGGCAATGGTACAAAGAAGCATCTTCTTCAAATTTTTATTTGAATAATTTGCTTAGCCATTTCTTTGAGGGTAATGCATAAAGGAGAATTGGAGCTTGAACCTAAAGCATTCAGTGAGCTCATTCATCTTGAGGCTTTGAAATCCTAAGCCATTATCATCAATAATCATAGTAAGGACCCCAAACCTTCAAATGAGCTAGTTCAAGATAAATTTGGTGATGGTCTTCCCATACATGCCACTAAGAGGCATGGCCTCAACCCACTTCATAAACTAGTCAATGGTAGTGATGAACCAATGATGGCCATTAGAAGAGGTGGATTATAACTCACCTATAAAGTTGAGAGCCTAAACTAAGAAGGGCCAAAATGTAGAAATACAGTGTAAGAGGTTGAGCAGGGCATTGATAACATCCCTAGTGACTTGGCCATCTTACACTTCTTAGCATATTGGAATGTATCCTTAACAAGAGTGGGTCAGTAATAGCCCATCTTGATTATATGTTTAATAATGACTTGTCCTCCAAGATAGCCACCATAAATTCTCCCATGAGACTCCTCTAGTATGAGAGGAATATCCTCAAGGGTGAGGCATTACATCAACACACCATCAAGACCCCTCTTAAATAAGATGCTACCAATGATGATGTAATAGATGGTAAGCTTACAGATACAATAGCATTTTTTTGAATGAGAATCAATGGGATAAGACTGGTCTTCAAGTTAATGGATAATGACTTGATACTAATCACACTTAGAGACCTTAACATGGTCGACCAAGTAGACCATCTCATTAAGAAAGGCATCATTAACCAAATCCATGTTAGGTTTGGGTAGTGGGCACTTAGTGAGTTGGTCAACCATAACCAAGCCCTTAGTGGAATTTTTTTTAATGATGTGGATCTCAAATTCTTAAAGAAGCATGATCCACTTCATAGTCCTATCAAAAAGGTGTGTCTTATTAAGTAAGTAGCAAAATGGATTAGACTAGATAATCATGTTGGTAGTATATCACAACATGTAATATCTCAACTTATTTGTAGTGAAGATGAGGGAGAGGCACTAACACTCAATAATATATTAGTTGAGTTTAGTGCCAACCATAATTTGAAATATGTAGTAAATAGCTCTCTCCTTGCTAGTGCCATCCTTTTGGCACAACATGCCCTCGATGGAAAGATCAATGATAGAGGTGTCTAAGATGAACTCATAATCCTTAATGGGTGCCATTATGATGGGATGGTTATGAAACATATGCTTTAATTCATTTAAAACCACTTGGACTTTAATAGACCACAAGAATGAAGTGTTTTTGCATAAGAGATGTGTGAGGCGTATGGATTTGTGAACATGCTCCTCAAGGAAATGTCTGAGAAAGTTAAGTCTTCCTAGGAAGGAATAAAACTAAATGAGGTTACATTGGGGATTCATCTTAAGGATCACCTTGACCTTATTAGGATCCACTTCAATGCCCCTTTGTGAAATAAGGAAGCTGAGAAGCTTTCTAGTGGAAATGTTGAAAATGCACTTCTCAGTGTTAAAACTAATGTGATACTCTCAGATATGTTCAAAGGTGATCCTAAGGTCTTGTACATGCTCATCCCACTTATAGTAGTTTTTTAGGATATCATAAACATATAACTCAATGATCTTGTGGATAAGGTCATGAAAAACATGGGTCATAGCATGTTAATACATGGACCTAGCATTCTTCAAACCAAAATGCATGATGGCATAGCATAAAGTACCCCATGGGGTAGTGAATGACATTTTGTATTCATCTTGGGTTCAATCTAAATTTGGTTTTACCCAAAAAAACCATTCATGAGGGACATGATCTCAAAGCTAGTGGTGGAATTAATAATCTAGTCTATCAAAGGAGTAGGAAAATTATTCTTTGACAAGCCATATTGAGATCCTAAAAGTTGATACAAATCCAAATAGCTCTATTCTTCCTGAGAATGGGAATAATGTTGGAAATCCATCAATTTTAATCAATATCTTCGATAAATCTAATTTATATGAGTTTCTCAATCTCTAATTTGACCAACTGGGATATTTTAAGAGCCTTTCATCATTGCTTTTGGTGAATAATATGGGTCCCATTATTCATAATGATATTATGGAAAACTATGTTAGTATCAATTCCCTTCATATCAATGTATTTCCAAGTGAATACATCTAAAAATTCATGCAATAAGGTGACCAAAACATCTTTTTCTTTTAGAGCAAGGATAGCATTGATCTTGATGATTTTAGGCCTTGTTAAAGCACCAAGGTTTACATCTATAGATCCTCCAACATCTATAGCATTTACTTCCTCAAAACACTCAGGAATGGGAGGGAATAACTCATCTAACACTTTAGGTCTAACTGTTAGGACATTCACTATAGGAATGCCTAGGGTTGGTTCATCTATGATAGAAATCTCCAAACCAAGATGATCAAGAGGATAATGATACTTAAAATAAGATTAAATGAGCTTAGTGTAATCCTTTCTCTATTTGAATAAGTTGTATGTCATAATATGGATGAAAAAACACATCTCTATTGAGCTTGATATGAGGTCACTTTACTTAGCAAAGTGAAACTATTCATTTATTTGTTATCATATACATACTAGGGTTTGATTTGTTTTAGCAAAGTAGTTCTTTTGTGCATTGATTATAGTAGTTTCTAAAGTTTATTTCATTGGTGTATGAATAAAGAGTGCTTTCATTGATTGAAATATTCTTTTATTATATGACACTACTCTCTTTAGAAGCATTCCTCATTGCATACTATAAATATACATGGTCAAGACAAATAAGACAACTTGCTTAAACATTCTCTCTCTTGCTAAACTAGAACATTGCATTGTTAGAAAACAATGTTGTTGATTTGAAAAGATAACTTAACTATAGATAAGGCATGCTCTTGAACCCTTTCTTGAAAAACTTTTTTATTTCTTAAAATTTCTTTCATTTGGCCTCAAAGTTCCTTAGCTTCTGGATTTACATTCTAGTTACTAGTTCTCTTCATTTGGTACTATTGTTTTTGCATTGTGTATGCAATCAATAGTCTAGTCTCAAATACTTGATTTACTATGGTTGGATCCACTAGAGATACCTACATCTTTTGTGCACTTTATCATGCTAACCCTAACTTGGTTTACAAGTCTATCTATATCTTGGTGTAATTTGGAAAATTGGATATCCACTATAGATCTCTTGTAGCCCATAGAAGCCTTAAACCTTCTAGCCTCTTAGTGGTTTACTTTAGCACCCTACCAAAAAATAGTGGTTTTGTTCAAATTATTAGAGATACATTCTAGCATGCATGTTAGGATTATCATGATGTAAGGGGAGTTAAATATATAGGGACACATCTTGAAAGAGGTCATTGAAAAGAGATGAGCTACCCTGACATCATAGAGAAAAAGAGGGATTCAACCAACACATGCCAGACTCTAAAGGAAAAAACATAGATAGGTACTTAACCAATTCATAATGATTATCCTTAAAAAATGAGACTCAATAGTAGTGGGTGTGTGGGAATCCATAAATCCCCAAGAGGAGATAGCTAAAGCCTCACCTAAGGGCTTTGTCATTGAATAAAAAAATGCCTAGGAATTTGAGTCAACCTCTATGGTGTCAACCTCACCTTCATACATGAATTGCATCATGTGAAAATGGCCAACATGATAGACTGCATGGTAATGGTCTAAGGATGTCCAAGAATCATGTTGTATGAAAGATCAAGATCTAACACACAAAACTTGATTCTAACTATCTTGGAGCCAAACTTGACTTTGAGCTTCATGTTCCCCACTGGTGTAATTATGTCATTATTGAAACCAACATAGTTATAGTGAGAATTAGAGAGTTGATGTCTAAAACTCTCACTCCATGTTAAACAGCCTCTATGGGAAGATTTATAGGTGTGGGATTGAATTATGGTCTATAAAGCAACCTCCAAGATTTTAGAAGATGACTCTTTGATTTAATCTTGGGGGGAAGGGGAAATAAGGAAATACAAAAAATATTGAAATAAAACTAGGGCGATGCACTGAGATCTTTAAAACATTAACATATGATTGCATGAAATAGCTTAAATTCTTGAACACTACAGACTATTAAAGGATAATAAATTAGGAATTAAAGTCTATGGTGAAGATAGAATTAATTCTATAGGATCATAGAAATTAAATAAAAAACAAGAATTCTTCACTTAGTTTAACATAAAACACCACATCCTCTTCATAGTTAGGTAGAGAATAAAATACAAAAGGCCTCAAAGGGCACAATACAAATCATTCAATACTACCCATGAGAGGTACTTGTTAAGGTTGTAGATTGAGAAATGATAGTTACTACTACCTCTATCCTAAAAATATTATAAACATCTATTTTTCAAAATAAAAAATAATTGATAACCCCCCTCCAAAAAGGACAAACCCATAATATATAAGCAAAGTAGCTTCTCATAAGAGTGACAACTAGAAATCCCTAACACTCATGCCAATGATGATGACTTTACAACTAGATGAAGGATTTAGGATTATGAGTGAAATTAACTTCTAGATCTTGGATATGGCAAAAATACATTATCTTTTTATGTTCATGATATTTAGGAGGAGCATAGTGATGCTACATGTTCATCTTTGAAGCTGCTTTTGTTATGTTGCATGGTGGATCCCTTTCCTTCTTTTCACTGGCCAATAGTGCTACCCACAGGTTTGATAAATCAAAACTACTCTTAGATGAGTGTTAAAATGACACATGCTGAGTAGATGCTTCTCCAAGGGAAGTTAGGCACTTCCTTTTAAAAATTATCACAAGGGCACCATGTGGAAAAACTATGGTCAACTTCATAATTGCTTGATGGGTCCCACCCATTATACTATTAGATAATGGTGCTACTTAGATTTATGACTAAAAGGGAATCAAATTCAAATAGTTTTGGGTCACCATGGTTAAGTTGGTGCTACATCAATGTGAACTAAGAGCCTCTTTGTGTTGAACAAGTGCCTAGTTGTCATGTGGAGGAAGTGGAAAGAAGCTAATACTTAGGTGAATAATTCAAAAGGGGCCCCATAAAAGGATGGCTAAAGATAGAAGTGTTGAACGTGTTGATAAAGTTTAGGATCAAATGTGAACTGATCCAAAATAATAAAAGATGGATCCCAATCCATAGTTCTTGTTGACTCACAAGTATGTCTACCTATGGATGAGAGAACCCAAAAATTTTGGTACGTGGACTAGTCGAGGAAAAAATTTCAAAGCAGGAGGAGGTTCTATGAACTTAAATTTTTTGAAGATCCACCTACAATGGTTACCACTTCTCCTCCTTGGGTTGTACCTTCTTCTTAAGAGTCTCAAAGGCTCTATCTAGATCAATAATCTCCTTGAAGAATATGATCATTAGACCTTGAACTACCACTAGCATTTGGAACTCTAGTTGGGCAAGTGGCTATAATATCTTCTTTACTTCAAAAACATCAGGTGATTGATTTAAAGATATGAAAATAGTCTAGTTTTTCTATTTCTACTCTAAAAACATTTTAATTTGGTCCTCTAGGAGGACTCTATTGTCTGCCAAGAATGGGGAGGGGAGTCCTAATTAGACTAGTTGTTCAATGTGCCCCCACCTATGTTGGACCACTTTCTCTAAGGCATTGAGAAATTCCTTACACTTGCTAGTTACCTTAGTACATCTCATAAATTCATTAACCTTTGCCTCTACTTATCTTCAATTAGTTACCCTTGCTACCTATAGTGTCTCATCAAAAGTGTTGTAATGATTTTGATGAAAAGTGAAGAATCTTAGACCTTGGGGGACATAAAGGCATTGACTTGGTCAATAGATGTGCTTACCTTGGAGCTCAACTTCTACATATCCATGATGAAATTGAGTTTCATATTCAGGTTTGTGGCCATGTTCTTGATCCTTCCCCAATAAAATATGTACATTTTTTGAACCATTGGGAGGATCTCCATAGTCTAGGGGTGGGTGACAAGGTCATTTTTTAGCTATATAATTTCTTGGTCCTTGATTGAGGACTCTTGTTGTGCCTACTACTATAGTTGTATATATGCCTGATTAGAATCTAAGAGATTTTGATTGGTTCATGTAATTTCTTCTTCCTTTTCCTATAGCTTGGCCTCTATTACCACTCATAGTTTGGCTTCCACTTGGAATCTCTCATTAGAGATACAACTCTAAAGGTCAGACCTCAATTTGTTGAGCTCTACATCTTTTGATTTTGCCTCAATGTTGAGGCAATTGATCATATCCTTCACCTTGGTAAGTTCCAACTTGGTCTTCTCTAGGTATTGGCTCATTTTAATATTGTCAGTGGTTATAGACTTTTGTACATCAGTTTGACCCTATCATTCAATCTATCTTGGTTAAGATTTAGGCCAATGGCTTATATCATGTAGTCCCCTAGCTAAATTTGTTCTTGTGGATTAACTACCTAAAGTGTCATATGCATAATCATGAGAGATTGTTGTGATGGTTTGAAGAACAACTTCATGTGAGGCTCTTCTATAGCCTTGGCTTGATTCCCCTTCCTCTTCTCAACCTGGGCCTTTCAAGCCCTTCTCATCATGTCCATTTATTGATAGTACTACTTCAGTGACTAAATGTTTCCCCTACGTAGGGGAGCCCTTGAGGTAGCATGAATGGAATAGTCATTTGCTGCTATGAAGAAAAAAATGTTATTCCTCTAGAGGTGAGTGGATGAAGGGTGAGGGTGGAAGGAGAGAAAGGTGGGAACCCATAGAGTGGGGTGGAGGGTGATTTCACCATGAGGGAAGATGATGTGGATGATGAGGGTGAAGGAGTAATAAAATATTCAAGGGAAGTGATTAGGATTATGGAGGAAATTAGTGTTATCTTAGTGGTAGGCTAAAAAGATGAAGAGGAGAATGGTGCCAAAGAAGTGATTGGCTAGGTAGTGGAGAGTATTATGACCTAAGGTGAAACTATGAAGGGAGATAAGGGAGGAAAAAAGGAAGAGGAGGTGTAAATAAGGGGTTACATAAAGTGTATCTTCTTCTAAGGGGGAATTAATGGATGGATAGATACTGGTGCCTTAGGCCACTTGAGATGAGATGACTCAACTGTGAGGTGCCTGAAAAAGGCTTGTTGTTGTGGTGTAGTGGGGTATGGGTATAAATGAGGTAGCTAGGTTTATGGATATAGGACCTTGACAACTTCTACTTGTTTTTTTAGAGGCACATCCCCCACCTCTTCCCCAAGGGTATCTTTTTCTTCCTCTTCTTCCTTTTCTTCTTCTTATTCCACAATAGAGAATCCTCCTACCAGGTCCTATTTTGAATGATACTTATCCTAAATATTTTCAAAAGTTTCATCCATTTCCTCATCTTCAAAATTGGAGTATGGATTACCAATCTCTTTCCTATATTTTTAATAGGCATCTATCTTTTCTTGGCTCCAATCTCTTCTAGTGAGTTGTGCTCTCAGTCCCTTTGTTAATTTTTTGGAGGGGTTAAATGTTCAAACCACATCATAAAAAAACTCCCATAGCTTATGGGTGTCTACTAAGATTTGGGATAGATCTAAAAAATGTTTGAGGTCATCCTCTGTGGGTGACCTTTTCTACTCAAGGTATGGCTAGGGATGGTGATTGGGTATGCTAATAGTCCTCAAGGAGGCTATGTAACTATCTAGATCATAACTCTATATGTCATCAATTAGGTCAAGGCCTAGCTTCATTATTTTTTATGTGAGTAGGTACTCCTAATACCTCTTCACCACTAGGATGCCTCTTCTTGTGAAGGGGACATCATAAAGGCCTTTCTTATTGTGGCATGTGCCATACATTACATCAACTACATTGAGCTAGTGAGCCAACTCTAGGGCTAGGGTCCTATATATGAGTAAGCATGAGAGCCAAAAGGGTTCACCTATAAATCCATGTACTTGAATGAATGTGAAATGTTTCTTATAAAACTAATCAATTAGAACCTTATTGTCAGTGACCCATGCCTACTATGAGTCCATTATCCTAAATATAATGGCTCTTAACTAAGTTTGATGAGGACTGGAGATAAAAAGTGCTTTGATAGCTCATATTAGTCTTATGTTATTGATAAAATGTGGGTTTATATTATGATTAGGGTCACTAGGTTAGGGAAAATGCTCATCTTAGAGAAGTTGAGATTGAGGTAAGCAAAGAAGAACTGTGAGTGATAGAATAAAATGAGATACAAGAGATGAGAGGAATACCGAAAGGTACCTCATGTTGAAAAGTTCACCATCTCATCTTTCATGATAGTGGTGATGGCATATACAAAATCCATCTTGTATACCTCCCCCTTATTCACCATAGTCAAGAAGAAGAGCACCCCTAACTAAAAATTAATGACATTGGCATTTGAGTCCATCTTGAAGATGAAATCCAACATGGACAGGGCATCCTTTAGGTACTTTGTGGGGAAGCTTTCTAGGGGGATCAGTAGAGGAGGCACTTATATGTAGATACTTTGAAGGAGGAAGTTGAGAAAGTACACTTTATCATAAACCTAGGTGTCCCAGACATCCTGAAGGCTCTCTATGCTACATATTTTAGCCTTGAAATCACTTGGGAGCCAAAACATCTCCCTTACAACATCCACACTATTTTTCACCCTCAAATGGGTATTTCTCATAATTACACCAGTATTGGCATCATACCTCTCTGCATAGAGGGTGATGATTTTTGGGTATGGGTAAACATAGAGAACCATGAATTGGGCTAGCGTGTAGTCCCACATTCTATATCCAAATGAGTCACAATCATTCCTCTAGATATTTTCAATCATTCTAGTGTGAGCATCCTCTCTTAAACTCTTGGGATTCTTGGCCAGCCTAGGATCAAATATATTATCCATAAAATCAATGACTAATGCTTGGTCTATATAGTGCCCTTTGGATATTTGCTTAACATTCAACACTTTCTCTTTTGTTTGAGCTGGGGTGGAATCATAGGATTTTCTCACTACATATTGAGGGGGGAGATTTCCCTAACTACCTGGCCCATGGGTTTGGTGTTTTTTTGGATGCTTCTCACCTCTTAATAAAGATGTATAAGTATCCATCTCAAGAATTATTCTTCAAAATCACTCTATTTCATAAATAAGATATTGGGTTAACAAATTCTACTCATAAGGTTTTAAAATCCTTAGCTCAGCTCTCTTGACTCTTTATACTTTTCTCAATTGCGCAATGCTCTCAAAAAATATCAATGCATCTAAGTGTTTGGCTAGATGAGGAAAGGGGTATTTATACACCAGATCTATTAGGCATGATCATCATGGGAGATTTTTAATCTAGGGCACTCCATAAATGTTAAGGGTGGTACACACACTTGAGGATTAACTTGCAAGAGATTTTCAAAAATCCTTATGGGGAATCATGCAATATGGAGTATCTATCATTAATGGTAGGAGAGGTGAGTAGATAACCATCTTTCAGAGAATGCTTTAAAATTTAGGAGGGCTAGGGTGAGGACACATGGAAATGAGAGGACCTACTTGTGTTAATGGAACTTATTCAAAGGAAAAATAATGAAAAGGGAAATATACTAAGGGAAACACACAAGTAAGAAGGGAAACACACAAGCAAAAAGGGAAACTAACTATGTACAATGGGGAGGTAGGTAAGCTAGCTAAAATGCTTCAAGTTGATCTTGTTAATGGGGATTTCTAATGCATTGCCTTCTTCATCTTCTAATTAAAAAGCATTTAGCTATTTGTTTCTGATGATGTGGAATGGCCCTCTCCATAAAGAATCAAAATTTACATATTGGCTTAACTTTGTGGCCCTTTGATCATACTTGAGAAATAAATCATTGGGATTGAATCTTGGGTTTGACATTTTTTATTAAACCACTAATTTACCACTTAATTTTGAGTGTCGTTTTCCTGCTCTCTTACTTTTTGGAGGTTAAGTAGCTCTGTGAGCCTAACCTCCATCACTCCATTTTCTATAATCTCAACAGCTTTTAAAATTTATACGATGGGGATTTTTGATGATACAGGCATGACTACCTCCTTCCCATATACAATTTCATATGGGGAAGTCTTTAGGATCTATTTGAGAGTGATGTGGTCCATCCACAGGGATGTTTTTACATATATATGCCATTTCCCTTTGTCATTCATCACTCATCCTTTTGATTAGCCTTATAATGTTCTTGTTTGTTGACTCTACCAATCCATTCCCTTATGGGTAGTAATTGGATGAAGTTTTTAATAATATACCATTTCAAAGAGTGAACTCAAAAATATTGGACCCAAGGAAGGATTTTGAATTATCAAATATGATCATCTTGGGTGGGTCTAACCTTACTATGAGCTCTTTTAAGAAGCTGAGAATTAGATTATCAGTCACCTCTCTTAGAGGGATTTCTTTAGTCCACCTAGTGATGTAGTCAGTGGTTATATGTATCCACTTGTGACTAGCACTAGAAATGGGATTGATCATTTTGATGAAATCTAAACCCCATTATGTGAAGGTTTCATTGATCATAATTAGGTTCAGAGGCATAGCTGAGTTTTTCCTCTTCCTTATAAATAACTGACATTTCTAGAATTTTTTCACTACTTGATGGTAGTCCAAAAACATGGTCAGCTAGTAGTATACTATGAATATGATCTTGGTCATGGTGGTTTTTGCTAAAAAGTGGACTCCTGTGGGGGGTCAAAATGCATATCTTGAAATATTTTCTTAGCTTGGTGTTTTTCAACACATCAGATCAGATCCTTATTGAATTTTATTTTGAATAGGAATCCTTGGACTAGTGTGTAACTATCCCCTTGCAATTGGTAGAAATAACTTTTATGCATGGGGAGACCATTAGGATACTAATATTTTTACATGTAATGGATCTTTCAGACAAAATAAGACTCATTAATCTCATATTGTAATAATAATACTACCTCCTATGTGTCATGTTCCTCATGTGGAACATTTATGTATTGGGCTAAGCATTTACAGATTCCTCTTCCTCTAATCACCTTAGTCAGTCTAACTTTGATGTCATACTCTAGGATATTAGTGATTTAATTAGACCATTTATCTATTATTTCTCCTTCCATTATGTATTCGTAGATGTTGGAGTGTGATACATTCACCATTATTTTTTTTCCCACCATAAGGTGCATGAACTTTTTAAGGCCCTTGAAAATGGAAAAATCTTATTTCTCAACAAATTTGTATTTGAATTCATACTTGCACAATTTTTTTGAGTAGAATGTGATCGGGTATTCATTTCCCCCTTCCTTTTCCTTTTGAGTTAACACAAATTCTAGGCTATGTTTACTCCCATAGACATACATTATAAAATTCTTGGAAAAGTCAGGGTTAACCATTATAGGCATAGTGGATATAATGTCCTTAATTTTATTGAATATTACTCTCCCTTCAATTTTCCACTTAAAGGCCTAGTCCTTATTTAACATTAGTGTGATTGGCCTCACTAATCTTGCAAAATTTAGATATGAATCTACTATTAAAGTTAATCTTCTTAAGGAAATATTGGACCCCTTTCTTGTTCATTGGTAGAGCTAAGTCTCTGATGGCTTGTACTCTTTTTGGATTGATGGTGATCCTTTCTTTGGATACTACATGTCTAAGCAACTTGCCTTATGAGACTTTAAAGACACATTTTTTGGGGTTAAGAGACACCCCAAATTATTGGCACCTTTGGAAAACCTTCTCCAAATGATTAAAGTGGTCTTCTTTCTTACTTAATAAAATGGTGAGGTCATCCAGTTAGATGAGGATGATCCTATTGATTAGTGCCTTAAAATACTCATCCATAGCTCACTAGAATGTATCCCCAACATTAGAAATGTTGAAATTCATCTTCACATACATGAAGGTTCCCCACTTTATGGTGAAAGTGGTTTTGTGTTGATCCTCCTCATTTACCCATACTTGATTATATCTAAAGAATCTATCTAGAAGAGAAAACATTTTCATACCCACCACTATCTGGAGGATCTATTTCATAAAGGTAAGGGGTAGTGATCTTTCAAGGAAGCCTTATTAAAGTCCCAAAATTCCATGCATAAGCAGATCTATCCACTCTTGTTTTATACAGGGATGAAATTAGATACCCAAGTCAAATGTTTGATCGAGTATATAATCTTTGATTTGATTAGTTTCCTCAACTCCTAAGCCATGAGGGATTCTATTTTTGGGTTTACCAGCCTTTGCTTCTACCAGATAGGTTTGATTTACTCCACCAAGTCTATGGTGTGTTAAATGACTTCACAGTCATAACCTTTCAAGTCATTATAGGTACATGTGATGAATCCTTCATACTTGTTGTAGAAGGAAACCAACTGCTTCTTATCCATTTGTGGAACCTCCTTTTCCACCTTCAAATTTATCCCACCTCTGACATCAAGTTTGGAGTAGTCACTTTTGTCTATGACAAAAAAAAATTGTCATTCTTGGATTCATTAGAATCAAACAATTTTTATAGGGTGATGATTCCCTTTGGCAATTTTTTATTTGTTTTTAATTGCATGATTTGGTCCCCATAGGCCTCTTCTATTTTGGTTGTAATTGTTCCACAAATTTGCATGATTTTTAAAGGAACATGGTAATTTTTGAATCATATTTGAGTAATTTAAAATTCTAATCATTATCAAGAATGTTGGGTCTGATGATTACCCGTACTTCTTGCTCATTGGTGAACAAGTCTGTTACTAGGTCAAATTGGGATCTAATTATCACCGTTCAGTCTGCTTCTATATTTTTGGCCCTAGGGATGATCTAAATATTGAAAGCATCAAAGGTCTCAATAAAATCCCATATCTAGTGGTAGTATGACCTCATGCACATGTTCTTCATAGTTATGACCCCTCTAACCTATCTCACCACTAATTTAGAATCATTAAATACTCTTAGCTACTTTATGCCCATTCACTTAGCAAGGCTGAGGCCATGGATTAGTGCCTTATATTTATCTTCATTATTTGTGTAGGTAAACTAAAATTAAAAGGCTTGAAAGGTTTATTTCCTAGATAGAGACACTAATTAGATGCCCACCCCAAATCTAGTCTTGTATTTCACACCATCAAAATACAGAGTCCAAAATTTGGACTCACTTTTGTGTCCTCCACTCTGATCCTCCTGCCTCTTTATAACCTCTAGAATGACTAGGTCTTCATCATAGATTATGTAGGTTCTGGGGTCAATATCATCAAATTTCATGAATGGATTTCTCTCAATGAATTTATTGACAAGGACTTCTTCCTCTGGGATTTTGGTGTTTACTACTTTATCCTCTTTGAGCATCTCTATGTGGTACATCTCTATGTTAAAGAAGGACATGTGCGTGGCTTCAAAAAAATTTCATCACCTCCTTTGATATGTGTTCTTAATGTATTGGCTCAAATAACACCTTTATTTTTAAACCATATTTGGTCCTTAAGATCAAATGGGACCATTCCAATGATAGGTACCCACCTATCTTGGTGGTAAAATCTCTTGATAGACACATCCCAAAGATGGGTGGGATGTCTATCACTACAATCTCTTGTGATACAATAATGTTAGGACAAGAATATAATGTGAGGGGAAGACCCTTCATGGTGCCTATGATTTGAACCTTCTTTCCATCTAACTGCATTACTCCTTTATTCAAGGGTTCATACCCAATTGTAATGCATCTACTATATGCTTAGGCATCACCATTGTGCTAGCACTAGAATCAATCATGGAGTTGTGAAATAATTTTTTACCCACAATAAGTTTTAAGTAAAATAGAGTGGGTTTTGTTTTGCTTACCCTTTCTTTGGAGTTGATGAATACGGATGTTATCTGGGGTTACACACTCATGTTGGTCTCCTTTCCCTTTGTTCATGAGGGTTATATGGCTAGTTAACCTAGTGTGGGATTTTCTCTTTCCTCCAAATCCTCTTTCAGTAGAGACTTCTACTTGAGAATGGATAGGATGTCCTAGAGGGAAACATTGGATAGAACCTTTTTCAACCATTCTACCACATTGTATGACCCTCGAGTGGAACCTCAGGGTCTTTTACCTTATTTTGCACTATTTTTCTCTACCTTAAATACATTAGAGGTAGAGGCTTAGGTGTTGTAATTTTCTAAAAATTCACTTTGGGCCTTACAGTAACTTTAGGGCTCTCAACCAATCTTTTATTAGATCACTATATTAGTCTAATTGAACATTTAAATCTCTATACACAAGAATTTTGCTTGCATAGACTACATCTCCACCTTCTACCTAGGAAAAAAGTGCATGTTTTGGGGCTATTTCTTCTTCTTGTTTGAGGGACATTCACTACATTTGCACCAATAAGATTGCATTTTCAATCCTTGAAGATTGTTATTCATAGGTTGAATTAAGTGCATTCCCTTATCATCATTATTTATAAACATTCTACTATAGATTACCCCTTAGGCAATTTTAGGGTCCATGAGCATTGTTACAGGGGAAACACCATGAATTCGAGTCATCTACCAAGTTATTTTGGCTAGTGAATATCTCTCTATTTTCATTCGATGATATCATGTGTAGGGGATCAAGGACTGCAACCATTTGATTTATGAGCTACATTTAATTGTTTGGCACTTGGTGGTTTAGTGCTTGGTGGTTCAACCTTTGCTCTCTTAATATTGGTTATATTGGTATGATGCTCTCCTTTCTTAGTAGTTATTAAAAGTGGGATTTAGAGGCATATCCTGATACCTTTTGAGATTTATTATCTCATTAGATAAGTTTTTCAAAATACTCTTCATATCACTCATCTTTATGGATAGTGAGGATGAACCAAATGTGCTTGCCTAAGTGGGTTGATACATGTAGATAGAAGGTGATGTTCCCAAGGTACTTGGGACTTCTCCTTGTGGTGGCATCAATATCTCTAGGAATATTGACATTGATGGTTGAGGAGGAAGCTTTCCCACATCTTTTAAATTGTTTTCAGCTCTTGTTGCTAGATCATAATCATCCAACAACATCTGACCTCTAGTGATTGGATCATGACAATAATATCTAAGTTAAAAGCCTTAAGATAGAAAATTATTGTCATACCTATGGGTGGCTGAGTAGCTATTGGAATCCTTCACTAGGTCTTCTCAAAATTAAAATTTAAATCAATAATGGCTTCTTATGATGCCCTCTTAATAGTTATCAATTGTTGTAGGAGGGATGATCAGTATACCTTCTCATTGAACTACTCAAAGATTCTATTTCCTAAGTCATCCAAAGTGGCTATGGAATTGGGTGGCAAGGATCAATACCAATCAAGATCTTGCCCTTTAAAATAAGTGGCTATTAGTATTAAGGATGAATTCTTTGCATTAACATAGTTTACAATGCACATATTTGAAACATCTTGGATATGTTCTACTACGGTCTTGAAATCTTCTCTTGAGAATTTAGGGAGCACCTTCAGGTCATTTGTAAGAATGGGGTTCCATGTAGCTAGGGGCACTAAAGGGATAAGTGGGCTACTGCTATCCCATGATATGAATTTCCTTGGTAGGCTTGGAAGATACATTTTTTATTTTTGAGTAGCACTAGACCCTATAGTATTTTTGCAAGTTGGAGATCCTAGATGTAATGTTAGCAGGATTAGATTATTCACTATTTATGACCTTATAATGGGTCTTTGGATCATAAACTTGAGCATCTAGTTAATTAGACTAGAAGATCTAGTCTCAGTGGGTGTGTTAGAAAATAAAAACTATTGATGCCTAAAACTCTTGCTCTAAGTTAAACAACCTCTATGGGAAGCTTTACTAGTGTGGGACCAAATTGTGGTCTATAAACAACCTTTGGGATTTTATAAGATGGATCTTTAATTTGATCTTGGTGGGGAAAGGGAAAGAAGGAAATGCAAAAAATACTAAAATAAAACTAATTAAGTTGATGTGCTAATATCTTTAAAACATTAACATAGGATTGCATGAAATAGCTTGAATTATTGAACACTACAAACTATTAAAGGAGAATAAAGCATGAATTAAATTATATGGTGTAGATAGAATGAATACTATAGGAGTATAGAAATGAAATAACAAACAACAAGAATTCTTTACATATTTTAACATAGAACACCACATCCTCTTCATAGTTAGGTAGAGAATAGAATACATAAGTCCTCAAAGGGTAAAGTACAAATCATTCACTACTACCTTTGAGGGGCACTTGTTAAGGTTATAGAATGACAAATGCTATCTATTTCTACCTCTATCCTAAAACTATTACAAACATTTATTTTCCAAAATAGAAAATATTTGATAACCCCCCTACAAAATGGATGAGCCTAGAATATATAAGTGAAGTGGCTTCTCATAGGAGCAACAACTATAAATCCCTAACACTTATATTAATGATGATGTTATTAGAATTGGATGAAGGACTCAAGCTCATGAGTATAGTTAACCTCTATATCCTAGATATGGCACAACTACATTATCCTGTTATGGTCATGATACTCAAGAGGAGCGTAGTGATGTCACATGTTCATTTTTGGAGTTAATTCTATTATGTTGTATGGTGGGTCCATTTCCTTCTCTTTATTATCTAATGGTTCTATGCAAAGGTCTGATAGATTAAAACTATTCTTGGATGAGCATCAAAATGATATGTGTTGATTAGATGCTTCTCTAAGGGAATCTAGGCACTTCTTTTTAAAATGAGCACAAGGGCACTACATAGAGAAGCCATTGTCACCTTTATAACTGCTCAATGGGTCCCACCCATTATACTATTATCTAATGGCACTACTCAAAGTTTTGACTAAAAGGGAATTGGCTTGAAATAGCATAAGTCACCACGTATCAAGTTGGCACTACACTAGAGTGAATTGAGAACCTCTTTATGTTAAAAAATATCCTAGATGCCACATGGATGAAGTGGAAAAAAGTTGATACTTAGGCAAAAAATTCAAAATGGGGTTTGGGAAAGGATAGCTGAAGGCAAAAGTACTGAATGTGTTGAGCGAGTTTGAGACCAAATGTGAATTACTCAAAAATAACAAAAGGTGGATCTTGATCCACAAGATATTCTTCTAGATGATCATCCACTTGTTGAACACATATAAAGGCATGATATTCAATGTAGCTCCTTCATCGATGATGTACCACTTAACATGGAAATCATCAATAAAAGTCTTGATATAGAGAGGAAAATGAGCCCTCTTTGCAAGAACTGAAGCATATAGAAAAGAGAATAGGTCAAAAGATAAGATAGGAGGATGAGGGTACTCATATGCATTGGAGTTGAAAAATACTTCAACATCATCATGTAACAGACCCTTATGAGAGAGACCAAGCTCATCAAAGATGAGGTCCCTTTGCTTAGAGCAAAGGTAAATAATGTCCCAACTAGATATCCCAGATGAGAGGCCTTGTAGCTCCTCTATGATGGAGTAAAGACATTATATATCCTAAGAAGGGATGTTATGCCTAAAGTCAAATCTGACTTTAGGGTTCCCTACCCCCATGGGATGGATATGAGGCCCATCACCACTAGTCTTTCCAATAAGGTTAGTGTCTTGACTAGAGTTCATGTTGGCAAAACACTTATACCCAGTAAAGGCTATGTCGATAAAAACAATGACCTTTCTACTCTTTCTCTTGGCTTTCCCTCTTAGGTCAACCTAAGGGAGGAGTCAAAAGAGGTAGAAGAGCAAGGAGAGTGTGGGGCCTTAGCCTTTGATTTATTCTTTTTCTTTTTCTCCTTGTCATGGTTAGGTAGAGGCTCTTTAAACACATTAAACTTATGGGTAAGTTCTATAAGAGAATAACTCTATGATAGAAGTAAGGCTTACCCACTAGACTTTTGGGTGACATCATCATACCCCTTCATTCAATGGTCATTTCAAAACTTGGTGGGGTCATAAAGAAACATCATTCATTAATTTTTTATGCTTGATTCAAAAACCTTCTTTTCAATTGGATTCTTATTCAAATCATTCACCTTGTGGCTATCCTTATTTTCCTTCTTATCAAGAGGAGAATTAGTGACACCATCAATGGTCGCATTATGGTTGTGATCACATGAATAGGATGACTTTTGGGAAGGTACATGCCACATGCCCATATTTACCTTAAAAACTTCAATCTTTATACACTCATTAATAGCTTCATCATAAGAGGTGGGTTTATGCTTGAGGACCTCAAGGTGAACCTCCTGCCTTAATGCTCACATTAATATATCATACAGTTGGTCATCTAAGAAACTAGTCATGCATGTATGAATGGATAAATGCCACCTATGAAAAAAATCAAAGTTAAACTCACCCTTGTCCTGAGCTATGAAGGTGAGTGATTGGATTTCAAGGTTAAAGGGTTTGTAGATATCTAAATATTAGAGGAATTCATCTAGAAGGAGATAGAAATAGAGAGAGAATATAGAGGTAGATTTTAAAACTAGAAAAAAAAATTAGCTCATAGAAAACTAGTGAAGAGGTTCAACACCATGCCTTCAACTTGTTCCCAATCCATAAATTCCATCATGAATGCCATAATATTATTTATGGGATTAGATTCTCAAGTCCCATTAAACTTAGGTAGTTTAGGGATAAGATTATGAAGGGGAATAACATGCACCCAAGGGGCCAGATGATTTCAATGAAGACACTCATAAGCATGGTTGATAGCAAGTTGGTGATGAGATTTAGGAGGGGTATCACGATGGTAATGACGTTACCTATGCTCATAAGCATCACCATAACCATGGACATGGAGATGATGATGTCGAGGTGGATCCTGATAGGGAGGATGCTCATAATGGAAATCATCTCTATCATGGGGTGGGGAATGGCCACAAGAAGAGTGATGGTTCCCATAAGGATGATGGGAATATGTGGCATACTCATGGAAATGTTCATGATGACCAAAATCTACATGATTTTTTTCACGTGCCATCAGACAAGGGTCAACTGGTGGGTGTTGATGCTCTTGATATGCATCTTATGGATCTCTAGTCTAAAATTGGTCATCAAAATCAACATGCTCATCAAAAACTCTAAAGGAAGGGCTATGAGGATGGGAGGATTACCCATGATGGGATTACCTATACAAGTTATAATACCTATGACCGACAATATGGATACAAGGGTGTTCTTTATCTAAATTATCTAGCCAAGAAAGAGGTGGGAACTCATATGAGAATTGCTTGAGGCACTTGAAATTAATAGGTGCGAGTTTTGTCTCTAGAAGAAACACACCACTAACTCTTAGGGGGACATGGATGCACTTCATTCACTTTAAGGAATCTATTGAAATCATCAATGATCACATGTATCTCATCAAGTGCCAACCACACACGAGGATCCTCATCACCTTGAATAGGTGAATGAGATGTGGTATGAGTTTAAGATAAAATATCCTTAGATGAAATAATCTTAGAATGGTGAAGATGAGATTGATTCCATTGGTTATAGATCTTCCAATCTTGTTCCCTTTTAAATAAGAGATGATCTACACCGCCATAATAGGTTGAGGGAACCTCCTAGGTCCTACAGTGTCTATGGAAATCCATTATAATTGTGGCTTACTCATGAGTGACCTTAGGGATGAGACCTTGAATCCAACAGGATTGGCATCCCAAGGGTGGGAGACTAAACATGGATGAAATAAAGCAAGATAAAAATAAAATACAATAAAAAAGGCAAACTGAAGGAGAACTAATAGGGAGAATGACACAAAACTAGATTAGGTGAAAACAACCAAGGTAAGAGCTATAACACAACTAAAAGCAAAGCCTAAAAACTAACATAGGGGAGTTGGCGAGAGATATAAATGGGATAGAAATAGCATGAGATCATATGTGATGTCCCATCATTCATTTTAGAATTTATCTCTAGGAATATAAATGGAACAACTAGTGTTTGGTAGGGTACTAAAGCAAACCACTATGAGGCTAGAAGGCTCAAGGCTTTTATGTGCTCTAAGAGATATATAGTGGCTATCTAGTTTTTTGGCTTGTACCAAGCTATAGATAGACTTGTAAAATAGGTTAGGGGTTGCATGATCAAGTGCACAAATTATGTAGGTATCTCTATAAAATCCAACCATAGTAAAGAAATTAGCTAAGACTAGACTATTGATTGCATACATAATGCAAAAACAACAATACCAAATGAAGAAAGCTAGTAACTGGAATGTAAATATAGAATCTGAGGCACTTTGAGGCCAAATGAAAGATTTTTTAAGAAATAAAGACATTTTAAAGAAAAGGTTCAAGATAATGCCTAGTCTAGAGTTAAGCTATCTTTCCAAATCAATACTATTGTTTTCTAATAATGCAATGTTCTAGTTTAGCAAGAGAGAGGGAATGTTTAAGCAAGTTGTCTAGTTTGTCTTGAGCATGTATATTTATAATATACAATGAGGAATAATTACAAAGAGATTAGTGATGTATAATAAAGGAATATTTTAATAAATAATAGTACTCTTTAATCATATACCAATGTAAGAAAATTCAAAAACTACTTTAAGCAATGCACATAACAACTACTTTACTAAAACAAATCAAACCATGGCATGTATATTATAGAAAATAAATAAAGAGTTTCACTTAATAAATAAAATTTCCCTCATATCAATCTCAATATATATTTGAATAATTTATACCAATTGATTATCCAAGCTAAGAGGCAAGAGAGGAAGAAGATCAGGCTATGTGTAGGTTGAATCCATATCAAGAGCCAAAAGTTGTGGAAAAGGTGAAATAAAAATTATCAATCTAAGAAATATAATGCAAGGAACATAATAGATAGGTGTAATGGAGTCTTGAGGGATTAAAAATCAAGACACAAACTTTAGGAACACTTACAACAACAGTTTGAATCATCAATGGAAGCTGTAATAGAGTAGGGCATCCCCTGTCATAAAGAAAGCTATTGTGCCAAGCAAGAACCAAGAGAGATTCAAGGAGGTAGCCAAGATTTTCATTTAAATGATAAATAAAGAAGTTAATATCAAATATAATATATAAAATTAATTTATAGGCTCAAATGAATGAGGAAAAACAAATATATCTCAGTCCTAATCTACCAAACTATAAAAAACTAGTCGTTTGGACCCAAAAAGAGCACTTTTACATGCATTCTTCCTAGGCCATGGATTTCATGAAGTAAACATACATCCTAGGATATTATTTTCCTCCCTAAGCCATGGATTGGGTCCAAATTCCACCTATGGTGGTTAACAAGTTCCCTAAACGACCCCAAGGGATCCCTAGAGAGTCCGTCTAGTGTGTAAAAGAGTTGAGATGGACTCAAGATGTGTAAGGGATGAGAATAACATGAAAGAAAGGTCTAAGAGAGTGGTTGATCTCTATAAATAGGATAAATAGGGTTTTTAGTCTAAACGTGAGTTGATGTGTAATCATAGGGAGGAGTAGGGTCACGAGAAGTATGTTTATAATATCATTTGTGGACCTAGTTAGAAGTGCATATATCCTTAACCTATTTATCACTATCCCCCCTTGGATACTATTTAAACCTTACATTCTTAACCTTAGGAGTTATCTTTAGGTTTTATTCCATTCATAAATTATTTATTAAGCCACTTAAGTGGCCCCCTTTGACTCAAAACTTAGATGGATTGAAAGAGTCAAATTTTCAAAATGGCATAAAATAGTTCTTAGATATTTTGTATTTTATGTCCTAGGGCCAATAGGAAGGTTGGAAAGACTTTATAGGATACTTAGATGAATTTTTAGGTAGATCATTTTCTAAATTTATGTCATGGGATATTGGGTTCATTTATGAGGTATGGGCTTATTTTCTTTCTTGATATTGTAAGTGGAGTTATGATGAGGGAAGACTTTTTTACCATGAGCCAAGGGATGGAAAAGGACACATGTCACCTTAAAATTAGCTTGCATATAATGGATTTGAACCCATACAAAGAAGTAAATCTTTTATTTAAATGATTTTTTCTCAATTTGGAAAGTTGTAAATTTGTAATGGAGAAGTGAATGAGAAATAGGAGGATCTTAGTGAAGGAGGTGAATATACATTTCCCAAAACTTGTAATAGGTGTTCATGACTGGATTAAATAAGGAACCAAGGTAGGTTTCTATTAATGTAGGTTTTTATTTTTCCCTATTATTTAATTAGGGAAATTATATTTTTATACTACATGGAGTTTTCCTACATTCGTGGGATAGGCTAGCTTATGTGGAGATGTGTGTCATAGGTGTCATAAGAATGTCATAAGTAACTCCCTTGATGGGAGTTACTTCTCTATTATTAGCACCTTGTCACCACCTTTCATGGAGGAGTTACAGTCTATTCTTGGGGTGCCTTAGCCACCTTTTGTGGAGGAGTTACTTACGTGCTCTCCTATATGTATTCTTCACTTTGGCCATATCATGTTAATCAGATTTTGATTTTCTCCATTTTGTCTTGTGAAATTTATCTTCTTGTATAATTTCAAATTGCTTTAGCATCTATGTGGTGTGCACTTGGTTCATCCCATGTGATCACGTCTCCATTACATTCACATTATCCGAATTCTAGCAATAACTCTGATATGGTATCAGAGCCACTCTGGTAATCATGTGTTTGGTTATGCTATTAGTTTATTCTAAAATTATTACTTTGCTTTCTTAGTAGTTTTTTGTTTAACTCCATTGCATTTTAGAGTTTTGGTATAGTTTCTTGAAAACTCATGCAAATTCATATGAAATTCTGTTAAAAAATTACTTCTATTGAGAGCCACCCAAATCTACCATTTAGATATATACGTTGGAGGAGGTAAACCTATGTTGGACTTTTTTTCCATTTCAAATCTGAAGGCATTGGCTTTTACATTGAATTTGTATGGATTGACTTCTCCATTTCAAATCTAATGAGCAGCCTACCTGCTTCCATTTGGATCTTGCACTCAGGCCCATTGTTGTGTGCAGGGAAGAGCAACACTCAGTGCAGTCAACACCTCCACATAGTCATCACTCTATGCAGTCAGCACCTCCATGCTTAGTAGCACTCCATGTAGTCAGCACCTCTACACTCAGCAGCACTCCACGCAGTCAGTCCAAGCACTCTCAGTCCACATAGTCAGTCCACGCACTCAGCCTAAAGACCCATGCACTCTCTAATAGTAGTCATACATTGCACCTCAAGTAGTCCTTTTAGCAGTCCTTTCAGCCATGCCATCAGGCCGTATGGCATCCATCATGCAGGTCTGCAAATTATTCTTTTTTTTTCTGCAAGCAAAATCTGAACTATTTTTTTGGCGCCCCTTCCTTGCTTGGCATCCCATGTGGGCCCTTGGACACTTGGCATCCATAAAATTGTCCTTTTCTTTTTTTTTAGTTAAAAATTGACTTGTAAAAAAAAATCAGTCAATTTGATTGAATATTAAGTTTTTTAGACAATTTGACAATTTGGGGGTTTACATTTAAAACTTATATCTTTGTCTATCAAAGATGAAGGGTGAGGCCCAGGTTGGTAGGAGGCGAATTCCCCCTCACAAAGACCTCCTTTGTATTCTTCATTCTATGCCAAATCCAATGAGTGGTTGGAAGTCCACTTTCTCTCTCAAAACAGGCATTTTTTAATGTTTTAGTGCTTTTTTTTCAAAAACACTAGTGTACGAGAAAATTGAACCTTTAATATCTTACAAATGGTAGCTTAGATTTGGGTGCCATTTTTTACAAAATTGGTTGTAATTCAATTCTCCACAGTGTAGACTTGTTATTTGTCAAAAACACACTAGTTTATAAAGTGCCTAAAATTTGGGTCTCCCGAGACGCATTTTTGGCTAAGTCCGACGTCCTATTTGCTTTAAGTCTTGCACTAATTTCTCTAAGACACATTCTCAACTGAGCTCGATGTATTTTGAGTGTGCACTTTCATATTTGGGGTGGGCTCAATATTTTGGGGGGTGTGATTGCTTTTCACAACTTGCAAATCTTTGCTTTCATTCTCCTTTCTGTATAATTTCACAACTTGCAATCAACACAACTTCACCTAAATTCAGCTTAAAATAGATTATTTTCAACTTAAACCCCTAACACCCTTCAACTATCATGAATGGAATTTTAAAATGTCAATCATTCTTAGAAGCAAAATGTTGTATAGGATCACTGTGGGTATTGAAGTAGAACCCAACACTGATGTTGAAAAGGTCAAGTGGTACAACCGTAGTGATGAAGCCTATGGATTACTGAGTTTTTCTATGTCTCTAGAAATTCTCTTCCATTTAAAAACCTCCAAGACTCCCAAATACATATGGGACACCTTAGAACTCTTATTTGGGAAGCTTGATTAGATGAGAGGACATGAGCTTAAAAATGAACTCATAAGTCTAAGTCCTAACAACTTTGACATCCTACAGGAATTATTCACTAAGTTTAAGGCCCTTATATTGCAATTGAAAGAATGTAAGATAGAGAAGAAAGATGATCAACTCATCTTTTCTATTCTCACAAAGTTAGTTCCAAGCTATTCAGTCTTTGTCTCCACTTTCCATGCCACAAAAAGTGCCCTTGGCACTACATGGAAAATGCCTTCTTTGGATTCATTCATTGCCGACTTGACTAGGGAGCAAGATAATTTAATTCAAATGGGCATAATGAATTCTACTCAACCCCAAGCTTTGATAGCTAGAAATGGTAAGGATAAGACTTCAACAAAGGAGAAGAAGAAAAAGAACAAGGACTAGGAGAAGAAGAAAGAAAACAACAATCCTGCCAAAAACAACACTGAGTCTTCCTCCTCCAATGCTAAACCTATGAAGGAGAAGGTTAAGTGTGCCTATTGTAAAAATATAGGGCATGATGAACACAAATTCATGAAGAAATAAATAGATCACCTAACTCATCTTCTAGAGAAGCACAACATAGGTGTTCCTGAGTGCATCAAGCAGAATTCATCTACCCAAGATTCTACCAAGGCAAAAGGCAAGAGTAAGGAGAAAGAAAAGGGAAAGGCCCTTGTAGCAACTACAGCTTCTACAACATCATGGGTCATTGATTCGGATGCTTCTCACCACATGGGCTCTTCACTAGTTGAGTTTTCATATTTAGAGCCTTATAGCATGACTTTAATTAGTTTGGATGATGACATATCAGTTTTCATTACAGGGAGAGGGTCAATTGAAATGGAAAGAGGAACATTCAATAATGTTCTAAGTGTTCCTTCTCTTTCATCCAATCTCCTATCAGTGTATCAAATCACTCACATTGTTCAGGGCATGAGAGTTGAGTTTTCACTAGATTCAATGGCTATTAGGGAGTTGCATAGTGATACTACAGTGGTAGTGGGTAGGGTAGATCACCAAGCAAGGTTATACACCTTCTCACATTTTTCACTAGATTCTTCTCCAACAGCATTGCTAACACATTCAGATGAAGTTATCAAATTGTGGCATGAGTGGTTTGGCCACCTTAACTACCGCTACCTTGAGCAACTTTGCAAACATGACATGGTCATTGGCTTGCCTCATGTCCAATTCTCAAAAGGACTTTGTGAGGGGTGCCCCTTGGGAAGCATCCTGAAGCAAAATTTGACAAAGGCAAAGCTTAGAGGGCTTCACAACCTTTGGAGTTAGTCCACAGTGATGTATCGGGACCCTTTCCCAAACCCTCTATCACAAGGGCCAAGTACATCCTCACTTTCATTGATGATTTCTCTAGGTACACTTGGATATATTTTCTCAAACAAAAGTCTAAAGTGTTTGAAAATTTTATAGACTTCAAGGATCTTGTTGAGAAATAGAGTGAGAAATCCATCAAGGTTCTTCGAACTGATAATGGAGGGGAGTATGTTAGTAACAGGTTTGAGTAATTTTGCACCACAGAGGGAATTGATTTGCAGCGCACAGTCACTTATAGTCCTTCACAGAATGGGTTTATAGAACACAAAAATAGGTTCTTGAAAGAGATGGGTAGTTGTATGATTCACTCCAAATCCTTAGCACCACAGTACTGGGTTGAAGCCATCAATTGTGCTTGCTACATTCAAAACAAGGTTCCTCACAAAGCTTTGAAAGAGATAACACCCTTTAAAGCTTGGCATAAAAGAAAACTTGATGTTGATCACCTTAGGGTTTTTGGATACCCAGCCATGGCCCACATTTTGAAGAAGATACACAAATCTATGGAACGTCAATCCAAGCCTTGTTCTTTGTAGGATATCTAAATGGTATTAAGGGGTATCGCCTTCTAGATCCAGTCACTCATGCGTTGTTCATTGAGAGAAGTGTCCATTTTTAGGGGAGTCCTAGAGACTCAACACTGGACACTTCTTCTCCCTCATCAGATCTACTTCTTCATGATGATTCCTCATCAGATTCAGATCAGCCATATCAAATTCTTGAGCTAGAGACATCTTCTTCTTCTTCTCAGAGTTCAAATAGCGAGGATAGTGATGTAGGGTCATCCACTTCTAGTCAGTCAGAGGATGAGGAGTTATCACCTGACTCACCCACTTTCGAGCCACTTTGGGCTAGACAGACACTTGAGAGTGTTGGCACTTGGGTAAGAGATCTCACAGATGACAGATGTACTAGGGAGATTTTTAGAGAGATCCGCATGCCTTTTTTGCTTCAGTTTTGAATCCATAGACTTTTCAAGAGGCATCAGGGTTACCTAGAGTGGGATAGTGCTATGGAGGAAGAATATTCTTCCTTAATCAAAAATCACACTTGGGATTTGACTTCACTTCCTAAGAGAAGAAAGATGGTTTGATGTAGGTGGATATATCAGACCAAGTTTGTAGCAGATGGGTCAGTTGATAAGTACAAGGCACGATTGGTCACCAAGGGTTTCTCATAGGTGGCAGGCATTGACTACTTAGAGACCTTTGTACCCATTGCAAAGATGAATTTTATCTAACTCACCTTGGCTATTGTTGTAGCACATGGTTGGGATGTGCACCAGATGGATGTGAAGAGTACCTTTCTTCATAAAGACCTAGAGGAGGAGATCTACATGGAGTAGCTACCAAGATTTGTTCAAGATTATTCCTTAGTATGTAGACTTAAGAAATCTATCTATGGCCTCAAAAAGGCCCCTTGGGAATGGTACGCCAAGATGGATTCCTTCCTTCTCATAGTAGGTTTCACTAGGTGTCATTCAGACCCCAATGTCTACTTCTTATGGTAGGATGATTCGCTCCTGATTTTGGTTCTATATGTTGATGACCTTTTGATCACCGGGAGTTCTTCATCAGCTATTATAGTGGTGAAGGCATCTCTCCAAGATAGATTTGACATGACAAACTTGGGTTTATTGCACTAATTCCTTGGCATTGAGATCTCACAATAAAATTCAGGGATTTCTCTTGCACAACCTAAGTATGCTCTTGACTTATTGGCTCAGTTTCACATGGCTGATTGCAAGCCATCTCTGACTTTCTTTCTACAAGAGTCAAGCTTGAGGCTGATTGTTCTTCACCATTGGTTGATGCCACTCAGTATCAATAAATTTTTGGTAGTCTCATCTACTTGACTCACACCAAGCTCAACATATCATATACAGTGGGACTTGTCTCTAGATTCATGCAGGAACCTCATGAGCTACATTGGAAAGTAGCTAAGAGGATCTTGCATTACATATAGGGTTCACAGAGATATAGGATTCATTATAGATTTGGCATAAAGGTTGACTTGGTTGGATAAATAGATTCAGATTGGGTTGGTAATTCATAGATTCGCAAGTCCACTTTTGGTTACAATTTCTCTCTAGGTTCTGGTCCTATCAGTTGGTCTAGCAAGAAGCAGAATGCTATTTCTATATCATCCATAGAGGTAGAGTATACGGGAGCTATTAATGTAGCTACTAAGGCTATTTGGCTTTAGGGGATTCTTTCTAAGTTTGGCATTCCTATCAGGTAGCCCACCATCATTTATTGTGACAACCAGAGTACCATTCAAATTTTTAGGAATCCAGTTCATCACCTGAAGACCAAGCACATAGAGATTCACATGCATTTCATTCGGGAGCTTATTCATAGTTAGGTCATTGACTTGATATTTTGCCAATCTTTAGAGCAGGTTGTAGACATCTTCACCAAACCTTTCACCGAGAGCAAGTTCATTCATCTACGAGCTCTTCTTGGGTTGTGGTCTACATCTGTAGTAGCATCATCTTCAGGGGGGCCTTCTAGCCTCTTCATTTCTTTTATGTCTCTCTTTTGTGGGGGGGAGTTTTTTTCCTATAAGTTTTCTCCTTTTCTTTATCTTATGGGAGATTGCATTTGTACATGGGTACCTCATCAGGCCTAGTTGTCAGGACTCATTTTATATTTCCACACTGCCCACCTAAGTTGCACTTATGGGGGGGTATTAGTGTAGGTTTTTATTTTTCCCTATTTTTTAATTAGGGAAATTGTATTTCTTGTGATTACATAGATTTTTCCTACATTTGTGGGATAGGAGAGCTTATGTGAAGATGTGTGTCATAGATGTGTCATAGGTGTCATAAGAATGTCATAAGTAACTCCTTTAATGGGAGTTACTTCTCTATTCTTAGCACCTTGTCACCACCTTTCATGGAGGAGTTACAGTCTATTCTTGGGGTGCCTTGGCCACCTTTTGTGGAGGAGTTACTTATGTGCTCTCCTATATGTATTCTTCACTTTGGCCATCTCATGTTAATCAAATTTTAGTTTTCTCCATCTTGTCTTATGCAATTTATCTTCTTGTATAATTTCAAATTGCTTTAGCATATATGTGGTGTGCACTTGCTTCATCTCATGTGATCACGTCTCCATTGCATTCGCATTATCTAGATTCTGGCAACAACTCTGATAGTTTCCATGTCCTAGTTTCATTAATTTTATTTTTTATTAAAATTATTCTTCTCTTTTCTTTTGTTTAAGACTTTCAAGAGGTGTAAGGCCATTTGGCTTACCCTCTTCCTTTATTTGTGTTCCATGTTTGTGAAAATAGCCTGCATGTGTTTTAATGCCTATTTTGGTTTAGAGATGTAATATTCTTCCTAATATCTTGGATATTTTTAATTCCATTTTATTTTTTATAATGGTAGATTTATGCTGACAAAATTTATTTTAATTTTATTTCTTGTTCTTCACTATCATATAGTGATAGTGGCTACCATGGAACCAAGTTCTTATGTAAGTCTATGTGGTTATCCATTGTGTATCTATAGTTTCTATTATGGAACCAATATTATTATGCCATTGTACATGGGATTCAACATAGTATATTATGTGTATGCTCTCCCATGGTCAAGATATGGTAGAACAAGGGTGAAGAATTCCCCACATTCTTCTTCTCATTTAGTGGAACTTTTCGTGTTGAAAGTGTGTTTGTATACCTTGTGACATTTTAATATTTTAAATGGTTTTTTTATTTTCTTTTATGTTATTTTTGGGGAATTGAAGCCTCTTTTGTGTAGATGAACTTGTATCTTCCTAGACATTATCCATAGTGAGTGTGCCTTGTCAAGCCTTAGTTATCATCTAAACCTCTTTTTTATCAACTTGTCTACCTTAAACCATGATATGATGATTTTTGGAGTTGGGATTCTTATGCTCAGGGGTACCTAGTGTAGCCACCTAATGATGTCAAAATTATGGGAGGTGAGCCCTCCTTTGCTTGGCCTTGGAGTTCATGTGAAGACCAACTTGTTCAATAATTTTTATATACTTTTAAGGAAATTATATTGTTTATTTGGGATCCATGGTTTTTTATATCATTTTATTATAAAATATTTATATATTGAAAGAAAATTTGTAATAATTCATTGAAAATAGTGTGATGTTTATTTAGCACTTGCATATTCTTCCTAGTGAGTGTATTGGGTTGAAAAAATAATCAAATGATTGTCTTATGTTTAAATTAAAATTATATTTATTTTTAAAGTTGAATATAAATAAATGTTTTCACTTTCCTAAAATTATGAAATTTATTGATTAGTGTGATGTCAAGGAAGGCTAGATGAATCCATATAATTTTTATGTAACTTGAAAGCTTTCCCGTTCCTCAAAAATTTTGATGTAATATAAATTAAGGGTAATCATAGATTTAATGAAATTTTTGGCATAATTTTTAAATTTACATGTGAAATTATGTTATTTTTTAAGTTTTATCACTAAAAACCCTTAGACCTCTTTTACAATTTATCCTCGCTTCGTCTAATATTTTTGCATGAAAAATGGTGCATTAGAAGGTTAAAAATACTTTTAGAATGAAATTATGTATTTTTGAACTTGTTCCCTTTCATTTTGTAATTTTTTGATATATGGTTTGTGAGATATGATTTTTTGAAAAAAAATACCTCTGTAGGGTAGTTTCAAAACAAATATAGGCCCCTGGGAGGGCTTTACACCTTTTTCGTAGGGAAAATATTTGGAATAAGTGATGGTCCCACATGAGACCACGTGCTACCAAATAAATCCCTAATTTTGGAGTCAATGTATCCTAGTTTCTTATTGGTCACATGGTCTGTAAACTACATCATGTGACTAAGGTCACAATTAACCATCTTGTCATATGGTATTATAGCTACACAGTTTACACAGCCTCTAAATGTCGACTCAATAGGCTGTAACAATTGATTTAACTAACCAACACCCTTTTATTTTATTAATAACCCTTAAAAATAAAAAAATCTAATAATAATAATATTTAAAACTAAACTATAGTTGGTAAAGTTCAAAACCTGCAACAATGAAATTAAAACCAAAAGATTTAGTAAACATGTACATCATTTTATTTAGTCAAATTAGATGAGCTGGAGACCCAAAGGTGGGGTGACCCAAAAATATGCTTCCCCCCTTATTTTTATTTTCTCTTCTTTATGAAATTATTCTTTGTTCTCGAAAAAAATATTTTTTCTAGTTTTGACCCTTTCTCCTCATAGTTGCCTTAGATCTCTTTTCCAACCTAATAGGTTTTTTTGCTATTGAATATGATGCCAATTTAGACACTTGATTATAGTTTTATAATTATTTTATGTTTTTATTTATGTGTTTATTATTTTTATTTAATTAATTTATATCATAAATTATTTTTTTTGGTCTATTTTGGATACTTTCTAGAAATTTGGTAAAAAAATAGCTAAAACTGTCAATTAAGTCTAGTTCACTCTCTAAGTACTCAAATGAGTTTCCAAGTTATAAGGATACTTTTATAAGATATGATAAATAAATTAAAGAGTATTTTAATATATATATATATATATATATATATATATATATATATATATATATATATATTTTGGGAGTCCACTTTTTTTTAATTATAGCTTATGGCATTCAACTATAGTGTCTTCTTTCATGATGACCAAAACACTATCAATTAGAGTTAGTAGTACTCTTAGTTGTCTCTTGAGTCTATTTTTAATTAATTTAATTATATTTAAATATAATTTTATAAGTATATTTTTAGTTTATTTAGTGGTTAATTAATGTTCTTAATTTAGTTTTTACTTTTAGACTTGACTTACAATACAAGTTACCTTGGAATAAGCTTATTTTAGATTTTTTTTAATAAGAAGTGCACACAAAAATAGTGTGATGTATTAATTAAAATTAATAAAAAAAATTAATGTTTAATATTTAATTTTATTAAATTATAAATTAATTTATACCATAAACCATATATTTTCAATTTTTAAGTTATTTAGTATAGGTTTTGGTCGACAATCTCACTTATAACACAACTAGTTTAATTAATGATTTTAGGATAGACTGATTTATACATAGCTTAAATTTTAGATTAATTAAAAGATTATTTTCACTCCATTAATACATAAAAATGTTTATTTGGTATAATATCCTCATTCAATTAAGGTTCAAAATATTTTTTTAGAACATTCTCACAAAAAAACAATGGTTTCAATGAAAACTGCTTCCATGACTATTCTTATTTTTAAAGGTGACAACTTTGAGTATTGGAGAGATCAATTGAAAAGAATTATTACATGAAAATAAATTTGGGATAATGTTATCCATGGATACAAAACACCCAAATATTAGAATACATTAACATAAGATCCAAAAAAAACAAAAAAAGATGAAGAAAAGGTGGATGCACAAGCCTTCTTCTATCTTCAAAGTATCATAGACCTAAGTATTTATCTAATAATTACAAGATGCAAGAATGCTCATGAGGCATAGAATAACTTGGACAATTCATATCAAGTCTATATTAAGGTAATAGAATAAAAATTCCAAACCCTTCAAATAAATTTTGAAAATTTTATAATGTCATATTCTAAAGGAGTAGGAGATTATTACATAAGGGTAAATGATTTAGCATATAGAATGAAGTTTAATGAGAAACTCTCCAATATAGTGATATATTAAGAAATATTTTGAGATATTTAGGTCAAATATGGCCAAATATTTTTATCACTCTTGAAGATTTTAAGGACATGAAAACTATATTTTTTTATGAGTTGGTGGGTTATCTCTTATCCCATGACGATAAGATGAGATTATATGCAGCAGATCTCATACATGGTGTAGAACAGACACTTAAGACCAAGTAAAAGGTTTCAAAGGCCAAATATAAAAATTAAAAATAAAATCGAGTTTTAAAAACTCAAATTCATAGATAAAATATGAATCTAACTTCAAAAGTAAGAAATGTAATACTTGTCATTACTACAAAAAACTAGGACATGTGATTAAAGTTTGAAGGGTAATATTAGATAATAATTATGCTAATCAAGAAAGTAAAAATAAATATTTTTAAGATAAGAAAAGTGATATTCAATAAGGGTTAGATAATTTTTTATTAGATAGGGTGAATAAGTAAGTTTTATAGGGTTTTTGCAATCACTAGTTTAAATAAAAGTAGGATAAGTAAAAAACAAATGAAGAATGGCAGTAGTTTGAAAGAGAAGGCCTTAAATCAATTATAAACTAAATTAAAATCCAAAATTAAAAAGTGGAACAACATGACTTACACACTAAAATTAAATACCATAAATAGATCAACCATTAGAACTAGAAAGCTCCTAAGATTTTGTATTATCTTGAATAGTCTCCTACTCTTCCTCAATCTCCAGGCTAGATTCCTTTAGCAGATATTTTTTTAATTTTACCCTTGGTATGCTTCAAAATTCCTTCATTTGAGGTCATAATTGTATTGTCCTACATAGGATATTCTTTAAAAGTTTTCATAGGTTCTATTTTATTTTATGACACAGTGTCTTCCATCTTCAAAACTACATCTTGATCATTTTTGAGATTAACCATAGCTAATTTTATCTAGTTATATTCCAAAATGAGGTCTAACATTTCCATCCCAAATTGTTCCATCTTGTCTTTAATAAAAACCCTATTCTCTATTGCACTAGCCCAATGAGTCTTCTAGGGACAGGGTAAGTCAAAAATTTGTTTATTATTTCACATGTTTTGTGGGAATAGAGGAAGCAAATAATTTGTTTTCTCTTGATTCAGGTTGCTCAAATTAGATGATAAGTCAAAAATATGATTTCATCAAGTTAGATGATTCCTTGAAAATCCACGTGCAATTAGGAGATAAAAAGTCCATCTAAATTGAAGTAAAGGGATACACAAAAATACCTAAAATTAAATGGAAGGATGATATAAATTATCTTAAGAGTATTTATCATAATTTCATAGGATATAATGATGAAATTCAAGAATACAAGTTTTACAATCCTACTAGTAAATCCACAATTATTGATAGAGATTGTATTTTTTTTTTTGAAAATGAGGTTTATGTTGATCCTCATAATTTAGATTAAAAAATTAATAATTTAAGTTGGTAATCCTCTTTAATTTTATTTTTATGGCTTAAAAATTGATACACATTTTTTTATTTCAAAATAAATAATACTAGTTGTTCACAAGTGACTAGTCATCCATGTACATCAAATCTAAGCAAGAATAATAAAAAATTGTATCAGAATTATGGTATTATTATCATAATGTTTAAACATCATGAATATAAAAAAACTATGATTCTTATTATAAAAATACTATGTTTTCATTGTCATTCATTTCTAGTGAACATAGAAGCTACATAAAAACTAGTCAAAAGAAAGAATGGGTTGATGCTATGAAATTAGAGATGGATTCAATTAAGAGGAATGATAATGAAATGTAATTAAATATATTTTTAATAAATATTTCATTGGTACAAAGTGTGTTTATAATATGAAATTATTGAGATAAATGGTACAATTAACAAGCTAAAAGCTAGATTGGTTCCAAAAAGATTTGCACAAACATATGGGGTTAACTAGAGGAAAGCAATGCACCTATGGCATGCCAATATATTATAAGACTAATATTTTTTTTAAATACTCATAAGGGATGTAAAATAATAAAATTGATTTCTAAATGAAGTGATTGAATAAGTATATGTGGAGCAGCCACAAGGTTTTGAAGTAAAGGGTAAATAATTTTTGGTATATAAATAGAAGAAGGATATTTATGAGATGAATCAAGATTAAATAAATTGATAATAAATAATGTATATTTTTTTATTTTATAAATTCTTTTTAATAATTCAAAATCAACCAAATATTTATATACAATCATTGGGTTCTAATGTTAGATGACTTGATATTTATAGGTAGCTCTATGGAGAAGTTGAAAACCTTCAAAGAAGATATGAAATCAGAGTTTTATATTATTGATATTATAATTATGAATTACTTTCTTTTCATGTATGTCCATAAAAATAAATAGGAATTATTCATTTGTCAATCTAAGTATGCCCAAGACATGTTAAATAAGTACCATCTTCAAGATTTGAAGCCCACAGACACTCTAATTGAAATTGGATAAAATATTATGAGAGAGGATGGAAATACTTCAGCTGTTAAAAATAATTTTATAATAATTTTTAGAGGTTTTATGTGTCTCGCTATGACAATACCTAATATCAATTATAGAGTTTCACTAGTTTCTATATTTATGGGTAAACTAACACTCAATCATTTGTAATCAATGAAGATAATTTTTAAATATGTAATAGGTACTTATAATCATGGTATTCATTTTAGATCAGTAAAACATTTATGTATAATTAGATACAAATATTTATATTGTAAATGATCTCTTGATGATATGAATTCAACTTTAGATTATTGTTTCACATTGGGAAGTGGGTCAGTTTCTTGGTCTTTAAAGAAACAAACTATAATTACGTTATCCTCTATCAAACCTAAATATACAACTCTTCTAAAATCATACAAACAATTATTATGGCTGATAAAACTCTTTAAAGATTTCAAAGAGGCTCAACTTGAGTCAATACATATTTTTTGATAATAATGGGGTAATACAATTATCCAAGAATCTAGTTTTCCATGCTAGAATCAAGCATATTGAACTCAAACACCATCTTTAAGAGAATTGATAATGATAATAATTATTTCATTGAGTATGTGATAATTTAAGATAAATTTATTGATATTTTTACCAAGGTAATTTTGAAGAACACTCATGAAATGCTTAAGATATGATAAGCATTTCACCTCTTTGCATCAAAGTGGGGAATGTTGAGTATGATGCCAATTTGGGCACTTATATTAGTTCCAAAATTAGTATATTTACTTATTTATATGTTTAAAAATTTTATTTAATTAATTTATGTCCTAAATTAGTTGTTTAGTTTATTTTGGACACTTTTTTAAAAATTCTTAAAAAAGAGCTAGAACTGTCAGTTAGGTATAGTTCACTATTTGAGTAATCAATTAGATTCTTAAGTTGTAGGGTGCATTTTATAATTTTTGATAACTAAATTTAATATTACTTTAATAAATGTCCTATCATATGTAAATTTTGGAATACCACTTTTATCTAATTATAGCTTGTGGTAACCAAAAAGCTATCAATGGCTTCTTGCATGATGACTAAAAATCTATTAGATAGTGTTAGTGTTACTCTTAATTGTATCTTGAGTCTAATTTTAGTTAGTTTAGCTGTTTTTTAGTATAATTTCATAATTATATTTTTATTTTACTTAGTAGTTGAGTAATTTTTTTTAGTTTTTAATTTTATACTTAACTTGAAATATAAGTTATCTTATAATAAGCTTATTTTAACTTTATTTATTGATAATAATTGCACAAAAAGGTAGTGTGGTGCATTAATTAAAATTGACAAAAAAACTTAGAATTTTTAAGCTTTGATTTTATCATAGGTATATATTAATTTATACCAATAAGCATATATTTTCAAGTTTGAATTTATTCAGTATAATTTTGGGTCAACAATCTCAATTACATCACATAATTTAACAACTAATAATTCAGGGAGAGATTGGTTGATACATAACTTTAATTTCAAATTGAATCAAAGTTGATTTTCACTCCCTCCATACATCAAAACCTTCATTTTCAACTATGATTGCAAAGATCAGGTGGTTCTGAGGTATGGGAACCTAAAAGAAACCCCCCTCATTTTGTGTCCCCTTCTCTATGGAAGTGATTTCAAGACTTGAAACTTCATATTTGTCACTTTATGCTTGTTTTGTCATAAGGAGGCATTTTTGGGCCTTGTTGGATATCAAGGGATCTTGGAAGAACTAAAATTGGTTGACCCAAAAGGACCCCTCTACTATTTTTCTGCACCCTTTAGTTTGAGACAAAATTTAAATTTTGAAACTACAACTTTTTTAAAATTTCACCTTAAACTTGGTGATGACCATTAATGGATGTGGTGGATCTTGAAGTTCCCAAGACCTATTTGGAAATTATGGGAGACTGGTAACTCCTATGGTCTTCCCATCAAATTGGGTACCTATAAAATAGACTCACACATTTTATCATGTTATAAAATTAAAAGTGAAATAATTAATTTTGACTAAAAGATCAAAGACTCCATTAATGGTAGTTTTTTAGGGCTGAGGAAGGAGAGGAGGGATGACTATGAGAAAATTCATCATCTGACACCTCCTCCCTCCTTAAAAAATATAAATTTTCAAATCAATGATTAATTTAGAGACCTTATGGCCTCCATAAGTTTATTTAGGTCATCTTTTTACTTTGACCAAATCTGATGGTTCAGATCATTTTAATCAAATTGTGGAGATAGGTAGTTCCAATCTCAGAAGAATTAAAAAAGATGTTTTAGGTGATTTTTTAGGTCCTATGTGGACTAATTGATATTTTTTAAAACACTCTCCTCTAAGCCAAGTCAATGTGAGATTAAATTTTATTTGGGACATAAGTGTGATCTAGGCTTTATTATTGGTTGGAATCACTTAGAAACCTCCTTCAACACCATTGTGAGTTAGGATGTCTCATTTGATAAAGTGGTTGTTTTAACCCAAATTCATTTAGCTATGTATTTTTTTTAGTCCTTAGGTTCATGGGTCCCATTATAGAGTTGTAGGTTGATTAGAGTAAGTGGGACCTGCATGGTCACATAGCGACCATACATCCACTTGTGCATTAACTCCTTGTCCCTTGGGAAATGTAATTGTGTATAATGTGTATTGTAAATTGTACAAAAAAATGACTTTTATTTATGTGTGTTTCCATTATGTCAATTTTTTATCATGACATAATGATCATAATCTCATAATTAAAAAATATAGGCAAGAGGCATTACATCACAAGACCCTAATGAGCACCAGATGGAACATGTAGGACTAATTTTACGAGATAATAATATCACACAAAGAAATTTGGTACAAGGAAATGTCATAAAAACATAATATAATAGTTAAAAGTGAGACTACAAAAATAAAATCATGCCACATGGAGTGTATGACCACCTGATGAGGTGAAAATTCAAATAAGTTTAAATGGTAAGAAATGAAACTTATAGGAATATCTGTGTGACAATTGGAAATAAGATTTCTACCCAACACATAAATTTTAAATTTAGATAGGTAGGAAAAGAGTTCAAAGTGTTAATGAGGGTTGTTAAACCAACAAGGTTATAAGGAAAGGCATCAATCCAACCTTAGGAATTTCTATGGATACGAGAGAGAAAAAAATTTGGATTGTAGAGAGAGTAAGGGGAAAATAAGGAATGTAGCCTCAGATGAGTGAAGGGATATCTAAGTGACTCCATTGGTAGAGTGAAGCTAGCCTATAGCAGCTTGATCCAAGCATAACTTATAGTTAATTGATGATTTTAGAGAGTGTTTAGAGAGAGAAAATCCAAGTCTTAGGGTTAGATTGAGATCCATAGAGTTCCATAGTAAAGTTAAAGAGTTTTGACTACTTCTTAACCTGAGTAGTTAAACTAATGAATAAAAGACAAGGATTTTTATTTTGTTATGTGTGTGCATGTAGATCCTTGTAGGTTATGTGTATTAGTTTCCTTTCACTAGGGCCCTATCCATGACTACATCATTATGAGTGTTTCAAACAAAATAAGAGAAATGGATTCACCTTTTATCCCTAAATAATCAAATGAAATTGTATGCTCCATAATGCTACCTTATTTTGGTATAAGTGTGTAGGCACATCACTTCAATATCTGATGAGGTAAAATTAGAATCAATTTCCAATCTCCTTGAGGTCAATTTTACTAACAAGGATATAAATAGAGGTATCATTGTAGCCTTAGGAATTTCTTTGGACATGAGAGGGAAAAACTTATCAAATTGTAGAGACAGTAAGGGTAGAAGAAGTCTTGTATCCTTAGGTGAGTAAAGGGATATCTGAGTGACTTCATTGGTATATCAAAGCTAGCATATAACAGATTGATCTAAGTACATCATGTAGTTGAGTGTTGATTATAGAGACTATAGATAAAGTATATCTAATTATTAGGACTAGATAGAGAGCCATAGAGTTCCATAGTAAATTTGAAGAGCTTCAACTAATTTGTAACATGAATGGTTAATCTAATAAATGGAAGCCAATGATTTTGATTTTGCATTGTTTACATGTATATCCTTGTAAGATGCATGGATTTACTTCTTTTCACTAGGACCCCATCTATGACTACATAATTATAAGTGTTCCAAACCCAAATAAGATAAATGGATTCACCTTCTCTCCCTAAATAATCAAATGAAATTATATTCTCCATAATGCTACCTTTTTGGTACAAGTGTGTAGGCACACAACTTCAATTTTTAATGAGTATAAAATATGAGAAATTTATAATAACCTTGACAAGTATACGATATATATAAAAATTTATGTGATGAATTATTATGAAATGAATTATGGTATATTTTTATATATAGCCTCCTTCAAATTAAAATTTAGACACATTTGCAAGTAGGTTTACCATGGAAAAGAGTGAGAATTAAAAATTAAGATGTGGGAAATCATCACATGGTTGAAGTACCCATGAAATATAGATGACCAAAATCATTCTACTAATTATGGTAGGTGATAAAAACTATGTGGTCAATTCAATTCCTAGAAAAAACTAGAAACAAAGATCAAGTGGGTATACAATGATTGAATATATCTCAATGCAAATAAGTAACACATCTTAGGTGTTTTTGGGAGAATTTGGAAGATTTAAGGCTATTAATGGTACAATTTAAGTTTCAATAATATTATTTATTTCTCTCTTGTGATATTAGCATTTCACTATTAGAGGAAATTGAGTGATGATATATTAAGGTAGTTCAGATTTTTTATTTTAATATTTATCTCATTGAGATAATCAAGGACATTCTGTGTGACTCTCCCAATAAGATCGATATGACCAATATAACCTCGTAAGGATTCAATGTGATAGTTAAAGTATTAATACTCTCTAAAGGGTACACTTGGTAGCTCCTCAAGTGTAGGTAATTTATAGATCCCATATTATTGGAATTTATTAAATTTTAAAGGGTATCTATCACTTTGGATGTTATAGATAGATCCTAACTACGTAACTTCGATGCATTGCCAAATAGAGGAGATTATGACCATTATGTGATGAGTCTATGGGTGGCCAAGTAAGATATTCTAGGAAAGATGAAAGATGAAAATCATAACTATCACTCTAACCATTATAAGAAGCAATATGATACGAATCCAAATACATATAATGGGAAACATTTGTCTTCACTCAAATATTTGGCATATGTTTTGAGTAGACCAAATATTACTTATTAAATAATTGAGAGATTTTTTAAATTTTAAAGAAGCAACACTACTGCCAAAACCTTCATCAGTGAAATATATTTTGAGTTGGACATCACCAATTTAGAAGTTAATAAAGAGTAGGGGGTCATCATAATGAAATGGGATTTCATCAAGAATCACTTATTGAATTTGAAATTTAAGTGATAACTAATCATTAGTTTTTTGGTTGATTTTGGTGTATAATACTTATCATTGCTCCATGATACCCTCATTGGAGTCATACAATGTAACTTTTTGCCCTAGTGTTAGTGGTTGAGGAATATTCATGTCAAATATTGTTTTCATTAATCAATTATAGTAATTAGGATAGGTATACATAAGCTTAATGAAAGGAAACTTACTTGAAAGACTAGATAGTTATGAAATAGGATCATATTCCTTAAAGTAGGGTTACTCTAATGTGGATTGTAACTAAGGAATACAATTATAAATGATACCATTTTTAGCCTCATAAGGAGCCAAATTTGGGTTTTGTTGTTTTTGTTTTTTTCATTGGCATTGTCATAACTGATGTCGTAGGTTGACATAGGAACTTGATTGGTTAGGTCAGTGATGTTGTAATAAAATGATCATAATTTCTAATGGCATTGCCTTAGATAATGATAATATAAATTGGTAAAATTTATGATTTTCATATTTTTTTATGGGGTTTTAGAATATGTCTAACATGTAGGGTAGGCATGACCACTTTTATAGGTCTTAGTTTTAGTGTTATATTATGAATCTAAATGTGAAATAAAATGATTTATGCCATTCATTTGAACTAGGATTTTCTCATTAGAAGAGGAATTAAGATTAACCATATTTTATATGATATTAGAAAATGGTGCAAGATTTGGAGGATTTTGAGGATATTGGGGATTGGTATTATTTTTAGTTACTTTGTTTTTATAATGATTTAGTAGAGGATTGTTATAAATACCCAACTAATAATTATCTTGGATAATGGATTCATGTCTAATGTGATTTTCATGATGTCTAGAAGTGTTGAGGAAATATTGATATCGTTCTTTAGCCATAACATCATGGTCAAAATTATTTACAAGTATAAATTTGTATGATATGGTATGCAATAAATGAAAATTTTCATGTTAATGAACCTAATTAGTATAAAATTGAAAAAAATTTAGTTTCATACCATTAAGGTGTTGATCTTGCAAGATCTAAATCCTTAGGTTATTTTCTAGTAAGTCTATTTCTAAGTAATCTAGTGCTTAGTGGTTGATGAGTGTAATTATTTGATTGAGTAGGTATTTGAAAAGGTCTTTCAAAAAATAATTAGGAAATGGCTACATTTTGATGAACATCAAAAATGATTGCATGAAATTTTGGGTCTTATAAGCATCAAAGTATTTTATTTGGGTTAAAGCATCTTAAATTGTCTCATGAGATATAGTCTTATGTTTTAACTTATTCAAAGTATTCCTCCATTCTATTAGGAGCAAAGGACCTAACATTGTATTTGAATTTGGACTTTAAAATTGTTTTGAATAATTTAAAGAGACTTTTTTCACACTTTTTCTTATTGGCTTTATGGGCCAAGGACTTTCATCACTTAATGAAATTGTGGTTATAATAATTATTAGATTGATTTAAATTGATGAAGCTTTGTAATTTTTCCTTGGGTAAGCATTATATTAGAATTATTAGACCAATTCCTTAACAAATACTTATAAAATAATAATAGAGTTATGATTGAGCTTATCATACCATTATAAAGCATCACCAACGAGGGTTTTGGCTATTATTTTGGTAGTTACATATGTGTTAGATTTGAGCCAATATTTTAAAAGGTTATCATAGGCCTTAAGATGAAAATAAATATCAATAGTCCTATCATATGTGATGGTCAGGGTGTTTCCTCATTCTAATGTATATGAGGCCATAAACTATTGTATTGTCTAAGTTTCACTTGTAATTATATTCTTCATGGATAATTCACACATTATGTGTACATCATTATTCATAACTTATTTATTTGACCTATTTATAAATTATAATAAATAATAATATCTTTGGTGGTTATCCTCAAAATAGGGTTTGTTTATTTTAAGCTAATATCTATAAAAGATAGATATTCCTTCTCATAGTAAACCTCCATAGTTATCTATATAACAAGTTGGAGGGTATGGTTGAATTTTTATCTCTTTTAATCTATTAAAACTATATTTTAATTCTTATTATATTGTATCCTTCATATAAAGAGGTTCACTATCCCTCTTGCACATCCAAGCTTAATATATTGATAGTTAGTATACCTTGGCATATATGTGATTATTGCACTAAAATTTCACATGTGCACAAATGCACTTGTCAGTGAAATTCTTAAGTATTATTATTTAAATCTCTTAGAACATACATTAAATCAACATATTATGGGCCCAACCAATATTCTAACATGGTATCATAGCTTTCCTAAGGTTTAATTTGTTTCATATATGACTTCCATCTTTGGAAGTCATCTTCCCTTTAGATTCATGGGTTTTTGATAAATTTTCATTAGAGGTACATTGTTATTTTTCTAATTTTGGATTTCCCTAGAGAAATTTCATCCATTCCATTACATCTAGAATGTCTAATAAAGTCATTGTTTCCTTTATTTTCATCATAATAGGACCTATTATGCTTAATTAATGGAGGTTTATATTTTTATTTTTGAATGTAATATTTTTTGAAATTATTTCCTTTTGTATCTAGTTTTAATTTTTTTCTAAAATTAAAAAATTAAAAAAAGAGCATGCAAAAATAAAATAAAAAATTTGTATTTTTTTATTATTTTATATGCATGTATAGATCTAGTTCTATAACCTTCCTATATGGTCCCCTTTCTACATGACCTTATTTCTTATATAAGTTTTAAATTTTCTTCCTTTGCTCCTTTTGAGTCACTATCAACCTTAAAACTAGAAACCATTAATGTTGAGCACCACTTGGATATTTTTGCAAATTTTCAAAAAAAATTGGATGCCACTTGGGAATTTTGAATTTTTTTGTTAATTTTGTATTCACCTATTAATTTTGTGGATTACTTTATATATCTTTCAATAGGCCATAACATTTGCATTTGAAAAAATATTTGGTGATTTTTTTAAATTGTATATTTTTCATGTTTTTCACATTAGTATACTATATTTTGGAAAATAATTATCATTTTTTAATCTAGAAGTCATTTACTATTAAAAATGTCCCTTTTTAGAAGTCAATCTTTGACAAGCATAACACTTGCATCCATAAAAAAACTAGTGAAATGATTTTTTAAAATGGGTATTTTTCATTTTCTTCACAGCAATACACTTTGTTTTGAAAAATGCCAAGTATTTTTTAATCTATCAGCTACTAAATCTTAAAAATCCCCCTTTTCAAAAGTCAAATCCTTGACAAACCATAACTTTTTCATTTGGAAAATAATTTTAAAGAATGTATTTTTGAAATTGCATAAATTTTCATGGTATTAAAATATGTGCGCCATTTTTTGGAATATACCCTATTTTTTAAATTATAAGTCACTAACTATCATTAAGAAACATAGTGATGTTTAAACCTAGCACCTGCTAACTCTCTTCGTAATCTCCCAATTCAAGATAGTCAAGTCACTTTTACTTATTTTTTCAAACAAGTTAGTTTTTTATGATTTTTATTTAGATAGCATATGATTTTAGGTCTTTAGGAAAAAATTAGAAAAAATGGTTTTTCCATAGGAGAACATAGTGGTGTAGTTAGCTTCCTATTTTTATGTTAGCTAAATCAATTCAAAATATTATCTTTTCTTTCAGGATTTGTAGGAATTTTTAAATTAGCATTTGATACCTCTACATATATGTGATACACATTGGCACGTTAATTTTTTAGGATCCATATTAAGGATGTATGTACTTAGGACCATGTTTTTTGTCAACTTGAAGAGTGCTTACTTAGCATATTGAGAAGAGGCTTCATTTTATTCTTGTATTGATCATTTAATATATACTTATTACATGTTAAAATGTGTCATTTTATTTTTTACAATCCTTAGTTTTAGATATATCCTCATATTCAACACCATTTCCATATTTACGTACAGGTTACAATGATTCACCAGCCATGTTTTTCGGTATGATGGAATAACACCCATAATAACCTTATTTATTTTTTAATTCATCAACATCTAGACAATAGGACCTATGACATATCATTTTTATACACCCATTATGATACACATGGACATTGGAGGTTTTATGAAGTTAAATTTAAAAAACATCATCTTAAAAATTAGTCATTATAATTATCATTATTTTTTATTGTACTTATTGTACATTGGTACCTAACATGGCTTGATATTTTAGACCCATATTGAAGGTTTTTTCTCACTCACTCACATTCACCAAGTTTCTCTTAAGGGGCGGTGTTAAATTTTGTACTTGAGCATTCTAGTTTGCTTCCTAAAAACTTGCCAATATTAATTTTTTATTAATCTTACTTAGGCTAGTGTAGATTCATTTTCCCTCTCCTTTTATTGGGTTCATCTTAAAGGGACAATGTTAGTGTATATTAGGGCATACACTACTTTATTTTCTAATATGTACTTGTAATTATAGTATTTATTGGTAATGCATACTTTATGTGAAAATCATTATCCATATTTTATTTATAATAACTTATTTATAATTTATTATAAATAAGAGTGGCTTTAGTGGTTATCCTCAAATAAGGTTTTTTATTTTGAGTAAATACCCCTAAATGACAGAGTTTCCTTTTCATCCTAAACCTCCTTATCTATATAATAAGTTGGAGTGTATGGGTAAAGGTTTATATTTTTTAATTTAATGTAAATCCATTTTGATTCTCATTGTACTATATCCTTCATGTGAGGAGGGCCTTTTCTAATCCTACACGTCTAAACTTCATATATTGGTAATCATTAGACCTTGACATATATATTTTTATTATTTTGAAATTTCATAGGTATGCACATGCCATTGTGGGTGAAATTCTTGAGTTTTCTTATTCAAATATCTAGAAGCTATTCATGAGCCCATCTAATATTATACCATGATATATGATCTTTACTAGGATTTAATCCATTACATGGATGACTTCCATCTCTAAAAATTATCTTCCCTTAAGATGCATGGGTTTTTATCAAATTTGTATTAGAGGGACATTGTTAGTTTTGATACTTTCAGAGCTCCATGGAGAGATTGAAACCATTCCATTGGATTTATAGCATCTAATAAATGGATATATATTTCTTAATTAATAGATATCTGGTTATTTTTAATAGGTAATTTTACTTTCTATATTTTTTATTTTTTTCTAAAATTGCAATAACAAAAAAAGATGAGGCCGTTATTTTCATATCTTTCTATGCAAACATAGATCTTGTGTTATTCAACCTTACTAGATGGTCCCATTTATATGAAACCTCATGTCATATAATTTCCATTTCACTATCCTATACTCCTTTTGAGTCACCACTAACCTTGAAACTAGCGACCACTAATTTTGGACACTACCTAGATAGTTCCCTAAATTGCATAATAAATTTCAGACACAACTAGGAAATTCTAAGAAAATTAATGTGCGTTAATTATGAATTAACCTAGGATATTTTTGTAATTTAGATGTTGCTAGCTATATTTAATCATATAAATCATGAATGAAGCTAGTGGGCATTATTCTATTTCAGCAACCCATTCTATAAATTTTCAAAAAAAACTATTTTTTCAACCAGATTCTTCAATTGGACATAAATTTAACAGTTGTAAAAAAAATAATGATTTATTTTTTTTATTTTTATTTTCTCTTTCTCTTCAAATAGATGCACTTCATTTTGGAAAATATCTATTATTTTTTAATTTAATGTCTACTAGTTTTGAAAAGTGCCTCTTTTTAGAAGTCATTGTTAAACAAGCCATAACTTTTGCATTCATAATTTTTTGTAATGAATTTGTTTTTATAATTGTATATTTTTACATGCCCTTCAAATTTATACACTTTTTTGGGGAAAAAAAATGTTTTTGATGTTAGTAGTAACTAATTCTAAAAATTTCCCATTTCAATAATTCAATCTTTGACACATTATAAATTTACATATAAAAAAATAAAGATTTTGTTTTTGAAAGTAGATATTTTTTCATGTTGTTTACATCTATTCACTTTATTTTTTAAGCTATTAGATAAAAACCATTATTGAATAAGCTAGTGTTGTTTGGATCTAGGAAAAATAAACTTCTTAGGATTTCCCAATTCGAGTTGGTCAAGTTATTTTTGCTTAAATTTTTCCAAACAAGGAAAAATAAAATATGATTTATTTTCTGGATAACATATATGTTGTTATTTTAATTCTACCTCAAAACCTTATGCAAACTAGAATACATGATAACATAATAATACTCCATGTATTGACATGTTGCTTAAGTTAGATACTTAATAACTTAGATGTCATGTAATGACATATCACTGAGAATGTTGTTATGAAAATAGAATATAAATACACAAGCATGCACATCACCATAGTAAATCATAACATTAAGAAACACTAAGTATAGTAAAACATACAATAACACTATTATATTTGTATTCAATAATCTATCCATATAATCATTCATAAACCATTACAAATAATACACTCATATTAGATTAAAATTATCACCATTAAAAGATAATAGTCATTCATACATTTCTCTCAATACTCATATATCCTTCAAATACTAGTTCACATCATATTCTAAAATATTTGACTTTGCATCAACAAACATGTAACCAATATAAAATATATCAAATGAGAGATTGAGGGGCATAATTATAGTACTCTTGGATCCCCTCACCCTCTTCCAAGTGTTAATTTTATATAATCACATGATCATCCTTTGTAAAGTGTATCCATATCATCGACATATCCTACTACTTCATCCACATATTATTATCAACCTAGATTGATCCATAGCTATTTGTATTCTCCTTGTATATATGCATTATATATGTTGGTTATTCACCATTTATTGTTTTTATTTTTTTTCTTTCATCCTTGAGTTTTTGCTAGACTAGTGTTTCTTTCTAACATGTGCATTTATGTTTCATTTTTTACTTAAATTGTGAATTATCCTTGTTCATGTGCTTATCTTTATAATTTTCATTTAAAATTTCCTTTTTTTATTCTACGTATCACACATTCACATCATCAAACATAACCTTTAATTATATGATTGCATTGTGTGCATATTTAGGGTCAATATTCCCCCATACTACATTTTTTGTTCTCAGATAAGTTTTCACTTGATTATGTCACAACAGTTTCTCCTTCATGCATAGGTATTGCCTCTAATACCTTATTTTTTTAATGTTTTATTAGACTATAAATCCATTGATGATTTTATTTTTAATTTAAATTCAAGTACATCTATGATAAATTTCTTAATTATTTATTCATTATGTTGGTTTTCCTCAAAAAAATCAACATGGTTGTTATTTTTGTCATTGTTATATATACAACTTGCATGACTAATTTTCATCCATTATCTTCCTTTGAAGATATTGAAATAAACCATCTAACTTTGTGTGCTTGTTCATTGTAGTTTATTTAAAATCATATGCTTCCCCAAACTTTATCTATCTGCCTTATCTTTTTCCACATATATACCCATCATAATTTCTTTATGTGTAGCCTCATCCTCTCTAATGTGAGTGTCAAAAAAAATTCATGCATTCTAAATATTTCAAACATCCATTTTTTTATATTTTATCTTTATTCAAAGGATATTTATCTCTTACATCACCTCTTATGCATAATCTCCAAATTTTACTTGTATCTCCATCAACTTATTTACATGGAGCTCATCTTATGTGGGTTTATCTTCAATTCAAGGTTCATGCAAAAAATACTATATGGTAATGCCAAAATTTTCAATTGGTTCCTTTTCACTTACATTTGTACCTTCATGTGCCTACAACCTCTATTTTTCAATAAACTTTGTCAACTTCTAAACTTTATCTATATATCTCATGAAATTTTGTCTTCTTTATAGAGATCCTTATTTGTTTTCTCCACCTATTTATCTATAGATATTAAAATATGGTATTTTACACTTGATAATGACAAGATTGACACATATTTACCCTAATTGATTTGAGCCCACAAACATGGTCTTAATCTACCATTATCTCATACTTAAATTCTATCTTATGATTTTGACCTTTATTATGTGGTTACACACCTATAGGAACCTCACTATCTATTTCAAACATACTTAACATCCTTCATATAATCTCCATACTTTTAGTTTATTCAACTTATACATAGGTTAGTTGTATCAATTTTTGTCAATATCACTAATCAATATTGACCCAATCTAATTAGAGATAACCCTCTACTAGTAATGGCTATTTTTTACATCAAAACTTTCCTTAGGTATGGCCCATATACCTAGTGTGTTAGTGGCATGATCAATTATCAAATTAGACTCGTATATAAATAAATCAATGTCTCACTTAATAGGGGACTTGGAACTTATCTAGTACACATTTTTACACTATTTTACACATTGATAAAATTTTCCCTTTCTTCCAAAATTTTGAATATATCATGAGGATTAGTCATAATCCAATTATCAATCATACCAAATCCAAGTCAAAGAAATAATTTTCAATATAAATAAAATCTAAATCATTAGTTGAATACATATAGTGAAGGATAAAATTTTCAAAATCACACTAAGTGGGAGAATTATGTGTCATTTGATTTCCATCTTTAAAGTATTAGATATGTATTTAGTGGTCAATCATAAAATGGGGGTGATTATGGTCATCCGAACCCATTGTATTTTCTTAGATTTTGAAGGTTTATTTCCCTCACAAGCACGCCTATGGTTTCAAGTCAAAGAAGTTGGGTTCTAGAGTTGTGTGCATCATCAAGGTTTGTCATTGCAAATAAAAATCTTACATAGATAGGCAATGGTACATGTATAGTCACAATCCCACATTTATATGTAGGTTAGTACTAACCGAACATAGGGTGGTATCACCAGTCCATACTGACCCAAATTGATGAAACCAACCCTATGCAAATTGATGAAAATCATATGCCTACATAAATTTAATGTTCACTTCCAAAATATAGTCATAATCAGAGAGTCAACAAAAAATATAATTATTCATCCCTTTTTTATACTTAATATATTTATCATATGCCACTTTTCAAATCATTATAATCAACTACAAGATTTTACATTCATATTCATGCTTAAATTCCATATTTAGTAATCTAGATCATTTTACTAGTTTATACTCTATTAGGTGTGAAAAACCAAGTTAGTCTAAAACATATTGGTGAACCTATACACATATCAAAACATGTAAAGCCATGGGCATCCCTTAGGTTTTTATCCTTCTAAGGTTTTATATTTAATCCATAGAGTCTATTAGACCTAATTCTTATTCATTTATTCTCCCTTTAATTCTAATTGTGATCCTTCCACTTGTACTCTTTGTTATTCTATATTTTTATACACTTTATATGCTTAAAATTCAAAAAACCTTGACCACACCCATATTATGGATTCATCTTCTATTCTCCCCACCTTTACTCAAGGTGGTGATATGGAGGTCCATGATACCACTATCCCAAAAGGTAGGGGGAACCTCATAGATGACCAACACATGAGAAGTAATAAATCTAACATGATTTTTCAAGATCAAATGCAATCTCTTAAAAAACATATTGAAATTTTTATTCTCAATATCTAAACACTTGATAATGAAAATTCCTATAGAACAAATGACATAAATATGACTTGATATAGTTTTGGATCAAGATATTTACAAAAAAATGGGATATATAGGACAACAAATGGTAAAACATGCATAAGGCATTGTTCATCCCATCAAAACATCTACTCAAAAGGGATGGCATGGCCTTGGATACAAAGTAGATTTATAAACTAATAAGTCAAAGATGTAATCATACACATTCCACAAAATCAACATAAGAAGCTCATATCGACTCTTATGATACACATATGTTTGAAACTTTAAAATATTACACTATTTAGAATAATTCCATCATGATAGAATTAAAAAATAATGTATGTATCAAGTTTATAGTGGGCCAATATGATGAACTATTTTTTTAGTCCATAATATCACACAATTTCATCAAACGAATCATTATTGATGCCAATAAATTGAATATATTGTAACATATAATTCCTACATAAATTAGGGGTCAATATGAAAAATATAAACATAGTGGATCACATAATTATTAAATAAAATCATAGGCTATTTCCACCACTTGGAACATATCAGATGATGTGGCCTTGGATACATAGTAGATTCATAAACTAATAATTTAAAGACATGTACTCATACACATTTTATAAAATCAACATAAAAAACTCATATCAAATATTATGATACAATATGTTTTACACTTTAAAATATTATAATATTCATGATACTTCCATCATGATAGAATTAAAAATAATGTAGGTATCAAGTATACAGTGGGCCAATATGATGAACTATTTTTCTAGGTTATAATATTAGAGAAGCTCATCAAATGAGTCATTATTGATGCTAAATAAACTAAACATATTTTCAAACATATCATTGTTTCATACATTATGGGTTGATATGTAAAATATAAACATATTGGATCATATCATTATTAAATAAAATCACAGGCTATGACCATCACTTGGCATAATTTCAATGGTTGTGATACTAGGACCAAATAAGGTGCATCCCTTATATCAAGTCACACTTCATGATACACATTAAACCTATTATTGGACCAACCTTCAATACACACTATGAAATAAATACCATCTACATTACATATGTGTTATACATTTACACATAAGGGGCTTCTATATACATATTTGGAAAACAATGATCCTTGCAAGCACTATATTCCATCACTACCTTTTAAGGTAGAGCACAAAAATGAGACAAAGAGTATAGTCCATGTAGTATCACAACCTACCAATCAACTCAAATTTTTAGTTCCATTGAAGAAGAATATTTTTAAATTACCGTCACCCCCATATAAATAATTATGATAGTTACTTGAGTATAACCTTATCAATCTTTTATCTCCATAAGATCTCAATCTAAACAAACCTATGCCAAATAACTATGATAGAAAGGCATACTATGAGTATCATCATATTTTGAAACATTCTACAAATAAATGCTTAAAATTAAGACATAAAATACAAGAACTTATTGATAATGATATTATTCAGATTGGCACACCTTCAAAAAATCAAGATCAGAATCAAATGATAATCAGAATTCATAGCCTAACATGATAAATATGAGAAACCAAAATACACATGAGTAGCTTAAGCATGATAGTAATAAGGAATATTATAAAACACATAATTGGTATATAAATATAGATCTATATTCAAATTCATATCCATGTATATATACAACTACATCAGATATATATGATAGATTGCACCAATGCAATGAAACATTTCTACCACTAGATACAAAACCTTTGCATGAGTTATTTTAGTTGGTTGTAACACATATCATTGTACATATCATATTCATTATTATTCATTGGATAATCCTTAGTTATCCTTATATCTTGTACATATGTTTTATCCTTAATCATTTTTATATCCCTTGGTTTTGTTTTCACTTAGACCTTTTTTCTTGATTGTTATCCTAATCTGGACATCCAAGACACTTATCCTATAATAAATATAATGCACATATTTTATGGAATTATGATTTCTCATTATTACATATTGAATTTTTATCCATGTTATGGATCCCATTTAGCTTACATGGTCACATACATCTATATCTACATATTACATGAGCACACATTGATTATTGACCACTAGGGGCATGCAAATCCTTATCTCCAAATATTTTATTGAGCTACATTTTTATAATTAACTTATATATTTTGGGATTATTCCTTTCTTTCACTTCTTCCACATTATCATATTATCACATCTAGTGCACACTATGATGTGACACATGATTCAAATTGTTCAAATCCCTCCCATTCTTCTATTTTTAAAACCATGGGTAATTGGCCTCATTTTTAAATATATCAAAAGATAAATAAAATATAAAAACATTCAAATATTAAAAAATTAAAAAACCTGAGCATGGAATTATTTCTAAATTACACTATTTACATTTTTTATTTATCACATGTTTGGTAGATATAATTTTATTTTCATACACATGCATTTCATGGTATATGAGTGCAATGCAAGACATACATGTTACACATGGACATATAGATGTTGGACTTTCCTCTACCTAGTGGCAATGGTGATATTGGGGGCATATTATTCAACAAGTTTCACTATTGCATGTTATATATTTTTATGACCTTGATGCCAAGTCAAGATACTTATATCACTTACACATCATGTTATTTACCCATATCTTGCACAGTGATACATGGATATGATATTCTATTATGAGGTGACATTGATACATATGGATGGTATAGACTATTTTACCTTTTCTATGCTCCATTGATGTTCTTACTCTATTACATAATATCCTACTTTGTGCTTATCTATTGTGTATGGCCTTTTGGCCTTGATTTCAACATATTTATGTCCCTTGTGTGTGGCCATTGGCTTTATTTGATGTGACATATTTTAAATCCCTTGTTTGAAACATATTTAAGTCCATTATGTGTGCCCCTTATCCCTGTTTATTGTGACATCATCATGTCCCTTATATATAACCCTTGTCCTTATGTTTGATACTAACAATTGATATTATTGTGTTTATTGAACTTGTTGACATTGAGTTCTACATGTGTGACATTAGTAAAAATTATGGGGTTATATGCCATGCATATACACTCAATTTAAAGAGACTTTAGTGCATATTCATACATAATTGAGTGCATATACATGGTCATTTTCAAACAATTTACATGAATAGGAATTACAAGGGTGCATATACTTGGGCATCTACACATAATTTATAAGAATAAGAACTACAATTTTCCACATGCAGATACATTTGAGATACAAGTTCTTATATCTAGTATATGTATGCATAACATTATATATCATTTAGAATATATTCATGGGTCATGATATAGGTTCATGAACATATACATGCTTTCAAATTTATGAGGCATGATTTTTGTTCATGCACATATACAATAGCACAATTTATACTTGAATATAAAATGGTTCACATTTCAATTCACACTTATCAAATTTGAGATCATGATAGAGGCATAACCATTGTAAATCATCTTTTGATCATGAATTTATTCTATATTACGTGAAATTAAATTAAACCATACAATCAAACCTACATTCATGATAAGGGAATTAAAATTTTACATTCCCTTTTGATCGTGATGTTTTTTACATTGAGCAAACTTGAGTAAAACTATATAATTGAATCTATAATCCATATGTAGTGGTTGATTCAATTTATTTGAGAAAACACAACCTAATGGTTCACTCTTCCTTACATTCTTATTTATTTAGGTAACTACATTTCATACTTCTCCCCACATTCATGATGGTTGGGACTTGTTGTCCTCCCAACCCAAGGGCCTGTATAGTCACACACATTTGGGGCACTGTCACCCAAAGTCTCCTTATGTTTCAACAAGGAAACACAAGTTTCTCTAATTATTCAATAAGGAAGCATCATCTCCAAAAAAATTCAATTAGAACATAGTTTTCACCAACACACATGTGTACTCTTTCCTTACTCTTAAATTTTCAAAAAATCAATTTTAGATTAAAATTGTGCATATATGGGCATTGACTACACATATTGGTTTTAGGTTTGATTATTAAGTGAGTTGCACAATTAGAGATTCATACTAAATAAAAAGTGTGTTGTACACACTCAGGTTTAAATTTTCTATTTACTCTATAAATTCCATTACTATAATAAAAGGTTGGTATTTTTAGATACCAAAATATGGTATTTGGTACTTGATAATGACAATCTTGACACACATTTACCACACATGAATTGAGTGCATATACATGGTTATGATCCTCCATTATCTCATACTTACATACCATTTTATTATTTTTACCCTTCCCTTATATTGTTACACACCTATAGAAATATCATTGTCTATTTAACATCCTGCATAGACATCTCTAGACCTTTAGTTTAGTCCACCTATACATAGGTTGTTTCCATTAACTTTGGTTAGTATCATTAGTTGATATTATTCTGATCTGATTGGAATTGAACCTATCCCATGAATGGATACTTTTCAAAGATAAACCTTTCCTTATGGTTGGCCCATCTACCTAATGTGTTGGTGGCATGAAAAATTACCAAATTTAACTCATAGATAAATAAATCAAGGTCTCACTTAATAGGGGACTTGGCACTTATCTTATACACATCTATATAGGATTTTATCAGCACTTATCTTATACACATCTATATAGGATTTTACATTGATAAAATCTACCCTATTCTTATAAAATTGTGAATATATCACTAGGATCAGTCACAATCCAAGTCTAAACCATACCAAATTCAAGTCAAAGTAATCATTCTCAAATATTAAATCCAAATCATTAGCTACATACATATAACAAAGGAGCATAATTTCACAATCACACTACGTGGAAAAACTACATGTGGCTTTATTTCCCTCCTTGAAGTATCAAATACATAATTATAAATAAATCATCAAATGGGGCTATTTGGGGTTAGTTTTTCACATTACACTTTCTTAGGCTTTGTTGATTTATATCCCTCACAATAACATCTATGGCTTCAAGGAAAATAAGTTTGACTTTTAGATTTATGCACATTATCAAGTTTGACATCACATAAATAGAGCTTACAGAGATATCCAAAGTTGATGGTATAGTTAGAGTCCCTCATTTCCACACAAGTCATTATTGACTAGTATAAGTCAATATCAATAGTTGATATTGACCTAGATCGATGGAACTGACCCTACACAAATAAAAATATGGTTCTTAATTGGATTAATCACATGCCTACTTTAGAATATAGTCACAGTCAGGTAGTAAACCAAAAATTTAAGTACTCATCCCTTTTTTGTACTTATTATATTTAACATCTACCACTTATACAATCATTGTAATCTAATTCAAGCTTTTACATTTAGATTCATGCTTAAATCCCATATTTATTAATATTAATTATTTTAATAATTTCTATCATATTAGTTTTAAAAACTAAATTATGATAAATTTTTATAACTAAATAAGTTTCATAGAGCTATATTGATTGCTAATCTCACTAATTCTAGCCCAGCATGTTTTATAGTTAGCCTCATTGGATAGGAATTTTTATAATTAACCCCTTTATATTTATTGGTCTTATCTTTCCCATTATCTTTTTGAGCCTTATTGATTAGCTTAGTGTTCTATTTTCCTAATTTTTTGAATCTACATAGTTGCACACAATGTGTATTCATTAATTGTGTCTTCTTTTATATTTTATCCATCTCTTTTATGCACATCCCTAGTTTTTTTTTTTTTTTTTTGACTCTAGACACTTGAATGTATGATATTATAATGATATGTGTATTTATTCACTAGGAGATTTTAGGCTTACACTAATAACAATATTTTATTTTAGTCTATGATTCTAATAATTCCTTCTTGAGTATGCATAGTAGTTCTTTCTTCAATTAATTGGGTTAGGATTTAAATTCTATTATTTATTATAGTGAGGATTTACACTTAAATTTATCCTTGAATAGGATTTTATGTCTATGAAGAACCCACTCTTGATGGTCCAAATAAACTTATTTTTCTTATCAAAGTTATTTCTCACATAAACCTAGGATTTCTTCATAGGTCCACCATTTAAAGATGATGAAATCTCTTCCAATTCCATAACATTTTTATTTCCTTTTCCCAATACAACTTGTTCCTATTCCAACTTTTTAATTCTTTTTTATTCACTTCTTTATGAAATAACTTCATCAATTACCACCAAACTTTCTACTAACCTTATGAGTGTTAGTATTTTTATGGGTGTTGTTCCTAATTTCTTATTTTAAGGTCTTAACACATGCATTATTTAATAATATAGATTATCCAATTTTATAAATATTAGATGGTCGATCTCTAAACTTTATGAATTTAACTCTTTGTTTTTAGATTATTGTGTTTTACCTGAAGTTGCATACATCATCCTCAAATCATTCATTACATCATTTATCTTCTCAATATTTTCATCTAATCTAGGTAAAATTATTACCTTATATAATGCACATCATAAATATTATGCATCCACTGGATATGGTAGTTTTACCCAACTCTTATACTTTCTTTATATACTCATAACACTCATCAATGTATAAAGTCCCATCACACAAAATCATGAAAAACCCTTAAACAATTTAAGCATATTTGGTGGTGTCCTATTATCCTTTTTAATTACTTCATAAATGTGTTCATACCACTTCTTCATCCTATTCATTTATGGTTTAGTCATTTTAAGTACCTTCTATTCTATATGTGCTTGATCATTTATATATTTATTAAGTGAAATTTATCTCTCTATTACATTTAGAATTGTATGTTGAATGATAAATCTTATGAAATATGAATTTAAATATTTTTGGTTGTTTATATCTCCTAAATCCAAAATAATTTAAAACGTTCTATCTAACTTTATTGTTACTTTGAGCACTAAAAGCCCTAGGTATTTTATGTATTAGGATTTCATCCTTCTTTCTTAGGGTTTTAGGTTTCTACATTAATTTTTTATTTTCATATTTAAATTTTTATTTCCCCTTCTTTATCATCTATTTATCCTAGGGTTTTAATTTTTGAACTCCAATCCTTAAAACTCTAGTGTTCTATGTTCATTTTTATCATAGGGTTAGCTCTTGTGCTAGTTTTTGTTATCATCTTAGGGTTTGTAATGTTTTTTATGCATGTGAATCATTCAAACCCTACCATCCCTCATCCTATGGATTCATTTTTATCTACTTATTATGTCAATGAGTTGAAATTTTTATATATAGATGATCATGCTTAAGTGTGTTATGATAGTGATTATGTGAATGAGGATCATGCTTGTGTGAGTGAATGAAATGACTATGTTGGTTATGATTATGATGATTTGGAATATTTATATGTTATTTATATATCTTTTTACAGTGGTATTAAATTCTAAGTATATCATATTAATGTTGTGATTCAAGAGATTAGTTATCTTTCCCCTTATAGTTTTCCACTAGTCATTGACTTGAACAAGAACTAAAAATGAATTAATTAACACACTTCTTCATCATAATAGGATAATAAATAAATGGATATATGATATACATGTTTATGCTTATGATGTTATACCTTTTAATGATGTTTATAAATGTAATGATGTTTCTAGTGAAATGATAGGTGGTGTTACTCATTTTCTAAAAATGAAATGTAATGATAATAATTCTATTTAAATGAAATGTTATGATACTATTTCTCTAAAATTTAAATGTGATAATAATATTTCTCTTGAAATGAAATATGATGATGATTATAATCCATGTAAGGGTGTCTCTGTTGATATGGAATATGATAAATTTTCTAAGCAATGCAATGATTGGAATGTTTGAGTTGAGTCTAACATACTTATGTTTTAGATAGATGGTGAGGTGAAACCAATGAATAAATATTACCAAACTATCATTAAATTCAAAGTAGTAACTTGATTTTTAAACTCACCTATGGTATTCACCATGGTTTATATATATATATATAGAAACCATGGTGAATGCCATAGGTGAGTTATATATATAAACCATGGTGAATGCCATAGGTGAGTTTAAAAATCAAGTTACTACTTTGAATTTATAATCTAAGTCATCTAACACTCACTTTGATGATAATTTCATGCTATGTGAAAATTTAATATAAAGGGTGTTTAACTATCCTTATTGTGAAGGATTATATATGCCTAAGTTTAACTTGTTTGATGGAAATGGAGACACCCATGACCACCTAGTTCAATTTGTAAATTTATTTGTAAACTATTCAAATAATGGGAGAAAATTATTAGGTTAAGCCTTAGATTGGTACCATAATCTATCTAGTAAATCTATAACTAACTTTAAAAATCTATAATATGATTTCTTATCTCATTTTAATAGGACAAATTTCCTATATTAAAATTTGAGCATCTCCAAAGCCTTCAATAGGGTCATGATCAATTTTTATAGGATTACATTTTTAGGTCCAAAACTACATTGAATTTTTTAATGTATCAACCCTCTAATTTGGAAAAGGAATTCATATTTAATGAGGGTATTATACATACATTTAAGGAGGAGTCAATTTTTCAAAAAAATCATTATTTTTGGTGAATTTACATGGATACCTTGACTTATGCGGTAGATCTTACATACAGATATCTATATCTTTGATTCTACTAGTTCCCAAAATTCAAATGTATGTATTAAAAGTAAATCTTAAACTAAGAAGGAAGTTCCAAGTAAGGTAGATGATAATAAAGAAGTATTAAGGTCATTGATAACAAAGAATCTCAAAATAATATAATTCATAAGACTTCAACTCGAATGAGTCCTATTCCTTCAAATGTAAATCAACCTATCAAATTTGATAACTTCAAGGATAAACCAAGTTTTATTTTACAAACACTCCTTGATAATAAGTGTATCATATTTATTTTTAATCACCATAACCCTACACATTTTCTAAGATGAGTGGGGGAAATATAATTTTGTACCTAACATAGTATCAATGGGCATAGAGATAACATTTTTTATGCATTGTAAAATAAAATTGTACTTATGGGTAGATATGTTATTACATTTGAAAAATCTAAAAACACTCCCAAAATATTGGCTTATCCATGTTCTTCTATTGCAAAATCTATGAAGATTGATTTATCCCAAGGAGATCCTAAAAAGGAACCAATGGTTAAATCAATCTTTTATAAATGGTAAAAATAGAATAAGATATTCTTCTAGTTCACAATTTATGAAGATCAATATATCTCAGGATGTTCTTAAAAATGAACTGATTGTCATCTGATCTCTTCTAAAAGGTTAAAATAAAAATGACATTATTTTTATGACAAGGTACAATGAAATGCATGCATAATTATTTTTCTTAATGAATTTGGATACGATGAGTGTGTGTTACAACATACAAACACTTATGAATATGAAATAGGGCATGTTACTATACTAATTTCTCTTGGGCCTAAGATAGTAGAGACATTATTCTATGTGAAGTGTCCTATTACAAAATTAAATGTAATATGTTGGAGATTAATATTTATTTAGGTTAATCTTAATTCTATTTTAATTATGAATTTAGTATTATGATAAATTCACTTTATCTCAGATTTATGAGGTGTCTTCCCTCTTTTGTCCCTTTGTATGGAATCTTAGAGTTACATATCACATGTAACTCACCCCATATTTTTCACACACGTCCCTCTCACCTTATGGGGATTACACACAAGAAACTTGTGCAAGTCATGATGTGATTCTTTGTAATTCCCTCTTCCATCCTCTAGCTCTGTTTAATGGGATCTCTTCTCTCTCATTTTACACACTAGAACACACTAATTTTATCTTGAGATTTATCTTTTATGGCTTGAGGCCCATTTTTCTTATCTATTATCTTATCTTCCATTGAGATTGTATTTGGAGAATAGTTGTTTATAAGCCTTCTTAATAAATATGAGGATTTTTTGTTTAATATTTGCCCCACTTAAAAATTCTTGTGTCTTGTATTCTTTTGTGGCTTGCTATTAAGGTAATATTTTTCATTCACACAATCATTATTTTATGTTTTCATCATTATTTTATCTATCTTGTCATAATTATTAACATGTACCAGAGCATGTTGTATTTTCATATTGATGTACGTGCAAGCATTTTAGTGAAAATTTTCAAAATAATTGTAAGGGATTATACCCTTGCAACCAATTTTAATATATTTCTCCATTTTTATACTAAATATTATTATTATTTTATTTCTTTGCATTATAAATTTAACTTACAGGTGACTAACAAGGAGTTTTTTTAATGTTGATTTTGGTATTTTCATCTGGTTTCATCCTTCAAATACACCATTTTTAACTCATTTGGATAACTTAAAAGTATTAATTTAATAAAAGTCTGTTATAACCAATTTGTTTTGTTTCATTCTTTTTTTTATATTCAATACTAATGCAAGCAAAGCTTTTTTTGGTTGTAATTATTTTCAAACCAAAAAAAATTGAATGAACAATAAAAATTATTAAAATAGTTGTAACTTATGATTTATAATTTATAATTTTTTATTTTTTTTTGGGTTGTTCATATTGAGGCTTAAAATAAACTATCAAATTTTTTAGTAAACCCAGATCACGTTTTGAGAGAAATATTCAAAATAATGACTTTTTTAAACATGATTTGTGAGTTCAGTTATGGCATCTTTTTAAAAAAAAAATGTTCTCCTTTTTCCATTTATTTTTCTCTAAAAATTTTTACCCTTGTAATTCTCATCCTATTCCATTATTATTTTCTTCATTTATCTTCACATTCATATTACTTCCAATTAGTTGTATTGATGCACTGATTTTTTTATTTTGACTTCTACTATTGGCAATGTATTTTGATATATATTGGAATGTTATTACTATGATTTTTATATTATGATTCAACCTATTATGTTTGGCATTCTAACATATTCATTTATTACTAATTTTTCAATCTTTTATGGCTTTTACGTAGTCTTAGCTCTTTCTTTTTGGGTTTGCATGGTACATTAGATAAAAACTAGTTTTTTGTGCTTTTCTTAGGCTGGAAATGCATAACATCTTTATTGGTTTTTTTAACCTTTTACCTCTAAATTTTATGTCATACCATTGGCCATTTACTATTCTTCATGGTAAACCATACTTCTTATTTTTTTTGGCTATAAATATATGTAGTGGAACCTTTTTCAACTTTTTAAATAGAACTTAATATGTGAGTTGTTATTATTATAAAACCAAGGATTTTAATTTTAATAGATAAAGTTGGTGGAGGGGGTGTCCATCTAACTAATTATGTTGTAAAATTAATTTTATAAGTAGATGATCTTATTCTAATTTAAAAACAACCCATAGTTTAAAAGAGAGTTTGAAGGCTTTATGGATCTTCTACTAAGATGTGGGAATGCAAGTGAATAGTATAAAAACAAAATTCAAGATCATTTCTCTACAGAAAAAATAAACAAAATGAGTTCCTTTTCAAAATAATATCACTGAAAGTAGTGGAAAAATATAAATATCTTGGGATTGAGTTTCACAATAAAAATAGTTGGGAGACTTATATGGAAAAAATAATTCAAGGGGGGTGAAAGGCCTTATAATCACTGTAAAACAAGTGTAAGAATGTAAAATTAAGGGATTGGAAAACTAAGAGAACCTTTTTTGGCCTACTTATCACACCAGTGGTCCTATATGTATGCGAAGGTTGGGGAAATAATGGGTTTAACATAAATTGGATACAAATAGAGAAAATCTAAAAATATTTAATCACAATTAGCCTCAGAGTTAAAGATTTGGTTTCATATGATATTTTATTATCTAAAACATGTATTTTTATGTTGAAAGCATCGGGAATGACTCAGACATCAAGTTATTTAAAAAAGATACAAAACATGAAGAATCATCAATGGCCCAAAATGGTAATAAAAGAAGAACTATGTAGAAAAAATATGTGGATAAACAAAATAATAAATGGATGAGTAAATGAGACATTAACATGCAATAATGTCTAAACATCAATGAGGAAATAAAAAAGTATGTGAGATAGAAATTCAAGACAACCATGTGGACAAATCAACTGGGACAGAAGAAATCATACTATATAAAAGAGTTTAATCCACATGGGACCATGAACAAAAGGCATACATAGGGGCATAAACCAAATGTAAATAAAATATATTGATGCCACCATTAAAGACTAGCTCAAATCATCCTAGGTATGAAATAAGTAGGTGGATAGTGCCTAAAGAAGAATGGAAAATGAGAATATGTTTATTTTGTAATAAGTAGTAGAGATAGAATGACACTTAATTATGGAGTTTTCATCCTATAGTAACATTTATATCAACTATAAAAGGAAATTGAGTGTTGACAACCTAACTAACTTATTTAAAGAGGCAAGGTTAAATAAAATAGCAAGTTTTCTAATTAAGATCCATAGTAGAAGAGTTAACATTGAGAAGGGATTAGAAATTTTAGAAGATCAGTAAGACAACCTTTGTGTCAAGTGGTTGTGTTAACATAGAACATTTTTTTTACATCTCTTGGTCCCATAGACTACTTAGTTCTATGGATATTATTATATATTTTAATCATTCATTCAATAACATTTTTCTTTTTTAAGCTTGATGTCTTATTGTTGTTATTTATTCTTTCTTTGATAAGTGGATTGTGTTTGGTCCCGCTTTACCAAGTTTGAAATTAGATCATATCTTTGTGGCTTACCCTTTTATGCATTATAATTCATATCAATCTTGGCATTTTATCTTGAGTTTTATCTTTTTTTTATCATGATTTAATCAATTTCATTGAAATTTTTTAAATTCATAAACTAATGTAATACGTGCCATTAGTTTTTTTAAAAACACTTAATTCATATCAATATGGTAAAAAAAATCAAATCCAGAAAAAAAATCAATTATCTTGTCAAAAAAAGTCATTGCTTTCAAATTTATTTACTCATGTGACATGAGATATTAAATTAAACCCTAGCTCTCTTTTTTTTTGACTTTTCCTTTATCTTTATTATGGCATTTTTTTTAAGTATTTGTTTTAAAAGCTTTATTTTTTAAACTTAAAATTATTTTAATAGCACTTGAATAATAATAATTTTTTTTGGAATAATATTTGACTTACTTTTTATGCCTTAGTAAGCTACATTGGTAAAAAAAATTGTAACATTTTTTGGGAATAAACTATATATTACAATAATGCAGCTTCATAAGCTTAAAAAAGTTTTATTACATGAGATTAAACACCAAAATGTGTAAAATAACAATGAAATTATTAATTTTAAACATCAACTTGAATTCCAAAACCAAACCATTCATTTATTACAAAAATCACACAATGAAAAACTAAGTAAAATTCAAGTTTTAGTCGATTCTTACCACCAAAATTGTGTCTTTTGAAAATAGTAATGCCTTTAATATTGCCATAAAATATGATTTTTTGTCTCCCAACGAGTGTATTTCTTTTCAAAATAATTTTTCTAACCATGGTTTCAAAATTATGTAATATGTGGGTTATTATGGTGGTGATCTTGTAAAACATGATTGATCCTATATTTTTTAAATCTGATGAAAATTTTGTAAAGCTCAATGTTTTTTATTCTAATGATAATTTGAATTCATATTTTTCTCCTCACTAAAGTATATTTCACCATATTTATTTTCAATCTCATAATACTTACCTTTGATTCTAATGTTTTTCATGCTCATAATTTAGTTTAAAATATTAAAATTTATGAGCATTATGGTAAATATGGGCATCAAATTTATAAATGTTGAAAATTACATCCTTGTAAACTTGTGGTAAATATAATTAATTTTTATAAAACATATATTTAAATGTTAAACCAATTTGGATCCCTAAAGCTATGGTATCTTCTTAAGACTTTGATGTGTTTGTAATGCATGCGAAAAATGCATGCTAAACTATGCACTCAACTTCTTGATGTCTAGCCAAGACAGCCAATGTAAGTAAGAATTATGGGTAGCCTAAATTAAATGAGATTATTCTATACTTGAAGATGAAATAAAAATAAGATGGAAGACTCAAATTCAAAGATATTGACTTGGTGGGGAAGAATACAAAGGGATCCTGCTAAAGAGCTATGGACTTAGATTTTTCATCTACGACTTCAAGATAAGGATAAGATATAAACTATGGTTGAATTGAAATATCTAAATCCTAATCTCATAATCAATATCACTCTAAAGTGTATTTTCTAGAATAAGAGTATGCACTCAAGGAAATAGAATAATCGTATGAGGATAAAGAAGCTCAATGAGTGTCATTCAATCATAAGGAAAGATTGGTTTGGAATGAATCAATGTATATATTTTATTGAATGTGTTGAAATGAATCTGATTTATATTTGAATGTGTGAGCAAGGATTTGTTTAAGAATTGTTTTGGTATTTGTGCATGTTTTGACAAGTTTTATGCAAATAAAGTGAAACTGAATTGATTTTTGAAATGAAAGTACGTAAAGGTAAGAAATAAAATCTAATGAAACTAAAGAGAAAGATTATTATTTTTATTCTTTTCTTTATTTTTTGGATACATGCAATACTAGAAAAAAAATCTAGCCTAACAAATTCAAGTGTTGATTTATAGCTTTTCTAGGTGCAAACTAAATGAAATTGTTTGTTTATGTTTTCATATTATATATGAATGAATATAGTATGAAAAATAAGGTTTTATAATATTAAATTAAACATACAAAAAAACCATATCTACACCTTAGGAAGTAAAACTACAAAGCATCTTGATGTTCTTCTACATATCCAAGCTAAAACTAGTTTTTAGTTTTTGAATGAATGCACACTAAATTTGAATGATTTGTGACAAATTAAAGTGAATATCTAAGTTATAATTTCCTATTTTTTGAGTTGAAAATAATGTTCCTAGCTCATGAAAATAAATAAAATCAATGTTAAGATAACACCCTTTGCTCCCTAAGGTTTAGCTAAGTTTTTTTACTTACCAATGTGTTTATTTGTGCATGAATGAGAGCTTGTTCAAAATTGAAAATTGATTTTTATGTTTTATAAAAATGATTGATTTTATGCCTACAATTTACCTAGTGTTTGGATGAAAAAATAAATTATTTCAATATATCTAATATGATGATGCAAATAAAAAATAAATAAATTATTTTTTTTGGTGTAAGGAAAGGAGAGAAAGAGAGATTTTTTCTTATCTATGCATTTTTAGAATTAAAACTAATTTAATGAATAAAAATAATCTAAACTAATATAATATAATGAATAAACAAATAAAACTAAAACTATAAACCCCCAATTTGATCCAGATGTAGACCAGTTAGAATGAAGATATGTATTTTTTATGATTTTGTCCTCAATGTGTTATCTCCTTTGCTCAAACAAGATTACAAGAGCTATCTGACCAAGGATGATATCAAAATAATAGTAACAAGAGTATAAAAAATAAGAACACAACTCAAAATAAGAGATCATCTAACTTTGACTAGATAATACATTGAATGTAATGAACTGGTTACTAATTCAATGACTTATATTCTGTAGTGTTGGGTAGTTTAGCATAAAAATAATAAAAATATGGAGATCAAAGGTAATGACAATCAAGTTGTGACTATAAATATTGAAAATAACTCTTATCAAGCTAAAGCCGAAGGCTTAAACATGGAATTAAATCAGTCTCAGCAACACATTTTATTAATCATGAACATTACAAATATATAGTAAATGTCCTATAATTATTCTTCTCAATAATAGGTTAGTTGTTATAAAAACTAAAAACCAACCTCCCTCAAATATCTCTTTTTCCTATATTAGTGCATGGTTGTAACAATGACTAATAATATAAACTAATATAGGTGTATATTAATGCCTTTATTTTCTCTCAATAATAATATGATCACACTAAATAATCTCAATATTATATTTATTCACAAAAGTTAGAACTAAATCCTAACATTCCCCCCCTTAGTTATAACATGGGCTGAAAAACTCAAATGTCAGTTTCAATCGATAATATATTTTATTACAAACATGTGATTTTATTTTAAATTGAAAACGTATTTCATTAAAAGTTGCATTTTAAATTTTTTTGGTAACTTTGACTCAAAGACTATGACACGTACTTAAACAAGATGACAATAAGATGTGTCAAAACTAAAAAATAACTCAACTATAAATATAAACACATAATATATAAAAATAAAATAACCTATTTTTAAAAAAATACACAAGACTCTTAGTTTAATGATATAAAATCACTAAATAATAATAAAATGAAATCAAAACATTTAAAAAACATTAATAAAAATAAAAACACGAATCAAGAACTTTAAAAAATATAAAAACATACAAAATAAAAAATATTATAACATGCCATGTAATACCAAAAACATGACTATAAAATAACTAAATAATAATTAAAAACTAAACACAAAAGTAAAAAGTAAAACCACCAAAATTTAAAAACAATAAAATAAATAAATAAACTTAATACATAAATAAAAATAATAAACTAATAATATGTAATGAAATTATAAAAAAATAAACTAAAACTTGAAGAAAAAAACTTAAGCTTTAACAAATAAAATAAAAACTACAAATATTTCGAAACCAATTTCAAAAAGAAAATAATGTGAAGTAAAAACCTAAACTAAAACAAAAAACACTCTTCAAAATAACTATGGATCAATCTGCCTATGATTTTGAAGATTTTATTATTGTTGTTTCAAGTTGGATATTTCATATGAAGGGGTTATAAATGCTATGCCATTTTTCAAGATCTGTAGAGCTAACCAAGTTTGAAGACAGGGTCATCGGTTAATTTGAGAGACCAAGCTGAATGTGAATGTGGAAGGCATCAACCTTTATGAAAAAGATCCACAAGCAACTTCAGAGTTAAACTTTACAGTCCAAACCAGGATATTATGTTGAAGTTTTGATGAGCCATTCAAAAAAAAAATTCCCTTATACAATGATCTGTTCCAAAAAAATTATTCTTCTTTGCTCATATTCTCATTCCTCTACAACTTTAATTTTTTGAAAATCTCATTGATGCCTCATTTTACATGCAAAACTGCCCTTAGAATTTTCATAATTTATCAAAACCATTTTTGAGTTTTCTTATTCTTTGAAATAAATTTCTATAATATATAAGAAAATTAAATTTCATCAATAAACAAAGAAGATATCCTAATTTTTGTGAGCCTTTTCCAAACAATTTTTCTATTTTTTTTTAATTTTTCAAATGCATATATCCCCCCTTTTTTTTAATAAATTAGAATGTAAAAATGGATAGAGAGGGTGAGCATACAATGGAGAGAATGGATAAGATAAAATATTTGAAGAGAGATAGTACAGGTGGATGGTGGAACTAGAGGTTTCACACGTGGTCTACACTGTTAGATCGATGGTAGTATGCAAGCAGAGGTGAACAAATATATGAGTAGCAGTTACACATGGTCCACACTATAATGCTATTCTATGATTCATTTTGATGAAATCAATAAATGAATGAAAAATATAGAGAGGTATAGGAAAACCTACTCTGATATTAGATATTAAAAATAGCCCTTATCAGGCTAGAGCTGAAATCTCAAACATAAAATTTAATCATTCTTAACAACACATTTTATTAATCATGAACATTATAAATATATAGCAAATATCCTATAACTATTCTTCTCAATAATAGGTTATTTATTCTAACAACTAATAACCAACCTCCCTCAAATCTCTCTATCCTATATTAATGCATAGTTGTAACAATGCACTAATAATACAAATTAATATATGCCTATATTAACACAATTATTTTCTATCAACAATAATCAAGGTGGAAATAATAAGAATTACAAAAATAATCATGTAATATACATGAAAGCTTAAGTTTCAAAAGTTAAAATTAGAATACGGATAAAAGGTTATGGATCTACCCTTATTTATAGGGACCAATTACATAATTGTTTATCTTTGTGACACAACTCCACTCATCATAACATAACCACCATAAATTAATATATAACTTCCCTATTAGTGATGGTTTTTTTAGGGTAGTTTATGAAACCATCACAACATTTTCATCACTCTCAAGGTGGTTACATAATTGATCAAGGTGGTTCTATCACTAATGAAATATTTTTGAAAACAAACCAAGGGAAGATCTAAAAGTCAACCAAAATGGATTTTGAGTGGTCTAAGTATAGAATAGGGAGATATCAGGGACTAAAATGTTAGAGAAAATCCACTTGAGCATATTTTTGAGATCACTACATCATCACTATACATTCTAATAAAAATAACACACCATATAATTATTAGGTGCATATGCATTGCCCTTTCAGGATGATTCCTTGTCATGATTTGATAAGGGGATCTCTTTATTAGAGGTATGTAAAAGAGAAATAGAAAATTATAAATACTTATTTTACTTACCTTGGTGGTGCAGTGAAGCTAACCAAGACTCTATGCAACCTGTAGACAAAATATGAGAATCAAGTGCAACTTAACAAAAAAATAAAAAATGTAAATTGTAATAAAATCATGGAAAAGAGTACTTACCAATTGAGTGAAGAAGATCATACTATTTGAATCATCCCATCAGGGGACTGAATTCAACACCAACATGTACCTATAAAACTATAAAGACGTGCTACAAAAAATGGAAAGCCATTAAAATCATTAATTTTTAAATAAAAATTACATAATTTAGCAATAATGCAATTCAAAACATGAGCTTTAATAAAATAATTTACCAAGAATGAATAGTTTTTAAACCTAAATGGCTAGTTAGGAGGTCTTTATATTCAAAAAAATTATAAAAATATAATCATTTTTGCAAATAATTGGTGAGAAATTGGAGCTCTAGATTGACAGTAATAGAATTAAGCTAGGAATCAGTTGATAGAATGAGCACATAAAAAAGATGGCCAATGTACCAAAAATAAGTGGAGTAAGGTAGGGATAGGTAATTTCTATTTACTTATCCTCTTTTTCCCTAGTTTTTAAATTCTAACTAAAATTTAGTAAAAATCTAATGAAATTTGAAATATTTAGTGTCATAATGTTTATGGGGGAGGTAGAGTCTAGATATGTTAATTTTTCATTTTGGGTAGGTTTTTGATGAATTGGGGAGGGTTTTGGAACACAATTTCCCTCTATAGATGTCGATTATACTAGAGAATTATTATAGAAAATTGGCATTTATTATAATATATATAGATATATTTAATTTTATATTAGTGACTTGTCATTCATGTGTTTTGGGTTTAATTTCCATGTATACTTAAAATTTATGCACTCTAAATGACTAGGCATGTGATGATATACAATATATCTCCATGTTTTTGATAAAATGTTATGGAAATGCTTATATATGTGAGAAAAAAATGTATACAAATGTTGTAATGTGTTGACAATGTAAGAAATTATGAATGCACTAAAAATAATTTTTTAGGTGATGACAAAGTTGTTTTGTTTACACAACATATGCCTTTTAATTTTAGCAAACGAATGTAAAGGGGAATTAGATATAGATGTGAAATGATAAAAAATAAAAACTAGAAATCAAAACTTCACATGGAAAATGAATGTGGCCTAATCCTTATGATCAAATGGTAAAATGTACTTCTTCCTAGACTTACAAAATATTGGCTTTATTAGATTCATCGAGAGATACCTAGCCCTGATAGAAATGGTAAATGGGATAAAGTTACCCTTTTTGGCATAGACATATAGACAAGCCTTTTTTGAATAAATTTTTATTTGGACACTTTATAATTTGGTATTTCTTCTAATTTTATCCTTTAATTTTATTTTTGACCCCCTACACTTAGTCCTATGTGAATAGGAAGACACATGGGTTCATTACCAAAGGCTAGATGTAGGTGAGTATTATTTTTTTGAAAAACTAGTAAGATGTGAGATCTCAACACTAAATATTAGTGAATGGTGAGAGATGTGGAATTTAAATTTTTTACTTGCATAAGATTTTGATTTTCATAAGAGTGTCTTTTATTCTATTTACAAAGCTTTTACCCCCATGTCTTGGCCCCATGCAACTATTAATATGTATGGGATCATTACTGAAGATCTAGATAGGTGAATAAAGTTACCTATTTTTAGAATGTTAATATTATGCTTTAGAAGGCACCATAAGAGGAGACTTATCATGGACACACTTCTAGACTAGATTGTAGGCTAGCATTTTCTAAGTTGTGCAAGAAGATGTATGGGAAAAGAGGTGTACTCTGCTCATAAAAACTAAGGAAATAACCAATGTAATGTTGATTTTAAGAATTTTTTTAATGGGATAATAGGATAGTGTGAAAATTGAAATGATATGACAAGTTAAATTTTGAAATTTTATGTTATGTGAACTAACAACTATATAATCAACAAAAAGACAAAATGAAAATAATGGAAAATGTAATGCAATGAGGGTAGTGTGACATGCAATAACTATATATTGAAACTTTTTAAGTTCAAAGAGTTCACAAATTAACCAAACTCATTTCCCTCTAGAGTGCATGACCAATAAGATTAGTTATCGAAATATTCAATCACTAGGTAAGGACCTAACTAGTTAAATCTAAACTTTCAACATTTTCATTTATTTTTTTCAATTAGTTTGTCAAGTCTAAGGATAAATTATCCTATAAGATTCTTCTAAGCATAATTATGAATCTCAAAATATTATTGATAGGGCATGATTGACTCTACCTATCTTTTCATAATGTGTAGATAAGGGAAGGCCAAAACTTGTGAGCATTCAATGGGCTCCTTATTACAACATATTTTTTACATAGGAGGCTTGTTGTCATATTAGTGTAGCTCACAATACTACTAACAATACATGGTTGACTCTATATTTTCCATTTTTATGCTTAGATAAGTTTGCAATAATTCCTTGAATAACTCTTTATGGTCTTTTCCCCTTACAAAAAGAAGGGAAGACCCATTTTTGGGACTTTGTGGATAGTCATTAGATCTGATGTTGATTTCTTTAGTACCCATTATTAGCATCTAATTTATTCACTAAATTGATATCATACATAAGGGAGGATAAATGGTTTGGTTATCTACCCTAAAGTATAAACTATTATTTGAATTACTACTCACCCCTATATGAGAGTATGTTAGGTGTTTATGCCAAAGACGTAGATTATCAGGCTCTCTTTAGGGCTTATCCCTATGCCCTAATATTTATATCATGTTGACATGGTTATCTAAAGCACTAACATTAAGATCCTCTAAGCTAAGAGGTGTGTGGAGAATATAGTCCCAATCCTATAAATATTTTTTAAAAATTATGGATTTGTCATTCTCTAGGATAAATAATCTCAGCCATAGACTTGTTTGAGTCAATTCACACTATCACAATAATTTATTCACTTAGTTTTCCTATTGTTTCAACCCCATATTCTTTAGGTTTTTCATTTGGTAGGAACTTTGGAACTTTTTCACCCCTCTTTAAGATAACTACTTTGGTTATTAGGGGTTTTGTGTCTTCAACCAATTATGGGGGATTTTCCACACCATTGGTGGGTAAGTGATAATCAATATGTAGCCCTAGTTTTTTTCTTATAGTCATTTAAATGGAATCAAAAGTATTAGGGTATCCCTGAGTTACAAATAATTTCCCTAAATAGAATAACATAATTTTTTAGAATAGGGTAAAAGGGATTTCCTTCATCTCATAGATCCAAGGTCTACCCAAGATCATGTTGTAATTTTTATATCTATCAATCATATAAAATTCTATCAACATGATCTTGGGGCCCAAAGTGACTAGAAGTATGATGTTTCCTATTAAGTTAGACTTGAGGCTCACATACCCATGAAAAGTGTTTCTAGTAGTAGAGTAATTAGTTTCTTTGTATCTGAGTTTCTTAATAAATGAAAAGGGGACTATGCTGATAGTCACCCCATCATTAACCATTGATTCTTTTACATAGTTTTATAGAACCATACTTTTAGATACAATGTTGGATCTCCCATTCTATCCATTTATGCATCTATGGAAAGGCTCCTTAGGTTGAAGAAGTAACTAGCATTTCTTAAATTTTGTCTAAGTGGGAGCATATCTAAATCAATATGATTAATTTTATCATGTAGTGGAGGCATGACACTAACTAGGTGGCCTAATCTCAAGTATCAATTAATTTTGAATGATGGGCAAGAGAGTTTTTAAGCAAGTCTAGGAAAGAGATATGGGAAAATGTCTTTGTAAGATCAGAAATTAAATCATAGATCCCCATGGATTTGGGTTTGGCATCAATATCTAATACATTTTTCATGTAAGGGATTTTGGGTTGATATTATCTTGTGAAAGTAAGAGTTTTTGTATCTTCCTTAGTTTCAATCTCCATAACTCCTATCATGCATGTTTTTCCTTGTGGTCCTAATTAGGGGTATACATCAGGGTTGATTATGCTAGAGGTATAGACCTTAGCATCATGAGTACCAGTAGGTGAGGGTTGGTTGGATTTATTACCCTATGGCTTATTCTAGATTGTGTGATTTTGATGGTATAGAAATAGGTTTTGATAAATTCCCAAGTTAATAGTTTGAGCCATTATGGAACTAATTGATTAGGCTTGATTTTTTGCACTAGCATTCCCTAGGAACATGTCTATAAATGTTTGCCTTTAGTTTTCAATGAGTATTTGAATGAACTTGGTAAATTCCATGAAATCATGAGTATCATATCCCATGACTCAATGAAAAAGGCAGTAGGCATTAGGATCATATTCCTGAGGCCTTTGATGTTGGCCTTGCTAAAAAACCCTTGTTGGTTATTATTATAATGGAAACATTGATTTTGATCAGGGGTAAATAATTTTGAATTGATTTTGAAATTGGATTTGGTTGTGGTTTTTCCATTGGGTGTGACAAGGAGGGAAGTTTAATTCAACCACATGAATAACAAGTGGATTATTTTGATTCCTTGTACCCATTTTTATTACTGGAATTTTTATTAGTGTTCATGTATTAAGGTGCATTCTAGTTAACTAAATTTGTCTTGTTGTTTTGATCTATGGTAGCATTACGATTCTTATTTAGAATATTTGGACTTTGATTATTAACATTATTTTGGTTTGAGTTTTAATGTAATCCATTATTGTGGTTTGGGATGAATATCTTTCCATTGGTCCCATAGATTATTTAACCATTGTTAATGGCTATTTGGTTGATTCCAAGAGCACTTTCAAGTGTTTTTTCATATGATTGATAGGGGAATTTTTTCACATACTCTCTTGTATCCTTGTTTATAGAGTGTAAGAAGAGATCACATAGTTCCTTTGGTCCATGTGTAGTGCATTATCATATGAGTATAAGACTTGCTACCATCTCGTAATGAAATGGGTAGTTGATTCTTTGTTCTCTTTCTTGATATGTAATAAATATTTGATGCTAGTCTTTAGGATTTTTTTCATATCAAATATTTTTAAAAACTGGGCCATTAGTTGGTGGAAAGAATGAATAGACCCCTTAGGAAGGTGATAATACTAATTTAGGGTTGTTCCTTCAAAGGCCTTTGGTTAAAAATTTCAACCATTCCATCCCAAGGCAAGATACCTTGAACAGTAGTAGTGTATGGCTTAATATGCACATTAAGATCACATTTTCCCTTGAACTTAAGGAGGTTAGGTACAAGATATGGTAGAATAACTCCTCATCTATTGTGATTGAGGGTTTTTTTCAAGTATTTAATGTATGTCCCCATGTTATAGAAGTCTATTAAAGTCATAGGGGAATATGATTGAATGGGTGGGCTTGGATATGGGTTACTCATGTAACCACTAGGAGGAAAAGAAGGTGTTTGGTAGGGTGGTGTGGAATAGGCTAGAAAATAATTATTCAACTAAGTGGACTTAGAAAACATATGATTTTATGGATAAAGAGTGTTAGATAAAGGAAGGTTTGGTGCTTGTTGGGTAGGAGTAATGGGGGTGGTATGGAACTCAAAGGCATACAAAGTTGTATATGGTTATTTTGTGATGAGGGAGTATATGTGGGTGTAATGTAACTCAAGTGGATGTAAGGTGGAAAATTATTGGCCATCATATTTTTAGGAGTTTAGGTGTAGAAACTTCCTAGAGGATTTTGAGAAGTGAGTTGGTAAGATGGAGGAAAATTAAAAGCAGTGAGATTGGGGATGCCATGAGTAAAGATGTCCTATGGATATTGGTTTGAGGTATAACTGATGAGGGGTGAGTTAGATGGATATAGTGGCGGTTGGTAAATGACCACTGGGGTAAGAAGATGAGAGGAATAATTATGGTTATAAGGATTGGTGGTCATCCCTTGATTTAGAGAGGCTTGATTTCACTCTAATTATCAAATGTGACCCTCCAAGGTTGAGATGAGTTCATTCAAGGAAGAAGGATTGGTGGTTTTGATGACCTCTTTGGTAAAAAATGTAGTAGGTATCATTTGATGACCACCAATTTATTGATTTGGGTTAGGAACATCTATAAGATTTTTTTGGTATTACTCCTATGGATTAGTGATGTTTGGTTATTTGGAAAAGGATTCAAATGCATTTGTAGTCTACTTAGCCCATCTTCCAAACTGTAGATTTTATCAATGTATTAATTGTATTTTTATACACTTTGGACATCTTGTCTTTGAAGGCTAATGGATGGTTAGGTTAAAACATGGGTTTTGGTCCCACTTCCACTAATGAATGACATTTTTTTATAATTAGGGTGATTTTTGGTGGTTTTTGATGGATCTTGTAGCTCGTGGATCATTGCTCCTGACCTATTTTGTGATTTGGAAGAGTGTTTTTGATGTTTGACTTCCACATTTTTTTGAGGAGTGTTATTATTCTGACTATGAAGGGAAAATTCACCACCAGGGTGAAGACTCCTCCTATAGGATTTAAAGTCTATATTTCTATAAGATATGTCTAGACTAGACATAATCAGGTAGTATATAATACACTTAGAATATGAAATGAAATGAAAAAATGGGAGAAGATAGAAAAGAGGGATACATAAAAGGTTATGTCTTTCACTTTGGGTTCACTAATTTGTATGCATCCAAAAAACACATGTTAACCTATGAAATCAAGGTTTAGCTAAGACAACTATGTTAATTAATAATTATGGGTAGCCTAAATGAAATGAGATGAGGCTATACTTGGGGATGAAATAAAAATTAGATGTAAAACTCAAATTCAGAGATTATCAACTTGGCAAGGAAGAATATGAAGGGGTATCAAAGGAATTATGGGCCTATATTATGTGTCTAAGGATTAAATATAACTAAGTAAAATATATAAACTATGGGTGGAGTGAAATACTTGAATCCTAATCTCAAAATTGATATCACTATAAAGTTTGTTTATTGGAACAGGAGCAGGCACTCTAGGAAATGGACTAGCACTTTGAGGATAAATAGGCTCAATGAGTGTTATCCAATGGTAATTAAAGATTGATTTGGGATGAATAAGAAAAAAACTTGTATTTAATGTGTTTAAAATAAGGTGATTTATATTTTTAATGTGTAAGTTTTTTTCTTGCACTCGTCTTGGAAAGATATTATTTAGGAATTATTTTGGTACTTGGGCATGTTTCAACAAGGTTTTTGAAAATAAAGTGAAACTAAATTGATTTCTGAAATTAAAGTACATAAAGTGAATAAATAAAATATACTAAAATCAAATATAAATATATGATTCTTTTTATTCTTTTCTTGAATTTTTGGATACATGCAATACCAAAAAATAAAATCTAGCCTAACAAATGTGAGTGCTAATTTTTATATTTTATAGATAAAAACTAAATGAAATTAATTTTTTATGTTTTTAGATTATCTATAAATGAATATATTATTAAAAATAAGTTTTTATAACATGAAATTAAACACACACAAAAATCATATCTAGACCCTATGCATTAAAACTACCAAGTATCCACATATTCTTTTGTATATGCAATCTAAAATTAGTTTTTTGGGTTTTGAATGAATTCACACTAAGTTTTAATGATTTGTATTAAATTAAAGTAAATACATAAGTTATGTTTTTATTATTTTTTTATTTTAAAATAGTTTTCTTATCTCATGAAAATAAATAAAATTAATGCTAAGATAACACCATTTACTATCCTAAGTTTGGTTAAGTTTTTCTACTTGCTAGTGTACTTGTTTGTGCATGAATGAGAACTTGTTCAAAAATGAAAATTGATTGATATGTTTTCTTAAAATGATTTTTTTTCCTAAAATTTTCCTATTGTTTTTATTTAAAACTATGTGCTTTCAACAGATCTGATATGAGGATGCAAACAACAAATAAACTAACTATTATTTTTGGTGCAAGGAGAGGAGAGAAAGAGATATTTATTTCCTATATATGCATTTTTAAAATAAAAAATAATATAATGACTTAAAATAATATAAAATATTTTAATCTAATGAATAAAAAAATAAAACTAAAACTGGAAACCCCTAACCTAATCAAGATGTAGACCAGCTAGAAACAAAAGAGGTATTTGTTTTGATTTTGTCCTTAACATGTTAGCTCCTCTACTTGGACAAGATTGTAGGAACTCTCTAACCAAGGATTATATAAAAATAATAGAATAAAAATGATAATAATTAATAACTTAAATAATAGAGCAATTTATTGTGGCTAGCTGATACATTGAATACAATGAATTGGTTGTTAATTTAATGACTTAGATTCTCTAGTGTTGTGTAATCTGGCAAAAAAACAATCAAATATGGAGCTCAAATAAAATTATAAGTGGTTTTGGATGTAAAAATATTTAAACAATTATATTAAATGCAAATTTTTGGATATAAAATTACAATATTTGTAGGAAAGGAATGGAACTTACCAGGGTGAGTTTTGCCAACTTAAACTAGGAGTAAAACCTAGAAGAGGCTTAAAAACAATCAAAATCAAAAGAGGGAGTGAGTTATGATATCATGGAGGTAAAATCAAGGTATATTAAAAATAAATGTAAAAATAATCATGTAAAATGTGTGAAATCTTGAGTTCTAGAAGCTAAATTAGATCATAGATAAAAGGTGACAGAATTGCCCCTATTTATAAAGAGCAGTTACACAATCAATGATCTTCATCTCAAAACCACCATTAATGATAATATAACTAATTAATATTAATATATAATTTCCCTATCATTTATCATTCCATCAAGGTAGTTTACAAAACTTCCATAGCATTTCCATCACTTTCAGGGTGGTTCAGTCACCAGGAAGGGCAGTTCTGACACTAATGAATGGTTTTTGAAAAAAAGCCAAAAGAAGATATAAAATTCAATTAAAAGGTATTTTAATAGGTATAAGTATATAATATGGAGATATTAGGGATTATAATGTCATATAAAATCCTCTTGAGTGCATTTTTAGATCAGTGCATCATCATTAGACATTGTACCAAAAATATCACACCATATAATTTTTGGGTGCATAAGTGTCTTATTTTGATAATTCCTCAATTAAATTAGGGTATATTTTTTTAAAATATACACATATTTTTATCCCTTTTTAAAAGCTTACAACTCAAAATTTTATTCATTTCTTGCTTTTGTACTTCTTCTTATAAGTTGTCAATAAAAAATGCATTGTTCAGCACTCATTATTTTTGGACTGACTTATTTTATTTAATATGTAGGTTTCACGCTTTGATATGTAATTATTTTTTTCCCATTTTAAATTTTATGATATTTAATTTTATTATAATATTTGTATGTAGATAATTTTTATGGCATTTTTTACTTAAGATAAAGATTGGTGTTAGCAATTATACCTTGCAAGTTTTGGTGGATCATTTCTCCTTCTTGTTGGTCATTATTCCATTATAAATTGACCTTAATTTTAAAATTATTCTTTGATATTTTTTATGATCACACACTCACATTTACAAGCTTATTGATGACACCTTCTCTTCTCTTTTCTCAAAACTATTGTAATTCCTCTTAAAGGAAGTTTCCATTAAGAGGAAGTATTATGTAATTTTAACTCCCTTCTCTATATTTAATATTTTATCCTATTTTTTAAACCCAAATAAATATTAATGGGGAGTGTTGGATATTAATATTTATTTAGGTTATTTAGTTTAATCCTAAGTCTATTTTATTTGTCCATTTCTTATTATGAGAAAATCACTTTATCTTGGATTTATGAAGTGTCATACCTCTTTTATCCTTTTATATATAATCTCGGAATTACCTTTCACATGTAACTCCCCCAAAATTTTCACACATATTCTCCTCACCTTATGATGATTAGGTACATTTGGCACACAAAAGAAAGTTATGCAAATCATGATGGCTTTATTTGTAACTCTTTCTTCCTTCCTCTAGCTCTATTTAATGAGCTCTCTCCTCTCTCATTATACTCACTTTAAAACACTAGTTTTATCTTGAGATTTATCTCTTATGGATTTAGGCCCATCTCTCTTATTTATTCTCTTTTTTTCCATTGAAATTATATTTTGACAATAGTGTTTTCAAGCCTTCTTAATAAATGTGAGGTTTTATTCTTTCTAATGGTTTCCCACTTGACAATTCTTGTGTATTGCATTCTCTTGTGGCTTTTTATTGAGGTAATATCTTTCATTTACTCATTACATATTTTATGTTTCCAATGTTATTTTAATAATCTTGGAAAAAATCCTAACATGATATCATTGTCAAAACAAATGGAATAAAAATTGGATAAGATTAATATGACTATTTAATTCAATTTTCAAGGTGGTTTTCTTACATATCAAATATATATAACATTTGAAAATAAAATTATAGTTACATCTTGACACATGCAGGTATGCATACCAAAGCAAAGTCAAGAAACTATAGATCGAGGAATTAAGCACATAAATATTAATCCATAGAAAGAGAAATAAAATAAATAATCTCAAGTTATTATTATTGGACAAGTACATACATGAGAAAATTTAACTCAAGTATATATTGAAAATTCAAATGTTCATAATACTCTTGTGCTACATTTACATCAACAAGATTAAATTACTCATGGAGACAAATATAATGTAAACTTATTATATCCAAGTGGTTGGTCAAATGAATCTATCATAATTAGTTTTTGTATTGTGATGAAATCATGTGTTGGTTATACTAAAATACATATGTTGCACACTAATACATCATTTGAATATTAAAATATTAAAATCTAGTCAAATACATAATTAATAAAATCACATGAGACATAATTGAATATTTCAAATCTAAGACATAAACACAAATAGAGAATAGTACAAAATAAAATATATAAAATGAAAAAATTATTTAAAATAAAAAATACATAACTTAATGATGGTCACATGTTGCCCCTCACCCTCTACATCACCATCATAATCTTTATTTCTAAGCCTAGGGACCTATAATAAGATGGCATACTATCATTATATTTAGATTATGATCAAAAGCTACTTCATCTCTCACAATCCTCATACGTAGCTAATCTAGACTAAAAATTTGTTAATACATTTGCATGCTTTCCCAAAAGATGAATAATCAATAAAAATTCTCTTACATAGGTCCATGCTAAGAGCTGGTAGAGTCATCTATTAACTTGATAACTACACTCTCAACTTTATAACCTCATTCCTCAACTCATATTTATCTCATTTAATATAAATTTAGGTGTAAATAGTAACTTCCACATTATAAAAAAGAAACGCATATACACCTATTTTATCATCAACTCATGATGACATATGTTTGTGCCTAGGACTATCTATGTCTACCTTTGACATAATGAGAAATAATAATTCCCATCAATATTGCATCCACTAGTGTGTTTACTCATTCATACACCTTTCATCATCAATATTTATAATCATTATTAGGGGATATGCCTCCCTAGTTGGAATAAGATATATCTCTAAGGTAGTTTTTTGAACTCTCTCTCTAGTGTGACACATAGCCCTATATGTTCATGTCCAATACATCATTATTGGGGGCACCCTCTATGTGATACCAAAATATTTAGTGACATGGTTGTATTTAAATTAGTCATATACACCAATAAATATATCATGGAACCAAAAACTCACCATGATCTTCCATAACTACAAAACATCATCTAGCCATCCATACAAACTTATATATGGCTTCCATATGATGGAATCAATAGTTAATAAATATATCAAGATATTTTGATCCAAATTTATCCCCTTAGTGTGATGTGGGCTATCAATCCACCTCTCTACATTCATCTGAGGATAGGCCCACTCTTTAAGTTGTTAACATATTGGATGACCCATTGATATATGCTCATATCCCCAAACATGTAAAATTGTGGTTGAACCAAGTTCACCATTATAATTCTCTTAATTGAAGTGATTTAGATATTTGTATAGATGAGATAACATCATCTAACCCTAATAATACATTGTCCCATGAGTCTTAATGTCCTCATTAATATTGTGTATGGCATATGATATGGTAACACCTTTTGCTTATACCCTATAAATGAAACAAGTAATACACACATTTTTTTGCCCATACATAATGTCATCCAATAAAAAATCAAACAAAAAGATATTATATTAATTATGGGCATATTTTCCCCTTGAGATCACCCTATCATGTATCAATGATCACTCTCTTTCAAACCTGAACCCTTTTTAGCCTGTAGTATTATGTGTCCCTAAACTAGAAATTATAATATGAACCATACATTCATCAAGGCAATTATCATCTCCCTTGTAGGGAGATAAAATGTATAGGTATTTAAAATACACCTCTCTATTAATGTATCCATCATATGCATATTATAAGGCATAGTCCATGGCCTCCCAATGTATCCTATCCCTAATTATCAACCATGTATTTCTCAACATCACTAAGGGTTAGACCTAAAACTATATCCATGTGTCACCCATAATGAACCTTTATCACACACATGTCACCTTGAAATTACATTTTAAAAAAATAAAAAGAAAGATCATATCTATGATAAAAATAGTGGAAAATTTATCTTAAAAGGTCAAATTTTTAATACATAAATATTTTATCCTTAGTAGACACTTTCAGTAGAGAGGATATGCCTATAGTAAGATTTTTTAACAAGCATATAAATAGTGTAGGTAATGGCTAGATGTTTCTATAAAATATAGGACATTATCCAAAAAATTCCTAACATGCCTAAAAAACATAAAAAAAAAGATGAAAAAGCTAAAGGTATTTTTTTTAAATTACTAGAAACAGAACAAAACTAAGTTTTTTCAAAAAATGCTAGGGCTAGTGGAGACGCAACCCACAAAAAATTCTCTAAGCTCTTGAATCATGTTGGGGTAACACCTCATCACAATAGCATTGTGTAAATTAGAGCTCAAAATCAATAGTAATCAAATTTAAAATGAATTGTAAAAAACAAAAATTTAACATATTTACACTTGGTGAATTTTGGTAATACAAAGTATGAAGATCACCTTTAGTATTAATCTAATAAATCATGGTATGCCTAATATATTACAACTTATATGTCCATTTCACCTCCACAAATTTTTTTAGAACACATGTGGAACTCCATCTCTTATGGTAATGTTTTCTTGGTCATTCATTGTTATATTATAAAGCAACATATTACATACTTATATCTAAGGTATACACATGATACTTATTATCTTCTTAATAAAAATGACTAGGTAAAAATTTATGAATATCTTATAAATCAAAGTTAAATTTCCTATGAAAATCCATTCACCCATAAAATAAATATTATCTATGAGATTTAATAGATTAACTAATTTTCCTATTGATGCAAGCACATAAAGGGTATCCACTTAAGGACAGCCTTTAGGTCTTCATTTCTTGGATATTCACTCAAACCAAGATACACATCTCAAACCAAATACATAGATATGAAAACTAAAAACATTTTGGTTTTCATTAATTCAAAATATCACAATGGTTAGATAATGTAAAATTACTCCCCACATGCCTTACAAGCTTATTTTAAAAACAAAACATGAAGAATAAAGTGTTTCCACCATCTCTCCTCTATTTCCTTCCCTTGATCACTTATTTCCATTAAATTTGACTTCTCTGACCAATTCAAATATTGATTTGAAATCCCTAGCTTTATGGAACATCTCTTAAACTTCCCTATCCTCATCAAAATGCATAAGATCTCGATGAATTTTGGTTTCTATTATTTTTAGGATATACTCTAAACCATTAGCATCAACTCCTTTCAATACATGACACTTACAAATGCATTCATAAGAAACTATCATATTATAATGCAATATTCCTAAGTGATTATAAATTTAACTCCAAAGTTGAAAAAAAAAGCTCCAAGAATATTCAAAAATATCTACTACTCACTTATTTTTGTGCTAAAGAATCAACTCTTCTAAATTTTTAATTCTCAAGTGATGTCATAGCTCAAATTACTTATGTCATAACTCTTTGTCATTAACATTATTTATCCAAATGACTAGAAATTTAATGCACAACTTATATTTTGCATGTTTTATGACCTAAATAAATATATTCTACATTTTTATCTCCATGGTGAAGGATCATCTTCACCAAATATCCATGGCTAAAGAGATAACACAAACTAATATAAATACCTTCACACTTAAGGGAATAGTTTCACAACATCATACTTAGATATTTACAATATTATTCAAACAATTAAATGAATAAAACACAATATTAAAAACTAAAATAACATGTTTTTAGTTAGTGAAATATTTCCCTTCACCTTGGATCATCTTGCATCACTTACTCACTAGGGGAAATCAATACAAGTTCAACTAATATGACTATCTACAAACACATAAAATATCTAAATATATAATAAAAATTACAAGAAACTCAATGGACATATCAAACCTCAAGGTTGATATACAAATTTCAAATTCATAATACCTACAATATGATGATTACATATAGAATACCAAAAAAAAATCTTGATAGAGGTTACATGTTTTCATATGTGATTTTAAAAGATCAATTTTTTCTATGATAACATATCTTTTTATGTGGGTATAGGTACTTTACATGATAATATTTTTCCCTATAACACTTGATGTGTATAAAATTGTATTTTGATATGATTTATTCATAGAATTCATCCCTCATATCTAAATGGGAGCATATATTGGGTTTGTTGCACATATTCAAGCCATATCAAATTAAGAATTGGTATTTTGAGGCATATTATGTGGTTTAGCTTGGAGAGGTTGAGACATATGCCACACATATGTTTGGAAATATAAAAGATTGTGGGAATAGTTGATATGTTTTATAAAATTCCAAGATAGAAAACATAGGCAAATTAATTAGATTATACATGTCAGAATGAGAAAACTTATCAGATTGCATGGGTTAGACTAGGCATAATATCACAATGAGCATATTTTTAGATTGAGATAATTATTAGACTAGTAAAATTAATAGATTGATCACATTATCAAATTAAGTAGATTAACAGATAATTTATGGCATTTATAGCATATTGAGGTACAAATAGATTAAATTTGGGGAATTAATGTTGTTCATGCAAACACTTTTAGATTTATATGATGAGGATCAATGGAACTACATAATCAGTTTGGATCTTAAATACATATATAGTAGTTGATTCAAATTTTTAATTTTTTATATCAAATTATTTATGTGTTTTACCTTTTACATATGAACCTAATTTGAGGTTCCACCTTTTTTGCATACAAACATGTTTCAAGGTTATACCACTATAGTATTTTTCTCAACATCTTATTCAATTCTCTAGCCAACAAGAGAGAAATCCTATGACTAATTTTTAACCCATGGAATCTCCACTCCAAATGGCCTGAGTACACTCCATGAGAAGCATAATAGTACACACCAACATTTATAGCATTTATTTTATTACTATTTATTTTTAATTTTAAACTATACCACTTTTTTTGGAATATTAATATATCTAATTACATGCATCATTTATCATAGGCACACATGGATACTATAAAACACTAAGGTAGTGAAAATTCTAAGTTTAAAATTTCCAATACAAGTTTGAATTCTATTTTACCACTTTAAACCTATATTTATCATTATATTCAAATGTTAAATTAAACTTGGGGAAATTTGTAAACATAAAAAATTGGTATGAGACTTTTTTACAATGATTTTCATGTGAATTTTCATATATGGACTATCATTTATAAATAGGGCAATTATTGATGCATTCATCTTGGTCTTGCACCTTCTTGCCTACTTATTTCGATTATATGGTCTCATGTTTAGGCTTTCTTGATATTTCATGTGTATGTCACAAAAATACATGTTCCTATCCAATAGTATCTAACTTTTTTTTATGCTCATGATAATTTTGGTAATCTCATATTGTTTAAGTTATTGATAGTGATTGCCATTACTAGCAGTGTCCTAGTGTTCCTTCTATGCCTATTTCAAGTATGCCACCCTTTGGGTCAATTTATTTTATTTTCTTGGGTCTTGTTGGGTCAATTTGTTTCCTCCAGTAATTATCTAATTAAAATTTGAGATCATTATATATACATGTCATTTATGATAAATTTAAGGATATGCAATCATTGATTTACATAGGCATACAAAGAGAAAAGAGACATCTAGCTTACTATTTTTCTATATCTAAAGTTTTCTAAAGGATAAATCTAATTGAATTCTTGTAAAAAAATTTATTAACATGATTTGTAATAGACACAAACATTAGTGGGAGAACTACACATGGTTTGATCCCTCTTCAAAGTATTGGAACATAGGAAATGCTTACCCATTCAATGGGTAGTGGTTGTGTTTAGCCAACCCAGCCTTTATAACCCATTTTTAAAGTCATCTTGGTGTCAAGAGTGAAATATATGGATTTGAATCAATGATAATGACAATAATGTTCCATATATAAGATCAAACATAAATGAATGCATAAAAATCATTTATATACATAGACACATTGATTTGAATAATCATAGATTGACACAGTAAATATGGATAGTTTAGAGTAGGAATCCAAAGAGGGTTATATCATCTTTATTCAATGCAAATCAAAACAATTTGAATAACATAAAATTCTATGCCTATCCATTAGGTTTGATAAAGACTATCAAATGAGGAAATAAATAGAATATAAAACACAAAGTTTATACCTTCCTTTAAAGACACTACTTGATAGTTGGTCTGAAGAGTTATGTAATCACCTTGTAAAACTAAAGGTATTTGTAAATTTTGAATCCATATGTGGGAATAATTTTCCCTTGCCTACTTAGTGTTTTAATTAGTAATGTTAAATAATTATTGAGTAATGACCTTAATATTTGGAAGATATTCATTGCACTATTTGGTTATTGTGAAAGAGTGTGAAGACCATTTCATTTATAGAGTTGGAAAATGATTGTGGACCATCCATCTTGAGATGAATATCAAGGGACCAAGATTAGTTCTCCATTCTCATATATGAGGTGTAGAATAAATGAGATGAATTATGTCATATAAATGTAAGAGATGTAAATCATGACCCTCTTTGAGTGTGTAAGAGGGGTGTAAGATATTTTACTGTAAGATATGTAAATCATGACCCTCTTTGAGTGTGTAAGAGGGGTGTAAGTGCTTTTAAAAGCTCTTACTTGCATACTTGGTATGATGATGCCACCTTGGGTGAGGTAATAATTAAATTTTTACATTTAGAAAATAAATAATTTAAATTCCATGGAATTTTTCATTATAATAAAATTAGACTAATTAAGTAGGATTAATAAATAATTAGAATAATAGTGGCCTTTTGCAATGTTATTTTTCCAATCAAATATTCATTTAATTATCCTATAATAGCACTTACAAAGGAATGATTTTATTTGGGATGATGTCAAATTAAATTTTGTGATGTGATTCATTACCCCAATCATAGATGTGTCATTTTATTTTTGGATTAAATTAGTAATTGTGTGAATAATAGGCTTAATTGATAATTTCTAACTAGAATTATGCATTATTGTGAAAATTCATTCTAATTATAATTTCGACATAGAAGTGATGAAAATTAAGTGCCTATATTTTCCATCTATTTTAGAAGGTGTTATGAGACATAGATGAAGTAAAATCTTTTCAAATAAGTAAAAATCATTAAGAATAAGTTGAAAAATTAGATGAATAAATAATTAGTGACCTATGATACCCCCTTGAGAGGGCATGTAGGGATGAAATACATGGATGGGATCTCAAAAAAGAGAGGAAGAATCAACAATAAGAGTGAGATTAACCCATGAATGAGATTAATCCAAATGATTTAATGCTTACATGATCTAGTTTCCAATGATGATAGAGTATAAAAATGATTTGCCCCAAAGAGGGGTGGAATTGAGAAGGAGCATCCCAATACAAGTGGAACTCTTTGACTTGCCCCAAATAGGGAAAAAGTTATGGGTTTGGAATTAGAAAAAAGACTGAATAATTTAATTACCCCAAAGAGTGGGGATTGATTGAATAATGGTTTGCCCTAGTAGGATGAATTGATCATTAATTAAATTATTTTCCCTAGCAGGGTAGATTTGATCATTGATCAATCTAAATTACTTGCCCCAATAGGGGAGATTTTTTTTTTGAAAAATGATGATTAGGAAATTAATTAATTGGCAAGCATAACTCAAGGCTGTAACATGTTACATAGATTAAATATGAGTCAATTCAAATGCTAGTTTAAATTGTATGATGTCTTATCAAATAATGAGGAAGCTACAAAAATCCAAGCACATAAGAATACACAAAGGTAATGAAATAAATGATTCAAATAACACATTAATGATTGAGGAAAAATGAGATAATGGTGAGTGAGTTGACCCCAAAAATTGAATATAACTGAGCACTACCTACATAGTCCAAATGGACCTCAAACAAATGTAGTTCTTATAATAAGTGGGAGAAAAATGATAAATAAATGTTTATGATTTTTTGTATACACTCATTTTTAGATGTGTCATGATTAACATATATATTATCCATGTGATTCATTTGAATGTGTTTAGATTGGTAGACAAGGAGATTTTTGTTGTGACATTATTTGTTGGACCTCTAGTACTTGATTTTTAATGTATCACATGATGGTATACAACATGATATAAAACACCATGATAACACAGACACAATGTGCATGAGGAATGACCCCCAAATCTAACAGACAATTGAGGATAATACACCAAAGATTAAAAAACATGATTGTAATGTTGGCATATGTTAATAAATGGACTCAAGTGAAACTATGTGACAAGAAGCACCATGATTATGACCTATTGTGACAATGGACTGATTTAAGGTAACAACCATTAAAATTAAAAAAATAAGCAAATAATAAAGCATTCACACAAATTTGAAAATAAAAGTAATAAAAAACATCTTGTTGTTAAACCAAGTCAAATTCCACATGTGAAGGCTCAATGAGACTAGTAATTGGATGGTGCCCCCAAGCAAGGATACATTTAAGGGAATAAAGTGGGAAAGAAACATCTTGAAACTAAGTTTCACCCTTGAATTCCCCCAAATAGAGTGAAATTTTTGAGCTTGTATTGATTTGATCTAATTGGCTTTTCCATAGACTAAGCGAATTTGGGAAGGACACATCCCAATGGTTTCTAAAATGAGTATCTCAATGAAAATCAAGGATAATGACTAGATTTAGGACAAGACAAATGTTTTTGAATTTTGTGTCTTTATATCCCATGTATATTTTAATACTTTTTTAATGTTTAGTATTTTGGATTGTTTTGAAATGTTTTTGGGTTTTTGGCATCTCAACTAAATGGAGTATTAAGGGCTGAAAAATATTTGAAATCATTAAACAATGAGAGTTTAGGCTTAAACTACTAAAAAATGGTGAGATCATGCCTTATAATTCTCACAAAATTATGATATCAGGGTTTAGAATGATTACAAAATGATGAGAGTGTGTCTTAGATTGATCATAAAATGGTAAGAGTGTGGCTTAAAATAATCACAAAATGGTAAGAGTATGTCTTAAAATGCTCAAAAAATAGTGAGAAAGTGGATTTAATTTCTCATAAAATAATGAGAACATGGAATAGGGGTGTCCAACATGACCTCAGAAATTGATTGATACCTACATAGTCCAAATGGACCTAAAGCCACTATAGTTCAACTAGAATGGGAAATAATAATGAATGAAGAACAAATGGATAATGTTGGATAATAATGGATGTCAATGAGGGAAAGTGATGTAGGAACATCACTCATAGGCCTAGTTTTTCTTGAAATTTTTATTTTTCTTATCAAATTTTGGTTTGTAAGTGATATAATATTTCTTAGGGTGCTTATATAATCCTTAGTTTTCATTCCTAGTTATTAGTTATATATATAGCTCTTCAAAAATTCAAATTTAGTTTTTCCCACCAAAATTGAATTTTTAAATTTTTGAATTATTTTACCTAGTTTAGGTGTTATAGGAGTGTTTGTAAGGAATTATAAATGTGTCAAATTATTTTTATGATCTATTAAAGACAACATGATTCTATGACATGGGTCTTAAATCATATATGTATATAATATCAAACTTGATGTATGTTCCATTGTTCTAAATTGCCTTCTAGTGACAATTGGAAGGTCCAAAATCAGTTGGAGAGGTTGTAAGACATATAAAACATTTTGTATTTGAGTGATGGTCATTTATTAAATGTTTTAATAGATCAAGTTCAAATAAAATAGGAAAAGAGTTCCTCATTTTTGGATAAAACCTATTACAAACCCTATTTCTTGTGTATTGACAAAGAATAAGACTGTACATATGAAAACTGAAGCAAGATCTTACAAAGAATGTACTTTTGATAATCCATGTGTTTTGGTAATTTTTTAATCTATTATTTAAGGTTTTTTTCATTTATTTAAGTTTTTTCTATCAAACTTTGTAGTCAAAGTCAACACAGTTTTATAGGTTATAATAACTACACACAGTCATACTCAAAATGTTTCAAAAGTGGCAAAAAGAGAAGTACAAGGCATAAAAAATGATTTTAAAAGGTGTATGTTAATTTAATATACCTCATTAAAATTTTAAAGTGGTTTGAAACTCATTTTGTATCTTAAAATAACAAATTCTCTCCTCATGGATTTGCACAAACTAGTTTAACCCTGATTTAGGGTTTTCAACTTCAAAATTGTATTGTAGGAGTTCCAACTATCCAAAAATCACAAAACATTGTGATTTGTCATATTTTAAGGTTTTATAATATATTTTTAAGTTTTAATACCCATAAAAACTATATGTGTACATAAAAATAGGACTTTGGAGTAATTAGGACTTGGAAAACCTAATTAGAACTTGATAAAGGATATAAAGTTGTTTTCTAGGTGGATTTGAGTTAATAAACTTATGATAAGAGAGTAACTCAATATAGAGTAATCTAAAAGTACCATAATTTTTGAATTCCAATCTTAGATTGTTTATACTATCAGGAAAAGTGAAAAAAAGGCTACTAAGAAGCTTGTAAGGTTGTGACAAGTGAGAACAAGTTGTAGGGTTGAAATTTTGGAAGTTGTTACTCTACATCATTTTTGTATCAGATCCAAAATAGGACACCTATAATTTATTGTATAAGGTGATATTATTTTAGAGTAATATAAGTTAGGATTTGTTTGACAAATTGCGTAAGAAGAGACAAGATGTCACCTAGGATAAATACAGTAAGTGAGAGACCAGCAACCATACAAATGAGAGATGCAATATTGTAAGAGTTGAGGAACCTAAGAGTAAAATTTAATGCAATACTCATAGAATTTAAGGTCAATAAAATAATAGGAGTATTCATAGGTGATTTGAGTGATAAAAAGGAAGAAGAACCATAGGCACTAGAGTTAGAAGATGAAGGAGAGAAAGAAACTGAAGAGCAAAAGTTTGAGAGATTGTTAAAGGTAGTGAAAAGGCAAAGATCCAAGCCCAAACTAGATCTTCTAGTGTATGTATGTAACCTCAGTGGAGAAGAACTTATTGATTGGATAGGAGAGTTGGAAAAATACTTTAATTTATAAGAGGTACTAGAAGAGCAACAAGTGAAGTTTGTTAGGACCAAGCTAAAGGGTCATGAATCCCTATGGTGGGATTACATATAGGATAAGAGAAGGAAAAAATTAAAAGCTAATATCAAGTATTGTGATGGAATGGTTTCCAAGCTAAAAAGTAAGTTCTTGCCTAGTGACTACATCACCAACTTGTATAAGAAGCTTTAAAACTTGAAATAAAAAGAGATGGGGGTAAAATAATGTACTGAAGAGTTTTACAAGCTAAGCATTATATCAAGCCACATGGAAGATGATAATGATAAGGTGGCTAGGTATATCAATGGTTTGATATACAACTTATCGGATGAGTTGAGCCTTGCTATTTTAAATACATTGTAATAATGTTACCCATTGACCTTAAAATTAGAAGACAATCTCAATAGGTAACAAAACCAACAAAATAGAGGTAGAATCAAAAAAATTAAGGGTAGAGGTCAGCAAAGAGGCAGAGGTTATTCACAAAGAAGCCAAGGGGAGTCTAGTACTTCACATGAATAACCATCTAGTCCAAGAGGAGGATTTAGAGGTAGAAGGTATTATTTTAAGGGTGGTTTTCATCAAGAGGAAGAGGATCAGGTGGTTTTATAGGAAGGTGTTTCAAATGCAAAAAATTTATTGGACATAGATCTTGGTAATGTCCAAAGGAACATCTAGTAGGGATTCCAAGAATAGAAGATAGAAATTAGATTGCATAGGTAATTGAGGGAGAGAGTGTTTATTCTCCATCACTTTTCAAGGAACTTGAGGTAGGAGAATCCTTGATAATGAGGAGAGTGTTGATCAAGACACCCAAGGATAAGGATCCACCACAAAGGAAAACCCTTTTCAGAACTTCTTGTAAATGCCAAGGTACATGTTGAAAAATGGCCATAGATTTAGGAAGTATAAATAATTTAGTCTCAATTGAAATGGTCAATAAACTTGGATTGAAGGAGTTTCCTCACCCCACACCATACAAAGTCTCATGGTTGAATAAGGGATAGCAAGTTTTGGTAAGTGAATAAATTTGGGTAGAGTTTCAAATTGGAAGGTACAAGGATAAGGTCCTTTATGACATGATCCCCATGGATGTTGGTCATGTGCTTCTTGGGAAGCCTTGACAATATGATATGAAAACCACTCATGATGGTATGGGAAATGTATACACCTTGGTTAAGGTTGGATTTAGTCACACTTTGCTACCTATGAAAGATGAAGACAATGATCAACAAGTTGGATCAAATGTGATGTTGGTTAGTGGTAAAAAGTTTCTAAATTCCATGAATGAAGAGGAGTTGTACTTTGCATTGGTAGTCAAGACTAGGACTATTATCACAACCACCAAAGTAAATGAATTTCCTTAAGAAATCCAAGACATGCTAGAAGAGTATTCAAAAATTATATTTGAGAGCTACCAAGTACATTTCCACTTATGAGGAACATTACTCATCACATAAAATTTATTCTTAGAGCAAGTTTGCCTAATAATGTAGCCTATAATATGACTCCTAAGGATAATTAAAAAATAAAAAGATAAGTACAAGAGATCTTAGACAAAGGAATGATCAAATAAAGTCTTAGTCCTTATGAAGTACCTTCAGTGTTGGTGCCTAAGAAGTAAGGTGAGTGGAGAAAGTGTAAAAACTCTAGGGATATCAACAAGATCACCATTAGATATAAGTTTCCTATTCCTGGGATATAATATTTAATGGATTGGTTGAGTGGAACAAGATAATTTTAAAAAAATGATCTCAAGAGTGGGTATTATTATATTAGGATCAGACAAGGGGATGAATGGAAAACTATTTTAAAAACCAATGAGGGGTTGTATAAATGGTTGGTTGTGCCATTTGGTTTGACAAATGCACCAAGAACTTTTATGAGGCTTATGAATTAAGTCCTCAAACATTTTATAAGTAAGTTTGTAGTGGTATACTTTGATTATATACTTATTTATGGCCCTAGTAAGGAGGAACATCTTTAGCATTTGCATCTAATGATGAGAAGGTTGCAAGAGAAAAGGTTGATAATAAAACTCAATAAGTGTGATTTTATGAAATTAAAACTATTATATTTAGGATTTTTCATCTCTCAAAGCATGCTAAAGATGGACAAAGATAAAGTGAAGGTAATCATGGAGTGGCCAACACTTAGAATAGTTAGATAGATAAGGAGCTTCCATGGACTTGCAAGTTTTTATAGAAAGTTTATTAGAATTTTTAGTGGAACATGTACTCTAATAATAGACACAATTAAGGGAGATAAGAAAAATTTTGTTTGGAGTGAGAAATATAAAAGGATTTTCCAATATTTGAATTAAATAATAACAAATTAACCTATCCTAGAACTACCAAACTTTAATAAATTATTTTAGATAGAGTGTGATGCAAGTGGAGTGGCAATATGGGTTGTACTAAGCCAAGAGATCAGGTCAATAGCATATTTTAGTGAAAAACTCAATGATGCCAAGAGAAATTATTCATCTTATGACTTTGAATTCTATGCAATGGTGAAAGCATTAAATAAGTGGAGGAATTACTTAATTCTAAAAGAGTTTATCATCTATAAAAACAATCATGCACTTTAATTCATCACAAATGAGCTTATGCTAAATAAGAGGTACATGTAATGGGTGGAAATTATACAAATTTTACCTTCACCATCAATCATAATCAAAGACAAAGCAACAAGGTAGCAGATGCATTGAGTATAAGAGTCTTGTTGGTACATGAGATGCAACTTGAAAGTGTTGGTATTGAGTCACTCAAGGAGATGTATGAGGAAGATGAAGACTTCAAAGAAGCATACAATTCTTCTAAGCATCCAACTACACTCAACAAAGACCCATGGTTGGACTATGTCATACAATATGGGTTGTTATTCAAAGGTGTGAAACTATGTGTGTTAAGAAGCTTAATAAGAGAGAAATTGATTCAAAAAAATCATAGTGGGAGTATGGCATGACACTTTTGGCTTGATTAGACTTTGGAGAAGCTCACTAGATACTATTTTTGGCCTAAGATGCAAGTAAAAGGTAGAATATATGTTGAGAGGTGTAAATATTTTAAAATTTCCAAAGGTAAGATCACTAATTCAGGTTTATATCAACCTTTACTGGTCCCAAATAGACCTTGGGAATCTATAAGTATGGACTTTTTGATGGGACTGCCTAGAACACAAAGAGATTTTGACTCTATATATGTAGGTGTGGATAGATTTTCCAAAATGGCACATTTAATTCCTTTTAGGAAAAAAAATGATGCCACCCATGTGGAAAATTTGTTTTTTAAGTAGGTATTAAGACTTCATGGGCTTCCATTAAACATTATATTTGATAGAGATACTAAGTTCCTAGGCCACTTTTGGAGATCACTATGGATAAATCCAGGCCAAATTTGAGTTTTAGCTCATATTATCACCCTAAAATAGATGATCAAGCTGAGGTGGTTAATATGAGTCTAGAAAACCTATTGAGGTGTCTATCTAAATATAATCCCAAGCAATGATATATTATATTTCCTGAGGTAGAATTTTCCTATAATGACTCCTCCAATAGAAGCATTGCCATGAGTCCTTTCCAAGTGATATATGGTATGAATCTTAGAAGGGTGTTTAAACTCATAAGTATCATTCATATGGAAATAAGAGTGTTGAAGGAGAAGATTTTTTAGTTTCCATGAAGGAGGTTCATCAACAAGTAAGGAAGCATCTAGAAGCTAGTATGGACAAGTACAAAAAGCAAGTAGATGTAAGTAGAAGAGAGGTGAGTTTTTAGATTAGAGATTTGGTTTTGTCTCATCTTATAAAGGATAGGTTTCCAATATGTGAGTACAACAAGCTTAAAATTAAAAAAATTAGTCCTTGTAAGGTGCTTAGGAAATTTTCTAATAATAAATATGAGTTGGAATTACCTAGTGGTGTAGGAAAATCATTAATTCTCAATGTTTTATAATTTTAACCTTAAAATAAGGAGTTAAATGTGAATAAAAAATATAAGGAGCATCTAAAATAGGTATAAATTGGGAAAAATAGTTGCCTCAAGTCAAACCAAATGAATTAGAATGCATCTTAGACAAGCAAGTGTTCAAGCAGACTAGAGATAAGCAGTATTTCAATTATTTGGTCAAATGGAAATAATATCCAGTTGAATATGCTAAATTTATGATATATCATGACATAAAAACTCATGGGAGTACTCTGGAATAAATCATGAACAATAGTCCCTAAGTATTTTTCTCTTTCCCCTAGGAGTATGATGCAAGAGCATCACTCCTAAGCCTAGTTTTTATTGAAAATTTAGTTTGTATTGAAAATTTAGATTTTATTGTCAAATTTTTATTTTTAAGTGATATAATATGTCTTATTGTGCTTATATTATCCTTATTTTTCATTCCACTTGTTATTTTTAGATATAGTTCTTCAAGAATTCAAATTTGGTTTTTCCTACCAAAACTAAATTTTGAATTTTTGAATTGTTTTAGCTAGTTTAGGTGTTGCAAGAGTGCTTAGAAGGAGTTATAAATGTGTAAAATTGTTTTTATTATCTCTTTAATACATAATTATTCTATACCATGGGTCTTAAATCATATATGTATATAATAGCAAACTTGATGTATATTCCAATGTTCTAAATTACCTTCTAGTGATCGTTAGAAGGTCCAAAATTAGTTAGAGGAATTTTAGGACATATAAAATGTTTTAGATTCAATTTAGGGTCATTTATTAAATGTTTAAATATATCAATTTCAAATAAAACAAGAAAATAGTTCCTCATTTTTTAATAAAACATGTTGCAAACCATGTTTCTTATGTATTGATAAAGAAGAAGACTGTATACATTTAAAAACTGATGAAAGATATTACAAAGAATGTGTTTATGATAATACATGTGTTGTGGTAAGTTTATTATATATTATTTAAGTTTTTTTTCATTTATTTTAGTTTTTTTATATCAAACATTGTATGAAAAGTCAACATGGTTCTATAGGTTATAGTAACTACACACATAGTCATACTCAGAATGTTTCAAAAGTGGTAAATAAAGATGTCCAAGGGGTAACCAATGATTTTATAAGGTGTATGGGTATTTCATAGATTTCATTAAAATTTTAAAATGTTAAACTTGTTCTATATCTTGAAATAACAAATTCTCACCTCTCAAACCTGCCCAGACTGGTTTAACCCTAAGTTAGGGTTTTCAACTTCAAACTTGTATTGTAGGAGTTCCAACCACCCAAAAATCACAAAACATTGCAATTTTTCAGATTTTAATGTGTTATAAAATATTTTGGAGGTTTAAAACCCATATGGACTATATTTGTATGTAAAAATAGGACTCTAGAGTAAATATGCCTTATGAGACCTAATTGGAACCTAATAGGGGCTAGAAAGTTATTTTCTAGGTGGATTTGAGTCAAAAAAATTGTGATAAGGGTTGAAATAAATATAAGGTACTCTAAAAGTGCCATAAATTATGAGTGCCAATCCTAGACTATTTTTACTATCAAGAAAAGTGAACAAAAAGGCTAATAGGAAGCTTGTAAGGTTGTGACAAGTGAGTACAAGTTACAAAGTTAAAATTTTGGGAGTTTTTGCTTTGTATCAAAAATGATTATGAGTCTCCAAGGACCGTGTCATTTTAAAAACAAATGTGTCTAGTTTTTAAAGTGTCATGTGGATAATATGCTAAAATGTTTCCCAAGTAGGTCTCAATATACTTTCTACTTTCATAACAAGGTGAAGATGAGAAGACAAATGATCATAATAAGATGGGTTGAGATGAATAGGATTGCATAGATAAAATCATTGGAATGGAAAGGATTAGATTTAAATTCAAATGAGGTTACTTCAAATTTTCAAGGTACTTACAGATAATAAATTATTTATGCATGATGCTAGAAACCTGGTTTTCGTCATGGTACTTGCCCAAGGTGCCACAAGCATGGTTTTCATTATTGGATGAATTATTTCCCTTTATATTTTGATTGATTTTTTAATTAATTTTTTCATTTTTTAGTATCTCAACTCAATGAAGGATTATGAGATGCATAATGTGGACCCTTTTTTATAATCAATGCCTACTTAGATTAGTAGCTCTATTTGAATCTTATTATTGATGTGAAATACACTATTGTTATCATGATCATTATTGGTTGTTGATTATGATTATTTAAAACCTATAGATAATATGTATTCATAGCCTTTATAAAAAAAGAGTGCCACAATGAATTGTAAACAAGGCTAAGAAATGGATAAAATATCTTATTTGGTAATGTAGTATAGGTATTTTTTATCACATAGGATTGCACCTATCTTGATTATGTAGCTTGTTGTGAAATTGCCTAATGATACAATGGAAAAATCTCCAAAGTTGTGGGACCTTGGAAATTTGAAGTTAATCTCCAGAGAAGGTCGACTTCCTTTCACTAAATCTGATGCAAACTGATAAGATACCAATTTTGTGGAAATCTTGCTCTTTAGTGATTTTGAATCCTAAACTAGGGTTTTGATGGGGAAAAGGGTTGAATAATTGAAATTTGTATAATATTGAAAATATGGTGATTACACCAAATATTTTATAGCATATTTTAATGCTTTCTTAATAAACACAATAGAGAAAAAAATATGTTGAATTTGTTTCAACACAGAATCATACAAATAGAAATTAGAGGTAGTATTTTAGCCATTTTTCACAAAAGGGAAAAATATATTTATTTCCAAACAATATTTTCAAGAGGATAAAATACCACAGATGAATTTATTAAAACTAAAATAAAAAGACAAATATTTCACAAATAATCAAATAACTTGCACACACACATAGATCTCTCAAGACAAGAAAGACAAATATTCAACTTTATTTCTCTCTAAAGGTTACATCTTCTAGTAAATACAATAAAAATATAGAAAATATAACTAGCAGTAAAAAGATAGATTTGGCCATGGGGTCTGCCCATTTTTATACAAAAATCTCCAAGATGAGATGTAGTTAACAAATCTTGAATGCCTAGTTGAAGGAGATCATGCAAATCTAAAACCCTCATACAAAAGAGGTGAGTTATTCTATTTTTGGCATTTATGAACTTGTGGAACAGCTTAAAAATGGCATGCATGAGTTTGGTGTGACGTTTAGTGTAGCATGGAATGGATGGAAGTGTTGAATCTCCATGCAAGGCTTCTTCATCTTGTAGTGTCTAAAAATAAGTTTTTCATGAAAAAAGAGGCACCCAAAATAGAACTTGAGTTTCAAAAGAAGATAAATCCAAATCACTTTTCATGTAAATCCCTAACTTAAAAAATACACATGGGACTTTTGCAAATTTAAACCTTACCACTTGTCAAAAAAAACTGTACAATTCACACTTCTTGATTTTACACTTTTCAACAATTTATATTTATCAAAATGGAAAGTGCAATTTGCACTTATGTTTTTTGCAACTTTCACATAATCAAAAAATATAAAGTGTAAAAATAAGTTTTCTCTTTCTCAAAAAGAGTTATAAAAAATATAGATATACTTTTTTAATGAAATTACAATGATAATATAACACAACATTCATTAGAGAAGAAGATTAATTAATGTCCATAATTTCCTCAGCTTTCTTATCATTCTTGGCCTTTAGCTTCTCAATATATGCATCAAAGGCCTTGAATATTTTTTGTATGCATTCTAGATCCAGCTCGTAAGAGAAGATATTGAAGGTTGTAAATTCTAATTGAACATTAAATAATTATCTTCTTAAAATCCTAATTTCTTGCATTTTTTTCCTCATTTTATCAATTGCTTTTTCATACCTAGTGAACCTGTGGATAGAACTTAGGACAAAGATTGTGTCTTTCATAGATTTTTTCTCAATTATTGTTTTAAAATTACTTTGGACCTATTCTATCTGAAGGATATTATTGGCATCATCTACTAGTTTGCATTACATTGAATTCATCATACCTTCAATCTCATATAACACATCAACTACCTTATTGTGAGCCTCCTTGGCTTTCTCAACAGATTTTGTTAGTATTCTTATCTAAAATTGAGTAGCCTTATGTAGTTCCTCATGCTTAGCATAACTCTTCAATAGTTTCTTAGTAATGAGGGTATTCATATCAATTTATTTTATGGCTATCAATTTGGGATAATACATGTTTAAGGTCTAAATTTCTCCTTCATAGCTATTGCTCTGCTCCTTCAAAATTTCTTTCCTCTCTATGATGATTCCATAATGTTCCATCATTACTACAAGAACCCCATTCCCTTTAGTGATTATTTCCTCAGACCATTCCTTCATATCCCTTCCCATGTGATTAATATCTTATATAAAATTAATTATATCTTGATTTATAATGATTGGATACACTACCTACAGTTGTTGTGATGTTTCATTGGGCTTCATGAGCTAGTTCAATGTTTTTTTCAACTAATATACATTTCTATTTATCTCATCATTAGTGGCTTTTTCATGATCAATTATCTGGAAGAGAGATTTGATACCAGTTTGCACACCATGCTTAAGACCTTCTCTAGTCTATCATCCAAGGTGTATTTGAGAAATTTAATAATCACCTACCATAAGATCTTCCTTTGATTTATCTGGTGGGGGAATTACAATTTCAACATATTTTTCCCCCATATCATTATTAAATTTCATTGAGAGGGCCTGGGGAGTAGGTTTTTATTTCTTCTTGACTTCTAACATGCCAAAATCCAATGTAATAGGATCAATCATCTATTTCCTCTTCTTACTCATTGATTGGGATAACCAACTAGGAGTAGCCACTTATTTTTTTGACATGGTTATCAAAGAATCAACAACTGATATTATTGCACTAGTAAACACTGTAACCATTAGGGACTCCTAAGAAGATGATGTCATTGGTTACTCAAGAGGTGCCTATGGGGATCCACTTTTATCAATAGGTTAAAGATCAACCTTTACATCATGTATCTAGGCTACTCTAATCTCGACTAATGGTATAGTTGAAATAGTGGAAGTGGGAGGAGTGGAGGGTGTAACAGATGTAGAGGTTATGAATTTAGGAATTGATGGAAGGGTGAAATACAAATCATTGAATGTGTTAATTAGATGAGTAGTACCACTTAGGGTTGGTGATGTGAAAATGGTGGGTTGAAATGAAGAGGAAACAATACTTGTCCTAGGTGTTGGGGTGGCTTGTGTAACTATAGTTAGGATGACTAATTCCATGATAATGTATTTTTGGGTAGTGTTAGGAATTAATGGAGATGTAATGAAGGGGGTTATAAATGGAAGAGATAATGGGAGTGGATCAAATGAGGAATGTGAAATGGGAGGAAGGGAAGGTGGAGGGAAAACTTGAGATTCCACTATAGGGGGACCCTAAGTGTCTACTTGATTGATTGGTGTTGATCGTACTTGACTTATTAATTCAAGTATTATTGGTGAAATGGTAGGTAGATTAGAGACAATTGGAGGGGTTAACACCAAAGATGGAGGTGTTGAAACCTCTTGAGTGATATGAGTAGAAGGGGGAAAATTAAAAATAGGGATCAAGTCTATGGGATCTGAAGGTATAGAACCTTGTGCCACTATAATCATTTCTTTAGGTGAAAGATCAATTGGTTCATTCATAGCTTCTCCTTATCTACTTGATTCTCTTTTATTTGCTTTAGTCTTTTTCTTCTTCTTCTTCTTAGATTCTTTTGATGGTTTATTGTGGCCCTCCTCTAACAGAGTGATACCTTCTTTTTTTAAGCTTTAAAATCTTCTCTTTAACCCTTATTGTCTCCCTTATGACCTTTACTCCTTTACTCCTTAACCAATTAATTATTATGTTGATTATAGGGGATGTTCTATTAAATAGACATAAATACTCAAGAATTGGCCACCTCACTGGTGATAAGGGTCTAGCAATGATCTGTGTAAGGTAGATTATGTCTACTCTAGAGTTTTCATCCACCAAGTCATCAGGGACTAGTGATAGATCATAATATTTTATCTATTGTAGTGACATCCTTAAATAATCCCTCATCCTAGCCATCTCTTCATCATCAAAATATTGCCAAAAAAATTCTAATAAGGCACATGTTAATATGTTTCCAGGTCCAATGCATGGGTGATTTTACCATATGGATCAAAATAAGGTCTGGACTCTAAATTCCTCAATTGCATTTGGCACATCTCAGCCTTTGCACCTCTAGCTTGCATGAGGGATTGGCTTGTGTAATAGCTAATGGAAATTAGGAAATGTATCCCTATCTAGTGCCTATATAAGAGTATTTTATTCATCTCCATAATTTTCTTGACTAACTTCAATAATTCCCATTCATCACTCACATACCAGGGAAGCGTGTAGGGGCAGCCACTAAATCTAGCTACCCTGATGTAGGATTAGGTGGGAATTGTATGAAGAATAAACCCCATTTATTGATTTCATAATTTTATACTCTTGAAAATATTTCCTTCCCAAGTTCTCGATTGAACATGATAATGATGTTGTAGATGAAGGCATCATTGACTCTCCTGAACTATTGTTTACTAGCTTGTAGTGTGAGATCAAGGTAGTAGTTGTAAACTTTGATTATCTCTTCAAGAACTATGTTAAGGCCTGGGAATAATATTCATTTGTCTAAGATATAAAAATATAATATGTCATGTAGAACTTGTTCATTATTTATACCTCCATCAATTGCTTATAGAGGGAGTCACTTATCAATTGGGCCCAATGTATGTATTGTTTATTTTTTTAGATGGTCTAGATATACTGGTACATCCATTCTTGATAGCACATGGCATCAAGATTACCTATGACCATATGTATTGGCATTATAATATTCCCTACCTCATCTATAAAATCAAGCCTATACATGGTCTTAGGCAATATGGTGGAGGAAAGCTTGGGGGTCTTGAGCCATTGTTTGTTGATTATCTTTTGGCATCCATCCTTTTTCTCTTCATGAAACTATGTAGATGTCTATAGATTTATATCCAAATAACTCTCAAATTATGGGATGGAAAACATGGTCTTGATGAAGTCAAGGTCAAGATCTATATTTTTTTCCCCTTCTCATTGTATACTTGCCTCATGTCAAGATCATAGTGTTGGGCCATTATTTATACCAACTCAAGGATTTTAATACATAGAGGGAAGGCTATAGCTTATGTAATACCAGAGTCATAGATACTTTTGATCTATTCATTCTTAAATTCTACACCTATTCTAGCCCAAAAATCTCCTAGGTCAATATAACCTAAACATATATTTTTGATCTCTATGATATTGGACTCCAAACAAGGAGTCACTCCAGGGCTCTTAGATTTGAACTTCATCTCTTAAGAAGGCATGGAGACTAAAGATATGATTATGAGAAACCAACTATGAAAGTTGGTAGAATATACATGTGTCTAGAACATTTATACTCTCTGATGGAACTTGGAGGTATTAGAAGCATGTCCACTTCCCACAGTGCTTGAGAGCTATGATATCTCTAGCAAAAGTGGAAGGTGATTAAGGTAGTTCCACTTTCTATGGAATGTTATAAGTCTATAAGGGTTGATGGTGTTTGAGGCATGTCATATCTCTAGAAAAAGTGGAAGGAGCTTAAATCACATCCACTCTCTATGAAGGTTTAAGGGCTTGCAAGATTCTCAGGTGCTCTTAACAAGTCCAACCTCCATAGGAAAGTTGGAAGATCTATACGGAATATTTGTTGTTTTGAAAATGGCCTAGATTTTGACTACAAAATCTTGATGGGGAAAATTAAGATTTTTTTTGTTCAATATATGCAAGATTTGGAAATGGAAAAAACACTAGAAAAACCCTAAAATCACCCTTGATTAACTTATAGACCTAGGACTGTAATCAACTACACAAGCAACTAATTCACCATCTCTTAAACATAAGAAACCCTAAAATAATGCTTTTAAGGAATAATGATGAAAACTATGCAAAATCATAGAAAACTTCTTGAAAATGCCTTAAAATGGAAACTATGGTGAAAAAATAAAGGGAATATTGTGTAAATGAAGAAGGTGATATGGACATGGATTTTCAATCATGTCATAAATTCTAGATTTGACATGGCTTGAGTTTTGAAGTCATGGTACATGTGGATATTAGAGCTCTAAGATGCACTTAATAATTTTTCAAATGATAAACAATTCATAAAATAAGCTACTTTTTATAGGAAAAACTTGCATTAATTACATTCATGGTGGTTGGTGGTAGAGGTTGGACCTACTTGGAGCAGGTCCACTCTCTACGAGGAATGAATGAATAATTTGGTGGGAGGTAGGATTCAATGTGCACTTTGCACATTTGTAAAGGTACAAAGTAATCCAAGAGTTCCACATTCCATGGAAGGGAGTTTTATCTCTTTTGTGGGATTCAGAGCCTGTCATGCATTTTGCACATTATGAAAATGTGCAAAGTGCATGCCAAGTTCTAAATTTTACCAGCTTGGGTACATGGTAGGATTTAGATCCTGCCATGTATTTTGCATGTTTTGAAAATGTATAAAGTGCATGGTGAGTTCTAGATTCTATGGTTTTTATAAGTTGGTTTTTTATAGGATCTAGAGCTCACCATACATTTTGCATGTTGTGAAAATCTGCAAAGTGCATAGTGAGTTTAGGATTATGTTAGTTTGGGTGTTGGGTGTTTCATGGAATCTAAAACTTGTGAAGCAATTTTCACAAGTGTAAGTTACATCCAAAGCTTTGAATTTGACAAAGCATAAAGGGAAATATGGGTATTTTAGAGGTTTCATGGTTTTTCCTAAAAAAAAAGGTGGTCTCCCTTAGGGTGTTAGATGTAATGATATTTTTAGGACAAAAATATAAACATTTTTGGTGACCTCTATGGGATGATTAGATACTAAAAATTTTCAATATAATAACCTTGTAAGACATTGGTCATGGAGTCAACTTTGATTCTATAAACTCTAACCTAGGGAAGAACAAACTAGGATTTGCCTAGACACAAATAAAATAGAAAAAATAGACAAACAAAATAGGAAAAAAACAATAACACAACCTAAAAATAACTCCTAATGATTCTGGCCTGTGGATAAGCACTTATTGAAAAAATAACCTAACCCTATTATTTACAAAAATTTAATCTTTTTGGAATAAGTTATTTACCTCAAAAGTAAGCTTTGAGGTATAACCTATTAACTGGGATTAGTAGTTCTACTCCATTAAGCTTAGAGAGTTGAAATGTGTTGGTTCCTTTGCACCAAGTGATGATATATGGACCACTCCATATTGCATCAAATTTGGTATGCCTACCTAGTTTTTCTTTATCCACATCCCACTTAAGAACCATGTCTCTTTCATTGAAGCTCCTTGCAAATGCTTTTTTGTCAAAGTTCTTCTTGGTTTGTGCCTAATTTGCTTCTAATATTTTCATTGATTGATGCCTAATTTCTTCATGTTCCATGAGTTCATCTAGTCTCACCTTCATTTAATCATTGTCAATAAAGTCCAATTGGTGATTGAGATCTAAAGATGGAAGTTAAATTGATAGTGGTACTCATGCTTCTCTTCTAGATACCATCATGAAAGTTAAATTACCGATGGATCTTTTAGTGTAATCATATCATCCCATAGTGTTGATTTTAGTTTCATATGCCACATCCTCTAGTTGACCTCCATCATTTGTTTGATGATTCTAATGAGGTTTTTTTTGGTTAATTCAGCTAGTCCATTACATTGGGGGTAATAATTTAAATAAGTGCCTAGGTACACATTATGTTTGATGTCCCATTGACTTACTTGAGTGCCCGCAAATTCCCTAGCATTATCTGATATGATGGTGTGAGGAACACCAAACCTTGAAACTATATTGTCCATAAATTCTAGAATAAATGTCTCAATGGCATCTTTTAGAGTAACCACTTTAGTCCATCATGTAAAATAATCCTTTGTTGTGAGAACCCATTTATGACCTATGATTTATGGTGGATTGATCATGTTGATGAAGTCCAAACCCAATTGAGTGAATGGCTAATCTATTTGAATTGGTCTGAGAGGGAGGGCTGCTAGCCTTTGCTTACTAGTGAAATAAGCACATTTTTCATTATTTTTTACCTATTGGTGGGTATTTTTGAATAATTTAGACCAATATTATTTTTCTCTCATTATCTTCATGGATGTAATCCTTAAAAAATATGTCCTCCAGATGGTCCATTGTGAAATTACTCAAGCAGTTTGGAACTTGCTCGTACTCAATACATCTTAATAAGACTCCATTCATGTCCTTCCAAAATAAAATTCCATCAATAGAACATAGGGAATTGATTGGAGTCAAAAATATATTTTATTTGACTATTGAAAGTCATAGGGGTATTTTCTAGTCTGTAGGAAATGAGTCATGTCTTGAATCTAGCTATTGAAAGAAGGTGGATTATCTGACTAAGGTGAGGTTTGAGCATACACTATGTCAGATACTAGTTCAATAGTCTTGGTGTTAGCATCTAGTTTTTCACATAATATTTTTCCCCTTAAAATATTCATGATCATGATATCGACGTCATACTCCATTCCTTTGGTAATCTATCCTGCTCATTTTTCATTTATCTCCCTACTCAGTAGGAATTCTTTGATGCTCTAGTGACTCACCATCAAATGTATTTTGTTTTTAGAGATCATGTGCCTAAATTTCTTGAGTTATTTGATCACTACATATACCTACTTATCCACAAAACTATAATTCTCTTTGTAACCTTTCAAATATTGGCTGAAGAAAGAAATGGGCTATTCAAAATCTTCTTGATTATATTGAGTCAGAATGGCTGAGATGCTTCCTTCCCCTCAAAATGCATAGAGAATAAATTATTTCTCATAGTTTTGGTTGACCAAGGTAGGATCTTGTGAAATAGCCTATTTTATGGCCTTGAATCTATCTTTTCCCTCCTAAGTCTAGTTAAAAAGGGTTCCCTTCTTTAGCACTGTAGTAAGGGGTTTTTCCATAAAGGAAACATTTCGTACAAATCTTCTCACAAATTTTATCTTCCCAAGAAAGATTTCTAGGCCCTTTTTATGACCCAATAATGTTAATGTAGATATGTATCTAATACATTCAAAGTATATTGCAAGACCTTATTTTAACACTATGTGTCCCAGTATCTTCGCCTCATGTATTGTAAACATACACTTCTTCAAGTTAAGGGAAACCCCAAATTCCCTACATCATTCAAAAAAAATCCTCAAGTGGTCTAGGTGTGTATTAGCATACTTTGAATAGATATTAATTTCATCTAGATATAATAGAATTATTTCATTTATCAAACCTTTGAATTCCATGTCTATGGCTCTCTTAAAAGTTACCCCTACATTTTTCAGACCAAATGGCATTTTCTTGTATGCATATGTGCCCCATTTGGTGGTGAAGTGGTTTAAAATTAGTTTGATTCCTGCACAAAGATTTGGTTATAACTTGAATAACCATCTATAAGAGATAATATTTTAGATCCTAATACTATCTACAGAATTTATTTTATAGGGGGAAGAGGATAGTGATCCTTTATTAATGTGTTGTTCAGGTCTCTAAAGTCCATGCACAACTAGATTTCACCACTTTTATTTCTAACAGGGACTAGATTTTCTACCTAAGAAGAGTGTTTGATAGGAAATAATATATTATCCTCTATTAATTTATAGATCTCACTCTTCATTAGAGGTTCAATCTTCAAATTGATAGGTCTATATTTTTGTCTAACAGGATGTGTGTTTGGATCCAACTCTATAGTGTGATAAGCTAAAATTGGATCAAACCCTCTTAAATCATGATAACTCCAAGTGAAATTATCATCAAAATCTTGACCTAATTGAAAAATATCATGCTTCTCTAAAATATTGCATACCTTGCCTATCTTGAGAGACTTGAATTTTGAGATGATGATGGGTTCACAATCTTCTTCACTAATTGTAATGTTATTCTTTTCACCTTTCATCTAGTCATTTGAATTGAAGATGTTTTCTATTGTAATGAGACCCATAGGTAGCTTATTCATTTTCAAATAAATAATCTGATCACCATATTGGTCATATAGCCTTGGCTGATTCTTATCTAAAAACTCAACCTCTTCTCTCAAAAAATTTACAATATGCTTGTAACTATCGAAGACTTGCCATTTAGTTGAATTATTGGTGATAAAAGACCTTACAATTAGCCTCACATTTTGGTTATTCTTATTTTTTATTTCAACTGGTAGGTTATAATGGGACCCCACTGAGGCCATACGATCAACATCTTTATTTTGAGCCCTTGGTACTACTTGAATATTCAAAGTGGTGAAGTCTTGTAACAAGTCCTAAACCCTATGTTTGTAAGACCTCAACAAATTGTTTTTGGTTACACTTTTTTATCTAACTTGGTGAATGATGAGCTCACTATCACCAAATATCTACAAAAGCTTGATTCTTCTATCTTTATCCAACTAGAGGCCTTGAATCAAGGATTTGTATTCAGTTATATTATTGGTACAACTGAATTTAAGTCTAAACAAGTAGAAGTAGCTCTCCTTCTATGGGGAAATCAATACAATTCATACACCCATATTATTTTTTCTTCTTGAGCCATAAAAAAATAAATTTCACATCCCTTGAATATCTTTCGCTAGTTTGACTAAATTTGGGATAATTGCATCTTTCTCATGAATGCAATATGTTCCTAACCCTATTTCCTATACATAGTCATAAGGATCAAATTGTAGGTTTGATCCCCATTCATCCAAATGAGTGTTTGGAATTTCTTCTATAGGTGTTGCATTCTCTTGATCCATTTCTTCCTCTTTTTGATCTTATAATGTATAATTCATTTCTATGGGAGGAATAATGTGGTAGGGTTCTATATGATCATTTGTAATTGTCTCAGCTCTTATTGGTACTCTAGTTCCATATCTCATTCTAAGTAGCATATGAGACTAATATACAAATAGGTACCCTCTGATCTTTACAGTGAAATCTCTTGAAAGACAAATAGCAAATTAGTAGGGAAGTTCTATGACTAAAATGTCTTGTGTAATTGATAGGCTTAGGCAAGCATGAATAGTGAGGTTCAATCCCTTTATATTTCCTACTATTTGAACAATAGTCCAATCCAATATTACCACTCCTTTACTAACAAGTGTGTATTTTATTCCCAAAGTATTAGCTATTTTCTTGCACATTATTGAACTACTAGCCTCTAAATATACCATGTAATTGTGTACCAAATGCTTCCCTATTATAAGTGAAATATAGAAGGGGAGAGGTTTATGATTTTTGTCTATTTTATTATCAACTTGAGGTTAACATAGGTTTATTTTAGGGGTAGGCCCCTTGGTTGGAACCTTTTTTGATATTTGGAAACTCTTCAAAGCCTCTTGTAGTAAGTCCCTTTGTGCTAGTATAAAGATTGCTTCCCACATAGTGACATTCAGATTAGTCTCCTTAATTTACTCAACTATGCTAAAAGGGATATTACCAACCTTTGTTGGTATCTTTATAGGGGATGCATTATTTTTTACCAGATTTAGAGTGGGCACCTTTGCTTTGAATTGATTTTTAGGTACAAAGGGTGGCCTTTGCACTATGTTATTCTTTGTTGGTTCTGTTGTAGCTTTAGAAGTTGAAGCTTGTTCTATCTTGGGGGGCTAATCAAATTTTATTGCTTTTTTCTTGGAATGTGTATTGGTTGTTATAGGACCTCCACCATTTAAAAATAATTAATCTTGGCTTATCCCATTGAATTCATACTCCTTCTAGTTTAAAAAATTTGCTTCACTTTAAGTAGGTTTTTATGTGTCTGCCTGTTCGGAAGTAAATTTTTCTTATTATCCTTGCATGCTTGTTATGCCTTGCACCATCAAAGCTTGACTGATTACACCATTTAGGAAGTGTTCATATTATATGGCTACTTAGATAACACCACTCATAATCTTGAGCCAAATTATTTTGAACAGGGATAATGGCTTTAAAATCTCTTGGTGCCAATAAAGCATAGATGTTTAGAGGTCTTGGATATGAATTTTGTCTTTATTGCTAGTTATTTCCTTGATATGGCTACCTATCTCCCTGTTATGGTTGCCTCTTCCCTTGGTATGCAAGTTTAGATGGTTGAAAATGTTTTTAGTTTTGGGCTTGTTATCTTTTCATTACCACTAACTCATTTCCAAAACTCTTAAGTAACTATTTTACCTCATATAGATCATCTATAGGTGAAAGAGTCAAAGTAGGTGCCTTGATTATAGTGGGTATTAGAGTAATTATAGGTTAAGGAATAGGGGCTATTTCTATAAATAGAGGCATTAGTGTCCTTGGTGTAATTTTCTCAGCTTGGATTAAATAATTTTTTGCCCTTATTGCAATATCATAAGCTTCAGGAAGTGTGGTGCGACCCATTGACCGAATCATCACATCTATATCATTTTTGAGGGATTTCAAGTAATAAAAGAAAACATTATTTGTAGTGGGTTTGACGAAGATTAGGATCTTATTCCAAGTCTTCTAGAAATGATAATTAAAATCAGTCATTTTCTTATGAGGAGCTTGTTGAATAGTAGTTAACTATTCAACCAAGGAAATGTGGTCACTTTTGTTTTCAAAATGGGTACACAGTGTAGTGCCTAACTCATCCCAAACTTGGATTGAATTAGGAGTAAGGCCTTTTTACCATTGTAAATTTTTACCCTTGAAAGTGGAGACTACAAGTCTGATTGTAATATTAGCTTGGACCACATTATGGATTGAATAGAGGTTAGCAATATCTTGTATGTACTCTGAAGTAGCGGTAGAGGTTTTACCAATAAAATATGGTAATATTTTTAAGGTTGAGACTAGTAAATCATCATGTTGGGCCAACCAAAGTGGATTGACTATATTGAAGGATATAAAAATTAGATTTTTAACCATTATAAGAGGTATAAAATTGATATTAGTTACCATTAGGGATGGGAAAAGAACCATAGGATATACCTTAGGCTGATGGGTGACTACTTTTGATCTCTTTTTAGATGGAAATGAATATTCTAAAAATCAGCCCTCTTACCTTTAGTAGATGAAATTGTTTGTTTGCTTGGCATACATTACCTTGAAATTATGAGTTTATAATCTAGTGGAGTTGTTAGGTGCTTTGATATTTGCATGAAACTCATACAATGCTTGCTGAGAATAGCACTAATCTCTGTGTAATTTTTGGGTCCCACTGGGTAGGCCAAAAATGTTCTGGATTTTTTTAGTTTGGGTCTTGGGTGCTTCACGAGATTTGGAACCCATGAATCAATTTACATAAGTGTAAATTTCATCTAGATTTTTAGATTTTCTAAAGCATAAAGGGAAAGATGGGTCTTTTAGAAGTTTCAGGGTTTTTCCTAAAAAACAAAGGGGGTCTCCCTTAGGTTATTAGACATAATGATATTTTGGGACAAAAATATCAATAGTATTAAATGAATAATAGGATCCTAAGGGAATGTATAACTATTAGGGGACAAATGAAGATTGGGATTTTTAGTCACACAGATTGTTGTTGATTTTAGATTTGACATGATTTGGGTTGTGGCAGGGCCAAATACCTCTATAAATTGTCTCAATAAGGCCATAATATATTTTTTTATAGCACTGAGAGATACTACAATTTGAATATGATATAGATTATCAATTGTGTCAATATTGATTTAAATAATGTCTTCATCAATAAATGAAGAAATAATTGGCTCAACTATTAATTCCTTAAAGAGGTTTTCACCAGCAAAGTCTTCTTGATTATTTTGATTTGGATTGTCTAATATCACCTTGAATAATGTTTCATTAATGGATGTTGATAATTAATTTTGATTTTCCCTTAGTGCCTTAAGCAAGGTTTCACTAAAATATTATAATTTTTTATTTTGATTATTGTCTAGCACCTTAAACAAGATTTCACTAGAAAATGTTAAGTTTAGACTTTGATTTTCCCCTAACACCTCAAACAAGGTTTCACTAGGAGATTATTGTTTACCTAAATGTTGTCTTAGATCCCTATAAATTCTACCACTGAGATGTCTCCATGGAATAAGTTCAACAATGTGTGATTTTGTCAGTCCCAATTGACATTTGTGTACATTGGAATAACAATATAATGGTTAGGATTGTTAAGGTTAAAGGCATGTGTAATGTCAATGTAATGGTAAAAGGAATCAAAATATTTATAAAAGATGCTAGGATAACTTGTGTTGATTTTGAAGGAAGCTTCCTCAAAAACTACAAAAGGATCACAAATGTTTTCAACTGGATCTACTAGAAGTGTGTAGCCAATGTCATAGCATCTACTAAGGTGTGATGATTTTGTAGTTGATTATGACTCAAGTGGATTTGGTAAAAGTGTCTAGACAATTTCATAATATCCAGTAATATATTCTACTTTTGAATCTAATTCTGACCCAATGGGATCTAAATCTAATGTTGAGATTGACATTGATTTTGATTCTTATGCTAAATCTGATATTGGTTTTAGGATGGAACCCAATTCTAATATTGGTTCTAGAATAGAACCCAATTCTAATATTGGTTCTAGAATGGAACCTAATTTTTAATATAAATATGGCTACAAAGAGGGCCTCTTATATTGTGTTATCCATAAGTACCTTGTTCACTTTTCACTTATAAATGAAGGATTTGGGACAAAGGAATTTTATAAAATGGGAAATTTATACATGCCCTTCATCAAATAGATGTCCTTAATAAAATAGAGGTGGACCAGCAATGGTTTGGGTTTTGTCAAAGATGGGTATTTGACAAAAATGTCAATAATGGGTTGACTATATTGATCTTGATTTAGAAGTGGACATATTTATTCATGCTTTGGAAGGGGATCATAACATATCTTGATTGAATAGTTATCAAACTTGGATGCATTTTGGTCATCAATAGATAAGGGCTCTTGGAGGGGAAATGACATAATAGGTTTAGACTATTGGATTTATTTTATTTATAAGACTAGATTGCCTTATGGACTAATGGATGAAATGTAAAGAGTAGAGGCAAAATGAGATAACTTTTGGCTACGCTATAAGAGTTGATGTATCATGTCTTGATTAAATAATGGCAATGCTAGAATAGGTTTAGGATTATGAGATGCCATGACTTAAATTAACCTTAGATGAATATCCCATATATATATATATATATATATATATATATATATATATATATATATATATATATATATATATATATATATATATATATATATATTTAATGAGAATATATTGAAATAAATTATCCCCAAAGAGAGTAGATTGGCTTAATTATAATGGGCCCAAAGAGGGTGATCTTGGTCTTAATTAAAATGGGCCCAAAGAGGGTGGTTTTGGTGATAATTAGAATGGCCCAAAGAGGGCAATTTTTGGTCTTATATATATATATATATATATATATATATATATATATATATATATATATATATATATATATATATATATATATATATATATATATATATATATAAAATTAAGACCAAAAATTTCCCTCTTTGGGCCATTCTAATTATCACCAAAACCACCCTCTTTGGGCCCATTTTAATTAAGACCAAGATCACCCTCTTTGGGCCCATTATAATTAAGCCAATCTACTCTCTTTGGGGACAATTTATTTCAATATATTCTCATTAAATATATATATATATATATATATATATATATATATATATATATATATATATATATATATATATATATATATATATATATATATATATATAATGAAAGAATATTGAAATAAATTGGCCCCAAAGAGGGTGATCTTGGTCTTAATTAAAATGGACCCAAAGAGGGTGGTTTTGGTGATAATTAGAATGGCATAAAGAGGGTAATTTTTGGTCTTAATTAGAATAGATCCCAAAGAGGGTAGACTTGGTATAAATTAGAATGGGCCTAAAGAGGGAAGTATTGGTATTAATTAGAATGGAAATAAAGAGTAAAGTCTTGGTCTTAATGTAATTGGCTTGGCTTGGCTTGGCTTGGCTTGGCTTGGCTTGGCTTGGCTTGGCTTGGCTTGGCTTGGCTTGGCTTGGCTTGGCTTGGCTTGGCTTGGATTGGCTTGGCTTGGCCCCAAAGAGGGAAGAATGGTTAGATTAGAATTACCCGAAATAGGGTAGAATTGGATTAGATTGGAATTTATAGGGTAGATTGGACTAGATTAGAATTGGATTGGCTTGGATTGGCCCCAAATAGAGTGGATTAGCTGGATTGTAACTGGCTTGGCTTGTATTATCCCAAATAGGGTAGATTAGACTGGTATGAATAAAATGAAAGAAAAGATGGATGGTATGTCTTCATCATTCCCAATTGAAAGGTGTAGGAGATTGAATGAAAATATAAGAAGTGATTATAATGTGATTTATTAGGAGTAATTAGAATGTGGTTTAATTTAAACCTAATTTAGATTTGATTGGCTTGGTACATGGTTCAAGATGAACCTAGTTTATGTTTGAAATGGTTTGATACATAGTTCAAAATGAACCTGGTTTTGTTTGAAATGGCTTGGTATGTGCTTCAAGATGAACCTCATTTGGTTTTAAATGGATTGGTACATGGTTCAAGATAAACATGATTTGATTTGGATTAGCTCTAGTACATGGTTTAAGATGAACCTAATTTGGATTAGATTAGCTCTTAGTCAAAGTTAACCTGATTTGGATTAGAATGGGTCAGTACTTTTGACAATGGGATAGGAACTAGAATTAGAATTTAGATTTGGTTTGAAATAAACTAGACAAAATAATGGCAATGGTTTGGACAAGAGTTTAGACTTTGGTTTGGAATTGGTTTTGACTATGAATTTGGAATTTTCTTAGAACTAGAAGTTGGTTCAAAATGGACAACATAATTGGATGGTTTATACAAAAATTTGGACTTTGGTCTATAATTTTTTTTGACTCAAACTTTAGAATTTTCTTGAAACTATAACTTGGTTTAAAATGGATAGCATAATGGCATGGTTTAGACAATAATTTGGACCTTGATTTTGAATTAGTTTGAAATTAGATTTTGATCAAAATTAGGGTTTGTTCAAAATAGGTAGGATAACGACATGGTTTAGACAAGAATTTAGGCATTGGTTTTGAATTGGTTTATAATTGGTCTTTGATCAAAATTAGGGTTATTTAAAATGAGTAGCATAATATCATGGTTTATACAAGATTTTGTACCTTAGTTTTGAATTGGTTTGAAATGAGAAATTGGAAATTGTTTGGAACTAGGACTTGGTTTAAATTGGATAGCCTAATAGCATGGTTTAGACAAGATTTTTCACCTTCATTTTGAATTAGTTTGACATTGGAATTTGATAAAAATTGGGTATGTTTCAAAATGGGTAGCATAATGACATGGTTTAGATAAGAGGGTTGTGTCTTTGGATAAATTTTGACATGGAATCTAAAAGGGGTGATTTTTGATTCAGAATACAAATAGAGTAACACGTTATTGGGTAGGTATGTATGGACTATGTTTTGTACTTGGTTTAGTTTTGTCTTGGTTTTGAACATTTTATGAGTTTTAATACAACATCCAATCAAGCAATCATCTAGGTAAATGATCCTATCATAATGGTAAATTGAGATTACATCACAATCATTGAGCCTTCAATATACTCACTTTGAGAAAAGAAATTTAAGATTAATAAAATTATTTAAATGTAGGTGAAATACCCACCCTCTCTAAAATTTCTCACATAGAAGGAAATATTCAATGGTTGGTACCTTTACACCCATGCATCAATGAAGGTTTTATAGCCAAAAGGTCTTAATCTAAATTTTTTGTGGGCTTTCTATATGGTCCTAGAAGGGCACAAAATACATTTAAGAAGAGATATATTTGTTAGGTTATTCGTAGGGAGATACATCCCTTACCTAAGAGACCCTATATTCCTTGATGGTGAGGTCTAATAGCTTAGTATCAGGAGTTAACCCATCGCTTTCATGAAACCCTTTATGGGGAATTTTTCTAGGTCTTAATGACACCTACCAACAATTTATATCTCTCATTAGATGTATGGGTATGATACGAATGATGGGGGATGAAATCACAATTGTCATGCTCTAAAGACATATCAAAAATCAATAACACCCAAATCACATAGCCTAAAAAAAGGAAAGGTATCATCATTATGATTCATAGGAATCCCATTAAGGGAAAGTGAAGAACATGCTTGGTGAATCTCTTGGGATAAATACAAATGGTTGCCTTCACATTTCTGAGTCACCCAAACAAGGGGAGAACATATGCATGAAGGAATTGCATAAGAACATGCACACTCTAAAAACCAAAAATAAACTTAGTAAATGCATGAAAATAAATGACTTAGATAATAAACAAGTTTTTAAACCTAAATTGAAAGTGTGTGTTAATTTTAAGCCCAAATTGAAATGTTTGTAAAAATAAATGTTTTATTTTAAATTATGAGTTCACTTCTTAGGCCAAGGTCTTGCAATAAAATGGTGAATATTCTATAGTGGGGTCTTAAAATTGCATGTGAAATGGGAAAAAAATTAATTTTAAGGCCTTAAATTTTTACAATAGGGTAAATTTGGTAATCTTTAGGATGAATTCATTGTTCTTCAATATGAATTCATTATTCTAAAGTACCTTCAAAAAACATAGTTAAACAGTATAGAGATAATTTCATATTTTATTAGTATAATTTCACTATTTTCTAAGATGATTTTGTTATTCTCTAAGATGATTTCACTATTCTCTAGGATAATTTTGTTGTTTATCAAAAATTGTACAAAAATTTAAACCAAATAGAAATTATTTCATAGTTTACTAATGATTTTGTTGTTATGTAAGAAGATTTCACTTTTTTTAGGTACCTGAAAAATAGTAAAAGGAAATAGAAATGATTTTATTATTCTCCAATGAAATTTCACTATTTTTTAAGATGATTTCAATTTTTTTAGGTACCTAAAAAAAATGATTTCATTGTTCTCTAGTGCAATTTTAATGTTGTGGAGGATGATTTCTTATTCTCTAAGATGATTTTGTTGTTCTCTAAGATGATTTCATTGTTTCCCAAAAACTACAAAAAATAGAGTAAAATAGAATAGAAACCATTTCATAGTTTACCAATATGATTTTGTGGTTTTATAAGATGATTTCATTGTATTTTAGGTACCTACAAAAAATATTAAAATAGAACATAAATGATTCTTCTATTCTCTAGTGTAATTTATTTGTTTCCTAAGATGATTTTGATGTTACATAGAAATCATTTCATTATTTTGACCTAGAACAAAATTTAGCATTTTTTTCAAGAAAGATAGATGAATTAACTTAGCAATTAGGTCAATTCTAATAATTGAAATAATAATAAGCATTTAAAGAGGGTTGTGATATGATTTAGATCCCACCTATCATGCCATTATTTAGAGTATGAATCCAAACAAGGTTATATCATTATTATTGAATACAAATCAAAATAATTTGAAGAACATAACATTCTAAGTTATCCACTAGGTTTGAGAAAGATTATCAAATAAGGAGACAAATAGAAGAGAAAACACAAATTTTATACCTTATTGAAAAAAACCACTTACTATCCGATCTGAAAGGGTATGTGCTCATCTTGTAGAACTAGAGGTCTTTGGCAATGTCGACTCCATATGTGGGAAACATTTCCCCTTGCCTACTTAGTGTTTAGATTGGCAATGTTGAAGAATTGTTGAGTGATGGTCTTAATATTTGGTAGAGATTTGCTACACTATTTGGTCATTATGGAAGAGTGTTAATACCCTTCCATTTATAGAGTTGTAAAATTATTGTGGACCATCCACCTTAAGATGAAAATCAAGGGCCCAAGATTAGTCCTCTATTCTCATAAATGAGAGAGATGGAGTGTAAAATAAAATGGATGGAATATGTCATATAAATGTAAGAGATGTAAATCATGACCCATATTTTAGTGTGTAAGAGGGGTGTAAGAACTCTTAATTACACACTTGGTATGATGATGTCATATTGGGTGAGGCAATAATTCAATCTGTGTATTTAGAAAATAGATTAATCCAAATCCATGGAATTTTCCATTAGAAGAATATTACACTGATTAATTAGGATTAATAAATAATTAGAAGAATAGTGACCTTTCATAATTTTATTTTTCCAATCAAATGTTCATTTAATTATCTTTTAATAACACTTGTAAAGGATTTATTTGATTCAAGATGCCAATGTCAAATTAATGGTTGAAATGTGATGCATTGCCCTAATCAGGGATGTGTCATTGTAATTTTAGATTGAGTCAATAATTGTGGTAATAATTAGCTTAATTAAAAATTTATGACTATATTTATGCATTATTAAAAAAATTCATTCCAATTACAATTTTGACATGGAAGTGATGATAATGATTGTCTACAGATAGTTCTCATAGATAGTGAATAGTACTAGCCATTATAAGTTTTTGAGCTTCTTTAGTAGTGTTTTCTAGGGTTTTGATAATCTATTTTCTAATATGAGCCATCATAAATCTATTAAAAAGTTACATTGATAATTTTGACACAGGTAGTGATAAAATATGACAAAAATCAACTAAGTACTTTATATCCCCTATGTGCTTGATCATTTATATTTTTAGTAAGTTCAATATATCTCTATATTACATTAACAATTATTCATTGAATGTTTTAGATTAAGGTAAAAATAGGTTTTTAAGGGACCCCAAAACCCTAAAACAAAGGAAGAAGGATATAACAATAATGTCCACAGGAGAAACCTAAAACCAACTTCTAAGAAGTGTCAAAAATAGGTTTTACATGGACCTAAAACCACCAATCATGAACATCAAAAGACTGACCCCAGGTTTTACAGAGACCTGGAAACTCTAGTGTGATAGGAAAACCAAAAACCAAAAAATGGAACCAGATATTACATCCAACTAAAAGAACCAGGACAGTAAGAACTCAATGGACCTATTCTTCTAATTCCAAAATCATCTTCACCGCTTCCTTACCAATCACAGCAGTGTCCTGTATGGCTACAGCCACCGATGTAGCACCCTCTTGCATTGCTTTCTTTCTTGAGCTCTGTCTGGTTCTCTTGCTTGGCCCCTCCAAGGATTTGATTTGCTCATTTTCCAATGTTTACAGCAGCTGCACATATGTTGGAAGTTACCTCCTCCATATTCATTCTGCTTTCCTTAATGAGTTCCCTTAGATTGTTCTCATAGTATTTGAGTTTGATAGGAATATCCCCCATCTGATTTTCCATATTATTGATTTTATTCCAGTCTGCTTCTTAGTTACGTTCCAATATTTCCATTTTCTTCTTGAGGCCCATTATCTCCTTGTGCATCCATGAGTCAAATTGAAGGATAGCATCTGCTTTGCATTTGGCCAATCTCATAAGGGGGTACCTCCCATCATTCTATCTTATATCACTTAAATCTTTCACGTTCTCTTTTGGATTGTCTTCATCCTTTTCCATATGATCCTCCTTTTCCATTCGTTCCTATTCCTTGGTTTCAACAGGGCTTTCGTTATGGATAATATCATCCTTTACTTGATCTCTTGTTTCCATTACTCAATTGGCATCCTGAACAAGATGCTCCTTCTCATTTTTTGAGGCAGGGTCCTCAAATAGAACATCCAAATCTTTTTCAGTTTCCCCAAGCGCTTGCTGGTTTTCCTCAAGATCATAGTTATTGTTTTTAGTTTTTTCCTCTACAGTGACCCCTTCTTTCTTATTCTTCCCTTTATCTTCATCTTCCTCACTAGACCTAGATTCCCCACTTTTTTTCCTTCCTCTTCCTCCATACTCTCCTCCTCAGAACTTTCAGTGCTTTCCCACTCTGTTTCCTCATCAGCAATCTATTTTTTGAAGTTGGAGGATTTGGATTTAGCTTTTTCTTCCTCCTTTACTGTTTCATTCTTATTACTCTAAGAGTCCTTATTTTTATCCGAATAAGGATTCAGAACAATGGCCTTGTTTTTGTAGTGACCTTCAATTATTAGAATTAATCCCTCATGCAATATATGACGAGTCTCCTTTTTCTTATGAGTGAACAAACTTTGGAGCAAAGAGAAGCGCAAATAGAAAGGAAAAGAGATTCTTACTTTGTGTCTAAAATGATTAAGAAATACAAAGTGAAATTTATGGACTCTTTTGCTTCTTCCATCAAGTATGAAATACTCATGGATGCAGCATAAGACGTCTCTCCAGATTCCTTTAATCTGTTCTAGGTCAAAAAAATCCCCACTCTTTTCCAACTGCTGCTCCTCAGCATCCGTCTTTGGGAATTTGCTAAAGGCCTCATTAGAATTTGCTAAAGGCCTCATTATTCATTAAATGTTATATCTTATGTAATTTTAATTTTAATAGTTTTAACATATTTAGAAATCTTAATTCCAAAATAAGTTAAAAATTTTCCATGGTTATGTTTCCTCTCTTCAAACTTAATATATAATATAGCATTTTAATCTTGGTGATCATTTTAATCAATCCAAACATGTTTATTCTCTCATCATTTAGGCATTTGATATTATTAATCCACATAGCTAAAATACTCAATCTTCATAATGTAATAATAAACCTTCCATCATGAGTGCACATCAAAAAAAACTTAACAAATTCTTCTGGTTTTCAAAAATATGGTAACTCACTAATGTCCAAAACTCCCATAGGTTACAATAATTCACATACTTTTTTGTTTCCTTGTTTTCCATTAAAATAATCATCTAACACTAACTAATACTCTATATTTTTATGGTTGAAATATTCAACCATACAACTCCCTAAACAATTCACTAGAGTTTCTCCCTCAAATACCCCTTATATATATGATATCAATGTTATGGTAGATGGATGTTTCTCCATCTTCTTCTTAACTAGTGGTTCTCCTGATATGGTTCGCTCTACTTCTTTTTGTGTTGGATCCTTGCCACTCTCATAATCCATCTCCTTAATAAGATATTTTTTGTCTAATTAATTTGGATTTCTCTTCTCCAATAATAAATTCTTCCTCTACTCATTTTCTTATTTTTATCATAGGTCCTCATGTCATCTAATGTCATCTCCCTGAAAAACATTTACTCATTTGATCGTCAAACCCCTCTCACCACCACAACCAACTAATTAACTAGTTATTCAAAATCCCCTCTTCCATATTGTCTTTTATTTTTCTCACTTTTAACCCATGATGAATTAGCATGTCACCACCTTGCCCAATATTTCTTCAAACATTATGAAATCTTAGGATGCCCTAGCTTCTCTCACAATCTTTATTCTTTATTATTTATCTTTTATTCTCACTCTTTGGATCTCTTAAAAATTGAATTAAAAATGACCATTCTTAATATAAATTTCCCTCTTATAAAAAATTGTGCATGTAATGCCTTCACTTACCCCATTCATTTTATTGTTTGTGTCATCATCTCCTAATAGTGGCATTTTCATACTTTTCAGCTATCTTTTCCTTATAAGTTTTCAGGTAATGTGCCCCTTCCTCTCTTAAATTTTCCCTATACATTCAAGCCTATAATTAGTTTTACATAATTTTTTAAATCACTCCTATCCACACACTTCTTTTTATATCATCATACATGCCTCATTACTTTTTTTCAAATTTTCATACACATCACATGACACACTCCACCAACAATTGAGCCTTCTTAATTGTTTCTCCTATCTCATTTTTTGTGCATTATTATTTTTATACTACCATTTTATTTTTCTCTCCCCCAGAAACATGTAATATTTTTGGCAAAAAAATCCATTATTTATTAATATGCTTAGAAACATCCAATGACTTATACTAGTATCTAGTCAACTAGGAGAAATAAATGTAGATTGAATAAAATTTTCATAAATTTTAACTAAATGGAATGACAATAGCCTACATTATATATTTAATTATTAAGAGACAAGTATGACTTAGAATGGTATAACCTTTACATTAGAAAACTCGATATTAAGGATAATTTTTTCTTTTCTTGTCAATTAATTAATTATATTATCAACATGAGAGAAAAGGTTTAATAATCCTAATACAAAATTTTAAACTCATAATAATCTAAATAAAAAAAATATCTCTCATATAAACTCTTACAAATAATTTACTAAGATTAAATAAAGTCATGATTGTTATTTTTATTATCTAGTAGATAGATACTAGAGGAGTCTATATTTTTATGTTCATTTTTCAAATCAATTTTAAGACATGATCTAATAAACTATAATATAATATACTCATCCTAATGAATTAAATATTACTAATCGAGTCAAATTTAGAAGCAGCATAAAAGAGGGGCTAATAATCACCACTTAGTTGAGTCTTCAATGTTTTTTATCGAACATATAAACCTCTTATTTAGCCCTTGATTTTCATCAATACCCTTTCCAATTAACATTTCATGACCTCACATAATGTCTATGTTCAATATAATTAGTTCACACCTCTAGGAAATTTCAAATACTAAAAAAGTGGTGAAATTGACACCCTTTACATAATTTGAAGGTAATATTGTTTAGTCTTTCTTTAGATCATGACAAGAAAGTTAATAATTTTTTTGCAAACATGCAAGTTAAAGGGTGACCTAACTAACAAGTGAGTATTGAAATCACCCCAACAATCATTTTAAATCTATTTTATCAAATTTTAGTAAACTATGGAAATAAATTACCTAATATGATAAACTATTGTGCAAAATCCAACTGTTATATATATGCAATAAATGTTACTGATTTGAAACTTTGTAAATTTATAAATATACTAAATACGAAAAGTATAAAATAGAAATATAAACCTACTTAGAAAACTGAGATGCACACTATTTATGGATATAAGACCAATATAGGGAATATTTTGATAATGTGTGAACCTAAAACAAAAGTTGAGAGGGGTTTTGGATAATAGTGAAGCAACGGGATGATAGTGGGGTACGCTCTTGTCTAGATAGGTTGGTTTTTTCTAGTACACAATAGGGATTTGATAAATCTATATTTTATGTTCCTTCACCTATTTATTTTTTGGACTATGTGGGAGCTTATAATTCACTTCAAGGACCACTTTGTAAAAATAAAATCCACTTTAAAACCCTAAATCAATAGACAAGAAGAAAAATGTAATCATGGAGTCAAAAGGGGTCAGTGGTTAAATTTATGCTTAACTTAGCACCCCCTATGATGAATTTTGCCTACATACCAATACTCTGAAGAGGGATCAAACTCCATGTAGTTATCCCATGCTATAGTAGGGTGTGTGAAATTAGTGCAAAATGCTAGATGTTGGTGTAATGCTAGTGTGATTAAGTGCTTCAACCATGACTTGTGACCTTGGAGGTGTATTTAGATTTTAGCTCAGGGCTATTAGGGTTGTATCTAATTATAAATGGGAAAAATAAGTAATTTTCTCTCAATGTGAAAATATAATTATGGTGTTTTTAGTGTGTAAGCCTCTTGTATGAAAATGGTTTGAAATGTGGTTATATAGTGGTATTTTTTGAACTTCGTCGAATGGGGATTATAAAACTCATAGCCCAACATTTTCATAACTTTTAATTTCAAAAATTATTTTTTATTTGGTAGGAATACAATAGTGGTGGGTTCAAATAATAGAGTGGGGCACTCTTGACCAATAGGGTGTTTTTGTCCAATGAGGACAAATAGTTGTATTGATTATTAGAAATAGTTTGAGTGTAGGCTTGGACTATTTTCAAAATAAATGGGGACACTCTAGCATCATTACTCAGCTTATAAGAGTGATTATTTCACATGAAAAGTGAATCAAAGTGGTCAAAATTCCCTAAAATATATCATGAGCTAAGTGTGTAAAAAGGGTAGTCACAAGTGCATTATTTTAGATTAAATTTTAATTTATGTGTCTACATTTTCCACACTTTTATTATATTAATGCAACAAATTGAAATTACTATAGTAAAAACAAAATTTCACACATGAACTTACCTATGAAATTTATTTTTGAATTTAGGTCACAATGTTGAACTGTGTTTCACATAAACCTATAATGAAACATGGATAAAATCATTCCTTACTTAAGATGAATATCAAAAATTTAAGACAAAAATTGGTGAGTAACAAGGAATGAATACATCTGATTTAGTACATGAAATATTATGTTTTCTTAGTGTAAAAATGGTTACTGTATAGAGTATGACCCCTAGAGATTTCATTTTCATTTAATAGCTTGGATTTGACTATGCATACCTCAATCCTCATCGAAAGGTGAGTGTGCTTAATAACTCCAGGTGTACATGAATCCATACTCACATACCCAATGTAGTAAAGTGCCTTATAATCCATGTATGAATCCAAATAGATTATTCTAGTGCAAAACATTGGTGTTAAAATAGTGCAAAAAGGTAAACCAACCACTACAAATAAAATAAGTTTCACTTCTAGTGTAAAACTAGCATAAAACTAGTGCAAAAAGTTAGTATAATCTGGGTCTAGTCTATATAGTGTATATAATGACATGTATTTTCCATTCCATCTATGAAACTAGTTTAAAAATGAGCAAAGAAGAAGCCATGTGCTGATAAAATGCCCCAAATATGATATCTAGTGTATATAGATTCTAAGATTGAGTAAGAAATTAAGATTTTGAAAAAAAACTGTATGATATCCTCAAACAACATGTTGTGCATGATGCCCCCAAACTAATAAAATTTTATAAAAACTTTAGTATTTTATGGAAACTACATTGTAAACATGTTTCATATTATTTTAAAACAATTGAGATTCTAATAAATTATGAATTTGGCTATTTTTGGGTGCTAGGAAAATAATGCCCTATTTGGAAAATAAGGAAGCTCTCTCCTATCCAATTGGATCTCTCCTATCTAAAAATAAATTCTATGTGTTTTCTAATTTTTAAACTTTACCAAATTTTTAATACCTATAAATTTTGTCTATGCATTACACTATAGGGACTTAGTTATTGAGTTATTGAGGTGAGTTGTTGAACTTGCATAATAACTTAACTAAAAAGAAAATTTTATTTGATAGATGTTATGTCAAATATGTATATATAATTAATAATAATGATAATCATGGCATCATAATATAGATAAATTGAGCATAATAGTATTGTGAGATGCATGTGAAAACAAGAATACATTTTGACATTATCAAGATAGATATTAGTAGTGAATAACACCGATAAGTCATCAAAATTATGTATCGAAGTTTGAATAGAACTACTTTGGGAGGGATGCATGATATCCATCATGGAATTGAAATAGATATGGGATGAATGATGTCTATAATAGCATTAAAATTTGATAAAACAAGTAAATAAATGGCATGGCCATGATGTGCACAAATAAAGAGTACATGCAAAGCACAAAAAACATTCAATTGAATGCCAAGGGGCCACATACAAGGGACATGTTCAAATTTTAGTCACACACAAACAAACATAGAATTAAGGATTTGAGACACATGCAAGGACATTTTCAAATGTCCCACAAGCTAAATAGATAATACACAAGACATGAAGTAAGAAAGAAAACCTAAAAAACATGCATGATATATGTAGTTGATCAACATAAGCAATTTGTAACACTAGTAGATTCAATAACTTAGATAACAAGTATGATAACAGTATGTTAGTAAGTGAAAAATATTTATATATCTTATGCCATGTAAATAATTGAGCTTTGAACAATAAGGGATATCCAAAGAAAGATAAAACTTATGTATAAGATTCCCTTAGTGAGATTTATTATGTATATACAAGTTGTAGAAGGCTTGTATATAAACTAGACCTAAGTAATGATATCATATGCCTAATAGGTAAATAGAGGGGGAAATGGAAAATAGAGTGGTGCACTCTTATCCAATAGGGTACTGTTATTTGATTATAATTTTTGTGTTTGTGATAATGAGATAAGTTACAATTGGGTCTGTGGATGGCAACCTATATGCTTTACACTCACTCATTAACACTTGTAAAGCATATCTAATATGAAAAATAGATAGAAATATGCACTAGATAAATTTACACAAATTGACTGATGTAAATGAACAAAACATAAGCATGCATAGGTCTTGATTTTGATTTTTTTGAAATATCTAATTTTTGTATTTTTTCATAAAGGAACTAAGAAAGAGAAAGAAGATACTAACTAATGGCTCCTTTAAGATCCTTACCATCAATATATCTTGTATCAAATAAATTAATGGTGATCTCAGGTAAATGAGTATCATTCCACCATGAAGTATCTATATCATTTCCATATTAATATTCTACATAATTATGATCATTGGGATCATACCCATTTGTAGTATTTTATTCATCTTCATCTAAATTTTGGAGTTTTGGAATGTCACTCTTATCTTATTTTGTATTTGTATATGTAAAACTAGCTACCACATACTTTGGTATTAACTTTTTTTATTTCACTTTTATAATATGTATTATGTCATGTGCCTCTATTGATATACAATGATTGGCATCTATTTGAATAGTAGCTAAAGATATGCTTTTTGTTTCTTTTGTTTTAAAAAATTTCCTTATTTGTAAAAATATATAACTTTTCCTTCATAATAAAATCATATGCAACCTTTTTATTTATCAATTAGTGATCCTATTGATTTTAACCATGATCCTCCAATCACAAAATTGTATGCATTTGGATTTGAAATGACATGAAAAGTAAGATATCACTCTTTTGAAGCAAAGGACACACTTAACTTAATCAATCCCATACATGTTGTAGATGCACTAGTTTAAACCAAGTGTTGATGCTTATTTATAAGAGGTATAAGAAATGACATAAAACAAAAATTAATTTCTTGAGAGTCTAAAATCTTGTCATATGTAAATTTCTTTCCATCTATGTGAGCAATGATAGTGAAAGGGTCTTGATATGAATAAAGGCTTGTAAATTCTCCCTTTTCAACCACATTTGAAACTTGAGCTTGTTCAAGTGTCTCTTGATTTTGACCTCTTTTGTTAGAAACCCTAATTTAAGCATGTTTTTTTGCCTTTTCTTGAATTGAATTTTCCAACTTCTCTTTTAGTAGTTTCACTTTTCTTGTTGTATCTTTTGTAGCCTTTATTTTTCAAATTGTTCCTTTTGTAATTTTTATTTTTCATCTTGTGCCTTTTGTAATTTTTATTTTTCATCTCAATATTTTTGTACTCTTGCTTGCTCTAAGTTAGAATTTGAATCTTTTCTTGTTCTAATTGTGCCTTCAGTATCTATTTTTATACTAAATCTAATTTTTCCATTTGTTCAACTTGTATTTGTTCTATTGTGGGTTGTGTTATCATTTTGAGTTGTACCCTTTGAGGACGTGTTTTAGGTATCCTCACTTAATTGACATAATGTAAACACTCCTAATCCATGGGTGGACTAAAAGGTGGAGTGAATCTCTAGAGAGGGATAGCTCCCTTGATACTACACCTAAATATAACACTACACCTACTCAAATTATAAGGAAAAGGGTGAGAGAGAAAATATAAACATGTAATAGGGTGATGCACTAAAATATTGGTCTCCTCAACTTGCCTATGACTACAATATGAGATGGAATAAGATGAAAATCTGATTACAAAACTCAAAAATAGCTCTCCTAACATAAGTATTTCAATATGAAGGCTATGGTCGATATACTAGCCAAGAGCAATGATCAAGAGGTCTGATAGAAGACATTAATGAAGAGTTTCCACACTTAACTTTGTAAAACCATTTGACACACTACATATGCCCTGAAATAATACTAGTTACTTATAAATAGGTAAGAATGTAAAGGACAAATGAGAGGAAGTTTAAGACACTATCACTAACATTCATCAAACAATCCATCAAAAAAAAACACTAGATGCAAGCTTGAGAAGGCACAGATCAATTTGTATTCACTCTAAAGGCAATGAACAAGTCTTAAGTTTAGAATGGATTTTCCATACCCAGCTATAGGATCCTTTCAACTTCACCTACATAAGAATATATATGAGAAGAGAAGGGAGAGAGAGAATTTAGTAGTGTAAGAAGCCTATGATGGATCTTATAAAATCATAAGACTAGATAGAATGCCAATATAAGGTGAAAATACTCCTATCATTCATCCTCAACATGTGTTAACTTTTCTTGATGATGGCCTTATGAGAGGTGTCTAGAAGTGACTCTTAGCCTTATATGACTCACCTTTTCTCTTGAAATTGTCCTCTTTTCTTGATTGAGGAGTTAAAATTACACACATACATCTAGTTTTATTTAGGATTATTGACACCTTTTTCATGTTTAGGGTCTTCGAAATTGACTTCATTCTTCCACAAATTTTCAATCTTGAAGACTTATGTTGAAGGTCTTCCTAAGACCCTTTCGTATCAACACTATATCTTTGAGAAACACTAAAATCTTAATTAACAGAGTTAGTTTAAGGTCTTGATCATGGATTTTAAATTGTTTTTAATAGTATAAAAACCCCAAAACATCCATGTTTTTGGCTCAAAACCTCACTCATTACTTAACTTGAGACATGTTGGATGCTTAAGTGACCTTTTAAAATTGATTATAGACCCATATTTTGAAAATATTTTTAGATAAGTTCATAAAAAATAATGAAACAACTTTCATATAAAAATATACATGCCCATGCATCTTTCCTCCAAGTTTAAAGGCTTTTGGATATTTTTTCCAAGATATGGAAATTTTAGGATGCCTAGACAAGACTTTGAAAAAAATGTAGATCTATAGACTATATTTTGGAATTGTATCTCTCCTCAGAAATGGTACAAACATAAAACTAGTTATAAAAGTTTTTAAATGTTCCCCCCCACATGCACTTCAAATTTCATGAGTTTTAGATACTTAAAATTCATGTTATAGCATTTTTTGTGCAAACTAGGATTTCTAGGGTAGTAAGCAGCCCTGTTTACTAAAAATTTAGTATTTTTTGGGTAGATTTAATTCAAAAAGGTACCAAAAATTTTCAATTTTAGGTCTGTAGACATGTATAAGCACCTTCAAAACTGAAAGCTTATTGGATACAAATGACCAGTGGATTTTTTGATTTCATGGACATAATTTTGTAGGATAGTGACCTGATCAAGTGACTATCTAATGATCTTAACTTCTCTATATATATCATCAAAATTTTCTTGGTAGTGGGCATTATATCTAGCAAGATAATTTATCTATTTGAAATCAGAAGAGGGTTCTTTGTCAGAAGAGGATGTAAGCTGGTAAGCAGTAGAGAAATAGGAAATTTCTCCTTATATTTGTTTATAATGGCCTTTATGAGGTTGAAATCTTCCATCTTTATATAGAGTTACATTATCTTCTTTATAAAATTATAGAGTTCATTCTCTAGGGAGTGAAGACATAATAAGTGGAAGGGAAGGATCTGAACCATCATTCACTTGTTCTTCTTCTAATTCAACAACTAGATTTCCTCTTCAAAAATTTATATTTAACCTTTCAGAATAACTAAAAACACTTGGTCTTAGAGAACTATGAGGATATCTTGTAGATAATGATCTTGGAAGTATTTGAATTTTATTGCCACTTATTTTATGAATCTCTTTTTCTTTTTTATGCATCTTGGAAGCTACATACTTCAACCAGTCTAAATTCCATGAATCAAGAATTTATATAGAATTCATATGACCTTTTTGGAGTTGGACTATACCATTCAATCTTCATGCATAAGTTAGGTTTTCAAGTATTTTTGGATTATTGGTGTTAATCATGAAATGCAATATAGTAATATTAACGAAGGTGTACTAGAAAAGACCAAACATTTTCAGACCATATATAGATGAAAACAAACACCAACAATCTAATGAACCAAACTTAAATTCTATACATCCCTGATCTCTGGCATTGACTAAGATATTAGGATATAGTTCATAGCTAGTAATTTCTTTATTAAGATGGACTACAGCAGACAATTGACAAGAATGTTTGAATTTAGACTATCTTCAATCACATAAGGCTACATAAGACATAGGCTTTATATTTGTAGGGACCAAAGGTTTTATGCTGACTCTAATTAACCCAAAATGTACAAATTATACATTTGGATGGCTAAGGATATAGTCAATCTTAGATTCAAGAATTAGAGGAAGCAAATGAGTTTGATAACTTTTCCCTGTCTTATATTCTAAAGCCAATTCTACAACTTGATTCTTGGCTTAAGAAAAGTCTTAAAAGTAGAGTTATACTTAAGCTTGCCAAAGATAAAATTTTCTTTTAAAGTAGAAGGTTTATAAATTTGATTTGATTTTATAGTAGGAGGTTTATAATTTGTAATCGTACTTGCAAGAATTGATTTAGTGATTTAAATTTTTGGTAGATCGGATTGAAAGACTCCTCCAACTTCTACCAGAGGTAGCTCAAAGTATCCTTCGACTTTAGCTTCATTCATTACTTGGTATCCTAGAGTAGAACTACTTCATTTCTAGAATTCTACCATTGAGTAACTAGGATTGCAAGATTCACTAAGGATTTCCTAAATGAGCAGAGGTAAATTTTGACAAAAGAGAAAATAATTTAAAGGGTTCTTCAATCATAGGATACAGTTAAATCAAGCCAATAGTATACTCAGAATGTAAATTACAAAGACTTTTCTAAAATCCATATGGCTCAAATAATTATCAGACTTCTATCAAGACCTTTGTCTATATAAATAATGGTAGAGGATGATGGCCTAATGGATATGGCTTTGATATTAATTCAAACTTGGATACAACAATTTTACAAAGTTTAGAATAAAATTTATGATCCTCAATATCACACTAAGCACTAGAGGAGAGCATATGTCTTTCTTCTTAAAAACTTATTATCCTAAGACTCTAGACTTCTAGGACTCATACTCTAACTTCAAATGCATAAAATGAACTCAAAAGACTTATTTTTAGTAGAGAGCAGGGTCCTACAAAGAATCTTTGCTTTGGTGATGTCTACTATTCATTTACTTTACAGCTCACAATATTCTACTTTATGTACACATTATATCTTAAAGAGAGATGTTGTTAGATCCAAATGATGATGATTCTGACATTAGTGGAGATGGGTCCAACAATGCTTCCACTTTAGGTAAAATATCATCATTACTAATTGGATGGAATAAGCATCTTATCTAAAACACATGTCATGTATTCCAGTACCTTCATCATTATCTTCATGTCATAGGGTGATGTAAAAGTAATATTCCCAATCAAGCTTTAAACAGATGATGGTATGGATTACAGTGTCTTGATCATGTTGTTCCTATTCATGAATGAGATGTGAACCAAAATGAGTTATCCATCTGTAAAGATATTCATGATGTTCTATCCAATTTTTGATTCATCATGTCCAATTAGGTCTTTTTATTAGATCATAGAATTATCTCATAAGTAATTCATTATTTAGATGATGAATAGTGATTACTCCTTATTGGTGTCAATCAGCTACTACGCGTACTGCTCCTGACATTTACAAATATGAAGAAGAACTATGAGAAAATCATAGATATCTAGGATGAAAGCCTTCTCTAAGAAGTTTTTCCTAGATCAATAAATTAAGATCTAAAATTTTTTTATTATAAATCCTTATCAAATTGAAACCAGGATATGGCTAATGCATTAAAGTAGTAGAAAGATTCCTACTCAACCAGTCTGCAATAGAATCTTTTTCCATTTAATATGTTTTGTAGTGTAATTAAGCTAGTTAAAATAAGCCTGCCATCATACATATTTACCTCTTCCATCCTTCCTACCATGATCCTTTTCCTTAAAGGTTAAGAACCTGGTATAATCAGTTTTAATAACAAAATAGGGTAGATGCATAAGCTAAAGAGAAAAATTTTCAAGACATTTTTAACAACATAAATTTATTTATCTAAGGATATCTATTTTTTCACATATTCTACAAATATTCCACTGGCATATTCATAGACATATTCTTTTCCATCTTCTATACAATGAATGATACCTCCCTATGAAGTATATGATGCATCTATATATAATATAAACTAATCAGATTATGGAACATGAAGGATAGGAATTTTTGACACCTTTTCTTTGATAGTTTGGAAAGCCTTCTTGTGTTCTCTAGTCCATATATATTTTTTATTTTGTTTTAGCAATTCTTGAAGAATTTTTCTATCATTTCCAGTGTCTGCATAGAAACTATTGACATAATTAAGCATTTCAAGAAAGGCTTGGAGTTTCATTTTGTCAAGAACATCTATAAATTGAAGGACTTTCTCAATAATATGAGGTTAGACTTATAATTCACCATTTTTAAAAAAATTCCAAAGAAATTGTAGCTATTTTGACATAATTGAATTTTAGTGCTAGAAAGCACTATTCCTACTTCTTTTGTAATCTTGTAGAATTGAGATAAATGGCTAAGATGTTCTTCAATATTTTTACTAAAAATCAAGATATCATCAATATATACACAAATAAAAATATATGTTCCTTCAAATATTTTATCCATATGTGATTGGAAATAGGTTGGTGCATTCATAAGGCCAAACGACATCACATTCCATAAAAAATGTCTGAAGGGACAACTAAATGTTTTTTATTCCTATCTTTTGATTTTACCTAAATTTGATAGAACCTTAATTTTCAATCAAATTGAAAAAATTATTTACACTGAGTAACCTTTTAAAGTAGATAATATATCTTTGGAATAGGATAGGGATAAGGCTCTGTTATGGCATTTAAAGGCTTGTAATTGATCACCATTCTTTTCTTGCCTCTTTTTTGTTTTGAATGTGTGTTCACCATAAAATCATAATAGCAAAATGGTGAAGTAGAAGGCTCAATAAATTTTACTTCTTACAGTTCTTGGATAGATTTTTCCATATCAGGATAGTCTGTAGCTAAGATGGGAATTTTCTTCCCAATTTTCATGTGTTTCCCTCTTTAATCTTGATTTCCATTTCAGGCATTTTCTTTATCCAGAATAATTGAGGATTATCAAAACATATTTCTTCTTGAATCCTTTTCCCCTTTTCTAGTATCTTTTGATATGTAGAATCTAGAGGTTGTTGATTCATAGTACTGGGTAATTATTCAGAGGCATAGGTAAGGTGGGGAGCCCTAATTATATTACCATGAAGGGTGAACATAACACCTTGAGGAGTAGATCTATAAGGAGAATATCTATCTATGATGGATCCTCCAAAGAGTATATCTATAGGCATTTTATCATAATAAAATAAATCACAAAAAAAAAGTATGGTCTTGGATATTTATAGGTTCATGGTGTTTATATTGAGAACTTATGAAATAATTCCATTGGACATCTAAGGATTTATACACCTGATTAGGAAGAAGTTTTTCCTAATCTCCAATCATGGGGGATTTTTCAAAAGAATGTGAAGCCTTTTTAGTCTTAAGACAATAAGTTTGCAAGAAGAAAGATGTATGCTCTCCTTTGGTGCTTAGTGCGATACTGATGATCATAAATCTTCTTCTAATATTTATAAAATTGTTGTATCCAAGTTTGAATTAATATCAAATCCATATCCATTCAGTGATCATCCTCCACTGTTATTTCTACAAACAAAGCTCCTAATAAAAATCTGATAATTTGGTAGCAGAGCCATACGTAATTTGGAAAAGTTTCTATAATTCCCATTCTGAGTATACTATTACCTTGATTTAAATGTATCTCATGATTAAGAAACCCTTTAAATTATTTTCTCTTTTGTCAAAATTTACCTCTACTCATTTATGGAATCCCTAGTGAATCTCACAGTCCTAGTTACTCAATAGTAGAATTCTAGAAACCAAGCAGTTCTACTCTAGGATACCAAGTAATGAATGAATCTGAAGTCAAAGGATACTTTGAGCTACCTTCAATAGAATTTGGAGGAGTCTTTCAAGATGATCTACCATAAATTGAAATCATTGAATCAACTCTTGCAAGTATAGTTGCAAATTATAAACCTCCTGCTATAAAAGCAAATCAAATTTATAAATCTTCTGCTTTAAAATAAAATTCTATTTTTGGCAAGCTTAATTATATGTCTATTTTTAAGACTTTTGTTAAGCCAAAAATCAAGACTATAGAATTAGCTTTAGAATATAAGGTAGGGAAAATTTATCAAACTCATTTGTTTCCTCTAATTCCTAAATCTAAATTGACTATATATGTAGCCATCCAAATGTACAGTTTGTACATTTTGGGTTAATTAGAGTTAGCATAAAACCTTTGGTCCCTGTAAATATAAAACTTATATATTAGGTAGCCTTATGTGATCAAAGATAGTCTGAATTCAAATATGCTTGTCTATTGTCTGTTGTAGCCCATTTTAATGAAGGAATTGCTAGCTATGAACTATATAATTATAAGACTTCTATCAGGACCTTTGTCTATAGAAATAGTAGTGGAGGTTGATGGCTAAATGGATATGGCTTTGATATTAATTAAAACTTGGATACAATAAATTTACAAAGATTAGAAGAAGATTTTTGATCCTCAGTATCGCACTAAGCACTAGAGGAGAGCATACATCTTTCTTCTTGAAAATTTATTATCCTAAGACTCTAGAATTTTGGGACTTAGACTCCAAATTTGAAGGCATAAAATGAACTAAAAATACTTATTTATAGTAAGGATTAGGGTCCAACCAAAAATCTTTGCTTTGGCGGTGTCTACTATTCATCTAATTTACAACTCACAATATTCTACTTTATGTACACATCGTATCTTAAAGAGAGATGTTATTGGATCCAAATGACGATGATTCTAACATTAGTGGAGATGGGTCCAACAATGCTTCCACTTTAGTTAAAAGATCATCATTACTAACTGTATTTAATAAGCATCTTAGCTAGAACACATGTCATGTATTCCAATACCTTCCTTCGTCATTATCTTCATGTCGTGAGGTGATGTAAAAGTAAGAGTCCCACTCAAGCTTTTGGTGGATGATGGTATGGATTATAGTGTCTTGATCATGTTATTCCTATTAATGAATGAGATGTGGACCAAAATGAGATATCCATCTATAAATATATTAATGATGTTATGTCTGAATTTTGACTCACCATGTCCAATTAAGTCTTTTGATGAAATCAAAGAATTGTCTCATAAGAAAGAATAGTGATTACTCTTTCTTAATGGTGTCAATCAGTTGTTACGTGTGTTTCTCCTAACATCTACAAATATAATAAAGGACTATGATAAAATCATAGATATCTAGGATGAAGGCCTTCTCTGAGAATGTGTTCCTAGATCAATAAATTAAGATCTAAAAAAAATTTATTATAAATCCTTGTCAAATTGAAATCAGGATATGGTTGATGCATTAAAGTAGTGGCAAGATTCCTAATCAGCCAGTCTGTAATAGAATTATTTTTCCCTTCAATGTGTTATGTAGTCTAATTGAACTAGTTAAAATAAGCCTATGATCGTACATATTTACTCTTCCATCCTTCTTACCATGATCCTTTTCCTTAAAGGTTAAGAACCTGGTACAATCAGTTTTAATAAAAAAAATGGGGCATATGCATAATCTTAAGAGCAAATTTTTTAACAGCATAAATTTCTTTGTCTAAGGATATCCATTTTTTCACATCTTTTACAAATATTCCACTGGCATATTCATAGACATATTATTTTCCATCTTCTATACAACAAAGGATACCTCTCCATGTAGTATCTGATGCATCTGTATATAATATAAACTAATTAGATTGTGTAACATGAAGGATAGGAAGTTTTGACACCTTTTCTTTGATAGTTTTGACAACCTTCTTGTGTTTTTTAGTCCATATATATATTTTATTTTTTTTGAGCAATTCTTGAAGAATTTTTCTATCATTTCCAGTGTCTGCATAGAAACTATTGACATAATTAAGCATTTCAAGAAAGGCTTGGACTTTCATTTTGTTAAGAACATCTATAAATTGAAGGACTTTCTTAGACTTATAATTCACCATTTTTAAAACAAGTCCAAAGAAATTGTAGCTATTTTGACATAATTGAATTTTAGTGCTAGAAAGCACTATTCCTACTTCTTTTGTAATCTTGTAGAATTGAGATAAATGGCTAAGATGTTCTTCAAGATTTTTACTAAAAATCAAGATATCATCAATATATACAAAAATAAAATTAGATGTTCCCTCAAATATTTTATCCATATGTGATTGGAAATAGGTTGGTGCATTCATAAGGCCAAATGACATCACATTCCACTAAAAATGTCTAAAGGAACAATTGAATGTTGTTTTATGCCTATCTTCTAATTTTACCTGATTTTGATAAAACCCTAATTTGTAATCAAATTGAGAAAAGTATTTACACTGAACAACCTTTTGCAGTAGATAAGATTTGTCTAGAATAGGATAGGGATAAGGCTCTATTATGGCATTTAAAGGCTTATAATTGATTATCATTCTTTTCTTTCCTCTTTTTATTATGAATGTTTGTTCACCATAAAATCATAATAGAAAAATGGTAAAGTAGAAGACTCAATAAATTTTACTTCTTTCAGTTCTTAGATAGCTTTTTTCATATTAAGATAGTTTGTAGCTGAGATGAGAATTTTCTTCCCAATTTTCATGCATTTTCCCTCTTTAATCTTGATTTCCATTTTAGTTATTTTCTTTGTCTATAATAATTGAAGATTATCATTACATATTTATTCTTGAAGCCTTTTCTCCATTTCTAGTATCTTTTGATATGTAGAATCTAGAGGTTATTGATTCATGGTACTAGGGAATTGTTCAAAGGCATAGGTAAGGTGAGGAGCCCTAATTATGTTACCATGAAAGGTGAACATAACACCTTGAGGGGTAGATCCATAAGGATAATATCAATCTATGAAGGATCCTCTAAGGATTATATCTATAGGCATTTTATCATACTAAAATAAATCATAAAATAAAGTATGGCCTTGGATATTTACAGGTTCATGGTGTTTATATTGGAAACTTATGAAAGAATTCCCTTGGACATCTAAGGATTTGTACACTTGATTAGGAGGAAGTTATTCCCAATCTCCAATTATGGGGTATTTTGCAAAAGAATGTGAAGATCTAGTATCTACTTGAGCATCATATCTTCTACCATTCATTTCTATAGACATGAATTGGGAAAACCTTCCATTGATCAGTTGAGTAATATAAACTAGTTTTTCTTTATCTTCTTGAGGAACAGAGGTACATACTAGTTTAAAATAAAGAGGATTTTCTTTGGCTGCTTCAACTTTTACCTTCTTATAAATCTTCTTCTTCTAATGGTTCTTCCCATAGTTTTATGTTAGGATTTCTAGGTGTCTTATACCATGCCATTAATTTATCTTTTGTAGAATGCTGATAATCTTCAAAACAATCTTCTTCATAACCATCAGTATCAAAAAAAATCATTTTTATTGAGTTTACCTTAAAAAGTAGGAGCAACTAGTTTTAGGGTAGCTATTCTAGAAGGACTAGCTGGTTGCTCATCTGGTAATAAATAGCTAAACTTATTTTCTATCTAATTATCAGATGGTTTGAATGTTTTATCAAACTATAATGTCTTTGGTTTAGGCCTTTGCATAGTATGAGGAATGTAATCATAATGAGGTTATCTTCCTCTATCTAGATATCTGTTATTGCATCCTCTTGATAGGGATCCTCATGATGGCAATCTTCTAGTGGATCTTGAGCTTCTCTCTCCTTGCTCTTTCCAATATCTATGCATCATAGTCACTGGTTCTTCTTCAAGTTCACTAGCCAATTGATCTAGTTCATCTTCATCATCAATTTTATCTGATCTTCTATTTCTTCAAGCACTAGTTCAAATATGTCTTCTTGCTAATACAAGTATTCATTTTCTTCCACTAAATCCCACCACATTACTACATTAGTAGAGCAAATATATTTGATAGCCTTATTTTCACAAAAACATTGGGGAATAATGTGAACAAGCTGGTGGTAGATATAACAGTGAACAGTTTTAGACACTAGATGGGGAAATCATCTGCGATGAAGAAATTTATGTTGGGGAGTAGGAATGTGACATTATGGGGAAAAATGGTGTGGAATATTTACAAAAGATGTGAAAAAATGGATATCCTTAGATAAACAAATTTATGCTATTAAAAAATGTCTTGAAAAATTTGCTCTTAAGCTTATGCATTTGCCCCATTTTGTTATTAAAAATAATTATACCAGGTTCTTAACCTTTAAGGAAAAGGATCATGGTAGGAATGATGGAAGAAGTAAATATGTATGATGGTAGGATTATTTTAACTAGTTCAATTACACTACAAAACACATTGAAGGGAAAAAAAAATTGTTACAGACTGGTTGAGTAGGAATCCTGCTACTACTTTAATGCATCAGCCATATCCTGGTTTCAATTTGACAAGTATTTATAATCAAAAAAAATTAGATCTTAATTTATTGATCCAGGAACAAATTCTCAAAGAAGGCCTTCATCCTAGATATTTGTGATTTTCTCATAGTGCTTCCTTAGATTTGTAGATGTCAGGAGCAACACACGTAGTAGTTGATCGACACCAACAAGAAGGAGTAATCACTATTCATTACCTAAATAATGAATTTTTTATGAGATAATTCTCTAATCTAATTAAAAGACCTAATTGGTTATGGTGAATCAAAATTTGGATAGAACATCATGAATATATTTATAGATAGATAACTCATTTTGGTCCACATCTCATTCATGAAAAGGAATAACATGATCAAGACACTATAATCCATACCATCATCCATCAAAATCTTGAGTGGGAATCTTACTTTTACTTTACCCCATGACATGAAGATAATGATGAAGGAAGGTATTGGAATTCATGACATGTGTTCTAGCTAAGATGCTTATTCTGTCCAATTAGTAATGATGATATTTTAACCGAAGCGGAAGCATTGTTGGAATCATCTCCACTAACATCATAATCATCATCATCTAGATCCAACAACATCTTTCTTTAAGATATGATGTGTACATAAAGTAGAATATTATGAGTTGTAAAGTAGATGAACAATAGACACCACCAAAGAAAATATTCTTAGTAGGACCTTTCTCTCTTTTATAAATAAGTCTTTTTAGTTCATTTTATGCATTCCAAGTTGGAGTCTAAGTCCCAAAAGTCTAGAGTCTTAGGATAATAAGTTTTCAAGAATAAAGACGTATGCTCTCCTCTGGTGCTTAGTGTGATATTGAAGATCAAAAATCTTATTTTAATCTTTGTAAAATTGTTGTATCCAAGTTTTAATTAATATTGAATCTATATCCATTCAGCCATCAGCCTCTATCACTATTTCTATAGACAAAGGTCTTGATAGAAGTCTAATAATTTGGTATCAGAGCCATACGTATTTTGGAAAAGTCTCTATAATTCCCATTCTAATTATAATATTGCCTTGATTTAACTGTATCCCATGATTGAGCAACCCTTTAAATTATTTTCTCTTTTGTCAAAATTTATCTCTACTTATTTGGGGAATCCCAGTGAATCTCATAGTCTTAGTTACTCAATGGTAGAATTCCAGGAATCAAGTAGTTCTACTCCAAGATACCAAGTAATGAATTAAGCTAAAGTAAAAAGATACTTTGAGCTACCTCTGATAGAATTTGGAGGAGTCTTTCAAGCTAATCTACCAAAAATTGAAATCATAGAATCATCTCTTGTAGGTATGGTTACAAATTATAAACCTCCTACTATAAAATCAAATCAAATTTATAAACCTTCTACTTTAAAATAAAATTATATCTTTGGCAAGTTTAATTATAAGTCTACTTTTAAGACTTTTAATAAGCCAAGAAAATTCCCATCTCCACTATAGACTATCTTGATATTGAAAAAGCTATCCAATAACTAAAAGAAGAAAAATTTATTGAGCCTTCTACTTCACCATTTTGCTATTATTCTTTTATGGTGGACAAACATTCAAAATAAAAAAGAGGTAAGAAAATAATGGTGATCAATTACAAGCCTTTAAATTCCATAATAGAGTCTTATCCCTATCCTATTCTAGATAAATCTTATCTACTACAAAAGGTTGCTCAGTGTAAATATTTTTCTCAATTTGATTGCAAATCAGGGTTTTATCAAATTTAGGTAAAATTAGAAGATAGGCATAAAGTAGCATTCAGTTTTCCCTTCAAACATTTTCAGTGGAATATGATGCCATTTGGCCTTATGAATGCACCAGCCTATTTCCAATCACATATGGATAAAATATTTGAAGTAACATCTGATTTTATTTGTGTATAAATTGATGATATATTGATTTTTATTAAAAATCTTAAAGAACATCTTAGTCATTTATCTCAATTCTACAAGATTGTAAAAGAAGCAGGAATAGTGTTTTCTAGCAATAAAATTTAGCTGCGTCAAAATAGCTACAATTTCTTAGGAATTATTGTCAAAAATGGTTAATTACAAGTCCATCCTCATATTATTTATAAATTCCTTCAATTTCCAAATGTTCTTGACAAAAATCAACTCCAAGCCTTTCTTGGAATGCATAATTATGTCAATAGTTTCTATGCAGACACTAGAAATGATAGAATAATTCTTCAAGAATTGTTCAAGAAAAATAAAAAAATATACATGGACTAAATAACACAAGAATTCTTTCCAAACTATCAAAGAAAAGGTGTCAAAACTTCATGTCCTTCATGTTCCACAATCTTCTTGAATCCCTACAACTTGAGATATTATAGGCATGTAACCTGCTTGGAAGGTCTTAAATATTTGAGAATATGATGTTTATATTTCATAAATCCTAACTTTATAAGGAATCCCCCACTAATGTACACAAAATTTCACCATTCTTGGTATATTGTCCTATAGATTCTATTTTTAGTTTGAAACACATGTTGAAAACCTTGCCTTTATTGTAGACCTAAAAAGGTCTCCTCAATGTGTTTGAAAAATTAATTGAAGCTTCTTGATCATTATCTTGAATTTTCCCAACTTTATTATATGATCATGGGGGTATTAATAATGCTCTTTTAGCCTACTTAATGGTTCTTTTCATTGAGAAGTGACACCTTGGAACCTTGAAGATAACCCCTTTCCTTCTACAGACCTATGTAGCCTTCTTGAGAACATCTAGAAGACTTTAACAAGTTTGAAACCTCCCATATAGTTTTCATTCTTGAAGGTATAATACTTTAATATGAAGGCCATATTTACAACAAAAATAATGTAAATATCATCAAAGTCTACAATATATCCCTTTTGTCCCTTAAATATCTTCCACAATTTTTCATAATACCCTACCAAAACCTTTAAAATATTCCTAAAATGGTGAAATATCCATGAACATGTTTGATATCGATAATTTTCGGATCATGGATGAATGAACTCCTCCATGTTGAGGGAGTTTTAGGCCATTAAAAATCTAAAATAAGATGGAAATTAAAAGGTTTGACATTTTTTGACTATTTGAGTGGATGGAAGGAGGCATGGGATGATATTTCAAACTTTAAATGATGTTTTGAAATGTTTAAAATTTTTAGTTTTCTAAAAATTACTTTAATGACCTCATAAGACTCTTTTTACCTCTTTTGGTAGGAAACTAATGTAATGGTCAAACTTTTCAAAGATAGAGGTTGATATTTGGTCTAGGAGGCCAAAAATATCAATAGGTTATTTGATATATGTATGTGTTATAAGATAACCATTATCAATAATACTTTGTATCTTCTTAGTTAAATCTAAACAACTATTTGTATGGTAATAATGCATTATATGATATACACAATAGTATTTTTATCTCCTTAGAGGATGTATAAGAGGTAATTTGATCATAATATTTCAAATAATTTTCCTTAGAATCTCACTTGAACTATTATTATCCATTTGCATACTTTTTGAATCATTAGTTGTAGATGAATTATATTTTAGTTTCCAATATTGATATGAAGTCTTATCATGTACAACATTGTTAGATGAAGATTCAAATGCATGATTAACACTATCACATTCTAGATTCTTGGCATATGGTACTTGATTTTCTAATGATGTGATTTTTGAATTGAAATACTGATTTTTTTTTTGCAACTCTTTTATTAAATTTTTCATGGTGATGATTTTATCACTAGGTACGTTGGATTGAATATGCATATACACACCATTAAGAAGATATGTGTGAAGTGGAGGGGTCTGAGGAAGGATATGTTGGTTACTTTATTTTGGCACTATAGGATGGGATACCTTACCACTTAGAGTAGTGATAGCATGGCCCTGGTTAGAGGGATAGTAACTATCACCCTCTTGAAGGTTAGGAGGAGGAAGGGATTCCTTTTTATCCATTTTAAATTTTTCAAAGACTAAGATGAGAAAAATAAAAGAGAGACATATGAATGCTATCAAACACTCTAAAATTATTTTAAAAATAGAATTGAATTTGAAGCCTTAAGAGGACACAATTTTAGAAGGAAAACTAGAGCTTGCAATGCTCAACAATAAGTAGTTTCACCAATATGTTTTATCAAATTTTGGAAAATTAGATAAATAGATTACCTTAATATGATAAACTATTACTCAAAATTAGACTACTATAGATATGTAATCAATGATAAAAAATGGTTTGAAACTTACTAAATTAGGAAATATACTAAATATGGAAAGTGCAAAATATAAATATAAACTTAGTTAGAAAATTGATATATACATTGTTTCCAGATCTGAGATTGATAGAGGGACTTTATTGACTATGTGTGGACCCAAATAAGAGATAAGAGGGTTTTGGACAACAATGTTGTAACTAGAAAATAGTGGGGGGTGTTCCTATCAAGATTAATCAACTTGTCTGGAAGACAACAGGTATCTGAGATTTTTAGGTTTTATGAATCTTTAGCTATTTATTTTACATAATTTTTGGTAGTTTTTGATTCATTTCAAGGACCACTATGTAACAATTTGTCCACTTGAAAACCCTAGCTCAGTAGACAAGAAGACAAAATGCAATCATGTATTAAAAATGGGTCAGAGGTTGAATTTGTGCTTAAATTTATCACCCCTTATTTTTATCACTACCTACATATCATTATTATGAAGAGGGATCAAACTCCATATATTCATCACATGTTATGATGGTCTGTGAAAAACTAGTATGAAATTCTAGATGTTGTTGCAATCCTTATGTGATTATATGCTTCAACTATGACTTGTGACCTTGGAGGTGTATTCAAACTTTAGCTCAGGGCTATTAGGTTTTTATGTAATCAAATTGGGAAAAATAAGGAATTTTTTCTCAATTTTCAATTATAATTATGGTTATTTTCATTGTGGAGGCCTCGTATGTGTAGAATGGTTTGAAATATGGTTATATAGTGGTATTTTTGGAATTCCTTTGATTCGGGATTATAAAACTCATATCTTAGTCTTTTCATAACTTTTAATTTCAAAAAATATCCATTATTTGGTGTGAATACAACAATGGTGGGTTTGAATGATAGAGTGGGGTGCTTATCTCCAATAGGGAGATGTTGTCCAATAAGGACAAATAGTTATGCTAAGGATCAAAAACATTATGATTTTAGGCTTGGACTATTTGCATAAGAAATAGGGATATTATGGAATCATTAGTCAGCTTATAAGAATGAGTCTTCCACATGGAAAGTGAAGTGGTCAAAAAGACCTAGAATAGGTCATGAGCTAAGTGTGTAAAAAGGTTCATCACAAGTGCACCTTTTTAACTTAAATTTTAATTTTTGTGTCAATAAAATCTAACTGATGAACAAAGCATCATTTTTAGTCTAAGGTGTTAATTTTCTAACTTAAGAAATGAATTGATAACTACAGTATGTCTTCAATCAAAATGGAATCTATGGATTGATAACATTAACACATAAATATTTGATATAAAGAGTAATCATGTTGAAAAATTAATCAAAATATTTTCAATTAGGAAAGATAAAAATGAGAATAAAATCACACCATATATTTTTGAGGCACATTAATGACATAAAAAATTGGAGTGTTTTCCTCCAACTACCTTTTCCTCAAATACATTGGTTTGCCTACTTGTGGCTTGAAAGTACTTGTTAATTCATGTGTTTCTGATGTTATGTTCTAATCCAAGTGTGTTGGATAATGTGCATGCCCCTCAAAAACAAACATTATTTTTTTTACATATCCCTTTATCAAAATAATAACTTAGGATTAAACATACCTTAAATCATACACATCCTAAACTCTAATAATGCATTAAATTTATAGTGTGTTTGTTTTTTTTTATGTTTAGATCCATTTGTCTAATAAATGTTCAAAAATATAAAAAAAACATTCATAGTCCATTGCAACTACATTTGATAATCTATAAACTATTGTGTTGATTGGTACTTTGACACAAACAACCAACCAACTACAATAAAGTGGTTTTAATATACTTTCCCCTCCTAAAAGGAGGGAAATACTGATAAATCCATTCCTAAAGGTCTAAATGTACCAAGTCTTAGTATGCAAGGTAACCCTATTGGCTCAATTTGACCATTCCATATCAATGAGCTTCGATGAGTATTTTAGATAATTCAATATGTATTTAAATTATGAGATAAATGCCTATATAAATCAATATATATATATATATATATATATATATATATATATAACATGAATATAAACAACTCATTCAAATAAACATATCTATTGCATGGATTCAATAGTGCATAAGCAGCAATAGACAAGGAGAGAAATCAAGATAAAGTATTAATAGTAGATTGCAAATAAGACTAAACTAAAAAAGTGATTAAAAGAAAATAAAAAAGAGAAGGGTAGGGAGAAAGAGAAGAAAGAGCCCATTTTAGAATGGACCTATTCAATTCCTCTTGAGTAGAAAAATCCTCAAAGAAACTAGTCCTTAGTTAATTTAGACCTAGCACAACTCCAGCTAAAGTGTGTGCAAGAGTCTAAGAGAGATAACAACAATGAAAAAGAGGAAAATAGGACCACCATATTTCATGCACAAACCAAGTTTATCAATTAACAATGATTTAATGTAAAGATGTTTCATTTAATGAACAAGTAGATCTTCATCCAATACGTAGTTGAATTATAGACATGGCTTCCAAATAGCCTTGACTTTAAAAATATTGACCTAGAAATAGGAAAATACATGAAAAGAAATGATTGGTCTACTACACTAATTCTAAGTCTAAAAAGAGCTATTCAGGCATAACATCATATAATCCTAAAATGTCATCTTTGAGCAAGGCTTTCAAATTCTTATAAATAGGAACTAGAGAGGTTCAAAATTCAAAAATGGAGGTAATTCATGCCTACTTACAAAAGTAGCTTAGAATTCAATGTGAAATTAGGGATGCAATTGAAACTTCCAGCTAGACCACACTATTAGGAATCAAGGAAGTAAATTATATCCACCAGTGCATTTGGAAGTGGTTGAGAATGCTTCGGGATTACAATATCCATTTTTTCCATATTGTCCTCATAGCAAAGAATTATTCTTTTCATGATGAGTTTGTCCTTAGTGCCTCTTTATATTCATTCTCAAATGTGCATGTCATGTATTAATTCAATGCCACTACCTAGATGGCCTTTCAATTTTGTCTTATATGATCATTTTTCCATTAATATACCCCTAAAAATTGGTGTTGTAGGTCATATTGGATAGATAATCCATTCTAGAGTTTTGACAGATTTGATGGCTAGATGAGCCATCAAATTTAATTTCATATCATGCTAACATCACTACCAGTGCATCCTTTACTCATAGGGTTAAGCCACATGGTTTATCTATGCTTTTCCACTACTTAGATTAGGGATTTGTATATGTTGACTTGTTATTTTTTTGTATTAAGGTGATATTTTTCAACATGATGTTATCTCACTCACCTAGACCTCTAATGATCTACTAAACTATATAGATCGCCCTTGGGCTAAAGAGCAATGGAATTTCACCATGTGTTAGCATCTTACTAATCCACTTTCCCAAGGAACTTAGATTTATATAGACCCTTCTAGTTTATCAGGTCACCAATATCCTACCACATGGAAACATCCTGCTAATTCACTTGCTCAGGGGATGCTACTTTTGTACAGATCACTTTGGGGTAGCAGGTCACCAGCATGATGCCATATGGTAGCTTCCTTCTAACCTACTTGTGTAGAGGCTTTATTTGGTATGGATTCAGTTAGGATAGTGGATCATTAGATCATGCCACATAGAAACATCCCATTAACCTACTCAACTAGATATTTATTGACTATTTGAATCTCATATAATGGTAAAAAGATGCCACTTGGCTTCAGGTGGAAATCAAAATTTGAATAAGTGTCCAAAGGAATTTTTAATGGGTTAGAGCCATTTGGAGATTGCCATGTAGCACCAAATTTAACATAGGTACCTATGGGTATAAAATGAATAACACAGTCATCATTATTTAAATTAAAAACCAACATTTATAAAATTTCAATTCAAACGGTTGTCTTTGAAATGAAATAAAAGGGTACAAAAACTTAACAGTATGAAACCATTTTGAATGAAAACAAAACCATTTTAAGGCAAATTTTGACCATTTTAATGAAATCGACTAAAGTAAAAAGTGAACATAGGCAATTTTTTATCAATTTAAAGTAAATTTGAATCAAAAAAGGGGGATTTTTAATCATATTCAAAATGCAATTTTACATGATTGAAACTGCCCAATCTAAGACATATTTAGGCAATTACCTTAACCACTCTAGATGTAAAACTTGGACTAAGTATTTTAACATGAAAAAACTTTGAAAATGAACACATAAATTCACTTTAAACTTATCATCTAGTAGATAGATACTCAAAGAAGGGCTCAAACAAGCAAACCATGAAAAATTACAAAGGAGGAAAGATCAAACAAGAAAAGAGTCTCCATGTTTTAGTTAAATATGGGGCATATTATGTGAGAAACAAAAAATGACAACTCCTATTGGGAGATACTCCTGAGTATCTCAATAATTTAGAATCTTTGGTTCTCATCCAAACATAAGCATTGGATACAACAAATTATCCAAGCCAATGTGAAGGTAAGAAAAGTAATCCATGGTCAACAAAAAATCAAGGACTTTTGAAAGGGGAAATATTTTGTAATTTAACATGGGGAAAATAGCATAAGCATTACTCTGCTACCAGTTAGGTATTCATATCCCCAACATAGATACATTTGGTTTATTCTAAATGCCTTGATCCACTTCTAACTAGGCTAAAAAGCCCATGGTGGAGGTTACCAAGATCCCCCTTTCAAGAATAATTTTCAAATATTATATTTTAGTTTAACTTCCTTTTGAAATATATTTTTATTTTTCATCTGTGTAGGGTTGGGTACCAAGACATGGGTTCAAGAAAAGCTATAAAATTCATGAAAAATGATACAAGTTAGAATGAGAGCAATGTTACATTCTTCCTTCAAATATTTCATTTAGTGTATTGAGAGGTATTTTGATGATATTTAAATAATAAAATAAGCCTATATAAAACCATGTGTTTTGTTTAATATTATAAACATGCAAGGAAAACACAATAGTTTATGCCAGTATCCAAACAAGAATTCTCATATTTATGCATAGGAATGCCATTAGTGTTACTTATATATAGACCACACATTTATCAAATGTTAACAAAGTATGGGAACCCTCAAGGCCAAAAGAGATGACTAGACAAAACAAAAAAAGAAAGGGAAACTAAACTAACAAAAAGGGATATGAAGGAAAAAGTAGAAAGTAAACAAGAAAATAAGAGAAATTATTCACAAAGGATTCAAGTAAATACATGTGTGAAACTAGTTAGACACCTAATTATTTTTAAGATTTTGAGAAGGTCAAAGGAAACATATACTTGCATATATATTATCCTTTAAGTTCATGTACACTATCCCAAATAGATCTATTTATGTTCTTTTCATGCAAATCAAATAAATTAAGATTGTGAAATTCACTAATGTGTCCCCATTTAATTTTTAAAAAGTACTCAAGATGGGGTAAATAAAATACCTCAACCCATGCATTGTATTTTAGTGAGGGATAGAGATCAGTATCCATACATATCAAACTGATTAGAAGAACCAACTTGAAAGTGGCATATTCTTGATGGCAGCTAGTTGGTAAAATAATGGTTGGTTGTTCCTTGATTTCAATGGATGTTATAGAAGCATCTTGATCTTCATTTTTATTTCCAAGGAGGCATGTGAATTTTTCTTCCCATTTCAATTATCTCTTGGCCTTTTCATCTATGGTTGAGGTATGTAAAGGAATGTATTGAAGATACACACTTTCAAATTTGATTTACATGTGCATACCTCCTTTCTCCTTGACTGCACACTTCAAGCTCATACCAATCAGTTATAATATAAGAATATCCATAAGTGGTAGATATTACATTTTTATTTTATCCAATCTAATTACACATAGATAACTTATTTCAATGTTTCCTTCTTCCAGCTTGCTCATAGCCAAAGATGGGTTTGATGTCACATTGATACCATTAAACTATTGGTCATCTTGAATCTGATATTCAAATGGAGAGATGGAAGCATAGGATAAGAATTATTTAGGTGTATAGGTTGAATATATCTCTTTTAACTCTTTGAATTCCTCTTCTAGTTAATTTTAAGAGGCTCTAAGTTCTTATTCTTGGGTAAGCAGCTCTCCATCCACTTGCTTCTCAGCCACTAGGTTGTTCATAACCTCCAATGCAACTTCACTATCAGACTCCTCATCATCACTGACACTCTCAAATAAAAGATCATACTTTTAAGCTGAAATCTAATTAGTTTACATGGTCATTTGAGTATTAGACCTAATTCCATCTTGGTATGCTCCATATTGCATAATTGGGAACATGGTCCCATAGTTTGAATTACACATTATCTGTTGATCTTCCCTTGTAACAAATGGCATGTAATTAGCAGAATTATCAAAATAAACTTGAATACCATCATAATGAAAAGTTACCTACTTATTATACATTTAAGTATAAAAATCATATGCATTAAAATAACAAGAAAAGATCTCATTCATTATTGGGAGGCTTGTCTGATTATAAACTTGAGGTAAGATTATGTGGCTTGACTACTCCTCAATAGTGATAGCTACTTGGTAAGTCAATGCTAAGAATGAGAGAGTAGAAGGACCCCTCAAAATAAACATTTTATTTATATAATCCCATACATTAAGATAAACAATAATTTTTTCAACCTTAGTTTGTAGGAAAGGGTCTTTAACCTAGTGTATAGCTGGAGAAATTAATGGTTGAATGCATTAATTGTATCATTTACATCATTAAAAAATGTGTAAAATTTTTAAAACAAGATAAAAGTACCAATGGGCACACCAAATTAGCTGATAAATAATATTTCAAAGGTAGCCCATAAATTTATGTAGTTGTCTGTTAAAGTAAGGTACCAAGATTATGCATTTTCATCTAGGTAAAATGGGAATAGGTGACATACCACATCCTCATGTTGGATTTAAGCTCTAATAAGAGAATATTTAAGAGCCCAAATTTCCTTTTGAGAAATTATAATCCCATTAGGTGTATACTTTGAGAAAAAATTATAGGGATCCTTTGGCAAGTCATGTGAATTCCTTGGAATATTAACAGGGTAGGAATGTTTGCATAGCCAAGAAAATGCCATTAGTGGGCTAGGAAACTAAGCAAAAGCTCTTCAAATATTATAAGTTTGAAAATATAGATAAAGACCTCCTTATATCACTAAAATTTTGATTGGTCTTTAGATACAAATGGATAACCAACTATAGGTAAGTGGTTTTGATGCACTTGCCCCTCATGGAAGGAGGGAAATCCTAGGACTCCATTCCCTAAGGTCTAAATATACCAGGTCTTGGGATGTAAGGTAACCCTATTAGCTTATTTTTGGCTCATTTTGACCATTCCATATCAAGGGGATTCAATGAGTATTTCAAACAATTTAATGTGCATTTAAACTATAAGCTAAATGCCTAGATAAATCAACATATATGTATGTATGTATGTATGTATATTTAACATGAATATAAATAATTGATTCAAAAAAACATATATATGAAATGGATTCAATATATCATAAATAAAAATAGATAGAGAGAGAAATCAAGATAAAGAATTAATAGAAAATAACATAGAATACTAAACTAAATTATTGATTTAAAAAAAGAAAAGAGAGAAGGGTAGGGAGAAAGAGAAGAAAGACCATGCTTTCTAATGGACCTAGTTATTTCCTCTTGAGTAGACAAATCATCAAATAAACTAGCCCTTAGCTAAGCCAAACCTAGCATAACTCTAGTTAAATGATGGTTCAATAGTCTAAGGTAGATAGAAACAATGCAAAAGAGGAAAACAAGACCACCATATTTCATGCACGGGCCAAGTATATCATTTGATAATGATTTTATAAAAATGTGTTTTATTTAATGAATAATTATAGAATCATCCAATACTCATTAAAATTATATACATGGCTTTCAATCATCCTTGACTCAAAAAATACTAACCTAAAAAATAGGAAAATACATGGAAAAAAGTGACTAGTCCACTACTCTAAAGCTAAGACTAAAAGGAGCCAGCTAGGAATACCATCATGTAATCATAAAATGATAGAATTAAGTAAGGATTTATAAGTCCTATAAATATAAACAAGAAAGATTAAAAATTCAAAAATGGAGGAAATTCATGCCATCTTACAGAAGTATCTGATAATTCAATGTGAAATCAAAAATGTAGTTGAAACTTTTAGCTAAACCACGTTATAACGAATCGAGGAAGTAAATTCTAGTGGCCAAGTGTATATGGAAGTGGTAAAGAATGCTTTGGGATTATAATTTATATTTTTTCCATATCATCCTCATAGTATATAATGCTTCTTTTCATGGATAATTTGTCCTTAGTACTTTTTTTTGTTCATTCTTGAATGTGCACGCTATGTCTTAATTCAATACCACCACCTAGATTGCCTTTCAATTTTTTATTTTATGATAAATTCACCATTAATATGCTCCTAAAAAAATTTATGTTAAATTTGACACATAATCTATTATTGGGTTTTGACAACTTTGATGACTAGACGGGCTGTCAAATTTAATTGCATGTCATGTTGATGTCGTTGCTAACACATCCTTTGCTTATTGTGTCAAGCCACATGGATTATTTAAAATTTTACTATACTCAGACAAAGTATTCATATATTTTTACTTGTTATTTTACCATGATGAGGTGATATTTCACCACGTGGAATCATCTTTCTCACTTAAAGCTCTGATGATCTACTAGACTGCGCAGACTGCCCCAAAGATATGGAGTAGTGGGATTTTTTCATGTGGTAGCATCCCACTAATATAATTTTTAGGGGAACTTGGATTTTTATAAACCCTTATATATTAATGGGTCATTGGGATCCTACCATATGGCAACATCTTGTTAATCCACTTGCCTGGAGGCTACAACTTTTGTATGGACCGCTCTAAGGTAGCAGGTCAATAAGATGATGCCACATGGAATCATCCCATTAACCTGCTTGACTAGAGGATTTATTTGGTATAGATTAAGATATAATAATGGATAATTTGGATCATGCCACATTGTATCATCCTAATAACCCACTCACTTAGAGCTTTACTAACTGAAAGACACCATGTGGCTCTAAGAGAAAATAAAAAATTGACTAAGTGTCGAAAGGCATTTTGAATAGGTTAGAGCCACCAGGAGACTGCCACATAGCACCAAATTCAACATAGGTACCTAAGGGCATAAAATTAATAGCATATTCATCACCATTTAAATTAAAATCCAACATTTAGAAAATTCAAATTCAAATGGCTGTCTTTGAAATGAAATAAATGGGCATAGAAACTTAACAATATGAAATTGTTTTGTATGAAAACAAACCCATTTTAAGGCAACTTTCAACCATTTTAATGAAATTGAATAAGGTAAAAAGTGAACATAATAAATTTTTATTTGATTTATAGTAAATTTAAATTAGAAATGGATCAAAAAAGGAGGATTTTTTAGCATCTTCAAAATGTGATTTTACATGACTACCTAGTCTAAGACATATTCAAGAAATTACCTTACCCACTCTAGATGTAAATCTTGGACTAATTATTTTGACATGAAAAACATTGAAATAAAACACATCTAATCACTTGAAACTTATCATCTAGTAGATGGCTACTTAGAGAAAGTCTTAAATAGGGATACCACTAAAACTTCTAAAGGAGGAAAGATCAAGCAAGAAAAGAGGATCCCTATTTTAGTTGAAGATGGGGCATGTTGTGCAAGCAACAACACATTGATTGTCCTTTTCAAATATAGGTGTAATATAATATGTCAATTGATAATTCCTTTATTTTTATATATCTTAATCACATTAATAACATAATTATTTCAATTATTAACATTCACAACAATCAATATATACACATATACTTGAGTGCCTCTTTTGGTAAATTTATATTTTCTTCAATATTAAAATTTATAGTAGCATGTTTGAATTGAAATTTTTTTTATAGTCTTCTTCATGAAAAACTGTGCCAATATTAACCTTAAATTAGTAAACTAATAATAAGTTAAAATACGTACATTAATAATAATTCTGAATCCAAAATTAAATATTAGAAAAATAATGATCACTAAGCAACTTAATTCCTTTGTTATTCCATATAGGTTTTCTCCCACATTTTCCTTATCATGATAAGATAATTTTCCCTTACACTTTTGATTCAAATGATAACAAACAATCTTGAGAAAATTATCCAACACATCCACTAAGTCAATTTACTATTAAACAAGGAAAACAACTACTACATGTTATAATTATGTAATACATGATTGAAATTAGTTAACATGAGATGATGTTAAGGAGTGGACCAATAGAGGTACACTGAAGCATTGCATATATATTTTCATGTCCTTATTTTCCTTCATATTATAGTACTTTTCCCTCACAACATTAATCAAGTGGTCATCTAAATGGGTGTCCCATGCTTGCAAATGTTGAAGTAGATTTTTTTTATTATATTCATTAAAATAAATAGATAAACTACAAATGATACATTATAAATATGAATTTTTTAATTATCTAAATATGACTATACAATTTTAAAACAAGAAAAAAATATTGATAGTTTCATTATATATGTACCTCATTGAAACACAAACAAGTAGACAATGCATGTAATAGTGAACCTATTGAATTTATTGTAATTATTGTAAAAGATTATTGATAGTTTCATTATGTTTGTACCTCATTTTTTAAAAAAAATTGTAACCAACACATGTAATGGTGAAAGTTATTATACACTTTCAAATACATATGTACATCATACTACCTCTTCATGTTGTAATTTTTTACTTGTGATGTAGTTAATTATCTTTTCAATCCATCATACACATCTTGGCCATTATGCGCTTTTATCAAATAAAAATTGTGTTATTTTTTCCTATGGATATTAAAATTATTATACCTGGGATTTTCATATTGCTCCTCATTGGGCTACACTATGCATCTAGATATGTCTCACACTAAATATAGTGTTTTTACTTCAAATTTTCCTAATTAAATTAGTAGCACCACCATTTAAATATGAAAAAAATTTGAAAAAAATATAATTGAGATTAATTGAGAGATAATAATTTAAAATATATCATTACTTAAGTGAAACCCTCTAGTTTATCCAATGTTTTGAAATATAAACCTACATGACATGACAGTGAAGTTAAAATTAGCATACACATAAATTTAAAATAATTATTTCATATGAAATATGATTATTATAATTCCAATATTAACACATTCATATTCAATCCAATGGTGACATTAAAATAAATTCATATCTAATATTCACATTATAACATATTCATATCCAAAAAAATATGTTCTGATAGAAATTAAAGCAAATCACATTCACTATTACAACTCCAATAATGACATACAAATAAAATGAAAAAATCTAAACATTATAAAATATAATTTATAAATGAATATACATCAATATGTGGCATAATTTAATTCATAATCAACTCCCCTTACCACTATTATCTAATGTCAATTCTGCAAAGTCCAACACTTATAATAAGGATATTTACTCATTGATTGTGTCCTTGAAAAATTATCACTTTTCACCTACCCATATAATTCTTGACATATTTATATATACATTTTTTAAATTTAGTGTCAAGGTAATTATTTTTAGCTCGTCGTCCAACCAAAATGATATTATTATAATGATACACATGATAAATTTTGTTAATAGTGACATTTAATGCAAATACAAGGTTATGTCATAAACTTGGAGTTGGAGTACAACCTCTAAACCATATATCAAGGCCCTATACTTGGCCTATTAAGAGTAATACCATTATTTTAAATAATTATACCCATTTTACACTTTGCAACTCTCATTTTATCATTAAGTATATAGGACACACATGATAGGTCATCTATATGATTATTCTCATTGTGAAGTTGAAATGACCAAGTGGACACCACATTAACTTATCAAACTGTAAAATAAGTAATAATAAAAAATCAATTGATATCACCCAAGTATACAACAAATATAATTTGTAGATATCTCTAATGCTTTATAAAATTTGTACCACATAACATGTAGATATATGTAGTAAAATCAAATCTTGAGATTTGATTGCTATTTTTATTTTTGCAATGAAAAAAATATTCACTTGTCATTATATCAATAATGGAAAAATAATTACTATTTATCTTTCAATTTTAATATAAAAATTATATATTCAAATAAGTTATACCATGAAATTCCTCAAAATAATCAAATAAATCACAAGTACAAAATATCAAACAATATATGATTAAATACTGAAGTTGAAGAAATGGTTCAAAATTTGATGTGTGTAAATCAATCATAGTAAATTTGAATGATTAAGCTTAATTAAAAATAATATGAAACATATAAATGCTTATGTATTAAGCTTGAGTGCAAGATTAAATTTGTCAATCTTGAAAACGTATTTTTTCTAGAAACGCTTATCTTATTTCCATGGACTATAGAATCAAATATTTAAATATTAAATAAAACTTCTTCTTGATTATTATTAGGTTATCTACAATTAAGTCTATTCATATTATGCATGCCCATGAGAACCTTTGTTATTATTTTACTTGTTTCTCTCACAATCACTATATAATTTTACATTTAAAACATGCATTTTATCATAACATGTTAATAGTATTTTAGATATTTTTGGTCATGTTGAGATGGATTGTCAACATTAATAAAATTTATAAAACACCAAGGTTGAAGATAAATACAATAAATCAATATTGATTATTAAAAAAAAAAAAAAAAATCTATTAGAGCTACAAATAATGGTCAAATCTTAAGGTTAAGGATCTCTAATATGTCTTAAGAATGAATGGTTTCAATATCTTATCCATTTAGCTATAAAAATAATTAATATTCTTCCACATATCAGATTAATTTACATGATTTTTTTTACATTTTTATTCAAATGATATGCAAATGTAATGGATGGTCTCTCTTAGTTTTCCCCACATATAAAAAATTATATAAGGCTCATAAACCATCAATTACATATTCACAATATTATTGTTATCTCAAAATTATCGTAACAAACCAGATTAAAATTAAAATAATGTTATGCATGGTGTACCATAAAAGGAAAACATTTTATATTTATCATAATAAAAGGGTTAAAAACACTAAAATCCATTCATCTCATTTAAAAGGCTAGATCGTTAAACAGATGCATAAAACCATTAGTCTTGTTATTATAATTGTTACAAGTTCAATGAATCATTTCTAACTCAAAAAAGCATTTAAGTAATGCAAGAAATCCAAATTAACGTCATAAATATAGTTAGGAGCTATCATTCAAAGATAAATTATATAAACAGTTGTCAAAAACTATGAGTGGATGGGATTTTTATTTTGACCAAATTATTCTCAAAAATAAAAACTTAAACACTTTATATTTCAATTCAATTTACAAAAAATTATCATTTTGATGGGGCACCAACTTATAAAATTGTTTAAAATACATAATTGTGGCTTTATCCATTCAACACAATAACAATTTTTACTTCATACCCTTACTTTAATTATTGGAAGGTTTATGAGGTCTAATTTTTAAGACAACTTTTTAAAGTCGTATTCGTTAATTTATAGTATTAACTAATAGTATTTTGTGGCAATTTTTCTTAATATAAACTCCTCAAGGGTTAGATCCATCTACATTACGACAAAGATAAAATACCTTTTATCATATAATATGATATACAATTTTTCCCCCGTAGTTTATGGATGATAATATATTATTCCATCATTGTTATTTAAAAATATTTTATTTCTAAGCTCAAACCCAAACCCTAAACCCATAACATAATGTAAACCACCAACGTGCAAATAAAATACCTAAACCATCTACAGATTTTTATTAATGTGACAAAAACTAATAGCATGCAAAAAAATTGCAACCACAACTATAATATTTTATGGAATTTTTTTTTAAATGACATACCTTAACATCAATAAACAGTGAATTTTTTCCACAAATGTGGTAAAATAAACCTGCATATAGTAATTAAACAAACTTGGGTTGTTTACATAGTGTTTCATGGGGGGAATAATTAAAAAATGAACCTAGGTCATAAACCAAAACCCACCAATATACCCTTTCATGCAATTCACACCTTATATATCCCTTGTAGATAGAAATGGATTAACTAGTGGATGATTGAAAATATATTCATGCTTGCAAAGGTGAATGACATTAAAATAGAAAAAAACAAGAAAAAAAATAAAATAATAAGATTCAATATTATTAAAATTAATATCTAATTAATCTTATGTAGAAATCCATAAAAAAAAAACTAATGCAATTGTGGTTAGGCGTCTCAATGAAGAGGTGCCTTAGACCACACAGCCTACAAAATTACATAGCAGAATAATATAAAAACATGCATCAACAAATGAATTTATTTATTTATTATATTTCAAAAACTATAAATACAGCCTGCACAGACAATGATAATAACAAAATAATCTCGAATGAGATACGCTAGATTAAATACTTATATCTTTGCCTACTAACTGATGATCTCTGTAAATTTAGTTATCTCTCAAAATACTCACTATGATCTATATCATTAAACTCTTCAACTATTTGAATCAAGTGTAGAGGCATGTTTATATAGGCACAAGACACATTTACTTATAATATTCCTCTCAATAATCTAGTACTAGCACTAAATATTGGTAACACATCACCAAGTGACACAAACATTAAATGTCCAATACAATCCCAATGTTACATAACACATCACAACATAAGGCATCATGATGAATTACATCACAATAACATGTGCACCTTTTAAAAGTTGCACAAATATCGTAACCATGCAAGATTATCACAATGATTTGAAAAAAAACAATGTGTAGAATACTCCTCAAAAAATGATCCTCATATTCACATTATTATGCACCAAATATTTCATAAGTCATTGGAAGATTTCACATTGGAATTTACAAGAATAAAAAATTCAATTCTTTACATGAATCTTCTAAACTAACATTAAATCAAACAAGGAACTTTAAGACATACTCGCACAAAGCTTCTCAAGTAACTACAAATTGAAACTTAAATTGTATGCAATAACAAACTTGTGTGGAACAACAAAAACTTACAAGCACAAAAAACACTAAAAGGGATAGATATGTGCACAAATTCAACATAAAAATACACAAATAACTTTTGTGTAAGTCAAGAATCATAAGAAATAAAAAAAGTGATAATTAATTACTAAGTGTTAGACTAAGTGTTTTTGGTTGATGTAGGATTATAAGTGAACTTGGATGCTCCTACATCGTACACCTCAGATAACAAAGAAACATAAGATCCTATTCATGAACCTCGTTAGATCTTTACTATTATTATTCATTATTTTTTATCTTCTAATGTACTTATCCATGTTGCATCCTTAATTTCTCAACCCTTCCACTTTACCAAATATTATTCACATTCTTTTTCATGCATCCACTTACTAACTCTGGAATCAATTGACTTTTATGCTTCCTTGTGCACTTTCTCAAACATCTTCTCTCTCCAATCAATTTTTTTATAATATACACTTTTAATTTCACTAATTTCCCCTTCTTTATATGTATATAAATATATTACATTGAAAATAGGCTAAATTTCAATCCTTTTAGGTAACTCTATCTCATACACATTTGTCACAAGCTTTCACAACACTCTACAGGGCCTAATATTTTTCCACTTAAATTTTTCATAAATTCCCTTTGGAATTTTTTTCTTAAGTGTGATAATACTAAGTCTCCCACATGATATTCCATTTCTCTTATTGTCACATATGCACATTGTTTGTATTGTGTAGTGATTATTTCTAATTGTTCATGTACTTGATGTATGGCATGCATATATTTAGAAAAAAATATCTTGCTTTAACATTTTCCTTCGCTCATATTTGATGTCATGTGATTTTTCCAACTCCTCTTATACTTGACCATATACAATATAAAATGGTGTCCTTCCAGTACTTATTTTAAATGAATTGTTATAAACAAACTTAGCTTGTGCTAGAAGTAAATCCGATGTTCCTATATTTCCTTCAAACAAACATTACAATAGGATATCAAGACTTATGTTGGATACCTCTATTTTTTCATCTATTTAAGGATGATATGATGAACTAAACTATAACTTGGTATTCAACTTCTTCCATAAATTCCTATAGAAATGTTCAACAAACTTCACATCTCTATATGATACCATGTTATGTGGAAATCCATGTAATCACACAACTTACCATAAAAAAATAAATTAGCAATGTGTGTTAAATCATTAGTATTCTTAAAATCATAAAAATGTATTATCTTATAAAATATATACATAATCACAAATATGGAATCATTTCCTTTTTGTGTTCTATGCAATCCTAAAATAAAATCTAAGCTAATATCTTCCCATGATCGCTAATGAATAGGCAATGGTTGATGCAAATTTGCATTTTGAATTTTCCTTTTCACCAATTAGAAAACTTTACACTCTTCTACATATTTACACACATTTTCACTATTTTTCAGCCATATAATTTTTCATAACCAAAATGACTTACGAAACCTCCACTATGTTTCTCCCTAATAAAATTTTCATGCATTGAGCATCTGGTATGCACAATTACACTCTTGATTTTTAAAATCCTTCTTGCATGAAATAATCCAACCGTGGTGTTTGGTCACCACTTACTAGTTATGTGCAATTCTTCCATGTTTATTTGAAATCTTCATCTTCTCCATACATCTCTTTCATAGAATCAAATCCTGTGACTTCCATTCGCATCTTGCTCAACAAGGGAACTCTTCTATGTAATTCATTTTCAACCCTATTAGACTTTCCACTTCATTTATTTAATATAAATTACTAACTCTAAAAAAATTCAACCTACTTCATATGTCTTTAGTTCAATTTTCCTTGACTATTTATAAACTATAGTTTTTAATGGTTTGTATATAATAGAAATTATTTAGGTAATAAATATTGCATCCACTTATTTATGGCTTGCATTAAAGCATAATTTTTCTATCATACATTGAATATTTCTTCTGGGCATCACTAATTTTCTCATTAAAGTAAGCTATATGCCTACCTTCTTGATTCGTCATTTATCCTATCATTACGTCAATTGAATTGCAATCTAATTGAAATGCATTACAAAATCTGACAATGCCAACACTGGTTAGTCAATAACTTTCTTATTCATATTTTGGAAGCTATCTTTTGATTATATGCTCCATATAAACTTGTTTCTACCTTGTTGCATCACCTTAGTGGTTGTTATGTATGTCCCACTAAAATTATTGATGAACTTTCTATAAAAACTTGAAAGTCCATTAAAGCTTTATGTTTCAAATGTGCTACTAGGAAAAAACAACTCTAGTATATCTCTTAAATTTTTTGGATCCATATTCAAACATTATTGGGATTTTACAAAACCCAAGTATACAAACTCTTCCTTCATGAAACTACCTTTTTTCAAATTTACCAACAACTTTTCATCTCTAAACCACTACAACACTTAACTTAAATGAACTAAGTGATCTCCCTCCATTATACTAATTCAAACAAATATTTCATCTAGATATAATCTAAAAAAACTTACCCAAAAATAGTTTCAACACTTTATTCATGAGTTTTATGAACATACTTGGTGCATTACTCAACCCAAATTGCATAACTAACCACTTGTAAAATATTTCCTACATTTTGAATGCAATCTTCCACTCATTATCTTCCCTAATGTGAATTTACTAACATCCACTCTTCATTTCAATATTTATGTTGTGTTCCACTTAAGCAAAACATCAAATCATGCATGCATAACAATGGAAATATATACTTAATAGTAATCTTTTTATGGATCTAAAATGAATGTACATCCTTCATTCTTCCTCTTTCTTAGGCACTAACACTACTAAAACTATGCATAGGATCAAGATTTTTATTATCAACCCTTTATCTAACATCTCATAAATTTTTATTTTCACCTCTACATTCTCATTAGGTGTCAACCAATATTCCACTTTGTTTGGTAAACTCAAACTATGAATCAATTTTATTCGATGACTTATACTTATTATGGGTGGTAACCCATATGGTAGATCATTATAAGCAACATCAAAAACTCACTCAATAGCTCTTTTACATCACTTTTAAGTATTTCTTATATTTTTCTTATGCTTACAACTTGGATGGGTTTTATTATCAATGCATAACATGTGTGCTCCACTTCTATCAAGAATTATTTTATCAAAATCATCAAAACTCTTCGACATTTATCTAATTTTTTTCTATTATCCTTCAAAGGATTTAAAGTGTGTTTTAATCCATCTTTCATTGATGTATAGGGTTTTTTTCAAACATCATGTTTTACCTTCCTATCAAATTATCAATGCCTTCCAAGTAACACATGTAAATTATATCACATAAAAATTCATCCTTATAGGAATTAATTTAAAAACCTACTAGATATTGTTCATTCACTAGAATATGATGTCCCTTCAACAATAAAGACACTTTATATGGGTTTGGATGTATAATTCTCTTCAAACCAATGTTTTAAACCATCTCTTTCAAAATAAAATTACATGTATTGCTACTTTAATAATCAACTTGCAGCACTTACCTCCAGATATGCAAATGGTTCTAAATATATTATTACTTTGCATGGGAATATTTTCTTATTTCACATGTTTCAAAAAATATCTCTTCATCATGACTGCTTATCCAATTTATATTTCATCTATGTTATGAATATATATAGTAAATTCTTCATCTTCTTAAGCAATATTCACGTTCACAACATTTTTATTACTACCTTTAATATGCATATGTGGCTACCCAAATGCTTTATGCCATACTTCACCACAAATAAAATGTGTACCCATGAATCCTCTACCTCTACCTTGTCCATAGGATCATTACCTCTATTATGATTTCCTCTACCTCTTTACACATTAGTATCATTTCATTGAAAAGTGGTATCTTCTATTTCTTGCACAGATTAATCTCTATCATTACTTTCATATCCTCATGTGTGAAAAAAAACACCTTTCCCTCATTATGTTCCTTGTATAAGGTATAAATTCTCCTTTACCTTAATAATGCATTGATTCTCTTCTTTGATAGATCACAACCAGATTATACCATACTCTTCTTGAATGAAAATTTGCAACCCATTCAATTAACTCAAGATCTTCTCGATGTCATATTTAAGATGACCCACTCTGATAGTGTGCTTGTACAACTCCTTAGTGTAATATTTCACACTCGTATACCTCTATCATATATTTTTTAACTTCATGAAAAATTCTCACCAGTAATCAAAAATTATGAACTAAGCCTTTAATTTAAGTTTGAAACCATTATATCCCAAGTCTTGATCTTATATTTAAATTTACAAACTCTTTCTACCTACACATGTTTCCACCATAAGGATGTGTTACCCTTCAACTTTTCACATGAAAAATTGACCTTATTTGGATCTTCCATACTTTCATACTAAAAATACCTATATAACTTAGTGATCCAATCAATGAGATCTTTAATAATAAGACTCCTTAAATAACTAGGAGGGTCCAACTTCAGCTTATTAGTCATCCTCACAACTTCACAATAAAATTTATTTTCAGGTTTATCAACTTTTTCTTCTACAACCTAGTTCTTAGGTGTTTCTTCCATGGATTCTTTATCACTTCCATCATCGACCACCCCAATTCCTTGACATTGTGTGGTTTCTATTGCCTCTAGGAAAGATTACATATTGTAAACACCCTAATTTGGTCAAGCAACCACAAATACTATGTCTTTTGTTGCTCTTTCACATGAAGGTCTTATTTAAGAAGATATTCCTTGTTTACATGGTCATTTTGAGTCTTTTTTATCTTTACTATGTCTTGTTTTCCCTATTTTTATCATTCTTAGTGGTCTTAAGTCACATTATCTGAGTTATAGGGGCCCCTATCCTTTCCTACTTGGTTTTAGCTCTGCTTTAAGCCTTAAGACACTAACACCATTTTCAAGACAGTAGTGCCACATGGTGCTACTATCCAATTATGGCTCTAGTGTTTGATGGGCATTTCTCCCATGTTTGAGTCCTAACCCTTTTTTAAGGATTATCTTATGTTTTTTTATCCCTCTTTTACAACTTATCAACTAGTGAATAAGGTATTATATTCAAATCAAAGTTCCTTATATATATATATATATATATATTGAGCCTCATAAGTCATTTTACATCTAGCACTTACTATTTTGGCATAATTACATAAAATAAATCAATAGTACAACTCAATACTCTATATACTACTCAATCATCACATCTAGACATTGCATACTTGATCAAAGAAGGGCCTAAATGAAATTCATTCTAGCATAACATGAAATTTGATTATGCACATTACCTAAGGGATAACTACATGTAATATAATACCCTTATCATTGGGGTTAATGTAGGTAGTGACTAAGAAAATAGGGGTCCTACTCTGCACAATCATAACATCCCATAAACTAATTTTCCCCTTCTTTTTTGCATTTGCTCTAGTTATTATTTCATGTGTGTAGGCATTCATTAGGGTTTTAGAAGAAATTCATCTAAAATAGTGACATATGTGAGCCCTTGAATGACACAAAACCACCTATAGTACCTATAGAACCTCCTATAACTTCCCTAAAAGTTTTAGATAGTTCCTATAGGAGGGACACTAGCACCATAATTGGACACTAGTACCACACAGTGCTATTGTCCTCATATTGGCACTACTGTCCAAGAACATATTTCAATAATAGTTTAAAAATTAAATACATTTGCCTATTTATCTAACCTATTTTAGTTCCTTGATCTATAGAAAATCCTATTTACTTCCAGAAAAGTCCTTTTTCTCTTCTCACTTACTATTTTGGGAAAAGTCAATTAAATCAATCATATCCAATTTGCATTCCAAATTAGCATCATACTTAGCCATTTACATTAGTTTAGTCAAAAAAATTTAAAACATTTGGTGAACCCAAATTAATTTGAATATTGTTTAAAACCCTAGTTTCACCTATGGTTTACCTTCTCCCAATTTTTGTGCACTAAATTAGTGTTATAAACTTCTATTTTCTGATTTTTGGCATAACCTATCTCATTTAATAAATCCTACATTATTATTTAATTTATTTAATTTGATTTAAATTATTGTGAAATAACCCTAATTCAAAACCTTATATCCACATACTAAGTCCCTATACTTCCAAATACTAGTAATTAGGGTTTCACTAACAATCCTAGTTTCTATTACACACTTGATTTAATTTTTCTCAATTACACATATACTTATGTTATATTACATTCTACCTCATGTGTGTTTGTTATTAATTGAATACATCATCTTATTTTTCAAGTTTAAAATGGCATCTAAGAAGTCTTCTACGCCTCACCTAATTGATATTTTTTTAATTTCTCTCATATTATAACAATGAATGGACAAATTTTAAAGATTTTACATTAGATCATAATAATGAATTCATTTATAATGATGATGGTGGATATTTTTATAATGATGGATATGAGTATTATTATGAGCATGACAATGAAAATGTAAATGAGCATATATTAGATACATCATCTTCTCTTTACTCTTACTCTTCTCTTACACCTCAAAATCAAACTAACAATATAATGCCAAAAGAGCCTCTTATTGGTATTACTTTGTTCCAATGTGATCCTATATTTACAACTAATTTTTCTACCTCATTATTCAAATTAAATCAATATAAGTGCAATACACAAAATCCACTTTTGCATGATTCAAGTAAAGTAGATAAGAAGAATGCATCTTCTTTACCCTTCTCAGTTAAATTATAGAAATCATATACCAATGATATTACACCTTTTATAAATGCACAAACTAAGGTAGATGGAATTATTTTATCACCTTATTTTATGTTCCAAGCTCAATGCAATGATTCTTTATAACAAATTGATAATGCATGTGTCTCTAACTCTTCTCCTACATGTCATAATATGCAAAAAAAAAACATGATTGCTACTTCTTCTACCCTTGACTCAAAATTTGAAAGTGATAATCATTATTGTATTCCAAATTAGCTAGTGAACAAATGCATTTCATTACACCTACACACAATGAAACATTTCATAGTAGTAAAAAGTTAAAATATTCTCCTACTCTCTCTCTTAATGAGCATGTAGATGATACTTCTTCTAATCTTACTTCTAAAAGTGAATTAAACTCTAATTTTGATGAACCATGGGATAATGATGATTATTGTGATTATGATGAAGAGGATGTAGAATATACACCTTCTAGTTCTCCTCATACTTCACATATTTCTCTTGTTAAAATAAATACTAGGTCACATGTTAAAAACACACACACACTTATTCTTATGTTCATAATTTAAATTTACTTGAAAATAAAGTATATTCTATTCAATTAGCATGTGATAATTATTTACAATTAAATAATATAAGAGATAACAATGAATCTACCTTACCCCCTTACTATAGTAGAACTTGTTTTTAAAACTAACTTCAATGAGGGTGATAGCTCATTTCCCTCTAACCAGGTCCCAATTATCACATCAGAGGTTACAACGAGAAAACCAACCCTCCATAAAAAAGGTTTCTAATTCAATATACCAATGGCTAAGATAAATAACAAAATTCAGGCATTAAACAAACCCCTTGATGATGATAATATTCCTTCACAAGTGTTAATTTCCTTGATACATGATGTGGGTGCTTTGAAACAAGAACATACTTTGGAGAAAAAATCATACCAATCTTGGGTTTTTGCAAATGTTATCCATGGAAACCCTATTCCATACATAATCTCCACTACAAGGTTGCCACACAACTTTCTAATACCAGGTTTATGGGCATAGAGATCAATACTTGCACCTTCATACTTATGAGAAATCCATGACACATATTACCAATAAGTTGACTCTACTACAATTATTTCCAAAGTCCCTATATGATGAAACATTAAATTGGTTCCAGCATACAATCCCTAGTGGGTCGCTACATACATATGAGGAGTTATAATAGTCTTTCTCAGGCACTACATATAGAATAAGGGACCTTGAGTCACACATGATAGGTTACCTTCATTACACCATCGTGAGATAGAGCCAACATTTGAATACATTTTAAGATTCAAATCATGTTTGCATCAATTGATTTATCAACCAATAGATTTAGAACTACAATACATCTTTGTCAGAGGCTTCATTTTTCCTCCTAAGGAAAAAATACTATATCAAACATCAAAATCATTTTGGCATCTATGTAAGATAGGTATATCATTAGAGATAGAATTAAGACTAGTGGTAACACATTCATAGGTAGATTTGGATGTAGGCCCCTCATAGCCCCAGTCATCTAACATGGTACAATAGCCTGATCCACTTATAATTAAGAAAGTATTGGAAAAGAAATAACTGATAAATATACTCCACAAGGGTAACGAGCCACTTTACAGAGCACATCCTGTAGTGAGTAGAAAATAGGATACACATAGAGGGGTTATATATTTTTCATATAGGGATAGGCCCTCATGACATCTTGATTACAATATTAGATAGGGATATGATCACACTTCCTCCTACTAATCATCATTTAGCACACCATTTGCATAGGATAACAAATAAGCTATATTGAAATTTTCATAAGATAAATAGATGTTCAGATGACCATTATTATGCACTTCAAGCCCACATTGACCGGTATGTCAACCAAGGCATTATATAATTTACATAAGGAGTATCAAGATCTCAATATCCACACTCTCCTAGATCACACTCCTCTATGACAGAGTTATCCTAGGACATTCCTTTTGAGGATCCATTGGTTATTCATCATATGAGCCATGTGGCTTATAAGACACCTAGTTATGAGTGATCTCGTACACCACATCTTCAACATAGATGGCAACAAGTTCATAGAGATTAGAGAACAACATCAGTTCAAACACCAATAAATATATATGGCAATAACTATAGAGATCATATCATAGCTTTAGTTCCTACACCAATCAAGATATACAAAAATAACTATAGAGATCAGTGCATAGCATCAATTCATACACCAATCAATATATATAGAAAAAACTATAAAGGTAAGGTCATAGCATCAATTTAAACACCAATAAATATATTTGTAAATAATTATAAGGATCAAAATACAACCTTAGTTTGAATAGTGATCAAGATATCTAACATAGATCACAAAGCTCAGAGTACATTTTTAGCTCACCAACCAATCAAGCTCTTTACTAAAGAGTCTGCACATCTAGCCACTAGTAGTGTATCACACATTATTTCAATTTCATAGTCTCCTCTTACACTGACACAACATGAGTAGCATGGTTGATGGTTTTCCATGCCATCTAGGTTCAAATAGGGCATACTGCAATCACATGATTTACACATAAAAAGCTTATAGAATACCTATAAAACTGAAACTAATAAATAAAAAATCCTAATCTAATACACATATATCTAAATATTCATAGACAGATAAAAATTCATTAACTCTATTTTGACAAATACCATATACCAATACTACCATTTAAAATAATTAAATACATATTAACATACATAATATAACCAGATGTAGATACCAATATACACATTATCAATATAAATAATGAACATCCATATATATATCTCAAAACATAGTATCAATACAAGTATAGTCCATAACTCAATAATGCAGACATGGCCACTAAGACTAGCTCCCTCACACTCACTCTCAAACATATCCATGTTAGAACTAGAGGCTCCACTCTCCCTCCATGACCTAGATTGATGACTACATCTACTCTCTCTCATGATACATAACCACCTCAACCACACACTATATTCTCTTGTTGAATATGTATGTAGTCATCCACTATCTGAATATTGGCCGCCTAGAGAATCAAGTGTAGGCATGGTTTATTTATGTAATTCTACATGTGCCTCATCTCTATCAGTAGTTGCTTATTTACACACTATAGTAGCTATCATTGGTTGGTCAAATAAGTGATAATGAACACCAAAAACATTGGTTTCCCTCTCTACCAATCCATCTTCTATGGCATCATCAAGAATTTATCATGTCAATATGCAAAATGTTGACTTGATGATCATCTCCTAATATTCATCATCACCTAAACTTGTACATACCCATGAAATACATTTGATTCCTAATAAACTATATGTAATATACAAATACACTATAACAACTCACCATTAACAACCGTAAGGGGATCAACCTCTAGTACATCTTATGTAATAATCCCACCTCTCAAAAATAGAGGTGTTTATATATGATCTCTCTAGGTTGTGTAGGCATCAGTCACTCCCACATCATATACATCCAGTAGATCAATCTTAGGATCTCACTCTAATAAAGTAATAGGAGATAACTCTAGATAAGATGGCCTCAGTCTGCTACCTATACTGGTAAGAGCCCAAGAACTCCTCAATCATATCATTTCTGCTAGGGGCACATCCTAAACCACACTAAAATGTCACATAAACCACTCATATTAGAATTGCTTATACACATTGATGCAATGATCAGGCATCCATCAACTCACTTAAATTTTTTTAAGATGAGTACCATCCTTAGGTCATCCCTTGTATCCCTTATAAGGCCTCCAGATAATATCCCTAACTATCAAACTATTCAACACATGTCAATAGTGCATCATACTCCTCCTATGCACGTGACCCATCCTTGTCTACCTCTTTGTAAATAACTATGGGTGAGCCCCACCATCTCATAAAGGCAACACTACCTTGCTCACTATTATGTATTCAAAGGCCCAATAGTGTAATAGTGTAGATGATCAAATCCCTTCACCACACATCTCCTGTGTGAAATGATATAAGTCCTTATATAGATGGGCTAGCATCATTTAACCCCATAAATACATGATACCATGCTCCTCTATATCTTAAACTATCTCATGCATCCTTTAGGATATTGATACCCCTCTCCCATTTACATCCATAAATTAAGATAACAAAATGACTAAAAACTTATATAGTCTTAGAACCTTAGTATTAATAATTAGTGTCAATAGTATATCATTCTAGCTTTCTATGCAATGATTCCTTGTAGCCATAGCAGATAAATACCTAGATGTCTATTGTATATCCTAAGTACCTATCTCATCTTTTAGTATGGTTATCTACCCCTAAATAGGTAGTCACATAATCTTGTACACATCCTGTATAGTAACAGTCATCTCCCTAGTTGACAACTAAAAAGTATAGGTATTTGCATCCCATCTCTTGCATAATGCAATCATCATGTGTTTATCCTAGGGCATAAGCTCCAATAATGTCACATATCTAAAACTTTATCTCTCAAGCATGACCATTTCAACATCTAATATGGGTAGACCCCATGGGGTCTCCATCATCCATCCAATCTAAAACTCCCTCATATGGGCATCAACCTACAAAAGTATAACCAAATCAAGCATTAGCGATGAAAAATCAAAACCAATAGATAATAATAGACATTATCAATTAGTCAACAATATTTATCATTATAACTCAAGCTTAATGGACACTAACATTGCATATAGTATAGTATCACTAGATAGTAGTGCCACATCTTGGACACCAACATCAATTCTTAGTCAGTAGCACCCAAATAAGGAAGTAGTGCCAATTTTCCAAAACAAGCCCTAAACTAGTTGATTTATAGTGAAAATAGTAAAAATTGCATTATAAATGATAATAATAGGAAATATTATGGGTTCCTTACTAGGTTAACCTCCTCCCTAACCTAGATCCATGCCTTCACCTCCTCATAGCAGGTCAAATTGGCTCCTTGTCTCTTCAACATATTTCTATAACATAGAATCTCAATTAAAATGCTTCAAATGAATTGATAAACTAATCAAATAACCTATTTAAGTCACATTTATCAAATTATACCTTATTAAGGTTGACCTTGTGCATCAATTTCTCTAACTAATACCAATTTCTTTCCAATACGCTATTTTGAGAATCGTAACTCCAATTTATGAACCATTTCTTACACATGGGACTTGACATCAATGTGTCATGCCCTATATTGGTTAAATCAATTTCCAAATAAATATTAAATCTAAAAAATGACAAAAATGATATTACTATAATTGACTTAATATAGACAACATGATTATCACCTTACCAATTTCAATAATAAAACTTCATCATAATAAATAAACTATTCAAACTTAAAATATCACATCTACTACTTAACACTAGTATAATTTATCATTACCACTTTTGGTTTGACACCCTCACCGTAATCTCATATTTCTCACCAAAAGGGGAGTAAATCCATAATAGATTGCTTCAAACATGTAGAGGTTTAGATTCATAGGTTCACATAGATATCTTACTTAGATGTAGATTTAGACACATAGGTCTACATATAAATTTAGACACATATGTTTACACAGTTACACAAATATTGAGATTCATAGTTTCACACGGATATACAGTTTACTCAAATATAGATTTAGACATATAGGTCTACATAGGTACACAAATATTTAAATTCATAGGTTCACATAGATATTCAATGTACTCAGATACATATTTAGACACACATGTCTACATAGATATTTAGATATTTAGATACATAAGTCTACTTAGATACAACTATTCAGATATATAGTCTACCTAGATATAGCTACATAGATATATTGTTTTCAAATAGATATACTAGTTTACTTATATATACATATGTTAGATACATAGCTATAATACTTAGATATCAATATTAGGGAGCATGATGTAGATCACATATCATTGATCTCTATTATCAAATTATCAAGTTACATTTAGTATTGTCACCAATTTTTCACCAACTTGGGTCATTAGACCATCTACACCAATTGATCTATATCATTACACTAGACCCAATTTACATACACAAATTTAGTTGAGATATCAAAGTGGGAGTAAGTGAGCCTTGTTTCTCCACACATTTAGTTTACATACCTAGATTTAGTTTAAATATCAGAGTGGGGGCAAGTGAGCCTTGTTTCTCCATACATTCAGTTTACGTACTTAGATTTAATACAAATATCAGGGTGGGTGGAAATAGGGTTTTTATCCCTCATGATTTAATGTACCATTAATATTTAGTATAGAGGACATCAACATCATGGAGGTGCTCTTCACATATCTCACTCTAGCTCTTATCCACTTCTCTAGCCAAGAAGCGGGAAAGGTCCAAAATGCATCCACATATGTAAGTATAGGTACACATTCCTGTTTTTATTTTACTCTAGTACTTCCATTTCATTACATTACTATAATAAAAGGGGGTTAAATGTAAACACCCTAATTTGGTCAAGAAACCACAAGTACTATGTCTTTTGTTGCTCTTTCACATGAATATCTTAGTGATGAATACAATCCTTGTTCACATGGTCATTTTAAGTATTTTTTTAATCTCTCTTATGTCTTATTTTCCCTATTTATATTACTCCTAGTGGTCTTAATTCACCTTCTCTTAATCATTGGGGGTCTAGCCTATCTTGCTTGGTTTTATCTCTATTTTAAACTTTAGGACACTAGTGTCATTTTTAGGATAGTAGTGCCAAATGGTGCTAGTGTCTAATTATGGCTCTAGTATCTAATGGGCATTTTATCACATTTTTTATTCCTAACCCTTTATTGAGGCTTCTCTTATGTTTTTTATCCCTCTTTTAAAACTCATCAACTATTGAACAAGGTCTTATATTCAAATCAAGGTTCCTTCTATATAAGGAGCCTCATAAGGCATTTTACATATAGCACTTACTATTTTGGCACATAATTACATAAAATTAATCAATAATACAACTTAATACTCTACATACTACTCAGTCATCACATCTAGACATTGCGTGTTGATCAAAGAAGGGCCTAAGAAAATTTCATTCTAACAAACCATCTAAGTTGATTATGCATATTCCCTAAGGGATAACTACATGTGATCAAAGACCCCTAGCATTGAGGTTAATATAGGTAATAGCTAGGATAATAGGGGTTCTACTTCACACAATCATAACATCCCAAAACCCATTTTTCCTTCCTTTTTGAATTTTATCTAGTTATTTTTCATGTGTGTAGGTATGCATTAGGGTTTTAGAAGAGATTCGGCTAAAATAGTGACATAGGTGAGCCCCCGAATGACATGGAACCACCTATAAGACCTATAGAACCTCTCATAACTTCCATAAAATTTTATGATAGTTCTTACAGGAGGGAAAATATCCCCATAATTTGACATTATCACCACATTACACTACTATCATGATATTAGTGCTACTATCCAAGACTATATTTCAACATCAATCAAAAAATGAAAGGTGTTTGCCTATTTCTCTAGCCTATTTTAGTTCCTTGATGCACAAAAAATCTTATTTACTTCTAGATAAGTCATATTTATCTTCTCACTTGATATTTTTGGAAAGGTCAATTAAATCAATCGTTTCCAATTTTCACTCCAGATTAGCATCATACTCAGCCCTTTAACATTACACTAGTTAAGTCGTAAAAGGCTAAAACACATATCTCTCATCAATCCTACCAATTATTAAAGTCTTGGTGGTATTTTAATGATCCCTGATCAATGTCTTATTTCCTCAAAATCAAAAAAAAAATCACTACACCTTCTACCCAACACTTCGTATAATATTTCTTTACCATTTTCTACAAACATTCACAAATGTGGAAACAGACTTTTATCCACGTGCTTTCTTGCAAGAAAAAACTTTATCTGGAACCAAATGATGTATTCATAATTAGGGGGTCTTAGTGTATATGCCTTAGCCCACATAGCCTAAAAATATACACAAAAGAGTAATGCATTAAAATTAAATAACAAATAAATTCAATTCTATATTAGATTTCAATGGTTGGAAATATAACCTGCATACACAATGGAAACAACAAAAAAATATTGAATGAGATGAGTTACATCATACATTTTCTTCCTTATTTATGGTTTTTTTAATTTTATCTCTATCTAAAATTTCTCACTATGATCTATATCCTTAAGCTTGATTACTAGCTAACTCGAGTGTATGGGCATGTTTATATAAGTATAAGACCCACCTACTTAAAAGAATGCTCTCAACAACCCAATACCAACATTAAATATAGATATCACATCACCACATGATGGAAACATTAAATTTATAATAAAATCTAAAATCACCATAAAAAATCACAACATAAGGTACCATGGTGAATTTCATCACAAGAATGTGTGTACCAAAAACAAGCAATGTAGAGATCATAACCTCACAAGGTTGTCATAATGATTTTCAAACCAACAATGCATAGAAGACTCCTCAAAAAATGATCCTTATATTCATATTGTTTTACATCAACATAAAACTTTTTAAGATTGCACACTAGAATTCTCAAGACTTCAAAATTTAATTCTCTATATTAATCTTTTAAATGGGTGTTGAACCAAATAAGGACCTTGAAAACATACTCGTGCAAAGTTTTTTAAGCAAATACAAACTAAAATTGAAACTACATGTAATAATAACCTTATGATGAATAAAAAAACATGCATGTGTATAAATGCAATGAAAAAACAACACTATAAGGGACAAGCACACATGCAATGGTATCAAAAAATAACACAAAGAAATTGTATGCAAATCAAGACTTGTGTAAAACTATAAATTGCTTATTTTTTAGTAAGTATTATAATAAGTGTTTTGGTTGATGTATGATTTCAATTGAAATTGTATTCTCTTTCATCGCAAATATTTATAATGCAATACACATTGTAGAGCTCTTTTGTAGACATAAAAGGCTCAAGTGATGTATGAAATAAAAGATGAATGATTGCAGACAAAGGTAGATGATTGCAAAGGTGGTTGAATGTAGATGATAGTGGAAGATTAATATAAGTTAAATAATGTTTTATTATGTGTAAGTTATGCTTTGAATTGAATGATTGAAGAGGCAAAACCAAAAAACAAAGACCCAGTTATGGCGATGGTGATGACAGCCATAGATTGGACTACTTGATGACATGGAAAAATTATGAATCAAGGTGGAACAAATTACCCATAAGTATCAATGATTTTTATTTATTTATATTATTTATATTGGAGTTATCAATGATTTTTTGGTTCAGATAAAAAAATTTCACCCTATATATTTATTCATGATTTGCATCCCAATTCCTCCAAGTTCAAGTAGGCCTTAAGGCTCCAACAAAATTGAGCTTGAGAAATTTTTGGTATGTCATAGAGCATTTTTTAGTATGGATGGATATTTTGGTTCCAACTTGCCTTTAGATATGGAAGATTAATTACTTTGTAGGTCATTTATTGTTTTTTTAAAAACATCATATTCCACTCCAATCAAATGTTATAGCAAACAAAATTGGTGGTTAAGTGATGAATATGGTATATTGCCTTTGAAGTGGCATTTATCAATGTCTAGCTATTTGGATTACTTAATTTTGTATAAATCTCAATTTATTCATTTGGAAATTTTTTTTGTATGCTTCTACATGTATTTAAATATCTTTGTATCCATTAAAGGGATGGTTTATTTGTTTTCCATATAACAATGGTAATTATGAAAACTAGCCAGCCCAATCCAAGTTATTTTTTTATAGGTTATATGTGGAGAGATTTTATCATGTGGATAAAAGATTTAATGATTTTGTCGTGTTTTGAGATCCACAATTTATCACTACTTTTTTTCAATGTAATACTTCATTCCTTGAGTTGGTATAATGGTGAATAATTTTCTCTCTTCAAAAGAGGTCAAAATTTTAAATCATGTATGTGATAGAGTATATACACTTCATATTTGAAGCATGATTAAGTACAAGGCGCCCTACATAATCACTATGTAAACACTCTCTAAAGGGTTGTGCTGATATTATTTGGAAATTAAATGCATGTATTTTTCATAAGGCCTCTATTTTGATTTCTTTAGAAACCTTTCCATGGCATTGTGCAGTAAAAAATAGAGGACACTCAAAGCTTACCACACTAGCCTATCTCTTAAGCCTAGAAACCTAAGTGTTAACCCAAGAAATATTAAGAGATTACCAAAAACCCTACTGATATTGATATATTTTAAAAGTGTGTGAAGATACATGCAAACCTTATCACTAAACATTCATACTACACATATAAATTTTAGATAACATTCATTTTATACTATACATTGCATTCAGTGTATGTCTCATGTGTACATAAATGTCATTATACTCATGTTCAATGGAATTCAGTCACTAAAAATATTAAACCTATATTATATTCACCTTCATAGCTATAAAATACTTCAAACCACAATCCAATTCTCCGACTCATACTTCAATTAGAAAATTTTCAACTAGAAGTATATACTCAAATGAGAGGACATGGTCCTTATTTATAGGTTTCCTTGGACCCCTACTTTGTTTCCAACTCAATTTATTCCCTCTGTTTATGCATATAAGAATATTCCTTCCTATATAATTTCCACCTATATGCACATTATCATATTCTTTCTCTTCCTAATTTATTCCTTTTCTAACATGTATCATATTTATTTACTCCACCATCATAGATGAGTGGAAAGTGTCACTATTTTTGTCATTGTGTGCATATTGAACCATCCTTCCTATGCATTGTCAATTTCATGTACACCATGCTTGGTTCTTATTTTCAAGATATCTTAGTATGGATTAGTGTGTCTCACTCACATTCTTCCATACTCATAATTATTTGGTTTTCCTTCTTTCTTCAAAACTTAACTAAATTTGGCAGTCAACATTCCCCCTACCTCATTAATTTTTTTCCTCACATAAATTCCTTTGTATCCCCCTTGGTTTCACTTTGTAATATTTGATGAATTCTTCCCTTAACCTTTGTTTCATATGCATCCCAAGTGATCATTGCATGATAAACATTTTTTGACTTCTACATTTATCATTATTTTTTATTTCTTAAGAACGTCATCTCCTTTATCTATGTAGACTTTGTCAAAATTTTCTACATTTATTTTTATTTTCATATCACTTTAATGCACATTGTATTCCTCAATAAGTGTTTCACCATATAAATCCCCAATCCTATCCTCCAATGAGGATCATTACTCTTTCACTATGACCTTCCATGTATTCAACTTTGACATTCTCATCTTCTTTTCTTCTATGTTTGATTCCTTCCTCATAATATTATTCAACTTTTCCATATTTACATTATCTATCTTAAACCATGTGTTAAAATATGTTGATGTTTTCCTAAATTCACTAAATGCATGTTTTATAGTTGCTACTATGTTTTGTACCTCCTTAAGTAACTTCAGAATTCCTCAACCTTCTCCTCCCATTCTACTTTGGCCACTTCATATGATTTTTTAATTTTTTTTTCTCTTCTTCTCATTTATTCCTCTTCTAACTTTTTTATCTCCTCTACTCTTCCTCCAGTTCTTTCTTATAATTTTATTCCACCTCTAACATTTTTAGCTCCTCCTCTGACAGCTGTGCAACATCATTTCCTGGGATCAAATTTGGTGTTGGAGACTCACTTAATAACTTATAAATGGTTGGTTTCAACTTCATAATCACATCTTCCCTTTTACATTAATACCTTCCAACAATTTTGGTCTTGCCTTTTCAATGGTGGAGATCAATTCATCCATATTTCCCACCATGTGCAATGTTTCTTTGCATTATTTGTTCTATTTTTTAGACACTTTATCCAATCTTTATTCAATGTTTGTGACCTTTTCCTCCATTTTAAAACTAAAACTTGTCAAATCAATAACTAATTGAACCACTCATAAACCTAATTGAATGTGATGGTTTCCAACCAATCCTCATGCTCACATTTTGTACCAATTCCCTTAGTTGTTATTTTAAATTTTGTATTGGTGTTATGCACATCTAATAATTCTTCAAGCTTTTGGTTCACTTCATCCTTATTATATCCACCTCGTGTATGTTATCCTTGTCATTCAAACACCACATCAATAAATTCTACAATATTAAATGGATCTTGGATCTCCATCCAGAGTGTTTATTTTTACCCATAATGTTTTGTTATGCGTCCCTCTATGCAAAAATCTTCTTATTCAGTCTTCTCATCTTCCTCCAAGATAGAAGGCATATTTTATTCTTCAACATGTTACTTCTTTGACCTCTTTCTCTTGGGTTTATTTACACTTCATCTTTCACTCTTTAGTTTCTTGGAGGGATGCATAATATCCTAATTAGGAAGTGTCTTCTCTAATTATTTCTCGCTCACCTCTTCTTCAAACTGAAACAATGAGATTTTTGGTTCAATTTCTTAGTTTTTTCTTGATAAATATTCTTTACATAGTAATTTTATTATTCTTATTTTTTGCCTTATTATTTATATTTTTATTTGTATCCTCCTTGCCTTAACCTTTTTCAACATCTTACTTTACTTTCCAAACCAACAACTCTTCAATCCATGTGGGTTTACTATAAATAAACTTTAATGCATGTTTAATTTATCATTTCATCTCATTCATCACACACTCCCATTGATGCATGTTTTATGTACACCCCCATGCCTCTTGGGTTTTCACCCTCGTATTTTAGGAATGTTGATAATTTTTCCATGGCATGAGTTGTAGGTTTTTGACTCTCCTACATAGCCTTCATGGAATAACATCATATGCCCTATATCCCAATGAGGGAGATTCACCCAAGTGATAAAAATAGCACCCAAAAATGCATATTTACAATGATGATATAATACAACCACCAGGGCTCATAAGAAAGATTGAAAAGAGGGAAGGATAAGTTAGAAAAGAGGATTTTATACTTCATCTTAGAAGTGATCTCACTTAAGCAACATCATTTGAGATCTACTACAAATTAATAATCATTATTTAAATCTAGCAATGCACTAAAATTTAAATAAATGTAGAGCGATAATATAAGGGAAAATGATTGAGTCAATCTTAGAAGTATATCTTTACAAGATAAATTGATTACAAATAATACCTAAAAGCAAATTCTCCTATAGTAATTTTATAAAGATCTAGTTTGTTAGAGAAAATAACAATCAGCACATCTAACTACAACAAAATAAACCATATATTAGCTAACTAAAATTATTAGAATAGTAAAAATGCACATTTTAAACTACTCATAAAAAAACATGTAAATCATAATAATAATCACTTAAAGCTCAAAATGCACAACATCAATCTAAAATTAAGATAAAAGAAGAACAAATAGACCCAAAAAATCCCATGAAAATTACATTATAATTTCAAATTTCTCTCTGTGTATTCTATTAAATTCCCCTTCTCTTATTAAGTAATCCAACTAGCAATGTAGTTTGGCCAGTAAGCTAGAGAGTGACCCTTTACAATGTTTTCAAAAGGTGATTTTATAAATCATGGAGCCCTGCCCACATATGGCCATGATGGCCAAGTTTGTTACAAGGACTAGGCAAAACACATAATAGTAAAAAACAAGGAAATGGGCACATATGGATAACAACTCAATGTGTCATTCTATTGGGACCAACCCAAAACATTCTTCCACTTTAAAAGTCTTTTTATATATTTAATTATTTTACAAGCCCATATCAATCTCTTAAAAAAGATAAATGTGATTATGGACTTCATATACCTAATAAATGTCATCACCTACCAATTATATAAATGATTATAAAGGTTGACTGCAAATTATTATAATACCTACAAATTTGACAAGTTGACAAGTAAGGGCATTAATCAATTTCAATCATATACTCATGGGATGATGTGTATGTCTGAGTCAACTTATTTTATAGTTGGGTGCCATTATGTCCATTTTTTCTTTGCATCCATGTTACATGGCACTATATCATGTAGTCAAAGATTTAGCTCTAATCCTTTGAATCATATTTTGATTTGATTTGATTTTAAAATGCCTATGGTAATGATAAGTGGTGCCCTATTATTGCTTCACATTTTGTAGATCATAGGACTACACTATAAATACCCATGAAATGAATACATGTGGCATCTTTTGATAGGGTTGTATTCTTATAGGGGCATGAACATTGAAACCCAATGTACCTCACTTTGAACTAGGATGTTGAAAAAATAATTTATGTGGTACTAAGAAATGATGCATGGTAGTATGTAATTATTTCATAATCTTATAGATTTAAGAATTGAGTTAAAAATGTCTTTATTCACTAAACTATGAAGCCATGATTCAATGCACCACTAATAAGTGGTAAATTGTGATTACTTTACAGCCTTGCATGCCTTGGTTGTCTTAACTTATTTTTAATTATAAAGGATATGAGTTTACAAAAAAATAATGCATGGACTAAAAGATTTGAGACACTTCCTTCAATAGGTTATGACAAGTTTTAAAGTTTTAAAATTTCATGTAATGATGGCACATGTCCTCCAAATGAATGTGAATAAGTGAAAAAATACGACTAAGTATTTTGATCCTATGACCAAATTTGATTGTCACAACTGAGTGTAATGAATCCATGGGGTGATCTCAGGCTAAGTGTAGATGCCTTAAAAGAATACAAAGAATCATGCAGCAAATAACAAATGTTAGTGACCAAATAATTAATGAATTTGACTTAGTAAAAAGAGCCAAGAAAAATGTGAGACAAATCAAAAGAAATAAATAATTATTGTATAAAGTGCTAGCTAATCCTTAAGTGAAAAATTTTCCCAAATAATACAAAATTAATCCAAAACATAATGAAAGCTTATTTGAATAAGCTCTAAAAACCCATACTTGCATGCAAATGTCCAACTTGAAATAATTCATTAAATAATCTTTAGCATATTTTAGACTATTGGATCTAAATAACTAAAATGAAAAAAAAAAAAATCATGTTGTTTTGTATGTTTTGATCATTTTTATATTTTAAATGTGGTTCCCTATTCATAAAATATTGGGGCATGTTGGGCAAAAAAATTCCTACATGGGTTTGAGATCTAGGTCATCCTCTAAATCATCAACATCTTCAATAACTTCCTTCTTCTTAGTGGTGAAATCTACTTTAAGGTTGTGTCTTTATTTTTCAACCTTATTAATATTCTCAATTTCTTTTGGGATTCTTAATATAATCACTAATGCTCACTCTATGTAGTATGTAGATACTACACATGATAACTTTGTCCAAGAGCTCCAATTGTCATGTTACTTCTTACTCTTTAAAAATATAAATTTTTGATCACATAAAATTTTGCATATTCTTTATATGTGTCCACTAATATTTTTTGCAATATATGCTTTACACCAAATTCATTCTATAAGATTTTCAAACCATTTTGTCATTTTTTACTTGTGTGGATCTTTCATCTTATCTACACACTAACGTGTGACATATTTATTTGCCCACAATTTCACATCCTCTGACACTTTTAATGTCTAGACTTATAGAATCCATACTTCTTCCAGTCATATCAAGACTAAGTAAATTCCCCATCTGAAGATACATGGGCTTTAGTGAATTTTTCATCCATAACCCATTTTATCCCCTTATCTATAAAATTATAAAACATATACCTTACTCTATTCTTTTTAATCTAATTTGAAGTGATGAATCTTCCCATCGCTTGACCACAATCAACTTTGTATTGATCAAAATTACAATGATAATATATTTTTAAATTTCATTGTATAACAACAATCTTATTAGTCTCCCTCATTCTCTAGCCCCATGATTTGGCTAATGAACGCAAGTGAGATCTTCATAAATTAAAGTCTCCAATCATGAATTTAATCTAACAATCACTCATTTGACTTTCCTAAGTAAGGTAAACTAAATAGCTCTAGTATTATACTCCCTTCCATATGCTCCCTAATATTCATCAAATTTTCCTTTCTTATAGGCTAATCCAACTCTATATTAATTTCCTTCACAATGTTTGTCTTCCAGTGATTGAAATATTCAATCATGCATAACACAAACTCATCCCATATATTCACTCCATACACAATATTCATTAGGGCGGGTCAAAACATTAATCTTTTTTTCCCCTTTCCCATTAGGAAATTCATTTGACTCCTCAACCTAGAATTCCTATTATTCAACTAAGTTTACTCCTCTTTTATCTCAATTTCACTTTTGGTCACCGATTATGACACATACATTTATAATTCCTCATCCATCATTAGAGGTGTCACTAAATAGTTCATGTTTTCATATTCTCCATGGTTAAAAATTTAACCCCACACAACCTTGTCAAATAATTATTCTCCTCTATGTAGGTATTTTTTATAAATAGACCAACAACTTCTCACTTCTGCACTATAATTTTCCCCTCATGCTCCCGCATTGGCATTGAAATACTTAGTGATACCTAAATATTATTCTAAAACTCCAATTGTGATAATGCCTTAGTTTCCTTCTCTGTATAATAATGTTATAACTCTTTCAATTCTCAAAATACAAATGATTCTTTGCAATGTTATTCTTGCCCTTTTATAACCTTAGGTGTATTAACTCTTCCACATATTTGTGAACCAATTTATTTAATTTCCCTCCAATGGTTGAATTTTCATAAATATGACCATTTCATGCCTTTTTTTAATGCATCCTTCCTTTTTGAATATTCATACCCTTAAATGTAAAAAAACCTTGTGCATATTCTATCTCACCCTTTTTCTTGTGTACCATATTGTCCTTCACATTCCATTATGTCTCTTCTTGTATTCACATTATTTTATGCATTTATGCACAATTTTTCAACATATTTTCGTACTAAGTCCAACCAACTCACATACTTCCATTCCCCCCAACCATTATGTGTTAGGTCCTCTTGTGCATTATAGTAGTTGTTGATTTCCTTAGTCATATTTCATGTTTTCTCTTTTTTCGAAGCCATGTCCACACTTATCTACAATACTCCATTACACATGATTACCCATTATATAGATACTTAATCATATATCATAAGGATATTGGAAGACCCCTCACTCAACTCACTTGATTGGATTTACAAGATAATTTTCACTTATTACTCGCACACTATATAAACAAGTTAATGAAAACAAACTATAGATCAGGCATTCAAAAGAGGTTAGTCCAATCATTAGTGAAAAAAATAAAAATAATATTATGAACATAACATCTTAATATTATCTATGTTGAGCAAGTTCAAAGATAAGAATGAATCAATTAGAAATCAAACAAACAATGTTATACTTTCCTTGGATACTTCCTTGTTTATCAGTTTGAAGAGGCTTGTGCTCTACTTGTAGAGTTAGAGGTCTTTGGAAATGTGGACTCCACATGTGAGCATATTTCCTGTTGTCAACTCTTGGCATGGATTGTACATTGGCATAAGAATTATGAAGAAATGTGAAGTTCTAATATGATTTCTACATAGTAAGTTTAGTTCAAAATATCTTGTCTACATTGGAGGTGGAGGCCTCAATTTCTAGACTTTTGGTTTGAATATGATCCATTTATCTAAGATAAATATCAATGATGAATAATGAGCCCTCAAACTCATGATTACATAAGAAAGAGAGTGTAAGAGACTCCATTTAATGCAATTTTAGATTGTGGAAGAGTTATTAGAAGAAAAGTGCAATGATTGGGTTCTTGGAGTGTGTCATAGGCCATGTAAGAGAGGAGTGTGTTAGAGGATTTGTAAGAGGTATAAGAGTGTGTAATAATCCACCTTTCCCACACTCCATTCTATTAACTTACCTCTATAATGTCACTAATACAAGGTAATATTGCACTTTTATTAAAGAAAATAGGATAATTTCAAAAGCTATGGAATTTATTATTAGAGGAATATTAGGATTGATTAAGTAGGATTAATCAATAATTATAAGAATGTGGAACTTCAAATTATCAATATCAATAAAACATTCCATTTAATTTTCCTACAAAGACATTTACAAAGTGTCAAATTGATTCAAGATGTGCTTCATAACATTAATGTTGTGATACGATCCATTGCCTCAATCAGGGATATCTTGCAAATTTTAGATAAAAATGATAGTCATATAGGTAAATTAGATCAACTGGAAATTTCATATAAAATTTGCATGTGATTATTCACAATAACTTTTATTTTATTTTAGACACAAAAGTGGTGAAAATGAAGTGTCTACACAAACTACTAAAAATAGGAGAAAAAATGTGTTACATTTTTACAAGGCTAGTGGCCTTCACATTTGCTTTTAGTGCAATCATTATATATCAGTTTTGAACCTAATTCCATTAAATTTTCCTTTAAATAATTCACCATTGAACCTATGTAATTTGCATGTTCCAATTTTTATAATGTGATAAAAAATATGACCCCATCCACATGATGTGTAACTTCACTAGGTGTTTTTAATATCTAGAGTCATATAAAATCATCTTAGTGTCAACACATAGTTTTTTATCTTGATATGCTTGTCATACCAAACCTTCTAACGGCCCTTCTCGACCCACTAGCTCTATCTAGAAAGCATAATTTTCTCATCTAGTTACATTAGCTCTACCAACCTCCTATCAAGTGATGTGTGTTCTTTTAATCCTCTTGTGAGTGTAATCCCTAATGAAAGAATCAAAAACTATACTATCAACATGGCCTATTTTCCATTGAATGGTGTATATTTCTTCAACCACTTATATTTTGTTCTATAATCCCACAACATATTTTAAACCTAGTCATCAAACTCTGTACACCAAACATCATAAATATTGGTGAGCACATCACCTAGTATCTTGTTAAAAGCCTCCACCATAACATTTTCTTGTGGATGCTACAGTTTGGTATTATGATGCACAATAAAATATTCTTTTATAAAAAAATTCATTGTCTCCTCAAGGAAATGAGTTCCTCTATCATATGTTAAACTTAGAGGGCATCTGTACCCTATTATGATGTTTTACCACAAGAAACTACTTACGTTTGTCATTGTATAATCCCTTGTATGTACAGTCTCAACCCATCTTGTAATGTATTCAGTTTTCATTATGATATAATGCACACCACTACATCTCATAATACTATTAATTTTGACCCAAAAAATCCATAAACCATTTAGTAAATGGCTCCTATGTAATGATTGGGATTAATGGTAATGTATCTCATTGATTAGGTTTTCCTACCTTTTGGAAAATTTCATATTTAACCAACATTTCATTAAATATGGACATATTATCAACAATTTATGCTTCTAGTGTCACTCTTAAATTTTAATATAGTATACCTTATATTGGAATTTGATGATTTGATATTTAATTCTGACTATATATAAATTAGAATCTAATAATAGCAAGACTGAACTCCAATACTAAGACTAAGAAACCAATAAATTAAATTTTAGGTTGTAATTTGGATTGGAACATGCCCAAATTTAATAAAATTTTAGTTATTCATGCACATACTCCTTTGTATTCACATACAAAGTTCTCCACTAATACCCAACTATTAAAATATTTCATGCAGTGATCTCTCCTGTTTAGCATTCCCCAGTGATGCATTCATGGCACTTGTGCTACATTTACTCTCACTCATTCTCCATCACACACCTTCAAAATATTTCATCTCTCCCAAATTTAAAATTATCACCCAATCAAATGATATAATATAACTCATATTGTTAACTACTTCTTCTATTTAGTTATCCAATCCTTTGGGGCCAACCCTGAAGTTAAGAATGTGGCAATATCTTCCATCTCTTTAACAACTCATTGTAATCTAAATAGTTATGCATATTACATGTCAACTTTAATTGTTCATGCAACCTCACCTATCTCAAAACACAATAGATGATCCATTATTCGATTCAACCTCCCAGATTTCACCACTATTGAGAACTGAAACTTCTAAAACAATGTTATCTATCTACAAAACTAATAATGCAACATTGTTTTATTCACCAAATATTTTATTAATTCATGTTAAATAAAAGCATAAAAAATTATCTATAATATATTTCCTAAACTTATACAGTGTATAAGCCATTCCAAGTGCTTCTCACTCAATTCTTTTATATTTTTTCTCAACCTTGGCTAATTTCCTACTTAAAAAATAAATAGGATTATAAACTTTTCCTTCCCCTAGATATGAAAATATATCTCTCATAATATTTTATGATGCATTGACATGTCATGAAATGGAATTTTCCAACTTGAAAACTAAAGAATTGGTGTATTGGCCAATTTTCATTTCAAAACCTCATATGCATTTTGTTGTGTCTTTGTCCACTTGAATGGACCCTCCTTTTTTATCAACTCCTCTAGAGGACCTACAATGTTTGCATAAATATAGATAAGTTTTCTATAATATTTTTAATGTCCCAAAAATGTGTGCACATCCCATTGCATGGGTAGTACTTCTAGTTGTGAAATTACCACTACCATCGTAAGATCAACCAAGATGCCTTATTTATAGATTAAATTTCCTAACAATGTCTAAATAGCATAATGAACACACTATTCTTCATATTTATATTTTTCTACATCACTCAAACATTAGACACAAATTAGCATAATGGTCCACCAATCCATTCATAGTCCAATCATCTTAATAAACTTCAAGGAACTTATGTACAAATTCCTTGAAAAATTCCACCACATGGACAACAATGCATCTGGAGAGTTATATAAACCAAATGACACAATTTTATATGAATAGATCCCCACTCTATATAAAAAGTGTTTTTTGACTTGTCCTCCTCCACTATTTGCACTTGGTGATAACTTGAAAATCCATCTGTGAATGTCTAAATTTCACATCTAGATACTCCTTGCAACACTTCTTCTATTAATTATGTTAGGAATTAATCTTTTACACATGCATCATTTATCACTTGGTCATCCACACACATCATAATCCATCCATCCTTATTTATAATGATTGCCATAAAATTTACCCAATCAAATTAATCAATCAGATAGAACACACCAACTTCAAGCATTTTTTTATCTCCTACTTCACCTTTTCTCAAAGGATTAGGTCCATCCTATATGGCCTCTTCTTAACAATATTTATTCCTTCGTACAGCTTAATAGCCATCTTTCACAAGGAATCATGCACTATCTTCACCTCATATTAGTTTTTGGGAAACATATTTATGAACTCTATGATGATTTCAATGATGTGCATAAACTCTAAATCCATCCAATAGTCACCCACTATAGCCATTTGTGGCTCTTAATTTATTCCCACATTTTCCTCCTTTGTTCACAATGGTTGAAAGTAATACTTTTCTTTATCTTTTGGTGCACCTTCAAATAATTTATCTGTTGTAGTATTTTCCACATTAATATGGTCAACCTCCTCATCTACCTCTTATTTTCCATAAACCATGTAAATGAATTTCTCGTGAATTGGATTTTGACCCCACACATCTTTTAAGTCATGCACATAATTAACACTTACTTTGATGGAATTTTGTAAACATTCCCCTTATTTAAAAAAAATTCTCCCATAGTCTTCCTCTTTGTTCATTTCCTTGAACCTATCCTCCATTTACATGTCATTATGGAATATAGTTTCAAATATGACCTTCAATAGTGCATTCAACTTCTCAATATTTGATGTAAAACTAAACATATATTTGAAATCTTCCTTGAACTTGTCCCAGCTCATAGTTTCTCTCTTGGACTCACTTATAATGTGGCATGTGCATTCCCATGACTTCAACATTGAAAATAGTGCATGCACCGATAACCATATAGGAATTATGCTTGCATAATTAGTCTATTCCTTCTCACATATTTCAAGATGCTCAGTCAATTGGTCTTCCTTGAGAAAACTATTAGAAAAATTCTCTACTTTATACACTAAACCTTGCATAAAAATCCTCCTTCCATGATGTCCAAGTTGGTAAATAATATCAATGCATTGCCCACCATAGCACACAAGTATTGTGTAGTGTATACACAAATGTCATAACCCTATTTTCCTACTTAGGTAAACATGTTTATATATCATGTGCATATGAAATACACATGTTTTATTATCATATTGGTTACCTTCCCAAACCCCCTTTCTCAATCTCAACACCATTTTAGTTGCTTGAGTCATCTTTGGAACCTAATTCTTTGTCATCTTATTGATAGTATTCACCTTAGCACCTTTCTTTGGGTTTAAGTATTCCTTCCCCTACATAGTAATGTTTTATATAAGATTTATTTTTTCCACAACTTCCACACTCTCCACATGAGATAACCCATTATTTCCATCCAACAAAATCAAAACTTTATATGCCCATTCTCAAAACCCATGCAATGTTGCTTGAAGTGCATGTTAGTTTTTTTTTCATAGTACCATGGTCTTCCCATTATACCAATATTTTTATCCACTTATACCATTGGGAACACCTCAAAATTATTTTTGAAATTCACACCCATTATCATTAGCTTAGCATCCTTTAATACTCCCAATGGTCTCTAACTCGAGTTGGTTGCCATTAACAACACATTAGTCAAAGGCGAGAGACTAGGAATTCTCATTTTTTTCATATATAATGAGTCAAAATATCACCTCTTCTACAAGTATCAATCAATATATGATGTATCTCATATTCATTCATTGATGCATCAATGGTTAACTTCTTTCATTTTTTGGGGATGTGTGCATATGCATCTACTATTTTGGCACTTAACCAGTCCTTTAATAATGATAACATTCGTTATTGATTCAACATGGATAGTTTTGTCACTTGAAATTTCACCCTATGAGGAGATGGGACTAACTTCTCATTTCAAATGGCACCATGGAAACATTCCAGGGTTTTGGGTATCCCTATCATGGAGTGAATCTCTAGATTAGGGGATAGCTCCCCTTGATGCATCATTTAAGCTCTTGCTCCTACTTCTAAAGACTTTTGGGGTGGAAAAGGGTTAGGACAATTAAAAATAAATATATCCTACTAAATGTGATGCACAAAATATGTTTGAAGACTTCCAACCAAATTTTATTCAACACTTAAAACCAATGAAAACAACTAGACATATACTTTCCCAAATCTATGTCTTCTTGCATCAATACTACATTATGGGGTTCTAGATGATATGTAAGGTTAGGAGAACTAGAAAAGAGGTATTAGGTGATGCTAATTAAAATATTACTCACTTAAACCATAAACATTTTTTGAATACTTCACATGCCCTACAAGAAAAGACTAAAAATAGGTGCAAGAATGAAAGATAGCTAAGGACCATAGTTTTCACTAAACAAAATACACATTAAATTATAACACACTATGAACTATTATGAGATAAGTAAAAAATTAGTCATTTTATTTATCTAAAGTTTTATAATTGATCAGGGTTTCACCATACTCTGGTGAAGCATGCTTACAATGCCAAAATGGCCAGAATTTATAGAAGAATTGGGAAGGTCAAGAGAAGGGAAGTCCAAGAGTCACTTGGACATGTTTCAAGCTAATAAATTTAGTTAAAAATGCATATATAAGGTATATGGGTTTATATATGCCAATTCATGGTGTATACTTATCCAAAACAAGTCATGAAGATAGTGAAAAGCAATATAAAACTATCATTTTGGCATAATAAAATGCCCACCTGAGTTGTCTTCCAAAAATCCTCTTTTCTCTACAAAACCTAAATTTTGATGACTGTCTAAGATAGGAGGGGTTATAAAAAACATCATCCATGCATTTTTATAGTCTCTATCATTATTACTGTTGCGTACATGCATAATCATCTCAGGCAGTTTTCAAAAGACCCTTTTCCATGCACCATTACCACTTGGCACTCTAAACCTTCCAAATATAAAAAATAATTCATAAAAAATGGGTAATTACACTAGTCAATATTATCCATGAATCTGGACTATTTAATTCATCCTTAAAAGGACATCTAATGAAGGTTTTCGCACTTTTCACCCTTGTGTGTATGATGCCAGCTTTGATTGGCTGAAAGTGAGGCATTTTTTTTAAACTTATATGTTTATCCATAGGATAAAATTATCATATGGATTTATTATAAGTCTATATCTTTCTATAAAACTTGATTTCATCTTCCAACTCTTTCTATAATTTTCACACCATCAAAAATAATGAAAACAAGCCTTTTTCTCCCCTATTCTATATGGATCCATAAAATTAATTTAAATGTGTATAATAATATTAATGTCCTATACAGCTTGAATTTTATACCCATGGTCCAATTTTCTCATCTGGTTTCACTTCTAGACTGGTTTTCACCATCAGGTCTGCCAAAGGGTTTTAGGAAGGTTTAAGAGGCTTTTTTGTCTTAGCCTTTGTTCATAGCCATTTCATGTTGAAAAATCTTAAAAATTACACTTTTTTCACCTCAAGTACCCCCTTCAACTTTCCTAAAATCCTTCAGGTCTCATTCAAATATTTGGAGAAGATATAAGCAAAAGAAAGTGGCCTTCGAATTGAATTCTTGCATTCCATGAGGGTTCCAGCACACCTGGACTTCAAATTAGATTATCATGGTTTTTCCATGATTAAAAAAAGCTTTAAAACTTCTTAAAATTTCATAAAAACATGTATAAATACTTTGGAGATCTCTGAAAGACCCCAAAGTGCAAGTCACCCATGTTTTGGAGGAAGACTCATGCCTTGCCAAGTAGCCTGCCTGCCCTTTGTGAACCAATGGGTGATGTATTTATCTTTAAATGGACTCCTATATAATTTTAACATATTATTTGAAATTTAAAACATAAATCAAATAATTATAAGTCTCTGTAAAGTGTCTAATTTGGGTTGACACCTTGCTTGGGGTTGGGAAAGCATGTTTTCCCACTAGACCTTCATGCAAAACTTATTGTGTGAACCAAACCATTAATTTATATACCTTATATTTTTGATTTTTAGTTCCTCCTATGTGTCTCCTATATTTACACATCACCTCTTATTCTCAAACTTAGTACAATCCCCCCATTTTCAAGATTTCTCAAAACTAGTCTTTTCCTTGCATGCATGGGCTGAGGTAGGTCTGAGACAAAACAGTGGGTATTAGGCCTATTCCTCCATGAAAATTGAATATTTTATGATATATATGAGGTAATTATTATTATTTTTACCAAATTTTTTTGATATATTCCAATTCTATGTACCCAAACGAACTCAATCTTCCCAAAAAAAGTCACAAAACCTTGTTTTTTGCATGTTTTTGTCCATACTGACCTATAACTTCTATTTTCATGAAACTATCCATTTTTAAGGATATTTGAGCGTGTTTATTGTCCTCATTACAAGATTATGAAACTTTTTAAATCTTTATAAAGTCCATTTACTATGGAGGATCATCACTTACTCCTTGGAACAAGGTCCTTTTAGCCCAACTATACGAACTGAGACAACTTTGCTTAAGAAGGAAAGAGTTTAGATATTTCAAAGGTGTATTTGAGGTATCATTACCTTCTCCTAATTTAACTTGTCCTTATAATCATTTTTTTTTTAATCTCTTTACTTGTTAGGATACCAAACCTTCAAAGATTCCTCTTTTGTTCATGTCCCTGTTTGATTGTGACAGTGGGCAGGGGATCTCTTCAAAACCTTTATAATATCATGCTAACCAAGATATAGAACATTATATGATCATTTTCCAACTTTATCTTATGTTCCAATGTGATCTCTCCATCCTCAAATTTTATTTAAGCCTTCTAGGCTTGTCAACTGTCTATTATCTCTTTTGACTGAGACAGTCAAGGACCATGCTTGTAGGTTGAATTTTAGCCCAATATTAGCTTGTTCATGGTGTGATCAAGTCACTCTTGATCTTATAGATATCACTCTTCATTTTATTAAACCACATCTCCACCCTAAAACCAAAAATCAAGTTGAAACTTTCAACTTCCTCCTCATTGTCAATACCTTGTTTTGACTGAGTTCTTTCCCAGGCCTGTACATGATTGGGAGTATGTTTGAGTAGTAAATAGGAATGTGAAACAATCTCCTTCCCTAAAATTAACCTTATATAATCCTAATTTAATTTGAGATTACTTTTAAAACTTAATAACTTGTGTAAGTGACCCCAAAATCCTATTCTTAATTCTGGTTTGTAGGTTATCTTGGATATAGGTAGCCATTTTGTAATGGTTGTAGGTCATTTTAGAGTCTTTGAGGCATGTTTGAACTTTCTTATAGCTTTTTGAAATTACAAATGATCTAATAGCATTCACACCAAGACTTGGCCCATTCATATATTTTTAAACATCATTTTTGTTAGTAAACCCTCAAATACTACTTTCACTGCCTATTATGCCCTGTGTACAGACTGAGATAAATCAAGAAAGAAATTTCATGCGATCATTTCCTTCTTTCATAATCTAAGTGATTAGGAATGCTTGTGAAGGTGTTTCGACTCATTCCCTCATGCAAGAATATACCTAGTCCTTCTTTTTATGTTGCAAACACAATTTCCCTCTTATAGTCCTATAGACATCATTGTTTAGTTTTAGTGACTTTTTACCATCTTTGAGGCTTTCAAAAACTATCTCCCAGTTTTCCTTTTGCTCTCAAAACTGACATGGTCATACTAGGTGTATAGGGGTACAAGGTCAAAGAATTATCAAAGGAGAAAGTACCATCTACCACTTCAAAAATTAAGTAAAAAAAGGCCCATGACCTCTATTTTTTACTTTTAGGGACTGAGAACCCAAAAATTGAAAAGGTCTCTTTTGAAGTGATAATGGCTTGTGTGGCATCTTGGAAACATTGGCTATGAAAAACATGACTTTTGGAATTAATGGAAATTGATATGGATTCCACCATACTCTTCCCTCATTTTTCACTTTCATACACCTCTAATGGACAAGAACAACCTAACTGAGATTGACAAGATAGTGAAACATGCAAAAGTGAGCAAACAATGATCAATTTGGCTTTGGAAAGATGCCAATTAGACCTTCCACAAGATTATTTCATTAAATATCCTTATATGTATGAACCTTGGACAAAATATGACCACCATTAAGCTTCTTGGACATTAAAAACTCAGGCCCTACACTCAACTTTATAAATTCTCATGAAATAGGCACTGTTTGAAAACTCCTTCACAAGCAATGAAAAGGTGGAGTTTTATCTATGAAAATTTCATTGAGAGATATTTATTTCAGCCTAAAAACACCTCAAAAATATCACACAACTCCAAGGACCTATGAAACTCAGAAATGGATTGATAAGTATACCCCTTCTCAATGCAATCCTATAACAGGCTACTTGTAGTGTTAACGATTGTTCATAAAGAAAAATGCATCAATATGAGACTTATTTCCATGAAAGTAAACTATACTTAGAGTGATATCCACCCCCAAGACCATTCCTCTTTATTTCACCTGTACGATCCATGGTGAGCATTTGCATTTGAGCCTTCTTTGCATGCCAAGGGAAGAGATTGAGAAAATGAGTTCCAGAAGGCAATTTTTATGCAATTTATTCAATCCAAATGTAAATATGACCTGTGAGAAGGTGAAGAGTCACACCACTATGTTTTCTAAGTGGCACACTTCCCAAGGAACCATATAAGTGTCCTTTTTTCATTTTTTGGTCAAGAAAACTACCCTTTTCTGAACAACCTACCATTTCTTAAGTTATGTCAGCTTCTTAAAAACTTATAATGACATATTTTGGATGACATCAGTATTTTTAACTTGCATAAATCCCAAGAAACCCGTATAAATCATTAAATGCACCTAAAATGACCTCTAAATGACCCAAAAATGATAAATAAACTTAGGGGACTAATAACCAAAAGTATTATAACCTAAAATGGAATAAATTGACCCTTTAGACACCTTATAACATCTATTTAAACCCCCTATAGACCCAAAAAATCAAGTTTTGCCTACAGGTGTCTCAATTTGACTAAAAAGTCAAACTTGGTCAATAGATAGTATCTCCATGATTTAGATCATTTCTTTGTCATCATTCTTCCTACACATATGAATCTTTGATCTTTGCATTGATTTCCTTAGTGGTGTGCATATCCTCCTAAATTCTCTACACAACATCTTTCGCATCAACTAGAAACCTCCTATCAACTAGCACATCAGAGTATTCCAACAATTATAATCATTGTTTGTGCATCCCTAGCTTTTTTAGAACTATCAACTTCATCCCCTAAGTATCCACTCCTCCATTTATGGTTATATTCACTTTTGGCCTACCCCTACCTTTTGTGTAGTCTCTTTCAATATCTAGTGTCCACCTTGTTACACAATTAGGATATTTCAGTGGCCTTTGTTGTCATGTCCTTCCCTAAAATATTATATCGTATATCCAATAAATCTTCCATTTCTTTCCCTTGATAATGCTAAGGACATGATGGAAACTTTGCACATTCCCTTTTGTAATGATATGATGCTCCACATTTGAAATAAGTTCCTTGGGACCTATTTCCATGTCTTTTGCCACCTCTTTTTCCATAAGTCCTTCTACCATAACCTTGTCCTTGTTGAGGCATCTGGTCAAAGCCTTTATTCTATGCACCATGAATCTCTTCAACGACATATAAATTATCCATTTCACGAGTATGTGTGTCATTGATTTGACCAACATTATTTTGACATGCTTGTAATTTTGTACCAGTGCCTAATTACTCATTTCAATCCCCTTGTGACACACATCATAGCATCTAGAAATAGCTTTCATCTTCTTGCACATGATGTTCTTCATATGGCCTTATGTGTCACAATTTGTGCACTAAAATCTTCATGGTTCAGGGGCACTATTTTCCAACAAAGTTGGGATCTATGTAACCATCCTTGAAATTTGAGCCTCTAAAAAGGGACTTACCCCAGTATCAAAGTTCCCTACAAATTTTATGTGAAGCATATCATCCAATACTTCATGTGCATCAAAAAAATACTTCATTTTTTATTGTTGCCTAAATTTTGGCAATAACCCTCCAACAAATTATTGTGTGTGTTATCTTAGATTAATCTCATAGAATAACTTTGACAGAAATGTCTTAAAATGTGCATTATATGCACGCACACTTTTAGTTGAACCTTGTTTAATCTCACTAAAAGTGACAATATTTTTCTACTCAAACTCAAGAATGTGAAACTCCTTAAAAAATGCAGTCTTCAATTGTCCAAAGTATACCAAATTTTGAGTTTGATCAAACTTTATATACTAGGTATGTGCACAATAAAGCAACATTGTGTAAAATTGGCTCAATTTTTGTTTTGGTGATGTCACCTCCTTTGCATGCCAATAAATATCACACTTGTGTATGTGATCCTATACAACTTATATCCCATGATACTTTAGTAGCTTAATTAACATGTAAAATATAGTCGATTATGCTACAAGCTAATTTTCTATACACCACTCCCCATGGTAGTGCTTCCTATTCTTCCAACTAATTGTCTTACACTCCCTTGTGTGGTATTTATTATGTTGCTTTCAACATTGTTACTTTTAAATAATAGACCTTGCACATAAACCCATCTTATTGGCATGATCATCTTCACAATTTCGTCAAACCTCCACAATCATGTTAACCTAAAATAAAACTTCACATGTAAAAAAATATGAAGTACACATGCATCCACAATGGGAAAGAATAGATTTTATATCCCCCTAATTTGAGAACTAACATCCACCTCCTTGTAGATTCACAAACTTTACCAAAAAATGACTCTTCACCTAGGGACTTCATACTACACACCAATTCTTCCATAATGGAGTGGCATTCTTTTCCTCTCAAACTAATCATATGTCCTCTATGGAGTCTTCCATACTAAATTTCCTTTGTATTAATTCAATCCCTCCTATAATTCTCCCATGTTTAGCCTTTGCAAGTTATAAATCTTAGTTATCCATGGTTAGGGTTTTAGCACAAATATTCATTCTCTCTAATGGTTGTACTCCAAACATGTTCTCCCAATCTACACACTCTATGAATAAGGTATTAGAGAAAGGACTAAAATGTTTTTATTTCTTTAGTAACCTTTATATGACCCTACATACATCATGTTTTTCACAATAAATAGAACACTCACAGTTTACCACACAGGCCTCTCACTTAAGTTCGAAGACTTAAGTACTTAATCAAGACACACTAAGAGATCACTGAGAACCCCATTGATATAGACAAATTTTTAAAGACAAAATAATGTGTAGATAAACATGCAAACCCTAGCACTAAACATTCACATTACACATACATTTATAATAACATTCATTCCATTCATCCACAGTATTTGCATTCATGTTCAAGGTCATTCAGTCACTACAAAGCTTAATTTGATATTGCATTTGACTTCATGGCTATACAATCCTTCAAACCCTAACTTGATTCTTTAACATGGTCTTCACTTTGAAAATTTTCAACCAAAATATGATGCTCAAATGATAGGCCAAGGTCCTTATTTATAGGTTTCCCTAGACCCATACTAATTGTTGTCAACTCATAGTTTTTACCAACTATCATACCAAATGGTTAAGTATAGAGGACTATTCCATCTTAGCCTAACCACACAGTGGCATATTACATTTGTCTTCCTAGCTTATTAATTTTCCAAAGTTTATCATCTTCAATTACTATACCATCCTATATATGTAACAATTGTCACCATCTATTTTTTTGGATTTCTTTCATTGTGTGCGTTGTGCATCATCCTTCCTACGCATTGTCCATTACCTGTACACCATGCTTGATTCTTATTTATAATATGGCTTAGTATGGATGAGTGTGTCTCACTCACATCCTTCCATACCTAGCCTTCTTTGATTTTTCTTCTTTCTTCAAAACTTAACCAAAATTATTGTAAAAAAAAAATCCTCTATCTAATACGAGTGTCATGTTCCAATCAACTTCATGTTTTACTATGTATAGTCTGAAAAAATATACATGAATTTGGATTTTGATACAATGGATTATTATTTGACTACATTTTTATTTTCCATTCCAACCATCGTCTCAAAATCCAGCCTAATTACATTTATTAACTTTCCATGCCACATTGTTCTAGATAAGAGTGGCCCTTGTACTAAAGTGTCTAGATGTTGTTGATCATTGCGTTATGCCCTATAATGATCCATCTAATTATTTGGATACAAGGAGCCTCAATGTTTTTGTATTCTAACTATACCATTTCCATACCTACTACTTGTGATTTTTTATATTAAGCCCTTCATTTGCATTATTCTCATTTCTACTTATTTTGATAATAGCATGAGAAAGTAGACTAGAAGTTTTTTTGAATTAATTATATTCTTCCTACCATTGTTAAATAATGGCTGGTCTAATGTGAGTTTTCATCTTTATACCATTCCTATTTGCATTATCATCTTTGGGTGTCTTTAGTTGTAACAACCCCGTTGGGTTTGACATAGAAAATGTGATATATTTTTTTTTTAAATGTGATATTTTTTTTTAATTTAATCAACACATTATTTCATTTGAATTAATCACAAGAATATAATTAGTTATTTATTTATAACACTCTAAGTATGATAACTATAAATAAGCATGTGACTTCTAACATTCACTGACCACTATCGACATATGAAACACATCATAACCAAATATACAAAGTAATTACAAATGTCCAGCCATGGTTGGTATAATGATACAACCATTGCTATCAAATTTCAAATAAGTAAATAGTTACATCTTATTATATTAATGTCTCAACAATAAATAAAATACAATGTATAAGATACAATATACAAAGCTCCATAGAGCATGAGTTCCCAAACTCGAATATCTCTATCATTCTCAAGTGTCATCTCCATGTAAGTATCATTGTCTAGAGGGAGAGCATCATCTGAGTGTTTTTACAAACCAACCATGGACCATCGATACCCCATATAATTACCATCAAGTAATGTCCCTCCCTTCATGGATGAGTAGATAATGATGATGTGAGAATCTAGAGAGATAAGCTAGTACCCATCTGTTGTATGATTTTTAAAACTAAACATGTGGTGTATCATTAAAAAACTCATTCTAACAAGATATCACACAAACATGTAAATCATACACATGAAATGACAATGTCTCACTAACATTACTTGGCCCAAGTTATTCAATAGTTATTAATCTCTAAGATTAGTCAATTTTATACACACCACTTGATCGGATTACCCTCATCTGGCATTGTGATGCTAGTAAGGTAGTGAAGTCCATCTCACTACTTACTCAGTACCAACAAATTGAGATTTGGTTAATATATATATAACCAATAGATTCATACAGATTACCTCCTACTAAAAATCACAAAATATGTTAAGCACAGGAATAATCAAATGCATACATTTAGTTCATTAAATGTATGAATGAATCTCCACAATATAATTTATTACATAATTAATAATCAAACAAGTTCAGATTATACCAACTGAGTATAATATATATATTAGGTTACATATTCTATTTTTTGTAAGTAAACATAATACAGAACTTCCTATTGGTTGTCGTAAAACATGTTAAACATATCAATAACCAAAATGCATACATTTAGTCTATCAAACATATAAATGAATGTAGACATGATAATTATAGTTTGTACCACTTGGGTATAACATACATTTAGACTATAATTTTCAAATATAAAACACTCTATGACATCCCATAATATCATAGTTCATTCTTCATGAGCATAACTACTTAATCACAAACAACTAGTTTTATAATCAAATGTTTCATATTCCTAACTAGTAAACAAGCAAGTACAATTTATACCAACAGGGGATATCCTATGTTTAAAACTACATACTAATTATAACTTATAGGCACACATCATGGTTTCATTATTATATGTTATATATGTTTAAACACTTGTACATATTAATATACTCATAATATGTATTGCTCATTAATTCTCATTATTGTACGTATATACACTAATAGTCATAATTTTTTTACTAAATCAGGTAACCAAGTTATGTATCATATGAACACAATCTTTCATTCAAATAATTGTTACATTTTTAGGAGCTTGTATTTGTATGGTTTACAATTTCATGACCCACAAGCTCTTTTGTCTTATTTTAACCACTCATTTAGCTACAAGTATAAGTATATGTATATATCAATATACTCACTTTATTCATCGTTCATAAGCTTTCAATACTATATAGATGTTGTATGTGAATTCCCTTAGTCATCTTTAATGCTAGTCAAGACGTATAAGATTTCAACAATCATTACATTCATGAATCATTAAGATTTTAATATAAAATGAGTACTTTAGACAATAGACCTTTTATGTTAATATTCTGGTCTCAATATTTATTGTTGGTTTTCAAAATAAATCAACTCAACTTCTAATTCAAATTCACCACATAAAGCAATCGCATAATTCATTAATTTTTATGGCACAAATTAGGATATATTTTTACTCATCAATTAGCTAATGTGGACATATTCACAATATCAAGATCTACATCTTTATATCACCAAGATTTGATCTATGACAAAGCTCTAATCAAGATCCATGATTAATATTATGATCTGTGGATATATAGATTATGAATTCATATATGAACTAGGTATAACACTCGTTATACCTCAAGTTATGCCTCCTTGCATTGTGGATTCACTATTTATGAAGATCACTGTATAAGTTCCATACTATACTAATTCACTATAATTTAGCATGTATCATTGCACTTATCATATACCCAGGTATAGTTAATGTATGAATAACACAAGATTAACTATATATCATTTATCTATATGTTATCTATGAAAATGCTTTTTCCTCAAATTTTAACTTGATAATATAGGTTTTAATAGAAGAGTATAATAACCAATTAATTCAATTAAATCACTACACTTTTATCATCTCTAAGTGTGTCACCTCTAAATGTGTCATCCTTCAAGTTTACCATCTCTACATAAGAGTATTCATATAACATAGCCCAAGAGAATACTTCCCCACAACATAAGACAATATAGCAAACACAACACATTGTTTATCAAGTGGTATAATAGGGATAAATGAGTAGATGAGATATATGGGATGTAGATCAACATATTATTTAATCAATTCTCATTTATAAATCGCTACAATTACCATAATATATATACAGCTATTAAAAGATAACTAGGGTGTTATTTAGATCACTACATAACTGCATATACCTCAAATGGGATTTAAATCAGATTGTTAGTTACAAAGTATAACATATGTAATACATGGGTCATTATTTTCACTTGTATTTATAGCCAACTAAATTATATAATTATCAGTTCATTAAATGAAATAAAATTTGAAGTCTTCACTAGTAGTTCACAATTTATTACTCTATATCTCAGATCATGATTATTCTATACCCCAGATCGTAGATATTATTCTATATCACAAAATGCTAATATATATAGTGAACTTAAGATAGATGTTGTCCACGACTTGATTATACATTTTACTAAGCAATTTAGATATCACTATAGGCAATGCAGAGATAAACTAATGCAACCAATATTTCCTAGAGTTAAATAAACTAATTTGATAAAAGGAGTGTGAAGGAAGCGTAGATAAATCTAAATCAGGGTGGCATTGTGAAATCCTAAAACGTCGTCATATAGTACAGGAAGCCACTTTGATAAATGGAGTGTGCAGGATTGCTTTAGTTTATGCATAGGATAAATGGAGTTAAATGCTACCATGTGGATTTAAACATATATAAATGGAAATTCACACATATATACTGAGATAAACTAAAATTTACACATATATATACTAAGCATGTTTAATTGTTTTAATTACACTATATTATTTTATATGATCAAAAGTGAATCTTGTTTCATTAGTCACCTACGATGCCCATGTAGGTTGTGAATTATTGATGGTCTTGTATATTTTTTTGAGTTCATATACATAGCTATAATAGAGACTGAATCCAAGTTATAGAGCATCTAGTGTCTTAACCTAAGCTTTGAAGGCTCAAGGCTCAGTCGTAGGGCAGAATTATTATTATTACCAAGTTAAAGCATAGATGTGGGGGAATTTACACACATAAATTCAAATAAAATCTTGTTAATTTCTGCATAATATTTTAATAACTTCACTTACCTAGCAAAACATCCAAGCTAAAGCAGTATAATCCAGAAGATCTCTAACATCGTGCTTTCTTTTATTCTTTTCTCCCATTCCTACTGGGCCTTCTTCCTTCTCCTGAGTTATGTCATACTCCTCTCTTTTTATTTTTATTATAAAACTTGTCTTCTTTTTGTTTTTCCTAAAAAATATAAATTTCCATGCTTTCTTTAAAGGTCTCCCTTTTTCTAGTTTTAAAACTTTACCTTTTTTGTCTTTTTTTTACTTTGCATGATTTTTACCTAATTATATATTTTCTCAAATATATAATTTTCTTAATTTTTTACTTTATTCATTTTATGAGGCTTTACATATTTTTATTTTCTAATTATTTAATAATAAATAATTATTTAGTACAAATAATTTATCATAATGACTTACTAATAATGTAAGTCATTAACATTATAAACCAGTAATTAATTAAGAAATAAATCACATGATATTTATTCTAAACATGAGGTTAATTCCACATTAGGCATAAATCATAACTAACACACAAATAGTATGCATAAATATTTATCCAAATGCAAACAGCATCAAAAAATGCACTAGGCTAACCATTCAAACAATGCATATAACATATATTGTCTAATGTAAGGTGTGCAGGGTTCTAGCCATTTCTCTATCATCCCCTATAAACTCCATCTATATCATCCTCTCTGATGATGCTCTCCCACCATTAGGATCTGAAAGATGAATCTCTCTTGCATCAACCTCACAACAAACATGTAGTTAGTCCATAACACCATGACATATATATATATATATATATATATATATATATATAGTTGAAATAACAACTCATCATGATTATAATATAAAAATATACACTAAAGCTAACTCATAATAATGAAATCATGAAACCAAAGCAACATACCATTGTCCCATAATAGCATATAACTTATAGCTAATATAAGAGCATCACCCATGGAATAGATGATGCAAGTTTTGACAAATTTAAGTGAATGGAGAGTCAATAGTCTTGTGGTGGTAGTGTTAGGAGTCTTAAAATGCATCTTGGAATGTTATCCAAGTGATTAGAAGTGCCTAGGTAGCTTAGGAATTCAAATAAAAAGTTTTCCCGCCAAATTGCACCATTTGAAAATTTGAATGTTTTGGCATAAAAAGATGTTGTAAGAGTTTGTCAAAAGGTCATCAAGGTGTCAAATAGATAATAAATGTCAATTAGATACCTTTATGCCTATAAACTCAACCCAAGGTCACACTTGTATCACTTGTATGAAATTATCATCCTTGGTACTTGTGTCAAGGGAAAACACTCTCCCAAGTGACCCTTAGAAGGTAGTTATGATAGTTTTGGATAGATATAAGACATTTAATTTTGGTTTTAAATTCAGTTGTAAGGTTGGATTTCAAAGAGAAGGGCTCAAGATTCGAGAAAACAAGAATGGAAGTCCTCAAGTTTTGACAAAAATGAATAGAACTCTATTTTTTTGTGTATAAATAACGGATATTGGTTGCATGTTAATTTCTCAGTGAATTAAGGACTACTGTGTGGTGTTTCTAAAATTTGGGTTAGCTTTGGTTAGTTATCTTCATAATTGTCGATTGTGTCCTCAATAGCTTATGTGTTCCTTTTATCTTTCTTGCTAATGAGTTATACAGATCTATAGAGGGAGGTATTTTCATACTATGAGCAACTAAAAGTGGTGAAATCATGTTTTAAAGGCTTCACAATGAATGTTTATTGATTCTATGGTAGGAGAGAATTGTTGAGAACCTAAATTAACCATGTGTGTCGTTTGAATCCTCATTTTGAAAATAAAAATTCCTAAAACAACATTATGTAACAAGAAGGGAAAAGGTATTTTGTAAGTCTCTTAGTGTGTAGGCTACTTGACTGAGTTTAGAAAACATTTTTGATTACTTAAAATACTTTGAAAGCATTGACAGGCCTTATAATAGATGATTGTGCAAGTTGTGAATTTCAGAACTATGTACAAATATATTGTAGAGACATTTATAGATGTGACCCTTGGTGCCACAAGGTGTGTGGGAGAACACATAAATAGTATATAGTCTTGAAAACCCTTTTTAATATGATTTGATGTTAAGAACCAACTCTCAGAGCCTTATATGCATGATTGTATACTCGTTTTGAAGCAAGAATGTGTGGAAAAAGGTACATATGGTCATGGCTATGCAAATCTAATACTTAGACAAGGTAAATATGAGTGACATAGAGCCTAAACATTGTTTATAGTGTCTTGAAATCTTGTTTGAAACTTACAAACCTTAAATGAGCCCTTGTAACCCCTATTTGCTATAATTATGCACATAAAGTAGTAAGGAAAGTGAATTAAAGTGTTAAACAGAGGGAGTATAATGAGTAACTAATGTTTGTAAAATATTTTTATAGGTCCCACAGACCATACATAATTCTCACATTGATTTAAATCCCTATAGGAAACAAGAAATGGTTAATTATTCATTCTTAGGTGTGTCTAGAGACTACAAACTAAGAACTAGGGTTTGTAAAGAAAAGTGCCATTTAAAAACAATCTAGTTGGTGAAAAGATCCCAAAATTGGTCTTTAGTGAGGCCTCACTGAAAAAAAGGATATTTTTGAGTTTTTAGATTATTAATGTACATTTTGACATGTGAGAGAATGATTATGTGTGTATCTAGGTAGAGTAGGCCTAATTTAACCTGGCAGTGACCTAAAAAGGTCCAAAAGGAGATGTTATAGGTATAGTTAGATCTTGAAATTGTAGAGAGAGAACAAGTTGAATAAAGGGTATCAGAATATGGTATTATTTTGTCTTTTACCCTTTGTACAGAATCATACACATCAAATTATCCTAAGAAAGGGCTATAAGGAATAGATTGAGTGAAGTAGAAAGTGGTTAAGGTTAACAAATAGGTGAGTTAGTGAGTTTCCAAAGTTGAGAAGGGTCTTTAAGGTTCACAAGGAGCCTAATAAGGTTATCACCATTCATCAGATAGATAAATTCCAATATATCCTTGAATGGTCTTATGTACCTTAGTGTCAAGAGAGAACATTGATCAAGAAGGAAATTGGTGGTGGGTGATTGGTGCTTGGAGTAAGAAGACAAAATTCTACAAGGAAAAAGATATATTGGAAAAGATGTGCTTAGAACTCAATTACAAGGTAGGTAACCAGGAACAAAGACCCTTGGAGCAAAGAGTGGATATAGGTAGCAGAGATCAAGATGGCATTATGGAGCATTTGATGGGCCAGATGACATAATTGATTGCACATTTGATTGTGAGGATGGAAGTCATTGAGAATGTTCTCAAGGAAAGAGTTTAGAGTTTAGAGATAGTCAATGTGGAAGCCAATGAGGGATAACAGGGTCAAGAGGAACCTTTGCAGCCAAGGACAGTTGGAGAAGAGAGTGGAGTAGTAGTCTAAGAGGCCATGGGGCCATAAAATCAAACTGTAGTAGTTGAATAAAACATGAGACCACAGTACCATGCATATGAGGTAAGACCATTTGCATTTGATAGAGCAAGAGCTAATGATAGTTTCTAGAGAAATAGACATAGACTAACCTTTTAAGCACAATGTTGGCATTGCAATAGAGAAGGACATAGGGAAATGGAATGTCCCTCAAATATTGGCAGTGATGGTCAATAGAATGCAAGAGGACCACATGAAAAAAATAGACACGAGAGAAGAGAATCTTTGCTCATGAGAAGAGTTTTGTTGAAATAGAAAGGACAAGTGCAAGAACTAGTATAGAGGATAAGTTTGTTTAGGAATAGCTGTAAAGTAAAGGGAAAGTGTTGCAAAGTAGTGATTAATGGAGAAAGTAAAGATAATATAGTGTCTTTGGAGATGATACAAAATCCAGGATTGAAGAGGATGCCACATCCATGTCCTTATAAAGTAACATGGGTTCAAGAAGGACATCAAATCATGGTAAGTGAACAAAGTTTGGTTAAATTTCATATAGATAGATATAAGGACAAAGTTTTGTGTGACATAATGCCCATGGACATTTTCCATTTTTTGTTAGGGAGGCCATGGAAATTTGATAGAAAGATTGTTCATGATGGGCAAGTAAACACTTATACTATAGAGGAGGATGGGTTGACACATGTTCTTTTACCTTTGAAAGGTGATGTAGGTAAAGTGGAACAAAGAGTGATGTTGATGGAAACCAAATAATATTTTGGCAAGGTATTTGAGAATATGAGTATGAATAAGGCCCCTAAGAAGGAAGAAAAGACAAGTTGTCTTGAGAAGGTGAGTGTGGAGAGGTATAAGTCCACATAATTGGATATGGAAGAAAGCCAACAAGAGTATATATTTTTTTCCAAGGTCACCAAGTTGAATAGTAGAAGTGATATTTATAAGAAGACATTGGTAGATATCACGAAGTGCAAGAGCGAAGAGAATACCAAAAAAATAAGAGTAGAAATTTCAGCTAATATGGATAAGAAGTGGATTGGGAATGGCACCTAGCAAGATAGGAAATCGGATAATGAAGTGTCCAAGAAAGAAGCACAAGAGAGAGCCAAGAAGGATCCAAATTTTGATGCTAAAAAAATGTTTTGTGATGTGTGTACAGGTGATGTAAAGGCAGCCACCAAACAAGTCTTGGAGCTAAGGAAACTAGAGGTGCTTATGACCAAAGAAGATAGGTCTGGTTCTATACAGCCTAAGATTCATCAAAGAATGAAGAAGGAGGGAGAACCCTACCTAAAGAGGAAAAACAATACAAAGGAACAAGGTGAGAGAGAAGAAGATGTAACTTGCACAAATACCTTTAACTTGCATTTGAAAACAAAATTTAAAGATAAGATAGAAGAGACAAAGATGCAAACTCAAGAGTTTCTAGAACTCCATGTGAAGAAGGAAGAACCAATTGGTGACAAGGAAATTCTCAAAGAATGTGATGACAAGCATCACAGTTTAGACATAGTTTTGCAGTCTAAAAGAGTAGTTGGGAGCATGTGGAACAAAGAAATTCCATGCAAGGTCAAGGAACAAGAAAAGGATGAACAGAAGAAGGTAAGTGGCACTCAAAGTAATTTAAGTCTAATTGGTGAATTTGTATTCTTAAGTGAGAATAAGAGTGATCTTACAAATGAGAGGTGGCAAGAATTTAAGAGGCCACATCAAGAAGATGGACAACATGAATAAGGTTCATACAAGGCTAGAAGGATGAGAAAAGATGATAAAAAGATTGACAAAAAGATGCATGTGTGCATGACAAGAGAAGAAGTTTAAGGTACATTCATGGATGATTTTAAAGCTCATATAGTGCATACTAATTCATTGATTGGTGATAAGCCTATAGTTTACAAAAGTGATATGTGGAGAAGTCATGATTCAGCTGGGCATTCAAGAAAGCAAAGGATATAGTAATAAATTTTGGATTGAACAAGTTTTAGAGGTTGAAAAGGTCATCATGCCCAAGGAAGACATGTGAGAGATTGATAGTGAAGACACAAAGAGAATGTTTTATATTGAATTTCCAAGACAAAAGGTCAAAACAAAGGTATGTAATAGTTTGGAAATTGTCTTTCTAAGACTAGCAAGTGTGTAGGATGCATTACAACATGATATAAGGTATGAGGATGACTACAACCAGCTTTTATACATTGATTTACATGTACAAATGCATTAATTCTTATTTAAATAAATAATATAATAAGGAGACATAATTCAAGACCAATATAGTTGGAACAAACCTTATATGATGGAGGAGATAATAAGTACAACAAATTTCAATCATTTTTTAGTACAAATTGAGGAATACTCAGACATAGTGAAGGCCAAACAATTGAAATACTTCAAGGAGTGAAATATGTGTCTATATTATTATTCAAATCATGACATTTTAAGTGGCTAGAACAAGCAAGAATAGTAGGTGAAAGAAGGAATGAGTGATTTAAAATTTCATGTTTTAAGCATGCCCATGCAAGTGAGATCACCATTTGAAGCATTGGAGGAGTTATGCAATGTTGCAATAGTTGTGAAAAGGATAAGAGTAGTAATTTACATGTAAGATGAGAAATTCCAATTGTAATAACTATCTAGAGCATAGGTACAAGATGCCAAATCTGAATTTGACAAGGTGAATAACATGGTAAAGTTGTTCAAGTTGCAGGCATGTGAATATAGGGTAGCAATGTGTCAAGAGATGCATACATACAATGAGATAAAAGAGAGAGAAATAAAATAAATTAAAATTATATCACCTAAGTAGCATTTTTGGAATTGGATAAAGATGAAGAAGCAACAAACAACTCATATCAGGCTAGGAGTCAAAACAGTGTGCATTTTGGATAGGCAAATAAATGCAAGGAATTGGAACCCATAGCATGACAAGTTTGAAAATCCATAGTTTCTTGAAGATAATAAAAATAATAAGGATGATAAAATTTAAAAAAACACAAGAAGCAAGCTGAAACAATTCATGGATAGTAAAAACTCTCTGAGTTTCATTTTCTTCTCCCCTTGGGAGTATGATGTAGGAGCATCACCCATGGAAATAGATGATGCAAGTTTTGACAAATTTAAGTGAATGGGGAGTCAATATACTTGTGGTGGAAGTTTTATGAGTCTTAAATTCATCTTGAAATGTTATCCAAGTGATTGGAAGTGCCTAGGTAGCTTAGGAATTCAAATGGGACATTTTCCTGCCAAATTGCACCATTTAAAATTTTGAATGTTTAGGCATAAAAAGATGTTGTAAGAGTTTGTCAAAAGGTCATAAAGGTGTCAAATATATAATAAATTTAAATCATAGACATTTATGCCTATAAACTCAACCCAAGGTCACACTTGTATGGAAGTATCATCCTTGGTATTTGTGCCAAGGGAACACACTCTCCCAAGTGACCCTTACAATGTAGTTATGACAGTTTTGGATAGATATAAGACATTTAATTTTATATTTGAATTCATTTTTAAGGTTGGATTTCAAAGATAATGGATCAAGATTCAAGAAAACAAGAATGGAAGTCCTCAATTTTTGATAAAAATGAATAGAACTCTATTTTTTTGTGTATAAACAATGGATATTGATCGCATGTTGATTTCTCAGTGAAGTAAGGACTATTGTGTGGTATTTATAAGATTTGTGTTAGCTTTGGTGAGTTATCTTCATAATTTTTTATTGTGTCCTGAATAACTTATGTGTTCCTTTCATGTTTCTTGCTAATGAATTATACAGATCTGTAGAGGGAGGTATTTGTAGACTATGAGCAACCAAAAATGGCGAAATCATGTTGAAAAGGCTTCACAATGAATATTTAATGATTCCATGCTAGAAGATAACTGTTGATAACCTAGATTAAACATGTGTTTCATTTGAATCCTTATTTTGAGAACAAAAACTCATAAAACAACACTAGCAAGCTACACATTTTGTGACTGTGTAAGTACAAACTGACAACTTATAGAATCTTCAAAGAAAGTATGCAAAAAAAAATGGAAAATGTATTTTGTAAGTTTCTTAGTGTGTAGGCTACTTGACTGATTTTATAAAACCTATTTGATTACTTAAAATCCTTTAAGAGCATTGACATACCTTATAGTAGGTGACTGTGCAAGTTGTGAATTATAGAACTATGTACAAATATGTTGTAGAGACATTTATAGATGTGATCTTTGGTGCCATAAGGTGTGTGGTAGAACATATCAATAACATACGTCTTGAAAACTCTTAGATGATTTTATGTTAAGAACCAACTCTCAAATCCCTGTATGCATGACTGTATACTCATTTTGAAGCAAGAATGTGTGGGAAAATGTGAATAGGGTTATGGTTGTGTGAATCCAATACTTAGACAAGGTACATACAAGTTCCATAGAGCCTAAACATTGTTTATATTGTCTTGAAATCTTGTTTGAAACTTACAAACCTCAAAAGAGCCCTTGTAGCCCCTGTTTGCTATAATTGTGCACACAGAGTAGTAAGGAAAGTGAATTAAAGTTTTAAACAGAGGAATTTTAATGAGTAACTAATGTTTGGACAAGTTGTGTATAAGTCCCATAGACCATAGAGAATGTTCACAGTGATTTGAATCCCTACAAGAAACAAGAAATGGTCAATTATTCACTCTCAGGTGTGTTCAGAGACTACAAACTCAAAACTAGGGTTTGTAAAGAAAAGTACCATTTAAAAACATCTAGCTAGTGAAAAGATCCCAAAATTGGTTTTTAGTGAGGTCTAATTAAAAAAATGATAATTTTTAGTTTTTAGATTATTGTTGTACATTTTGACATGTGGGAGAACAATTGTATGTGCATATAGGCAGAGTAGGCCTAATTTAACCTGGCAATGACCTAAAAAGGTCCAAAAGGAGATGTTACAGGTATAGTTGGATATTGAAATTACAAAGGGAAAACAAGTTTAATAAAGGGTATTATAATTTGGTATTAGTTTGTCTTTTATCCTCCGTATAGAATCATACACATCAAATTAACCTAAAAAAAGGCTACAAGGAATAGACTGAGTGAAGTAGAAAGTGGCTAAGGTTAACAAATAGGTGAGTTAGTGAGTTGCTAAAGTTGAGAAGGGTCTCTAAGGTCCACAAGGATCTTGATAAGGTTATCTCCATTCATCAGACAGATGAATGCCAATATATCCCTGAAATGTCTTATGTACCTTAGTGTCAAGAGAGAACATTGATTAAGAAAGAAATTGATGAATTAGTTAACCACCTCTGCATCAATAGCTTAATCAAATAATAACCAAATCAAATTACTAGCTATAGAAAATATATGGATAATCAAGTAAGTTTTCTTAGTGATGAATTGAGATGTAACATCCTTCCCCCTTAAAGCTAGTTATCGTCCCGGATGACTCTTATTAAAACATAAGTTATGAATTAAAAATATTATTCAGTAAAAAATAACATAGTATGAAGCATCAAATCAAACAATTAAATGTGAAAACTATGTGTAGAATTTATCATAGTCCTCCCAAGTAGTACTATCCTCAGAGTATTGGTCTCACAAGACCTTGCACTGTGACATCTCTCTATTAATAAATGAGGTTTACGAGTGTCAATTACTTTGATTGGTTATACCATGACTACTTTGGGGCCCAGAACTAACAAGACAAGCTTATATGTTATATGACTAATCACTTTTAATACCTCGAAGGGTCCCACATATCTCAGTAAAAGTTTCACTGACTTCTCAAATTTAAGCTTCAACTACAAGCACATGAGATCATCATAAATGCTAAAAACAAATAGCTAGAGAAAGTTCCACAAAGCCTCCCGGTCCCGCTACACATCTCTCTATCCTAGAGATTATTTTTCTCATTTTGAATAAAAGTGTTTAGGGAACTTGGCAAGAATGATGTGTATGAGTTAATACCATTGTTACTCTGTGTAGCTCCTAATAAGTATAGCATGTCAATAATAGCGCTACTTCACATAGCTCCTGACAAGTATGACAATGAATATGAATTGGAAATACTACATTTCTAATGTATACAAAATTAAGGAATAAACATTCCATATTATACATGTCGTATGATCATACAACTAAATTTGACATGTCTCATTTGTCAAATCCTAAATTTGACAAGCTCTCCTTATCAGATCCAAACTCAGTAACTATGGAGTCAATGTGATACTAACCGAGGTCCACTCCCATCTCTCAGCACTCACGTTCCTAATTCACCACTCATCCCTTTGGTCTCCATGACCTAATGATCTCAAAATGTTCACAAGGTTCAATGAATCACAAATCCGTACTAACATATCATAGAAAGCAATGATATACACTAAATAATTCAAGATGTATCAACATCCATCCCAATAAAAATCATACAAACATTTCATAATTGCACTTAGTTGCCATTAGCCAAATATAACTAGTATCAAATTTCATCGCTTATCCCATCTCTGTTATAATCGTAGTTAAGAAAAACTAATGTTAAAATTAACATAACATACAAAGGCCCAGGATCCCACTGTCCTTACAACCCTATAAAAGGAACAAGCGAGACAAAGCCTTCCCACTTGCTCGGCTAGATACACAACAAGTTATAAGCTTATCTCAACCCCTTTAGACTAACAAGATGTTCTGCACATCCAAATTCACACTTGCTTTAGGTGAAAGGTTACATAAATGTCTCATCAAATCAACATGTTCTAATCAAGATGAGAATAATACAAATTTATTCAAGGGTAAATAATGACATAACAATTATAATCAACTTATAATTCTTAATATAGAACCAATATAAACTCAAGGTTCACCACTCCACGTGGTCAAAGTTCACAAGATTAGATAAAGTAACACTGGAAATTATGACTCTAAAAATCCACAACTGGAAATTAGTGAACTAACATCTCAACAACAAAACTCTTAAATGCCCTCACATGGTATGAAAAAAACACCGCAACCCAAATTGTCATAATCACTACATACCAAACCTGTAGGTGTAGTATCATAGCCTATTTCATAATTGAAAGGAAAAAAATATTAACCACAGACGCATCAATCCATTCCATTCCTACATATTTTCTATCAACAAGAAGTAAAACACACTATCCCACAAACTCCAAGGAATATGGTCAAAACAACATTTCATAAACAAATTTTCATTTAAGGGAACACTAAATCAACATCATGAAAATATGAATCCCCTCAGTGGGCTTATAATGATGTCAAATGAGGGGGGGAGAGTAATAAATCACCTCTATGCTATCTATGAGAGATAACACTTCTTCCCAATCCACATAAACATATAAGGTGCCAACTCCTAACACATTGAAGTACTCAACAAAGATAACTACACTCTACTACAAGGAGAAATCCCGTCGCACTAGGTGGTGCCAATCTAAAAGTGGTCTTATAGGATTTCCCACTCCTAGGATTAGTGTATATAAAACACAAAATTAATGCACATATACTTAAGTGAGAAGCATCTCATGCTTTTTTTTTAAACACAAAACACAAATGGTGAAGGTGACTTGATTAACAAGTAAGAATGTAATCATTCTCAAGATGTTCGATCTAAGTGATCAAAAACTACTTTAGGAATATCTTGTTCATGACTCAAGAACTATGTTATGCACTTACCTACCCAAACATCTTATACAACCATCATCATCGAGACACTCGATAAACCAACCCTTTAACAACTCTAAGAGGGTACAAGTGCTGCTAAGGGTATACACTCAATGTACCACACACATTTAATCCACATAGATAAACATAATTTCAAAAATCTTGGTTTTCTATTACCTAAAATAGTCATCAATCCATACAAGAGGATCTATTAATCTCATAACTCCAATCATGGTGCAGCATGAATCTACACGAAGGTACTTACAAGTCCAAAATACACTCCACTTAACTAAAATGATACTCCATGTGCTCTTGCATCCTACGGGTTTTTTACTCAACAAAATGCTATTCAAGTTCATCATGGTGTACTTCCTCTTCAAATCCATGAACTTCCTATTCCAGGGCTGGTATTTGGTCCATGTATTCATTCATGACTGCGAGAATCTGATCCAACTTTATTGCTTGCACAATAGTAGATCAGTTCGGATCAAATGGAGGGTTATTGTTGTTGACATTTGAATAACCGTCACTAGATACTCTAGATTTCGCCATTCTCTTTTCTAATAAATATAAAGATACAAAAATGATAATAGAATCATTAGGTCCTAGACTTTGATCCACAACTTTGGTACCACATGTAGCAACCCTGTTGGATTTGACATAAAAAATGTGATAATTTTTTTTATTTAATCAATGCATTCTTTCATTTGAATTCACGATGAAAATATAATTAGTGATTTAGTTATAACACTCTAATTATGATAACTATAAATAAACATGTGACTTTTAACAATCATTGATCATTATCGACATATGAAACACATCATAACTAAATATAGAAAGTAATTACAAATGCTCAGTTATGACTGGTACAATGATACAACCACTATTATCAAAATTCAAATAAGAAAATAATTACATCTTATCAGATTAATATCTCAATAATAAATACAATATAATGTACAAGATATAAAGCTCCATGGAGAATGAATTTCTGAACTCCAGTATCTTTGGCAATCTCAAGTGTCATATTCATGAAAATATTGTTGTGGGGAAGGAGAGCATCATCTGAGTGCTTTTTCACACCAACCATGGACCATCAATCCCCCACACAATTCTCATCAAGGAATGGCCCTCCCTTCATGGATGAGTAGATAGTGACAATGCGGGAATCTACATAGACAAGTTGGTACCTGTGTGTTGTATGATTTTTAAAACTAAACATGTGGTATATCATAAAGAAACCCATTCTAACAAGATATCGAACAAACATGTAAATCATACACATGAAATGAAAATATCTCACTAACATTATTTAGTTCAAGTTTTTCAATAGTTATTTGTCTCTAAGATCAGTCAATTTTATATACACCACTTGATCAAATTACCTTCATTTGGCATTATGATGCTTGTAAGCTAGTAAAATTTGTCTCACTACTTACTCAATATCAACAAAAAAATATTTGGTTAACATATATATAACCAACAGATTCATACAGATTACTTCCTATTAACAATCATAAAATATGCTAAGTACAAGAATAATCAAATGCATACATTTAATCCATCAAACGTATGAATGAATGTCCACAATATAATTTATTACATAATTAATAAACAAACAAGTTCATCTTATATCAATCGAGTATAACATATATATTAGACTGCATATTCTATTTTTTATAAGCAGACATAATACATTATTTCTTATTAGTTGTCATAAAATATGCTAAACATAACAATCATCAAAATGCATACATTTAATCTGTCAAACGTATGAATGAATCTAGACATAACAAATACAATTCATTCCACCTGGATATAACATACATTTAGGGTGTAGTTTTCAAATACAAAACACTATGATATTTCATAATATCGTAGTTCATTATTCATGAGCACAACTATTTAATCACAAATAACCAGTTTTATAATCAAATATCTCATAATCTTAAATAGTAAACAAGCAAGTACAATTTATACCAACTAGCTATATCCTATGTTTAAAATTGCATACTAGTTATAATTTATAGACACATATTATGATTGCACTATTATATGTTATATATGTCTAGACACTTATACATATTAATATACTCGTAATATGTATTGCTCACTAGTTTTTATTAATGTACATATATATACTAACAGTCATAATATTTTTAGAGAATCAGATAATCAAATTATGTATCATATGAACATAATATTTCATTCAAATAATTGTTACATTTCTAAGAGACTGGATTCATATGGTTTATAGTTTCATGACCCACGGGATCCTTTGACTTATTTGAACCATCCATTTAGCTATAAGCATATGTATATATCAATATACTCACTTTATGCACTATTCATAAGTTTTCAACACTATATAGGTGTTGTATGTGAATGCCTTATTCATCTTTAATGCTAGTCAAGACTTATAAGATTTCAACAATCGTTACACTCATGAATCATTAAGATATTAACATAAATTGAGTATTTTAGGCAATAGACTTTTTATTGTCAATATTCTGGGCTCGTTATGTATTGTTGGTTTTCAAAATAAGTCAACTCAACTTCTAATTCAAATTCACCACATAAAGCATTTGCATAATTAATTAATTTGTCTTGCAGAAATTAAGATATATTTTTACTCACCAATTAGCTAATGTGGACATATTCACAATATTAATATCTACAGCTTTATATCACCGAGCTTTGATCTATGGCCAAGCTCTAATCAAGATCCATGGCTAATATTATGATCTACAGCTATATAGATTATGAATTCATATATGAGCTAGGTATAGCACTCATTATACCTCAAGTTATGCCTCCTTACATCGTGGATTCACTGTTTATGCAGATCATTATCTAAGTTCCATACTATACCAATTCACTATAATTTAGCGTGTATCATTGCACTTATCGTATACCCAGGTATAGTTAATGTATAAATAACACAAGATTAACTATATATCATTTATCTATATGTTATATGTGGAAATGTTTTTTCCCTCAAAGTTTAACCCGATAATATAGGTTTTAATGAAAGGGTATAATAACCATTTAATTCAATTAAATCATTGTACTTTTATCGGCTCCAAGTGTATCACCTCTATGTGCGTCGTCCTCCAAGTGTACCATCTCTACATATGAGTATTCATATAAAATAGCCCAAGAAAATACTTCCCTATAACATAAGACAATATAGCAAACACAACACATTAATTATCAGGGGGTATAACAGAGATAAGTGAGTAGATGCGATATATGGGATGTAGATCAACAAGTTACTTAATCAAATCTGATTTATAAATTGTTGCAGTTACCATAATATATATATATATATATATATATATATATATATATATATATATATATATATATATATATATATATACATATATACAGCGGTTAAAAGATAACACAAGTGTTATTTAGATTGTTGCATAACTACATATACCTCAAATGGGGTTTAAATTAAATCGTTGGTTACAAGGTATAACATATGTAATATATATGTCGTTTTCACTTGTATTTACATCGAACTAAATTATATAAATATCAGTTTGCTAAATGAAATCAGATTTGAAGTCTTCACTAGTAGTTCACAATTTGTTACTCTATATCTCAAATCACGATTGTTATCTATACCCCAGATCGTAGATATTATTCTATACCACAAAGCTCTAATATATATAGTGGACTTTAGATATAGTCCACGACTTGATTATACATTTTACTAAGCAATTTAGATGGCACTATAGGCAATTCAGAGATAAACTAATGCAATCAATATTTCCTGGAGTTAAATAAACTAATTTGATAAAAGGAGTGTGTAGGAAGCATAGATAAATCTAAATCAGGGTGGCACCATGAAATCCTAAAATGTCATCATATAGCGCAGGAAGCCACTTTGATAAACGGAGTGTGCAAGGTTTGTTTTAGTTTATACATAGGATAAATAGAGTTACATGCTACCATGTGGATTTACACATATATACACAGAGATTTACACATAAATACTGAGATAAACTGAGATTTACACACACATATATATACACTGAGTTAGTAGTAAATACACAGTACATGTATTACACATATATACAATAATTATATATACACGAAGATTTACACACGCAAACACACACACACACACACACACACACACACATATTGAGCATATTTAACTATTTTAATTACACTATATTATTTTATATGATCAGAAGCGAATTTCATTTCATTAGTCATCTACGATGCTCACGCAAGGTGTGAATTGTTGATGGTCTTGTATATTATTTTTGAGTTCATATACATAGCTGTAATAGAGACTGAATCCAGGGTACATAGCATCATCTTAACCTAAGTTGTGAAGGCTCAAGGCTCAATCGTAAGGCAAAATTATTATTATTACCAAGTTAAAACACGGATGTGGAGGAATTTACACATAGAAATTCACACAAAATCTTGCTAAATTCCGCACAATATTTTAATTACTTTACTTACTTGGCAAAATGTCCAAGCCGAAGCAGTATGATTTAGAAGATCTCTCACGCCATGCTTTTTTTTCTTCTTTTCTCCCATTCTCCTTGGCCCTTCTTCCCTCTCCTAAGTTGCACCATACTCCTCTCTTTTTATTTTAGTTTTTAAACTTGTCTTCTTTTTGTTTTTCCTAAAAATTATATATTTCCACACTTTTTTTAAAGGTCTCCCTTTTTCTATTTTTAAAACATTCCTCCCCCCCTCCCCCGACATGCATTTTTTTCTTTCTTTTGCTTTGCATGATTTTTTACTAATTATATATTTTCTCAAATATATAATTTTTTTAATTTTTTACTTTATTCACTTTATGAGGCTTTACATATTTTTATTTTCTAGTTATTTAATAATAAATAACTATTTAGTACAAATAATTTATCATAACGACTTAGTAATAATGCCACTAATGTAAGTCATTAACATTCTAAACCAGTCATGAATTAAGCAAGAAATCATGAGATTTATTCTACACACGAGATTAATTCCACACTAGGCATAAAACGTAACTAACACACTAGTATGTAGAAACATTTATCCAAATGCAAACACCATCTAAAAACACACTACGCTAACTATTCAAACAATGCATATAACATATATTGTCTAATGTGGTGTGTGCAGGATTCTAGCCATTCCTCTGTCATCCCCTAGCAACTCCATCTACGTCACCCTCTCTGATGATGCTCTCCCTCCGTCAAGCTCTGAGGGATGAATCTCTCCTACATCAACCTGACAACAAGTAGAGAATTAGTCCATAACATACATACATCATAAAATATCGCTGAAATAATAACTCATCATGATCATAATATAAAAATATACACTACATCGAACTCATAGCAGTGAAATCATAAAACCAAAACAACATACCACTATCTCATAACAACATATAACTCATAGCTTAGTCAAATAATAACCAAATCAAATTACCAACAATAAAAAATCTACGGATAATCAAGTAAGTTTACTTAGCGAGGAATCGAGATGTAACATTAGTATATTTTCAAACTAAGGATGGCAATGTTTTATGTTTTGTATTAAAATCTTATAACAAGATGTTTTCTATAAGAGCATAAAACATTGTCTATGGGCAAGCACTCCAAATGGAAATGAGACACTAGATGGAGCATACCAAACTGCTAAAAAGAGAACCTAGAGAAAAGCCTAGAATTTTTCTAATGTATTTTTTTCCATTAAGTCCTAGTGCTCGTTTTCTTGAGTATATATTTGTGAACGATAGAACCTTTCTATAAGTTTGTTTTAATTGTATAATTCTTTATGCACATGTTGCAGCCATGACAAGAAGAACAAACATCACACTGACAAGGAGGGATGTCACTTGAGAAGTAATGTGTGCCAAGATGATAGCTTTGCAAAAGGGTATGGATATCCATGATAGACGGGATCCATCAAAAAAAAAAATCCTCAACATCCTAGCTCCCTAACTACAATCAATATGCTTGAGAAACACAGACTATAGAACATAGAAGCACATTCTCTATGCCTTTTGCAAAACATGTCTCTATCTTGTTTCTAAACAATATTCTTTTGTTCATTGGCCTAAATGGAACATGACTCGTCCTTTTCTCCACCTACCACAGAGGTCCCTTTCTCTATTTGCCATGGAAGCAATATGCTTGTGGATGTTGCCATTATATGCATTAGAGTTAGTTGTGATTCAAATTGAGTCTTCTAAGTTGGAAAGGAAATGCATCCCAAGTTCCTCTAGGCAATTGGAACTTCCTTAAATATGACATTTATGTGTTCTTACCTGGTCATAGGTAACTTTAACTCCCCCATTAATTGTCAAAGGTTTATCCTCCAGTGCCTTTACTTACAATAATAGGCTCATTGGTCTTGTTGTCAATTTCCCTTGAGATATGGGGCAAAAGCAAGGACTTGGTAGCATGGAGTCCATGCTTGGAGGAGGGTGGTTGTACATTTTCATACTACTTATATTTGCATGTGTTAATTAGATCTCCACGTGGCGAATGCTGCAAAAGCTTTCATATGGTATCAAACTGCAAAGAAATATTATTGTTTTCAATGCAAGATTATTAATGATTTAAACATGACATTTAAAATTGTCTTGTTTATTGGTTTACGAATTTCAAGAATATTTTCAAGGAACCCCACTCTAGCTTCAATGTCTTAAACATCCTCTTGCATTACTAGGTTATGAAACAAAAACCGATGTCTTTGTCAAGGCAGTAGGACGAGCACTTTATGGCCAGGCTCAAGCCACTTTAATAGGAATTGCTTGAGCTTTGCGTGTAGTGAATCCATCCAATAGGGATCATCTTCGTAAGCATGGGCTTTTGACAAGGGATTCAAGAAAAGTTGAAATAAAGTAAGTTGATTTGCATAAATCTCACAAAGCTCCACAATACTCAAAAAGACGAGTACATGCCATAAGCAAAACATTTTTTAGTTTTGTTCAACATGGTTTCTTAGAAGGTTGTGCTTTGCGTTTTCGATTGCCTTTGACTAGCTAGGTAAATGTTCAAAAGAAACTCTGATCTCTAACACCCTTTTGATGGTAAGGGCTTATTCAAGGGTTGAATTTTGATTTATAGAGTGATGTGTGCTTTCCATTTGAAGTCCAGATAAGAAGATTGGCATGAGCCTAAACATAATACGTTAAACTGTTGTTTATAAAATGTTATGATTGTTGATTGTAAAATGTCCTTCTAGGGCATTATTACAGTTCTCAAGAGATGTTACTGTTGTTCTATCAGAGTCTTTACTTGTTTCTTGGAATGCTAGGTATTTAACACTCCAACATTTCAACGATGATAGACAGAGCTGTTAGAAAAACCTTTGGGTAAATTTTTTTGTGATTTATTCTGTAGTTGCGCTCGCTAGCTACAACCTTGTACACTAAAGAAAATGAGCATTTAGATTCAGAATATAATCCCCAATGCAGAAGTGGTCTTTACACACATTGCTTTGGAGGAAAGATAGTTGCACCATGCTATTGAATATTCCTAATCATTGCTTATTATGCTGGAAAGAACAAGTCTGAGTGATACTTGAAGACCATACATATTTTAGTGATATCATTTTCATATATAAGTAATTCCCATTTCTTCTTGCTGGAGTACCCAATATACAAACTTCATACATCTCAGATGATTGCGGGTTATATCATCAGCTATGAAATCCTGAGCATTGGCAATTTCTAACGTTTCTGTTTTGCAAAACCCTATGTTTCTTTTTGCTGCTTTTGTACAGTTATGTTTGAACATTAAAGGATCGAGCATTGATTTCCTATCATTGTTATATTAGTTGCATGGTGGAACAACTCTGCCTAAGTTCACTTTCTATTTTTACAAGGATTTTCTTCATTTAGAGGTTGCTGACAATCTCATCCTTGTTTTTTTGATGCTCAAGCAATCTCAGTTTTTTTTTCATTTATTTTATTACAAATACTTCAAGATCATATTCATTAATTCAGATTTTTATGGTGTTGAATAGCATAATTTTTTGGAAAATATAAAACAAAGATTTATGCTCCCATACCTTTATTATTAAAGTTTTCTAGATTGGAAATATTCGGTTGAGGTTTGGTTTATATCTGGCAAGGGTCAACTGATGATTTGGTATGATCCATTACTAAAATGTGTATTGGATAATATACAATTTTTTACCAGTTTCAAAAGTTTTTCTTTACATTGGTTTTCAACGTTTGCCATCGTTCCCCTATCGGTGTGTCCATTGCACCTTAGGGTGCAATTTACAATTACGATAAAGGTAAAACTAAAAACTACTCCGGCAAATGTAATCCATTGTGCACCTATTACTAAAACACTCATTTCTTTCATGGACTCGTTGAAAAAATCTTCCACCCACCGGTTGGCCTTATTAGATTCCTTGGAGCTCGGTCGGCTCGCCAATGCTCAAATTAACCATATTAATTTTGATATTTATTCACCTAGACAACGCTAAATGTAGACAGACTTCCATGCCTTTACCATGGCAAATTTGCTTATCTGTATTATTGTTCCACTGATTACGACTCCCAACTCATTAAAATCTTCAATATTGAACCTTCACAAGAAACTAGTATCTCAACTATGGCCTGAAAACAATTTTAGCGGTACCACCTTGAGCACCAACAAGGATTTAGGTTTTGACGTTGCAATCGAATTGAATCGATAATACTGCATGTATTGGAACCCTGTAAACCTTACATTCAACTCATGCTCATTCAGATGTTCATGTTGCATTTGGCATTTACATTTTGAAACATGGTCATATTCAAAACTTCCATTTGATGATATGTAGTATGTACTTTCCCGATGCCATGTGAAATTTAATAGGTTATGACTCGTGGGAATCAAAGATTATGTCATTATTTATGTGACATTCCAGCAGATACATTGAGCTCTCTTTTACAATAATCAATATTTATTTATACATATTTGTATCATTTTCGTAGCTCTTATGGGTATCAATAGATTTGTCGTCTTATGGTTTCAAATTTGTGAACAGTGTATTTCTATGATAATTAATGGTGTATATATGTAATCTTCAATCCTTTGCTACATTAAAAATTTATTCAGTTAGCAAGCTAGAGTTTTCCGATTATTCCTACTACCCAGATCACCTTGTCAAGAAAGAGCATTGCAACTTCACTCTTAGCTGATACCTCGACTAGTTTATCCCAATATTGCGTTCTCTTTTCTGGCCTGAGTTGATATTATTGCAGTTGCTTCCATTCTATCATATAATCAAACAAACACCTCTCTAAGCACCATTGTTTAAATGTTGCTGAAATATTCTGCTCATCCCAGGTCTGCTAAACCCCCATAAAAATCCAGGGAAGGATAGGTATAATAGCATGGATATGATAAACCAGATTACCAGCAAAAATAGATTATATTTGTCAAACAATTAAGTTTTGCTATTGTTTACACGTTAGATTTGTTAATGCTCACAGTATAATGATACAACAGTAAAATTGATCTAATATGTACTATACTAACTTCTGCCACATTTTGCAGTATTCAAAACAGGTTGAAATTCCCCGTGTTCACCATTGTGCCCTTCTTTTCAAATTCCAGTGCTAGCAAATCTGGCTTGTCAAGGTCTGTCATACAGTCGAGGGGTAACAATACAAACCCACAGAACATCTAGCAAAACCCTATGATATTGCAACAAAAAATGTGATTCCTTGTAATGAATACCTTACCATTTAGAAACTTTCCCATTTTCAAAATCCCATGCCTCATGGGCAAGAAGAACCGAACAGGCTAAGAATTGTGTTCCCTTCGGAAGCAGCAGTATTATGTAACCTGCCTTCATGAACTGATCAAAATAAAGAACTTATGTAATAGATGCATCAACAGCCCCCATCTTGATACCTAGACAATCCTGAATCTTTTCATCCATGGAGTGCCAACCAGGAAATCGGCCTTTGCAGAAAAGCCAAAAAACATCAAGATTAAAATTGACTCTATAATCATTCATCATAGATAAATTCCTGGCAAAGAAACACTTGATTACACCTTTTTGCAAAATACACTTGACATTTTGAAATATCATTTTACAGGCATAAGCCCAGTCAAACTTCTGACGGGCTCCACTGCTGTATCTGGGAAAGCTCCATCACAGCCTCCAACAAGTGCCACTCAAAAATGGGGCCTCACTTGTAGGACATCTTCGTTCTTTCGAAGTGGAGATGGCCATTACAACTCGAAATTATGCATGAATAAATTTTCAGATTGTTTAGAACCTTGTCCAGAAGCTCGATTAACATTGAATGATAAACATGCCCTTAAAGATTGACAAATTCCAACATTTCTATTGCAATCATTCATTTTTAGTGGAACACCGTTGAGCCACACATAAGCCCCATGCAAGTCCACATCTTCCTTGGCAACCAAAAAGCTTTGGCAGATGTGTCGAATTGCACCCAGGAAAAAGCAAACTGTTGTGACAAGTAAACCCAGAAGTAGAAGTGTCCTAAAATGTTGTTTCCACCACGGGCAAAGCCCACCATCTCCTGTGCAGATTCCTTCCCCAGCTTCCTCACTACTGAACAGAGTTCTATCAGAACAATCTAAACGGGCACCACATGCTGCATTGTATGATTTGCATGCTGAATGACAAACACGAAGACGGTTGTCACCATCTTTGTCACATCTTTGAATAGATATCTGCAATAAAATTCAGCAAAATGCAGGAAGGAAAAAGCAATGAGTTCCAAGTCCAGCCAAATATCCTCAAGAATCAAATTTAAATACAGAACAGGGACTCCAATTACTCTTGGTTTTAATTTTAAACTGAAAATGGCATTAATTGGTCCAAAAAATCATATATATAAAAGCTAATACAAAACCAATCCAAAGTTCATCACAATTCAGCTGAACCCAAAGAGCCAAAATGCACTGGGTATAAAGAAAAAAGCATAGGAATGGTAGTGTGTCGAGAAAAGCAGAGGGAAACAAATCAGCATCAACCAAATAGGTTATATAGGAACACACCCACCTACTACCATCTGTATGCATATGAATTTCCTAATTTAAACAGTACAATAACAGTAAAACTTATCTAACATAATGGCTGGAACCAAATTCTGTAAAAAGTATGCAAACAATTTAGAGAGCAATGCCGTCTATGTTAAATTACTAGTAATGTCTACTGAAGTAATTTATTTGCATGGTATGTCCCCATGGTCGTAAGACCTCAAGCCATATCAGGGTTAGTCAACTCCACAAACAAACAGATGAGGAGAGGCAATCATAACCAATAATAGAAATGGTTCTGGTTAAACCTGTGAGAAATAGTTTTTAAAACATCGATGTTTCAGATCACATGCATGATCCATCGTTGGGATGAAGATGAGAAAACATTACAGATTGGAGCTCCTTATTGTATACTAGGAGAAAAAACAAGATTCTCTAAATGCAAACCTCTTCAAGGGTTGTGTAACCACAGTCACTATGATATTCCTTAGATACATGCAACTAGACAAGTAGACATCATTAAATTAAATGGTAAATACATTTTGATTTACAAAACATTAATATATCTCTTCTTTTCAAACATTGAATAATATTTTTTTCAAAATGGATAAAGCCATTTTGGGGACACACAAAAATAATATTTTCTTAGAAAAAAAATGTTCAAATGCTTCATAAAATCTATACTGTAATTTAAATTCTCCTTGTAAAGAGAAAACAGTGTGTCAAAAAAATTGCTTCAAATCACCAAGTACACCCTGAAACATGCAGTAGTATAATGAGACAAGCAAACTACAATATCCAGTTAAAACTGTGGCAAAGAATCCGGGACAACACAAACTTCAGTCACGCATAATGGCCATACAAACCAGGTACTTCTATACCTCAGGTGCACTACTGTGCTTTTTGGATGTTAATGCCTGCCTCTTTTCCATCTGACCTTGCCTTATTTGCTTTCTTCTTAATGCATTTCGCTTGGCCCATTTTCCGTGTACTTCTCATCCCATCAATGAACTCTATTTACATCATCTAACCTCCTATGTTTAGGTTGACTCTAAACATACCGAAGGTCCACAACACCAAGTAAATCCCATATAAGGAAATAAGGCATGCCTTTTTAGCATAGAGATTTATTTCTCATTCTTTTTAAAAAGTATCCTGGATCCCTCTATATGAATGCTTTGCAATCTCTTCATAAATCAGTTCCAAGATGTCCCATCTGATTTCTTCAGTTTTCAATCAGTTCACAACACCAAGCAAATCCCATAGAAGGAAATAAGGCATGCCTTTTTGGCATTTAGAATTATTTTTTGCATTGAGACTTATTTATCTTCTTTTTAAGAGTATCCTGGATTCCTTTATATGAATGTTTTGCGATCTCTTCGTAAATCAGTTCCAAGATGTCCCATCTGATTTCTTCATTTGTGCAAACTTTTGATCTCTTAATTGTTTTCCTGAACGGATGCCCTTACCCAGTTTTACCTTGATTGTTAAGAGGCCCATAACCACTTCTGCAAAGAAGCGCAACATCTCCAAAGTTTCAGCACAGACTCTCACAGCCAGTGCCACTTAGTTTATGCAACTCTTCTGAGTGCTGCCCAGATATGCAGAAAAAAAATAACAAGATAGCTCCTGGAAGCAGATTGGCCAAGAGGTGCATTACAGCATTTGAAAACACAAAATTAGACACAATCCCAACTTTGGGGATTGTAATAGACCAAAGGGTATGTTTCCCCGAGTTTCTGGGACAGTGGACATGTTTCCAGAACGGAAAAAGAATTTCCAGATTTTGGGAAGGCAGATGAAGAGGGCAGGGGATATATATATATACAATCTCTTTTCAAGTTCTCAATTGCTCAGTTAAGCATCATTAAACATTCTAAAGAGTTAACATCAATGACATTGAACTATGAACAATGAATATGAGTTCAACAAACACTAATACGAACTATCTGATTCTTACATTATCATGAAAATAACCATAACAAGAGTCTTAGTCTCAGGCAAGTCAATTACAAAATGTAAATCAGAAAATATAAAAATTGTAATTCTGATATTAAAAAAAAAAAATGTTTTAAGCCTGTTATTATCTCGTGTTTTTTTTCAAGCTACTCGCCATTGGGGATGTACACTCATGGGGTACAGCAGGAAATACCTTGTCAGCACTTACCTTGCACAAGTTAATCATGCAGTGAAAAAGGGAGTTACGGGCCTCCTATCATATAGGTAGATGGTCTGAGATGCAATATAAACTTAAGTATGGACCAATGCTGAAGCCCAATTTCCTATTGGGGCTTATTACATTGAGTTGTCCAACAAACCCTGCTACATATGCACTCCGCTTGCTCCCATCTCTTTGGCTGCTACTTCTCTTATTGCCACTTCCACTCTCAATTCTTCTTCCCATTATTTAATCCTTGGACCCCACATGGTGTTTGCTTGTCATCATGAATCTTTGGTCCAAAAGAGTAATGGTGCTCGACATGCCTACTTGGTCTGTGCTCCAAAACTCAATCATGTTGATCTCCCTTGTCCTAATTTGCATTATGTTTTAACCATCCATGACCTATAAAATGTTTAAAAAATAATAATTCTAAATTTGTATTTGCAGGCATCTGATTAAGGTCTTACGAGGTTTTTTCTTGAAGCGACAACGTTCATAGAAACAACTTTAGAAACCATATCATTATATAATCAGATTTGGTAAATTGGTAATGGTTTTTTTGAGTCATCAGATGTGACCCTATGACTTGTATGTCTTCTCAATTAAATGCCCTATCATGCTTCATATGCTCGTGTTTGATCCCTAACTTAAACAGGCGTGGCGGCCAAAGTATGGGGTTTTGTCGAGTCTCAAGTTCAAGCATTACGAGGTTTTGGTGGTGTAACGCATTAATTAGGAGTTGACATTGGATAAGTAGATTATGTGATTACTAATTGACATAAACTATTATCATATGGCCATACACATAATTCATATGCATATCTAGTTTTCTATAGCCTCTTAGATAATATAGGATGGTTTACATTGATGTTCTCATGTTAAAGTGCAAAATATATTCTATACGCATATGATATATAGCCATATAGGAAAATATTTTATTTTTCAAAAGAATAAAAATTGTCATTGTTATCATCAACTGCGGATACATCAAATCTATCATTTCCAATCGTAATCTGCTTGATTAGACTTTATCTACATCATTTTGATCATGAAAAATATTTAGCTACGGTCATGGTGGATGACATAATTTTGGAATGGATTTTCTTTGATTTGTTGTCAGGCATCCTCAAATATATGGGTTACAAAAAATGGTAACATGACACAAATGGAACTTATGTGCAAAATGACCATTCTCCTTTGCATGCACCACTTTACATGCCTCATTTCCACTTTTATTTTTTATTTTTCTTTATATACTATAAATATATTCAACCAAAGTAACTGAAAATAAACAAGCATTATGAAAGGATGGATGTAATAAAAACTTATGGGATGAAGAAAAACGATGAGGAGATAATCGGGGTGACCAAAAGCGACGACCATGAGGAGAACATGAGAAAGGAGAGTGAAAATGTTATTGATCTTATTGGTCAGGTGTAACATTATACTGTTCTAGGCACCAGTTTACAGATGGCTTGATTAGGCCTCAGATGTGTCTTGCGGCCCCAGCCCCTGATGTCAAACTCTCTTTATTGCGCTACTTGATGGATTAGAATAAGGAAAATGTTAAGAGGATGATGACAATTTATTATCCGTAAATGCACTGGCGGGATTATTTTACCCTCCAAGCATATCTATAGATGGTGAAGGCAACAAAGGCCATGGGCGAGCTAGCTGTGAGGGCCATTCAAGCACTTAAAACTTTAGAGGACATGAATGTGTCCCTAAACACAATAAGTAGAAGCTTGTTATTATTTGCATTAATTGGTTCCCTTTTATCTAACTTAATTAGAGTTCATTATAAATTATAGTGGAGGCCAGCCCTGGAACTATAACGGAATAGAAAAATATGGTATGGATCTTTTGAGTGCCTTTCAATTTACATTTTTTTCAAAAAAAATAGTGTGTTAAACATTTATTCATTATTCACTATCATTCAAAAGGATAATTCTAAAAATCCAAAAAATCCAATTTATTAAGTTATTAAAAAGATCTAAATATATAAACTAGTAAAGAAATAAGTATTTTAACATGATATTATTGAATGCATGTTATTCTAGGAATAAGTCATAAATAAACGAACAACCAATCACCCATAGGTATTAAAACAACTTAGCGTCCACAGTTAATTTAAAATAAATGGCATGATGATATGAATATTAATATAAATATGAACACACACACACGTGTGTGTGTGTGTGTGTGTTATTGTTCAATAGTAATCTTAACAGGTTAATAGGACTCCAAGAAACATATATTTCAAATAAAAATTTAAACGAGAAATTTTTTTTAAAAAAAAAACATAAACAAATGAGCTCAGTTGTTGAGATCTTTATGCTGAAAACTTGCGATTACTGACTAGAACTAATATCTATCAATCCATAATAAAATATTTTTAAAAATGTGGTATGTTAAAAATAAATTGTTATATTCAGAAAGCATAAGATAGAATTATGTATTTATTATACATTATGTCTACAAATTCATTTAATTCAAGGTCCCCTCAAGTTCTTCCTTCTTCTTTCTTCCTACGATATAACATAAGCATTCTCATGTCAAAATCATCCACCTTCAAAACATATTTTTTCTTCAAGTCTTCCCCACTTAAAACAAGACCAAGATAAATTTCATATAAAGCAGTTGGATCGAGGCAGATTCTTCTGCCTCATATCCACACCTTTGTGAGTGGAGTATTACCAAACATTTGGAGTAAAAATAACTTTGTAGAACTGAGTTTCCATCCACATTCAAGAATTTTGTGTCTTGAATGTAACTAACCATAGATTAAAATTTCAACTCTAGTTCTTAAATTTTATATTGCATGGAAGCTAGTTCAACTTTCAAAACAATCAAATTCTATGCATCTCGGCCTTTAGATCTCACTATTTCTTTTACCCTAGTGATCCACATGGTCTCAAGCATAATATCAATGTATCTCTAGATAGGTTTTCATTATTGTACATGTCCCATCTGAACAGTTAGTGATTGAAAACTTTGTGATGAACGCGCTAGAAATTTAGCATCCCAAGGCATCCATTGTATATGCTTCCAGGCTTCAAGCTGAGATTTGATGCTCATTTTGCCTATTTTATGGTATTTCTACCTATTTTACATTAACCATCTTAATTGAGATGAATTAATTCTTACTAACTGACAATTCTATTATTCCTATATTATAATTTAATTTTTTATCTAAAAAAAATGTATGGAAAATGGACTTGAATTTATTATAAAACTGCACAATATCCATAAAAATTAAGACTTGTTTTTTGGTAAAATTTGTGTAACTAGAATTTTTAAAATCAACATTTAGGGCCACTCAAGTGGCCCATCATCAGGATAAATAGATATGGTAGGATGCAAATTAGAGAACCTTATATAGAAAAGCCTAGCTATATAAGCAGCTAGTCCAGTTTCCTACCATATATATTCATCTTGTTGATGGTCCACTTGAGTAACCCTAAACATTGAAGTTAATAACTCTGGTAACATAATATTTTCCCAGAAACAATTGACTTATTATTATGGATTGTAAATCCTTTATATCTCTCATCCATAAATATTATCAGTTAAATCCATATCTCTTATCCATAAATATTGTCAGTTAAATCATAAGTCTATTATGAGCAATCCCTAAGAGATTGAGTATTGAACATATTATATAAAAAATAGCTAGCTTATATAAAAAGAATATAACATCTCTTATGCTTATGTGTGCGCTTTAATCATTATAAAAAATTAATCTTATGTATGCTTATGGCGGTGCTTAGGTATGACTATGCGTGTGCTTTAACATTTTTTATTGAACATATTATATAAAAAATAGCGTGCAAACGTGCGTGCGTATGCTTAGGTATCATCATTTTTTATATTATAAAATGTTAATCTTATGCTTATGTGCGTGTTTTAATCATTATGTTCTCATGTGATTTAACATCTCTTTCACGTAAGAATATAAAAAAAACAAACACCTTCCACGTACCGATGGGTATATAGGAAGGGCGAGCATATAAAAAAAGTTGGTATATCAATCGGGTGGTATATAAAAAATGGAACCTTCTTAGCACGATAAGGAACCAATCTATATCCCTGTATAGCAAATATGTATTCAATCAAAATTATCATTGGCACAACCATAATCAGAAAAAATACTTGGTTAGAATGGTCAAGATAGAGGGAAAATACACTCATCTTCAATGAATTGTCATTCAACATTTGTGACCGGGATGAACAACCCACTAAAACAAAAGAAACAAAGGAGATACCATCCTGGAAGTAGAAGAATTCAAAAGCCTTGATGAGGGCCTCAGTTGATGCAGAAGTTTTTCATCGCATACAGGGGTGCAACACTTCTTGGGAAGCATTTCAAAAATTAAATGACATGCATGATTCTCACTCAGAATTAGAGTTTATACAATGACAGTTGAAACTATTCAATCTTGAGTTGAAAAATTGTAATGTCAGCTTGGTTTCTAAAATTCACGTAATCAAGCATGATGTTGATGCAACTGGTATAAAAATTGATGTGTATATGAACACCTTCATAAAGGCTCTTCTTCCTACTACTAAAAACTCATGTTTGATCAACTAATTGCAAAAATAGCCGAAAGAGAAAAAGCCTTGAGAAGAAAAATAGTCCATAGGAGAAAGCAATTGTTATGTTAATCAAAAGGGAAATTCTTATAAGAATGCAAGAATGATAGAAGCCAAGGGAAAAATAAACGGCGATGCAGCAAATCCAACAAAAACAATAGTCAACATCAAGAAAAGAAAAATAACACAACATTTGTTTTGCAAATGTTGCGAAAGTAAAAGGAGTCATGAGACCAATGAATGCAAAACATCATGGAACGAAATTGAAGCTTGCAAAGAAAAAAGCAAAAAAGAAGAAAAACTTAACCTAAATGCAACTCAGTTTTCTTGTAAATGTGTGTTTTCCATCTCTGACAAAACAAATAATGCCTCAAAGAGTTCAACCTAAGTTAATGCTTGGGTTCTAGACACCGGTGCCACACAACAGATGATTTTCTGAAAGGACTTCTTTGAGGTATTTCATGAAGAAAGTTGTCATCCAGCATATTCGGCAGATAAAATAAGTCTGCGACCTCAAGGCAGAGGTTAAATTCAACTCAAGTCACCAAGACTCCCAGAGTTTCATTCTCCAAAATATAATATACCTTCCTTAGTTAAAAATAAACTTGTTGTCTCTTGTGCTCATTCTCCAACAAGGCCACTCCATTCTGCTAGATTATGAAGAGGTGAAGGTCTCAAGGTGATAACACAATTGTTCTAACTAGATATGAAGAAGGCAAGTCGTTAAAACTCAAGGGTAAACACTCTATTCTAAGGAATTTTGTTCATCACACTAAAGAAAGAAAGCTAGCAAATCTTCTTTGGCATGCCAGATTTGGGCACACACTATGACAACATTCACTCTATGCAGGAAAACAATGTTGTAAGCTTGCCAACACTGCCCAGAACATTGAAAAATGTGAAGTTGGCATATTGGCCAAACGCGAGAGAGAACCGTTTCAAAATTCAAAACGAAAAGCTGACACGAAATTGCAATGGGTTCACTTTGATCTATGTTCTATGTCAAATATTTCCATTGGTAGTCACAACTACTTCATGTTATACATTGATCGCTATAACAGAATAACTTGGATAAATTTTATGAAGAAAAGATCAAAAGCCTTCGAAACATTTTCAAAAGTTTTGATAAATGGTTTAAAATGAAGCTCAATCCCACATTGAATCTCTCTAAGACTGACAATAGTGAAGAATTCACATTAAAGGTGTTTGAAACCTATCTCAAGCAAAATGGAATCAAGCATCATTTAATAGTTTCTTAAACTTTTCAATAAAATGGAGTAGTTGAACGGACGAACAACACTGTGATGAACATGGTTCGCAAAATGTTGTACTTCAAAGAGGTAAATCCACATTTTGAGGCAAAAGCATCTCAAACAACAATATACCTCTGCAACAAGGCACCATCAGCTGAGTTACAAATGCAGACTACATATGAAGTCTGGTGTGCTCATCTACCTTCAGTGTGACATCTTCAAATTTTTTGATTCCCAAGGAGGAAAGGAACAAACTTGAACCCAATAGTCATAAATGAACGTTTTTCAAATACTCAGAGCCTTCAAAAGCATACAGAGTATTTGATGAGAGCAACAAGAACTTTCTCATCGCAATAGATGTCTTTTTTGAAACTGCAAAGGACACAACGAGCATCAATCGACAATTAAATTTTCTTAAGAAATATGTCAAATTTGATGTTTTCAAGAAAGTTGATATGGAGGTTCCAAACAATGAAGGGGGAAACTGTAATTGGGAAACAATTAACACTCTATTGACTCTTGTAATTGGGAAAACTTTGAATCTCTGTTGACTCTTGTAATTGAAAACACCACTCCCCCTACAAAAGAAAGAGAAACTTCATCAGAGGATGGTCTGATGTCAGAAAATGGAGCTTCAAATCAAGAAAATGAAGCCCATGTGATTTAACAAGCTACTTAGAAAAAATACTCCCCCTGCAAAAGAAAGAGAAACTTCATCAGAGGATGGTTTGATGTCAGAAAATGGAGCTTCAAATCAAGAAAAATAAGCCCAAGTGATTTAACAAGCTACTTAGAAAAAATACTAAAATGGGCCGATTAGACATTGAAAGATGTTAGCCCTGATGAGGTTGGACAAATAAGGACTAAAAGTGCACACCTGGCCATTCAACAATCAGAGATGTTCCTAGATGAAATTTAAGATAAAATAGAAAAGCTTACGTTGAAAGACCCTCTTGAAGAATAAGTGAACGTTGTTTTTGACTCTAAATCCACTTCTTTCAAACAAGTTGAAAAGCTTGATGCATGGAGAACAACAATGAAAGTATGATACATAGGTCAAAAATAGAACTTGAAAATTGGTTGATCCTCCAATCAGTTGTAAACCTATTCGTTGCAAGTGGGTCTTTCGAAACAAGTACAAGCATATGGCTCACTTGACAAACACAAAACAAGAGTTGTCACAAAGGAATTTGCTCAAAACGAAGGAATTGACTACAATGAAACCTTTGCACCAACAGAAAAATAGATTACCATTCGAACCACGTTCGCTTTGGCAGTTCACAACAAATGGGAAGTTCACCAAATGAATGTGAAAACTGTCTTTCTCAATGGTGATCTCAAAGAAACTGTAATGTCCTCATTTTTCCCTCATAAATAAACAGGGATGAAAACCTTTAGTCTATCTCCCCATAGACTAAAGGAGCCCTTTCTGGAGGAATGCGATTTTATTTGTTATTTATTAATTGTCGAAATAGTGATTTTTATCATAAGGCAGTTATTAATTAATTAATAAAATATTTTAAAAGTGATTTTTACCACTAAAGTGCTTAAGTGAATTAAATATTAATCTATTTGCCTTAAAGTAATTTTAATTACTATTTTAATTAAGGCCATTTAATTAATATATTATTCAAAAAGAAGATTTTGGTATGAGAGTTAAAGTGAAGATAAAGAAAGGTGTTTTATCTTTCCGAAGCGGTTCAACCCCTTTGGAAAGTTATAAATACATGGCGAAGGCAACAATGGAAGACATGTTGAAATTAATATTTTTTTTCTCCTTACGTGAAGAAGACTATTGGGATGCATGCCCAATAGAAGTTCTCTACTTTGGTGATTGATCAATCTTAAAAAGGTGTATTTTGACACCACCATGCGAAAAGAAAGCTTGTTTATGCCCTAAGGAGTGGAGCGAACTACTTTTGAGGGTTTGGATGCTTGTTCTTGAGAGTTTAGTAATATTTTACTTGTAATTTGGCTTTGCTAAATTATTATACTAATTTTGCAAGTGGAGCGAACCCCTTGGGAAGGTTGGCGCTAGGGTTTGAAGGCTCTATTTGGTTAAAATATTCACAAAATAATTATCTAAATTTATTTACTATTTTTTTGATCATTATTGTGAAATTTTGAAGGATTTTGAAGATGAAAAATTAATTAATAATTTGCAGAAGTATTATTTATTTTTCTAGCTAGTTTTTGAAGATTTTCTTGCTTGTGGAAGGCAAGATTAGTTCCTCTATTTTTATGCTATTTTTTCAGGTTGCTTGAGAGTGAGGCCATTGACTTAGTAGGGTCAATTTGGCAATTTTCATGCCAAAACAAGTCGTTGGTATTTTTCATATATTTTTCGTAAGTTGGCAGTTATTTTTAGCAAAAGTTTGAAGATTATTTTTATTCCGAACAGCAACAGAAAATTAGATATTAAATCATATTTCTCCTTCATCTATTTGTGGCATTGAAGGTACAAAAAATGGGATAAAAAAGTACTTATGTAGATTTAAATCTGAAATTTTACTGCATATTTTCATATTATTTCAAGGCATTTTATTGGCAAAATTCCTTATAAAACCCTCTCCTTTTGGAGCCTAAGGTTTCCGAAATTAAATAAGGGTTTAGAGGATTTAATTATCAATTTAGGGCTTGCTGATTTTCATTTCAGATTTAAAGATTTTGAGAAAAACCCCTTTTGCCCTAATTCGTCCTATTTCGGGACATTATAGTGATATCAGAGCACCAGTCTTCTATACCTATGTGTTGATTGTTGGATGCAAACAAATAAGTACATAGTTTATCAGAAGAAGAAAAAAGATATGAGGGACCAAGAGCAAGGGTTCTCTCCAGAACAATTTAAGCTTATGCATGGCTTAATCAAAGAACGCTGAAAAGAACTTCAGTAGAGTTTGAGTGTGCAAATCGCAAGTATGCTAAAAGATGTTCTTCCAAAGAAATATCACTTCTTCAATTGAGGGCATTTGAATAATGAGAGGGTTTCTGTTAACCCCTCTCAAAAATTCTTTAATGCCACTTTTTTGCAAAAGGAACCAATTTTGGAGAAAGGGACAGAGAAGATATTTTGGATACTCGTCAAGAGAAATATGCAGCGCTAAGCTTGGCCACACAAGGATTGTTGACTTTTCAAGATTTTTGTAAAATAAAGGAACCAAATCAAAGGCTCCTAGTATACAACTCCACAAAGACTTGCAACAAAGGTTGGGTAAGATTTCTCTTCCTATTTTTGATGGTTTTAATAAGCTTCATGTGAGATCTTGGTTACAAAAACTAGAAACATATTTGTCACTTAACCCCATGTTTGAAAATGAGGCTCTAAAATTCGTCACCCTACATTTGGAGGGAATTGCTAATGAGTGGTCGTTTCATGGCCTAATCATACAAAGCCACAGATCTATTACTACCATGGAAGAATTTGGCCAAAGAATCATGGAACAATTTGATTGAAAAAATCCAGATAGACATTTTCGAGAGTTAGCACAACTCAAACAAGAGCATGATGTTGAAAGATATGTGGCTGATTTTTAAAAGATTTCAGTAATGGTTTCTGACATTAGTGAAAAAAGATTAATTGTTTTATTTGTTGAGGGCTTGATTGAACCCTTGAAAGGGTTGAAGGTTTTTAACCCTCTCTTTTTGCAAGATGTCATCACTAAGGCATTAGATCTAGAATGTTCAGCTTATAGAGGTTATGAAGGGCCAAAGGGGCAGCCAAAAACAGCCACCTATTCGCTGCCAAAAGGAACAAATACAGGGCAGCCGCAACTGATTTTAGTGGGTAGCAAAGAACACAATGTGGGCAGTTCAAAGCACCACCAAAGAAGCCTTTTTCACCATATGTGCCACCTTATAAATTGCTGCCATACGACAGCAATATGAGAGATGAAAGAGACGAGTTGAGAAGACAAGGCCTATGTATCACTTGCAAAAATCCATGGACCAAGGGCCACCGTTGCATGGGCAAAGAGCATGTCTACTATACTGGGTAATTGATAATGATTCAGATTTTGATGTTATTAATACTAATGATGGGCATGATGACAATGTAGTTAATGAGCATGTGCATGAAAATGAAACATAAGACATGGGCAGCACTCTTGTTACTCTTTCAAAAGCACCCAAATACTTTCCTTTCAAAGTAGGAGGAACTATAAAATAGCACAAAGTAATCATCTTAATTGATAGTGGTGCTACAAATAATTTCATTGGCAAAAATTTGGTAGCTAAGCTTGATTTGATTGTGTAGAAGATTTCAAGGGTTTCAAAGTAACCATAGCAGATGGGTGTTTGCTTCTTTGTACCAAAAGAGTCACTAAGCTTCCTCTTACCTTGGGGGAGCAAAAGGTATGTGATGATTTCTATGTAAATGACATTGGAGAAATGGATCTTGTTCTTGGGGTCCAATGGTTGAATTCATTGGGAGAATTTACCCTCAAATATCAAAGCTTAATGCTCAAATTCAAGGTGGGTGATAAATACGTAACACTTCAAGGTATGGTCAAAGGGGCACCTCAAATCACTTCTATATTTAATAAAGCTTTACAAGAAGGTGCAAAAATGAATTCCATGTCTCTTATAACAGAGGATTGGAAAGAATTAATTGCCGTGGAATATGCTAAAAATCAATTTACTAACAATTTGTTAGAGGAAATAATTGTTGATGACAAATTCACGATTGTGGATGGCCTCATACTTTACAAAGAAAGAGTTTATTTAGTGCCCGAATCCAAGGTGAAGCGAATGATCTTAAGAGCTGCCCATGATACTCCTTTGGTGGGCCATCAAGGGTATTTTAAGACCTACAAACTAGTAAGGGAAAGATTTTATTGGAAGGGTTTAAAGAAAGAAGTTCTCAAATTCATTCAAGAGTGTTTTGTATGCCAAAAGAATAAAAGTGAGCGTGAATTTCCAGCAGGACTCTTGCAGCCCCTTTCCATTCCGTCACAAAAGTGGAAGAGTATCTCTATGGATTTCGTTACCGGATTGCCCATGGTTCAAGATAAAAATTGTCTTTATATTGTGGTTGATAGACTTACGAAATTTGCACATTTTTATCCACTTTCAGCTAAGTACAATGCTCCTATGGTTGCTGATGTGTTTTTTTAAGGATTTTTTAAGTTATATGGGCTGCCCAAAAATATTGTGAGTGATAGGGACAGCAAATTCATAAGTATAATTTGGCAAGAACTCTTTAAATTAACAGATACTGAGCTCACTCTTAGCACCAGTTATCATCCACAAACCAATGGGCAAACAGAAAACGTAAATAAATGGTTGGAAGGATATTTGAGGAACTACATTTCAGGACAGCAATTAACATGGGTAAAATGGTTGCATATCGTTGAGCATTGTTATAAAACAACCTTTCATATGTCCATAAGTATGACTCCTTTTAAGGCACTTTATGGTTAAGATGCTCATTCTTTCATTGATTTGATTATGACAAATAGTAGTGTCCCTGGGGCAAAAGACTTGGTACAACAAAGTTATGACATCATGAGAGCACTAAAAGAGAACTCGCAAAATGCCCAAAATCAACAAAAATTATATGCAGATCAGCATAAGGTGGAAAGGTCATTTGAAATTGGAGATTGGGTCTTTTTAAGATTGCAGCCCTATAGGCAATCTTCACTCAAACAATGTGATGTGAAAAAACTAAAACCGTGATTTTATGGACCATACAAGGTCAAAAGCAAAGTGGGAGAAGTGGCATATGAACTAGAACTTCCAGAAAAACATAAGATCCATAATGTGTTTCATGCTTCTTGCCTTAAAAAGGTTCTCGGGCAGCATACTACTGCTTCTTTAGAGCTGCCCCCATTGGATGAGGAAGGCAAAATTATATTAATTCCAAAAACTATCATGGAGGTTCGTGAGAAGAGGTTAAGACACTGAAATCTTAATGAGTACTTGATCAAATGGAAGGATCTACCACTTGAGGATGCTCTTTGGGAGGAAGAAGAAATTTTAATGCATCCAAATTTGCAATTGCTTGAGGGCAAGCAATTTTAGGAAAGGAGAACTGTAATGTCCCCATTTTTCTCTTTTAAATAAAGAGGTATGAAAACCCTTCGTCCCATAGATTAAAGGAGCCATTTTTTGGGGAAAACTATTTTATTTGTTATTTATTAATTGTTGAAATAGTGATTTTTATCATAAGGCAATTATTAATTAATTAATTAAATATTTTAAAAGTGGTTTTTACCACTAAAATGCTTGAGTGAATTAAATATTAATCTATTTGCTTTAAAGTAATTGTAATTACTATTCTAATTAAGGCCAATAATTAATATATTATTCAAAAAGGAGATTTTGGTATGAGAGTTGAAGTGAAGATAAAAAAAGGTGTTTTATTTTCCCAAAGCGGTTCAACCCCTTTGAAAAGTTATAAATACATGACAAAAGCTACAATGAAAGACACACTGAAATTGATATTCTTGATCTTCCTGCATGAAGAAGACTATTATGATGCATGCCCAATAGAAGTTCCCTGCTTTGGTGATTGATCAATCTTAAAAAGGTGTCTTTTGACACCACCTTGCGAAAGGAAAGCTTGTTTATGCCCTAAGGAGTGGGGCGAACTACTTTTGAGGGTTTGGATGCTTGTTCTTGAGGGTTTGGTAATATTCTACTTGCAATTTGGCTTTGCTAAATTATTATACTAATTTTGCAAGTGGAACGAACCACTTTGAAAGGTTGGCGCTAGGGTTTGACGACTTTATTTGATCAAAATATTCACAAAATAATTCTCTAAATTTATTTAATATTTTTCTGATTATTATTGTGGAATTTTGAACGGTTTATAAAAGATTTTGAAAACAAAAAATTAATTAATAATTTGCAGAATTATTATTAATTTTTCTAACAAGTTTCTGAAAAAAATTCTTGCTTGTGGAAGGCAAGATCAATTCCTCTATTTCTCTATTATTTTTCCAGGCTGCTTGAGAGTGGGGCGATTGACCGAGGGTCAATTTGATGATTTTCATGCCAAAACAAGTCGGTATTTTTCCTATATTTTTCAGATGTTGGCAACTATTTTTAGCAAGGGTTTGAAGATTATTTTTATTTAGAACAGTAGCAAAAAATTATATTAAATCAGTTTTTCCTTCGTCTATTTGTGGTGTTGAAAGTACAGAAAAAGGGAGAAAAAAATATTTATTTGTGGATTTAAATCTAAAATATTACTGCATATTTTCAAATTATTTCAAGGCATTTTATTGGCAGAAATTCTTTATAAAACCCTTTCTTTTTTACGCCTAGGGTTTCCAAAATTAAATAAGGGTTTAAAGAATTTAATTCTCAATTTAGGGCTTGTTGATTTTCATTTCAGATTTAAGGATTTTGGGGAAAACCTCTTTTGCCCTAATTCATCCTATTTGGGGACATTACAGAAATAGTTTACATGACTCGACCCAAAAGTTTTGCAGTAGACGGCTAAGGGCACACAATGTGCAAACTAGAAAAATCACTATATGGTTTAAAACAAGCCCCAAGAGCGTGGTATGACAAACTCACTAAACACTTAAACATGAACATTCATTTTGAATTGAAAGATGCAACTCTTTGTCCAAACAATTATATTTCTATTGGTGTATGTGAATGATCTGCTCATCACAAGAAATAATGAGAGATACACTGCAATTCAAAACAAAGTCAACGCAAGGCTTTGAAATGGCAAATTTGTTTTACCTTAATTACTATTTGGATATTAAAGTGATAAAAAATCAAAGTATATCTTCATCACTCAACATAAATACATTGGTGAAATTATGAGTAAATTTGGAATGATAGATTGTAACCCTGTCAATACACCCATGGAACAAAATCTAAAACTGATATTAGAAGATACCACAAATCTAATAGCTGCTACTAATTACAAACAATTTACCGAAAGTCTGATCTATGTGACCACAAGTACACTAGATATTTATTTTGAAGTCGATGTTCTTTCCGATTCATGCAACCACCCAAAAAAAGTCATTGGATAGCAACAAAAAGAGTCATTCGATATCGCAAAAGAATACAAAATTTTAGGCTCAAATACTTCAGAGCAACAGACTTCCAAATAGTTGGATATTCAAATTCTGACTATGTTGGTGATTTTGAAGATGAAAAATCTACTTTATAGTTTCTAATGAATTTTGCAACAATTGTCAGTTGTAAATCAAAACAACAATATGAGTGTTGGCAATTTCTCCAACAAAATTAGAATACATGGAGGCTTTCAAAAGGGTTCTTTCAAATTTATAGGAACATGTTTAGTCAACACCTCTTGTAGCTGACAACACATCTACAATTCAAATTGCAAAGAATTGAGTCTTTCTCGACTGAACTAAGCACATCTTCACCAAATTTTATCTAATTCGGCATTATGAGAAATATAGCAGTGTAAAATTGCTACACTGTCCTACTGCAGAGCAACCAACAGACATCTTGACAAAAGTGTTTGGAAGATAAAATTTTGAAAAATTCAAAGGCATACTTGGTCTCATAATAACCCCTACAAATTAAGAAGGGTGTAGTATTATTACACATAACAATGTTAATCCTAGGTGTGATTGTAGGAGAGTTTTTGTCTTGTAATGGTAGATGGATAGTCTCCGTAGGAAGATGAAATGAATAGTCATCTATTTAGCTATAAATAATGTAGTCTCTTAAGTAATGCAGTAACTTTGGTTTGCACCAAATTCATGTTTTATTTTTGTCATTCATTCTCGGCCTAACATAATGCATTTTGAAATGACATTTTGAACAAAAATCAAAGTAGCATAGCAATTTGTGATTTTGTAGTTTTTATTAAGAAGCTGATCTCAGAAGTTTACATATCATTTCCGTATCAGAGCAGATTAATATTAAGGCATTGTGAAATTTTTTGAGTTCATTTGTATGACAATAACAAGATCGAAAGGAAAGAATTGTTGCCTTGCAATCCTAATATTTTTACAAGAAGGTGGAATCAGCAGGTAGAAATAGCATAAGGAAAAAATAACCTATCCAAAATATTTGCTGCATTAGAGTCATGCACGGTAAGCATGACCAAGATGCTATCACCAAACAACAAGAGCTCATAGCTAGGAACCAAAAATCCATGGACATGGTGGTTCATGCTCTAGCAAATAAGTTTGGCATTGGAGAAGGAGAGCCTCATGAAGAAGAGTAGTTTATGGATTAGAATGAATAGTCTCCAAAAATACAAAGGTAAAGCTAAGGTAAAATCTGAGTCTACTACTTTCAAATTTGAAACCAAGGTTGAGATTAAATCTTTTGAAGGACAAGTAGATGTTGAATTATTAGACAAATGATTGAAACAAATGGAGGTGTATTTTAGTGTTCATGTTATTGAGGCTCAAAAAAAAAAATTGCATGTCTCAAGATGGAAGTTCATGCATGCTCTTATTTGGTGGGAAAGTTATCTAGCATATTCTGAAAAGAAGAACCTAGTTGTAACTAGGTGGAATAAATTCAAGGAATTATTATGTAAGAATTTTTATCCAATAAGATATAAAATTGATCAGAAAATTAAGTGGCAATATTTCAAGAAAGGAGTGGGTCAAAATGTAAAGGACTCTACCACAAAACTCTATGGACAATCCATGCTCATAGGCTTGGACATAGAGGACGAAAACAAATTGACCAAGTACTTGGGAGGTCTCGATACACACTTATAGAGGCGGGCCATCTCAAGTAAGCCAAAAGACGATGAGGCATGTGTGCAAGCATATTACATTGAAGAAGAGAAAAGGCAAGGAGAGGGGAAGCCCTCAAAGCAAAATCAGCCAACAAAACAGTTCAAGAAAAGAGCAAAACCAGCCTTACAAAGCCTTCAAGAAGGGTAAGTCGAAAGGTAAGAGAAATGACAGCTATGCATAATTGTACGGATCCAAATAACTAGTGTAAACATTGTGTTATAGATGAACACACTGAAGATAAGTGTTGGAAGTTACTTTTGCAATTGCGTGCAAGGAATCATTCCAATGAGGACTCTTAAGAGGTCCATAGCATCTTTGAAAGAGCAATCAAAGGTAGAGCTAGAGAACAATTCCGATGTTGATGAAAAGTTAGGTTGCACCACTATCAACACAAACAATAAGGAACAATGTAAAGAGAAGAAATGAACAAGCTAGTCCAAATAAAAATCCACATCAAGTAAACAAAGGGAAATGAACTTGTTAATATTGGTTCTCAATCCAATTTGATTTCAAATGAAATTGTTAAGAAGTTTTGTTTGCAAACATGTGATATCCTCATCCATATCCTTGGGGTTGGGTAAATAAAAGTGTAGAGATTTAAGTGACTAAGAATATATATTCAATTTTGGCATTAACCCCCAATATATTGATGAGATAGAAGCATATTGAACTCCCCTTGATGCATTTGATGTGGTTTTGGAAGTTTGTACTTGTATGTTAGGGATGTTATCCTCATGAGGATGGCTAACAGATACCAATTGGTCAAGGATGAAATCAACTATAATATCAAGGCACATCCAAGCAAGCCCAAGCTTGTTTTGGTAAGTTCCAACTAAGCAAAGAAGTAGTTTTGTTTACTTCTTTTGAAAAATAAACAAGAGGATGGGTTAAAGATTTTTGAACTTGATTGTGCTAACAAGGGATTGAAAGGGTTGGATGAGTTGCTGCATTCTTTTCAAGAAGTGTGCCAAACTCCTAAAATTTTGCCTACAAAATGGGAAGTAGAACTTAAGACTCAATTGTTGTTTGAATCCCCTTTAACTAACATTAATTTGTACATGTAATCACTTTAAAAGTGTAACAAAGTGAAAAAACTTCAAGAGTTGTGAATCGCTATTGGAGAATGTGCATTAGATTATAGAGCCTTGAACAAGATCACCATAAAATACTAGATATCCACTTCCACAAATTGATGGCTTGTTAGACCAACTTCAACATGCTAAGTACTTTAAAAATTTGGATCTCAAATTCAGGTACCATCAAGTTCGTATGAAGGATGATGATGTATGGAAGACAACTTTCAACACATAACAAAGTTTGTATGAATGATTGGCACTTATATTCAATGTATGTAATGCACTTGCTACAATTATGAGATTGATGAATAACATATAGTGGTGTTTCATAGATACATGTGTCATAGTGTATATAGATGATATTTTGGTTTGCAATACTACATGGAAAGTGTAGACATCCAATTCCTAACACCATTTGTGTTGAAATTGTCAATCTTACTCGAATTGCACTCAAATGCACATTTTAAGTTAAAATCCATAAAACGCCCTAAATGGTTTGAACTTTTCACTTACAAGTGTCAGTTTAGGTTAAAGTATCCCTAAATAAGGCAAGGCATTTTATGGGCCAGCTAACTTTGATCAAATCATTTCAAATCAAAATGACAAATTCACCATTTAGTGCTCTGGATCACTCTTTTCTTCTAATTCATTGGTACATGTCACATACCTTTGTTATTTAGTGTTGGCAACATCCTAAATGGGAATACAGTTCCAACGCATCTAACATCACCTTCCAGTTCCTCTCCAGTCAAATATGACTTTGTGACCATTTTGATTAATTGTGTACCAATTTTCAAAGAATTGCACTAAACTTGATTAAACTTAAGCTATATAATCCAATTTAAGAGCTTAAGTAAGAATTCCATAGATCTTTTTGAATATCTCATTATTGGAAATTGATTTTGAATATCTGCATCACCTAGTGACATCATCTCTTAAGAAGACATCCTCAGGCCATAAATGCCACAAATATCAAGATTATGGGTCACCCATGCCTAATTAATGCCTCTCATGCCTCTTTAATGCCCCTTCTTCCAAGGTCATGATGAAGATGATTATGAATTTAATTCCAAATATTGAATTAATCCTTTCAACCACACATCTTCATCTCAAGATGGACGGTTCAGGTTGATTATGACCAATCTCAAAAATCTATAAATAAAAAAGCCATGGACTTGAATTTTAAGCTTGAATATTGCAAAGTTATAATGTTAAATTGTTTCCACAATCATTTGCATTTGATCATTGATTTTGTTTGCAAGCATCATTGATAGGCTAGTTTAATGATTTGGAATCATGAGCCTAGGTTCTATGGAGTGTTCTTGAGACATTGGAGGAGTTTGTCACCTTTGTTGACAAAAACAAGGATGCTTGATCAAGAGAGAACATGCTTTTGAGCCACATGGGTATGGTGAATCCATTTGGAAAGGTAATATGATGTTGCTTTCTTTCAATTGTTTCTTGCTATCTTTTGTAATTCCCATAGGAATAGATAGGCTTAGTTCTTTATGCATTTTTCATGATTTATGGACTAATGTTTGACTAACTTGCTTTGTAATCCTCTCTACAGAAAGTACATCTAATTCATTCGAGACGAGTCTTACAAATGTTGAAAGAAAAAAAACTGTTGTGCAATATGAAGAAATATGAGTTTGCAAAACAATCACTCGTCTATTTGAGGCATGTGGTTGGAGGAGGACAGCGCCTAAGAGTGCCACCAAAACAACACATTTTGTGGGAGAAGTACAATACATGAAAAAGTTTATTCCAGCATTCTCCAAAATTGCAGCACCTCTACATGCAATTGTTACAAGTGGTAAGGAATTTCATCGAGACAAAGAATATAATAGTGCTTTTAATTCATTGAAATATAAGACAAGGCATGCATCAGTGCTTTCTCTTAATAATTTCCAACAACTTGAAGTTGAAACGGATGCAAACAAGTACACTATGAGGGCAGCTATGTTGCAACAAGGTAAACCATATTGTTAGTATTCGTAGGTGTTTTCTTCAACAATAAGAGGATATCATGTATATGATAAAGAAATGTATGCACGAGTTCAAGCAATTAGGAAATAGAAACATTATATGTTGGGTATAGAAACTATTGTGCATACTGATCACAAACTTCTTTAATATTTGCAAGCACAAATTAAATGGCAGCTGGCAAGACACTACAAATTAATGGAGTTTCTTCAACAATTCCATTTTGTGATCAAGTACAAGAAGAAAGAGAAGCACGAATGTAGTGGTAGATATGTTATCCGGGCCACTAATAACAAAGCATATTTCAGTGTTGACAACAATCCAACAACTGAAGCTTTTGACAAAAAAAGCTTATGAAGAAGCATACAACAATTCTAGGTCAAGAAAGTTCAAAATGAAGGTAAGGATGGGTGCTACCTCAAAGATGGGCTCCTCAACAAGTGGGATAAGTTGTGTCCCCCAAAGGGAGAAAGACATCTATTGATGAGGGAAGCGCAAACTTGTGTTGACAACAATCTCAAAACTTGAGCTTTTCACAAAGAGGCTTATGAAGGAGCATATGCACAAGATGCAAATTTTGGAGAGACATTCCAACAATTGTAGGTCAAGAAAGTTGATAAAGAAGGTAAGGATGGGTGTTACCTCAAGGATGGGCTCCTCTACAAGTCCCAAAGGAAGAAAAACATCTATCAATGACGGAACCACATACTTCCAAAGTCTCATGCCACCTTGGTGTTGGTAAGCCCATGGCTCATTGGCAAAGGTATGTGTATTAACCTAATATGCAAGAAAATGTATCAAGATTCATTAGAGGATGCAAGTTATGTTGTAAAAGTAAGAATAAGTTCAAGGAAGAAGAATTATATATGCCACTACCTGTGCCTACTAGACCATGGGAAATCATTTCTAAGGATTTTGTGGCTGGATTACCAATGTCCAAGAATAACCAACACTATATATATATATATATATATGTTGTTAATAAATTCAGTAAAATATGTGTCTTGATTGCATGTAAAGAAGTAGTAAATGGGCATAAAGCAATTGAACTTTTCTTTTCTGATGTTAGGGTGCATTTTGGGTAGCCTAAGTCTATTGTTTCAAAAAGATATTCCATAGTTTTTGGGAAGTTTTTACCACTTTGGGGAGCAAGATGGATACCAAGCTCCAACGAAATACAACTTTCCAACAACAAAACCGATGGACAAAATGAGGTTGTAATTAGGACTTTGGTACAGCTGATAAGAGGTTACAACAAAAAGCATCCAAGGACTTGGGATGAGTCTTTGGCATATAACCAACCCTCATACAATAGAGTATTACATACAACCACTAACAAGTCATTGTTTGAAGTATGTTTGGACTACTTACCAACCAATCCAATTGATGTTGCAAGGGAACAACAGTTGGAGGTGGAGAAACAATACTCAAAGGTGGCAATAGCAGCAAGGTTCATTGAGAGCCTTAGACAAATTCATCTCAAAGTGAATTAACAATTGGAGAAGTCTCAAGCCAAGGACAAGACTAAACATGAGAAGCATTGGAAGGAGCATACCCTCAAAGTGGAAGATAAGGTATGGTTGTATTTGAGCAAAGAGAGGCTTTAAAGGCAAGCTAGGAAACTCCAACCTCTAAGGTATGGGCCATTTAGCATCTTCAAGCAGATTGGAAACAATGCTTTCAATCTTGATCTTCCCTCATTCATGAGGATGTATTCCATAATGAATTGTGAAAACTTGCGTCTATATGAGCTATCCATACTGAAAGAAAAAGAAGAACAATTACGACCCTCTATTGAAGACTTGGTTGTGGACACATGGGGAGAGTTGGAGGATGTAGTGTTGTAGTGGAAAGTCTGAGAGACTAGAAAGGTACCAAAGGAATCTTGGCAAGTTGGCTTCAAGGGAAGGACACCCAGACACACAAGATGGCAACCCAAGGAAAATGTAGGGTAATTGTTCTCACATCTCCTCCTCCACTAAGCTTATGTGGGACCAAAAGACTATCAAAAGGAGGCTATGATCCATAAGAATTGGGGAAAACATTCCACTCCATCGCCCAGCATGAACAAACATGATTTTAGTCAGCAACAGGGCTTCAAGTGAAGTATTTCTTATATGGTGGAAAAATTGCCGCTAAAAACAGAGCGAAGGTTAGGAAACCACCAAGGCAATACCATAACTACCGTGACGCTTTTGAAATCATCGGTCTGCATTAACCAGCGGCTTTGCCCAAATGATTTGTTCAAGTAACAACAAAGGAAGTTGTCTCTTTAGACGCTAAGATGATTGGGTTTCCTTTAACACTGACCCCTGAGGATGTGAAGAGATGCATGGATTTAGAGAAGTGTCGGAGAATTTGAGCGACATAGTAAGTTTTCAAGCTGGTTGTAAAAGAGGGAAGAAGAAGTAAAGAGGAGATGAGTAAGCAAGATAGCACAATGTCTGTTGTACTTGTTCAATGAACTCTTTGTAATTTGTCTTTGGCTAGAAGAAGATAGGAAGCTGGTAAATTGACACTTCCAACAGGTTATTCCCAATCAAAACTCATGTTCTTCATTGTTAATCTTTGTGCTGCTTATGTTAGTCTTCACTTACAGATGTCCTTCATTACTGCAAGTACAGTTTAAGTTTCCAGCAACATATTACACTAATTTGAAGTCACTAACGCATTTCAAACTATCATTTAGAACTAAAATCAAAGTAACACAGCAATTTGTGAATTTGTAGTTTCTACTAGGCAATTGTTCTTAGAAGTTTACATATCAAATGGGAACGCCAATTTGCAGATATTGGGTAAGTGGGTACTTTGAGTCGGCAAAAGAAATAAAATAATAATATTTATATAATAAAAATTCTGAAAACTAAAATACATAAAATTCAGTAAAGTGATATGTCTCCTACTCCGTATTATTTTTGGCTGCACATGGAGAACAATGAGATGAGTAGAGCTACCATAGGATTTTTTATTAGGTTTTTATTTCTCAACTTCACATTTATGTTTTAAAGTTTTAAATTCAACATTTTAAAAAATATATATTTTACTTTTTATTTAAGGCATGAGACATGATTTTTTGGAGGAGAACCCCTAAGAGAAAGGGAAGACTCCAAACAAAGTTTTTGAGACTTTGGAGACAACCCCATCCCCATCCCCATCTCACAACTTTGAGATGCATCTCCATCTCCAAGATGAATCCCCTATACCAGGGGACGCATCTCCCAATTTTTATGGTGTGTGTGTGTGTGTACATATATATACGGTTGTAATATAAGGTAAGAACTAGGTTCACTACAAAGGTACCATCAATGAGATGGAATAATTACTCTACCTAAGTTCAGTACATAGGCTATACACACTAATTTCGAAATTACTAAAGCATGGACAAACATCTTATACTTTTATTGTCATGGAAATTTAGCTCCTATGGCATCTTCAATCCTGGTTACTCACTCATCAATAAGGGGGAATCCAAGAAGGTTAATAGAGATGGAAATTTCACCCAACCCAAACCTGGCCAATGCAAATTTAATTATGATGATGCTTCAAAGGAAAATGCGAGTTAATTAGGAGTAGGAGGCGTCATTAGAGACTCAGGGGTTACATGATATTATGTGGTATATGATCAAACTTGGGCACCAAACCAACAACATAGCAAAGGCTATTAGTATCCAACAAGGTATGTTGTGGGCTAATAGATACAATCTTCACTCGGTTTGGGTGGATCCTAACTCTATTAATTTTGTTAACCACCTCAAACAAGGGAGCTCTTCAATTCCCAAACATGGAAACCTGAGGACCCTTGTCATTAATTTGAGTTGAGACAAACCTTTATAAATGCCCAGGAAGCATAACAAAGTTGTTAACCACATTGCCAAGCATGCCTTAGACATGCCTACCAATGAGGAGTGGTCTAATAAGGATTTTAGTTAGTTCAACACCACTTTCTGTACCTGCTTATGGGTTATTGCTTGAAGATAAATCCTATGGGTTATTGCTTGAAGATAAATCCTATGATGAGTCCTTTAGAAAATGCCATTGTGGGCTATTACAAGGCCCCTACCATCCTTAAGGAACGCCAAGTCTCCTATGTTGGAGATATGTTGGCCTCCACTTCGATTAATCTCTCCCTACGTCTCTGAATATGAGCACCTCCTTTCCGGCTCATCATTTTCTTGCTTTGTGTTTATCATTTCTTGGAGTATTATTGCAAGCAACTGGAAGTGGATATTTAAAGAGCCAAATTTGGTGGTGTCAATCAAGAATTTTAAGTCCAAAGGCAGGTTGAGGCCATGGCAAGTTATACTCCAATTGCCAAACACACTCACTCTTCTACTAACATAAATATGGCAGAATCAGAGGATGACTAAAAGGTGGAGTTGAACAACAAAAAGCTGGACAAATGAGGCAAAATTCCTACCAACGCAGGCAGTGAGCTAGGGCTTGAAGGAATAAAATGGGGAGAGTTGGCAGATGATAACATAATTAAAAGTCATCATAACATTTTCACAAAGGCCACCAGTATCAATGAAACCACCAAGTTAATTTCCACTGGAACCAATAAATTGTTGGGTGTCCAAAATTGAGGCTCAAAACCTACATAATGAAGCCTTAGGATGATCTCAATAGTTATCTTGGTACTTGGGCCACACAAGTAAATTTTTCTATTATAGATATGGTCACGAAATGGTTTGTGAAGAGCTGCAACATCTCATTCAATCCTCTCCTAACTGCATTGCTATTATTGTTGCTTCCACTCCCCCTGCTCTCATCTCTTTTGGCATGGGTATTTCTGAGTTTGCTAAGAAGGGGGGTCAATTGGGAATGGGTAGTGTTGTGAAATTTTCATACTTTGGCATTAATTTCATTAATTTCTCAGTTCAAAGAGTTTTTGTCTTTGCATTTTCCCTTTCAGGAAAATATATAATTTTAAGGCTAACACGTTTGATTGTATTTAAATGTTGAGCCTAATGGCTAATGTTTAGAGAGTTTTTGTCTTTGGATTTTCCCTTTCGAACAAATATATAATTTTAAGGCTAATGCCTTCGATTGTATTTAAATATTAAGGCTAATGCCTAATGTTCAAACGATGGGGTGCATCCATTATTGTGATATTGCTTCCCATACAAAAAGAAAAAGAAAGAAAAAAGTTGTAGCCCTAATGTAAAAGGGGGAGAAAATAAAGTGGCTTTTTTAAATAAAGGTGGGAAGATATCTTCTACGGGAATAAAAGCCAAACTAGCCTCATAAAAGGAATTATATTATATATTCCATATTCATCATGGAATGCATAAAAGGCTACCAATAAGATATTGGTCATTAAAATGCTTTGCTATTTATCTTTTGGACCCTGTGCAAAATATTTTGACAAAGATATTTTGTATGAGGAATTAAATTTTCAATGAAGATTCAATATAAATGTTATTTTAGATAATCATGGACATGGATAAGGAAGAATGGGGAAAGTTGATTGAAGATGACATTGAAGAAGAGAATGATCTAGATGAATTGGAAAGAACATTCTAGGGATTTACTTTCAGCTGTCCAAATTTGTGCACTAAGTCACAAGGTTCGCCGAACTTTTGGGTAAAAGTTCGGAGTTCGGCGAATATTATGCCCTTACCAAAAAATTCAGTCAAATTCGGCAGATTCGTCAAACTTTTAGGTAAAAATGATCTGAGCAGGGAAAATACTGAGCAAGGGGGCCGGAGGATTTGTTGTGGAGAGTTGTTTCGTGCACTTGCCATTGAGTGTTGCATGAATATATTTATCATACGTGTTGCATGGAGGATATCGTGCTGCGTAGAGGACATTATCAGTTGAGCGACGACCAAGAGATACCTATTGAACGACAAACAATAGAAATCCGCTAAGCGGTGACCCAACGCAAAGAAGAAGAGTTGGGTTTTTTCTTTAATGAATTTGTTTTTAAAAAATATTAAACTTAGTTTCATAATTTCATTTTAGGTTTTATTATTTTCAATTCCTTTTTTCATTTTATATAATTTTTTTATTTCTTTTTTTTTTTTTTTTTTTTTTTTTGTTGTATTTTTTCATTTTATTTTATTTTTATTTATTACACTAATTTTTTATTATTTTTTTTTATTTTGTTTTTATTTTTTAAATATATTTAAATTTTTTAATTGATATTTTTTTCATTTATTTTTATTTATATATAATTTATAAAAAATTTAAATGTTTTTTATTTTATAATCTTTAAAAAAATTAATTTATTTTTATCGTTATTTATTTTATTCTTTTTAATTTCTTTTTATAATCTTAAAAAAATTATTTGAGTTTTTATTTTATTTTTCAATTATGTTTTATATATATATATATACATAGTCACAAGGTTCAACGAACTTTTCCAATAAATTTCGAAATTCGCCGAACTTCTGATGTAGGAAAAAAATTTGTCCAAATTCATTATGTTCGGCCGAAAAAACATGAGAGAAAAAGGGCAAAAATGCAGACAGCACAAATGGATCAGATTCAACGACAGTCAGATTCAATTGATCCCGATTCGAAGTGAAAGATTGCCGTGACCTACTGTGTTAACGATTGTGCGATCTATAGACTGGCAAGAGCGTTGTCTGCATTCACGTTGTGGACTGTTGATTAAACATTTCCTTTCCATTCCTTGCTCGACACACCTCCAAACGAACGCTGCCGACACACCTCCAAACGAACACTGCTGACACTTTATTATAATTTAGGTTTTAAGGTGTATATTGTTTTTTGTTTTTTTTTAAAATTTCTGTGTTGTTTTATTTGTTTTATTTTTTATTTTTTTATTTATATTTGTATTTCATTATATTTAATATTCCTAAAAGTTTATTTTATCGTATATTGTTTTTATGTTTCTTTTTTAATTTGTGTTATTTTATTTTATTTTTATTTTTTTCTATTTATATTTCATTATATATGATATAAAATAAACAAATAAAATAACATAAAAATTAAAAAAGAAAAAATATAATATTTTTATTTTTTGTATTTATTAAATAAAAAATCAATATATATATTAAAAAATGAAATGATAAAATAAATTTTTACGAATATTAAATATAATAAAATATAAATATAAAAATAAAAAATAAAAAATAACATAAAAATTAAAAAATAAAAAATATAATAATTTTATTTTTTGTATTTTTTTAATTATTTTATTTTATTTTTATTTTTTATGGTTCGAATTTAATGGCGATTTTTTTTCAAACTTTATCAATTGGCGAACTTGAACCGAATTTTATCCTCGTCGAACTCAAATTCAAACTCGAACCTTGTGACTATATATATATTGAATTCAAACTTAATGGTGAATTTTTTTCGAACTTTATCCATTGCCGAACTCAAACCGAATTTTATTCTCGTCGAATTCGAACTCAAACTCGAACCTTGCAACTTAGTTTGTGCATGTGTCATTTTTTTCCTTGGCCTTTATTTTGTCGAATGTAAATAAAGAAGAGAAAGCCTCTTTGTTTTGGGAGTTGCTTCCATTATGTTTTCTTGCCTAGGTAGTTATTTATCTAGTATTCAGCGAGTCCTCTGGGCTTTAAAGAGCTTTTGCAACGGTGTATATTCATAAGCATTTAATAAAAGATTATAAGATTAATTTTTTTGTCCTTGATCTTGAGTTATCTTGTGCATGTTTGGCACTATTGGGAATGATCACACACTATTTGGGCACATTGCCCTTTAAATTTAGCATTTGCTATATTTTTCCTTCACCCTTTTTCACACCACGCATTTTTCGTTAGTGCTAGGATAGACGAGTCGACCTAATTCAGAGGTTGCCATAGCCTGAAACTATTAAGGCACCCCACTGTGACACTTTGATTGTGGATTCAATGGTAATATTTGCAGCTAGTTCAATCTAAAGTGTCAACAGGCAGCATTCAAAGGGATAAGTCCATGAAAACCGTAGAGGAGATTGATTCCCCAAAAGGCCTCACAAAAGAACTCCATGAAACCAAACTGGATAGGAAAAAATTATTAGACTGTGGGAGGCTTGGTGAGAGCCGAGGAGGTCAAATCTCAGTAATTGGAGAATAGGACTGCCAAACTTGAGAGGGACTAGGTTGATAGGTATGGTCTGTTGTCCCTTAAGGAAGATTATGGTGTGCTGAAGGCCTGGGTTCACCACTTGATCCCTAACATTTTTAAAACCGTAAAGCAAATCATGAATGGAGGCCCAAAAATGTAAGGAGGAATTGAAGCCAAATTTTCCAACTGCATGGCTCTTGCAGTTTGCAAGGCCCCCAATTGAAGTTCACGAATCCAACATCAAGCCTTGGTAGTGGTCCTGGTGTCACCAAATTGGGTAAGTGTTGTGATTTTCAAGAATTATGTTTGTGGTCAAATAAGACATGCTGACGTGGATGATGAAGTGGGGGTACTGGCCTATGGCCCAGAGAGATGCCCATTTCCTGTTTCTGTGTCATTTTGTTTTGTTATGTTAAAACAGACCATACAGCTAGTTATGGTACTGCAGAAAGAAATCAAATCATTTGTATTTTGTGCATAGTTATCAGACTAGTGACTGGAAAATACTGTTTGTTTCATTGATAGTTTTCGCCTTGATGGGGGGACTTTACAAACCATTTGGTCATCTACTCTGTTGAAAATCCTTATCGTGATTTGAGTCTAGACATACAAAGTTGTAAATTATATGTTCCAACTGTAATTATAGGTTTTTCAATATAAGTTTTTGCCTTCTTATTGTAATCTGGCTATTTGCTAAAAAATGAATACTCGATAGCACATTTCATGTTTTCTAGCAAGTTCCTTCTGTAGCAATCTTTGGCAGATCGCTATGATACAGAGACCTTGATATATAGACACAGCAAAATGTTGGATCCAATACATGTATGTAATCTTTACAATAGTTTTTTAGTTAATGCATGACTAATATCATGCTGTGCAATCAGCCCGGCCAATATCAATAGATAAGGCATGGGGAACATTTTTTCGTTCTATGCCAATATTAATTGTTTAGTGGGATAAGACGATGGAACCAGTTGTGTGTATCCCATTCTCTTTTGTTGGTCGGTGGGACCTAATCTTGCAAGCACATTTGGTTTTTGGTTTATTAGATGTACTTTTTTGTAAGAAAACCAAGTGTCCCACATGTAAAAGGCAAAAATGCTGAAGTGGGGGAAATGTTATACATATATATTAAAAGAGTGGATTACGGCATGCTTTGGACGAAATAATCTCTTGTGAACAAGTATAAAGACTGTTTGGCCAAGGTAGTGCCCATGCTGCCCTAAATTCAGCTTAAGCAAGCATCCACACTCTCTCAGGGAAGTAAATATATTTATGTTCTATATTGTTTTCTTCAAGTTCCAGATATATTACAGCCATCTATTAAGGTGTTCTTTTCATAAGTTTCAGATTGTGTTTTATAGTTGTTTTCAGATTTCACTTATATAACAGATTCTGTGCATTGTATCAGTTCCAACTTTATAGCATGGTAATCCTAGATTTTTAGGGTTGTCTCAAATTTCCCGTCAATTTCATATTTTCGTTCCTTTTTAATTTCAGATTTTGTAAATTCTAGAACAGCTACAACAAGTTTTAAGTTGGGCTCACGAATGTGGTATTAGAGGCCACTTTATTGGCCTCGTGGGAAAAGCCCTACCAATAGCAAAAAATATTTAAAGAATTCGAGCATCAGGAAATGCCGTTGATAAAATATCCAGGCTTATGTGAAATGTATACTAAAGAAGCTCCAAAAGACTTTTTGCAGAATATGTTGAGCTTTATGAAGAAGAATTTGTTGAGGCAGCCATATGGAAGGGCGGAAGTAGTTCAATGCATAAGCATACAAACATACCTAGAGTGTATCGATGGTCTTTATGCACAGGCTAACAATGAATATGTGGTTGAAAGCTTGCTTGATCATTGTGCATTCATCTCTTGCAGTTATTTTCTAAGAAAACCTGTAGAAAGAAAAGGAAAAAGGCTATGAGCATCCTACAAACAAATGCCTTCCATGCTACTATTCTAGTACAGCATATTCGCATGTAAAAGGGAAAATTCAGCTACTGTATTCAGTTTTGAAATCATGGCTCCATGATCGAGAGACATTCAATCACATTTGCAACAATTCCATGGGTTGAAACTAAACCTACAATTTCTCTCAAAGTTGAATGATATCTTTTAGACTGGCCAGCAAACTTGCTAATAATAGATTTTCTGCAAATCATAATATATACGCTACAAGCAATAGCCTTATTTCCTAAAGAGGAACACACTGGAACTCTCCTTTGTCCTCCAGGGATAGAACTTGCTGAAGCACCAAAGAATTTTCACATATTGGTTACAAGTTTGACAATTGGTCATCCACCTATTCAAGAAAAAGCACGCCATGTTATTTCTACGTTGTGCCAACTTTAGCATATATGTAGGATTACAATTGAGGAAGAGCTAGGATCAATCATCATCATAGTATCATCAACTCACAGACTCCCGAGCCAAGTAGAGGCCCGCAAGTTTTAGGGCCTCAACTCGACTAACTCTTTACTTTTATTTTCACAATGTTAAAATAATTATTACATTATAAATACATCACTTTTTAAAAATATTAATATCTCAGCCATTAACACATTCAAATTGTTTTTAACTATTAATCATTTACAGTGTTTTAAATTTTATTTTGAAAAAAGTTTTAAGTAGTTGGCATCTATATTTATATTTTATGGCTTGATATTTAGGTTGAATTAATTAGCTATGTTAAATTAGTTTATATTTATATTTTATGGCTTCATATTTAGGTTGAATTAATTAGATATGTTAAATTAGTTTATATTTATATTTTATGGCTTAATATTTAGGTTGAATTAATTAGATATGTTATTTTAGTTTATATAATGACATTTTTAATAATTCTTTATATATTATTTTTCTTAAAATGCATAAGAATTTATTTAAATTCAAATTTTACAATAATTTGTTTTTTCAAAATCATATCGAGTTTTTTCCCAGTTTTTTGTCAAGTACAAGTCTCAGCCTAAAATGTGCTTGCCAAGTCTCATTTTAGTATGAATCTCAATACTATGGCTAGGATGTGCCATTGCATGCAGAGGACAATGATGTAGTACACTCCTATAGCTAGGATGAGATATTTGGAAAAAATGCATTTCTCATCAATGTGAACATCAATATTATCTCTATTACCACTTTTTTCCTAAGTTATTGGATCCTTCACCCTACGGAGACCAATCCCAATACAACACATATTGGGTAATGGTCCCCCTTTAATATGGCTCTAGATACAACTAGGGTACTCCCCAACAGGGTCCAATATGCACATGCGAAAACAATTTTTTTTGGTTTTAACACTACATTTTTGCCTCTGTTAGTCATATAAAAGAACACTGTGTAAGTTTCAAAAATACCATCACCGAAAAAAATGAAAAAAACAAAAACTGAAACCCTAAAGACCTAAAACTCCTATTTGATTGATGGCAACTATATTTATTATACATTCATTGTAGAAAATATTTGCAGTCAACATGTGCAAAGGTAATTGCAGGAGGCATTCGTGGGTCTCCATTTGTGAGTCTTGACTCTTCAAACAACATTTACAGTTTACAATCCGCAATGGTGTTTGTGGGTTGAAATGTTTGGTGGGTTGGGCAGGTCCAAAGTATTGTCATTCCCTCTTGTCACAACTCACCTGCGCATATAATGGATACAAAATCAAAAAAATGGATGGGGTTTACTTACATTAAATAGATCGTGTTTTAAATTTCATTAAAATCTAAATATTGTATAGAGTTTAACTTATTATGTATACTTCAATTAAAAAATTAATATTTTTATTTAGTGTATAGTATATGTTTTATTTAGTTTATAACTTATATTTTAGTTTATTTATTGGCTTTATAGTTGTTATTTAGTTTAGTTTTTATTTTAGTATGGAAATTTTTATTTAGTTCATAATTTTAGGTTAGTTTAACTTTATCCAATCTTATTATATTTTATGTTTTTTTAGATTATTAATTTTCATAGTTCTCAGATGGATACGAGTATGGGGAGACAGGCACAGATACCAATATGCCATTTTTTTTTGAAAAATAGGAAACGGGTACAAGGAGACAGCAATACATACACACACACACAAACAATTTAGAGAAATATACACTATATTTTAAAAACTTTTAAACATAGTTCCCAAGGAACTCCAATACTCGGATAAAGACCACATACTTGTCCTTGTCCCCACATTTTCAAGTGACTAAAATTATATAGAACATAGTCATACCCTTATTCATTTATTTGTGTACCTTCATTTAAATGGTGTCTCCATCCCCGTACCAATACCCATACCCCACGTCTCCCAATAACTATGCTTTTAAATTAGTGTTAAAAACCATTATACATATATAGTATAGACTATATAAACACTTAATAATTCAAATTGTAAAAATATATCAAAATTTACAAACAAATGTCAAAACTATTAAAAATTTAAAACATTTTTTATAAAACTAAAATGAAATAATAAAATTAAAAATTTGTAAAAAGTTAAAATAAAATAAATTTTTATAAAACTAAAATGAAATAATAAAATTAAAAATTTGTAAAAAGTTAAAATAAAATAATAAAAATTAAACGGTAAAAATTTAAAATAATAAAATGTTAAAAACTTAAAATTTTAATAAGTCTTCATGGTCATCAAAGCCATGGATAACAGCAAAAACCTTAATTGGAGATTTAAACAATTAATCAAAGAAGAAGAAAAACTTCGGAACTACTTTGAGGGAGTGAATCTAAAGCATGCCCTGAGAGAATGAAATCAAGTAGCGGATTCGCTAGGGATTTTTGAGCTTCAATCCCATTCAAAAGATAAGAAAGGAAACATGGAAAGTATCTCCCGGAACAAAGAGATGAAAGAATTAGAAGAAATTATAAAGAATGCACGGATTTATAACCAAGTTACCTAGGATTACATGCACCATGCATGCAAGTCATTATAAATATTGCCTAAAAGATAGACTGCATGCAAATTCCTTGAACTTGCTAAAAGAATGCTGGTTGTTTTTAGAAAGTATGATTAGGCTAGATTATCAAGGTAGAATTTAGCAAGTTAGCTTTTTCATAAAAGCTAGCTTCTTGTTGTCTTTGTAAGTTGCCTTCTTGGTTTTTTGATATCAATAAAAAATTTAATTATCAGAAAAGAAAATTAAAGAGTCTTTAATTATTAATAATAGATTATAATGCTATAATTTTATAAAGTCTAAACGTTTTTAAAAATGAAAAAAAAAATCTCGAGCCCTGCATTGTCGTGAACAGCAGTGGTTTGTGCGTTGATGCACAAGCCAATGCCATTCACGGCAATGCAAACCCTTGTCTTTCATGACAATGCAAACAAGAGCTAACACTGAAACAACATTAATAGATTGAGGAGAATATGTTGGATCCCTTGACTGAATAGTGTTAATACTTGGAGAATATGTGGGGGAGATATAAGGGATTTTAGTCATACATTCTGTGAATCCCCAGTGACAAAGAAATCCCATGAACAAGTGTCAGAAAATATATGCGTGTTAGTGCGGCCATTGAATTCTCTTTAAATGAAATCAATCTTTGCTCTACCCAACATAGCATAAAACTTTGCGTTACAAAACGATTGCATATATCTTTTTTCCAGTTTGAATCACAACTATAAAAACTATTTTTTAGAGTTCGCATTTTTCCTACTGAGAAATAGCCAGGAGATGTACGTCTTCGACAGACGTATCGGGTATGGGAGACATCTTTGTACACATCTCCCATACCCGAGACACATCCCAGGGGGTTGCGTCTCCTTGCAACACTGTTAATTTTTGTGGGATTTTCTTAATTGTGTATCAATATCATGTCGTTAATTTTGCTTATTTGGCTATGTAATATTTTATATATATTTTTTCAGGTTTGTACCCAAGCCATACTCGAGCAAAATTTAAAAAAAACATTGTACCGACGTACCCAAACCACATACGCTATCAATATTAGGATAGGCTACTTTACCTTTTTCCTATGGAATTGCTAGATTACTTTTTTGGCCATTTAATCCACATAGCTTATCAAAAATTTTGAAGGAGTTTCAAAAATCTCAACTTCTAACATTTTCTATTGCTTTGGGAATTGTTATGCACCTTTTTATTCTAAGCCAATATTAATTGTTAGGTATTTAGTTCAGTCCACCTTTTTATGTAACTAGGCTCTTTTTAGTATGTGGGTCCAAAATGCCAATTGTATGGATCCACTAACAACTATATTTTTAATTTACTTTTGCCATTTTTTGGCTAATGGGGCCCAATCTCATGGGTCCATTTGGTTTTTAACTTATTAGATATGCTTTTTGTTAAAAAAAATAATTGTATATTTTTATGTAACTAGGCTCTTTTTGGTATGTGGGTCCAATAGGACCAATTGTATGCGTCCACTAAAAACTAAATTTATTGTCCTTTGTTGGTTAATGGGCCCAGTCTTGTGGGTTCATTTCGTTTTTGGTTTATAAGATGTACTTTTTTGTAAGAAAACTAATTGTTCAACATGCAAAAGGAGAAACAACAATGGGGAAAATGTTTTACATAGGTTCTTGGAGAGAGGAATAAGGTATGCTTTGGAAGAAAGAAGCTCTTTTGTACAAACTTATAGACTCTATTTACCCAAGATCGTGGCCATACTGCCCTAGATCTAGGACAACAACGACACTCTCTTAGGAAAGTAAATTGATTTGTATCATGTATTGCAACAACCCCAGGTGATAGTAACCAAAGGCAAATTTTATGAATGAAAATTTCGACAGCAAAAAAACCTTGACCTTAAGGTGAGAGAGGTCTTCCCAAGAAAGACAGTGATTTGCAAACATTGAAAATATTTTCTAGCTTCTACTCTTAATATTGACAATATTTTCTCGATTATATTTGGTACTTTTGGCTTAAGGCTCCATGAACCACGAAAATTATTGATTCCTTGGCAGTTTACCTTGATGAGGACTTGACAAACCTCCAACATAAAGAACTTATGAGGGTTAGAAGCTTGGTCATAAATGTTACAAAAAACAATAAAAGGGTTATAGTAGGTTGGGCAGGTATATGGTCAGGTTCTAATTGACGCCGTGATGTCTCCTCCTATGCACTTAGAGTTGCAAGTTGGAATTGTAATGGCATGCTTTGGTCTTCCCCTGGTATAGTACAGGTCATCATCGATTACCACAACATTGTCTTTTTTATCAAGGTACATGAAACTCCTAAGCATCCTCTACCTTATTTTTCAATTTTTGCTTGGTTCTCGGTTCAAGACTTTTGTTGGATTGAGACCATGAGAGGTTCAAGAGGAGTGGCTCATATCAATACAGATGAGCCTATTCTCAATTCTTATGAGTGAAACTTTCTAGAGGTAAAAGCATGCAAGATATGTACTTTGCAATATGTTATATGATATATCCCACCATTACGGTCTGACCATTCTGTTATTGTGGATGGTGACCCTTGGATTTATATCCAGTGATACCCAGATCCTCGCCTTTGGGTGAGGTTATTATGATTGGAGATTTCAATGCCCACACAAAAATTTCGCATGCATGACTGGTTAGAGGATACTCTTCTTACAACTACCATTGATGTCGAAGATTTTTTAATGTCTTGAGCTTCTATGGATAAAGTGCACATCACCTCCTATGGTAGATCCCTTATTGGCAAGGGTGAGTCTTGCCAACATTTCATTCTGAATTGTTTATCTTGCCTCCCAAATTCACATGAATTTACTTGTTTTAACCACAAAGGTGGAGTTATTGTAGTTAATTATCTCTTGAGATCTCATAATATCATGCCACATATTTCACCCTCACCTACCCTTAGACGACCATACCTACTTGTCTTTTAACCTCAAAATACATCCATCACCCCCCATATTAACATCCATTACAAGCCCTTGCACTATTATTCATTCAAAGTACTCTTTTGTGATTGTTTATGTTTAACACCTAAAAATAAAAATAAAAATCTTTCCTTGCTTGTATCACCAATACATAAAGAAAGCTACTTCATTAGTCAATTTTTTGTGGAATGCTGCTATAAATTATTTCCCATATTGTACTTCTAGGGCCGGAAATCAAGGAACTAGTGCATGTCACATAAATAAATGGTTAGATGAGGAATGTAAGAATCTCCACCGCACACGCAAGCACCTACTTAGACACGATCCAATTGCTGTTAAGAGTCTTCATAATACTTACTGCAATAATCTACAATGCAAAAAGAAATAATTCATTTTCACCCATCTACGTAACATGCTAGCCACCTTATGCAAATACCCAAAACTCTTTTGGCATTCCATTCTCCCACAAAGGAATTTTTTTCATATCACATACCCCTGTATTTGTTTCCGGCATGCCTCTAACTTATATGGCATCCCTAGTGAACCCCCAATCACAATACCTTGCCTCTCATCTTCATCATCTTCCTGTGATTTCTTTAATTATTGCAATGTGAAAGAGTCCATTCATAAATTGCAAACTAATAATCCACTAATATTGATGGATCGCAATATGAATTCCTTTAGTATGCAGTGTCCATACTTTTGTTCTCCCATTGCTGATTTATTTAATGTAGTAGTAATCCATGGATTCCGTCCATCCTAGTCTTCCCACTTGATTCATCCTATTTACAAATCTGGTGACACCCTTGACCCTAATAATTACAAAACTATAGTGGTCAAGATAGATTCACACGTGACCATCAAACTATTCATGACATTATCACATTGCAACCATCATTGAGGAAGCCCGTCATAATGGTAAACTTGTATATTGTTGCTTTGTTGATTTTTAGAAAGCGTTTGATACAATTCCTAGACATCTTCTCTTGGAAAGGTTAAGAGCTTTGGAACTAAGTGATCCAAGTGATATTGTTGTTCAAGCAGTATTGAGACTCTATGAAAGAGTCAAGGGTTATATCTGCACCTCTCCAACCATCTACAACACTATATAGTTAAGAAGGGTTGCCCACTCTCCCTCACTCTTTTTGGCTTGTAAATCGAGGAGTTGTTAAAGTTAATTTTACAGGAGCCTCTTGGCATTGGTGGGTCATTGCATGGTATACTTATTCCATTATTGTTGTTTACCAATGATATTGTCGTTATCTCCTACACATCTAATGGTTTGGAGGATCAATTAGATAAGTCAGATTATTTTTGTGACAACGAAAGGCTGCATGTTAATTTGAAAAAAATGGCCATCATAATATTCTCTCATAAAAGGTGTCAAAATCATTTGATCACCTTTCGAGGTGAGATAGTCCGACAAAGCTCTTCTTACACATCTTGGAGTGACATTCAAATGACCTAGACTTGCTTTCAAGCTTCTTGTTGAGGCAAGACTTTTTAAAGGCTATGTTGCTTAGAATCAGCTACAAAAAGGTTGTTTTCAACTTCAGTTCCATGATAGATGTGCCAAGTTAGATATTTTTGATATTCTTGTTTGGCCAACTGATTTTTATAGCTCTGAGGTTTGGGGACCTCATCTAAAGGGTAGTGAGTGGGCTTGCCTAGAAAGATTACAATCTTTGTTCCTGTTAGCCAATTTTCATACCCAGTTTTGCAATTTCCTTTGGCTAAGTTCAGCATCTCTTGTCTGTTTTCAATTCAATTGTGAAGGACTCGTGAAGAAACTAGTTGTTTTCTCTTCTTCGGAAGCTTTGTTTCAGCCTTGTTCAAGTGTTTTTTCCTCCTTTTTGCCTAAGTGTCATCTCTTTTGGAAAGGTCTTTCTCTTCCTTTGTCTTTTCCCTTTAAAGTTTGCCCTTCGAAACTTTTCCGAAGGGTCTCTCTCTCTTTAAATTGCCCTTCGAAAAGTTTTGAAGGGTCTTTTCTTTCCTCCAAAGTGCCCTTCGGAAAGTTCAAAGGGTCACTTTTCCGTCTAAAGTGCCCTTCGAAACTTTTCCAAATGGTCACTTTCCTTTCCAAGTGCCCTTCGAAAAGTTTTGAAGGGCCACTTTTCTTCCAAAGTGCCCTTTGAAACTTTTCTGAAGGGTCGCTTTCCTTTCCAAGTGCCCTTCGAAAAGTTCTGAAGGGTCACTTTCATTTCCAAAGTGCCCTTCGGAACTTTTTCGAAGGGTCACTTTCCCTTCCAAGTGCCCTTCGGAAAGTTCCGACGGGTCACTTCCCAAGCCATAAGCAGGAAGCTCGAAGGAACGAGCAAGAAGAAAAGGCCGATAGAAAGTCCAAAGAAATTCCTTCAGACAATTGACAAATTGTCCGAAAGAATTCCTTAGGGAGAAAAGCCCGAAGGAAAGAGCTTGCAAAAAGCCCGAAATAATTCTTCCCGAAAAAATGTGCAGTGACGTGCAGGCGAACGTCAACTTCAAAGCAAGGAACTAGCCGTTGGAAGTAATCGGGTTTGAAAACCCCGAAGACTTGGAGCTCAAAAAGTCTTAAGTCTTCAAGCCGAGAAAGTCCGAAGTCGAGTAAGTCAGAAAACCCGGATGGGTCTGCACAGTACAAATCGAGATTATCCAAAGACTTTACTTAAAAACTTTATAAGTCAAGTAGCCAAGAAATCCCGAAAAGGTCTTGACAGTGCAAATTGGGTTTTCAAGACTACTTAACTTATAAAGCTTGATCCAACGATTGATCCGTAATAGGCAGATCGACGGTGCAAATCAATGATCGAGATCATTCTAGATGGCCAATGGAAAGATCAATCACTGAGCACACGGATTCCCAGCAATGCCTCTCCAAGGCAAAACAAAATGAAAGTGACTCTTTTCCACACCATTGCACATATCGACAAGCCAAGGAGAAGTGGTTGGGCACCGAAATAGATTTCTAACAGGTGGCTCCTTTGACAGCAACCATTTTAACACCATCTCTAAATATCTCGATTTGGTTTAGCACCCTTTGGTAAAACATCTTCAAGAGGGCAAGCCAAGGGCGTTCAAGAGGTTGACATGGATCAATCAGAGTGCCCTAATGAGCATCATTGGCAAAGTCAGTTGCAGCTGAAGACGAAGACTTCCAACAAAATTGATTCCTCTCCTTAGCGTCAAAAGCTTTCCTCTCTCTCTTCCTTCTGGCTATATATACAGCCCCTTGGCTAGTGAAAAAGGAGACCATGCAGTGTATGGCAAAGCCCTGCTGGAATGATTCAAATTATGCCTTTAAGCATTTAGCATAAATCTGTTTCCTTCAAGCTTTTTTTGGACTTTTGGTCTGAGTGTGCAAGAGATGTATAGTGGCAGCATGTGATGATTTTCCATCCTTTTGCCCACTTTATCCTTCATACCTGAACAAGAGTTCTTAGTCTAATTGGTCACACAATGTGTATCCAAGTGTATTGAATTTTTGCATGTGTATTACTGTCTTGAATGTGCAAAGTTTGCCTTTCAACTCATTTACCTTGTGTCATTTTTTACACATCTCACCTCTGTGTTGAAATATTGTTGTTAGAATCTTTAGAGTTTGGGAATGGTTTATGCTTTTGCTGTATTGTGCACTAGAATCTGACATTCATGTAGAAAATAGTTTTGGTGTATCACCACTCTTAGAATAGGATTTCCTTTTCTGTAAATTTCTAACTCTTTTCCATTTAAACAAGTTGGTTTAGTAGAGATTGTCTTGCAGAGACATATACAGGGAGCTAGCCCTTCCAATCTAGAGGTCCATTTCCTCCATAGGCATACCCACAGGGCTGGAAATGTTCCAACGTTGCCCAAATCTGGGAGACAACGGAGCACTCTTCTAGGGTGCAAGATTTGGAGACAACAGTTCCTTTAGAGAATTACTCGATGTAAAAACACTCTTCCTAAGTGTATTGTCTAGGCTGAATTCGATGCCCGTCCTCTCAAGTTGGACACCACTTTCAAGATTGTTTGCTACTTGCACAAACTTCAAGATTTCTAGATAGTCCTTAGGGAACTTCAAGGTGTCCTTATCATGCTTACTTGTCCTCCTTGGAGCTTTCAAACAAGGGGAAAAATGTTGGTTAACTATTGTGAGCTCTCTTTTACAGACTTTGGCATCTCCATTGATAATCTTCCACCGTTCAGGTTTTCATGGAGGGCCTCAATCTCAAAGTGGGTCAAAAAGACTATCAGTTGGCATTCAAGAGGACATTTATGGGGCCGACATATAACATACTTGGATTTCTCCACCAAGGCCATTGAGTCCAAAATTATATAATTAATCTCCAAATATGTGATGGAGATATTATTGTTTCAAACCCTCTTCAACACCATTAGTCTCATGGACTTCGAATTAACCTTGGCCAGATGCAAGTTGGCTCCCATCAATTGAGGCTTGACACATACCACCACAGTCCTAGAGAGGAACGACCATGCGAACTTTGCTTTCAAGCGGGGGAGAATGGGCATAATGTTTTTCAGATGCATAGGTTTTTGTGAGATATGTAGAAGATTTTGATCTCTCTTTAGGGGCTTAGAACAATATTTGGAAGCTTTCTTCCAATACCAAGATCATAAGCCCCTAGCTTTATACATTAGAGAAGCTTACGTTTTTTTATCTGTAGAATTCCTGGGAATCATCAAGAACTCCAATGGAACCCAAGGACAAGTCAGGATCAACAAAACAACGAAAAACTGATGAGCCGCAATGTTGTGCATTACTACTCATGACAAAGACATTGTCTAATTCATGAAGGTGAAACACATTGTATTCTTCATCAAAAGACAAATGTGATTACATTGAAGGAAAGAAAAGGTAGATGTGCAATTACCACTTCATTTAAGGGAAGAAGAGGAAGATGTGCAGTTGCTACTTCCAGCTGTTTTTTCCCACATTGGGGTTTCTAGGTTAAAGTCCTTTGTGTTGTGTTTTTTTTCACATTCCTTTTTAGATGTGTATGGTTTGCAAGCACTATGGTATTTCTCATGCAAATTTTACCACTCCAACACATTCTAAGAGCACTGTCATTTGTGTGATTCAAGTAGTTGCAGTATGGATAAAAATAACTCTGCATTCAATTTCCAGCAAGGCAGATTCCATAGGAAATTACAGATCAACTAGTATCAGAGCAGCAAGCTTCTTGTGGCTTGTAGAGATTTTGTCAACAGATAGGAGTTTGTGTATGCCAAAATTGTATGCAAGAATTTGAGGCTGCATAAAACAACCAGGACCAAATCCTTGAGAAGAATGCTCAAGGAACTCCAAGCTTTCCATATGCAAGTACAAGAGGAGGATAGAGGATTGAGATATCTAGTGCAACACTTGGAAACAGAGAACAAGAAGTTGCAAGAGACATGGGGCAATCATGGAGAATTCTTCATTGGTATCTTAGAGGAATTGCAACAAGATTTGTTGGCAAAGCTCCAACATGATGTTGCAGGAGTAGAGATGAGAGAAGAGTCTACCAAGAAAAGGGGACCAACCTCTACCAAAGATGAATGAATCCATTAGCAATTCTGAAAAGTATGGTAGGTGTATTGGCTGTAAGTTGTTAAGAAAGATGGGTTATGATGGACAGGTTTGGCAAGGATGGCCAAGAAATCCTCAATCCCATTATGGTTGAGGAACCACCTCAGTATGAAGGGCTTGGATATGGTAAACCAGAGATTAGAGAATGCTTAACATGGCTCAAACGAGAGCAGTTTCCATGGAGGAGGACTCCATGCCATCTACACACTAAGGACAACCTAAAGAAGGCAAAAATGTTTCTAACATCATTTTTGTAATGCCTCAAGATGATTGTAGGATTTCTCCAAAAAATGGGCAGCAGTCAAGACAAGAATAGGGAAGCATGAGTACGCCTCAAGTACAACAAAGCACTTCCAAAGAGAGGGCAGCCTTCATGTCATGAAGGAGAAGATAGTGCATCACTACTCCGTCCACATGACGCAGATTCAAAGAGAAAATGGAAGATTACACTCCACCAACTTCACCACTTGCAAGACCAAGAAGGGCAAGAAACAAGCATGGGAGCAGCCCAAGAAGGTATGCCAAAGAGAAGTCTTCCAACTTTTGTTTCAATTGTACGAAGGAAAGACATGTAGCACAAGAATGTTGGTATCTTGTCCCATGCACTTACGGTGAGAAAGTTAACCATTGTATGGCTATGCGCAAACAATCCATCACTAAGGAGCGAGAGATGGTAAAGAGAGAATCCACTCTTCAAACAAACAACAAGAGGATGGCTAAGACATACTCCAAGGAGGTAAGAAGCCAGTCGACATGAGCATGTGCAAGTTTAACAATTTTGTAGTCATTGCAAGGTTAGTGGGCATTGCGATGGAAAGTGTTGGAAACTCCATCCACATCTTCACCCTAAAAATAGAAAATGCAAAAATGGGCAGCCACAAACCAGAGGTGAAGAAGAGCCTACCAAAGCACAAGAATCAAGAAGAGAAAAACTCCACATTTTTCTACATCACTTTTACAAGCAATTAGTGGTATTAGAATTTTTATTGATTCTTGGATTGAGCAATTACATGATTTGCAAATGAGATGTTGAGTTGCTTCAATTGTATGGGTGTATCTTCAAAGCAATGTATGTTTCCATTTGGTGGTAGAGAAAATAGGGAAGTACTTCCACTTGTATGGGCAAGCATGGGAATGCTTCGAATCTTCATGGGTGAGCATGGAAGAGCAAATCAACTAGGGAATAACAAGCAGTGACAGCAAAATACCATGTTTTCAGTTTCTATAAATCACCCCTTCTTGTGTTGCATAGCAAGGAAGGGAAAAGAGTAAAAGAGACACTCCAAGAGAGAAATCATTCAAAGCATGAGATTGGGCAGCTACTTCAAGCAATGAAAACATCACAATAAAGGATAATATGTTGATTTGTGTTTCTCCATTGTTGTACTTTGTATAATCTCTCCTCACAATTGTAAAAAATGCAAATAGGCAAATGATTGTAGCATGAGGAAGGTCATTTCAGCATCATTCGGTAGTTGTAGCATGCATGTGTGCACTTCGATAATTCCAACATTCATGTATGAGTCTAATTTTAGCATCATGCAGTTGTTGTAATATGTATATGGTCCTCACAGTGGTTGTAGAAGGCTATTTTTAGCATGTACGTGCTATGCATAATATGCACATAAGGAGTTGTGGTAGATATAGCGAGATGATGCATACATATTTCAGTTGTTGTATGCACATTGGCCATGGTTGCAACAAGATGCATATCTGGTTTTGAAATGGAAACACTATGGTATGCACATATTGATAACATGGACAATGCCCAGGCATTCTATAGTGTGTGTTTCCTCTATAGCAACGTGTCGTAGTAAGAAGAATGGATGCACATGGAGCATTGCAGCCATTGTAGCATGTTTTGACATGAAAAGGTGCTTGTAACATCTGTTCTTCAACTATCAAATGAATTGTAGCAGGATCCCACTTGGCTTACTCTTCATGGGTGAGAAGCAAGGCACAAAGTGAAAAGCATTGCTCTTTCTTTGGGCAAGAGGAAGATGCATGATCAGCTCCACCAACATGGGGCCATCATTGGGGAAACAAATCCACCAGTAGAAGATCATCATGGGACAGCCATGAGTGAACACCATTGAGGGAGATTCGGGGTGGAACCACAAACCAATCAGATTGCAGCAGAGCAATAGGTTGGGAGAATTGGCCACCCACCACTCTTTCTTATGAAGAGAAAGGATGTGAAGATTGCAGGTTTCAAGCATGTTTTCTTCAGGTTGTGCATATCATTGGGAGCCTTCCATGTTGCATGAGGACAAAGATTGCATTACTACGTTTCAACTTTGATACTTTGCATTGGGATGAACAAGTAGAGTGAGAATTATAACCTTGGGATGAACAAGGGAGGTGTGGGGAAGATGTTTAGCAGGAAAATGCATGGGAACTATAGCAAAGGCTCAAGCACATTGGCAAGTTGGGGTCAAAGCCAAACACCAACAACCACACAAAAGCTCTATATCTGGTGATTAAGTAAGCTTTTGTGGAACCAAAAGTCACCCAAAAAAGAGAGGCTTGATCTGTAGGTATCCGTGGAAATTATAAAGAACTCCAAAGGAACCCAAGGACAAGTAGAGATCAACGTAAAAAGTAAAAATTGATGAGTAGCAATGCTACACCTGACAAAAAAACATTGTCTAATTCATGAAGGTGAAACAAATAGTATTCTTGATCAGAAGTCAAATGTGATTACATATTTGGATTCCTCTCAAAAAGTTATACACTTCCAAAAAAATGGCACCCAATTTCAAGATCATACACAAAAGCTATGGCCTCCAGAAGTTAAAGGACTTTTTGCAATGACAAAACCGATAGTCTATATTAAAAGGTGGTTTTGCCCGCTTAAACTGTTGTTTTGCAACCCTTTGGTGTGGTTTTGAAACCATTGATCTACATTAAAAGGTGACTATGATCGCATCAACTGAAGAATCACATTAATAATTTGTATTGGTTGGTCTTCTCATTTTGAGGCATTTCAGAAGTTTGGTTCTTTGAAGGGACATCTCCAAAGGTGCATAAGAAGGGGGCTGAACTAAGGAATTGGAACTAGTCATCAATGATCATGGATCTATGATCTACAAGAGTGTTGGAGGATAATTGTATGTGCGAGGAGCAATGAGTAGTGAGTTGTTATAACTGTAACCATTTTGTGTTTCTTGTAATTCCTCTATCACATCATTAGGACAATGGCAAATAGAAAAGAGGGTGAATTATATGCTCTATTAGCTCTTTTTATTTACCATTTCACTTAAAGGAAAAAAAGGAAGATGTGCAACTTCCACTTCCAGTTGGTTTTCCCCATGTTGGGGTTTCCAAGTTAAAGTCCTTCGTGTTGTGTACTTGTTTCCATTCCTTTATAAATGTGTATGGTTTGCAAGTATTGTAATATTAATAATACATAGCATTGCAAGGAGACGCGTCCCCCACCCCTTGGGATGTGTTTCGGGTATGGAAGACGGGTACGAAGACATCTCCCATGCCCCAAGATGTCTCCCTGTCCATTCCCACATCTCTCGCCCCATCCCATGTCAAAATATCGCCTCCTCAAAACGTGAAAACACTAAACTTGTAAAAAAGAAGGAAAAAATGTGCAGAAAACGTTCTAAAAAAAACACAATATGATACAGACTACAGTCATCGGTGGATTCAATAAAGCAATCGAACATCCTTTATAGTGGAAGATCATTTGCAGTCAATGCTATTTTTCTTGCAAGAATTTAGTAACGTTTTCAAGTTTTTTTTTTTTTAAATGAATGGCAGTGCCAGGGAATGCCGCAAATGGCACTGCCATTTTTTTTTTTTAATCATTATGTTGACAAGTCTAGGCTCCAAACACATTTTTTTATGTTTATTTTTTTTATAATGTTTTTTTACTTTAATGTTTTTAATTGTTTTTTATGTTTTTCTAATTGTTTTTTTTTTTAAATTGTTCGTTGTTTTCTAATGTTCATTGTGAATAATGTTTTCTTTTTAATGTTTTTTATTGTTTTTAATGTTTTATTTTATTGTTTCATAGTTTATATTATAAATATAATATATATATAATAAATATATACATTGCCGTCTCCCCATACCCGTCTCCTATTTTTCAAGAAATGGCATGCCGGTACCCATACCCATCTCCTGGTAACTATGCTAATACACAATCTACCACTCAAACACACTCTAAAACCACTGCCATGTGTGCAATTCAAATAGTTACAGCATGGATTGAAATAAAACCGCATTCAATTACCAACAAGGCAATTTCCTTCAGAAATTACAGACCTTTTTAAATTTTTAAACGTCATCACCTAATAAAGGGAAAACAAACTAGTACTTCTGATAACATCAGAACTATCACCTCCCTCTTTGTTCCAGCCAATTCTCTTAGTGGCTCCAAACAAACATCTTATAGTTCTTTACCTAGAAGACTTAGTCAAAGGTGGAAGATTTCAAACACAGGTGACAGGATGTATGAGGTTTCCAAACACAAGAGAAGTACAGAGCAACATATGGGTGGTAAATTGAAGCATTCGTATTCCACATTTTTTGTACAACTGATTGATGTTGAATTTGGTATCAATTGTTCAGACTTATATATATTAAATATTTCTTGCTTAGGGACACAATAGGTGCTTTCTCTTGGCTTATTGTACCAAACTTTATCTTCAGTCTGACTAACCTTTATGGTTATTTATGGACATTAATAATAATTTCAATTTTTCTTCTATTTGCAAAAATATTAGCAGAAAATTAATTCAACTTTTTAGAAGTTTCAAATTGTTGTTTACAGTTATATTCAGAATTCACTTACATAACAGAGACTCTGTCTTTATGGCATTGCAGTCATATATTTCTACAGTTGTCTCAGATTTCCTGCCAGTTTCAGATTTTTGTTCCTATTTAATTTCAGATCTTTGTTCCTCTTTATTGCTACAGCAGGTTTGGTTGGAAGCTGCAACAGCCCTAATATCACATTATACTGTTTATCAGTTGCTATAAGGTCATTCATGGTTTTCTTTTGATACCATAAAGGAGCTCTCAAAATAAATTCCGTTAATAACAGAACGGAAAAGTGTGGGCCTAATCCAGTGATAACTAATAATGCTTTGACCAACAACCTTATCTGCACTTAATCATTGGTGCTTTTATCCAGTCAATTAAGCTGCCAGAATTTTGATTGCAGTCCTTTGTTGGCTCTTTACAAAACATAGTTCATTGTATCAATATTAAACATTCAATCGTTTCTAAATTTTAACTAAGATCAATTACATTCATTGTTTTTTTATATAGTAGTAGAATAGGGATTGTCATTAACAGATTAATACATAGTTCGCATACCCGTACTCCACGAGTACTCATCTGGGCCCTGAAAATTCTAATCGGTGATTAATCGACAGCCACTCACCATTAATCGGCAATACTCAGCAAATTAAAAAAACACTTAAAATTATTATTAAACCATATATTTTATAAAAATTACAGTTGTAAAATGTATCAAATGAGTCTGGGGAAGTGTTTCTATTAGATTTGAATAAAAATAAAGTACCAGCATTTAGAAGTGTTTTCGATCAGATTTGAAGTGTTTTTTCCACGTATAACCAGGCATCCTAGACGTGTTTGCAGGGTCTGGATGCTTTCTGGACACGTACAGGGCATTAACTGTGCCTGGCAAGTACTGGGTGTGCTTCATGGTAAGCGATTAATGGAGTAACCGGTCAGTATGCCATCTTCATTAATACATAATAGATAACCCAATGCATAATAATAGATTGCTAGGTAGAAATTAAAATGACCGTACACTAATTTTGGTCCAAATTAGCTTTACTTTATCACGATCGTAACATTATCACCATTTTGCTCAGGTTTGTGTAAATGGCAGATGCACACCTATTACCGATGTATTACCATATGGCCATTTCTAACTATCATGTTGCCCACCTTCGTCATGTGCTGAAATTAATTTCCTGTGGTTCCCCCACGTTTAGAGGTTCAATTACCATATGGCCAGTTCTAACTATCATGTCGACCACCTTCATCAATTCTTGAACCTAATTTCCTTTCATTTCCCCAAGTGTAGAGGTTCAATTAAACATGTACTTTTGGAAGTTTCATGCCCAAGAATACCTCATTCTTTAGACTACATTTAACTTCCCCATTCAAATAAAAATAATTATGAAAAGATTTCCATAGTATGCGGTTATTATGAATTTGTTGTTAAAATCCAAAAGAATCAACATTTGAGATGCATTTACATATTGCCAGATAAATTGAAGCGTTCAAGGTAGCATAACTCTTCCATTGCTCTCAGTATTCAGCTATAGCTCAAGATGGGTATTTGATACATAAGCAAATGAAGAAATATATCAAGAAAATAATGGAAAGTTTTGAGAAATCTCACCCAACAAGCGAGGCGCTTTGCCGCTGCTGCACAGTATCCATGATCCAAAATGCCAAACAGTGTGCGGCTACTTGGAATCAATCTATTATAGTTTGGCATAACAACAGCCGCTTCTAACTGCTGCAGAATACTCGGTTCACTTGGAGCACAGTGTTGACCTCCTGCGTCCCGTACCAGGACATCCCCACACATTGACAGACTCGAAAAGAGAACACTGCTGTTTTGGCAAATATATCCTGCATAATCTGAGCACCTAAACTCACAAACACCATTATCACAAACACCTCCATGTAAGCTACATTGCTCATCACACCCAGCTGCACAATGCACACCACTTGTCAAGGCTCACAAAATATTTTGTATAGAAAAATAGAGCAAAGCTAGTAAATTGGAAATTTTGAAATCTTGTTTGCGTGAAGTAAGGCATCGTTTGGTTACTAAATGCACCATTTTGCAGAGGTTATGATAAAGGGAAAACAGAAGTAGGAAAAGATGAAAAGAAATAAACAGATCATACCAGTTGAACAGTCTGTCCCTGTATAACCCAGTTCACATTCACAGACTCCAGTTGGATTGCATGTTCCATGCCTATTGCAGTCTGCAGGGCAAGTTCCTAAAACAAATGAACCATCTCTGAGAATTTCGCAGTAAGAAAGATGATCGCAATGACATCTAAAGCAACTGAAATTGCATGCCCACTGCCTTTCAACAAGCACCGAAGGGAACTTACTTGTACCGCAGTCATTACCAATAAATCCTAAAAAGCAATGACATTTTCCATCAATGCATTCCCCATTATAGTTACATGAATGAGGACATTGACCATGTAAGTTCAATGAATTATCCCCACAAAGTTCCTTATAAGCAGGGCATAACAATTCCCCTGCAATTAAGAACTTTAAAAGTCAAATATAGGGCAGAAACATAGAGAATTATATTTAGTCAGCTAAAGATAATTTCTTATAAGGATAAGGCTCCTTTTTCATCAAGATTTGCAATAGGAGCTAACATGTTCATAGCAAACAGATAAAATAAAAGATTCTTATATGATGCTGCAGCTTACAAAGTTACATGTCAGAAGCCATACCATGAAAACCAGTGAAGAGAATTGCTCCACCAGCTTCAGGACAAGCCTTCCATATACCATCAACAGCAACCTGGAAAAAAATTTAATAAAATTCAGATCAAACAAATCAGTCGCTTTGATTTAGCTGAAGAAAGATGTCATCCTCAAACACCCAAAGATATATTGTTAAAATTGCAAGGGAATATTCGAACATACCAGCCAATTGTGCACAAGCACCTAATGGTCAAGAAATCAATAGAGCACAATGCATATGTTTGACTTACAGTTAAAATATAAATGGGTTACAATTGTGGATAGAAACACATTTTTTTATTAAAAAAATATTTATCATCAGTTCTTCCCAGGCGTGCTAAAATAGAGTTGCTGCATAATTTTTAGCTCATGGCTTTTACTTCAAAGTCAATCTCCAATTCCCACAACCCAGATGTTGAGGGCTTTATAAAAGGCAAACGTAAAGGTTTATTTAGGTCATGGCCAAGCCAGACACCAATTTTGTGTATGCGACACCCTTTGTGGGATTCCATGAGGGAAATTCATTAGATTTACCTCAGAGTTCAAATTTTGTACCAAGTTTTCATTCTATTTACCTCAAAGTTCAAATTTTGTACCAAATTTTGGCATCATGACCAAGCTCGGGAGTAAAAATATTGCCAATCCACTTACACAGAACACAATAGAAACGTTTGAATTGCAGTTGTTTATCATATCTTTATTTGCACGAATGGAAAATAATCTTGACAAATCTACATTTTCCTTACTTAGAAATGCCCATGTCCCTCAAAAACTAGGAGAAAGCAAGAAATAATTTATATTAATGTTCACAAATAAACAAAAATAAGTCAATATGACTCGAAAATACATCCAATTACAATAGATAAGCAATTAGGTAAAAAGAACTCAACATCCTGAAAATAAACAAACAATAAACACAAAAAATCATAAAAAACATTACAAGAGATGGTTAACCCTAAGGAAGCTAAAACCATGTGATCAAAGTGCAAGTACAAAAGGCCATGCGAGGGAAGAACCCCCTAACCAAAGGCTGGGAACAAATATTGTTCCCCACCTATATGGCTTAATCTAGAAGAACTAATAAAATCACCATCCACCACCGCAAGAGGGTCAATGCACGATCTGAAAATGCCCAACAAGGAATGTCCAAGGCTAAGGAGGCAAGTTTGGACAATGAGAGGAAAAGGTAAGGTACTCCCCATATAACTTCTCTCAACACCCAAGGCCAATGAACCCCTTGAGGTAATAAAGAAAGTAGTAATGCATGCTTGCCCCTATGATCCAAACTAAGGAAAGGGGGACTAGTCCACCCTCAATGCTTAAGCAAAATAGAAGCACAACACCAAGAATGAGAGTGAGGGTTGGAGCACCCTAGTGGTAATGGGCAAATATGTATGTTGTATAGCTAACTTGTCCTAATTTGTTTGAATCAACGGAGTCTTAATGCTACACTCTTAGCCTACAGGATGTGTCGAGATATAGGTGGCCGTCAGAGGCATGCATTATCTTAAAATAGGATGGCGATGGCACAAGAGCAACAGTAGCGAGAGAGGCGATTACCACAAGGCAAAGGCAAGGGCAAGCTGAATGGCACGAACAAATCAAACAAAAAGGACCTCTGGCAAGAGATTCAGGAAGCCCAAGGAGGGGAGAATGGATAGGATTGGTCATTAAGAGATTGGGAGGATTCTAGGGTTTTCCTTGTGGGCTGGGATGCACCAAGGGCGGCAGTGCACTTGGTTCGCCTAGTTGCTCTATGGGAAGAGAAGTGGTTGGGGAGTTCCCTCCAGTCCAAGTTTTTGACATTCTTGCTTTGGGCAAGGATGGGACGACAGGTATGCAGACAGTGTCATTCAAGAATGCAGATTTTCAGGGGAATATTCAAGTGTTGAGGAGCAGAGGGCTGATTGGGAAGTTCGTCGAGAAATGGCTAGCCATTGGGGAAATGGAGAATTGGGTGAAAAGCAACTGGGGTCAGTGTTGGAACATTCGGTTCTAGCCCAAGGGTTTCTTTGTTGTCACTTGCTCGTCGAAGGGGAAGACAGCAGATATTGTCAAATGGGGACCCTGGCAATTGGACGGAGCAGGGCTATGGTTGCAAAGTTGGAGCCCTAACTGTAACCCGTTAACAGCGAAGAAACGGAAGTTGCCCATTTGGATCAAGATGTATGGGCTTCCAATTGAATATTGGAGTGAGAATTGCTTCAGATAGATCGGATCCTTGGTGGGGGAGTACATCAAAATGGACTCAAAGTCTATTGAAGGAATGTTTGAGTCCTATGCACAAGTCTGCATCGTCCTCGACCTAAAGGATGAGATCCCAAATTCCATCCATATTAAAATTAGGGAGGGGATTTGGGAGCAGAAAATAGACATTGAGAAGGTCCTTTTTAGATGTTACAAGTGTAGAGAAGTCAGGCATATTCGTCATGAGTGCTCGGGAGTGACTAGGAGCAAGGCCCAAGTTGGGGCATGGCAAGGGAAAGCCAATGCCACAGTCGAACACCTTTTTGTGACAGAATGTAGGACTCCCTACCCTTAAGTTGGAGGTGGTTATTGCACAAGAACGGCGGGAAATCAACATTGAAGCAAATGAAACGCTCAAAGGTTCGAAGGTGGAGAGCAATTGTCTCCCAACACAATGCTAAAACAATGCAACTCTATCTCCGAGGAGGCGAGGAAACTTATGTCCATCATTGCTTATGGGAAAGGGATGGAGACAAGAGCAGAGGAAGCAGGGGGTCAGGATGGTGTGTGCTCCAAACAAGCAAGTTCAGGTACGGTGGGCAACCTACAGTTGTCCCCCTTCCTAAGGACTTTGAGATGGAGGGTGATGAGGAGCTATATTCGGTAGAGGTTCTCACATTGGCGCAAAAGTAGGAGAGGAAGAAAATCGAATAAAGAGCTAAGGGATGCAAAAGTTGTGGCAGGCAAGCAAAAAGCCATTAACGAATTTGCGCAACTAGAAAAGTGGGGGATGGAAATCCCCGCTAAGAAGAAATGAAACCATATCTTGGAATGTTATGGACCTCAATGCCCCTAACAATAAGCACGTTATTAGGCGCCAGCTGCAAGATATGTGTTTTGATGTTTTTCTCTTATAGGAAACTAAGCTTACCATGGTGGAAGGTGATTTTTAGATGAGTCAGAGCTGGAATAGATGGAGGGGATGGTTTGTTGATTCCTTAGGTGCTTCTAGAGGGTTGGCGATTATTTGGGCCCTGTCCAAGGCTCTAATCAAACTATTAGTTCAAGGGCATGTTGGCAATTGTCCAAGGTAACGATTTTTGCCTCTAACATCTCTTTATTTTTGTTTAATGTGTATGGGCTGAATTAGGTGGTTGGGAAAGCTCAAGTCTGGTAGGAGATTCAGCAACCTACAGTTCTTTTGCCGAGGTAGGGATGTGTATTGGGGGGCGATTTCAACGCCATCTTGTCTAATGTGGATAAACAAGGAAGGGTTAGAAAGGAGACTCAATCAAAGAAAGACTCATTCAGAGCTTGCATCAGATATCATTAAACAGTTTGGGTTGTTTTAGACATCATTGCAGTATTTTCATCACTTGAGAGGTTGGCAACTTACTTTTGGACGTTGGTGACTAAGGTTTGGGACCCAAACAAGGCAGAAATCAGGACTTACAAGTATTGAAGACCCCTTTTCTAGGGTTGCGTGGAGCTACATTCAAAAAATAATTATTCTCAGCTAGGGAGACCTCCTTGTGGAGCTAGTTTTAAGGGTTTGTAGGGCTATTCCATCCTGAAATACACTTCGGAATATTGCATAAATATTCTGATATTTTATTGCTAATTTTAATATAATTTTCCAGCCATTTGATCCAGAAAAATCAACAAAAATGAGGTATTTATTTTGTTGTATTTATCTGAGTATTTTGGCGGGTATTTGGCAGCAAATGAGTGGTATTGTACCCTATTTATTCATCTACAACATTCTGAATTTATTGGTTAGGGTTTGGAATATTTAATTCAGCAATTTGCAATTTTTGAACTAGGGTTTAAAGAGGAAAAAACAAAAAATATTTGTTGTTGGTTTAGGTTTTCTATTAATTCTAGATTTGCATCATTTGTCCAATTTGAGGACATTACAGTAGTATCAGAGCCATTTTATGCCCCGCTGTGAGTAGTGAGTTGTTTGCAGACTCTTCTTCATGCAGAGCAAGGACACAAAAATAAAGACAACACTGAAAGCCATGGAAGCGATGTAGTTATCCAAGAATCTCAGGGGGAGCTAAGGAAAAAGGGTCCCAAGGCATGGATGAAGTTTGTAGGGCTAAGCCCTAGACCTCTAAGGTCCCCCTTAGAAAGAGAAAAAGGACCAGCAAAAGTGATGAATACTTCATCACCACAAAAGATCAAGCTTGCCATAGAAGAGAAAAATTCCCAAATTATAACGATGAAGAATGAAGAAAAAACTAAGTTGCAAGTTATCTTGAAGGAGAAAGATGGAAAGTCAAACCCTGATGAGAATTCCAAAGAAGGAATCAAAAAACAAGAGAATTCAAATCTGAAAGAGGTTAGGGAATAGTCATGGAGGCATCCACCATGCAAAGGGAAAGTGGGAGAGATGTTCCAACCCAAGAAGATTTTGATTTAGAACATTTTTAAGAAAAAAGTAGAAGTTGCAAGTATGGAATTGGATCAACAAAAAGATGGGTTTGAACAAGAGGATAAAAATAACTTTCAATATTTTGATAATCCAATTTTTGAAATGGATGCAAAATCAACTTCTAATAATCCATTTTTTGAGATGGATGCAGTAAAATCAGATTATAAGTTGTTATTTCCAAACTTGGACAGCTGCAAAATTGACCTTTTTGAGGTCACTGAATCATTGGAAAATGTTGGAAAGAATGATTATATGTCAAGTTTGATGCTTCATAGTATATTCCGGCAAATTTGGGGTCATCATGGACTGCATAGCAAAGATGGTGATAGAGTGAATAGCACTTTGAGTGCCAAATGGCACATAGATCCTTTCATACAAGTTCCAAATTGCTTATACATAAAAGTATGGGATCTAGGTGATATTTGGAGATACAAGAAGGGTAACTTATTTGAGGAATTCAATGGTCCTATTTTGAATGAATTCTTTATATCATACATTTGGATAGGAAAGAGGTTAGTGAGGAAGCCTATGAAGGATGTCATGCATTCCAATGAGGTTATGGAAAGTCAATGCTCACATTCCATGAACAAATCCTTGGAGTCAAGGCCTACACATAAGGACAAGGCTATGAAGAAAGTCACCATAGTCGAGGCAGTGAGATACTTGATATGCAAGGTGGGTAATAATGAAGCTGGTTCAGATCCGAACATATTAAAAGAGCCGAACACAGAAACAAAGAAAATATTTAATACACTAAACTATAATTTCATTTACTCTCATAATCATTCATATGGGATACTACAAAGTTTATTTAGGAAAACTATTTCCTATAATTGTGGAGATCATATCTCCACCAATATCTCTCACACCCCTATAATAACTCACACTAACAAACTGACTATAAACGAATATATTGTTACCACAATATATTCGAATAACCAATCTAATAACTATGACTATAAACGAATATATTGTTACCACAATATATTTGAATAACCAATCTAATAACTAACTCACCAATATTGCATTTACCTCTCGGTAAATATCCAATGTAAAAGCTAAAGTAATAAACTAATCCCTAACATTCCCCCCTTAGTTTTTACATTGTGCAAAAACATTCACACTCTCTCCTGCAGTATGCTCACCCCTGTGGCATGCCCTATTTGGCTCATGACCTTGATATAAAGAAAGGCTCACTCCTTCCATGGTTTTAATCAGGTTTACCACGAACCTTGACATGAACAGAGACCTCCTTCCATCAATTGTTCACCTCTGGTGGTTTTCTGGATCTACTACAAACCTTTTCAAGATCCATGAACTAACTCACATTGGTGCTTTCTGTCCTTTCACTATGTTTTCACATCAACGAAATATGTTTGGTATGTACTTTTGTTCTTATTTGCAAACATACAGCGAAAACTATAAAAAAGCACACCACACATAATATGTCACCAAATCATTCTAGGCCCCATTGTTGGTGACTGCCGAGAGGCTCTGAAACCTTCAGCCTCTGTTTCCTCTAGTTGAAGACCCTGTTTATTCAGCTAATGAAGTCGTGAAGCTCAATTACATGTTTTGAATGGAATGAGGTCCACCCCACAAGATTGACACATTCGACATTTGACTTAGGACGTCGCATACAAGCAATAGTTCGTCCTTTACAAACAATTTTTTTATTTGTGACATTTTAACCTTTAATATTGACATTCAACAGACTAAGAACTATTGACATGAACCAAGCGACTCAACTATACAATATTTTTTTATTTTTTAAGCGACATGTTGGACTAGACACACTAATAAACAAATACTTATATCGATCAAATAAGTGATCAATCTAAATATTATGGACACTTGGACTAATACACTATTTTGGACAACTTAAATTAACTCTGACTTGAGACACAACTATTACCTAAAAAACCTAAATGACACGTAATATAAAGATTATAAAAAAACTCTCAAACTAAACAAAACTTTAAAAAAACAAATAAACTATAACCATGACTCTAAGATTTAATTCAAACCTAAAGACCTAAAAAAACGCATGTGTTGTCGAGTATGGACAACGAGCCAAATGGAGGCTTCAAATGTGCAGTTGAAACATGGCCCTGAGCATAAAAACTGCAATTTGCTTCGCCTTTGGGATATGAAGTTTGAGGACTAAATTGAAAATGAATTGAATAATGTGCACAATTAGCATCATACAGATGCTAAAACAAATCTGTGATTCACCAGGGTACACAAATGTTTGACGCATAGAGAGATCCAAAAATGCATTACATCAAATGTAGAACTGATAAAACAGTTTGGAAACTCGCAACGTCAAGTGACTATCAACAAAGGCTGAAGCATGCAACAAATGTCTAGTAACATAGGTCCACGTCAATGAATGTTGAATGATCCAAAGCAAAACATAATGACCTTTGACTGTCAATTAGGTGCATACAAGTCTGATATCTCCAATGCTATCCAGATTCAACCAAGCATTTTAATTTAATTCTGCGACTCCTCTGAGGTGATTCAAACTTCACGTCACACTAATCTCCAATTGCATAAGGACAGCTACAAAGAACTAATTAATTTCTATTAAAATCTTCCATATTTGGAGCAACAAAACCTTACTAAGGCTGCACGCTACCAACAAAAAACTATTCTATTCTACAAGACTGAGAAAAGACTACTATGAATCTAATCTAAACTTTTCCTACAAAATAATCTCTCATTAGTTGGGGCAACCATAGCTTGCAGTAGATCTGCCCCTTCACAGATTTAACAGACCATTGACCAGCTCTAATGCCAGATAATGAAGCTGGTTCAGATCTGAATATATTAAAAGCGCCAAACACAGAAACAGAGAAAATATTTCATACATTAAACTATAATTTCATTTACTCTCATAATCATTCATACGGGATATTATAAAGTTTGTCTAGGAAAACTATTTCCTATAATTATGGAGATCATATCTCCACCAACATCTCTCACACCCCTATAATAACTCACACTAACAAACTGACGATAAATGAATCTATTGTTACCACAATATATTCGAATAACCAATCTAATAACTAACTCACCAATATTATATTTACCTCTCGGTAAATATCCAATGTAAAAGCTAATGTAATAAACTAATCCCTAACAGGTAAACCATTTGATCTTTATGTACTTATTACAATGCAAGTAATTTCAGTCATTATAGAGAGTAATTGTCAGTTTGAGACTACTTTTGAGGAAATTTCAGTCACATGGTGTGAAGGGGAACTCAAAGAGGATGTGTTTGTTCAAAACGGATTCACTATTATGGGTCATAGAGCTGCTGTCATACTCATTTTCAGCCAGCTCAACAGTTGGTATGCAGCCAAACAAGCAAGCCCCATCATACATTAGAGTGATCTTCCGTTATTGAAGCATTTTTAGCCACTTTATGGTTGATTCCAGCCTCCACCAAAAGCAATACTTCAGTCAAGCTTCTTGGGCAGCTCATTATTTGGTATCAAAAATGGGAAGCATAAAGTGCAAAGTTTTAGAAACAAGCTTTTCAAGATATGATGAGGAAATATCCTCCATCATGCACTCTTTCAATAAATGCATACATCACCGGGTTCATGGCAAGTGTTTGAAGTTTTTTGTGGATCTACATAGTGAGCCACAACATGGGGTAAGAGCAATCCAAAATTATGATATAAAAAGGAAAATGAATGCAGATGCTGAATTTTTTTCGCAATGGCTACTTTTTGTCATGTTTCTATCCTTCATAAAGATTGGGAATGGCTCATCATGATGAGTCTAGCCAAGGATGCAATTTCTTCTAACACACTAGGTGAATGTGTAAAGGAAATCAAATATAACGACTGCTATTTTTGTCTTTTACCAGCTGCCATGATAGTCATAAAGGTGTTTCAAGGCATATGGTACAAGGATTGCAAACCCGTGGTCAAAGTGGAAGTATCTTCAGCTGATACAAGTAGGATTCCAACCACTATCATTCTGATTTTGTGGGAATAAAAGGCAAGGTTACAGCTGCGTTTGGGGCAGCAGGATTGAAGTTTTGGAAATCCATCATTTGAGTGGAACTTATGAGAGAAAAGCAACCAAGGGAAGAAGTTCTGATTTCAAAATCAATATTGCTGGTCATACCATCATTGCATGCTTCCGAATGAAAAGTCCCAACTCCACTTTGGGAGAACATAAAGAACAAAGGCCAGGCCAAAAGAAATGTCACTTCCCATACGAAAGTGATTTCACAACAGTAGCATGTGGGCAGTATATGACAGCTCATTTTGGACAGCAAGTATAGCCATTACAGGCAGGAGGATCTCTACAAAGGGAGCTGCCAAAAACATGTAAGGATCCTTGTCAATATGAAGCTAATTTCAAGAAGAATGTTGGGGTGAAGAACATAACTTGCAGTTATGGACATAGAGCTGGTTTAAATCAAATCCAAAATTGCTTTGGCATGGGGAATCCAGTTGATATTTTGAAGACCAAGGCAAATGCCTCTATTAAATTCTCCGTTTTTTGCTCTTGGTATATGAGAAAACTTGGGTGGATGCATATGAAGCTTGTTCTGCCCTCTAACAACATGGTGAAGGATAAGTTACTACAAAGAGGCCACATCACTCCTTACACCATAAAGATACAACAGCTGGAAGACATATTTTGGGTTGGAAGAATGGGAAAGCCTTTGCATCCCATAATTGCAATTGTATGAACAGCTGCCCAAAGTTTTGTAAGAAGTCATAATGTTATTAAGATGCTTTCAGCTGAGGCATTAGAACAAGTAGAACCAACTATGGTGGCAGGAGTTGCAATAAATAGAGGGCATGTTTCAAGGACAACACATTGGTGGGTAAGCCCTACATTTTTGTTTTCATTACAATAGTCTCTCATGAGCATTGTCAGATCCTCTTCAATTCACATACCCCTAGAAAAAGTCTTTTAATGAAAATGGATGTGAAGCTCATGAGATTCATATGGGAAAGCAAGCAAAATTAAAGTTATCTTGCTGACCCAAGCTCGGGAGATCAGCTGCACATGGAAGGTATGGTTGTGAGTTGTAAACATGTTGATTTGTGAATTCTATAGCATGCTATCATAAGATTTTGTACTACCATCATAGACATTTCCAGCTTGTCTATAATCTTATTTGCCGTCATACAAAAGAGGACAGCCATGAGAAGGGATAATTCCCACACTTTTAAAGTATTTTCAGTCATCAACAAAGTGCTTCCAGCCCCCATTATGTTGTTTTTGCAAGATTTCATGACGGGTATTCAGTATGACAGTAGTTGTACTTGTTTTTCACTTATTGTCCATGCAATTTCCAGCCCCAATCTGTTGTTGTTGGCAGCTGTAGAAGATTTTCAAGCCATTTTGGTGAAGGGTGTTAACAATAGCAACCCACTTACAGCTATCTTAAGAGGTTTTCCAGCAACTTCCATCCTGGTTTTTGGGGAAAAAATGCATGATTACAGCCATGTTTAGGGCAGCGTGACTGAGTTTTTGGACAGCCATCATTTGTATGAAGTTTGCAAGAAAAGGAGCTGGCCATCATGTCTACAAGGCATGAAATGAAGAAGAGAACTTTTGCTTTTTCTGATATGTTTGCTTCATGTGCAGATACTGGAAGGTGAAGAAATCAACTTGCCACATTGCACACATTGTTATTGACAGCTGCAGATTTGAATGTTGGAATGAGATCTTAGCATGGAATGATGTGGATAGAAGGCCTCTACTAAAAGGAACAAACATTCCAGCCACACCAATTTTTAATCTTATGAAAATCTTAATATGTGGCTGTTATAACTCATTTCCAGCCCATACACAAGCTGAATTAGAGTTTCCTATTTTGAATTGCAATCCAAGATTGTCAATTTCCTATTGTATCAGAGTGATGCAACAAAAACATGGTAAAGAGTTCCTGAGGCTGATTTCGAATCCTGGTATTTGTGGACGGGGTACAAGGAGTGAAGAATGGAGCTTGCATTTGCTTGAAGGCAAGCAAATTTGGGAAGGGCGAACTGTAATAAAAATTAATATAATAATATTCCAATTTGCTTGTGACTTAAGAAGGGGACCTTTTAAAGGTCATGGGCTAGTTAGCCCTTACGTGAAATATAAGAAAAAGGTATTTTTAAATATTTAATTTTCCCTCTCCAAGTGGAGTGCCCCACTTTGGGAAAGATATTTTGAGGGAAAAGGATATAAAAGGGGAAAGGAGGTTCCTTGCAAATGCATACTATGTTAATAAATTTACTTTATGAGTTTAGGTATAAAAAGGCTTGGCTTGCACCCTTTGGAGATGGTAACCTTCATCGGAACTGAAGTTGAGGACAAAACCCTTCAACATTCAACTAGGGCAGCTTCATTCAGAGGTTGCATCAGATATCATTGGATAGTTTGGGGTGTTTTAGACACCATTGCAGACTTTTCGTCACTTGAGAAGTTGGCGACTTACTTTTGGAGGTTGGTGACTAGGGTTTGAGACCCAAACAAGGCAGCAATCAAGACTTACAAGTATTGAAGACCCCCCTTTTCTAGGGATGCGTGGAGTTACATTCAGAAAATAATTATTCCCAACGAGGGCGACCTCCTTGTGGGGCTGGTTTTAAGGGTTCGTAAGGCTATTCCAGCCTGAAATACACTTTGTAATACCTGAAATACACTTTGTAATATCGCATAAATATTCTAATATTTTAATGCTATTTTTAATATAATTTTCTAGCCATTTGATCCAAAAAAATCAACAAAAATAAGTGTTGTGATTATCTGAATATTTTGGCGGGTATTTGACAGCAAATGAATAGTATTGTGCCCTATTTATTCATCTACAGCTTTCTAAATTTATTAGCCAGGGTTTGGAATATTTAATTCACCAATTTGAATTTTTTTAACTAGGGTTTAAAGAGGAAAATTTTGAAAATAATTGTTGCTGGTTAGGGTTTACTGTTAATTCCAGATTTGCATCATTTGTCCAGTTTGGGGACATTACATTGCATGGCTTGTCGTGCAAGGGTGTATCTTGACATGACCATTTGCAAAGAATGAGAATTGTTGGCCCTTCCAGGTTCATCATGTGTATGGCGGATGAAGAAGATGCAAATCATCTGCTTTTTAATTGCCCTTTCGTGATGGCTGCTTGAAACTCGTTGTGTGGCAAGTTGTTCTAGTGTTGAGTCAGACTGGGGTCTTTGAAGCAGGTTTTCATCTCCTTGCCAATTGGCTCGCTGGAAGATTCTCTTGTCTATGGAAACCATGCCCAACGATTTTGATCTGGACTATATGGAAAGAATGAAATCAACGCATCTTTGAAGACGGTTCTATTTCCTTTGAGGTGGTAATCAACAAAGCGGAATTGGCTATGTCAAAGGTTGGTTCCACCCATGCCCGAAGATACAGAGGCTTTTCGATTGGAAATTTCAGATTATCTTCTCCTAGCGCTGGTTGAAAGTGCCCCCCGTTAATGGGTTGGTCATCATGTCGAAGGATGCAAAGCAAGCAAAGAAGATGGAGTGGGTGCCGCCCCCTTCGAGAATGCTAAAATTCAATTTTGGCGACGTCCCAAGGGGGAATCCAAGGGCGTCAAGGGCTAGTTGCATCATCCAAGACGGCACTAGTTGTTAAGGAGACAATTGTGACAGTCTTTTTGGAGACTAGTTGCAGGGATATGGTCAACTCCTTGGTTGCATCAACTTTTGTGGGAATCTTGCTTATGGCCTCCAAGGATAAGGAAATGACGGTGGATGTGGCTATCAGGCTTATTCAAGTGCGGTTTAGAGATGGTTTGCAAGCGATAATGGAGGCTTTTTTGTTGGAAGAAAAATGCTCTTAGATTTTCACCAATAGGTCGGCCAAGGGGTGATACCGTTGAGGGCTTTTAGGGATTTGGAAGACAGGCTGAGAAATCTATTGTATCATTTGAACGTTTTGCGGAAAAGACTTCAAAACCCCGATCCCTCTGGCAGTTGGGTCCCTGTTCTGGATTTTGTTGCTCTACGTACACAAATGGCATCAGTTGTGGCAGCTTTATATGGTAGAAAATTTTCGGGACTTGCCTTGGTGGTGAAATTGCTAGCTAGGCTTTATGGTGTTCACAATCCCCTACCTCAACCAGTCCCAATGGGCTTGGGGGGAGGCCCTCTTACCAAACGACAGGCAGTCTTGGCTCCTATGAGCGACCACTTGGCCAATATAAGTGCGGCCCCAAGTCTCAAGGGAACCATCAACATGAAATGCGCAAGCAAGCCATAGCGGAGATGGAAATCAATGGCGTTGCAAGGGGTTGTTTCGGCTGCAAGGGAGTTGGGTGATGGCTAACGGTGAGCAAGGTCTTTTGGTTCAATGGAGAAAATGGTGGGTCACAATTGGAGCAAGGGTGGTGGTGATGGATGTGGGGGTGGTGCCCAGGGGGTTGGTGGTGCACTGTAGCATGGTTATGGTGGTGGCAGCCTTGGTGGTAGGTTGTGGGTGGTGGTGCAGATGGCTCTGGACTTTTTTGTGTCGTGCTTGGGTGGTTGTTGGCTATTTGTTGGTTGGGTAGTTTTCTTGTCTTTGTTAGTTGTGTCACCCTTCAAGGTGTCTTTTGGTCTTTTTCGGTCTTTGGTCGTTTTGCTCCGTCCTGTAATGGACTTTGTAATCTTGTTTGTTTTCGATAATAAAATGGGCGATGGACCCTTCAACCCTTTTTACCTAGCAAAAAAAAATTGGAGTGGTCGGCCTAATTAGGATTATGGTTTCCCCACAACCTAATTGTGCTTAAAATAGGAGATAGTGCTTGATAATAGGATCACCATATTACGAATTATGTTTCTGTTGTAATGATTGTGGAGGTTAGCCCCTCTAAGTGTCTCAATCATATACTCAATATTCCACTCTTCATTTCACTTATATTGTGTGGATCTGCTCTATGTTACGATTTATCACTATTAATTTGCCCATGCCATATTTTAAACTATGATCTCTTGTTGTGAATCTACTATTGCATATAGTGAATTCATTACAAGTGGAAATAGAGCTTCGATTTGGGAATAGTTTTTTAGGCGCATTAAGGCAATGAAGGGAAGCTAAAATTAGTATTTATCTTGAGTCGCTCTGTATCTACCATGGATAACCCTATTCTCACAATGCATAGTTACTCCAAATTTTCACAGTTCTTATTAGATATAAAATAAATACATATATTTTTTAAATTTAAATATTTTGCATTACATTACAATATTATTTATATATAGTTACCATCTTACAATAACGTTACATTAAGTTATATTATATTACACATTTCAGTAATTAAAAATTTAATAATAAAAACAAAATAGAATACAAACTTTATCCATGTTTCAAAGAGTTACACAAATTTTATATATAGTTCAAATTTACTAAGAACATTATTTATAGCTATGCATTCAGAAACAAATATAAAACTCATAAACAAAATCAGAATTTTAAGAGATCTATATGTAAGTCTATAGAATAAGATCAAATTTATTCAACTTTCATTAAATATTACATTTCAAAACAAAATTGAAAGTTTATATATATACCAAACATTTATAGAGAGTGACCATTACATCAATCAATTGAAAACTTTGGTGGTGGATTTTTAACCCCCAGTTGGAGAATATTTCAAATTGTGCAGTCCAATTTTGGTGAATATAACGGACCACGTAGTGCAGTATTTCACAAAAAAATTATTATACTTTGAGGCACCCCACGTTAAATTACCCGCCCATGATCTGTTTCAAATTTAAAAAACAATGATTTTTTCCTCAAATAAAGCATGATTTTTCCTTAAATGATGTGTGATTGGGTCCTAATCTCCCAAAATTCACAACACACATTCTACACTTGGATATTATTCGTCATTATTTAACATGCATGTTTCCTTTTTTGGGTCCATTTTCACCATGAAATTACAGCTCACATTTTGGTTCTAGGCCTGGTCACCATAAATTTAAAGCCACCATTAAATAATTGATAGGATTCACCACTTATAATTGGTATAAAAACATATAAAGGGTTGCTGATAATTATTTTCCACGCTCAAAGCTCTCAAATCATTCAATCTGATTATAATAGTTATTCTCCATAATGCAAGACTCTGCTACCATATTTTGGATTATCATTTCTTGATGTTAGATTTTGTATTCACCTTTTGATGCAGCCCACAATCATTCAATCCAATTGAATTTTTCTTCTCCACAGTGCTTGCTCAAGTCTCAACTCTTTACTAAAGTATTTTGGAATATGGATATATCAAAGCTTGTAAATTTGTATGTCTTGTATGGAATGCAGTACATGAGCCACAATCAAGAACCAATTTTCAAGCCTCGTGTAGTTTTTAATAATTTTTCTTTTTAGATATTTTATGTCATTATTTACCCTGATGATCCAAACCCTTACAACATTGGTCCTTATTTAAACATAAAATTGTTTTTAACTCTCATAGGCAGTCTACCCTCTGCCCCAACATTGATAGTAATTGTTACTAGTTCAATCTTGGTCCCCTATCATTTCAATTCTAACGAATCCTCTAGACCCAAAAACATTTAACTTGCAAGATTCATATTGCATGTTGTAATTTTTTTGGATCAAGCTAGCCACGTGGCATTAACATTGTAGTGGGCTCCACCAATTGAACAGTCGTAGTAGGATGCATTTTTAATCAATTTAAATCTTTCAAGCTTAGGTTCTTCAAAATTAAACAGTCATCTTAAAAAAATAACATTAACATACTATAACAATAACTCTTGTTTATCTAGAAATAATTTTTTAAAGTCACAGTAACGTCAGAGATGTCTGCCTCAAATCCTATGAGAAGTAATGAACACTCATCAAAATGTATAAACATAATGTCACATTTAGTAGTGTTCATTGTCAAGAAAAAGAAGCTTTGACTATTAAATATGCATGAGAAACAACCAATATGTTTCAGCATCCCGTGAAGATCGACAGAATCATCTTCAGCAAGGTTTTAATGAGATGATTTTGTTTATTTAGGAAAATCTCAAGATAGTGAGGGTATCAATAACACATTATCAAAAGATATTGTCAAAAAACAACACCATGAGCAAAAGGGGAAAAGAAAAGCTTTTTAGTGGGACAAGGGCGATGAAAATCAAATTGCAAACAGAGCGTAAATTTGAATGCTAAGATGGAAAACAAAGGAAGAATGTCTTCATGTCACATATGCAAATATGATGAGTACATGCAAACTCGGAAAGCTTACTGCAAATGAAGGTACAATTTTTTAGAAATATGGTGGAAGTCACCCAAATGTCAAAAAAATGTGCAACTGTGTAGTTTTCCATATTTTAAACAAAGGTCTCCTAAGACAAATTATCCAGGAATTAAGAGCTTGTTGTCGTTTATAGGAGTGCCAAACTTTCTGAAGACACATTAGTCTGTAAAACATGGTTGGTAATGTTCTCGTAGTCTTGCTCAAATTTTGAAATAGGATATCTAGGAAAACATAAAATGGTCAATGTTTGTGCCATTATGTCTTAATCAAGTTACAATAGTAGATAACACTTTTTGGGTATGAATGCACGTTTATTCTATAGAAAATCATGTCTGCCAATCTCATCTACTAGCAATTCATAAAATGAAGAACTCAACATCAAAGAACCTTTTTGAACTAGTTAAGAATACATCAAAGGAGATTAGAAACATGGATGACTGCACAATTTCAAAAAAAAATGTTTTGTAGGGGCAGATGAAGCATCAAGAATGCAAGGTCATAGAAATGATGTGTAAAGCTACAAACATCTTGTTCACTGGATATGATTGGTATTCGCTGCACGATATGACATTTAAAATTGTGTACAAGTTTCCAACAATATCAAAAATTGAAGATCTTGTTCGCGAGGTCCATTCATATTTATTATAAAGTCCTTGAATATTTTTGGATTTTTTTTTTTTTAATATTGAAAAACGTTTACCAATATAAGCATCAAAGATGCCACAATAAATACACAGTACCATGTAGATCAAAGAGCATAGGTGGGGCATCCCCCACCAGCAGTCCAAAAAAACGATGGTTCAATATAAATATTAAAAACGACTCCAAAGAGGCAGCCCAGAAAAAAAAAGAAAAAAAAGAAAAAAGAAAACCAGAGAAACGAGCAGTAACAAATTGAAAGGTGCCAACCAGGCAGCCAACCAAACAGAGCAGTCAGTTCAACCAAATACCATAGTCAACCAGAGGAAAAAGACAGAAGTTCAGCAGAAGCAAACACAAGGCCACCCAAAGGTGGCAGAATCACAGTTGCGGGTCTAGCGCCCTGCTAAGCAGCACCATCCCCATCATGAGGCATTCCCTTCCGAGGAGTATTTGTCGCTGACGTTCCCCCTCATCTGATGTTTGGGAAGCATCTGAACCAGGTAGAGATATTTTTGGAATTTTAACAATTTAGAGATGGTATAACACACAGAAACAAGCTTATAAAGACTGTTGGTACTTGATGGATCTAATTGTATGGACCAACACAAAGAGTAGATGGATTATATCAATCATTGATTGGAGTCATGCATGAACATCGTCACACAATAGACAAAGCTCCTGTTCTTTTATTTTAGGTTAACTGACATCGATACACTGTTGACTTTTTCTGGTCTTCTGGTCTTCTTCCATGTTACATGAAATGAAAATTCTTGTGAAATAAACACAAGAAAGAACTATGTATATTGCAGAATATACAAAGCTTAGGAAAATGATATGTCTAATTTTTGATAATCTATATCTATTTGACCAATGATTTACAAGTCCAAATTTTACTAGTTGGAACTTAATGAAAAATGTGGTCAATATTCGTAACTATTTAAAGTTCAATGGAAGTCGAGAATTATGTGCGCCAGTGCAGGGCTATGAGATACCACTGTACCATTTTTCCAAGGGTGGACATGCCACCAAACAAGTACCAATTACAAGAGAATCATTTCGTCATAGTTTTCACACTATTAAAACTACATTGAAATATATTACAATATCTCTTTCCTTGTATATTGTGTATCCTCAACACTTGAACAATTGCAAACCAGGGGATTTATATAATAGGGTGGAGAACTTGGTCCAACATGTCTTGAAGAGTAAAGAAATAAATGGAGAACAAATGCAACAAATTTCAGATTCAGCCAAGCTTAGGGAACAATTTGCATGTTTTCCCACAAGCATGATGGAACAATTTAAAATGTTGGATCATCCTTTTGAAGATGGAGAAATAACAAAGCTTTGGACAAACTTAACTCTGAGCAGAATATTGCATGATTCAATGTCAAAATATTTTAAAATAGCAGATTTATAACAAACCATGATTTTGGAGTCGCTGGAGGATGAGAGAGTTTTCAGTGCATTAAGGGTTCTTGAAATAAAATTAAAGAAACAAGCTTAACAGAAATTTGGAGAATTTACTAAGTCTGTATACAACATATATTATTATAAGTTTTCCTTTGAAAGGAAATCGATAATTTGGAACTCTATATGTGAAATAAGAGTCATGGCTGTCCCTATATCCAGTAGCTTCAAAGTGTAGTATTTTAAACTAAGTGACCGTTTCCAGACACAAGATGGTGAATCGTTCTATGGAAAAAGAAGATAGAGAAGAAATTTGACAAATGGAATATTGTGATGACTAGTCTCTATTGTTCATGGTATTCAAAGGAAAATTTTGTACTTCTCATACAATCACATTGTAATGTGTAATCTTGAAATTGATTTCTTGTTTTTTTATTGGTATTACGATTTATCAAAATATCACATATATTTAGCATTTCAATTTATCAAAATATCACATATATTTAGACTCATACGTTTACCCCCTCTACATATTTTTGAAACTTAATTTAGCCTCGTGTTTGTGTTTACTACTTTGTAGTGATGAATTTGGCCCCGTGCATTTGTAATTTTTAGTGCTGAGTTTTTAATATATCACTGAAGGGATTATTAATGGTGAGCCCTAAAAAAGAACTTGACACATCCAAATTGAGAATGACCATAGTAATCAACTTATGATTCAAGAAACAAATATCAACTAAAACTCAAACGCATGAATATTTGTCAATTGAATTTTCAACACCGAACCACTAAAAATTAGATATTGAAAATAACACATGGTATTTTTAGGAGTATGATGCCCAAGTAATTTAAATCTCAGTTATTCAACAGTGCATGTCAGTAACACTCATTAATAATTACATTCAACACATTGACTCAAATTTCAACAATGCAACAACTAACCATTAGTAAATAACCATAGATAGGAAAACAGAGAGCTCCATATTTTGGCGACCTTCGTGAGTCCATACAAATGGCCAAATCATACTTTTATGGCTTTCATTGTCATTTCCTCCTTTTGGCCCTAAAATGCCATGGACATGGTCCCTAGCCTAATTCTTGGTGTTTCCCCTAGGCTAAGAAAAAGAGAATACGCAGGAAGCACGTATCACCCTCCTTGAAAGGTAAAAGTGAAAATTTCACTTGTTCTATTTTTGCATTAAGAAGGGCCATTTTGTGACTTTAATGGACTTAAAGGGCCATTTTGAAAAGCTAACAAACCTTTATGATCTTAATTTTGCATTTATAACTTAAAAGGGTGAGTATATAAAGGGAGTTTGGAATTCAATTGAAGGTATGCTATTTTTGATAATTGAATTTGTAAGCTTGAGCACAAAAATGCTTAACTTAGCCATTGAGGACAAAACCCTTCAATGGAAGTTGGAGTAAGGACGAAAACCCTTACATTCAACTAGGGCATCCTCATCCAGGGGATTGCACTGAGTATCATTGATTTTCTTTGCAATAAAACATCATTTATGAACAGCGAATACACCTAGGGCAGTGCCTAGGGTTTGAAGGTCAGATTGCAAAAATTGACAGTTTTGAGGCCCACAAGGGCAGCGAAGTGTTTGGCAAGGGAAGTGAACCCTCTCCTAGGGTTGGCGCCACATTTGTGAGTGTTGGTGAATTGGTTAAGGGATGCTAAGGGGCTGCGATTCGTTGTTGTAGCTGGGCACCCCATTTAGGGATTGAATCTTTCATTTGGAAGGGTCAAACTTGACCTAGATGGAGTTCTGAAATAACGATCATTTTGCCGGTATTTTGTATTATTTTTACAGCCATTTGCTGAAGGAAAATTCATGCTTCGGAATATATTTCATGGGCTGTAATATTTATTAAATTTTCATAATTTGTCGAGGCAAAAAATAGGGTTTGGTGCCCTAAATTCTGAATTATAAGTGGGCACTCTTGGCTGTATTTATTTGATAATTTTCCTATATATTTGAGGTGGATGTTGAGTCTATAACAGCAGTAATTAATTAATCATTTCTCAATATATTGGCACCTAGGGTTTCAAGGCGATTTGCTAATTCAAGGGTTGATGCTTTGATTGTTTCCATAACTTGTTATGAGGGTTTGCCATACCTTTGTGTGTTTTTTGGAGCATCTACTACAACTAGGGTTCGTTGCATTTTCATAGATACAATCTTCCATACTTAGGGTTTGATGGAATTTGAAGCATAATTTTTCGATTTGCAAGGGTTTGTTTGAAAGCCATATTATTCTTCAATTATCCCAATTTGGGCATATTACAATGATATCAGAGCCAAATTCTTGGCCAACGATGGGATTTGAGGGTTTCATGTTAACAGTGACATGGGAGATATGGACAGTACAAGGTTTGAGAGATCCTCTCAAGCTCATGAAAGGAAGGAGCAGCCTTCCATTCGGACAGATTTGATGGAGATTTATGAGTATATGACATACCCACCCCCTTTCAGGAAGGAGATGGACCTCAAGAATTTTGTATCATGTAAAAGAGGTAAAGGCAATACTTGGGTTAGACAGAAGATACCTGATGCTTTGAGGAAGATTGTTCTTCCCACATTCAATGGTTCTACAAACATTTCAGCTAGGGCATGGATTGATAAATTGGGTACATACTTGGCACTTTGTCCCGTGGAGGTAGAGGAGGCCCTAAGATCCATCACAGCACATTTAGAAGGGACTGCCCATGATTGGTGGCACCAAGGATTGATAACCCAAGGGCATCACCTCATAGACAACTATGAAGAATTCAGCAGACGGCTCATTGAGTAGTTTAATGAGGTTAGACCAAAACCTCACTTTGAAGAAAAATCAAACACCTTGGGGCAGCCATGTGTTGAATCTTTTGAAATGCATAAATCAGAAAAATTGGGGCAGCCAAGTAGTGAAATTTCTGAGTTTCACAATTCAGAAATAGTGGGGCAGCAAGAAGTCCAACAACTTCATGAGCAAACAAAAAACAAGAGAAAGAGGAAGGTAAGGAGGAAGAAGAATCCATTTTTCACATTGAAGAAGCAAAATCAGATTTTTGTATAGATAAACAATTGGGTTATCTTCTTGATGAGTGCTCATTATTTGCTCCTCATGCTTGGGTCTTTCAATATTTTGATTGTAAAACTTGTGCTAATAATAAGGTGGAGTTGAAGGGCACTCACTGGAAAAGAAAATTCTTCCAAGTAAATCCTAGGGATAAGCATGACAAGCCTCCAACATGAATGTGGGATCCAAGTGAGCTTTACAAGCATACTTTTATCATTGTGTTATGTTGTGAAACAAAGGATAAATTTTTGACCATCATGGAAAGAGGTATAAACAAGAAATATCATGATCCAAGGATCAAAGGAAGAATTGTACATAGCACATTAACTATTGTTTTCCCCATTTTCAGTTTGCTTTCCATCAAGTTTCTTGTTGTCATGGTGAGTATTGGCCCTTAGAAGGTGTGCCTCTTACACCTCAAGGTGTGCCTCTTACACCTCAACACCATAGGAGTGGTTCACACATGTATCAGTGAATTTCCAGCCACTGTAAGAGAAAGAATAGAGGGGAAAAGAAGTTGCTACAGCCTTGTCAAGAGCAACATGAACCTATCTTTTGAATTCCGAATATGGGGGAGTTGCAAGGAAGAATCAAGGCATCAAGAAAGGATGCATTTCATGATCCTAGCAATCAAAAGGGTGTTGTTAGACACCATGGTTTTTACTAATTTGTTTGTTTCATGTGTAAGAGCATTAGGCAGATCAATTGCAATAGCTAAGGGCAATGCAAGGAATGTGGTGATTTCCAAACAAGGGCAGCCGATTGAAGTGGCAAAGCAGTTGAGGGAGCAAGAGGTTGTGGCAAGGGCTCAGGAAATTGAACAAGTGATTGATGAGCTCCTTAGGCTCCAAGAAGACTTTGATTTGGGGTACTTTCTGAAAAAACAAAAAGTTAAAAAGATAGAAATTGAGCATTGTTTGCACAATCCATTGTTTGAAATGGATAAAGAGGTAGATCAAGGTTCCGAATTGTTATGGGATGCAAATGTGATTTTTTCGACATGGCAAGAGACTGCAAATTTTGATCATGGGCAGCCAATGACTTCAAAGGAAATTCAGCCTTCTACTAAATCAGTATGACTAAATCCGGATTTTGTTGTCCATTGGAAGTGACATCCTAAACTATGGAAAGAGTCTTTCCCAAGAAGAAATGCATAAGGGCAGCAAAGAACCAGGATTTCCCTAAGTTGGAACAGCCCTCAAGGTATGAAAATCACTACTTGTTGCCATGTGTATTGAGCCCAATGTTTAATGGAAATAATAATTTGAGTCCGGATATCAAGGAGGTGGAAAACCGGGTTGTAGAAAAGAGATGAAGGACTGAAATCATGATAAGAGATAGGGCAAATTCACATTCAGGAAATTCTAAGTTGATTTTGCAAACTCCGAAGGTAACATACTCAGAAAAAGCAAGGAAAAAAGGTAAAATACAGCCCATGGTATGTTCTAGAAATGCTTATGCAAAGTCTGAATTTTCTTACTCACAAATTTCTGAGTTGGTAGGAAGATTCCAGCCACCTATTGAGGCCATAAAGATCGATTTGTTGGGCAAAGTACAACTCACATTATGCAAGGAAAGTGCATCAATCAGTTTTGAATTTATCCCTCAGAAAAATCAGATCTTGGAATACTATTGCAGCCACTTCACATGTGTAAGAAATCTGAAACTTTACAGCAGTTATCAAATTCGGAAGGTGTCTATGTTTGGGGACACAACTTGCATGAAATGAGGGTGAAGGATGAAGGTATGATGCAACACTTTTTTGTTTATAATAATGAATTCTTTGTGGATTCACATTTGGTTCCCCATATGCATGTGAGTGTGTAAGAGGGGCACCCAATGATAATATGTGTAGCACATATGAAGAGAATCATTTAAGAGATTTGGCAACATGTAAAAAGTGGTTTCCAAGGTATGTCTTCCAAGAAATTTTTTGTTCTCTCGTTACAAGCTTTGATGAGTCTGCCATGGCTTGTAGGAGCTACCAAAGATTTGTTGAAAAGTGGCCGCATAAGTATGCACATGATGAATGAAGATCAAATAAATGGATTTTCCATTTGGGGCAGCAAGGTATCCCTTTCCGAATGTTTTTCTTTTGACAGCTCTAGCTCTTTTTGTATGGTGTTTGTGTTCATATTGGCATCCTCGAAGTATGGAGATATGGAGAGCACATAAGAAGCCAACTTAGTAGTGAATTGGTTGACTTTTGGAGGTAATTACATGACTGAACATCAGATATACAGCCTACATATCAGAAAGTACAAGGTTGTTGTTGGGATGATCCTCTTCTTGATGGAGGGTCAATTGAGTTTAGGGGCCAAGGATTGGATGACAGCCCTTGTGAGGGAGTTTCCAGCACTTATGGAGCTTGAAATGACCAACTTGAAAGATGGTTTGAAGAAAGTTAATAGCTGTCATTGGTTCCACATGGAAAGCTACAGTTGGGGCAGCCATTGGTGTGAAAGAAGAATAAGGTTGGTGATTAATTTTGAGGATGACTACAGCTGGTACATACCGAACAATAACAGGGACAGTAGCAAGGAGAGTTTAAAGATGGGTCTCCTTCCTTGGGAAACAATTACAGGTGGATATTGCGTTATAAGGAGTGTTGGGACACCTCCTTGGATCTTGTAATTGCTTGAAGACAACCAATTTTGGGTGGGGAGGATTGTCATGTCCCCCTTTTTGGCCTAAAAAGCCATGGACATGGTCCCTAGCCTAATTCTTGGTGTTTCCCCTAGGCTAAGGAAAAGAGAATAAGCAAGAAGCACATATCACCCTCCTTGAAAGGTAAAAGTGAAAATTTCACTTAAGTTGTTTTATTTGTGCATTAAGGAGGGCCCTTTTGTGACTTAAAGGACATAAAGTACTTTAAATGGGCTTTAAAACCTAACCGACCTTTATGATCTTATCTCTACATTTATAACTTAAAAGGGTGAGTATATAAAGGGAGTTTGGAATTCAATTGAAGGTATGCTATTTTTGATAATTGAATTTGTAAGCTTGAGCATGAAAATGCTTAACTTAGCCATTGAGAACGAAACCCTTTAATGGAAGTTGGAGTAAGGACGAAAACCCTTACATTCAACTAGGGCATCCTCATCCAAGGGACTGCACTGAGTATCATTGATTTTCTTTGCAGCAAAACATCATTTATGAACAGTGAATACACCTAGGGCAGCACCTAGGGTTTGAAGGTCAGATTGCAAAAATTGGCAGTTTTGAGGCCTACAAGGGCAGCAAAGTGTTTGGCAAGGGCAGCAAACCCTCTCCTAGGGTTGGCACCACATTTGTGAGTGTTGGTGGACTGGTTAAGGGCTGCTAAGGGGCAGCGATTCATTGTTGTAGTTGGGCACCCCATTTGGGGGTTGAATCTTTTTATTTGGAAGGGTCAAACTTGACCTATCTGGAGCTCTGAAATAACGATCATTTTGCTAGTATTTTGTATTATTTTTACAGCCATTAGCTAAAGGAAAATTCATGTTTGGAATATATTTCATGGGCTGTAATATTTATTAAATTCTCATAATTTGCAGAGGCATAAAATAGGGTTTGGTGCCCTAGATTCTGAATTATAAGTGGGCACTCTTGGCTGTATTTATTTGATAATTTTATTATATATTTGAGGTGGATGTTGAGTCTATAACAGCAGTAATTAATTAATCATTTCTCAATATATTGGCGCCTAGGGTTTCAATGCAATTTTCTAATTCAAAGGTTGATGCTTGATTGTTTCCATAAATTGTTATGAGGGTTTGCCATACCTTTGTGTGTTTTTTGGAGCATCTACTACAGCTAGGTTTCACTATATTTTCATAATTATAATCTTCCACAATTAGGGTTTGCTGGAATTTGAAGCATAATTTTCAGATTTGCAAGGGTTTGTTTGAAAGCCATATTATTCCTCAATTATCCCAATTTGGGGATATTACATTCATAGGTCCATTGTATAGGCCACTTCCATTAGTGTCAAGTTGGTATAACACCAGAATAAGGTTCTACCCAGGTCTATCCGCACCTTATACTAGAAAATGTACCATCAACATTGCTTCAAGTCTACAAATTTCAGTTTTGAATCATTATAACACTCATTATAATACATAAACAATATTTTGTTGATTACACTCAAATAATCAGTGGGGAGGGAAATTTTCTTATAGGTGGATCCCTCTCACGAATGAAAGGCTGAATAAAAAATGTCACTCCCAAAATCTAGTAGTTGTTCTCTCCAAAAAACTCAAGAAACGAGGATTTCCCATTCTTTCCAATTCTGTGTATTCTCAGTATGGTAGTATTATCTTCTTCCTCTTCTTTGACTCCCACTTGTGGAAACAAATATGATAGTTATTAATACAACTAATAATATTTTCCATTTTTGGATTTGAATGTAAGACAAATTTTAGTATAAAACCATTCAAAATGTTTTGTATTTATAGTGGTTAAGGATAGAAATTAGGGTTTTTGGTTTAGGGTTTATAAATTAAGGTTAAAGATACCATAAGTTGAACAGTGGAACTAAAAAATTCAAGAACCAAATAAGTCAATGACGTCAGTTTAAAGTTGGCATATTTAATTTGATTTTAGATCTAACTATCAATTTAGAAAATCAAACAAATTCTCTAGCTCTTTCCATTGATTGCATTCTCGATTCATATCTATATAATTCAAAGCTTGATAAATGTGCATATTTATTTTAGATTTAGTGACGTGTAACTAACAAATTGTTTAATTAACACTAGACAATGTAATGCCATGTGTCATATTAATTGTTCATTCATTCATTTGGGGTGATGAGTCATGAGTCATGACAATGTCAAATGATTGATTATAGTCATGTCTATAATCAAATCTTATCGAAATCGAAAAAAAATCGGAACTCAAAAAATCGAAATAAAATTTGTAAATTAATTCAGCTAATAGAAATATACTTACTTTTTTTTAAATACGAACCCACCATTCAAAAAACATCACATTTCATATTAAAAAATATAATGGATTGCCATGGAGTTGTTAATGTAGTTGTAGCTTGTAGAATGCTCAAAGAGTCTAAGACTTTGGAAGGTTGGAAGGTGCGGCGAAATAAAGTCGAGTGAATAATAAAAATGAAACAAATCGCAGAGACCCAAGAGAAAACAAGGAGAAAATAACAGCGAACCCTAAAAACACAAATTTGGTGAATTTTAAACAAATTCAACAATTTTTAGGTTTTTTTATTAAATTTGTTTTAAAAATTCGGGCCGATTTCTAGATGAATTTCAATGATTTTAATTGATTTCTTTCAAGTTCGGCAAGTTCCGAACTTATCCCTTGAGACTCGGCAAATGCGATAACTTAGCTTGCAGTGATGTTCAATTTTATACCATGCATGTAAGCATTCCATGGAATAATGATATTACCTAGGTGGGATCATGAGAAAGTGCTCATTGCTCATTGTGCATCAAATCATAAAAGTTGAGGATTCCTACAAGATTTCTTCGATCAAATAAGTTCTAAACAAAATGCCCGAGCATTCCATGGAGTTACATTTGACATTGATTTTGGGGTTCTTTGTCAAGCAGATTGTAGCTCCTACTCATTATAAGCTCGTGAATGAAATAAGGAATGAAGAATTTAAGGGGAGACTAAAAATAACCAAGGTAGGGCAAATGACTGTTGAAAAGGCATCCAAAAAACCCCTTGAATTTGCATCTTATAACGTTTCAAATGTTAAGCACCATGCAAATAAATTAAAGGCCGTGGAGAAAGATTATCATAAGTTGAAAGGGGAAAATATTTAATTGCAAGAGCTAGTTGATGCCAAGTCCAGGCTATGCACCCAGTTGGAGTCTCAAATCAGGGACCTCCATGATAGATTACAAGGAGTACCACAGACTTCAACAAGTGATAATATTCCTCTCATCCATACACAAACAGATGCAGTCATGGCTGCTCTCCAGGACAAGCTAACATGGGCTGAAGATTAAATCATAGATCTAGACAAACAAAGGGTCTCAGTAGATGACAATTATAAATATACTATGATTAGTTTCAAGCAGTCCAAAGTAAATGATATCCATGTTCGACTCAATCAAGAAAATTTAGAACGTTCCTAGGCAAATTACTGACGCCCTAAGAAAATTGGTTGGGTACATGTAAATGGGCTAATAGGCATCTGGTTGTCATTGATCTCAAGCTGAGTGTGGAATTGATGGATGATTCAGACATTCAACAATTGGGTTGGGAATCTAGCAACCACATGCTTATCATAGATTTATAAGCATTATTTATCATTTTACATATAGTATTTAACACATTTGCTCATGAACATAAATCATATCATACATTTAAAGTTTCTTTGAAACTCTGAGAAATCAATGTATAAAAGATCAAGCAAGTGGTTGCTTCTTGTTATAAAATGATGATTCTACTCTTTTATCCCCATCTTTTTTCTTAAATGGAATGCTTTTTTTCTTTAGGTGTCTCATTCTTTCTAGTTAGTCATGTGTTAGCCCAATGGATAAAGTCATCAATCAAGACATCGCTAATTTTATCAAATCCTTTTTAGTTTTTCTATCATGAGAATTCTAACAGTTAGTGAGTAAAGTTATACATTAATATATCTAAATTACAAAGAAACTTTAAAGGAATTAGCGTTAAACACCATACGTAAAATGATAAATAATACAGATCTGTAGGATTATCTTTCTTGATCTGTCAAGTTCTGATCTGAATTAATCAATAATGAATGTCTATGATTGTTAGTGACAAATACTCGAGAAACTAGACATGGTCGGTTTAAAGGTTTATGATGTTCTTTGCGTTCATGAGCAAATGTGTTGAATACCATATTTCAAATGATATATATTGCAGATCTGTAGGATTATCTTTCTTGATTTGTTATTTAGGTGTCTCATTCATAATTGTTTGTCTTAAACAGTTTTTAAGATTTTCCTTATACAAGGTGGTGTGTTATCCTCCATTTCAGGTTATGAGGAATGTTGTTGGACAGTGGAACCCATAGGGAGCAAGATTGGAAGTTTTGCTTACAGTAATGTTCAGTTTTCTACCATTCATGTGAGAATATTTATGTGGGACCTTGATTATATATGAATGTCATTTTGTAAGTTTCTTTTGACTCTGTAACAAGTAGCTTAGTCATGTGTTAACCCACGGGATAAAGGCATCAATCAAGGCAAATTGCATTGCCAATTTTATTAAATCCTTTTTACTTTTTCTATTGTGAGAATTCTAACCACTAGTGAGTAAAGTTATACATTAATTTCTCTGATTCCCAAAGAAACTTTAAAGGTTTATGATGTGCTTCATGAGCAAATGTGTTAAATACCATATATAAAATGATAAATAATGCAGATCTGTAGGATTATCTTTCCAGTTCTGTCCAGCTCTGATCTGAATTGATAAATAATGAATGTCTATGATTGTTAGTGACAAATACTTGAGAAACTATGTTGAACATGTTTGTCATTGATGTCAATTTGGGATTGGAATGAAAGAAGAGCTGCTGAATATTTATCAGATTGCCATTGTATTTACCTTAAAACTAAGGTGTCTACCTGCTTGTTTGAGCTACTTGGTTGCTTGGTTGTGTGCTTGAGCTACTTGGTTGCTTGGTTATATCTAAATATCCTGTCAGCAAATGTTTTTGAACTATGTTTTATTCCTTTGGAGAATATCTTTTTAAATAATTGTGGGGCCCAAAGTCTTTTTTTGGAGCGATGGAATATTCTTTGGTGGCAGACATTATAGCCTTAAAGCGTTTTAAGGGTATGGACGGCTAAAACTTTCTAACCGTCTTCTTTTACTGCTGTCTTCGTGGCACATCCGTTGGCTACGATATATCTTGTGGCTTGTTTTAAATAGGAAGGCCACTCACGAAATTAATGATATCAACATGACCCCTTATTAATCTCTTTTGGTGAATGAGGTGGTCTGCGCACGAAAGACATGACAATGGCTTCCTCCTTTTGGTTACGATTTCGACTTCTCCAGGATATAGGTTTAGCATTATCAAAATTTGTCCAATTTATTTTTTGGAGGGTAGTGGTTTTCAACTGTGGGCAGTTCGTAGGTATTGTGATCTTAGCGCTATTCAAGAAAAAGATATGCAAAGTCCTTTTGTGAGTGTCGATGGAATATTGGAGAAGGCATGATGGAGCTGAAGTCGTTTAAGAAAGGCAGAGGATTTAGAGTGCTACAATTTTAAAAATTCTGTGTGCAAGGCAGCAGATACTCATGTAAAATGGCAGCAATAATTTTGTGGTTATCATTACTTCTGATTTCATAAGTTTTTGAGATAGTGGTAGCATGTTCAACCGTGGACCTTCACGCAAATATGGAAAGAGGCAAGTTTGTATTTGAGTATGCCCATTGAGCTTGAAATTATTTTCAAAATATAAATTAAAAAAAAGGAGGTTGTCTTTGTCTAAAAATCTGAGTTTAGTATGAAATGGCTGCAAAATTTCTGTGATCATCATTACAGCAATATCATTGAAATTCATTTTTCAAGAGAATTTGTTGGCAGAAAACATTCTAATTTTAGTGCTCAGAAATCTGATCCAATTGAGTTGAAGGCTTATGATGGCAAGTATTTAGAGTTGGTGCTCTTGCTGAAGTAGGTGCTTCATGCATTCGGAGTTGGTGCTCTTACTGGAGTAGGTACTCTAATCATTTGGAGTTGGTGCTCTTGCTGAAGTAGGTGCTTCAACCATTTGGAGTTGGTGCTCTTGCAGAAGTAGGTGCTCATTTTGTAACCTGGGTTGGTGCCCATTGGTGAAAATAAAAGCAATAATTTTGCCGTAGATTTTTCCCAAAAAAGGTTTTCCAAATAATCCTGGTGTTCATCCTGTCTATGGTGTTTCACTTTGCTATTAATGTTTTGTTTTCTTTTAAATTGATTAAAGTTTTTAAAATACTGATTCACTCCCCCCCCCCCTCTCAGTATTTCCTGTGTGCACTTCAATTCTAACCATTAGTGAGTAAAGTTATACATTAATTTCTCTGATTTCCAAAGAAACTTTAAAGGTTTATGATGTGCTTCATGAGCAAATGTGTTAAATACCATATATAAAATGATAAATAATGCAGATCTGTATGATTATCTTTTCTAGATCTGTCCAGCTCTGATCTGAATTGATAAATAATGAATGTCTATGATTGTTAGTGACAAATTCTTGACAAACTAAACATAGTCAATTTAAAGGTTTATGATTGCTTCGCATTCATGAGCAAATGTGTAAAATACCAAACAGAAAATGATAAACCATGCATCGCCAATTTTATTAATCCTTTTTACTTTTTCTATTGTGAGAATTCTAACCATTAGTGAGTAAAGTTATACATTAATTTCTCTAATTCCCAAAGAAACTTTAAAGGTTTATGATGTGCTTCATGAGCAAATGTGTTAAATACCATATATAAAATGATAAATAATGCAGATCTGTAGGATTATCTTTCTAGATCTGTCCAGCTCTGATCTGAATTGATAAATAATGAATGTCTATGATTGTTAGTGACAAATACTTGAGAAACTAGACATAGTCAATTTAAAGGTTTATGATTGCTTCGCATTCATGAGCAAATGTGTAAAATACCAAACAGAAAAAAATAAACCATGCACATCTGTAGGACTATCTTTCTTGATCTGTCAAGTTATGATCTAAATTAATCAATAATGAATGTCTATGATTGTTAGTGACAAATAACTGCATTGAATGTTGGTTGCCAACTTTCCTAAGTACAGGCATCTTACTGAGGCATGCCCCTCAACGACTATACCATTTTTTAAGTTTTTGCAATGTTTTGTGAGTTAATTAGGGTGTTAACAAAGGAAAAGAGAATCCCAGTCATTCACAACAAATTCCAACAAAGCAAGCGAGGTTTGCATAACATAGGAGCAGAGTGATAAGAAAAAATCTAGCAATTTTATTTGAAAGGAAAAATTTTCTTTGGAGTCTTCATATTGCATCATAGGTAATTGTTCATGTAGTGAAAGATCATATAACAAATAGGGATTGAACCAGCACGATTGCTTGTTAAACTACATTGAATGTCGGTTGCCAACTGTCCTAAGGACAGGCATTTGGTTGACACATGCTCCTCAACGACTACAACATTTTTTAAGGTTTTGCAAGGTTCTAAGAATTGATTAGTGCTTCAATAACAAAGAAGAGTTTCACAGTCATCCACAATAGATTCCGACAAAGCGACCAGGTTTCAGAACATAGGGGCAGAGGATCAAAGTTGTCAATTTTATTTCAAGAAGAAACACAGTTTCCAGAAGCATAATAGTTTGCATCCAGACATGCCAAGGGCATAGCATTCCACTCCTAGTCAAATTTTCAAAGTCATCAATTCATTCTAAATTGTTTGGGTTATGTACAACTTACAGTTCATGGACCTATTTGCACTTGATTTTAGCCTCAGACAATCTACGCAACAATTCACTATTTTTCTTAGAACCCTCTCTTTGCACATTTCAATTATTCTAAAATGTTCCTTTATTGAAATTAGGTTTGTTTATTTTGGTAAAATTGTTCCAATCTGAATTGCACGTTGTTTATGGTTTTGTGTAGTGCATTGTTGATGTAAAACCATTTTACCATACTACAATTTGCTAGATGAGTTAAATGGAACTATATTTTATCAAAACTAGTACAAATATCTTAAATACATCTATCTGAAAAAGGCCGAGAGATATTAATCTCGAGGAGCCTATCTTGGATTTGTCACGTACCACAGATTAATGATTCCATTACATTCTATACAAATTTCCCAAGGACTTGTGGCATGGCTTCAAGCTAGATTCCCCTCTATGAAAGGCTCAAAATACTCTTTCCACAAACAAAAATGAGCTCCAAACTCCACCGTATGCCCAAGATATTACAATTTTTCAATCAACTTTCCCAAGAAGGAAAACTTGCATATGACAATCAAAAGGGCATCAAATTAACAATGGGCCATTAGTTGTTAACATCTCATAGACATTACAGTCCACCAACCCTAGCCACACCCCCTTGGCTGCAATTGTAGAATGCCTATAGGAATAACTAGGTCGCAATATCTACAAATCAGAATCTGGGAGATGGATATTCCCAAAACATCATTCAAAAGATATAAAACACTGTTTCTGGGTCGTTTCTGGCCATTTCCTAGCATTTCCAAGGGATTCCGACAGGAAAAAAAGGTTGAAGTCAACAAACAAATTATATATATATATATATAAGTTTCTTATACTTTAAATTATATATTATAAATATACTTTCAGGATGTTTGAGAGTGGTTTCAGACCATTTGGAGCTATAATACAAATTCTAGGTTTTGGAGGATCCTATCATATTTCCAAATTAGTCAAATTTCAGTGTTTCAAGATTTCAGAAAAAAGTAATGAGTGAATGAATACTATTTATTTTTAAGTTTTTTATCTTTTATTGACTAAAAATGAGTATTATGCATTGTGTGTGTGTGTATATATATATATATATTATACGAACATTTCCAAATCAAGGGTTTTTTTAAATCAGCGTTTCCACAATCGAAAACGTTTCCATTTCGGTTTCCAAACAACATAGATAAAAAACAAAACAATCACAACTGTTTGGGCCACATTTCAAAGTTCGATGAATTCCATATTCAAACCATTTTTATAGAAATTTGTTTTGGTGGTTTTTGATGGTATACTCATCTACAACAAAACATGGGTAAACCATCTGCACCATGTTGAATCAAGTCATACATCTACAACTTCAACTTTATGCTAAGCCTTATAAGTGTGCTTTTGGAGTTAAGGAGGTGTAGTACTTGGGTTGCATTGTCTCTCATTCAGGATAGAAGATAGACCCTAAATAGTATCACAGCCATGGTGGATTGAGAAATGCCTAAAAACCTCAAGATCCTAATGAAACTCTTAGGACTTATAGGGTACACCTGCAGGTTTGTCAGGAATTATACCAGAATAGCAGCAACAATCACAACTCTTTTTTAAAATGACTCCTTCCATCAGAGTGCGGCAGGAACCAGAGCATATGAAAAGCAAATCCTTAGTACACCAAAACCTCCATTGTGGAGTGTGATGCCTTGAGGCATTGTATGCGTGAAGTTCTAATGTAAGATGGCAGGCCCATTGCTTTTGAAAGTCAACAACTCAAAGGTAACAATTTAATCAAAACAATTTATAAAAATAAAATGTTGGCTATTCTTCATGCGGTCAAGCAATGGCACCCTTATCTAATGGGAAGACACTTCAAAGTGAAGACTGATCACAAGAGTTTGAGATATTTCCTGGAATATAGGCTTTCATTAGAAGAGCAACAGAAAAGGTTCACCAATATGTATGACTTTACTACAAGCAGACTGGGTGTATGAGGCAAGATTGGGGTGACACCAAGATCAAAATACTTAGCATCTCATTCAACAAATTCAGCAAGATACTAGTAGTTAAGATAAAATTGTGTGAAAAGGTGACTCCCTTTAGTATAAAGATAGGCTATATCTATGCAAGAACTTAGGCATCAAGAATAAGGTTCTAGAAGAGCACCATGCATCTCCTATTGGAGGGCACTCAGGGTTCCTAAAGACTTATCACATGATCAAACACGATGTTTTTGGGAAGGGCTCAAAAAGGATGTACAAAAAATCAGGACAAAATGTTTAGTGTGTCAACAAAACAAGGGTAAGACAATTAAGACTTTGGGTCTTCTACAAGCCTTTCCTATCCCAAGCCAACGATGGGAGGAGGTTTATGTGGATTTCATCAAAGGGTTACCAAAGAAAGGAAAAATGCCATTATGGTGTTGGTGGATAGACTCACAAAATATGCTCATTTTTGTGCCCTATCAAATCCTTTCGTAGTAAGAATAGTGGCATATGCATTCATGGAGACAATTCAAAAGTTGTCAGATACCCCAAAAGATTATAGAATTGACTGCATCCCCATATTCACTAGTAATTTTTGGAATGATTTGTTTGTTTGTTTGGGTATTCAACTAGTTCACAGCTCTTCTTATCACCCCCAGTTTGATGAGAAGACCGAGGTTGTCAGCAAATGCTTGGAGGGTTATTTGTATTGTTTTAGTTATGATATACAGTCCCAACAAGATTAATTGGTTGCCACTAGTAGTAGAATGGTGGAATAACACTTCTTTCCATACTTCTTAAAAAATGACATGAAATATGGCATTATATGTTTATCACCCAACATCCATCACATCATCCTTGAAAGTGCACCAAAGTATTTGCTCAATAGAAGAGCACATTCAACATGAACAAAAAGTACTTTCTAGCCTCAAGGAGAACCTAGGCATAGCACAAAACATAATGAAACAACTGGCTCGCTATGACGAGAATGAAAGACATTTAGAAGTAGGAGATTGGGTCTTTTTGATGTTACAGCTATATAAGAAAGATGTTTTTGAAGCAACAAAAGAAATATAAAAAGCAATTGCCTAATTATTATGGTCCTTATCAAATCCTGTTGAGGATTGGAAGCATGGCATACAAATTGGAGTCACCTCAGCGAACAAAAGAACATCAAGTCTTTCAAGTTACATGTTTGAAGAAACTAATTGGCAATAAGATTCCAGCTTGGACAAAGTTACCAGAGCTAGATGGAGTAAAAATCATCTTGGAACCTGAAGTGATACCCCAAACATGAATGAAGCATTTTGCGGACTACAGTGATCACAACGTACCTCATCGAATGGAAGAACCTTCCTAAAGAAAATGCGACATGGGAAGATGAAGCATTCTTGCAAAAGCATCCTCAATTGGTTAGCATTGAGGACAAACTTGTCTGCAGAGAGGGGCATTTAGCTCCACTTCCTTAAAAGAATGATGAAGAGCACCTGTTTCATACTCTGCTATATTCAACCTTAACACCTGCAATTACAAATTTACGCAATCAAGTTACTCAATCTTCTCGCCTGGTCAACTCTCTCTCTAAGGTTTGATGTTAACTTATTGCATGATTTGTTCACAAAGATTCATAAAAACTCTTTGTCTGTCTCTAGAACTATCTTCACCTCTTCACTCACTCAACTTCTCATTCTATTCATTCATACTCCTTTCATTCACCTCACTCACACTAGTATCCACTAGTCTAGGCCAAATCACTTCAACCTTGGTCTGTGTTCCATATATACAATCTACCAACCTGAAGGTCCAATCTAGGGCATAACATATTAGTTCAATGCCATCTCACACTTTCTTAAAGTCTCAGGAACCTACCTTCTCACCCTCAAACTCTTCCACATTCTAGTTGCCTTTTTTCTAATTTTTTCCAACAGTACGGAATGGTACCGGTGAATTCTAAGAATCCAATTGCAGTTTCAGATACCCTCTATCAGTTACTCTTCCCAAAGTTTCATTTGTTAACTCTTTCATTTGATCACTTTTCTAGATGCTTTCTCTATAAAACTAGCCCTTATTAGGCCTATTTAACCCTGCTTCTCACTCAGACGCTCAAAACCGTACTTTCAAATACCATACAGGTCTAGAAACTTGAAAATCTGCTTGGCCACACTAAGAACCTTCAAACTACCAATTGTTGTTGAATTCCATTAGTTAAATCATTTACCATGCCACTTTTTGTGTTGAACTTCGACCTAGGGTTTCTGTAGGCATACACAGCCCGAGCAGGCTCCAAAAGGCTTTTTAAGAGTGTTATTGGGTTTCAAACGTTCCAAATACCATGGTCAGGGATGTATGACCTTCCTTTAACCCCTCAAAGCCTTAACTTTGCTCAACTAGTGGCTAAGTTCCTTCAAACTAAGGTTTCAACAATTTACTGTTGCACAGTCTACCAATATATGAAAAAGAAACAGGGTTTATAACACAAACTCAGGGTTTATAACTCTTATGAACTGACCTGAAGACCCCATACTTACTCCAACATTCCTTGTTGCCATATTGTCTCCCTTCACTGTCTTTCTCCCTCAGAACACTTCAAATCACAAAATTTATAGTGTTTCATGACACAGTCTGCCTGTGCATAACTAAAATAGGGTATTGAAGTACATACCAACAACCTGAGGGTTTTGATAGGCTCCATCGACTTTGTCACTCATATTATTGTATGTCAACCCCCTCTTCATGATCCTCACACCTATCATGCTTGACACCTGTTGTGGAGGTCATAAACAAGTTTATTGACCGTGTTTGTTAACAGGGTGCTCACAAGCCCTGTCTTGAACCCTGGTCTATTGGATGCAAATGCAGATGTAGATGGGTCTTCAAACAACTTACAAACGCACTCTCTACCTTTTAAACTCTCCCTGATACGTGTTACACTCCACGGGACAATTTCAAGGAACAAACACAGGGATTAGTCTCAAAACCTGCAGTCACTATCCTTTGCCATTTCAAATCACAAAATACTGTCTTTAAGAATCATCAAGTTTCCAATGTGTCAAGAGCATTCATACAATGAGATCAACACTAAATCCAACAGTACATTATATTCAAAACATGCTAATCTTATTGTTTCTTCCTTCTACATTATCTACTCTGTCACCTTTTACAGAATACAGAGTTCGTGGTTTTTTTTGACTCCATTGTTACATTTCTCTGTACCTCTGCCTTTTACAATTGCTAACTGACTCCTACCAAACTACTAACTTTCTACCACGACCCCTAACTTCGAATCTATCAACTTCTTTTACACCAAAAACTCTTTACAACCATAAAACTACTCTCTTGTAACTACCCATCTATGGTAACCACCTTCACACATGAGTCTGTCATTCAACATTTTGGTTTTTTGGACATTGTCCTCATAATATGTACGTAACACACCTCAACTTAGACTCATTTAAAGACTCATACATGCACTTGCCAACTTGTCATTACACTAAAACATTCTTAAGCTTACTAACACAACTTCAAATATTTAAATTAGGGTTTTTGGCGGGAAACTCTCCCATGGCCAATAACAACCAAACTATGCTACCTAAAGACTTCTAACACCTTCAATGGGTCCCTATAGGACCTCTAGGACCAAATTGACAACAAAAACTTGAAGCTCCTGCATCAAAGAACAAATACAACAAAGCTATGTGAACATGATGTTGGAGAGGGTACCACTGAAGTATGGTGCCATCCATAATTCATAAGAAATGCTCAATAGAAAAGCTAGGTTGGGGTTAAGAGGATACATAAGAAGGGTCCAAGTGACCAAAATGTATCCTCGATATATATCATCTCCAACAACTCTATTGATGTTAGAAACATTAGGTTGGTGTGTGGCATTGTGAGATAATTTTGTTAGTGCGAATATTATATTATTAGTGAGTTGTTCAACAACTCTCATTAATTAGTATTTTATGAGAGTCTCTTGGATTATTGTAATAAGGCTATCTCCTTGGCATTTGGAGATCTAAAAGCCTATATATTTGTAATCAGGGTTACTGAATAATATGTCGATTTATTGACCCCAATTTGAGCTTTGCTCTCTCCTTTCGAGCTTCAGTTCTACTAAAATGTAAGACCATGTCTACATTTGGTATCAAAGTAGGTTTCATGAACCTCTCTGCAAGTTAGGTCTTGGTTATTAACAAGGCTAAGCAGTGTAAGACCATGTGCGAAAGCTTCTTCATTCGAAAGGTTGTTTATTACTTCTGACATTGGAATAGCAGTGTAGACCACTTGCCATTTCAATTGTCATTCATTTGTTCGTAGATTAAGATCCATTTTAGCCTAGGTTTTACAAGATTTGTATTTGTTTCAGATAAAAATTTTGTAGTCTATTTTGCATGAGGGTTTACATTGAAGAGTTTGAAAGATTTTCAAAATCATACAGAGGGTTAGAAGTCATTATTTGCAGATTTGGTATAGCATCTAACTCGGCCCACGTTGGCAGAGATCCAATAGTAGAAGGTTGTTTTGCATTTCACTAGACTTATTTGTCCTCACTAAGCTATTTAGTGCAGCTTTAGACATCGACATTGGATTTGGTGGCATCCACTTTAAACCTTGATTCTCTACATAAGGTTCAATCCACTCTCCTTCGTAGCACAATGAGCATCCTGAGTTCTCAACGACCTCGAGTCAACATCCATCTTGACGTCTTTATTCTACCCATCATCGAAAACTGGCTTGGCCTTATTGATAGCACCAAGCTTGACCCTTGGCATTCATTTGGCTTAATGTGTCTCTATCCGACATTAGCCTACGAGTTGGTTGTCTTCCCAAGTTTGCATCGATTGCACACTGGTCAACCACATTCGCAATGGATTCCTCACCGCCAAACAACCATTTCAAACAAACATTACCTTGTCAAGAGGAGCTCAACCCAACAAGCATGCCGCAAAATGTTGATTCCATCCCTATATCGATCTCCTATGAGCTCTCTTTGGATCGACAGCAAACCTAACTTTGATGCGAAGTGCGTGTTGATCCATACCTGTCTCCCTCAAATCCGCCTCTGTTACCCATCATTTTGCATCAAGCCCATGGTTTTCTAAATACTAAAGTATATATGTTAAGCGGTATTAAGATAATACGTGGTATATTAGTCATTTGACTAAAGTTTTCTTTAAGTTTGTTTTAATTGTCTAAGTATGTTATTATTGACTAGGTGGAATATTTTATAGTTAGTGTTTGAATAATTTTTTGTTGTTAATCAAACAAATGTCAAACTTACACAATAATCAAAGTATGTCTAGGGCCTTAAAGTTGTCAAATTAGTTTGTTTAGGTATTTCATTTAGTTTTATATCATTTTGTATTAGTTTAATAAAAAATCCAATATTTAATGCCAATGAGATGTGGGTGAGTTGGTAAAGTGGCTTGGTTGTTTCAAGCCCCACCCAAGTTCAAATCTCGGTAAAGGCATATGAGGCCGATTGTGGTCGTCAATCTATTCTCGAGGCCAGTTGTTGCCCTAAGTAATTTTCGAAGTTGGTTGTGACCAATGTTGGTACTCCCCAAGCCAATTGTGGTCATTGGCAGTATTTCTTGGGGCCATTGATGGTATTCACGACCTTGCTGGCTATCATATGTGATAATATATGGTATACATGTGGTTATATCTGGTATACAGGTGGTATACAAATGGCTAATAAATCACTTGGGGATCTGGCCCCCAAATTGTGTCCTAGACCGGTTCGCGCTCCAATCAAAAGCCATTACTTAGCCAAAAAAATTCCAATATTTAATTGGATTTTGTCAATAGCTAATGTGTTGTAAGTGCCAATAAAAATAATTGTCTGTCGTATAATCATTAGGTTAGGTGTTATTAAGTTTAGGTAAAAAAAAATATTTGTATTCTTAAAGGTTAGTGTTTGTTATTAAATAAGTAGTTATGTACCACATCACAAGTTGTATCGTCAATTATTATGTTGTCAATATCCATTGCGCATCATAGTCAATCTTGTGTCTATAATCTTTTGTCGTATGTGTCTTGTGTCGTGTTTTGTCTCATATGTGTCTTGTGTCGTGTTTTGTCCATCTTTAATATTAAATAAGCCTATGATTGAAAAACAAATATCAATAAATCATTGTAAAATCTCCCATTGTTGTAACGGACGCATTATTGAGCAAATCCAACATCCATTTTTTTTAGGGGGTTATATTCACCTATGTCCGCACTAAGGGGTGGAATGTTAGAATTATTAGGTTAGTGCGTGAGATTGTGAGATGGTCTTGTTAGTATGAATATTACATTAATAGTGAGTTGTTCAAAAACTCTCGTTAATTAGTATTTGGTGAGAGTTTGTTGGGATTTTGTAATAAGGCTATCTCCTTGTCATTAGGAGATCTAAAAGCCTATTTATTTTTAACCTGGTTTATTGAATAATATGTTGATTGATTGACCCCAATTTAAGATTTGCTCTCCCCTTTCGATCTTAGGCTCATGTAGGACCATTTCTACAATTGATAACCTCCTTTAAGGGAAGAAGGCAAGGAGCATCAAAGGAGTGTCTAACAAGTAAAAGTCAATCAAAATAGATATAGATAGATTCAAGAAGCAAATTTAGTTTTGGAATACAAACATCATTGACATTCAGCCATACCCAAAGAAGCAACCCTCTCTAAATTACAAAGTACAAAGTCCAGATAGCTCTCATGATCTAAGTCTAAGCGACCCAAGAATATGAGTTTGTGAATATAGAAAGTTTGAAGATACCCTCGAGGCAAAGTGGTTGGAAAAGAATATCAACTTGAACAATGCACTTAAGAACTGTCAATTTGCAATGGATGATAAAATGAAGCATGATAGTTTAGACCATCTAAATAAAAGTCCAATCAATAGATCCCAAAAGGGTCCTCAAACCTCCAAATCATAAAGCATAGTTACCCTAGTCTTAGAGATGGGTGGGGCGAGGGGGGAGGCCGGAAGCAAGGTTTCTGAGACGGTAAAAAAAATCCCAGATTTTGGGGACGGCGAGAGAATGGCTATTAAAGTAATATATACAAATAGATCAAAAGAACTTAAACATTAAAATAAGTTCTAATTTAACATAAAATATTACTAAATAAAACTATTAACCCAATAATCCATCTAATAAGTGATAATTATTCATATCATAATCTAAAATGATGAATGATAGAGATACATCAACATGCGAACTCAGATCTGATAGTCAAAATAGTGAGAAAAGTACATGATACATTATGATTAACATAGCAAATCAAACTCAAAGTTGAGAAGAGTACATAATACATAAATCAACATGCTAATTCCCAAAATAAAAAATTCTAGTCTATAAATCAATAATCAAAGTGATCATCTGAAAGAATACTCGCAAACTACTCCTCTTCGCTAGAAATGTCGAGCTCGTATTCATTTTAAAAGATCTCAACCAATCCCTATTGCACATCATGGTCTTTATCAACTTGTCTTGTTTCCTCAAGATCTACATCCCACCGTAATGTTGGGATTTCCTTGAACTCAAGTGTCTTGCGATAAATAAAACACCATGTATGGTGTACAACAACAAGCTTCTTCACTCTCTTAGAGAAAAATTTGTTCCTCTTAAGAGACTGGATTCACCCATATGTCGACCAATTCTCTTAGAAGCAAAGGAAATGGAACCTAAGAAAGGAGGTGACTAGTGTTACCAAATATGAATGCTAAAAGAATGAAGAGAAAACTAAAAGGCACACATTGAAGTGTCTGTGCATCCTTCTTTTATTTTGCAAAAGGAAGTTACAACGATTGGGAAGGTTGATAACCAACCATTAACTAATCATTGGTTAATGACTAACAACTAATCAATAACTTTAATAACACCTCTAACTAAACTGGAGACTACTCCAAGTTTGTCCTGAAATTTTACAAAGTGGAACCAGAGAATTTGGTCATTATATTTACAAGATGCTCTTTAGATATCAACATGAAAAATGCAATCCTAACATTTTGTTGTCCAATGAAGGGGTTTCAATGTCGACAAAAATTGAAAAGCATAGCCAACAACAAAACAAAGATCTAGTCCTCTGGACATAATTTGTATCAAGTTGCTGACCAATTCTCTGTAGGGTTATTCATTAACCAGTGATAAATCATCATTCGTTGATAACTCCAAACCGACCTCCATAGTTTTGAATCCAAAATCTTGGAGATGATGATAAAACAAAGTATATCAAGCTCATGGACCCTCCTTAATTCCATACAAAGACTTAATCAACCTCCTAACCAAATGATCACAACCAACACGAAAACCTTCAGGTTGCACCATGTAGACAACCAAACTAAGTTGCTATGGAGAGAAGCAACCAAAATCTTCGCAAGAGTAAAAAACAACCCCTCAGTAATAGCACTAGGAGTAAAAACCAACTCCACAATGGCAATGGGAGTAAAAACCAACTCCGCAATGGCAATGGGAGTAAAAACCAAACCGGCAGTAAGGTAGAAGAAACCATTTCCTCATCTATTCCCTCTTGTTGGGAAAAGCCTTTCACAACAAGATGAGTCATGTACTTGTCCAATGTACCAATTTTGTCCACCCATTTGTAGCCAATGGGTTATGTAATTGACAGTTCAAATACCATACAAAAGTCAAAAGTGAGAGCAAAATGACCATGATATGTTAAAGTTAAAACCTTGTTATCGGTCCTATGAGCCAGTGCCTCTCATTGAAGCATATCATCCTCCTACACAACTACCTGTGCATTTGACTGAAATTACAAAATTGCATCCTCATGCACATCTTTTATAGTGGATATTCCCTCCACAAATAGTGCATGTAAGTTGACTAGAGTAGAATGAACAAGCCTATAAGGAATTTCGTCCTCCAACACATCTTGTATGGTGGAGTCTCCCTCAACACAAACATTTGTGTTGACTACAATAGGGTCAACAAGCCTATACAAGCCACCTTGCCCAATATCCAAGGCAATTACTCTGCCCTGATTTACATAAACATACCTAACATTCCTTACTTTGATTTTCCTAGTATTATTCAATACTATGCAAACATCTCCTATCCCCTCTACTGCATATGTCTAACCATCAACTAATGAAATTGAATCAAAAAAAATGTACTTGTAGTAAATTTGACATACCAATCCTCACAACATATAAAATGTCGAGAAGCACCGAAATCAATGAACCAACAACTGGTAGCACTAACATTTGAATATAATGCCACAAGAGCATACTTTTCCTCAAAATTGTCCTTCGACTGTTGCCACATTTGTTGCCTGACTATTTTGTTGAGAATGAGCATATTGTTGCTATCCTTTTTCAGATACCCATCCTTATGACGATAAAAGCACTTCCCCTGATACTTTGAAGATGAATCAACAAGATACGTTTCCACTTCCCTTTTGACTGAGTGGCAAGTTCACTCTATGTTTGTCCGTAACTAGACTCGTTGATTTGTGTTTGCATACATTCCTTTTGCATCAAATAAGAACTACCTAATCATATGTCAAGCTCTGGGTTTTGGCCATCAAGTGTCAAGCTCCACGAAAGATTCTTTCAGGGGCATCAAGTTGTTCAAAACAAGGGCCACCATGTCATTGTCATCCATCTTTTTGTTAATGGCTCCTAAGTGGTCTCGAAGATCTTTCATTCGAAGATGTTTTGGTGGGGACTTTTCCTCAGACATCTTTGTGAAAAAATAGCAGATTCTTTAAGTACAAAAGTTAGCTTTTCTCCGAAGTTTGATATTTATTTTTCAAATTAGTCCAAAGCACACTTGCCTCACTGGCATTCCGGACCTCATGAATCATGTCATTTGACAAAGATAACTTTAACGACAACAAGGCCTCCTTATGAAGCTTGTCATAATCCACAAAAAATTTAATAGGTCTCACTTCAGTGTCGAGAACGATTTTATCACAATCACGATATTCCACAATTGTTAAAAACGTACAACTTCAAACATTATAATTATGTCCAATGTATTTATGCCTTTCAGATAGAACCAAATTTTGAATATTGCCCATTTTATACACAATATGTGACTTTTGACTTGGAAATCAATATTATATAAAGAGTACAATTCTGACCCAAAAATCAATGCAACGAAAAAAGTACAATTCTAACCAAAAATCAATGCAATAGAAAAAAGTACAAATCTGATCTGGAAATTAATGCAACAAGGTTATACACAATTTTTATTTTGAATTTGCTTATAGATTTAATGTCAAAATTCTGATAATCTGAAAGTAAAAAATCATACTTACAATCTCGATCGTTTTCCTTACAACCTTTGTACTAAACTAGTTTGCATTTCCTTCCCCTATGCCCTTGCGTCTAATTGTATTCTGACATGCGTTGTTGATTATTCTAGTCTACATTGCAAGTTTTCCCATCTTTGTCATGACATCGTTTTCCCATCATATTTCTTCTACCATAACATGATCTCTTTGAGTCTATTGCTTCCTACAAGTTTCTTTTCTAAACACGTTTTTTACTCACAATCTAGTCTTCTCCCTACACTCCTAACAAAATAGTGTGCAAATTTCCTTACTTTCACCATGACTTTTAGCAGTTTGTAAATCACAGAATGGAATCGCGATTTTATGTGCTTCATTGTTCTGCAACTAGTTGTGCCCTAACATGGGTTGTCACAACACCCTGTAGGCATCATTTTTCTTTTGTGTCTAGTCACAACCTCTCTATTCTTCACGACTTGTCCTCTACAAAATCTTGAGACATTGTGTCTCGTCCTTGCTTCTTTGTCTAAATATGTTTGATTGCATCGTTGTTCTTCACGACCCATTGAGGCATTTTGCTTCTGCTACTAATCAATTTTGGACCTCTTCACGACTCTTCTTCATGGTTTGTACCCTTTTTCCAAAGTTTCCTCAATCTTGGCTTTTTTTCGTTTATACCCAACTAGGGCTTCCTCAAACGCTTACAACTTGTTTGTACCCTTCTCCTAGGGCTTCCTTGAACAGTGCCTTTGATACCAATGTTAGCAAATACAAATATTGAAAAGATGGAGAAAAATCTAGAAGGCACACATTGGAGTACATGTGTATCCTCCTTTATTGTGCAAAAGGAAGTAACAACAGTTTGGAAGGTTGGTAACCAACCATTACTTAATGACTAACAACCAGCTAATTGATAACTTTTAACAAATGGTAAATGTCCAGAAAAATCCATGAGGCCCATATAGTCGCCATCAAGTCACTAGCTTGTCTTGTGCCAACATAAGCTTGTCTATCCTAATTGAAGAGTTGTAGCCATCAAGTTCAATAAACTTCAGCTACTCAAGTCTAACCTATGAAGCTTCCTTTGCACTATACATTTTTTTCGAGGCCTTTAAGAAGCCCTTATTGACCTCCTCGTCATCCAAGCGAACAACCATACAAGGCCTCTCTGCATATTATTTCGAATTAAGTACATATGTGGCCATATGTAGTGGTGCTCAATGTCTCCCCACCTTCGTTGAATGATGGGTTGAATATGCTTAAGGTATAACTTGAGGGTGGGTTCCCTCACCCAAATAACGGTCTTCATCTGGTCAAGCACGCTATCAATGTACCCATATATCTCACCAAAGTTGGAGCTATCAAAATCCCATATTTGATGACGTCAAAAACTAAAGATATAATCAATATGATGTATCTCACACCTACCCAAAATGTCTCACCACCAACACCTTCACCCTCTTCCCCTTCTCTATATTGGACTCCCCCCACCAAGTCTAGTCATGTGCCATGATCATAAGTTGTAAGGGCTCCTATAACTCAAACATCCTCTCCAACAAAATAAAGTAGAATGCAAAGCAAGTGTCCATTGGCTTGAAAAATTCCATCTTCGAAAAGGTGCACAAAAGTGTCAGTGATGTGTGGTGCATACAAATGAACATTTGCGCCTCCCTAGCATCGACCCTACCTTTTTGACCCAATCAATTTTGTTAATGTCCTTCAGTGCTTTGTTCATAAGCATTCATGCAACATTGGGTCAAAAAGATATGTGTGTAGGTAACCTGAACTAACTTACCTCCTTTCCCTACACACATAAGTTGTATTTATTACTACCTATACCACATTTGAAGGTCCAAGCTCCTCGAGGGCTTCTCTCAAAACCTAAAACTGGAACTCTATATCCTTGCACTCTCCTCAAAAATCAACCAGCCTAAGACAGTAAGGTCTAGACTCTATCCTTACACGAGTCGTTAATAATAATAAGTGGGTGGTGTCTAATATCCATCCACCCATCCATGATAGTATTGCATCAATGAGAGATCCATTTGGCCCTCATCTTTTACATCAATAAATTCACCTTCAAATATTTCATGTCTAAGATTGTATTCCTCAGTTTTGTGTCTCTAGGAGGTACATAACCTACACCTACTTTGGCTACCTTGGCCATAGCCTCCTTGTAATAAGGAAATCAGGCAACGTGAAATTGGATGCCAACATAAAAGAAGAATTTTCCAATGGTATCGTCAACATCCTCCCTAGACTTTGTATCATACATTTCAACAACTATATTAGGGGCCATAGCCTTTCTCTTCCCCCTAGCCTCCACTCTAGTCATCTCAAAACTTGGAACTGTTAAAAGCATTAAAGAAAGAACTCCTAGAAGTCCTATGAGAACTAAAGGGGTGCAGGTGCCACGAATTGTTGGAATGTTGTTCATGATATCTCAACTAAACACCCAAATAAACTTTGCACTTTCATCAAGTGTGCATTCACCCTAGTGATGTTGCCCAATAAATTCAACAAAGAAAAATTACACTTCGACCATTTAGTCCACCCTCTAGTGCATATTTTTGGGGAATCAATATTTGAGTAAATTGTTTCAAAGGTGTCTTCTTTTTGAATCGCCCCTTGGCATATTTGGCCAACTTCATACAGGGGCAATTAAATTTTTCGACACTCAACAAAATGCCAAATGGGGATCAATAAAAACACTTGTAGAATGAGAGAAGTAGAACCCACTTTTTCTTGCTGAAAATAGAAAACCTTGTTCCTCCTCTTTCTCCTCTTCTTTTTGCTCAAGTGTGATTGATAATGTAGTTTAGGGGGGGCTTTTTATAAGTTTTGAATGTGCTTTTAGGTTTAAGGTTTCCTTTTTCCTATTTTTATGTTGTTTTCTTTTTTATGCTTAGAACTATTTATTTATTTATTGTGTTTAAATCAAGGTACAAGTGTTGGGAACACCAGGGCATCCCCCAACCATCCTAGGGATGTCACGGCATCCATGGAAATCATCAAGGCCTCAATTTGACTCCAAGGACAAGTCAATATCAACGAAAATAGAAAAGTTGATAGGTGGCAAAGTTGTGCATTGCCACTCCTAACAAAGACAGTGCCTACTTCATCAAGGTGAAACAAATAGCATACTTCATCAAAAGTCAAATGTGGTTGCATACATGGATTTCTCTTAAAATGTTATATACATTCAAAAAAACGGCCCCTGATTTTGAGTTCGTATGCAAAAGATATGGCCTCTGAAATTTTCCGGACTTCTTGAAATGACGAAACCACCAATATGCATTGAAGGGTTGTTATGTACCCATTGGGGCAGTTTTGAAACCCATGGAGGCGGTGTCATAAATGCTGAGGCAGTTTCACATCCGCCGATCTGCATTAAGTGGCAGTTTCGCCCGTGTCAGTTGCACAGTGAAAGTAAGAAACCATAATGTTTGGGTTTTCTCATCTTATGGATAAAAGAGGTTCTTTGGGATAGAGGAACACAGTTTTCAGAGTCTGTCTCTCAGACGAATGGAGGGAAAGATAACAAAGGAAAACTCAAGGATTGATCGCAGCCCAAGGGGAGTGGTCGTATCAGTGGCAGAAAATGTTATGCAAAGGTCAAACGGCCAATAAAGGTTACAGCCTCTGAGGGTGATTCTAGGAAGACTGAGAGCAGACTTGCAATGGGTTTCAATCCAAATTGTAAAAGAGAAGATTGTGTAATGATTTGAAGTGGATTTGAACCTGACGCAAAATCAAGAGAGTTTAAGAGACCTGGGGAAACATGGAACGAAAATTCAATGCTCCAAGGTTATGCTGAGTGTCTGAGAATCTGAGATAATGATTGTCTTCAAATTCTTGTTGTTGCAATCAATGAAATGCTGATGAATGTTGTTTGAGAGTTGTTCTTGAAGTTGTGATGCTGGAGAGAACATCATCAAATACTTTTGCTCATAATCAGATGTATGTTGTTTCATTTTGAATAAGAGAACAATCTCAGTTTGTCTGCAAGATCAAATTGAGCTTGATTTTTTTTTAAGGTAGTATTAGGCTATTAAAAAATGTTCTAATGTAATTTCTTTCGTTGAGTAGCAAAGAGTCTCATTTTGTCTTTAAGATCAGAAATTACAGGTTTTTGGTGTTGGGTTTGGGCTGCAAGGTCAAGGCTGTCATTCATTTGACCCCTATACTTGACTACATCAGGACATCTCGGGGACATCCCCAAAACACCCCTGAAATAAAATATATGTTTAAATATCATATATAACATAAACATATACACGTATACATATCAATTCAAGACCATAACTATAAATATATTAAAAAGATAAATAATAGTCTCAAAATTCAGTAACATTAAAAGATAAAAAATATCCAGATTCGATGCTTTAGAATAGATTTTGAACTTTTAGAATTTAGGTCTAGCATCAATTTTACATTTTTAGTTTTAATTTTTTCCTTTTAGTTTAACGTCTCTTCTTTTAGGTTTAATTGTTTTTAAACTAATTTATATTAAATGATTTTTAAATTAAAAATATGCCCACATCGGATCAGAACCATCTGATACACAGAAAAAAAAAGGGTTTGGAACAGGTCCGGCCAGATTTGAATCAGAACTGTCTGATACGAATTAAAAAATCTGGTGAGGAACAGATCTGGGCCAGATCTGGTCAGATTTGGTAACCCTGCCTATCAGTCTAGAATATATGTAGTCGAATTTGGCCTCTAGACATAGCCACCGTACTTAGTATTTAGATTTTGGCTTGGCTTGGCTTGTTTGGTCTGTAATGTACATAAGGCAATTGGAAGAATGGTTATAATTTAGAATATAATAACTCAAGGCATATTAGGAGAATTCTTAGTCCTTAGTAATAGAATGTTCTTTATTCAGCAAACAATGCCAGGCAAATTTGAAATATTGTAGGGCCTGATAAATATAGTGCTATTTATTAACCAAACAATTAGAGGCAAATTTAAAATGCCCATGCATAGCTAAAAAGTAAAAAAAGAAAACAGATACATAAACACAATGGTATAAATGGACAAGCATGGAACATAGACATACTGTGTTTACAGGGAAACACGTGATATCAAACAAATTTCATGTGAGCAAGAAAGTCATTGAAATTCTACAAGATTTTAATTTGATAAAAGAATACTAGCTCAGACCCATATAAACCCAGGCCCGAGATTCACCTAAAGGCACCAATCCCGTTGCTTTCACACCCCTGTTATATATCATTTAACCACGTCATGTGGGTGCTAAAACATTAGGATTCACACCAATCAGCAAATCTTGGGTATCCATTTGGTTCATGCAATGGTAGCTAAGTTTGTTTGTGCAGTTATTTGTCAAACACTCACACCCACTGGGAGTGCACTACCAAGCTTAAAACATTGTTCAGCAAAGAAACTTTTACCTGAGGGATTTCTATTCTATCAAAATACAGCTCGTATTTGCACCCATTAATTCGGAAATCACCAGAACTCGAGTCAAGGCTGAAACAATATATTTTCTGTTAGATGGCAAGACGAGAAAGGCAAATAAATTGCAAATTTTTGCTGAGTAATTACAGCAATTACTTGGCAAAAATTGTGACTTTATTGCCGCGACTCACCGAGGCACAGCATAAAACCACAGGAATGAAAAAAATACAATTTTATGCTTATTTCTGCATTTTTCTGCGTGTTTTTTCCTTCTGATTAGCAAATGCAGTGCACAGTCAGTGGAGCTAGGAGTCAAAGCATAACTCGTAGCTTTTTTTCTGGGATTGAACAGCGATTGCCTTCATGATATACTTGCAGCCAACTGTAACTTGATGTGATGGTTGAATTTCAGCTGTAGCTGATTTGTACACAAAACAGTAGCTTTAAATTGATATAATTGCATTTTTATACCTGCTCTTGCCCTTCCCACTCGTTGGTTTATACATATTATTATATTCTTATTGTTGAGATGCCTTAAGTTCACCAGATGTCTGAGGATTCAGATTATCAGAGTGATTGACAGTGGTACAGTCATACAGTATCAGTATACAGTCAGTGGAGCCTAGGCTTTTCAATGTTCAAGGCTGCCTCAAGGAATACATCAGTATACGGTGATTAACAAGGCCCAGGGGACTCTATGAGCATTGTAGTTTGTAACTTTGTACTTTGTACTCTTTTTTGGTAAAAAATTAATAGAAAATATACTTATGGCATTCTCTACATTCATTTTTCATGTCATTTAACAATGATTTACATGTTATTTAAGTTTGTCTTATGAATTTATATGTTTTTTAAAATAGCAATAAAGTTGCTCAGTAGTTGCCGAGAAACTCCCGAGTCCCAAGTCCGGAGCCCAAGTCAAAATTTTGGGCTGCCAAGTTTTTGAACTATGCTGGCACCCAAACATGCACAGCGGGGCCTGAACAGATCGTCATTTGGAAATAGCTCTGTATTACCACTAAGCCATCGACTATTGGCCAACATGGCCAAATTACTGCCCCTACTATTCGAAACTTTCCCCAGAATGGTCAATTTCCCTATACAGCTGGTCAAACTGGTGGATTATAGTCTAAAGGCATGAACAAAAAGATATGTAGGCAGTCATGTATCAAATACAGTCATGATGAAGACCTACAGCAATGTTACACAATCAAGTGTGTTCCAAGACAAGACACCTACAGCAAGTTCAAAAGCATATCTCCTACTCACAATGTCACATGCAGTGATAAAGTTAAACTACAGGCCTGTAGGAAGAATAAATTCGTAAGGTGGATAAAAGTGTCATGGAAAAAGTGCAGTTCAAAATCAAGCTACAGCGATTACGCCTATAGAAGATGTTCCCTACAGCAGTCTCCTATAAACATTCATTGAATGAGAGAACTATGTTAAAGTGAAGGATTGATTGGTGTATTGAATGAGAGAACTATGTTAAAGTGAAGGATTGATTGGTGGCTAAATACACTTCATAGATATACATGATGCACGATGGATTGTAAATAATGCTCACAGGGACTTCTTTGATTAGGCCATCCAAGGGCCACCTCCAATACACAAAGGTACCTACGGTCAAGTTTGATTACCAATCAAACATTTGCTTCAATCTAGATTTTGAAGGCCACGGTGACAAGTCAACTAATGCATCAGACATTAAGGAATATATATTAAGAAGACAGTTTCAAGTAAACTTACTGGTCTATATAGCTACAGTCATCATTAAAGTTTACCTACAGGTCTGTAAGTTCACTTTCAGATGAAAGCAAGCGATCAGAAGCATGAGTACAGGTTTACTTTTTCGGATTTTACATCAAGTGTTTTATTTTCTAAGTGTTGTCTTTCTCATAATTGTTTCGGGCTAAGTGTGGAAACAATTTCCTCAAACTTTTTGTCCGAGGGAAAGGAGATTTCAAAGGACTTTACAAGGAAGTCTGAAAGAATTACAATGGACAGTTTGGCGAAGAGAAAAAGGACTTTTAAAAGAAACCCGAAGGGTATGTGCCCTTCGAGAAGGATCATTGCAAAAATCTCGCCTTCGGGAAAGCTCAAGACAAAAATCTGAAAGGACAAGTTCAAAAAGTCCAAAGGAAAACTGGGCAATTTCAAAATTTCGAGGGGTAGTTCCCAAAAGACCGAAGGGTACCTACGCTTCGGGAAAGTACATTTTCAAAAAACCCAAAGGGTTTGTACCCTTCGGAAAAGTCATTGGCAAGAATCTCTAAGGGTACCTGCCCTTTGGGAAGGTTCACTTCATGATTTCAAGGGGCATTACAAAAATCCCGAAGGGTATGTGCCCTTCGAGAAAGTTCATCTCCAAGATTTTCGAAGGGTAGGTCATTTAAAAATGGGCAGAAGAGAAGACAATTCCTTCGGACTTTTTGTCCGAAGGAACAAGGAAATGAACAAGCAAAATGATTGCAGACAAAAAGTCCGAAGGAATTCCTTCGGAAAAGGGAGAGAGCTCAAAAGGAAAAGTCTTAGACAAATTCCTGCGGACATTTTGTCCGTGGGCAAGTGGAAATCCGAATGGGACAATTCCTTCGGACTTTTTGTCCAAAGGAAAGTCCGAGCTATAGAAAAGAAAGAAGTCCGAGATAATTCCCGCGGACTTTTTGTCCACGGGAAATTGACTGAACAAATGCCCAATTCAACATTGGAAAGGAAAATAGCCAAGAAAAAAAATCTCGAGAAAAGTATAAAGGAAATGCAATTCCTGCGAAAAAAAACTCCGAGAGAAATAGACAAGAAAATATAGGAAAAGCCATGATAAATAAGGCCGTGAAAAATGCATGCACAGAAGCAAAGAAACCGAGAACAAAAGGTTGAAAAATAACAAGATTCAATCTGAACGTGTCTCTCACTTAGCAAGATCCTTGTCCATGCAAGCAAGGGCTATTTACAGTGGACTAGTCAAAGCTTCAATTCACTGTTTGACCGAAATCACGTTTCTCCTTGGTTTTCATGCAATCCAAAGCTTTCAACGTTTCAAATAGTTCAAGTGGCGATCTCCATCTATGATGTGGCGTAGCTTTTCATGCAAGTGGAGACCATTGGCGTTTGACTGGTCTTGAATTGGAGTTGACTAAATAAGCTTGTTACACATCTTCCTTGTTTTCCATGCAAATGGGAATATCTCTTCCTCCAGCTCAGCTTTCAAAAGAATCAAATGGAGTTCCTTATTTAGAGATTTGGCATTGTTTGCCATGCAAAGGAGAAGTTTGACTTTCAATGGGCCAACCATCCACACTTCTACGCCAACGTTGGATTCATGCATGTTTGAAGATTTTTTGGAGAGTGTATTGTTTATTTTAAAAAATTAATCTTTCAAACTTGACTCCACCACTTATTTTTCTACACCAAAGTTTGGAGATGCATGCAGATTTTGTAAAGGGAAAAGATTTTATTGAATATTCTAAGCATTGTAAAAGGGTTAAGTCTTGAGTTAATTAACCAAGACTAACCCTTTCCCTTTTTAGAAACTCTACATAGGCTGTTTTAGATTTTGAAAAAGCTTATTTATTGGCTTAATCATGCCATTTAGGATCCCTGGAGTTTGAAGGAAATTGTAAGCTGGACCAGTGATCAATAAAGAAATTTATGTTCTGAATCTAAGTTTGGAAAGAAGAATAGTGTGTATTTGATTGTGCATCGGCGTATAAGTGAGATTTTTCTCCTTTTGCAGGGCCCTTCCGCACCTATCTTTCTCTATCTCAACCTTTTGTAGGTCATTTGAAGAGGTTTTCAACCCTTCATCTGAAATATTTATGCTTAAGGACAGAATTATAGATTTCATTTGATTATATGTGTGCATTGATTTCAGTAACTTCAGAGGATTTGGACAATTCAAGTGTATCACCCCCCTTAAATAGAATTTTTTTAAGTTTCCCTTCCCTTTTTCCATCCAAAAATCACAGTAGTCACATTTATTGGAAAAACTAAAGGGAACCAGCCCTCTCTGGAGGTTCTTCTCATCAAAAAGTCACCCACACTCTGAGAAGTTCGAATTGTATCAACTGGAGTGAGGGTGTGCTTGCACATCTTCAATCAGGGTGCACTCCAAAGTGATAACAAGTAGTGAAGTTATTTTATTAATTTTTTATTTTTTTATTTGTTTCCTTCCATACCTGTTTGCTTTCCTTGCAATTCTTGACTGCTTGTTCTTGACAGTTCCTCACACCACCACCCAACTGCTACCACCGCCTGCCTCTTGCCAATTGGCCACCCTACAGTACAAACCCCCCTCCTCCCAAGCACATCACCATGCTTCCATACCCTGACGTAGATTGCAAGATCAAACTTTAAGTCAAAGTGAACTTTAAAATTTTATGCTATTTATTATTTATTTGTTGAAAAACAAATTTCCAACTGAATTCTTGTGCTCAAACTGAATTGTTAGATTGAACTTTCAGTGGCATTCTAAGCCTTTTAGGGTCTTCCTCCATCTCAATTCATGTACAAAGATCTAGTACCATTACCAAACTGTAGATTTCTTATTGTTGAAATTAATCAAAAGAAAAAACTTGACACGCTCTTCAGTTCTAGAAGTATTAAAAGTTAAAAGAAAACTGCAGAACGATCTAGATTTTAAAGAAATTCAATTCCTTAAAACTACAAGAATCTCTCTTAAAACATAAGTAGTTTTTAACTCCATGACATGCATTTGAACATGAGAACACCCCGCACCCTTTGTACTCCTACTCCACGTAGGTAAGGAGGCACCACATATGCTACCGTGATATAGGGCACGCATGCCCTACGCCCCTCCAGGTTTGAACCTGTGATGTCCCCTATGGAGTAAACAAACCTCCACCTTCAAAGCCCACTCAGGCTGTAATAATAAGCCTCCTCTAAGGAATGGCAATAACAATAAATCTAATAAAAAAAAGTACACAGAATCCAATTAATTATAAAGAAATGCCCACTGACTTGAAAGAAAATTAAGCTACATTAGTGTAAAAAATAAAAAGAAGAGAAATGTAGCTCAATATAAAAATATCTCCAAAAAGACTGATAGCAAGAGGGGAAAATGAATATTCTGAACATCTATTAGAAACCTGGACACCCCTAGAAAAAGTGCAAGATTAAGCAAGGAAAGAAATATCCTGTACCGATGATAGGTGATGGCTAAGACAGGAATATAAGGTTTACATGTTCGTAATTGGTTATGGAAACAAGCCCCCAAAACAGTTTTAACAGAAATTAAACTATTTAATAAACACATCAAAAAAAGACTATAGTACAAATTAACAGGGCCTGTGTTTTACCTCTAATGTTTTGTTTCGACAACGATGCTCGTAACACCCATTTCCTTGCGTTAAAGTCCCCCGAACAAAACCCGTCCGAACCAATGATGATGCCATGCACCTGGAAAACCACTGGATAGTAAATTATAACAGAAAATTATGGAAATGCGATATATGGTTCAAAGGTCTATTTGTACCAAGCCCAAACAATAGGTTAGGAAACAAAAGCCAAGAACATATCCTGTAAATCATGACACTAGACTCTAAATTTAATTCACATTAGCTTGAATAGTTGAACTGCAAGGATCTCTGCAAGGGTTCTGTGCATTTTGGGTCGGAGTTTCTTGATTTCGCTTTTGGAAGAGTTCAATTCCGATCCATAAATATGTATCTAGTGATCTGTTTGTTTTGAGGGATGGTGCAGGGCAGTGGAGAACATTTTCTCTCCCCAGGCTGTCCTCCTTTCCATCAAACTCTGACTCGGGAAAACTTTTCATCATCAGCAAAGATTATGGGGCCAGCCGTTGGCAAAACAGATGACAAAAAATATCATACAGATCAGAGTATTCATAAGGCATGTTTGGATCAAGAGAGTATAATCCTATTCAAGATGTAGATTCAAGAAACATAGCAGTTCTAGTCATGTATGGATTAATATGCAAATTTCTTGAAATCCAGCTATGTTTGGATGACATGCATGCCTGGGCAAACAAAAATTATAAAACTAGAAAAGAATATTTTGGGAACCCATAGTTTTTCAGAAATGCCAAGTTTTTCATGAAATTCTGGCATATAACCAGCAAAAGAGATTCCTACCATAACCCAATCTGGATCAGGCTGTATGTTCTCACGGGTTTTGAAATGAATGTCTTCAAGCAAGTAGGAAACCTCATCAAAAAAATTGTTTGCACGCCCTTAGCAATGCCTTTGGGCCTAGCTATCTGTGCAAGGACATGTGCAAGACTTGGCCTGGAAAAACCCCTCCCCAAAAGCATTGCACTTCGTTTGGAAGTTATGGTTTGGGGACAACAAGTGGATTATGAGTGTATCTCAGTCCCTTGTAATCTGTACCATGAGTACAGGCAACTGGCAAGAGACTGTACTTTCATTGTGCAACATTTGGCAACCCCAAATCCCACTCCACAGAAATTTGAGGAAAGTCATGACTTTCAAAAGCCAAGGATGAAGAAAGAGAGGTTATCATGGCAAATGTCATTTAGGGCCAGTAAGAGAAACAGAAATCCACAGAACTCTGGAGATCAGACATGCAGGCTGAGGAAAGTAAACACCACTCAAACAATGGGGACAAATCCCAACAGATGAAGAAATAACATTCCTATTTAAAAACAAAAAGAAATCAAGGTGGAGTTGGCCTCCGGTTCTCAGACTCAGCTTGAAGAAATTCCAAAAAGGAATGGAATCAAAAGGCCTCGCTATGGTCCAATCAGGATGTAAGAGAGAAGAAAAGGACCGACTTACATTTGAGCCGCAGATGCACAAAGAAAGCAAGGGAAGAGATACACGACGACTAATTTTCGGACCAAGGATGAATATGACTAAGCTCGAGATTAAGGAGGCCATGTAGTGATAAATTACATATTTTCAATCGTTTATTACAATTTCTTGTCATTTATTTTAGGAGTGTGATTACAGTCATAAACTACAGTTTTGCAGGTTCTGTTCATAAACTGCAATTTCTTGCTTTTGGTCGTATATTTCAATCTTGGTTCTCTTGTCACTAATTGCAAGTAATTGCAACTGTGTAGAAGGCCTGCTTTGCAAAGGCAAGTAAAAGTTTACAGGCAGAAGCATACAAAACATGCATTGCAAAAAGCAAAGAAAAGCTTAAGGCAGGAGCATAGAACATTGCCAAAAGCAAAGAAAAGCTTGCATGCAGAATGAAAAACATGCATGTATATGAAACACTTGCGTGCTTGCTTTAAGTCTGGGTGTTTTAAGCATTTTTTGCTAGGGGCTTGCCAATTATTTGCTTTGAAACTGTTATAAATGTTTTTGAGTTTTTACTCAATGTAATTGTGGGACTTGCTCCCCTCTTTCTTGATAATATATTATTTATCTTTATAAAAAATAAGTATAGAACAGATCTTCCATATCGAGCTGAAGATTTTTTCAATGGTAAAAGAAGATCAAAGATTTCCTACTTTAAGAGAAATTTACAGGTTTAAGATTTTAACCACAACCTAGGATGAATGGGGCAGCTAGTATTAAGAAAGCGAATAGGCTGTGTTCTCCAGATTCACCCCTATACATGAATTTTGGGTCTTATTTGCAAACAATTTAAGCAATGACAAGAACTTTTAGACATGAGTAATCAACACGGTCGTTGCTTTGGGTAACATGACAGTTTGTATTCACCCAGAGATAAACAGGATCATAATGAAGTCGTAGCATGAATTGCAAACCAAATAAATTTACAGAACTACCAGCATGACCCATTGAGCCTATACCTGGAATCAGGTCCACGCATTTCTCCCAGCATTCGATCTGGTGATCGTGCACTGTTTGAATCAGTGCATGAACCATCTGAATATGCTACAAAATATGTACAATAATCAGCCAACGAAGATTGGCCACCTGAAAGAAATTTGAAATCAATAATCAATGTTATTCAAAAATTAGAAACAATATCCAGTCAATCCTTATAATTTTAAAAACCAATAAACTAGCACAGACCCATATTAAAATGAATCTGATGTGTCGAGAGGTGTCCAAATGACTCGAAATGCCAATCCCTATGGTATTACACTTACGTTTTGGTGGGATTGCCACCTAGAATCTTTTGGATATCTCTCAGCACATATCAGACCCCATACATTGAGAGGCTTTAAGAGACCACATCTCTCTTGGAAAAGTTTTCATTTTTATTATTGACAGTTACATTACTACAAAAATGTCAGCATTCAATGCTCCCCACGTATCCACCTACCCACACACCAAAAGTCCAAGTTGATGCAAGGTATAAAACGTGCCTTTCAGCATAAATTAAGAAACAATGTCCTACTATAAAAGTTTAAAATAATCTTTCTTGTCATATGACAATATTTGACTTCAACTACAATTGAGTTGAAACAGAAGCTTTTTGTCTTCTGTCCACGTTCAAAACATAGGTCTTTGAATACATCCAAAAGCAATTTAGTCCTTAAGACAGGACTAATGAGCCATCATGGTCAGTTTCAGAATGCTTGAACTTATTGCAAAGGAAGATCACCTTTGTTGGGCTGTGGAAAGTAGCGAGCCCACTGTGGCAAGTCACCACTATAGCTTACAATAGGACAGTAACCTTCAGCCTCCCTGTTATAAGTACATCCTGAAGAGTGGGTAGAATTACAATGGTAAGCCCCATTCCACTGATTGCAGGGAGAACTAACAAAATCAACTCCTTGATGTTGGCCCCAATCAAGCCGTTCAGCCATGCTATAATTTGCTTGATACCACCCACTATCCTCCAAAAGAGCTAGTGTCATCGATGAAACAACTGATCTTGTGTCAACAGAGCCAGTCATTATCTCATTCATCAAAAGCCTCTTCTCCCAGTGTGATCCTGTGCTTTTGAAAAGTAGCAAAGAAGCTTTAAGAATGATGCAGAAAGCAGCACAGGTCAAGTGCTGATGCAAATGTTACAGCTTATAAAGTGTACCCAGGCAAATGACCCAATAAAAAAAAACAAATAAGTACAAATACAACTTGCCTGCTGTGCCCCTTCCTCCTCCATCTTCAAGTTCTAAACCAGAAAACTCTTTTGAAAATGCCTGTCAACAAAAACAATGTGTTTAATATTTCAATATAGCATGAACCTTCGTATTCCATCAAATAGCAGAGTACAAGACTTTTTTACTAGCATCAAAGACAGAAAAACAAGACCAGTTAGGTTGAGCCGTCTGAGGTGCTACAAGCCAAGGGTCTATGTTACCATGTACATAAACCTCTAGTACTTGATATCTATCTTATGCATACACATAGAACATAAGCACTTGATCTGAAATTATGAATATTTCATGAACACTGCCACATAACCAACACTAGACAAACCTGCTTCATTGGACTCAAACAAGATCCTTTCCCTTCGGTTCTAGTGAAAATAATACACTGCAACGACCTACCACAACAATATAGATACATGGCCATACCCCATAGTGTAGCCTCGAATGCATGACAACACGTGGAAGCACAACTCGAGTTACCGTTCGACCAAGTTTTAAATCCAGGGACTGTGAAACAACCTGAAAGTGAGACAATGTACCATTTGTTAAGCATATTAAAGGCATCAACCTGACCGAAAAGTAATATCTAAAATAACTTTTTATTGCATGCATGCTCTGCTCCAAATAACTTTTTCATTTAAGATAGCAAATTTTGTTTAAACAAATAAATCAAACACTCTAAAAGAAAGAACGTTTAGTATAAGATTTGCTGATATATGCAAAACAATAGTGAGAATTAATAGGTAGTATAAATATTTCCACTGTAGAAATGAAGAGTGAAAAATGAACTCTAAAGATAGGAAACCACAAAGAATAATTGAAGAAGGCTGGAATTTGTTAGTTAACCAATAACACGGTCAATACTTCAAGAGTATAACACATTTTCAAAGTACCAATATTAATATGGAATTTATGAAACATTTTTATATGTTACAAACAAATTGCTAGTTTTCAAAACAAAAAGCTGCATGAAAGGGAAACTCTTTGCTGTTGAAAGGTCGTCATAACTTAAAAGAGACCAACTTTAATCAGACAAAGCCTACAGGCAGAATACGTTTCTTTGGATTTTATAAATGCAAACTGTCAAATTTTAATCTGGAGGACACCTGCAGCATTTCACAAGGTTTTCATAAAGTTCAAAACAAAATCAGAAGAATGATTCCCAGTTGCAAACTCCAACATTCGCCAGTATAAATGCCAAAGTTTTGATGTAAATTAAGTACAAAATGTACGAAGCAGTAATTCTAATCCATGGTAGCAGAACCCAATGAGTAATTCGAAGAGCTCGGGAGAGAACAAGTCGAGCCAGGTCTTCACTCACCTCAACGGGCCAAAACCCACCAATTCCTCAATTGACACAAGTATGACTAGCCAATCAATGAAATACTCAGGTAAAAATCTGTTTTTGGGATGATTTTTGAACACGTTGTCTATTTTTTCATTGCTGTGTTTTCCCGAATACTCATGTCTTAATAGTCTTTAGCCATACCAAGTCAATGTCAAGTACAAGTCTCGCTACTATATTCTAATCATCCATAGTCAATCTCAGCATCATTGTCCTCCTCACTTCATTTTAATTTTCTATTTTTCACATTCATCATTTTCTACCCAATTTCATAACAACAGCCAAAAATTAAAAAGATATAAGTGTCTAAAATCAGACTAGAGAAATTCTTGACAAGGAAAACGAAGAGCCAATTTAGCCTATCAACACCTATCTGTGCTTGTCACTATGCCGAGATTTAACAGGCACACAGAAATTCTTTCATTTCAATCTCATTTTGCTCTGAATATATTTTTATATTCATACATTCAGACTCTGCAGTTTCCTATTGCATCTCATTTTACATTACTGATTAAATTAATTAAATTCTGTATGTTGCTGGACTTCTATTATTTGCCACCAAGCAATCAGCATGAGTGCAGCCCGCAACCCAATATATTCACATAATGTTACTGTAGCATTTTTTAAATCCATCCCCATCTTGCATCTTTTATAACTTTCCTGACATAAATGCTTCAACATATCACAAGGAGACCTAGAAATTTAGAAAAGAAGAAAAGATAAAAGATAAAATAAGCCTCACCATTCATGACAAACAATAAACTTTTCAAAATTTGTTGAGCTATGCAGAAAGGGAAGCATATGTAAAACAATGGAAGGAACTCAAATGTAATGGAGACTACCAAATGTGGTAGCGAATAGAAATGATAATATAAAAAAATCATACAAGAATGATATACAAGAAGATACTGAATTTTAATCAATACGTACCTGATTCCGTCTTCGCTTGCGGTCATCTCGGAAATGTGCAAAGGCATGTGGATCAAAGCCTAGGACATGCATAACCTGCATAAATATTGTTAATTACATGAAATTCAATAAGAGAGAGTATTTCCACAGTACATATGGATAGATAAAAATGTTTCTGGATAGAACCGTGTGAGCAATTTTTGCATAACGTTTTGGATCACACTCCGTGATTCTATTCTCCTCCTGATGATGGATCACATGGTATGATACAAAAAGTTGATCTAAAAATCACTCATACAGTTTTATACAAAAGCATTCTTCACTATACATGCAATTCCTTCTTCCTAATTGATGACGATTGAAGGCGCATACATGCCAAATCATTAGAAAAATAACAGTTTGTCAGGAGAGACCAAGATGTATCAATATCTAAAATTAGTACAGGTCAAAAAACAGAAAGCTAACCTCATGTATTAGTGTTGCAAAAAGCAATGTTTCCGCCTCGGCTGTAAGGTGTCGAGGTGCTACATTTACATGACCTGGAAAGATATTGTAACTTATACATTCAAGAAAGATTGATTTTCCATATGAGAAATATCATAGCACTAAAGAGAATTTTAAAAGATAAAGGAACATAACTTACCTGCGATTGCACGGCCCCACTGGTCCCGTTCGCACGCCACAGCCCAGGCAAGAGTATTCCCAGTTGTCGGCCTGGTTGTTACTAGAAGTACCAGATCGGCATTTGCAACACCCTCTGAAAATTAAGACACTGATAGATTAAGAAATATAAGGAAACCAGTACAGAGGTGCAAAATAATCAGGGAAAATTTCCCAAAAAGAATAAGACGGGTCCATAGTGCAGATGATAGATCAAGAGTAATATTTTCAATGAATTCACTTTCATGTAAAGCGTGCATTAAATAAAAGAAACCAGACACTCTTACCCTCCACATATTGACGAGGTAACTGCACTCCACCATCCTGACCACATGCAGAATAGCCACTTAATCGGAGATTTCCTTTTACAGGTTCTACTAGCAATGCCCTTCTAAACCAAGCTGTCGTCTCACCAAGAGCCTACCCAGAAGACTACCACAGTTACAGATAATGATCTAGATGGATGCATGTGCCGCCTTCTTTTTCATTTGATAAAATATAATACTCAAACCAAATGGTAAGATATGGTTTCATTAAAATCAGAGTATCAATGCTTGACAAAATTAGTAGTGATCCCAGATAATAGGTGTAATAATGTTATAGTAGGTAGTTAAGCTCTATATTCCAATATATTGAATGAACCTTATGAATATAGCCTGTTCAATATGATAATAGAAACAGTTTTACCGGTTGCATATTCCATGATCAAATCACATTCACAAGGACTGCTCATAGCAAAATTCAGCGCTATGACAGCTTATGTGTTAACACGTGGCTGGTACCATTGTGCAAGAGGAAACAATTAAAATATCCTGTACATGAGCGCACAAAGGCCGAGCTCAAGGTATCAGAGTTTGTCCCCCCTTTGTAAATGGATATTTGTGGCTGATGACACATGAATGCCTCCGATGAAATTTTGTGGCTGGTATTTCAGAGAAGAAATACAAAGCAGTTTGCAAATGACAGTAAATTGTTTCACTCATTCAAGTGTTAGTAAATAAGGTAGACTGATATTACTTGTAAACCTATTTTAATGTTCAGATCACTGTACTATCAGAATGTTAATAAGATGAAAGCTGTTCAACGATCACTGCTAGGCCCGATACCTAAGTGATGAGTTTGGGTAGATTATGATTTGATAGGGCAACATAGAAGAGATGTTTGGGGTATTTTTTAGTAATTTAAAGTCAGGGGTCCCTTTACTGCCCCATGAACGTCTATGTCATATACATGGTTTTCTAGTCCAACGCTAACCACTAGTAGAAACAGTTTTCTAGTCCAGCTAAGGGGAATCATTTAGTCCATTACAAAACATTATTGCTTCAAAACTTTCACTTTAAAACCCATATTCCTTTAGCAAAAGAAGTATGCCCTAAGAAGATATTTCAATAATAGGCATGACCTGGTTTGGGTCAAGGAGCAACCATGTTTAGGGCAAGTACAAATAAGCGAGATTGCAATGCTTTAGATTTATAATTGCCTCATTAATAGGTATGGCCAGGTATGGGTCAAAGAGCAACCACGTTTTGAGCAGGTACAAGTGTGGCAAGGTCGAAACAAGATACAATGTTTTAAATTTATAATTACCTCGTGGAGTCTCTTTCGCTTGTCTTCTTTTGAAACATCTTCTAAAGTGCAATTATGCCAGCAATCGCCATAAAATGGAGGTTCTGCGCGTGGATCGCAAGCAGGGACTCCTGGAACAGAACTTATAGGTGGCTCCCCTAACTATAACATCATATATTAAAGCAAAATAAGCAAAAGGAACCATATTCACCAAGGAACATCTGCAGAAAGTTTGGTCATGGAACAGTCTTATGCTCACCTTCACAATGTCTCCAACATTTCGACAATCTCTGTCCAAGGAATGCCCTACAGCATCATAGTTCAAGAATATCCTGATTGGCCGTTTTTTCTCCAGTTGTGAATTTTTTTTGTCAATTGTCAACAGTTCCCTACCTTTCCTGTAATTTCCGACAAAACCAGATTCATCCTCATAGACTTGTGGAGTTACAGAATACTCCTTGTGTCCAAATCGACGACGTTGTTCCAGTATATCATCATGAATACAAGAATGTGACTGAGGAGTCTCACCCACTCGCTCCACCTTCTGCCTGTACAGTCCAATACTTCCAGCTTTGCAGACAACAGTCCCTTTCCAGAGGAGCAGCAACAATATCTGAACAGAGAAATCAGCAAAAAACAATAATTTGAGTAAGCCGCTATAACAACAATAATTTAAACTTCTAAGTTCTGACCAAACACTAGTAATAACACATCAAATAGGGTCAGGAAATTCCTCGTGAATTACTTCTAGAAGTTGTCAACAACCTCCAGAAGTGCAACTTAGTTGCAGCGGCAAATCAAAAAAAGTGAATATTTGCAGCATAAGAAATACCAAACAATGGCATGAAAGACACCGAGATCAGAATTCCAGAATAAACTCACCATAAGTAATGCTATGATATATCAACCAGTAAGCCTTTCTGTGGCTTCATCAGAAAGCATATTAAACGTCAGCTCTAATTAGACATGCCTCATGATTGCATGGAAAATATCAAGTCTATGTATTGTTATCTGTGCTAATGAGATATGTCTTGATATTTTTGGTAAGTGATATGTTCTATACATTATTCAGGTGCTGATGTTGAGTAAATGGATATTTGTTAAGGAAAATCACCGAATTCTAAAACATTTATTGCAAGGCTAACATATCGAAAGTATTATAAGTGTTGTTGGGTTACATACTTGTCTTAGAAATGGGCATCTAGGACATTTTTCAGTATCTGCCATCTATGGCAATTAATTTATATAATTACACGATCTTTATTAGGCAGACATCAATCAAAATGTTAAACACTGCCTCAACTCGCCCGCATGAACTCCTTAGGCAGATATCAATTAAAATATTTCTGCAGATGATAACATTGAATACTTTGATGCCCCAAATTCCAGTGTAATTGAAATAATAGTCTAATTCTTCAACTCATCGCAATCTAGAACAACAAGAGAGTATTAAAAAAAATGGAAAACAGTCATTCCCCTATAGATAGTGAAATTACCTTGTACGTAGCCAAAAGAAGAATCCACGATCTCGGAGACATTTTCCTTGATTATCTCAACGCGCCGAATTCTCAAGAGGATACCCAGGCCCGAGACTCCATATTCCTTGCGAAATTCATATTTGCAGCTTCCTCAACCTCAAACTTGCTCTTCAAATAAACAATGAAGCAGTCGAATTCTGCCAGATACCCGCAAGCTTAGGACAAAAGGAGCCATAGCGCTCGCTACAAGAAAAGAAAGACCCTCAAAAATATTCTACCACGCACCTTTCTACTTTCTGTGCAATTCAAGAAGGCGGTAGCTTGGCTTTAGAGCCTTTGTAACTTTGTTTTTCCCCGCAAAGCTTTTAATAGGTCAGAAGTTCCATACACACAACAGTCGTTGTCCCATATCGACAGAATAAACATCTAAACAAAGAATAAACAGCGACACCTGAGACCGCAGAATCGTCAATTTCTTAATGCGTAAGACTTCATATGCCGTCAAAGCGGCCCTGGCGTCAAAAATGTGACACCCCGTCATGTGCGACGCACATGGGGCATATGTTTTTTAACCGCCGGTCTCGAGTTCGACTCTGCGGACGACCATGGACTGACAGTTACAGAATGACCCCGTGCAATCGGTCCCTTTCCCGGTTTCACTTCGCAGCAAAACTATACTAACTTTGACAACAAATGCAGAGAGACGTTACACACGGCATTCTAAAATGTGTAATGCTCGGCTCAACATCCAAATGGATAGGCTAATTTCAGCAAATTTCAAACAGTGTCGGTGTTAATCGGAGAAAAAATATGAGGCATTTACGCTATTTGAGATGAATTCTGACAGAGTCGAGGCCATGGCTTTTTCCCAAACCCTAGCCTCGTTCAAACCCTTCCTGCTTCAGACCCGGCAAAATAAAAGATTGACGTTGCCTTTGCTTCGTATTTTAAGTGTTTGTAAAGTTCAGTGGGAGTGGTTGGTTGGGTTCGGTGAAGGAGACGGCTGGCTTGCTCAATATTCGTTTGGGAAAGTAACTGTTAATGTTTATAATATCTCCACGCGCTATTCATATAAAAATAATCTTTGAGTTAGGACCCTTGAACGAGTTGAATGAGGTTGTAGGGGGTGATGACACTTGGATGATGGTGACATGTATGTTATTTTTTGGTTTTTTTTCCGATAGGATCCGTAAATGGAGTCAAAAAGTGCGCTCCTATAATGGGTTGAATGAGGTTGTAGAAGGGCGATGACAATTGGATGATGGTGGCATCACGTGTTTATTGTTTTATTTTTTGATAGGGTTTCCACATGGAGTTAAAAAGTGCATTCTTAAAATGCACTAAATGAGGTGTATGAGAACGATGACTATTAGATAATGGGGACATCACATGTCTATTGTTATGTTCTATGTCCGCACATGGAGCCAAAAAGCATTCTCTGAGTTGTTTGAGGCTCACTATCCTTTAATCATACCAGCAATCATGTGTGATCTTATGTAGCTTAGGCTTATAAAGAGCCTTGACAAATCTATCATAACTATGTACAACTTTATTGATTAGTTCAATAAAATCACATCACGTAAGAGTATTTAAAGGGGAGCTCATTTTCTTTACAAATTCATGTGCATAAAGCAGGGCAAACTGCCCATTGATGTCACTCCATGAATGCTTCAATGGCATCTTTTTAGATTGTCGTGTGTGGACCCTATGAGAGTGCTTTGGAAATCAACTAGAATTCTAAGTAGTTATTATCTATCTTTTAATGAATGTTATAATGTTTGATATTTTATTAACAGACATATTTAGGAAATTTTGTCAAAGGATATATGCATCTACTATTTTGAGATGGGTTGAAAATGTTTGTTAAGATGGGATGAGAAGTAGGTAGGGAGAATTCGCGAGCTTGTGATTATTACAATGGCAAAGATGTTTCACTTATTTCCTCTAGTTTGGGATGGCCCAATAACCTTATAGCTCTAACTATTATCCCCGTGTTTTTTAATTTCTTATTGTAAACACCTAAAAAGGGCCCATAGCTATTTATTAATCATTAAATTGCATTATTTTAAGGTATTTATGTACTTGTCAGTTGTTGGTTTAAATTAAGCTTTATTCTTTCATTTTATCATGTCTTCCCTTCTTTCATTTCCCTCTCTCTCTCTTTTTATTTTGGTCATCTTGTGGTAGGTCCCCCGTAAACATACACACTACATTTCTAGACTCTGGATCTTGAAGAGAAAATAACCGATAAACTAGTACAAGAGAAGCGATATTAATGTAATCTTTATGCTAAAATTGAACATGAGAAATTGTGTGCACGCAATACACAAGATATCACCTAGGAAACCCTTACAAGAAAAAATCCATCATAGTAACCTCTTTTACTATTATATAAACCTAACCATCTTGTAATACAATAATGTACTTTCAGGGCTGATTTACCCCTATTACATGTGTGAGTATATTTAGACATATCAATGGGTAACTACATAAGCAGCCTTACAATACCATGGCTACCAAAACCATGGGCCAAGAATACAACTTATAACAGTTCCCCCCAAAACTATGGGTCACAACACCACTCACATTATTACCATAGGTAAAAATACCTATGGGATCACTAAAATGTGAATTTATTTTATGCATGTCTATACAATACCTAAGGGGTGTGACACATGCAAAAATGTATAAAAAATATCCAAAATTCTCCCAATTGTTGAACACTTTGCATAGGGGTTCCAAACTACGTAACTTGAGTACCTGAGGGTAGTCATGCCCATTGATCTTCTACACAAAGAAAGCTTCTCAATACTTCAGCGTTCGTAAGTGAATCAGTTTTATCTTTATCTATGTCCACCTTCTCCAACAGTATCTTCTTCTCCTCCACCATTTCTTGAATAAAATGATATTGGACATCAATGTGTGTTAGAATTATCATATAGGATCTAATGAATCTCATAGAAAGCATAAACAATATCTAAAACAGTAATAGTAATAAACAATAGTTGTATATCTGAGACAATAACTAAAATGAATAAATAACTCAAATATGATGAATTACTCTGATAATTCAATATTGATCTACTGTAGAATACACAAATAGACATTGCTTATATAGAGCAAGGCATACAAGATAAAGATCGGGGAACTCACACAACACGTGTAGTTCAACTAATATCTGACTACATGAATAGTGGAGTGCAACTCTACAATAACAAGATAGGTGTCAAACTTGTGCAAATGATCAACACAAGTTGACTACTAGTTAAGCAATCTTATCCTATCTTACCCTGAATAGTGGAGTGCAACTCCACGGTAACAAGATAGGTGTCCAAGTTGACTACTAGCTAAGCAAGCTTATTTTATCTGGTTCAAATTATTAATTAACGTAATAAACTAGTTACAATAAGTAATTAGTGCACTAATCTAAATAATAAATACAAGTAAATGCAATAAAGCAAATAAATGTACCAATAATGTGTTTCGTTCAAGAGTGATACTCAGGATTCTTTACAATATAAGTTACATTGTAATCATTGCAATCTATCCTTACAACCATTTGAATAAACCCAATAAGAACACAACCTTTTAAATCAAATTGCTTCCTTGCTTGCATGATTAACAACCATGTACTCTATGTATGGTGGATATAGCAACACTTTACATTTTCTCATCCAAATTATAGTTTCATTTAGCAATTTGAATACATATGTGTTAAAAATATCTATGACAATCAAGATTTTCAACCTAATTGGAATCCACAAAACCATGTAGACTCAATGTCTTATTTCACCAAAATTGCCTTAATAGCATATTACATAGTCAAATGTCATGCATAAATCCTTGAAGATCCTCTTCACACAGTCCAGTGATCCTTATTTGGATTTGTTATAAATTTGTTTACTACTCCCATTGCATGAGCAATATCAGGTTTGGTGCAGACCATTGCATACATCATATTTCCAACAACACTAGTGTACGGGACTTGAGACATGTCCTCAGTTTCCTATCATGTCTTAGGACATTATTCAATAGATATTTTTTGACTAACCAAAAAATGAGTACTCGTAAATTACTTTCTTGCATCATTAACCTTTACAAAATCATTGTGGTATATTTTATTTTATTTAACGATAGAATTTTGTTTACACAATATCTTTTAATTTTCATGTCCAAAATAAATTTTGCAGCACCTAGATCCTTTATATCAAGTTGAGATGATAACTAAGACTTGACTAATAATTTATTTCTCATTACTAATTAATAACTTGACATCTACATACAACACTATGATAACAAAATTTTCACTTTCCTGTTTAAAACACATATAGGGATTATCTTTTCTTTGTTCAATCCAATGTCCCAACATATACCTATCAAATTTTTGATTGCATATCCTTTATGATTGCTTCAAGCTGTAAGGAGATTTTTTTAGCTTTCACTTCGAATCCTCCTTTCCCTTTACCTTAAAATTGTTTGGTTGCATCGTGTAGACTTCTTCTTCAAGTTCACCATATCAAAAAGTTGTCTTTACATCCATTTGTTATATTTCGAGATTGAAATCAATAACAAAATCTATAAAAAATATAATTAAATTTAGCTTAGCAACAAGAAAAAATATCTCACCAAAATCAATTCCCTCTACCTAAGAGAATCCCTTTGTTGCTATGCAAACTTTATACTTCTCTATTTTTCCTTTATAATTATACTTTTTCTTGATGTAGACACCCAAATTTGACACAAGCCTTGTTTTACAATGTATTTTAGCCACTTTGCTAATACGGGTCTCTAACTAAGAATTAAGTAATTAGTGGTGCATGTCTTTCATGTTTTCCCTTTTAGTTGTTAATTTTATATGGTTCTATGGGCTCATTTTCTATTCCATGTCACTTGAGTTGTGTTTTAAAAATGAAAAACTCTAACCCCTTTTAATCATCTTGAGGTTGCTCTTATCTCAAGTCAGTTCTACCATTATGGTCAAGATGGATCATCAATCTTGACCCTTTATCTTTTTAATTATTTCTTTGGGCACATGTCCTTCTGCAGTCATTTGTTTGGTCCTTTTGATTTTATGTTGGGTTTGTTTTGGCACACCATTAGGTCTTTAATTTAAATGGAAAAAGATTCTTATATATACATAATTGTTACGAGACATTTGGGATAAGCATTTTGTTTATCAAATTTTAGAATTATATTAATTAATTTTACCTAATTAGATAAACTATTACGGAAAATCAGAATGCTACATATATGCAATAAATGACACAAACTGATTTGGAACTTGCTCAATTTGGAAATATGCCAAAAAGGGAAATGACAAAGAAATACAACCTAGTTGGAAATTTGACAATGCAGGACTAAGATAAAAACTATAAAATTGACTAGGAGGCTCTATGATGATGTTATGAATTAGGGGTTGTGTTTCTCTTAGCTCTGAGATAAGGTCATTAGATTTGGGCAAGGGTGGGGTGCACTATTATCTTCAAGGCATGTCGGTGTCCTGTGAGGATTTGCACTCTATGATTAATAGACAAATTCACATTGCCTGTGTGTTATGTTAGACTGTGTGGGAGATCTTGATATGTTGCAAAAACCACTATGTGATCCGAGCTTGTATATGTTTTCTTGCTCCTTAGACACTAGCATTCAGTATATACACCTATGTCAACGTAGGTGTCCTGCTCTGATGCAAGTGTTTAGTGCCCTAAAATCATCTAATTTTCAAATGAAATTTATCCTAATGATCAGCCTAAGTGATTTAATGTGAGTTATTTATCCAAATAAATTGATATAAATACGATGTCAACCCTCATCCATTCCTCACCTAACATTCATACCAAATAACATTTAAAGAGCATTCAATTGACCAAAGATTCCCTATTTATTCATATTTCCACATCATTCATAGAGACTAAACATCTACAAGTATGAAGTACTAAAGGAGTAGCCCAAGAGCTTGACTTTCTAAGTTACAAGCTAGGTCACTATTGTACTTGCTTTCCACATGTTGCATGATTCACACACAAGCCAACACATAGGGGAAAACTACATTATTCTAAGGCCCTCTTCAAAGTATTGGCTATGTAGGTATCGCTCATTGATAGATGAGTCTTTGGGGTCAACTCGACACCATGATCCCACTAACCCATTTTTCCCTAAGATAACTATGAAGATGAATAACTAGGATTTTACAATTTCATGAGGAGTGAAAATCCATGACCCAGATTTGAATACATTAGAGTGAATGTGAAGTCAAACCTAGAAGCATCAAGGTGGTTGCATTTTGTTCCAACAAGTATTGCATATAGAACACCTACATCAAACCTATACACTAACATCCATGCAACCATCATAGGCTAACACAAGTGTCTGCAACTCCAAATTCACTCAATCCAATATTTGGTGACTATTCTAGAATAATTTTCTAATCTGCTTCTTAATGTTATAGATCTAAAACTATTTTAACATCAAAACCAACTAAGTACATTATTTCTTTATCATTTCCATATTTAGCATAGTTGTACTTTTTATATTTAGCCTGTCTTAGATTAGTCAATTTAGCATATGTTATATATAAGTTTACCATCTAATTAGCATGTTGTAGATTTGATTATCACTCTTGTGCATTGTCATTTATATATGCCCCTTTAATACCTAGTTAACACTAAGATAGAACTCATTTTAGGGTTGAACATTTGGTGAACCCAATTCATATGAATGCAATTTTTTTTATGCCTAGGGTTTTCAATCAGTTAGGGTTTCAGATTGTTGTACTTTTTCATTTCCTAGTTATTATATTTTGGATGCAACCTAGGCATAGCCTAAACTGGGAGGTGTGCCTATTGAACACATTGAGTTTCCACCTAATATGTTTAAATCCATCGAGGGACCTAATTCTATAAATCATGATGATACCAATGTTGAGAATGAAAAACATATTGACGAGGTTATCATAGAAGAAGATTTTGATAATGAAAACCATGAGTTTAATGAAACCAATGAACATGAGCAACTAGACCATGAACAAATGCAAGCAATTATATTTTTTCATGAGTGAATTCGTTAAAACCCCGAAGATCTTTATAAAATCCTAAAAACTATATTAAAAACTAAAAATGCAAAAAGCATAGATGACCAAGTAGGTCTATCTATTGATCATACTATTAGAACTATGGGTCATCCCCATATACAAATCCTCCCCTTGAACACATTACCACTTAATATTTCCAATGGGGGCACGGGTTTTGCTTTTAACCTTTGTTTCCTAAAAACCAAAGTACTATTACTACATCTATCATGAAATTACCAATTGTTTCAACACAAATGTCAATTTCAATGCCTATTACTATTCAAACCTTGTTTACATCCCCTTTGGTGACTACTCAATTTACTAATCTAAACCCTAGTGGGTCTATAATTTAAACTTTCATTGAAGCTATAAATAACTTGGAGGACAAGGTTACAAACATTGAACAAAATACTTAAAAATCTCCTCATGCTATTGATTCACAAGATGTGTTTCATAACCCTCTTGCATTTGAGATATCATTACACCCTTTGCCAACTAGTTTTGTTACACCTAAGTTTCCATTTTATGATGGCAAGGGTGATCCTGAATAGTATATTCAATCCTTTTATGCGACATGCCTTGACTATGCCTCCAATGATAAACTTTTGACCAACTTATTCTCAATAAGCCTCAAAGACTATGCTTTGAGGTGGTTATACGATTTACCTCTCTAATCTATGAAAGCATTCAAACCTCTTAAAATTTATTTTTTAGAACACTTTTCCATTAATATTTATAAAAAGGTGATCCGGGCAACAATTTAGGTGACAATTTGGGTGTTGGGTCCACCCCAATTGATGATGGAACTTCTAGGAGCCATAACTTTTGCACTATAGCTCCAATTTACTCGTCGTTTGAACCATTGGAAAGATAATAATGAGGAGAACATCATGAGATGACATGGAGCTTCGCTCAATGAAATTTAACCCCAAAAAACCCAATGGAAGTGCCCCAAATTTCAATTTTAGTAGTGTAGTCTCAAAATAGTAAGTTTCTAAAAATAGTAATTCCTCGAATTCTGTATTATTGTAAATCGCGGAAGTCGAACCACTTAATCTCCCTCGAGATTGGTGACCTTCCACATCCTCCTCACACCTTCAAAACATGTATAAATGAATATGTAACCCAAAATGGAAATCAGACATCTCTTCTCAGAGATAAGCATATGTTTGGGTCTACAAATTTGATCAATAAAACATCTCTTCTTAGAGATAGCATTATTTGAATTATTTTTTTCTTGTTTCTTGAATTATCTTTCAACAAAAGCTTTCGATTTTTGGATCAAAAGGTTTCATATGCTCAAATTTCCAAAATCAAACGAGGAACCAATGAACCTATTAATGAATATGTCTTGAGGTATAAGACAATGTTACCTAAAATGACCAATCCTATGGCAGATAAAGAGTTGCAAGACATATTCAAGAAAAGTTTGCATGTTTCTTTACACGTGTCCATTATTTTCAATAAGTTTAAATATTTTTATCTCTTATGCCATGTTGTATGGGACCATGAAATGAATCTCATTTCTTTGAATAAGCTCAAGTGTGTAGCAAACACACTAGTTGCATCTACATCTAGTACTAAGTTTACAATGAAACCATGTTATAAGGTAAAACCTCTTGAGCCTAAAAAGGAGATAATCACTACAGATAATGCAATATCACAACAACTTAATTAGCTTATTTTATCTAATGCACCAAAGAGATGGTTCTGATGTTCACCTGAATCCCTAGTTTCATCACTCCCATGGTTAATAGAATTCCAACTTACATATCTCCCTCGTCCTATATAAGTTGATATGAGTAGACCTCTACCCAAAGGATATGATGCAAATGCTTATTGTGATTATCACCAGAGACTAGGGCATTCTACAAACATATTCTTTACCTTGAAGCATAAGATCCAAGACCTTGTTGATGACCAAAATATTGCATTTGATGATCTTCTAAAGGAATCAAATTCACAACTTGGTGATCATGAGAAAATAAAATATTTAACAATCCTTTGCAAGACCCTTCAAAGAAGGAACTAGAAGTGTAAATGGCATATAACTCACATCCTCCTCCATCACATTATGGGCACCGATTAGATGGGATTATTGGTAGCTACACACAACATATACTTCTTATGATTCAAAGACCTTTTATTACTTTTAATGATAGTGAGATTAAGGATGATGAGTCTGATATTCATTCTTTATTCATTCGATCATACCTTGATAAACACCCTATATGTAGTGTTATGATTGATAACGGTGTAAGTGATTTTTTTTGCATCATGACATTACTTACGCACTTGGGTTATACTCATCATGATTTACATCCTTCTACCAGATTAGTTAAAGAATTTAATGAGACCTCCCAGAAGGTTCTTAGCGAGATTGACCTATGTTTATAGGTTGGTCTTGCACATGTGATTATTGCATTTTTAGTTATACCTTCCATGGGCATATTTGATATGTTACTAGGAAGACCTTGTATCCATACACTTTGAGTGGTACCTTTTATAATGCATGGGTGGGTCAAATACATCCATGCCAGTCAGATAATTACATTTTATGAAATTCCATATGAACATCCTCTCAAACAAAAAAAATTATACCCAAGTAGCTAGCTATCAAACCTATTAATATTAGTTCATTATGAAAAGGTAAGCAACAAGTAATCCCCTTTACTAGGTGGCCAGTGTAGACACCCCATTCTAGCCACAACTAGCTTCTGACCATACTTTAGACTAATTCTTACTAAGCATTACAAATTGAGCCTAATAATCACTAAACATCCTAATTTTGGCCAAGTATCATTCAATAATGCTCATAATTGTGTTGAGGCATCCATATTTGGGGTACTAGCCCATATGCAACAATAACTTTTCACATATTCATCCCCAATCACCTTGCAACCTAACAACTGGCAGTTTGGCCTATGGACCATTAAGTAGGGCACTTGAACAATTATCAAAAGAGCTAAGATGTTAATCAAATTGAATCAGCTAATTAAACAAATTTAAATGATTTGTTAAATTATCCTTTTTCAATTAATGAATATCTAAAAATGGAAATTTCAAAAATCAAAATATCAAGCCTTTTCATCATTGATTTTATAAGTTTTCAAGCTCTTCCAAAATATCTAATTTGAGAGCTATGCCTAGTAATTGAAATTCATAATTACATGATAACTTTTAACTCAACTAGATTTAGTTGTGACTCACCTAGGGTTAGTTTGAGCCTATTCCATGTTTAAACTCAACTTTAACTCGCCTTAAGTGAGAGTTGATTTTTGAGACTATAAATATAAGGCCATACTTATTGATCAATAAGCTTTAATAGTGAAGTGTTGTTATGCAGGATTTCCCCCAATAGGCTCTCATAAGCCAAAGTTATAATGCTCATTTGTTGAGAGACAAGCCTTTCAAGTAGGGTTAGCATGCCAAATTCATAAACTAATCAACCAAGCCAAGCTGCTAAGGAGAGAAGGAGTGAATAGAGCTTTATTGATAAAGACTTCCTGATGCACAAACCGAGCAATCCACTTCAACAAGCCATTTGGAGTTACAAATAAGGTAAAAGAATTATTTATTTTGTGTTATAGTTGTGTTTTCATTTGTATGTTTGTTACATATGCTCCCCCCAGTGTCTAGGCTAGAGGTGTCAAGTGTGTAGTGTGTTATTTTGATTTTGTTTTATTGGACTAACACTATAATAACCTCCCTTCTACGTATTCCTTGTTCACATGATGGCACATGCAGTGGGACCTGCATGCCACAAAGTCATTCTCAAGGCATTTTAGTACATCCTCCTAACAATTTGCATTTCAAAGTCAAAACTTGCTGACCAAAAAAGTGAAAATTGAAGGCTCACAAATGTTCTACTAGAAATTGTGAATTTGCATTGTACAATCACTTTTTTACTCTTTGTAATCATGATTTTGCAATAATATCCTGACTTTATAATCATGATATATCCTTAACTATCATGGTATTGCATTAAACCATCATGGTTTTATAACTAACAGTCTATTTTATAGGAAAAGGCTACGATATTACAACATCATGGCTTTAAACTCGCAATAATGCATGATAAGTAGCAATATTGCTTGATAAGTAGTGATATCACTTGATAAGTAGCGAAATCACTTGATAAGTAGCAATATCACCTAATAAGTAGCAATATTGCTTAACCATGGTAACTTTTTTACTAACTATTTGGTTTCACAGGGAAAGTGGTGATATTGTCTTAAGTTCTATGATATTACTAAAAGAGGTGTGATTTTGTGTTGATACTCTATTTTGTAGGAAGCTTGTGATTTTGTGATAATAGTTGTGATTTTACAAGAAAGGTGGTGATATTGATCTATATTTATGTGATTTTGCACTATGTGTAAAATTTTGGAAACCCAAGAGCTAAAACTCAAAAGTCATTTGCCCACTTATGTTTTGCTTCTAAGCACAAGGACCCCCTAACCTCTTTTGTAAGACCCAAAGCCCAAGAAAGGACATTATTAAAAACATTATAAGTTGCAAAACTCACATTTGAATTTGGTGTTTTAAAAATATTTTACTTGAGTTATTTTTCATTTTTTTTTTTAAATTTTCAACACAACGTCAAGTGGCTAAACTTCATATTATATTTCATTTGGTGCTATGCAAAAGAACTCTCACTTTAGTTAAATATTCATAAGATTTTTCATTTATGTGTTTGTTGTTCGAGTGTTTGTTTAAGAAAATGAGTGTCACGTGTATGCTTTCTCCCCGTCCCCTTTAGGGAGCCTGGGTGATCAAAACACTTACTCTTTGCATTTTTTGCTTTGGTCCAAAAGCATGAAAGGAAATTCGCTAAGGCCCTCCCCAAAATCCTTATGATTTGGGCGACCCCAAAATGACCCTAAAGTCCTTCCACTCAATTTATATTTTTTGGTGCATTTTGGCTTGTGGACAAGAGTTCATCACCTCCCCACAAGATCTATAGGGAAGCATTGACCCAAGAATTCATCTCCTAGCATCATTTCAACCCCACTCCATGGTGGGGTTGTAACAACCCAACTAGTTAGACTTAGAAAAAGTAAATTTTTAAAATAAAAAAAACTAAATATTGAACATTCACTCAACCACAGTTGCTAAAATACTTTAGTCAGCCATAAAAATAATAACTTCAAGTAGTAGTAATTCCAACATTCCAATATTGCGAGCAATAGCATAAAATATATGACATAGAAAGTTTACTATCTCACTAAGGACATCAACACAATCTGAATTCCCACTGAGTACTGGTACTAATTCAACCAGTCACACAGATTGATATACAATCAAGTCTACCCTAACCTAAGCTAAATATTTCTGACCCGATGCCCCACCACAACTTGGGCAGCCTACATATTCACTCCTCATAATAAGGGTCTGATGTAGTTCTCCTTTCAAATGTGATGGTATCCTCCATGAAACATCACCACCGAATGGGTTGGTACTCTAAGCCAAATAGGGAACAAACTACTCATGAAACATGTGAGCTTCTAAAACTCAGATCTATAATCCCACAACTAAGTGATACACTCAAATATAACACCTTATTATCTAGGGTTTTGTGCTTACCCAACACTCCCACATAAAACCTAGATAATAGCAATGATGAAGGAATCCACATTCCTAGTTCCAAATAAATCACATGTTAGACACAACTAAGTATACAAAACAAAGTGAGACATATAATACATAACAGTCAAACCTATAATTCATTTATACTCATGAGATTGTACGCATGCATACATGTTATCCTACTAACTATTATGATTATATTGCTCAACTAAAACCAACAAAATCATTAGAAAAATCAATTTAGGTGAGAGTCCAAACATACGGCTACAGTATGTACCACTCGAGTATATACATCTAAGCTGAAGTATCCTATGATATCCCATACTATCATAGTTCATGATCACTCTACCCAAACATTAATAACCACAACTTATATATTTATTTAGGTGTGGGTCAAGATATAACGTATACAATATGTACCATTTGGGTACTTTTCATGCTGTAAAACTCTATGACATCCCATACTACCATAGGTTTTTGTGTTTGAGTATCTAACTCAACACCAACAATAATCTCACACTTGTTGACCATTTTGGTCCTACAGGCCAAAATCGGTCTCCTTCTTCCCCTACTGTTTTGAGCCAATTCAAATTTGGTTTGCACAAGTCTTTCGACAAAAGGATGAATCAGTTCAATGGTTCGACGTCAGGTTCAACGACATGATCTTTCCAAGAACTTTGAACTTGAAATTTGAACCATTATTGGTTCAATCAGTTGGTTCAATTAGTTGGTTCAATCGGTTTGGTTCAAAGTGTTTGGTTCAATTAGAAGGTTAAAAGGGGGTCTTCCAAAGCCCGAAGGACAAGTGCCCTTATGGAGGGCAGTCAGGCACAAACTGGACCATTCCAATAGGCTGTAGAGGGTAGTTCTAGACCCAAAAGTGCCCATACAGAGGGTAGGGAACCCTTGCGAAGGAATCAAAAGACAAGGCAAAAGGGTGAGTTTTCCTTCGATCAAAAGACTAAGGTAAATCAAAGGATGAAATCCTTCGAACAAAATGTCTGAAGGAATTCCTTTGAACTTTTTGTTCGACATTCCTTCAAATTTTTTGTTCGAAGGCATTCGTCAGAGGTTTTTTTTGAAAGAAAGAAAGGGGCCAAACAAGGAATTCTTTCAGAAGAAAATCCCGTGGCAAAATGACAAGGCAAATTCTTTCAGACAAAAAGTCTGAAGGAATTCCTTCAGACTTTTGCCATAAAGAATTCGCCCAAAACAGGGGCCAAACATTGAAGAGAACATTCCTTCAGACAAATGTCTGAAGGAATTCCTTCAGACATTTTATTTAAAGGATTTAAAGACCAAGGCCGCCAGAAGTACCCCGAAGGGCAGGTGCCCTTGCGGGGGGGTCTCAACGATTGTGAAAGGGACCTTTCTCCAAGCCTCGAAGGGACACCTTCCCTTCAGGAAGGTTAAAAAACAAAGGCCCATGTAGAGAAAGAAAGGCTGAAGGAATTGACCAAGGGGTGACGGGCTTGAAGATGTCAAAATCCAGCATAGCAAACTAGCCATTCATATTCAAATGTCTGGTGATGTCCCCGTAGACGTCAAATTCAAGACAAGGAAATAACCATTGATTTTGAAATGTTTGAGCGTGAACCTGAAGGAATTAAAAGGCATTAGGGCCAAAAGGAAGAGCCCGCTGAGAAAAAAGCCTAAGGAACCAGCCAAGGATTGATAGATGATAGCCTTAGGGGGCTCAGATTCCTAGAAAGAGCTAAGAGATGACAAAAGACAAAACCAGGAAAAGACAAAGCTAGAAAAAGACAAGAATCAAGAATGAACTCAACGACCCGCCAAGAAAGGAGCCCAAAGAGCAAAACACATAAACAAACAAAATAGTCCAAGTGGCAAAAGAAGGTGTCATCACAAGGAGTTATTCTTGTGGTTGAAATAGTCCCTGCCAAGTGGTCATCAAGGAGCACAAATAGTGAACAATGTGACCTATTTTTCCTCATTTTGCATTAATGGTCAGACAACCACATGAATGTCTTGAAGAAGGGGTCTTGTTTGCAAACAAATAACCTGCTCCATATTTTTACATGTGACGTTTAATATATTTTAAACACCTAAAGTCAAAACTAGAGCTGACACAACATTCTCTTTCAAGTGGCTTCCTCTTCTCAATGCTCTCAATGCAGCATGGGTCATTTATTTTCTAGAAATCACCAAAGTCTTTTCCAAAAGGATATATATTTATAACTTCTCATTGGAGAAAGGCATCTCTCATTTTTGTATCGCGAAGCCCTGCCAAGTTTTCACTTTGAATCAATAAAAAGTATTTTACCTCTATCTAGTTGGATATATCTCTGAGTGTGCCTGAGTATTAACCTTGTGTCCAGTCATTGTTCCATGATGCTTTCACAGGGTGGATACCAGCACATAGGTGTATAGATAAAGTGCCATTCTTGCAGGTAACAAAAAGAGCTGTATCTAGAGCATAGAAATAAGAGAGGGTTATCAGATAGTGTGTATTCCTACAACACTTGTGGTAAGTTCATCTTCTGTGTGTCTTCATTAAGCCTTTCTATTAAGTTCTCTACAGTCTGGTCCTCTTATCAGATAAAGTGTATGTATGTGCTCTTATGGTTTGAAGTGTGAGCAAATGAGTAGATCAAACTTTTTTTGGTGCATCACCGCCTTAGCTTAGGTTATGCTTCAGTAATCCTTCTCTCTTTTCAACCCCACCTTTTATATATATATATATATATATATATGAAAGCAAATGTACTAGAATAAATCAGAGATGCATCAAAGGGAGCTAGCCCTTATCTAGATATTCTCCTCTCAGTTTTTCCAGACCCACAAGCAAGAGAGGAGTCTCCATTATGTCGCGTGGAAGACAAAAGCTCCACCTTCTATCAAGGGTGCAATCCACAACATCAATAGTTTTTGGCACGCTCGATGGGACCATTTTTAACACTTAGCAAAGTTCCAGGATTGATGCTAGTCCTGTTATTGCAAAATCAACCATTTTTCAGCATTTGGTGACTCCATAATTAAGAACATCCATATCTGGTCATAGGTCAGTCTGACATCCTATGCCTAAGGTCACCATGCGATCTACTACTAAGGGTGTCACTTTTGAATTTATTAAACTACGTTTAAACTCAACAAGACGACTGAGGTTTGCAAGAACTCATCCTTATTCAACAAATTTTTTGCCCAGACCTGCTATAAGATAAACCTACGCAAGAAGGCATCGGCTGAATCCTGTCATAGCTATGGCTTTAAATTTTGTGGCTTTTCATGGTCAGAGTCCTTTGAATCTCCTGCATTATGACCCAATCCTAGGGGAAGTCCTTAAAAGTGTGCCTCCCTTTAATGGAGAAGGGCCCATTACTGCCATTGAACACATCAGAAATATTGCTAACCTCTACAATATTCACAATGTCACTGAGGAAAACATTGTTATCAGATTGTTGGCATTGTCTTTTAAGGGCAAGGTTCTGGACTGGTATGGGACTTTGCCCATGAATTCAGTCAACTCATAGATTGAATTGGGCACCCTCTTAACAAATAGATTTGGGGAGAAGAGCGACCACCTCTCACTTGCCGAGCAGCTGGCCACTATGAAAAGAGATCCACACGAATTTATGCAAGATTTCAATACTCAATTTCAGAAGACATGGGACAAAATCCCCATTCTAGTAAGGCTGACCCCAAGCTATGCTTTCCTATATTATTTGAAAGCATTGAACAACGACACTGCTGTCATGATGCAGTCTATGGGAGGACATGTGCTACCTACTGCCTATGACATAGCCATAGCATCTAAGAATTGCCTGGTGTAAGTGGGAAAGATAGCCCTTAGACCTCATATACCGCTCTTTCTTGAATTACTGCCTCCAGTCCAGACTGATGCACCTACCTTAGCTCTTTTGCCAAGTATGGAAAAGTAAGCTGCTACTCCGTCCAATGACCTCCATGAAGTAAAAAGCTTGTTGTAAAGCGTAACAAATGAACTAGTGGCTCTCAAAAGACAACAAGCTCAGAGCAATCAGCCAAATCAAGGATATCAACAATTTACACAAGTAAATAGACCCCCTTTCTATAATTACAATCAAGGATAAGGTTAATTTGCACAGGCCAAACCTTATCAAGGCTATAATCCAGGCACCCCTTTATCATCTAAGGCCATGGTGCCTATTTAAAACAATTTGGTACAAGAGCAACCAAATTGCTCACCCATGGGATACAGTCAAGATTAGGATGTTTACATAAATAAAATGTTGAGTCAGTACATGAATACACAGGACAATCAGGCAGCTACCCAATTCCCTAGCTTTGAGGTGTCATTACGACATGGCATGGATAGTAGGCTAGCTCAGTCTGATTCTGTTCTCATGAATCACCTGGAAGGTGAATTCTATGCAATCAATTACGTGGGCAGTATAGACAATCAAGGTGAATATGTCATAACTAACACAAGGTCCAAAAGGAGAGCTATGGAAGAAGCTCAAGCAGCTGCTCAAGCATTTGCACCATCTTCTTCACCACAGGTGAACTAGAAATTTCCAAATTTTAGGCCGCCAATCACACCCTCAGCCCCTCAGCCTGTGCCCCAGGCTGCAAGTAACCCCAAAGAAAATTTGAAAGGAGGAAATCCTCATATAAGTGTTGTGGACCAGATGAAGAAGCTACACATGAATATTTCCTTGTGGGATTCATTATCAATATCGAGACAAAAGGACATGCTACAAAAGGAATTGCATGGGCTTAATGAACCAATTGTCCCAGCAAAAGCCGATAATGTTCTGATCACAAATGGGCAACCTTCCACATTAGGCTCAGTTAAGAAAGAAGAAAAGGTCCCTCCTTTTTATTTATCCTTGGTCATAGGAGATTTCCTGGTGTATAATTATATCATCGACAGTGGAGCAAGCACCTCAGTAATGCCTAAATGCATAGCGAATAAACTAGGCCTCAAATATGAAGAAATGACTAAGGGAGTCCTGCAACTGGATGGAACACCAACAAAGATGGTAGGAGTGGTGAGAGGCTTGAACTTGACACTCCACGCCTGCCCAACTTTATCGATCCCTCATGACGTGGTGGTGGTAGATGTTCCTCCTTACTTTGTCTTTTGCTGATCCAGGGATTTCACATCTAAAATAGGTGGCTACCTAGCAACGAACTGGTCTTATATAGTTTTTAGAACCAAGTATAGGACTAAGGTTAAAATTGAGTCAAAGCCAATCCATAGAGATCATCTGGAACCATACTCATTTAAGTCGGCAAATGTCAGCTACGCCATTATTAATCAAGAAGATTTCCAAGTAGATCAATCTCCACGCTTTGCCCTTGAAAGAATTGTTGACTTACTCTTAGATGAATGGGGAAGTGACAACTTTGAGCATGATCCTTAAAAATTCATAAAAGAGGCAGGCCCTGGGATTTATTACATGCATGAAGAGGGTACTTTTGTACCAAATTTGATGAAAGCAAGCCAAGAGAGCTCAGGTCTATGGCATCTTTTCTTTGATGGCTCAAGAAGCAAGCTGGGAGCTGGTGGGGGAGTGGTACTAGTTTCCCCCTCTCAGGAAAAATACTTTTTAGCCTTTAGGTTTTAATTTTCTTGCACATGCAATGTTGTAGAGTATGAATCCCTCATCCATGGTTTGGAGTGGGCAAGGAAAAGAGGAATTAAGGAGATGCAGGTTTTTGGGGACAGTGAGCTAATTGTAAATTAGGTAAGGGGCCAAAATTTGACAAAGAACTCTTTGCTTAAGTCCTATAAACACAGGGTATGGGACTTAGTAGAGAGTTTTCTTGCTTTTAACATTACTCCTATTCCCAGAGAGTAGAATAAGTAAGCGGATAGACTAGCAACAGTTGGTGCTCAGTTTGACGTCCCCAAAGAGATAGGCCATGACAGTACTCCATGCCATCTAAAAGTGGTAATCAGACCCTCCATGCCTGAAAACATCACCAATTATCAAGTGTTTGGAAATGATCATCAAATAACACTCTTCTTGCAAGAGGAAACTGAGTTTGCTACTAGAAACCAAGCTAAGCTCCAACAACAATATGATAGCAAAATTGTTCAACTGAAGAACAATAAACTTCCCAAAGGCTTGGTCACTCTCAAAAGTATCTTCAACGAGGATAACCAATTGAAAAATGATAAAGCAAGCATCACAACAAAGAAGGAGAACTATGAGAAAGTTGAAATATTCAAGAATAAGCTGCTTGCACTCGGGAAAGTGTGTACAGATCATGAAAGGCAGGGCTTCATCTTGTTGTGCCAAGAGTTTGCTAATGTCTTCACTTGGGAGTATAGCAACTTGAAGGGTTTTGACCCAAGTTTGGCCCAACACACCATCAAGCTAGAGGAAGGCGCCAAGCCGATCAAGTAGAAACAAATGCCTATCAATCCAAAGAATGAGCCTCTTATACATAAGGAACTCACCAAGTTGATTGAGTCCAAAATCATATTTTTGATCAAACACTCTTCTTGGTTGGCCAATCTTGTTCCCATCCGAAAAAAGAATGGGGAGATCAGGTTATCTGTAGATTTTAGAGACCTCAATAGAGTCTCTTTGAAAGACCATTATCCTCTCCCACGTATGGAACATATCCTCCAAATGGTGACAGGCAACGAGCATTTCTCACTCCTAGATGGGTATTCAGTTGACAATCAAATTTTGGTGCAATACTGTGACCAGTACAAGACATCATTCACTACCAAATGGGGGACGTTTGCTTATAGAAAAATGCCATTTGGACTATCCAATGCTGGTGCCACTGTTCAGCGAGCCATGAACATGGCCTTTCAAGGCCTGATAAATAACATTGTGCTAGTGTATCTTGATGACGTGACAGTATTCTCTAAGGAGGTGGGCCAACACATGAAACATCTCAGACAAATCTTTGAGAGGTGTAAAGAGTTGGGTATCTCTCTCAACCCAAAGAAATGTGTGTTCACTATTCATGAGGGTAAACTCCTTGGCCATGTTGTCTCAAAAGAGGGCTTGACCATTGATCTGAAAAGAGTTCACTCCATCCTAGAGTTGTCCTTCTCTAAACATAGGAAGGGTCTGCAGAGCTTCTTTAGCAAAATACATTTCATCAAGAGATTTATTCCAAATTTTGTGGAGGTAGTCAAGCCATTGACCTCTATGCTGAAGAAAGATGAGAAGTTCGCATGGACAGCACAAAGGAAGGATAGTTTTGAAGAGATCAAGCAGGCTATCACCTAGGCTCCTACCTTGATCAGTCCTGACTTCACCAAAGACTTCAACCTCTATACCTTCAAAAATGAAGAGGTAATCTCCGTTATGCTTACCCAAGCGAATGGTGATAAACTTGAACAACCACTTGCATTTTTTAGCCAAGGTCTAGAGGGTTTTGAGGTCAGGTATACATATGTGGAGAAGTAAGTCCTTGCAGTCATATGGAGCTTGAAGAAATTCAGATATATGTTGTCTAACAATAGGATTCACCTCATGGTTCCACATCCCAACATCAAAGATTTCTTGACAAACTGTGATCTAAATGAAAAGAGAGTAGGATGGATCACTAAAGTAATGGAATATGACGTGGATATCAAAACCACCAAGCTGGTAAGAGGAAAATTCTTGTGTGAACACCTTGATGTGGACTTTAAACAATAGAGAGAAGATAATTTGCTCATTCATGATGAAGCCACAACAGAAAAACTAGTAGTCATGAAGGATTGGACATCAGACATGAGGCGTTTCCTTCTCACTGGTGAGTGCCTGCAGGGCCTTGATAAGACCAAGAGGAGATATTTTAGACTCCAATCTCTCCCTTATGTCCTGATCGATGGAGTACTATTCTAAAGGGATTTATTAAGAGTGATTTTAAGGTGCATAGACTCAAGTCAAGATGACAGGGTGTTGTTCGAGTTCCATGATGGGCCAGCTGGTGGTCACTTTGATCTTAAACTTACAAATGCAAGGATAATGAGAGCTGGTTACTTCTGGCCCACTTTATTCAGAGATACCCATACCTAGGTATGAAAGTGCCATAAGTGTGCATTTTTTGATGGGAAATAATGGCTAGTTGCAATGCCTTTATAGCCTATTCAGGTGGAGCAACCATTCATGCAATGGGGCCTAGACTTCATAGGGATGATCAATCTTCCCTCCAGTGCTGGCCACGAATAGGTTTTGACCACCATAGACTACTTCACAAGATGGGTAGAGGCTGTCGCTTTGAAGAAAGCCAACAAAAGTGTAGTCCTGGACTTTTATGAAGACCTAGTGACAAGGTTTGGAGTCCCAACTACCGTTATATCAGACAATACATTAGCCTTTTTAGGGACCAAAATGAGTGATTGGGCATTGAGATACGACATTTATCTCAGCACTCCTTCAAACTACTACCCAAAAGGGAATGGGCTGGCTGAGTCCACCAATAAGAATCTGATCAGGATTATCAAAAGAACAACGGAAGAGAATCAGAGAACTTGGCATGCCAAGTTGAAAGCAACCCTATGGGCAAACAAGGTTACTCCAAAGAGCACAGTTGGTAATTCGCCATACACGCTTGTGTATGGAAGGGAAGCTACACTTCCTATTTCACTTGAATTTTTAGCCTTGGACCTTGCTCATCAGCTGTAGTTAGAAGAAGGTAACAACATGGAGGTTAGGCTGTGTGAATTGATGGAACTTCAAGAAACAAGGGACCAAGCTATGGCTTCTATGACCAACTGCCAACAACAGACGAAGAAACACTTCGACAAGAGATCCTCATTAAAAGGTTTCTCTGAAGGAGATATCATCTTGAAATGGGATGAAGATCAAGCTAAGCCTGTAAAGTGCATAAAGTCTGACGCCCTATGGAGCGGTCCATATGTCATCACTTAGTGCAAGCAGCACAATGCGTTCCAACTCTCCAGGTTGGACGTTGAAGAACTATGTATCCCAGTTAATGGGATACATCTTAAACATTATCACTAAGCCTTCTTCCATCATGTACATATTTTCCTTGTTTTTTCCCTATTTTTCCTAAGTGCTTTTGCACATGTTAGTAGTTTTCTTAATCTCGTGTGTGTTTCATTTCCTTTTGCGGGTAAGACCTTCGTGATTGATTCTTGGATATCTCAAAGCTGTTGCTAACTCTTCCAAAGCTACATCTTGACTCCATGCCCAATGGACTTTAAGGATACTAGTTTCTTAAGCATAGCAGGTATGCTTCCCCTGGGAATCACCAATTTATTGACCATTTTGGTCCTACAGGTCAAAATCAATCTCCTTCTTCCCCTACTGTTCTTAGCCAGTTCAAATTTGGTTTGCACAAGTCTTTTGGCAAAAGGATGAACTAGTTTAATAGTTCAACGTCAAGGTTCAATGGCATGATCTTTCCAAGAACTTTGAACTTGAACTTTGAACCATTGTTGGTTCAATCAGTTGGTTCAGTCGGTTTGGTTCAAAGGAAGGTTCAAAGGGGGTCTTCCAAAGCCCAAAGGACAAGTGCCCTTATGGAGGGTAGTCAGGCACAAACTGGACCATTCCAGCAGGTTACAGAGGGCAGTTCCAGACCCAAAAGTGCCCTTGCAGAGGGTAGGGAACCCTTGCGAAGGAATCAAAAGACAAGGCAAAAGGGCGAGTTTTCCTTCGATCAAAAGACTAAGGCAATTCAAAGAATGAAATCCTTCAGACAAAATATATGAAGGAATTCCTTCAAACTTTTTGTTCGAAGGTATTCGGTGGAGGTTTTTTTTTGAAAGAAATAAAGGGGCCAAACAAGGAATTCTTTTAGAAGAAAATGCCACAGTAAAAGGACAAGGCAAATTCTTTCGGACAAAAAGTCCGAAGGAATTCCTTCAGACTTTTGCCCAAAAGAATTCGCCTGAAACAAGGGCCAAACATTGAAGAGAACATTCCTTTGGACAAATGTCTAAAATAAATTCCTTTAGACATTTTGTTCGAAGGATTTAAAGACCAAGGTCGCCTGAAGTACCCCGAAGGGCAGGTGCCCTTACGAGGGGCTCTCGGCCACTGTGAAATGACCTTTCTCCAAGCCCTGAAGGGACACCTTCCCTTTGAGAAGGTTAAAAGATAAAGTCTCATGCAGAGAAAGAAAGGCCGAAGGAAGGAAAGCCAAAGGAATTTACCAAGGGGTGACGGGCCCGAAGACGTCAAAATCCAGCATAGTGAACTAGCCATTCAGATTCAAATGTCTGGTGATGTCCCCGTAGACGTCAAATTCAAGACAAGGAAATAGCTGTTGGCTTTCAAATGGTGACGGGCTCACGAATGTCAACTTTGTGGCAATGAAATAGCCATTGATTTTTAAATGCTTGAGCACAAACTCAAAGGAATTAAAAGGCCTTAGGGCCAAAAGGAAGAGCCCACTGAGAAAAGAGCTAAAGAACCATCCAAGGATTGATAGAAGATAGCCTTAGGGGGCTCAGATTGCCAGAAAGAGCTAAGAGATGACAAAAGACAAAACCAAGAAAGGATAAAAGTTGGAAAAAGACAAGAATCAAGAATGAACTCAATGACCTACCAATAAAGGAGCCCAAAGAGCCAAGCACAAAAACAGACAAAATAGTCCAAGTGGTAAAATAAGGTGTCAGCACAAGGAGTTATTCCAGTGGCTGAAACAGTCTCAGCCAAGTGGTCATCAAGGAGCACAAATAGTGAACAGTGTGACCTATTTTTCCTCATTTTGCATTAATGGTTAGATAACTACGCGAATTTATTGAAGAAGGGGTCTTGTTTGTAGATAAACGGTGCGGCCCATGTTTTCACACACGATGTTTAATATATTTTAAATGCCTAAAGTCAAAACTAGAGCTGACACAACATTCTCTTTCAAGTGACTTCCTCTTCCCAATCTCTTAACATAGCATGGGTCATTTATTTTCCAGAAAGTGCTGAAGTCTTTTCCAAAAGGCTATATATTTGTAACTTCTCGTTGGAGAAAGACATCTCTCATTTTGCAGCCCTGCCAAATTTTCACCTTGAATCGATAAAAAGTGTTTTACCTCTATCTGGTTGGATATATCTCTGAGTGTGCCTGAGTATTAACCTTGTGTCCAGCCATTGTTCCATGATGCTTTCACAAGCTTGATACCAACACACCTGGTATAGACAAAGCACCATTCCTGCAGGTAGCAAAAAAAGATATATCTGGAGCATAGAAATAGGAGAGGGTTATCAGATAGTGTGTCTTTTTATAGTACCTGTGGTAAGTTCATCTTCTGTGTGTCTTCATTAAGCCTTTCTATTAAGTTCTCTGTAGTCTAGTCCTTTTATCAGATAAAGTGTATGTATGTGCTCTTATGTTTTGAAGTGTGAGCAAATGAGTAGATCAAACTTTTTTGGTGCATCATTGTCTTAGCTTAGGTTTTGCTTCAGTAATCCTTCTCTCTTTTCAACCCCCCCTTTATATATATATATATATATATATATATATATATATATATATATATATATATATATATATATATATATTAGCAAATGTATTGGAATAAATCAGAGATGCATCAAATGGAGCTAGCCCTTATCTAGATATTCTCCTCTCAGTTTTTCCAAACCCACAGGCGAGAGAGGAGTCTCCATTATGTCGCGTGGAAGACAAAAGCTTAGCCTTTTATCAAGGGTGCAATCCACAACATCAACAACACCCAACCATAATAATACAAGTCTGGATTATACTAACTTAGTATACTTTCCATAACAATCCAAAGAGAATATAATCTCTATGTACACCTCACGATGCACTATGTTATTCTATAAATGTTTAGTCACTTGCACAGTTAACTTTTTCACAAAATATACCGCATACGAGTTTTCATCCTTACAAGATGTGACAAACTTGATCCTGCCGATAAGTTTGCATAACAATAATATGCCAGATAAAGGCTATTTACTTCCACTATCATTTATAACATATGTCATACTAAGGAATATCTATCAAGGTTAGTTTCTTATGCCTGTGCTCACTCCCCGAGCTGTCATACATATCTATGATGTCACCTACATACATAGAATCAGGGCTAGATGTAATTCTACCAAACTACTAAAGGTATAAATGTTTACTCAATAGTTTTCTCATATGAGCACATGCAAGGATTAGGTATAGATACATTCCTCGAATACAAATAAAGGAATCAAAGGTCTTTACAACCCTGTCACCCACATCAAATATGTTTAAGCTAGGACTAGTGATGTCTAACATCAGTCTCATGTCCTCATTCACTACCACGCTCATGGCTAATCGCATATAGAAAGGTTTATCTATTCATAGGTTAAATAAACATTTGCTCTTGTAATTATATGACTCAAGAGTCCTTACATAATCATACTGTCTGGGTATACGAATCAAAGAACTTTTGCAATCAATAATAATTCTAAGGACTTTGACCATCATTTGATGAAAATAGGCTGATTATCGAAAATAGATCTCTTACTCCATAATACTAATTAATAACTCAACCTTTAATTTAAATTCCAACTTTTTAATTATTATAAGGATTCCCAAGAGTCATTTGAGTTATAACCTTCTAGTATACGTTGAAGCTAAATACATCTTGCTAGGTTATCCATTAGCTTCATCCTTAACCACTTTATTGGTGTATGAGGTAAACATTATGTTGATTTCGTTTTATTTTTCACTTTATAAAACCTCTATAAAATGAATCAAACACATCTTATATGAAGTAACCATTAAGAAATCATGGTGCATAAATCCTAAAGTTTACGAAATTAATATTCAATCAAGAAGTAAAGGAGAATTACTTTAATCATCTTATTCACCATTATAAATGATAGACAAATAATTATTATTAACATGGGACTCTCGATTTACCTTATTCATAATGCATCCTTATATCATAATATTGTTATCAGGATGTAATCTCTTTAGTAATGCTTGTTACCTAGTCAATATAGTTTTGTGGATGTTATTAAATTATTTAATTTCATAATATATTGACCATTATAATGATCACTCAATTGAACGTATTTCATATCTATGGAATATTAATGATCCTGCATCATGACAATATATCATGGATTGGTTATGATCATAACAAGGTTTACGGATACTCATATTCATTTTTTAACACATCCCTAGATATCTTACCACTAATTGGATTACATTATACCAAAATATTAGAGTTGTGTTTACATAGATGATCAAACTATATAAGGTTACCACTACATCTTATATGTTGAACAATCCACTTATTTTAGATCAAAACAAACAATCAAAATATAGATAACCCTAGTATATTCATAGATATCACTGTATGTATATTTTTATGGGTATCTATTTTATCGCCACATACATGGTTAAATTTTTTTAGGTATAAGCCACAATAGGCTTAACATATAAAAATATAATCATTCGCTTTATTATACCCTAATCGTTGTATAAACTATCATATAAATACTCTTGCGTATGTAATAGGAATAATAAATAAATAATACCACGCTAATGGGCGTATAAAGAATGTTACCTATAGCACTAGGTATCAACGAGTATATATAGATTAGGAGGAGTGCAATGAAAATAAATTAGAATGGTTAATTCTAAAGATATCATCCTTAGGATGACATAAGTGAATAACTACAATATAGAGTAATACTTGGTAATTTCACTAATCAACTTTCGGATCTGATGTTAGTGATGTTATAATCACAAAATTTAAAGAAGGATTGAAATTGTAGGTATTATGCATTATAATGAATCCTACATAATCCCTAGTATGTAAAGGACAAACTCCCTAAAGGTCCTACATTTCATATTGACAAATAAACATTTTACTAATGATTCAAATCCATCAAGGCATGGATTGGTAACTTTTATAAGTGTTTGACAGTTCAGGTCTTAAAACCAGTAATAACAAGGTATCCAAATAGAAGTTATAATTGTCATAAGAAAGATGAAGCATTTACTTGCTATTCTACTCTTGTTTTGTCCATTTATAGATTGTTGTAGTGAATAGTGGCAGACTCCTTACTATACACAACTCGCCCTTCCTTACTCTTTTTATCCATCTCCCCACTATTTCTCTTCCCATTCTCCACAGTTTGTAGACTCTTCCTTCTACATTCTCACATTCATCCCAGAAAGAAACATGACCATAATATATATACATTATATATATGTCATGTCCAGACATGGAGATAAATACATATTTGTAGTCTATTGAAAGTGCCGAGGGGCTAAGTCCATTGAAATCCTTGATCATATTGGAATAAGGTTCCATTTGAATTGAAATAGCTGAGACAAGAGAATAATGGTGGTGTTGTTCTTGGGCTGAGTTCTAGAAAAGTAAAGAATAAAACTTGATATGGCAACAATGTTAGTCCTATTGGATGAAAAATCTAATTTGGAAGGTTCAAACCCCAAACATGATGATCACCAATATTACATGAAGGCCATCAATCCCCATCCATTAATCATGATCAATTCCCCCCCTTATATCTGACTTGACCAATTAATTTATATATTTTTATATCTTCAACTGAAACTCGAGTCACACAAAACTATCATGCAAAATCAACCTTGGCGTGCATGGCTCCTTAAGTAAAGTTTGAAACTCACAATTACACTTTATCATTAATTGATATCTCTGACTGAATATGTCTCCACTCAAGATTGAACTCTGTGTCAAAAATATTTTCACCGCTTAATTTGGGATTCTTGCATACTCAAACATATTGTGAGCAATCGACCTTTTATTCTTTCTCATTTATCATCAATGTCTGGCAGTTTATGAAAATTTGGTACTAACTCGAATCCACGCAATTCCTTCATTTGGGATTTTCCTCTGATTTATTTGACCAAAAACCAATTTTTGTTTCTTCATTTATCTGTCTTTGCATATGTAGATATACACTTTATATAATGAATAATGATACATGCAAAACATGATATAAATACGTATATTTAAATGACAAACATATAATTATGTTGGAGAGAAAATTATTGATCAGAGTGTCGCAGGTCAAATCAATCACCTTTGAACTGAGACTAAACCAAAATTAGGAATAATTAAACTAGGGTTGTATGAGATGAAAATAAAGTGATTGAACAAGGATAACAATACCACTAACAATATTTGATTTGTTTTGATCATGTATCGCATCCAACGCATCACAAATGACATGTATGCTATCATCGACAAGGGAGTGATAGTTCATCAATAGGGTATCACTGATAAGTGCCCTAAACTTGGCACAAAAACATGGGATGTGATAGGGGTATATATATATTGAGGGTGACCGACTGACATGTTTATTTGAGTGGTTAAACAAGATCCATTAGTGGTACTCAACCTCAGACCATATAGGTAACTCAAACATCGCACTACACTAAGCGATTGATGGATATAGTGGTTGTGAAAAGGAGAAGACCTTTTCACAACAAGCTAGTTAACACAAATATAAATGACATGATGCACATTAGTGTTAGCCATGCATATGGCACCATTTAGAAACAATTGAAAATTGATATTATAGATAACTCCACTTATCATGGACATATTGTTGATGTAGGATGAGTAGCCTAAATTTCCATGTCACCATACGAAATCTTGAGAGAAAAGGGGGTTTAAAAACCCTAATTTTCATGCACTTTTAATTTTTGGATTAACAAGTTAAAATCCTCTCAAGAGAAAATATATAAATGGAATTTGACAGTAGGATGCCACCTTGTCAGTTTTAGGATTTGGGATGTTACACTTAAGATTTTTTGTCGTTTTGTCATTTTTGTTTGCATGGTCTTGAGTCAAAATTATTTGTTTATCATACCACATCTAAAAAGAGTCTTGTTTAGAAATCACTCCTATGTTTGAAGAGGCATTGCGCCATCCATTTGACATCACACCTTTGCCTTAGTTATTTATCCAACTTTTTGTGTGTGTGTCACTTGTTTGAAAGGGGCATCATTATGTTGCCCATTTCATTCTAAGTCTTGTGCTTTAACGTCTTGAAACAAACCATTTTCCATAACTTTAGATCATGATAGTGTTGTTATGCTACTCAAATTATTTCAAAGACTTGTTGCCTTGTGTCTAAATTACAAAATTGAAACCATGTGTGCCTTCTTGGTCTATGCCTAGTACCTTCATGCCATTCATCCTTGTCTAGCTTATTATTTATTTGAGGAACCTATCCTTATCAATTGAGTTTGTAATTGGTCTTGACAAGTTTACATCTAAACATTGATTGGTTTATGCCTATGCCTCATGTAATTTTGACCTAGACATTTACCTTTTACGTTTGGGTTGTGTAACTTAGGCCAATTCCTTGCTTGATTTTAAGACTATTTTTGTGCCTAAATTTGGGGAAGTGGTCTATCTTCCATGTGCCTAAGTTCGAATATGTTTTTCCAAATAATCAAGCTTATGTTTAAATTCAAATGCCTAGTTTGTGTCAAAGTGCTTCAAATTTGTTAGCTTAATATCTTACCTTTTAGACCTAGTTTGTTTCAAAGTTGAGATTTTGTGCCTTATCCCTAAAAGACCTAGTAATTTCCATTTGTAAGTTTAGCTCTTGTGCTGTGTTTACTAAGAGTCTTAACAATTGCCTATTTGTTTTAGACATAGTCATTTTGAGCCTATCTTTGTGCCTTGTTTCTAAAGACCTGACAACATTTTTTTTTTGGGACCTAGTTTAACATTATTTGAAACACTTTTAATCTAAGTTTGGCATTCAATTTTACCCTCCCACTTGACCATTTATGTTATACATTTGATGTTAGACTATTTTAGACCAGGTTTATCATCAACCTTTTTAGAGAAATAACTCTATCCCTAGACCAAATTAGACCAAGTTTGGACCATTTGTCTTTTGGACCTTGTTTTTAATAATCTACAAAACTCTACGCCTTCTTCACAAAATGTTTGTTATTGATTTGGATATATCTCATTACACTCGTAGTTGATTCATGTACAATCTAGGTTATGATAATGTAGTCATGAATGATGACATTGTTCAAGACCCCTACGATGATGATGTAGTTTATGATATTGATCCTTATCTTCCTTACACTAATCAGTATGGGGTACAAAGTCAAGATCTTCTAGTTAATTATTTGGTTAACACGCCTACTTATTTGAATTAAGACCAAGAACAAACCATGCAATACCTTACTAGCATACCATCAGTTGTAAAAAAGTTCAACAACAACCATATTACATCATTATGCCATCGACATATGATCCTTATTTTTTTAGCATCCCTTGTTTGAAAATAAGGACAAAGTTTTAGTTAGAGCCGTAGAGGTATGGGCCAAGTTTCCAATAGACTTCCTCCATGAAAATTTGCCTAGTCTAGTTAGAGTGCTTTTAAACATGCCTTATAGTGATACCATCAAACAAACCTCTACTAGCAATCCTCGATTGCTCGTATTGATGTCGTATCTAGACCCAAATATGCTTGTAAAATGAAAGGGCCTCATGAAGGACCACCTTATACAAGTGCAACAAGTATATCAAACCTATTTGAATCTAGCATGCAATTTTAATACCATGGCCATGTCAAATGCTCTACTCATAGAGTTAACTTCTTCAAAAAGGGTGTTAATTGAATTGATAGGTAAAGATGATATGGGTATGGACCCATTTGCACAAATCACTTTAGTTGGTGACATGTACAATATCCCATCTATTGAAGAAGTGACTTCTACTTCTATGTAGAATAATGTGCCAAACATAGTAGATAACACACAAGTATCTTCTAATCCATGCCAAAGTGGTTTAACTGCACTAATAAATAGTCCACAATAACAAACAAATTTAGTTAATACCATAAGTGATTTAGAACAATAGATGGTAGGAACTCTTACATCCTAACCACAATAAGTTACCTCTAATCCTCAGCCAACTACTTCATTGAGCACGCAACCACAAGGATTAAGTAATCAAGTACCAATTAGTGCTTTGTCTCAATAACAAGTGATGAATGCTACTTCACCTCAATATGTGATGACTAACATTCCACAACAATAGGAATAGACTAATCTACCACTATAGCAAAGGCAAAGCATTATGCCACCTCAACAGGGGAAATAAATGTTCCACCTTGACAAGTAGTGGAAAATGTACCTCTCCAGTCACATACAAATGTACCTTTACTATCGTAAACGTTATCTAATCAATAATATATATCTATTTTTCAAAGATAAATGTCGAATAACCTACAAGAATCTACTTCTCAACCGATGTTCGTGTAATAAAGAGGTACCACTATCCAACAAGTATCGATTAGACAATAATTGCACTTTGCTCAGCATGTGCCACATATCCAAAAATAGGACCTTGGTCCACAACAAGTTCCCCTTATTTAGCCAAGTTTAACTAGTCGGTAGGAAGTCCCTAATCAACCTCAATAGGCACATTACTTTCCCCAAAGCCATATCCTTCCATTACAATCATAATTCCCTCAAAACCAAGGCTATATATCAAACAAAAATATCGCACCACAACATGTGTAATTTCAATAAATGCATCCCAATTCACATATGCATATTCTTGGTTGATTTACTTATCAAACCAACATTCCAAAACAAACCATACCTTCAATATACCCAAGTTAAGGTAATCCCCCTTTGATCACCTAGCATCCACCTCAGCAAAATGTACCATCTAGTTTATTGGCATAAGAACTATAATAGATGAAAGATGCAATTGCTGCCATTCAAGCAGGAAACAAACCAAGAAGTTCAAGTTAGACGACATGTGTTCATACCCATTCAACATGGAGTATTTTCAAATACCATTTCCTCTAGGGTACAAACCACTGAAGTTTGATAAATACAAGGTTAAAGGAGACCCTAAGGCCCATTTGATAGAATTATTTGACATTTACTTTCTCCTTTTCTTTCCTATAAGTTTAGTAGGATAGGCTTTGGAGTGGTTCCTAAAATTGTCAAAGAATTTCATATATGATTTTGATGACCTCTCAGAAAAATTATTGCATCATTTCTCCTATAATCTTGAGCATGAGATTTTATTGGTAGATTTGACTCAGGCCAAACATAAAGTTGGTGAAAGTTTTACAAGCTATCTATAGAGATGGAGAGCTCTTTCTAGTCGCTTCACCCATGACTTACTAGACAAATAATTATTTGTTGTGTTTACTAGAAATTACATAGTGAGATATCCTATCATCTGAAGCTTTAGTGTGTGCATACCTTTAAAGAGATCATCGACAATGGTTTACTGATTGAAAAGGCCATTATTAACTAAGGGATTATTAAGTTAACCTCATCAAACCAAAGTTAGAACCAATACCAAGGAACATGCCAAAATTAGAACCAAAACCAAGTCTAAGCACAAACATCGGCACTAACCTAGGATAGTAATTATGAGAAATCTAAGAAATTCAACCATAATAAGAATGTTATTAAAAATGGAGTAATCGAGTCACATCATGCCCAAATTATGCAAATACGATTTTCTCAACCTACACTGTAAATGCAACTTACTCCTCATCAGTAACCCATTCAACAAGTGTAGCCTTTGTAGCAACCTAGACCTGTTCCCCAAATGCAACAACCATTACATTTACAAACCCCTCCCCCAAGAATAAATGCCCCTATTCATCTAGTTCTAATGACCTTGAAGAACCTATAAAAGTAGTGTTTCACAAACTAGATACAACTAATATGATCAGTTGGCCAATTCCAAAGCATTACCCTAAGGATATTCCATATCTAGACTGGTATAGAAAGAATGAGTTCTATGAATACCATTGTGTTCATGGACATAATCTACATCATTGTGTGCAAATCAAGTAGCTCATTGAAAATATGTTGGAAAATGGGGAATTATATTAGATAATAGAGCATCTACATCCAATCAGAACCTAGGTATCTACCAAAACCCTTTTTCGTAACATAATAATAATGATCAACAATAACAATAATGAAGGCCACAACAACAAAAAAAAAATCAACAGTCACAACAATAATAATATCAATAAAAACAACAAAAATGTCAACTGAACGAGAGGAACCAAGGCCAAAATGATTCCAACAACCAACAAACTTACCACATAGTTGCACATGACTACACAAAAGTTATAGGTCATATTGTGGGAGGTCATGTTTCCACCATCACCATTAATCATAGACCAAGTGCTAACAGAATATGACTGTTGCTATATAATTCCAATCAACTTGTCTATGCTAATAATCCTTCCTTGACTTGGGACCGCAAGTAAGCACAACAATAACTAAGGATTACTATTTTAGGACCTTATACCAATAACTCATCATTGCCCCATGACCAAAACAAGTGCACCAACAATTGAGATTTATCATATCTGGCCCCTCTTCATCATCATTTTATAGCAACAATGGTCCTATATCCAATCTTGATTGTCCAATCACAATTTGGCAATCAAAGATTATTATTCCTGGCCCACAGTTCCCTACCAATGAACTAGTCCAACCCACTATCCTAGCTAGGAACAAGAAATATACTACTATTAAGGACAAACCATGTGAAATTATGAAATAACTCTAAAAGACACCTACAAAAATCTCCATTTTATATTTGTTGTGTACATCTACTATCCACAAGAACATCTTAACAAAATTCCCAAGCCAATCCCAAATTCCAAATGACATAACTCCCAACAAATTCCAAGCTTTGGTTGGACATCTAGCCCCAAGACAATAGTTGACCTTTGACCAAAGTGATATGTTGTCCTTTGGTCCTCTCCATCACAATCCCTTATACATTAAAGTTGTCATTACATGACACAAATTCAAACATGTCCTCCTAGACAATGGATTGAGCCTAAATATTATGTCTCTGAAGCTGATCAAGGATCTTAGATATATACTTATGGCTTGACTCTCCTCATAGAATATACTATAGAAGTCAATATTAGGATGTCAGATAATCAAAAATGGATCAAAATAAGTGTGTCCCTCACTGTAAATGAACATGAAGTTTTGACAGCGCTTTTGAGGGAATTTGTTGACATCTTTGCTTAGGCCTATTCATACATGCTAGGTTTGGACCCCACCTTAGTTGTACACCAACTTCTTGTACATCTTGATGCCAAACCAGTGAAATAGAAATTGTGCAAGATGCATCCTCATATTGTTTTATTAGTAAATAAAGAGTTAGAAAAACTCTTGAAAGTGAGATACATCTGACCAATCGACTATTTAGAGTGGATCTCAAATGTTGTGCCTATCAGTAAGAAGCCTAAAGGAATCAAAATTTGCATTGATTTCAGAGATATAAACAAAGCCTACCTTAAGGACGAATTCCCTCTACCAAACATTGACATGATAGTTGGCTCGACAATGGGGTATGAAATGATTTCACTTATGGATGGATTTTCAAGATATAATCAGATCAAGATTATGCCAGAAGACCAACATAAGATAATGTTCACCAATGTATGGGGAATATTTTGTTATCAAGGTATGCCATTTGGTCTCAAAAATGTTGGGGCCACATACAAAAGAGCCATGACTATCATATTTCATGATATGATGCATGACATTGTTGAAAACTGTGTTCATTACATATTAGGTAAATCAAAGACCCATGCCGATCATCCAGATGCACTATGAAAAATATTTTCTTCATGAATACAAAGTTAGACTCAATCTTAAGAAGTGTGTCTTTGGTGTCACTTCAGATAAATTATTAGGCTTCATCATCTATTGTTGAGGCATTATAGTTGATCCTGCCAAAGTACAAGCCATTATCAAGATGCCACCACCTTCTAATTTGAAGCAGCTACATAGTTTGTAGGGCAAGATTCAATCTATCAAATGATTCATCTCACAACTAGCCAATAAATGATATCTATTTACGCACTTACTAAATAAGGTTGTCACATTTTTATGGGATGAAGAATGCTAGAAAGCCTTTCAACACCTAAAATATTATCTTACCAATCTGCCTATTTTGTTACCATTGATGTTAGGACAACTATGTCTTGTATTATATAAGTCGTACACTAGTCGTGTATGAACATAATTATATGCCTATTGAAAAAGCTTGTTTAGTTATAGTCTTAACAGCCTAGAAGCTATGATATTACATGCTAAACAACAATACCATAGTTGTTTCCAAGGTATATCCACTCAAGTATTTACTATCTAAGATAACTTTACAAGGTTGCATGGTTAAATAGATCATGCTTCTGAGCGAGTTCGAGATTGAGTATATCAACTGAAAAGCCATTAAGGGACAAGTACTTGTAGATCAGTTTATTGAAGCTCCCTTTGCAGATACCAAACCACTCAATTTTTAATTCTCAAATGAGTCCATCATGACCATCATTGAAACACCTCTTGAGGAGCAACACTAGAAGCTATATTTTGATAGATCATTCACATCACATAGATTGGGGGTAGGCCTATTGTTTATTACACCACCGGGGGATCATATCCCTAAATCATTCCATATAATTTTCTTTGTGCTAACAACATGGTTGAATATGAAGCACTTATCATAGGGATTTTTCAAACAATACAATAGAATCTTCATCATCTCATAGTTTATGATGATTCTCAAATAATCATCAACTAGGTTATAGACCACTTTCAGACCAAAGATGATAAGTTGGTGCCATATAAGGCTATGATCGATGTTATTACATAGTAGATCATTGACATATAGTTTTAACACATACCTAAATCCAGTAATAGGACAATGAATGCCATGGCCATGATTGGATCCTTTATTTGTCATACAGACAAGGCAAAAGAATATCGATTCCTTGTTGAAAATCTTCTAGCACCTATTCATAAACATTTGACTATCATAATGATATGTGATATTGTTGGTCCCATCTCTATATGGTATTCAAACCTCTTTACCTACCTTCATGACCATATCATGCCACTAGACGTATCATGCAAACAATAAAAGACCTTTACCCATCAAGCCTCACGCTATACCTTACTTGGCTCAACCCTTTATCACCATAGATTTGATGGAACTCTGCTTCATTGTTTAAATTCAATAGAATCAAAATTAGGGTTACAAGAAGTTCATGAAGGGGTATGTGGAGCCCACACCAATGGTGTCATCTTAGACAAAAAACTCTTATGTACCAGTCATTATTGGTCAACTATGGATATAGATGCAACTACTTATGTCAAAAGGTGTGATGAATATCAAAGGCATGCCAATCTGATTCATGCCTTAGCCAAAACACTAAAACCAATGCTTACACCATGGCCATTTACAACATGGGGACTCAATCTCATTTGGAAAATTAACCTAATCTCGTCTGATGGCCATAAACACATCCTTACCACTACCGAATATTTCACTAAGTGGGTTGAAGCGATACCCGTCACGTGAATATAAAATAGATTTCCAAGTTCATATTTAACCATCTCATTTGTCGTTAAGGTATGTCATCTGACATTATATCTGATAATGGTAGATCATTTATGAAAAAGATGTCAAAATGTTTTGTACCAAGTACAATATCACCCAAAAAAAATTATCGTATATTACCCACAAGGTAATGGCCAAGTATAGGCATCCAATAAAACCATTGTCAACATCCTTAAAAATATTGTCAATGATGTTGGCCAAAATTTGCACCTCCAAATCTTTTGCACCCTCTGGGAATATCATAATAATTATCATACTCCAACTAGAGCCACTCCATATTCCCTAGTTTATGGCACTGAGGCATTTCTTCCCATCGAGGACATTTTACCTTCTTTATGTATCTCATTGAAACATGTCCTAGATGATGAAGATTACTGAGTAGCTTGCCTGCAAGAGTTAGATTTACTTGATGAAAAATGCATGGCTGCTATCAAAAACCTTTGAGCATACCAAAATAAACTCCGTGGGCACTATAACTGATGAGTCAAACATAGAGAGTTCAAACTTGCAAATCTTGTTCTCAAATAAATCCAAAAGCACACCACAGCTGAGAAGAAGAAGAATAAGGGCAAGTATATCATTGTTGGAAATTGTGGCTCTGGAGCATACAGGTTCACTACACCAGATGGAGATGAACTTGATGAGCTATTGTACATTTAACACCTCAAGCATTACTTCACTTGAGAGACCTGAAGTATTGTCTATGAGGCCCATTTCTATTGTACCATATTATGATCTTATTTTTAACTATACTCTGTACCATTCTACCATACCTTTGTTATCAACCAAAGTTATTTTTGACGTCCCTCCCAATGCTTTTGACCTTGGTTCCATTCCATTGGTTCTTAAGTCACCTTCAACAAAGGGATTTTGATCACATTTTAGTGGTTCATTTGGTATTATAGATAGAGGTAGTATCTTGGACTTATATGACGATGGTTTGGCAGTTGCATCCTTGATTTCTTGTTTCATTTCATTAAGAGTGTTCTTGATTCTAATCACCTTTAGGCAAATTAGTATCTCAATTCATGTTACTAATTATAACCACCTTTGGGAAAATTAGTATCATTGACCTATGTTATTATTTCCTACTTATAATTGCCTATGGGTAATTTAGGAACAACACCTTTATCATTTATTGTCGAACACCTTGCCATTCCTATGCCATACTGTGCCATTTGCCTAATTTGAGAACTTGTTGCTACCTAGTTAGATTCCTCCATTGTCAGGCAGAACTACAGTGACTTGAGGTCCTAATTGGCCTATATAGGTAGCGATCGATTCATGTTGAGGTCAGCTCAGTCACCCTTTGCCATGCTCTCATCATTTTGCGAGCATTTTATGTTTGAACACTCTCACCATTTTATGAATTGGACCATTTAGTTTCTCATAATTCTTGATCAAGTTGAGATGCATAAAAAATTTCAAACACATTTGTAAATGACCTATAAAATCCTAAAAATCACAAAATCATGAAAATTAGATTTGAATAACCATGTGAGGTATACAAACATAAATTTTTTTGGGTTAGGACCATCTTCTTTGTTTAATTTATTTCTAGACCACTTTGGTCTTTTTCCTCCCATTTTTGGGAGAACTACATCAGCTGAGGTTTGCACAAACTATATAGGCAACACTTAGATACACGAGGTATCTCAGGTTAGCTTGACCACAAATTTTCTTTTCTTTAACCACTTTTTTTCCTTATGGATCTTGGGAACCCTAACTATTTCATAAGTCACCACTTGTCCTTTAGTTTCCCTATCTTTTTTGGCTTTTGCCTTATGCTCTTGCCATTTTGTGATTTTTTATTGTGCGCATTATGTATTCAACTTTGATACAATAATGACCAGTTGAATTCATTTTATGCTCTCACCATTTTGTGATACCATTCCCATATTCCTCTACAACAAAATCATGTTTTTCTTATCATCATTCATCTTCTATCCCATATCCTAGGAGAACTACATTTGGCTTGAAGTTTATATTGGACCTTTCATCCATGGAACTATGTAGGCAGTGTCCACTTGCCTAGTGCATTTGGAGTCAGCTCGGCTACCCCTTCCTTTTATTTTATTCCACCCATTTTGTCTATTTGTGTTGTTGTCTCATATAGCCTAGGGGCAATGTTTGACGTCTTATTTAGGTCATTGCATCCCTATAGCTTAGGAGCAACCTTATGTCATTTTTTTTTGTCTTTTGTTTATGCTAACATTGTGATTAACCACTATTTATGTTTGTTTCATGTTGTTTTTATTGTTTTATTTGCTTTTTGTGTATTAGTGTTTTTATCTTTTTATGTGTTTGTTTGTTTGCCTTTTTGTTTGCTTTCATTGTCATGCCTTGACTCAGTATCTCTACATTCATTGAGTGATTCCATGCATATTATACTTGAGTCTATCTATATTCATACGTCAACATTGTCATCATGGTTTTTATCATTGGTGCATTATTTTCAATTATTTATTAGACCGTCAGTTCTTATGAATATTTCAACTATGTTATCATGGTGTTTTATATCCTGATGGATACTGTCACATGCCACAGCAAAAATTAGCTCATAAAATCTTACAAGTAATGAGGCCATGATACTTCTCCTTGGTTACCTACAAACTTCCTGATATATCCTAATAATTCCCCACATGCAGAGTAATTAAATCACAAAATAATTTTAATCCTTGCTAGTTAGAACGTGCATTTCCATACTAACAGGTTGCTCAAATTCATCTTTCTCCTTTGTACCAGCTTATTTTTACTCTATGAGTAAGATTTCTGTATGTAAGCCTCCCTTTTCTAATTTGCCATATTGTCCCACCCATAGTACCAATGATTATAACCACCTTTGGGCAAATCATTATGTTTTGATCCACACTGTCATGCTAATGATTATAACCACCTTTGGGCAAATCATTGTGTTTCAATCTATATAGATGTTAATGATTCTAACTGCTTTTGGACAAATTATTATCTCTATCTATTCAATTGGGGCACATGTTTTCACAATGTTAATGATTCTAACCGCCTTTGGGCAAATCATTATGTTTCAATCTCTCTAGATATTAATGATTCTAACTGCCTTTGAGCAAATCATTATCTCTATCTGCCTAATTGGGGAATGTTTTCATGATGTTAATGATTTTAACTACCCTTGGGCAAATCATTATCTCTGTCTGTCCAAATAGGGTGTGTTTTCCTTTTACCGATGATTATAACCACCTTTGGAAAAATCATTATCCTTTTACCTTTTCCTTTTGCTAATGATTATAACCACCTTTGGGCAAATTATTATCTTTTTACATTGCGATGCTGATGATTATAACCAAATTTGGGTAACTCATCCTTTTTATATGCCCAACTGGGGCATCTCACCGTGCCACTAATCATAACCACCTTTGGGAAAATTAGACTTTTCCATCCCCTTTACCTTTTAGTCCCATCATTTTCATTCTTTTGAGGGACCAATCATTGACTTTATTTGTCAACTGCTCCCTCGAGGGGCATCTAGGACTCATCTATTATCATTTGGGGCATTAGGCATACATGACCTTTTTAATCTCTAAGAATATGTTACTGTGCCTATATCTTGTAATGTCTTTCCAAATAGGGGCAAATTGTAGACACTCCATTCTGGCCACAACTAGCTTTTGACCATACTTTAGACTTATTCTTACCAAGCATTACAAATTAAGCTTAAAAATGACTGAACATCCCAATTTTAACTAATATCATTCATCAATGCTCAAAATCATGTTTAGGCATCTCTATTTAGGGTACTAGCCCGTATACAATAATAACCTCTCACAAATTCATCCCCAATCACCTTGCAACTTAACAACTGGTAGTTTGGCCTATGGACCCATTAAGTGGGGCAGTTGAACAATTATCAAAAGAGCTAAAATGCTAATCAAATTGAATCAAATAATTAAACAAGATTAAATTCTTAGTTTAATTATCCATTTGCTATTAATGAATATCTAAAAATGGAAATTTCAAAAATCAAAATATCAAGCCTTTTCATCATTGCTTTTATGAGTTATCGAGCTCTTCTAAAATATCTCAAAATATCTAATTTGAGAGCCATGCCTAGTAATTTAAAATCATAATTACATTACACTTTTAACTCAATTGGAGTTAGTCTATACTCACCTAGGGTTAGTTTGAACCCATTCCATATTTAAACTCAACCTTAACTCACCTTGGGTGAGAGTTAAATTTTGAGACTATAAATATAAGGCCATACCTATTGATAAATAAGCTTTAACAGTGTAGTGTTATTATGTAGGATTTCCCCTAACAAGCTCTCATAAGACAAAGTTATAATACTCATTTGTTGAGAGACAAGCCTTTCACGTAGTGTTACCATACCAAATTCATAAGCCAATCAACCAAGCCAAGGTGCCAATGAGAGATGTAGCAAATGGAGCTTCATTGATAAACACTTCTTGATGCACAAACTGAGCAAGCCACTTCAACAAGACATTTGAAGCTACAAGGAGGGTAAAAGAATGATTTATTTTGTGTTCGAGTTGTGTTTTCATTTGTATGTTTGTTACATATGCTCCCCCTAGTGTCTAGGCTAGAGGTGTCAAGTGTGTAGTGTGTTATTTTGATTTTGTTTTATTGGACTAACACTATACTAACCTTCCCTCTACATATTCCTTGTTCACAACTGGTGCTTGAGAGACCAGTACATCTAAGACATACAACGGATTCCAATAATCTTCATCTACTACACAGCATGTTCGTATATCTAGAGCACCTACACATGTTCCTATTACTTATATTCCAAAGAAACCACAAAATACTCAACAATGGGTCCCATAAACCCCTACTCCTATTATTCCTACCACTGCTTCATGACCATAAAGTCCTATTTTACATATGTAGAGCATCACAAATACTATAGTGATAGATATTGTACCTATACATGCTCCTTAACAATATCACCAGCTCATTACACCAGGTTCACAGTGGTGGGATGTCTTGACCATTCTTTGGATGGTATCATAGGATAGTATTTCCCTTTCATATATTCCAAAAATACCAAAAAAATAAAAAAAACATTTATAAATATTTTCGGCACTTACATGTTCTATTAGCTCCTTAACATCTGTGTGTTAGTTCCATGTTGATGGATGGCATGTTTAGTTACTTTTACATACACATGTGTGTAATGCTTCTACTTGAGTATGATACATGCATACACAAATACATTATCTATTCCTATTTCCTATTATAGGCCTTCCCTCTACTCATGTCATATGGACATTAAGGGCATCTGTTTCCTTGATCTTGATACACACAGGTTATATGGTTTGATGATCACCTTTCATTATCATGTTAGAACTCTTATGTACTTACACATGTTGTTATCCATGATTATATCTTACACAAGGTACATGATATGCTATAATTTTTTATTTTTTTTTGCTAACACACTCAATCCATGGGCTACTATGATATGTTTATGTTGGTTTGTTATTATTTCTTTTATACACTTCCTTGATGTCTTATCTTGATATTGTTTGCTTGTTTAAACATTTGAATATGCTCCTTTACTTGTGCTCCACAAAATATTATCAACGTGACTGCCCTACACATCCCACATGTGGGTATATTTGAGGATCCCATAAGGTTGAGGAATGCCCTGACCTGTACAAGCAGTTAACCCAAGGTAGGCCTAGCGTAGGAATGATCAAGCACAAGCCGAAGACAGATAAATAGACCCTAAAAGTGCAACCAACCCACATAAAGATGGTCAAAGTGCAGGCAACTACTCATAGTGGATTCACCATTTAGTGTCCAGTTGCACCAATCCCTAAGTTACACATAAAATATGGGGATAAGAGTTGTACTGAGTGTGTAACGTGGCCTTAACCCAAAGTTGTACCTTACCCAGACCCAACACACTAAAAATATGTATTATAGTAGGCCATGAGTGTAATCCAAAACCTATAAGGGGAGCTCTAATTATGATGAGATCTCAAGGCACATGTGGCTACCTCTAGAAAGAATCAAGATAGCTAGGAAGTTGAGATACAATAATTTACAAAGATCCTATACCTCTTGCAAATAAAGGGAATACTATCCTTGTTGAATAATTTGCTCTTAGAACATGCAAGGCAAAAGTAAGTTGAGGTCATTATGCCATGCATGGAGAGGGTAAAATAAGTTTAGCATATACAAAATTCAGAGTATGACCAAGAACTCCTTGTGGATGGCACTACTGATGGCTGGTCTATTTGTGATGTCCTTTTAGACACAGGCACTGAGGTTAACATCTTGACTAAGAACTCAGAAGAAAAAATGGGTAGTCCAGCCTTGAGGCCTTCCCCTCATATAATTTTCATGGCCAATAAAACTTGAATGTATCCTATCAAAATTATGAAGAGAACAATTGTAGACATCATGGGCATCAAATTCTGCATTGACTTTGAGGTAGTCGAGTTGGCAAAATAAGATAACTACTGACACTTTTAGGAAGGCCATAATGCTATGCAAATAATGCAGATAAGTGCTTTAAGAAGCACTATATGACTTTTGAGAATGGAAATAAGAGGGTAGTTATACCCCTCTCATAGGACCAAGGACCCCCTATGTTGAGATTGTGGACCTAAAGGATGAGATCAACCACATATATAACATCATGGTGCAAAGCACCAAAACTGTAAACCTTGATGATCAAGGAGTCCTCTCTTGGGAAGATGGACAATCAACCTTATACACCATTGATATTGTGTGTGACTAATGGGTCAAGGAAGCATGTGAGATAATTGGTCAATGATGCCACTTGGTACACATGAAGGCACCAAAACTAGTAAAGACAGGCTAGTCCAGATTGACCATGCTTCTAAAAGGTGGGTCCTTTATGCCAAGAAGAAGGGAAAGAGAGTGTTTCACCTTAGTAAGGGAAAACATGTGGTGCTCCCAAGATATAAGGAGAGTAATCCAATGGAAGAGTATGTCTGCGACCTCGAATCATGCATCCTAAAAGAGGTGGATAGAATGGACACATTAGTGTATACATTGAAGATCACTATCACTTGTTAGTAGGTAGTGTAAAGGCCTAACTTGCCAACTTGGTAAGATGTGAAGTCAACTATTTGCACTAGATTCAAGAAGAGTAATGAGGACTTGGATGTCAGGATCTTGCTCCACCAAAAGAGCACAATATGATTACCAAACCAAGCAACTTAATATGCAGAAATTAACCAGATTCACCAAGTAACTAGAATTCAGAATAACACATGATATGAGAGACAATACACAACTTGTATTAACACTTTACAGAAAAGAATACAATAAAGAAGATCCCACTTCTTCTCCACCACCTTACAGAGGTTTCCCACACCTCAAGTGAACAGTAAATCTTCTCCCCAAAGCTCTCCCTCTCAGGTCCCAACACCCAACTCAAATACAGAGTTGGTGTTCACCTCCTGTGCTCCACGCACACCACAAGTGCTCCACGCACTCCACAAGTACTCAAAGTACTTCAAGTAGATCTCCCATGAACCTGCAACAACCTGTAATTCAACAGACCATACTTATTGAAGGAACTCCCTTGCCTTCCTCTTTGCTCTATCCGAGTACACACCTATACTCCAAGTAGATCCTGCCTGATTCTGCTCCCTGTTGTGTTGCTGTCCTATCTGATCTTGCACACTTGCAAATCAACCTGGTTCTGCACACCTATGAACCTTGACCTTGCACACACATATACCTGTAGATCAACGATCTTACTTACCATGTAGATCTCCTATATAGGCCATGCACCTGTGACCAAGATCCTACATACATGAAGAACCCTGCTGATTCTCCAATCCAGCACCTACACCTGGTACTGTGGAACTAAAAAGAACACCCTTGCTCACCTCACACACAGAAGGAGCAAACTTTGCTCAACTCAAACTAGAACACCTTTCCAATACAACCATGAGTCTATTATATAGATCTCATCCAAACAATGATTAGACATCTAATTACAATAATTAGATCTGCATCTCTCAATCTAAAAATAGATCTAATCATGCAAACACTTGGTTCGTTAGCTAACTGCCCGTAATAAGCTCGCAGTTGAACCACACAGGCGACCGACGTCGGTCCCTGTCCGCCTGGGGGTCGCCGACGCCGGCTGATCTCTGACCGACGTCGGTTGCCTTCCTGTCTTATCTTGCCGACGTCGGTTGGCCAGACCAACGCCAAACACTGTGACACTCTGCAACTCATCTGCAACCTCCTCCATGTCTGCATCAGTGAAGCTTTTAGCTCCACAACCTAACATTAGACATCTTATCCTACTTCGGTGACTCTGAACGCATAACACATGCATGCCTTTATGAAGAAACATAGACTGTCTGTAGTTAAAATGCCTCAAGGTACCTATGGGTGCACACCTTATATAGAACCTTAAAGACTTGGGCACGAGCATGGTATGTTGTCAATGAGATGCACTATAAGATAACCAACTAGGATTCACTTAAAGAGTGGTTTATCCACACCTTCTCCTTTTCTTTGTAAATTCTTGAACTAATTGAGCCATTATAGATAGTTCGAAGGTTAGTGTTTGAGGACACTACAATATTATAGGAGTGATTGAAAGACATGTTCGGTGAAAAGGGGTTGGCATTCCCAACTTTATTTGAAGAGCAAAGACTTAATAGTGACTTTAGTGATGAGGATGATGAAATATGGAAGGCGTGTAACTAAACAGTTTTGATAAGCAAGAGGAAGTTAGTGCACCAAGTTAAGGATAACACCCCAGAAGAAGAAGACCCTACCCATATTTGTATAGAAACAATTGAGGGAAACATACAAGTCAAGGATTCATATCAAGAGAATAATTAGTTGTACCATACACCACTGAAAATGATAAAGGTAGCTATCAAATCAAAAAGAGAACCAAAGATTGCTACTCTAGGAGCCTACTGGTATGATGCGGAGCTGACACATATTATAGACCTCCTAAAGGAATTCCAAGACTTATTACCTCATAATTACTGAGATATAAAAGGTACACAACCATCCCTCAATAAGATGAGCATCAAGCTAGTCGATGATGTAAGACCTGTCAATAAGTGTCCTTATAAGATGAATCCCAATCTTCACACCAAGGTTAAAATAGAGATTGATGTTATGCTAGTTTCAAGCATCATATACCTTGTGCAATAATTTAAATGGGTTAGCCCCATGGTCATTAAAATTAATAAATATGGGTAGATCTGAGTGTCAACTATAGACTGTTGAATGCCACCTATGCAATCAAACCATTTTTAACTCTGTTCATCAATGAAGTTCTGGATGGCATCGTAGGTTGCGAGATATACACTTTCACTAATGAGTTCTCAGGATGCCATCAAGTCCACATTAAAGAGGAAGACAAGCCCAAAATGACCTTTGTAATAGAATGGGGTTATTTTGCATACAACATGATGCCCTTTAGATTCAATAATGTGCTAATCGTATTTTATTGAGTGGTGATCACCACTTTTAAGGAATTCATTCATTAGTTACTCCAAGGGCACTTAGATGATTGGACTGTGTATGGGTTAGTGAAGGATCACTATGATAACTTGTGCCTAATGTTGGTAGTTGTAGATTTCATTGAACTTAAATAAGTGCATTTTTGCAATGTCATTTCACACTTTATTGGGGCACAGCGTCTACAAAAATGGTCCACGTATTGGTCCAACAAAGATTGCCATCATCCTTTAGATCCAGACCCCACCAATTCAAATGGCATTCACACCTTTATTGGCCATTATGGGTACTATATAAAGTTTATAAAGAACTATGCCAATATTATGGCACCATTGGAAAAACTCTTGTGAAAGGATGGCCCATTCTATTAGGGTGCAATATAGGAAGATGCATTTGAGACCCTGAAGCTCAAACTAGCAGACACATCGATATTACAATTTTCTAACTAGATGACTCCATTCCATGTCCATGCCAATGCATCTAATATTGCAATTGGTGTTATTCTTGTGCAATGAAGCGAGGAGAAAATGAACCATCCCATTTCTTTCATAAGTAAAAAACTAACCAAGGTAGAATAAAACTACACCATAATTGAGTGTGAGGTGCTTGCCATAGTCTATGCCTGATAAATTTTTTGATAGTAATTATTGGAAACCCCCTTCATCTTCTTTATTGATCATGAGACACTTAAATACATGGTGAACAAGCCTGTTCTCCACGGGTGCATTTGTCAATGGATAATTTTGTTTCAAGAGTTCTAGTTTTCTATCATAGTAAAACCTAGAAAACAAAACTCGGTCCCAGACCACTTATCCTGCATCAACTCTAACAATGTGATGTGCCTATTAAAGATGATATGCCTGACACACAAATCTACATGGTCCAACATGTCCCAAAAGACTTGGTGAAGATTGCTACATTTCTAAGATCTGGATCTACACCCTAGACTATGATGACCAAAGAGAAGAAACAACTCATAGTTCATGCTACCCTTTTTCAACTTATTGGAGGGGAACTATACAAGTTAATCCAAGATGAGGTGTTACATTGATGTGTCCTATAATATGAATGGGACTCAATCTTGCAAGAGGCACATCAGCGGATTATTGGAGGACATTGCATTGGAGATGCTATGGTGTGCAAGGTTATATAATTAGGGTTGTGGTGGCCTTCCCTATTATAGGACATAAAATATTATGCCAAAGCATGTGACATATGCTAGTGCATGGGAAAGCCTAACCATCAGGATGAGATTCCTCTCATCCCCATCCTTACCCACTTGCCATTTAAAAAATGGGCCATTAACTTTATTAGGCATATTAATCCAGCTGTAAGGCGCAAAGATGCACGATATAATCTAGCAGACATAAATTACTTCACTAAGTGGGCTGAGGCAACACTAACCAAAGATTGCACAACCACCATAGCTACAAGGTTTATATGGGAGAACATCATCAGTCACTATGGGTGCCCACTTAGTTTGACTAATGACTATGGCACGCACTTCATCAATGTAATCATTCAAATCCTATTGATTGAATACATGGTGGCATACCATAAGACACACCTTGTCAACCCCAACTAAATGACACCGCTGAGGCATTCAAAAAGATATTAGGAACATTCCTCACAAAGATATGTAACATTAGTTATAAAGATTGGGATGACCAAGTGTTAACAATGTTATGGGCATATCACACTACATATAAGTGCCCGAATAAGGTGACACCATTTAAATTTATTTTTGGCATAGAGCCAATTTTATTAATGTAATTTATAATTCCCTCATTACACATCACATGTATTGGTCCATTAGATGACCAAGAGTCTTTGAGTGCATACTTGGAAGACTTGGAGTGCTTGGATGAGACACATGCCCAAGCAATATGGAGTCATCAAGTAGAGAAGGCATGCCAAAAGCTATGACATGATAAGAATATCAAGCACAAGGTACTTACTAAAGGAGCATTGGTCTTACTATATGACTCAAAGTACCTCAAACACCTAGGCAAGCTACAAATTAGGTGGATGGAATCCTATATCATCCATACTATATTAGAGACTGACACATGCAATCTGTGCACATTGATGATTGAAATGCTCACTGGGCATTTTAGTGGAAATAGATTGAATCCCTATAGTCAATAAGATGACACTTTTACCATTAGACACTAGCTTCCCAATCACAAGTTGGTTATGTTGTGCTGACCAAAATAAAATTTGATACAATCCAAATCTTTGCTTATGTTTGTTTCATTTGTGTTAAGTGCATAAGCACGACACTTTAAGGCCCATATAAGATCTCTTTTGGTGCTTACATGCATAAATCTAGTTGAGTGAGTTGAGTATATATGCTCTCTAAAGCACATGAGGCCAGGCACCTAAGTTTCTAGGTACGTGGGGTTTACCAGATTTAGAAATATGTGAGAATGAGTTTGCAAAGGGAGGCACACAAGATGATCATGCATAAGAAATAAAGAAGAGAGAACAAAGTGTTGGAGGACTAGCACATGAATTTGTATGAGGTAGGGGAAGGATAAAGCAAGAATAAATGAAAGCACAGAGAAATCGACCAAGATATAGAGGCATGATTGAAGGAAACATAACATAAAGGAAAGACAAAATCGAGGAGGCTAAATCATGCACATGTGAAGTGTTGTACTTAAGTTACCATAAGAAAGGCAAAGGTCATGCCAAAGTGAACAAAACACAGGAGAAAGATTGTCTAGATAGCTAGCACCCACCCAATGGTCAACAAGAAGTGATCATTTGAATCACCTTTCACTTCATCAAATAAGTTGTTAAGAAAATTTAATGACTGTGATGGTAAAGGCACAAAGATCCATAATAAATGAGAATGTGGCAGTGGATTTTTGTGGATTTCATATGTTTAATATATTTAAAGAAATCCATGCACCGCCATGCCATTAATTAACAACTATTAATGGCGTAGCTAGAAATAAGGTATGAAGAGGCAAATGATAAACTAGACTAGGTTACAAACCTTGAGAAAATTTAAACCTAAATAGAGCCAAACTAGAAAAATGCTACCACAGTGAAAACCAAGCATCCATAGCTGCCAAGTGAGAATGGTTGAACCGAGAAAAATATTACGTTCTGTTTTGAATCAAAAAGGAGGTGAGTGGATTAGAATTATGAGAGAACATGGTAGTATAAATTCTACAGGATTTTGAGGCCACCATTAATGGTGTTAGAAGCTCGAGATCCGAAGTCGCAGTCACAAACCTTGCAACTGTGAAGAATTGCCAAGTAACATTAAGGGCTTCAAGAAGATCAATCGACTGCACCTTAATAATGGCCAATTCAAAATAGGCAATAAGAGGTTAAGATCAGGTCCACCACAAACATAGAAGTACACCAAGAAGGTCTAGACTATAAAATAAGTAGTTATTATGAAGAAAGAGGCACACCGATAGAAGGTGTTAGCATCATAGTGGTAGACCTAGAGGTAAGCACAAAGTTTGCATATAGGGAGATGCAATTCCCTCTAGAGGTCATAGTGGGGGAGACATGGGTATCAATTAGGAACATGTGCATATTGAAGGAGTACAACCATCACACACTGAGCAATGTATAAGAACTCAACTAGAACTAGATGGTTGATACAAAAAATAAGACCAAGGTGGGTATGGTACTATTTGATGTCTCCATTTAAGACAAGTTGGTAGTTTTTGGGGCCAACATACCCCTATTTTTAAAAATTGGGATCCTTAAAAAACCCTTTTATTTGAACATGGAATTTAGCATGTTAAGGTCATTAATGTAATTTGAAGATCTTTCATTTTGTTAAAGGCAGGCTTACTTGGTTTTGTTTTACTTTGACTTGGACTAATAGTACTGATAAGTATTCTTTGTAACTTTTAGTCACAGGTTCCATGGTGATGTTCTTGGGAAATTCATGTCCCTAGACCCTTGGAAAACCCTTAGTTTAAGTTTAAATGTTGTTAGGAATCAAATTAATGGGAACCATTTTAAAATCCATTTTGGGCATAAAGATGAAACTCATGTTTTAAGCTTAGTCATGTTTTTTAACATAGCTAAAACTTAACTTAAAATTCTTGGTCCCCTTTGTTATATTCCCCCTTTAAAGGTTCCTTTGTATGCCTAACTAAGTTGTTTGTTCTACATGGTCCTTTTAATATTTCCTTAGCCTAAAACTTTAACCTTAAGGTCCCATAGTATTTATTAATACCTAATAGGACCTTAGTCTTAATGCCTTAGCCTAATTCTGGTTCCCTGAGTCCCCTTTTTATGTTAGATTGGTCCCTCACTTATACCTTAGCCTAAGGTTTTAATCTTAAGGCCCCGACTTATTAATACGAGCAAGACCATAGTCTTAATACCTTAAGCCTAAGTCTTTTACATCTTTGCGGTCCTATCTTAATCTTGTAGGATCTAATGACCAACACTTTATCATGACACTTGATCTAATGGCATGAGGGAAGCCTAACAAAATCCCACATATAAACCTTTAGACTAATTGCATTCAAGCCCTCAGATCGCTATCAATAGCCCTCGCTTTATCATAAGAACCTAATCAGACAAAGCAAAACATAGTGGAAAGGTCAAAAAGATACAAAAGGCCCAAAAGATCAACATGCATCACCTTTACATTGAAAAACTAAAAGCAAATGGGTCTCGCTTGACAAAGCAACCAACCATAAGCAAGCTCTTAGATAGTGATCGATGGTTAATGCTTCATCATTGATTTTGATCCAATAGAGTGAATTAAGTCCAAGATCCTGGGAGGCCCCACAAACGTGTCAAGTGACATTCTCACACTGAGTCATAATAATTTGATGAGCTTAAAATTGATGTTCATGCGACCATCATTTGATGTTCATACGAATGTCAACTTTAAGCCCACCAAATTAAAACTCATTAGGCTAAAATTTGACATTCATACAACTGCCATTTGACATCTGTGAGACTGTCAAATTTAAGATGATGAATTACTATGCTCAAGGTCAAAATGCACTCCCAAATCTTGTTAGAAGGATCCAAAATGGCTTTATAAGTTAAGGTAAGTGCAAAAAAAAAAACTCTGAAACACTATAGGTCTTCAAATTGCAAAATATAGAAATGGCCTTATAATCTAAGTATGGAAAATAAACCTAGTCTAAATCTATACTTTAAGATCCCTATGACATTTTATTCAAATGTCATGAACCTTAAATTATAGACTTATACTAAGTCTTATTTTGAAAAGAGAGTCCTCTTATAATAAAATTTAGACCAAATGCATCTAGTTAAAGGTTTTAATGTGTTTTGCGAATACAATAAAATCTTATGTGTCATTAGGCCATTGTGTCATGTTGATCCTTTTGGGCATATTTTAAAACCTTGGAATAAATATTCTAGACCAATGCATACATTGTGTTTATTAAACATGATGTAAACATTGACCTAAAAATATTTGAGCCATGGTCCCCTTGCATATAAATCTGAAAACTTAGGTGTAAAACCCTTAGCCTTAGGTTTATTTTGCACTTGATAAGTGAAACAAACCTTAGTCTAAGAGACTTAAGCCTAAGTCATGGTCTTAATAAATATGCTAACTTAATATTCATGCATCTCTATAGATCAATGACATGCGGTTTATCACTCTATTTTGATCCAATGATGTAAAGGCACCCAAGGACTTTTCAACAAGGCCTGAGAGCTCATAAACTTGATGCATGGTGAAAGAGCATTCAAGGCTAAGATGGCAAGAGGATCTGATGTTTTGCACTTTACTGCTAGATTTCAATCTAATGACATGAGGGCACTCATGACTTTTCATAGACCCATGAGCTCATCGTGTGGCCAATGTTCATTTGAGAAAGGACTAACAAAAGATTCAGAGCACAGAGAAGGCATGTAAGGGACCAAGTGTCATGACCATGGGGTTTTCAATAAAAAGAACCAATCACTTCCAAGGGCTCGAATTATAGTATATGGCTCATGCTAATCCAAGATTTTGATCTTACGATGGAAAATGAAGAAGGTATTTTAAATACCAATGGCTAGTGTTCAAATGGCATTTATGAAAAAATCCATGAAATGTCTAGACCGATGCCACATAGACTCCATGCAAGTAGAAAAGGATAAAATATAAGATTTTGTGGGTTCAAAAATGCAAAAGTATAAAGGCAAAGGTCCAAATCAAATCCAAGGCATGTATAAGCCCAATCTTAGATATATTATACCATTAAAGCTCCACAACCCTAGATCCTACATAAAAGTGACGCAAATGGACTCAATTGGTCATAATTTGATCAAAAGAAAGGTCAAATATGTTTTGTGAGTGCAAAAGAGCTTCCACAGAGACCATTTGTTACCAGTAAAAGCAATTTGCTAGAATAGAAACAATGGAGGCCCACAAAAAATAGTTGAAGGAGGAAACCAACCTCTATTTGTCAACATATAATGAGGGCTAAATCTTCAAAGACACTGAATTAGATACTACAACCCTAAATATCCTTGGGATTAGGAACTGGTCTGAGCTCTTCTTCATGATCAAATAATTGAAGCCCATCACAAAATAAGAGCAAAGAATTACCATAATAAAATATAGGTACTATGACCTAGTTATAGTTTAGATGGCTGGCCTTCACCATACTGTAAAAAAACCTGTGATACTGCATTATATCGATGTCCTTACCCCTATTTTTATTTATTGTAGAATTGATAATCAATGGATCATTAGGGAAGGAAACTCTAAAGAAGTATCATATATTTATTTTATAACATTTGATAAATATTTTAAGCTCCCTTTTCCTCATGTGGATTGAGCTAAGATCAAGGAGTGAACAATCAACCATGATCTGGACTCTATCCTTAGACCTTGATTGCACCAAAGCCCCTACATCTTCAAGGATTTTGAGGGTATAATCTAAGTAGTCTAATTTAGGGAGGGCATTTGGGTATTAATGACCTTTTTGAATTGAGCCTTTGGATCACCCTCAACCACCTGTGTGAATAAAATATGGGTCTCATTTGTCTATTTCATGGTGGAACAAAAACTTACCCCTCTAATTGGAGATTTAATTAGTGTCTTCCTCACCAAGCAATTCATTGCCATAAAAAGGAAGACCTCTAACCAGTTTTATATGATGTCATACCTATTAGACACAATTATTAGCTCAATCACCTTCCCTGGGATTATGAATTGGACCCCAGATGGTAAGACCACCATTTCACACCACTATTCCAAATTACATATCTTCAAGTATATGAATCACATATAGTTTATTTGTGACTGTGTATATCCAACCATAGTTGAGACCATCATCAGTGTTCCCATGCCGATGGTCCACCCCCTAATCAATAAGTATATTGAATTGATGAGTGACATATGATATTACCCTGACTGTATAGTCATTAGGATTGAAGGAGTCATGTCTCAACCTTGTAGGTTACTAGTGTATGTTCCTTGTAAGCTGGTTGAACAAAAAATTGCTTCTTAGTTCATGCATGGCATTGATGGCACTTGTCAAGAAAAGAAGGGTATAGTCCACCCTTTCCCTTTGATCATATGAGTGACCATATTATAGGGCTAGAAACAAGTTGAAACCATGCTCAGACATAGAGATTCATCTGGTTTTTAATTGAATGAACTTAAAATGTGGGATCCTAAGGGTATAGTGACTATCCACTTAAAGATCAATAAACTCCCAAAACCTAAATATGTACATTAACTTGGTGTTTATGACACCATTTATATCAAATCTAAGAATTATGAAGAGGTACTCACCAAGATCCAAGGCCACAATATTAAGCTTGAACACATGTTTACTAGAGATAATAAGCCTCAAGAGAAGCTTGGCAAATGCATCCTTTGCAGTACCATTTATTACCTAGTCCATCTAGGACATCTCAAGAACAACCCCTAATAGAACAAAGATAAGATAAGATAAATAAGGGTATGGGCAAGGAAAAAGTGGGAGAGGTGAAACTGGAAGAGAGGCCTGGAGAGGGGACCCCACATTTAACACTCCCATAAAGGCCACCTTTTGTGGTACAATATTTGGACATGATTACCTTGGAACTAAAAGATATACTTGAGGGTGCCCTCAAGGAACTTGTAGAGGCCTATGACTTAGACAGTGAGGTGGAGCTCAAGGAAGATATAGGAAAAGATTTGTTCCATGTGGCATCCATAGAGAAGAGGAAGGAAAAGCTAGCATTGGTATAAGATGAAGAAAGAGGCCAAAATTGACCTTCTCTCACCCCATAAGTGAGGTAAATTTGTTCAGTGATGAATTCCCTATTCATAGACCAATCATTCCTGACTAGTTTATTTATGGGAAATTACAAAAGATTCCCTCCCTTTCCCACTCATGGGCCATGACAAGGGTTGCTAACGTCATAGTACATGATGACATGAAACCATGGATTAGATCCATGGTAAAAGAGCAAGAAAAATGAAGAATTATGGTTGCCCAAGGACCAAAAGGTAAAAGGATGGATGCTTCAGGAGCATCTAGTAGCTCAGGTGTGGAGGTCCCAAAACCTCCCAAGTTCAAGGAACTAGTTACTACCATCCATTTCAACCCTAAAATAGTTGGGTTGGAAAGAATAAAAATAGGGATAGTTATGGTTAGAATAGAAGAATTCACCTTTCAAAAGGTGGAACCCTTGATGGGATTAACCCCATTGGGAGGTCAGTAGCTTGGCAAAGTTATAATTCATGAGGAGGATGTGGAAAGTCTAATTGAGGCTCAGTCTACACAGGTTAAAGCTAGAGTCTTAGGCTTGAAGCAAAGGATCCTAAATTTGCAAAAGGAAAAGGAAAAATTGTAGACATAAGCAATTTTATCAGTGCTTGAGGCAATGACCATGATGATTGTTGAGTCATTCTATGACATGTTTAAAGCCCTCAAGTCAATGAAGCTGAGGCAGAGTGCATTAGAGGGGTAGTGTACATTGGCCAAAAGCTTGGTCACCCAGTGGCAAGCCTCAGAGGATAAAATAGCCCAACTCCTCAACATTCAAGCAAAGAAGTAGATCCCAAATTTTAAGACCATCAGTTTGGGACACTTGAGCATGGTTTTGGAAATTGTGGTGGATAAAGTTCAAAATTTAAGTGCATGGCAAAATGGTGTGGAAAGGGTCCTAAAAGATGATAAAGAACTGATTGCAAGAATTGAACAACTTCTTGGGACCATGCTTAGAGAGCCTGCACAACCCATTGCCCTTGGAATCATAAGTGACAAGGAATTTATGCATAGGGATTCTTTGGTAACCCAAGAAATAAAAGGAAAAAGCCAAGGCAAATCTAGGGCTGATAACAGTAAAATCCTATACATGATATTCAATGCAGGAGAAAGGATAAACAAAGCTAAGAGCATTAAAGAGGCCATGGATAGGAATGATAGGGAATTTTATGACTTGGCAGATCAAGAGGAGCATATCCTGAAGCCTACTATCGATCTAAAACTAATTGATGAATAACATGCCAAAGCCATGAGCATCCTCCAACAATGATAATTAGAGGCCCCACCACCAAATTAAGCAATATCTATTTTGTAACATTTTAAAATAGAATTTCCCATTGTAAAGGCATATGCTATTTTGTTATCATATTTGCCTCTAGGTCAGTATGATTGTGAAAAGCATGTGTATTTTATAACTTGTAAGGACAACTATCCTTATCTTTTTACACTTATATTTTGTAACTAATCGGTATACTGCCTAACTTTATTATAAAGGCATGTATTACCATTTTTAAAAGGGGAGAGATTTTTTTGAGCAGCTTTGTACAATTTAAAGTAATTAATATAGTCATGGGAATTCTGCAAAGATTGTCTATGTTTCACGTGTTAATTGTCATTTTAACTTTTCTCTCAATTGCTAGTTAAGGCCTTGAATTCGAATGGTGTCGTGGAATTTTGAGTTGTATCCTTGTAATCACAGGGTTTCTAATTTGTGCAACATGCTAGGTTAGCTGAAAGATCTTTTTTCATCCTTCATTTTAATTTTACTCTATTTTTAGATGTGCATGTGCTATTTGATAATAGTAGTAAATCTTTAAAGAAGAACTAGTTTTTACTTGTGATTCTTCACACTATCCTTTGAAATTGGCCTGGTATATAGTAGAATTTGAGCTTAGGCTATTTTACATTATATATTTGTTTGAATGCATACTCAGTTGAAAGTGATACTTTGTCATAATGTTTAAGGCTAAAATTATTAATCACCCTTTTATTTTTTTCCTTACCCTTCTCTTTGCTCCTTTTTTTACCCCAAGATCACTTTAGTTTTAGCTTCATTATAAGTATTCACTTAGATTAGTTTGTAGTTTAAATATGGAGCATAATTCACTAAGTATTAACATAGATTCTTGTCAATTCACATAGAATGAACCAAGGTGGCTCCCAACCACCAAATTATATAAATATTGTGGAATGGTTTATCTTGCTTTGTTGCTATTTCAGCATAGGCAACTAGATTGCCGAAACCTAAAATTCATGCCTTGAATTTTACAAATTCTAAAATGATAAGTGTTATTTAAACACTAAGAGCACCTGTGGTTCATTTATAAGCATCGACATGAGAAGCTCTACTAGTGCTAGAAAGAGGGTCAGGATTGAATTCTTTGAATCCTTATTGATCTCATTCTATTTTATTTAAAGATCAATATATCTTTGTGTTTTTTAAGTGAAGTCTTTGTTTCGAAGTATAAAGATCATTTATATTTTCTATTTTGAATGCATCTTTGTGCTTCCTTTGAAATTCTTTGGGCATTGATGCTTATTTCTGATAAAATTAGTTTTAACTTTGAAAATCCATAGTATCTGAGGTTAGGACAACTCATTTTGATCAAGTTGGGCATATCTTTCATAGGTCTGAGTTCCTTTAGGCTTAGACTTATAAAGATAGACCATATTTATGAAGTTGAATGCATCTTTGAGCTAATTTAATCAAAGATCGACGTCCTTTGCAATTATTCATACCACATTTGCAAAATAAGCTCAATATGCAGGTCTAACTCTTGTTCTTTATAAAAGTTAACTTGATACATTGTATTTCGGGTAGGATCTTTAAATTTCAAGCTAGAATTGCCCATGATTAGAACAAGATCACACTTAGAGACCATGAAACATTTGCTTGATCTTGAAGTCCACAAAAAAGCTAGATATGACAAAGGAAGATGCAGAAGATTCAGGTCCCTTCCAACTTCACCCCTTCAAGGTACCTATGCTTTCACTCTTCATCCATGTATGGCTTAGCTAGGAGAGTCTTCCATCAATGTACCAGTTGTGGTACATGACCTTCTTTGGAATCTTGAAAAATATATGCTTAAATTTAGTCCAATAGGTATAATAATTATTAAAGAACATATAAAATAATTTAAAATAGCCTTATGGTTGCTAAATGTTGTACACAAGGATGTAACTTGCAGGTTATTCCCCTTTACATTTAAAGATGCTACTTATGAATGGTTTTTGAACTTGCCTAATAATTACATCACAAGTTGGGATGATTTCAATAATACATTCATTGATCAATTTGGTAAGATAATTTTTCTTTTTGTTAGCTACCATCAGTTCACCACCATTATAATGGATGCAAATGAGCCTATTAGGTCCTTCAATGTTATATTTTAGAAAATGTTTAGCAGGACCATAGACCCTTATAAGTGTAATGATGTCTTAGCTTTAGAGATTTATAAAGATGCAGTGGATCCCATGACCTCTATGTTTTTGAAGAGATCCATGCCAATCATAACTTCATTAGCTACAACCTATGTAGAAGTAGTAACCATAAATGATAAGATGTAACCCTAAGGAAAATTGACATATTCTATGCCAAACATCAACCCATAAATACCTGTGATGAACTTGTTCTGAAATAACAACCAAAATATCCCAGCATTAAACCAGCTCCCAAACTTAACTCAGTTACCATTGAGTCATGCAACTCTCAACCAGAATTTAGGATTCCTAAATCATCCTACTAATGGCTTCAATACAGGTTATCAAAGATATTTGATACCATTTGATAACAAGAACTAGGTACATAATTTTGAAACTCCTAAAATGAGAATGAATTTATCCTAAAAATGGTCCAAAAGTTGAGCATTGATTTTCTTCAGTTGCAAAAACAAGTTAGAAATAATGCTAAAAGTTTATGTAGGAACTTCTCATTTCAAAGGTATAATAGGCCACTAATAGGTTTCAGAATGATAGTTTTCATAACAATAGGAATAATGAGCCATATTCTAAAAAGAAGACTATGGATGTTAACCTCATTGATAATGCATTGCCTGACTATTATAGGGTACATTGCACAACCAAGCATGGGTATATTGATTATATAGAATTTTTCAAATCCCTTGAGGCTTTCTAGGAGGAATTGGATACATTCAAATTAGTCCATAACAAAGAAAATGTTGTAGGTTCCTCTGGATCTAAGTAATCTGATCAAGCATTCATGGCGGACTCCTTTGATTTCCCCTTTCAAGAGGAAAATGAACCTAATGAGATCCCTGAGGATATCCAAGCCTTTCAATAGTTCTTAAAGAAAACCTATACCTTGAGGAATAGGGAGTAGAGGTATCCTTTAACTACCTCAACACCTCCAAATAATTTTTGAACTTCTCCAGACTCTTCTTCAAACAACAATCTTGAGCCACCTAAAGGGAGTACCACTAAACCCATCATTGAATTCTTAGTTCTTCTAGGATTGGTTATAACATAGTTGAGGACATGAAAAAGATAAAGGATAATATCACTTTGCATGAACTTACATAGATTACAGAGCAAAGGGACATTCTGCTAGAATCATTGTCAAAAAAGTCTAACAATGCATCATAGACCGAACATGCCAATGTGACTATGCACAAGGCCAAGGCTGAGTCTTCTCCTTTCTTGCTCACTATTAGGATGTTTGGTAAGAAATTACATAGTTACTTATTATATTCAGAAGCATCTACCAATATCATGCTTGAAAGTATATGCAAGAAACTTGGCTTGACTCCCATTAAGTTTGATAGGGTTGTCACCCAATTTGACAAATCTAGAGTTAGGGTAATCAGGGAACTTTTAAATGTACATATGCAACTAGCTTCTGAGCTTAGGGTGCAATAATTCATTGATATTCAATTTGTTTATATACCTATGTTTATGAAATATTATTGAGTAGGGAATGGACTAAGGCTTTGAATGGTTATATGTCCATAGATTACTCACATCTGTGGCTACCTTGGAAAGGGGTTCCTAATTAAATTAGGGTTGAAAGAGAGCCAAGAATGAAGCATATGATAATTCAGTACAATGATGTAAATGAATGGGTCAACATAATTGACTCAGACTTAGGGGTTTTCACCATAGAAGTTGATAAGATATATGATCCCAAGAATACTCATGTTGTTCCTAGACTATGGAAATTGCATTTTGATGGTGCTAGGTTTAATGCTAGATCAGGTGTTGGTATTATTTTAACTGACCCTACCAATAAAAAGTACCATGATTATTATAGGCTCTAATTCCCTTGTACCAACAACCTTGCTGAGTGTGAAGTCCTTATCTTAGGTTTATAATTTGATATAAAGAACAAGGTTAAAGAATTGCTAGTTTATGGAGATTCAGAAGTAGTGGTTAACCAAGTTAGAATCAAATACCAATGCGAACTCCCATATCTTAGGAGATATAAGTTTAGGTTTTGGGATTTGATAGAATCCTTTGATGCCTTTGACATCATTTCTATCCCAAGGAGAGAAAACCAAGTTGCTGATGAGTTAGCATTTGTTGCAGCCAACCTTATGCCCAATCAAGATTCCCCTAATTTTAGCATTGAGTTAATTCTTTGTCCTTCAGTGCCTAATAATGTTAACCATTTCCAAGTCTTCAATGATGATCAAAATATATTGGATTTATTGACCAATTTTGGGGCTTTTGATGCTCATATAAGAGGGATACATTTTTTGGTAAAGTCATTCAAATAAATGATAACAAGATCCCCAAGGGGATGTTTGCTTTAGAGAGACTGTTTGATCAGGACAAATTGACTGAGGTTTACAAGGTTCCCAAGGTAAGTGGGAAATATTATAATGCTATTGATCTTGGCCTCCATGATCAACCTCGACTGTTAAATGTTGGAAAGCCCTGCACAAACATTGAAAATAAGAAAGCTAAAAAGCTCCTTGCCCAATATAGGGATGTCATAACGTGGTCCTATGATGACTTAAAGATCTTTGATCCAAGAGTCATCACTCATACTATACCCCTTAAAGAAATATATAAGCCATTTAGGTAGAAATAGAGGCCTATAAACCCTATCCTAGAACCCATGATCTTCAAAGAGGTCAAAAGATTATTAGATGCTAGGATAGTCTTCCCCATCAAGAATTCCACCTGGGTGGCTAATTTGGTGCCAGTTAGGAAGATGAATGGTGAGATTAGACTTTGTATTGACTTCAAGAATTTAAACAAAGCATTAGAAAAGGACAACTATCCCATTCTTTCCCTAGACCAAGTGATTCAAGTTGTTTCAGGTTTAGCTATGATGTCTTTTCTTGATGGATTTTTATGTTAGAACCAAGTGTTAGTCAATAGAGAAGATAGGATGAAGATAACTTTCACCAAAAAGTGAGGGACCTTTGCTTACAAGAGGATGCCCTTTGGGCTAATCAATGCAAGAGCCACTTTCTAAAGAGCTATAGACCATGCCTTCCAGGGCCTAATAGGTAAATACATCATTATTTATATGGATGATGTAATATTTTTTTCTAAAAATAGGGAAGATCACTTCATGCATTTACAACATGTTTTTAAAAGATGCAGAAGGTATGACATTTCCTTGAACCCTAAGAAGAGTATATTTTGTGTGATTGAAGGAAATTTTTTGGTTCACGTTATAACTAAAGATAGGATATCTATATATCCTGAAAGAGTGGAGGCGATATCTAGAATAAAGCCTCCAAATAGTAATAAAAAGCTATATTCATTCTTTGGTAAGATAAATTTTGTAAGAAAGTTTATTTCTAGTTTTGCAAAAATTGTTAAGGCACTAAATGACATGCTAAAGAAGGATGCCAAGGTCACATGGAATGAATATTCTAGAAAAGCATTCAATGATATCAAGGAGGTCATTAGCCAGGCTCCAGTCCTCATAAGTCCTGACTTCTCAAGGGACTTCTACCTCTATTCCTTTGCATCTGGCCACACTATGGCTACAGTGTTAACTCCAAAAATTGAAGGGTGTGACCGCCCAATAGCTTTTATGAGCACTAATTTTAAGAATGCTGAGTTAAATTATTCATTGATTGATAAATAAACATATGCATTAGTTAAGGTAGTTAAGAAATTCAGGCATTATATCCTTAGAAATAAGGTACATGCTATCTTACCTAACCTTGCCACCAAAATTATTTTAAGTCAGAATGAGCTTGGAGAATGAAGAGGTAAGTGGATGTCAGTTTTATAGGAATATAATTTGGAAATGAATACAACAAAATTGGTAAGGTGCAAAGTTTGATCTAGATGATTGCTAATACTAACCCTAGGGTAAGCATTATGCAAGTGGATCAACAAAATTTTCAAGCTAATGAATGGTATGATTCAATCATACATTTGCTAATTAATGGTACTTGTTTTGTAAGCCTATCCAAGGAGCAAAAGAGGGCCTTAAGATTTAAGGAAACCCACTACTTGATCAAGAATGGGGTCTTGTATATAATAAATTTTTAAGGAATTTATTTGAGATGTGTCTCACAAGAAGAAGCCACCCAAATCACGAGTACCTTTCATGAAAAGATAGGTAGTGGACATGCATATGGGAGAACCACAACCCACAAAATTATTAGAGCTAGCTATCATTGGCCAAATTTTTTTAAGGATGCTCACAAGAATGTAAGGGAATGCCACTCATGTCAGATATTTAGCACCAAGGAGCCAAAGGTAACAATGCCTCTGCAGGCAGTCATGATTGACAAACGCTTTGCTCAATGGGGGTTAGACTTTGTTGGTGTAATCAACCCCAACTCATATGAAGGTCACAAGTACATCCTTACTACCATAGACTATTTTACAAGGTGGACTGAGGCTATAACCACTAAATAATGCAGGACTGAAGATGTGATCAACTTCTTAGAGGAAAACATCTGTACCAGGTTTGGAACTCCAGTATCTTTAGTATGCGATAATGGGTCAACATTTTTATCTATAGAGATGACGAAATGGGATTATGATAATGATGTTACTCTAAATTTTGCATCCAACCATTATCCCCAAAGAAATGAAGTCTCTGAATCTACAAATAAGAACCTAATGAAGGCAATCAAGAAATCTGTCAAAGACAAACCCAAGACTTGGCATAAGTTGCTTAAATTTATACTTTGGGCTGATAGGATAAGAGTCAAGTAAGATTTGAGAGCCTCGCCATTTCTATTGGTTTATGGAGAGGAACTAATCTTTCCTATAACTCTCAAGTTGCCCACAAACAGATTTATGTAGGAATATATGGAAGAAAGCCAGGAACTTGCCAACTCTAGATTGCTGGATGTCATTCAGATGAAAGATGCAAGAGAGAAGGCCTTTGCTAATTTTAGTAGGCATTAAACCACAATCAAGAGATGGTTTGGTAAAAGGTCCAAGATAAAGGTGTTCAAATAGGGAGACCTGGTTCTCCTTTGGGACAAAGTATCTAAGCCTAGGGCCAAACATGGTAAATTCACACCCTTGTGGATTGGCCCATACTAGATTGCGTAAACATTGGCGAACAACACCTTCAAGATCAAAGATATACAAGGAACAGAGTTTACATTGCCCACTAATGGGAAATACCTTAAGCACTACTTATCTACTACCCCTCAAGAGGTTTTCATGGAGTAAGCTATAATATGGTTAGATTTATAGTAGGTAGGCTAGCTAGTTTCCTTTTAGTTCTTTCCTTCCTATCCCTTGTTTGTATATAAGCATGTATATATTTATTATTTTCATCTGTTGTCTTTTTTTCCTATTTTTTGTGGCATGTTTATTTCTTATTTCTTTGTTCCTTGATTCCAATAAGTCCTCGTGGACAATCCTAAACTCAAAGTTATGGAGTTTGCTTGAAAGTTCCCAATTTTGGAAATGTAGGTATGGAACCCCATGCATAGGATGACCATGGTTCTAGAATGCATATCATTATTATATAACCTAGATAAATTGGTAAAGACCAATAGAAAGGCTAATCCTTACATGATAACCCAACCATCATCTCAACTTCAAGCTAGTTTTAAGAAATAATTGAAATTGTAGGGTGAAAACTCAAATTATCATGGTATACCCATACTAGCACTTAATCAATATCCTTGCCTAGAGTAAATTTGCAGCAATAAGTGACTTTCCAAAAATCAAACACTAGAACAAATCCCAAATATTTGTTTACCCTGGTTTCCAACCTTGTTGAAAGCATAAAGATCTAGGAAAATACAAAAAATAAGGATACAATGCAAAATGAAAAGCTTTCAGGCACAAGTTATTATGGTAATATCCATCGAGGCTATGGACCCTTGGTTGGTAGTGGATCAAGGAAATAAGTGGAGCCAAATTCATCTCTGTCAAGGCTATGCATGCTTGATTTGCAGTAGAGCAAAGCCCAAGCCTTCCCTAAGCTGAAAATATAGTGTCTAATAAATACCCATACATGTTACAAGTCAAGTATCAGTGATTGAGGACTTGGAACTTGGAAGTTGTTTCTTAGACTCCATGGTAAATAATAAGTGGAATCAAAGCACACACATAGTGTGGTTATGTCCTGATGTTTGACCCTCAGCCTACAAATGCAAGTTTTATTTCAACCATAATCTGGTCTAAGTGAGGGTTTTGATCAAATGAAATGGATGACTCAACTATTTGCCTAAATCAGAGTTTCTGGGTTCTAATATATTATTATGTTTTCTCCTTGAGTCACCATTTGTTGGGGCCAACATACCCACATTTTTTAATATTGGGACCCTTGAGAAACCCTAGGGTTTAATCATGGAATTTAACATGTTAAGGTCATTTATGGAATCTGAAGATCTTTCATTTTGTTAAAGGTAGGGTTACTTGGTTTTGTTTTGCTTTAATTTGGATTAATAGTACTGATAAATATTCTTTATGACTTTTAGTCACAGGTTCCATGGTGATGTTCATAGGAAATTCGTGTCCCTAGACCTTGGGAAAACCTTCAATTTAAATTTAAATGTTGGTGGGAATCAAATTGGCGAGAACCGTTTTAAAATCCATTTTGGGCATAAAGATGAAACTCATATTTTAAGCTTACTCATGTTTTTTAACAGAGTTAAAAATTAACTTAAATGGTTGGTCCCCTTTGTTATATTGCCCCTTTAAAGGTTACTTTGTATGCCTAACTAAGTTGTTCATTCTGCAAGGTGCTTTTAATATTTCCTAACTTAGCCTAAGACCTTAACCCTAAGGACCCATAGTATTTATTAATACTAAGAGGACCTTAGTCTTAATACCTTAGCCTAATTTCAATTATTCGAGTCTCCTTTTTTATGTTATATTGGTCCCTCGCTTATACCTTTTCCTGAGGTTTTAGTCCAAAGCCCTCGACGTATTTATTAATACAAGTGAGACCTTAGTTTTAACACCTTAAGCCTAAGTCCTTTACATCTTTTTGGTCATAACTAAACTTCCTTGCATCTTGTAGGATCTAATGGCTCATGATTTATTATGGTACTTGATCCAATAGTGTGAGGAAGCCCTAATAGAATCTTGCATATAACCCATTGAACCAATCACATTCAAGCCCTTAGATTGCTATTAATGGCCCTCAATTTATCACAAGAACCCAATCAGATAGAGCAAATCACAATGGAAAGGGAAAAAGGATATGAAAGGCCTAAAATTTTTACATGCATCACCTTCACATTCAAAAACTAAAAGCAAATGGGTCCCGCTTGATAAAACAAACAACCACAAGCAAGCTCCTAGATCATGATCGATGACTGATGCTTCATCATGGGTTTTGATCCAACAGAGCAAATTAAGTCCAAGATCCTGGGAGGCCTCACAAATATGTCAAGTGACATTCTCACACTAGGTCATAATAATTTGATGAGCTTAAAATTGATGTTTGCATGACTATCATTTGACGTTAGTGCAATCGTCAACTTTAAGCCAACCAAATTAAAACTTCATTAGCCTAAAAATTGATGCTTGTGAAACCATCATTTGACATCCCTAAGGACTAATGTCTATGAGACCATTGAATTTAAGCTGATGAATTACTATGCTTAGGGTTAAAATGCACTCTTAAATCTTGATGGAAGGCTTGAAAATGTCTTTATAAGCTAAGGGAATGCTCAAACACTATAGGTCTTCAAATTATAAAATATGGAAATGGTCTTATAATCTAGGTATGCAAAATAAACCTAGTCTAAATATATACTTTAAGATCCCTATGACATTTTATTTAAACATCACGAACCTTAAATTATAGACTTATACTAAGTCTTATTTTGAAAAGAGAGTTCTCATAGAATAAAATTTAGACCAAATGTATCTAGCTAAAGGTTTTAATGTGTTTTGTCAATACAATAAAATGTTATCTATCATTGGGCCATTGTGTCATGTTGATCCTTTTGGGCATATTTTAAGGCCTTAGCATAAATATTCTAGACCAATGCATACATTATGTTTATTAAACACAACATAAACATTGACCTAAAAATATTTGAGCCATGACCCCCTTACATATAAATCTAAAAACTTAGGTGTAAACCCCTTAGCTTAAGGTTTATTTCATACTTGATATGTGGAAAAAACCTTAGTCTAAGAGAATTAAGCCTAGGTCATGATCTGAATAAATATGCTAACTTAATGTTTGGACATCTCTACAGATCAATGACACATGCGTTATCACTAGGTTTTGATATAAGATGCGAGGGTACCCAAGGAATTTTTAATGAGGCCTCGAGAGCTTGCAAATTTGATGCGTGGTGAAAGTGCATTCGAGGCCAAGTTGGTAAGAGGATCTGATGGTTTGCGCTTTACCACTGTATTTTGATCCAATAATGCAATGGCACTCATGAATTTTTAAAGACCTACAAGCTCACCATGTAGTCAATGCTCATTTAGAAAAGGATTGAAAAAAGATTCATAGTATAGAGAAGACACATAAGGTGTCAAGTGTCATGACCATAGGGTTTGCAATAGAAAGAATCAATCACATCCAAGGGCCCAAATTATAGCTTACAGCTCACGCTAATCTAAGATTTTGATCTTGCAATGTGAAATGAAGAAGTTATTTTAAATATCAATGGCTAGTGTTCAAATGACATTTATGAAAAATTTCATGAAAGGTCTAGACCGAAAATGACATTTATGAAAAATTTCATGAAAGGTCTAGACCGATGCCATATAGACTCCACACAAGTAGAAAAAGGCAAAATATAAGATCTTGTGGGCTCAAAAATGCAAAAGTATAAAGGCAAAGGCCCAAATCAAATCCATGGCACGTATAAGCCCAAGCCTAGATATATTCTACCATTAAAACTCCAAAACCCTAGATCTTGCATAAACGCAACCCAAATGGACTCAATTGGTCACAATTTGATCAAAATAAAGCTTAATTATGTTTTGTGAGCACAAAAGAGTTTCCACAGATACCATTTGTTACTAGTACAAGCACTTTTTAGGAATAGAAACAATAGCAGCCCATAAACAATAGTTGAAGGAAGAAACTAACCTCTATTTATCAATAGATAATGAATTCTGAATCTTCAAAGACATTGAATTAGATACTACAACCCTGAATATCCCTTACATTAGGAACTGGTCCAAGCTCTTCTTCATGATTAAAGAATTGAAGCCCATCACAAAATAAGAGCAAAGAATTACTGTAATAAACTAAAGGCATTATGATCTGGTTGTAGTCCAAATGGCTGGCCTTCACCATGCCATGACAAAACTTGAGGTATTGTATTGCATCGATGTCCTTACCCCTATTTTTATTGATTATGAAATTGATAATGAATGGATCATTAGGGAAGGAAACTCAAAAGAAGTAGCATATATTTCTCCTATAACATTTGATAAATATTATAATATCCCTCTTCCTCATGTGGTTTTAGCTAGGATCAGTGAGTGGACAAGCAACCATGATCTGGACTCTGTCGTTAGACCCTGGACTCTGTCGTTAAACCTTGGCCACACCAAGGCCCCCACATCTTCAAGGATTTTGACGGTAAAATTCCAATAATACAATTTGGGGAGGGTATTAGGGTAATAATGACCTTGTTGAATCAAGCCTTTAGAGCCCCCTAACACCTATGTGAATAAAATCTAGGTCTCATTTATCCATTTCATGGTGAAACAAAAGCTTACCCCTCCATTTGGAGATTTAATTAGTGTCTTCCTCACTAAGCAATTCACTATCATAAAAAGGAAGACCTCTAATTAGTTTTATATGATGTCATATTTGTTGAGACCATGGCTAGACATAAATTTTCATTTGGTTTTCAACTAGATGAACTTAAAATGTGGGATCCTAAGGGTATAGTGACTAGCCACTTGAAGGATAAGAAGCTCCCAAAACTTGTATATGTACATCAACTTGGTGTTCATGACACCATTTATATCAAAGCCAAGAATTATGAAGTGGTACTCACCAGAATCCAAGGCCAAAACATTAATATTAAACATAGGTTAAAAGAAAATAATAAGCCCTCAAGAGAAGCTTGGCAAATGCATCCTTTGCAGAACCATTTATTACCTGGTCTATTTGGGACAACTCAAGAATAACCCCAAGTGGAACAACCACAGCCATAGCCTCAAGGGTAGCCTGAGCAAAGACAAGATGAATAAGGTAAGGGCAAGGAGAAAGTGATAGAGGTGAAATTAAAATAGAGGCCTAGAGAGGGGACCCCACCTTCAACACTCCCACAAAGGCCACATTCTTTGATATAATATTTGGACATGATTGCCTCGAAACTAGAAGAGACACTTGAGGGTGCCCTAAAGGATATTATAGAGGCCTATGACTCGAACAGGGGGGTGGAACCCAATGAAGATATAGGAAAAGAGCTAGTCCCTATGGCATCCATAGAGAAGAGGAAGGCAGAGTTAGCATTGGTTCTTGTGGGACAAAGAAAGAGGCCCAAATTGACCTTCTCTCATCCCACAAGTGAGGTAAATTTGTTCAGTGATGAATTCCCTATTCATGGACCAGTCATTCTTGAATAGTTCATTTATGAGAAACTATAAATATTCCGTCCCTTTCCCACTCATGGGCCATGACAAGGGTTGTTGACATCACAATACATGATGACATGAAACCATGGTTCAGAGCCATGGTAAAAGAGCAAGAAGAATGAAGAATTATGGTTGCCCAAGGACCAAAAGGTAAAAGGATGGATGCTTCAAGAGCATCTAGTAGCTTAGGTGTGGACGTCCCAAGACCTCCCAAGTTTAAGGAACTAGTTACTACCATCCATTTTAACCCTAAAATAGTTGGGTTGGAAAGAATAACAATAAGGACATCTATTTTTAGAATACAAGAATTCACCTTTCAAAAGGTGGAACCCTTTGTGGGATTGAACCTAGTGGGAGGCCAACAACTTGGTGAGGATGTAATTCATGAGGAGGATGCATAAAGTATAATTGAGGCCTAGTCTGCACATGCTAAAGTTGGAGTCCAAGGCTTGAAGCAGAGGATCCCAAATTTGTAAAAGGAAAAGGAAAACTTGCAGACAAGAAATTTTATCAATTCTTGAGGTGATGACCAAGATGCTTATTGATTCTTTCTATGGCATGTTTAAATCCCTCAAGTCAATGAAGCTAAGGCAGAGTGCATTAGAGGAGCAGTGTGCATTGGCCAAAATCTTGGTCACCCAGTGGCAAGCCATAGAGGACAAAATAGCCCAACTCCTCAACACTCAAGCAAAGAAATAGATCCCAAATTTCAAGACCATCAATTTGGGACACTTGAACATGGAATTGGGAATTATGTTGGACAAAGTTAAAATTTTATGTTCATGGCACAATGGTGTAGAAAGGGTCCTAAAAGAGGAATAACAAGTAATTGTAAGAATTAAACAACTTCTTGGGACCATACTTAGAGATCCTGCACAAACCAATGCCCTTGGAATCATAAGTGATGAGGAATTTAAGCATAGGGCTACTTTAGTAACCCAGGAAATCAAAGGAAAAAGACAAGGCAAATCTAGGGCTGATAATAGTAAAATCCTAGACATGATATTTAATGCAGGAGAAAGGATAAACGAAGCTAAGAGCATTAAAGAGACCATGGATAGGAACACTAGGGGATTTGATGACTTGGCAGATCAAGAGGAGGAACAGTTCTTGAAGCCTACTATAGATCTGGTTTAAATTGGTGAACAACATGCCAAAGCCATGAGCATCCTCTAACAATAACAATTAGAGGCCCCACCATAAAATTAAACAATATTGTATTTTGTAGAATTTTGTAACATTTTGAAATAAAATATCCCATTGTAAAGGCATATGCTAGTTTTTTTTATCATATTTTCTTCTAGATCAGTATGATTGTGAAAAGCACATGTATTTTAGAACTTGTAAGGATAGTTATCCTTATCTTTGTACACCTGTATTTTATAACTGATTGGTATATTGCCTGACTTTCTTATAAAGGCATGTATTACCATTTGTAAAAGGGGAGATATTTTTCTAAGCAAATTTGTACAATTTGAAGAAATTAATATAGTGAAGGGAATTCTACAAGGATTGTCTATGTTTCATGTGTTAATTGTCATTTTAGCTTTTCTCTCAATTGTTAGTTAAGGTCTTGAATTTGAATGGTGTCTTGGAATTCTAAGTTGTATCCTTCTAATCATAGGGTTTCTAATTTGTGCAACATGCTAGATTAGCTGAAAGATCTTTTGTTCTCCTTCATTTTCATTTTACTCTATTTTCAGATGTGCATGTGTTATTTGATAATAGTAGTAAATCTTTAAATAAGAACTGGTTCTTACTTGTGATTCTTCACACTATCCTTTGAAATTGGCTTGGTATATAGTGGAATTTGAGCTTAAGCTATTTTACATTATATATTAGTTTGAATGCATAGTCAGTTGAAATTGATACTTTGTCATAATGTTTAAGGCTAAAATTGGTAATCACCCTTTTGTTTTCTACCTTACCCTTCTCTTTGCTTCTTTTCTTACCCCAAGATCACTTTCATTTTAGCTTCATTATAAATATTCACTTAGATTAGTCTATAATTTAAATTTGGAGCATAATTCACTAAGTATTAGCATAGATCGTTAGCAATTCACATAGAACAGACCAAGGTGGCTCCCAACCACCAAATTATATAAATATTGTGGAATAATTTATCTTGCTCTACTACTATTTCACCATAGGCAAGTAGATTGCCAAAACTTGCAACTCATGCCTTCGAATTTTCTGAATTCTAAAATGAGAAGTGTTATTTAAACACTAAGATAACTTGTGGTTCATTTAGAAGCATCAACAATGGTGACAGGCTTGACCTAATTATATGAGTTGCCAATCTTTGGCATGTCAGAGGAATTGGTGCAGTTCCTCGTCTTGTGTGTCCATGACGACTACTTCTATTTTTTAGGGAGGTACATGTAGACATTGGCATGCTTCATCAATAAAATCATAGGGATTTAAAGCATAGGGATATTCATCCACAAAATTATGGTGGATGATGTGGAGGTGGAAAGGGTCACAAAACTCTTGGGATACTACAAGGCAGGGTTCACATTCTCGATCAAGGACATTTAAGACCTTGACATAAGAGAAGCAATGTATCTAATTAGCTCTAAGCTTTTATCTAGCAGTCATTGGTCTAAAATTATCAAGACTTACTTGTGCATCACTCACTATATGGAATAAAGGGAAAAGATCAACATCTCCAAGTTTATTGTGGAGGAGATTATTAAGAATGCATTGGAATGCCATAACGCATGCAAGACCTTTCGATGGGGGTTCATGCTGATATTGATTGTGATGGAGGAGATAAGCATGCCCAATGGTGATGATGACAACATTTAGGTGTTATAATTTCATAATGACTCTTTAGCACTGAAGTACCAAGACTTCATTTGCCCACCCAAATTTTCCCAAAAATACAAAACAAGGGTGCAAGGGTGGTGTAATTAATACATTGAGGCATTTGGGATTAAATGGTACATCCCATAGGAGCTCCCCTGTCACATGGTAGGAATGATGACCTTCATCATAATGCAACATTTCTATTTAGTTCATCTAGCACTCATAGATAGAAAATTATCTAATAGGCTAAAATTTACCTTATGCATTTTTTGCTAGATTTTTCATGGTGGTGCTAAGGAGGATTCCTAACACATAGAATCTGTATATCTTGGTAAATAATTTGGATCAATAAATGACTAGGTTGAGGCATTAATACATGCACCTAGGAGCAAATGCCACTAAGGATGAGGTGAATGACTCTTACCAGATGGATCTGTATCTTGTGTAAAGGGAAATAATCACTAGGTGCATCTTCAATCTGTATTACGAGATGAATCCACACAAGAAGGGTACCATTAATAAAAAATATGATGATCACCCCCTCTTGATCAATGATGAAGGGTATTTAGTGCCAAAGACATAGGAGAAGACCCCCTATAATAAGCAGGGAGAGTCATTTGAGGAGATCAAGGAGCATGTCAGGTTGAAGATTGCCTCTAGAGAACAAGTTACACCTCTAGCTCCCAAGAAATGAATAACCTTTGCACCCAAGACTACTTCCTCCAACAAAAAGAAAAAAAATAATTTTAAGCGACCAATTATGCTCCCAACTATAACTCTAGCAAAAAATGGAGAAGGAAGAGACCTTCATGCCTGGGATGGAGTAAGAGACTAAGTAAGAAGAAAGTGCAAGAACATATATCTTATAAGAAAAAGAAGAGGAGCCAAACACTAAGGATGTGTAAGAGGCATTCTAAAGTGGCATACTCATCATAGTTAAAGAAGTAGAGAATCCTATGATCTCCTCATCTAGATAAGAATCTTCCACACAACCTTCATGAATAAAAGAGAAGAGAAGGGTGTGGAGGAAAATGGGCGATAACAAGGAAGAAATTGAGATGGACTTGGCGCTTGAGGAGAAGCGTAGATGTGCAAAGGAAAAGGAAGTAGCCAAGGTAGAGAAGGCCAAGAATGTTCTCATAAGTGTGAGGCTAACCATTAAAGTAACCAAGAAAGTGCCCATCTCCCACACCAAGAAAGTAGAAGAAGATGTACAAAAGGCACACCCTAGTGAAGGGGCACTTGAAGAAAAAAAGGCAATACTGGTGCCTTAAAACAACAAACAAAGATAGTCTAAGAACCCATTAGCAATAAGGTGATGTTGACACTAATGGAATTAACCTAAAGGTGAACATTGACAAACCCTAAGAGGAAGAGGTGGATGAAGGTGAAATGTCCAAGGAAGAAATCTCTAAGGAATAAGCAGATGAGTCCTCTGAAGAGAGCATTGAAGGAAATGATAACGTCAGTGAAGAGGAATAAGAGCAAACAAATATGGACATTATCAAGAAGGATGATGTGGAATTGAGCATAAGGGAAAGCGCATAAAAGGGATTAGAGGATGAATACCTATACATATTTGATACTATGCCCCTAAGCTGCCACTATTAGGATGGACAAACAACTTGCATTTGCATTTGACCATTACATGGATGAGCCTCACTTCGAGGTGCCTAAAGTGGCTATTTTGGGCATAAAAAAACTTGAGGAAGGGCATGACTCCCTCATCATAAATCCTCATGCTCATCATACACCCTCATCTCATAAATCCAATGTGATCTATGAGTGCACTTATCAAGATGGCCATTGAAGTCATGCACAAAAATATCGTTAATAATAGTAGGGTAAGAAAATGGAAGAAGCTCTATAAAGATGTTGAATATGAAGTGTAAGCCACCAAATTCAAGTTGAAGTAACTATATGATCACATAGAGGTGTTCAAACCATACCTTTTGGTTAGCATTGATAATTTATACCTCTTTGAGGTTGAGAAGATATGTGTGCTAGTAGAGCAGATGCTCCCAAGAATGAAACCCGAGCTGATGCAAGAAGAAGAAGATCCTTGCACAGTGCTAGAGAAGGAGTTTACCTCTAAGCTCAAAGAGGTAGAGAACCTCTTCATAAAACTTTAGGAGGGCATATATTTAGTTGATGCCATCGTCTTGGGATTTTACAACCAACCATCAGTCATAGACATGCATATCAAACAGACAAATCAAGAAAAGGAGAAGTTGATGGCATAGGTGTACTCTACGAGTAGGTCAGAGCATACACAGATTATGGGTAATGTTAATGCACTAAGCATCCAAATAAATGACTAAGAGAAAAACTAGAAACACTCCTCCATGCTCTACAAACTAAGGTCTATGAGCAGGAAACAATCTTGGATGGGAGTGTGAGTAAGGGTAAGGTAAATGTAGAGGCCTTTATAAAGGAGCTATAAAATACCAATGTGTTTGTGTTTAGTGCAACTTCCATTGAAATATATAATACCAGTGAAGAAATCAAGCTGGTCGTAAAAGGATTTGAGGACTTCAACACTGAGCTTAAGGAGAGTACACCCAAGTTCTACGTGCCAAAGACTTTGACAACCTAGTCCAAGGATGGACTAAACATTTTTTATGGGGTAATGTTGGGCCCCTTATCTTGGTATGTAAGGATTCATGCCAACATGACATGCACATCGGTGTGAGGCATCATTTTTAGTGATGATGACTTTTTGGCATCTTGGTGCCAGTTGGAGGAATTAGTGCATACCTTGTGCCAGTTGACACGTGGTTAACTAATTCTAGGATTATAGGGCATCTTCTAGGATTGGGCAATATGTGGTAACTTTAACATGAAATTCATAAGGTGATGGATTTGGTAGAATGATCATAAGGGCTCTAGCTAGGTACTTTGCATGTGCACTCCACCCTGGCAGAGATGTTCTTGTAGAGTTATAAAAGGAGCTCAAACTAGTGAAGTGAAAAAGGTGAACTTAGTACAACAAAACTATGTAGAATTGGTTTTGTAAACACTATAATGGCCGCCATTAGATTCAGGAGTAGCATGGTCACCATTAAGGCTCCAATTGTAGCACCCAAGCTTGCTTGTGAAACTTTAGGCCATTAAGTAGCTTTAACAAAGCATTTACTCTGTTTTCACTATTATGGACTTTATATACTCTATTAACTTTGATTGATGACAATGATTGTTGTTCTAAATGGTATTCTATATGATTTTTGCATCATTCGAATTGATAGTGAAATGAGAAAGGGTTATAATGTTGAAAGTTCAATATAGTTATGTTAAGAAGGTTGTTAATGAGCTTCTAGGTTATGATGTTAATGGCATCCCCATCATAAATGATGGCATTAGTCATAGCCTATGTAATAATGACTAAGTATATATTGATCTTGTGCCAAGTACTCCTACCTATGCTTAAATCACAAGTTTAGCATGATCATTTCAAGAGAAAGTAGCCTTATGACCCTTCAAACACTAATATGATGCTAGACTTAGCTTGACAAAAGCTTGTGCCCTTATGACTATAGTCCCCTAAAATAGGCTTACACCTATAGACCACTAAGCATAGTCCATGAAAGGCTTACGCTAATGGATCTAATTGAAACCTTCTTGGAATTAATCAAGTCTTAGAATTTATGACTTGTGCTATGGCACAACTAGCCCAACATGGGGCCTAGTTATTTCTCTACTATGCTTCGAGTGAGTGTATAAGTCCTATGCCTTGTGTGAATTTATGCTAGTGCAATTGAGTGAAAAATGTTGAGTGCAGAAAGGCAATCCCATGTTTACACCTAAGTGTAATGAGTCCAAAACTGATTGAGACACCTTATGCACCTAACTTTTCTACAACAGGTCAGTCAATAGCAAAGAACTCAAGTTGGGCTTATGTAAATACAAGGTGTGTTATACACACATAGGTACACATTCCTTTCTTTAGAACTAATAATTTCATTACTAGATTAAGGGGGGTTGTAGATGATATTTATGTATTATATAACACCTCAGTCTTGTACACTTGGTAAACTTAGACCTTGGTTAATGCTCTCACTTCTAGACCTTTCTCTCTTTTATAAGTCTCACATCTAATCTATCTTATGCCCTTGGCCTATCTCTTAGTATATCTAGTCTTATGTTGATGACCAAGGTCTTTTATCTTGCCCATAATGATTAAAACCTACTTATCTTCTACTTCTACAAGTTCTGAACTGGTACCTATTTTCCTACTCCTTAGACATTAGCATTTGAGATAGACACCTACATTGACACATGTGTCCTACTCTGATGTAAGTGTCTAGTGCCCTAAATTCATCTAATTTATAAATGAAATGTATCCTAATGGTTGACCTAAGTGATTTAATGTGATTTCTTTCTCTAAAGGGATTGATATAAATACAAGATCAACCCTCATTCATTCTTCACCTAACATTCATACCAAAAAGCATTCAGTTGACCAAATCTTACCTATTTATTCCTATTTCCACATCAAGCATAGGGATTGAACATCTACAAGTATGAAGTATTGAAGGAGCAACCCAAGAGCTCAATTTGATAAGTTACAAGCTAGGTCACTGTTGTACTTGATTTTCACATATTGGATGATTCACACACAAGACAACATGTAGGGGAGAACTACATCAATCTAAGGCCTCTTCAAAGGATTGTCTATGTAGGAAATGCTCATTGATAAAAGGGTCTTTGGGTTTAGCTCAACACTGTGAGACCACTAACCCATTTTCCTTAAGTTCACTATGAAGATGAAGAACTAGGGTTTTGTAATTTCATAAAAAGTAATAGCCCATGACCTAGATCTAAATCCACTAGAGTGAAGGTGAAGATAAACCCAGAAACATCAAGGTAGTCACATCCCATTCTAGTAGATATTTCGTAAAGGACATAAGAATTGAACCTGAACACTAGCATCGACACAACCATCATAGGATGACATAAGTGTTCGTGTCTCTAGAGGCACTTAATCTAGAATTTGGCAAATATTCTAAAATTATCTTATAGTCTGCTTCCTACCTATTCTAGATCCATAACTATGTTAGGATCAGAACCAACTAAGTATATTATTTCTTTGTAATTACCATATCTAAAATAACTATACTTTTTATACTTAACCTATCTTAATTTAGTGAATTCAACATATGTTATATTTTATTTTAGCATCTAATTTGCCTACTGTAGATCTGATTATCATCCTTGTACATTATCATTTCTATATACCCCTTTAATCTCTATATAACCACAATCTAAATCCATTTTATGGTTAAACACATTTTGATATTGTCATAATAATTTAATTATTTAAATGACTAAAACAAAACCATTGTAAGGGTTCTATCCCCTATAAAACCCTAAACATACCCATTTTACAAATGTTATAATAACACTAGAGACACACAAATCATTATATGTAATTTCATCATTGAACATCTCCAAAAATTACAAGATGGGCATCCCCAACTGTCATGTGATACACATACAATAATTTCATTATTAATCTTAAAATTTTATCATTATTTATTTATTTATTGAAAAAGAGTTTCCACACTTAATATTAATTAGGTTTAACACTATACACACTTGGTGAACTTAAGTTACAATCTTAGGAGTAGGACGAATAACTAAGAAACTACATTGTAAATGAGGCTTTGATAAAAATACAAAGTTGTATTAATTAGGTTCATATTTACAAAGAGGTGAAAAGCTTATATAGCTTTTCACAGGGTGGTTACAAGACTCAACTAATATTACTGTGAACTATCTACCCACTATTAATTACTAACAAAACATAAATCAAGTAAATAAACATAACTATGGATCATAAATGACCCAACAAACTTTCCTTGATCCAAAGGGGTATAAAATATGAAAGAATAAGAGCAATGACTCTAAAATCATCAAAGAAACTCTAATGCAGTTCTACAACTAGCGCATTGTACCTCCTGGTACCGACCAAAATTGATGCCACTCCATATAAAAGTCTACCCAATTAATTGTGACATAAAAGGTTGATGAACATGATCATGACCTGTTCATCCCCTAGGATCATCATACTGTACTATACTAGAACACAATCAAGGCCTGTTTAACTACATCAATCCATATAAGGCTCCACTTAGAAACCCATTAAAGTTACCGACCTATATTATGTATGGCACATCTTCTTGATGTCCAACAAACTCTAATGACCTTTACTCAACATTGTTGGGGATTGCAACCCATATCAACTTATATTATCATTGATGACTGATCAAAGACCTACCAATGCTATATCTTCTCCTCCTATCAGGTGAGAGATGAGAAACTGTGTAATGAGAAAAATAAAATAAAATAATCATGTTTGATCCATGTCATGAATATCAAGGATAAAAAGCCAAATTTGTAACTAAAATAAGCATACTATTACTACCAAAATAATCATTCAAACATTTGACCCAAACTCTGAGTGAATAACTAACTAGAGAAGGGGAATAGTCCTCTAACCTCTAGTGTGACACTTACACTTTGTCAATGACAAGGATCCTGATAGACCTATAAATAATGATGTATTCATCATTAGCATAAGCAAGAGGTGACATTGTAAAAAAATTGTATTTTGAAGGTGTCAGTTTTCACAAAAAATGCACATTATACATCATTGAATAGATTTGTCAAAAAAACTATATAAACAGTTTCAAATCATATATTTGACTATTTCAATGTGTCTATAATGTCAAAAAACCTATAAATTGACTAGTCACACAATGATTTTTGGAAAAAATAATGACTTGTCAAAAAACGTGTCATTTTATAAGCTATTTAATGATGAATGCACTAAATTATGACCATAAGGAAATCTTTGGAAGTTTGAACTCTTGATTTATTTTTAACAATAAACTTACAAAATATGCTTTACTAATTGCTCTATAAGCATTTACAAGCCTAAAATAGAATTTTTTTAATTTAAACTTGATTTTTTTGTGTAGATAAATAAAAAAATAACTTGCATGTAATAATTTTTATTCTCCAAGAATTTTTTGAGTTAAAGCGCAACTACTTTCAAATTGGTGTTGGACCCATGTAACCCCAAATCTTTCCAACCTACTATTTAGTAAAATTTAAACTTATCAAAAATATTTCTTGCTCTGCTACGCCATTATCAGGGATGCCATGTCTGCCTCCCTCCATATGCCATGCTGTTGGATCTACTTTAGAAGTCCTCAACAAATCTGTACAAGCTCCAAGGAGAGAGAAAATGTCATACAAAGCCATACTGTGAAAAATTCTACAAGGTTTTGTTTACTAGAATAAACAAATACATACATATTAGTAATGGAATGGTTGAGATGCCATTATTGCATGTGGAGGCTATACAAGAGTAAGCAAATGCATTTCCAGGATGTAGAATAGTAGGGAAGGGTTTTAAAAATATTGCAAATTAGTTTCTATAATATTTAATGTAAGTAAAAGCTCCAAAGTCACATCAAAATTCCATGACTACTTTTTTGTAGGCTTGGAAGGCCATACTATTCACAAACAGGGGTTTTAAAGGCTTACAAATTAGGTAAACATCAATAAAAAATAGGGTGAGCCATACAAATCCATCATAATATCACACATAAATGTGTATTCAGATTTTAAGATTTAGAAAACCGTACAACTTGGATATGGGCTTCAATTTGTTATGAGATACTTTGCAAATACAATACACAAATAATTTGGGCTATCATTTATGGAATTCATGTGTGGTAATATGAAGAAAGGAAGAGGTGAATGCCATACACAAATCAAAGGAAATTATACATTGTAAAAAAAAAATTAAAAAGTTTGGAAGTGTGAGTCAATTTTTTTTTCATACCATATGCATATTCCTAAAAAAATTATTTCTCATGACTGCAACCAAGCCCTTCAAATTTATTCAGTCCTCTTATAAACAAGGCTTTCATAAAAATATAAAGTTGTATTATTTGGGTTAATATTTACAAAGAGATGAAAATTTTATATAACTTTTTATAGGATGATTATGTGACTCAACTAATATTCCTATGAACTAACTACCAATTATTAATTACGAATAAAATATAAATCAAATGTGAATCATAAGTGACCCAACGATTAACTCATTAACTCATTTCTAAAATATCTAACTCGTATTCCTTACATTATTAACCCATCACACTTTTATTGCACTACTTTAATTTAAAATATAATTTAATATATGATTCAATATCTTAAAATTTAACTATGATAACTATATCATCTTAATATATATTAGTAACCAATGACTACAACTCCTAAGATAAATTAAATAATTATAATACAAAACATAGCACAATAAAATTATAACTTTTACTTGAAAACATTTGTTTTAAAATATCAAAAACATAACACAATAAAATTGTGGAACTAAACTTTAATCTCTTCAAATATTCATTTATTTATTTTAATTTTAATTTTATTTTTATGCATCTTATTAAACACTTATTTTCTTTAATCTTAATTTTTATATTCTTTTCACTGAATTAAAATGTGTATGTGTATGTTTGTTTGTTTTGGCATTCCACTTAACAATAAAACTTAAATGTTCTTATTTAATTTACATAAAATGAATTTTTAACATATAAAAATATTGTTGCATATTTAAAATATGATTTTAAATAGATTTTGTTATATGTATAAATTGAAATAATAATAATAAAATTTAAAAAAAAAAATTATTATTGAGGAATTCTTTTATTTTCTTGATATTTATAAGGCAAGCTTATTTCATTATTTTTTTACATTAACAAGATAATAAAACACTTTTATTTAAGCTAGGAGAATATTTGGTATCAAGTTCTTTTTAAGTATCTGGTTTAAGATTGTTATTTAAGCATACTGATATGACATGATAATCTTAAATAAGTTTTTTTATGAAAATGTTTTAAAAATGAAAACAATGAAAACTGATAATGATAATGATAATCTTAAATAATTTTCCATCGCATTGAATTTTTTTCATTTAAATTGCCTCTTTCAATATTCTACTAAAGAATGGAACGATTTGATATTTTTGAGGATTAAATGGATGATTCACTGTCATAGCCAAGTTTATGTACTTGTATGATTTTCTTTCTTCTCTTGTATTCTACATAAGCAAACCAAAATAAAATAGTTCCATTGGACTTAGATCCAATTAACCAATTCTCTATGATCTTGAAAACATATAATTTTGGTATATATAATTTGTAGCTGAGTAGTCAAATTAATTATAGTGAGAGTGAGACATTTTTTTCCTGAGTCCTAAGCAAAACAAACTAAATTTAAATAGTTCACCATAAATGAAGGATAGATGAAGTATCTTTCTTGTAATTCTAACTTATTGAATATTTTTACTTAACTACATTAATTATATCTCCATAAGTATAACTACGACATGAAGAGATATCCAACATGTTAAAAATATAATATTGTGTCATGCCCCACTAAATATTTCAAAGGTTAATTCTTTTCTTGTTGATTTGTTTTATCAGCATAAGCAATTTTTCACTTTTGTATTGATTTATAAATTAAATTCTCAATCCCTTGACTTGATCAAACCTGGTTAGTTAGCCATCTTGATAGCATTGTATTTTTTTAAGAGATATAAGCATTCTCAAGTTTGTTTTGTTTTGTTTTATTTTTAAAACTGAATATATTTGTCAATATAGTTCAATAGCATTTTCAAATTTCATTTATTTACTAAATTCAAGAAAAAAATAGTCTTAATATTATATTATTACTTCATTGTTCTTAGATTTCAACATACATCTATATAGAAGTTAGTTTGATGAGTACGATGATAATAATTCAGGGTGTTTACTTTATGCACGAAAAATAATCGTCTCCCTTTCACTAGGAACCCATTACTAACATTTATGTCTAAAATATCTAAGGCTTTCAATTGCCATACAAAGTGGTCCCATTTTGTATCTTGGGTATGACTCACCTTTATGAAAATTATCTTTGGCACATTTTTTGATTGTTTATATGAAAATTGTATAACATAAATACACAATAAATAAACAAATAAAGATCAAGATTGTAACCTCTTATTGAAGTTAATTCAAATTTCTATGAGGTATTTTGTAAAATTATTTAGACAATAATTTAACTTTGGTACCATCTCAAATTACTTAGGTTTCCAGTCTTAATACATACTCAAATCACTCAAATTGACATTCATACTAGCATTCACTTACACTTGCACCAATACTTAGATTGGGATAACTACATTGAGCTTGATCCCCTTTCGAGGTATTGCTATATTGACAATGCTCAACATATGGGGTGTTGAGGTCACATCTAACTTACCCTAATAATACCACTTTACTTCTAATTGTGTTCTTTAAAACACTAACAAGCATAAAGGCCAAAGTTTCACATTGAGATCAGTTAAAATAGAGAATAGACAATAATTCAAGACTCGATCACGTAGACATAGGCTTCTCAAAATAAGGCAAACATATTCTTAGAAACTCACTGCTCCATCTGATCAAGGTCATTAGTAAGACACAAGAGGACACTAGCATAGTGTTTTATTAGCAAAGGGACTGTACTACTATCTGAATGGGACTATGATGCCTTTTTCTTATTGATGACACCTTACACCATTCACACATCAGTTTCCAGCCTACCACTTGTCTATCTCAGTCATTTTTACAGCTAAGTATCTCCTTTCTAATTCATTATTATTTATAAGCTAAGAAAATAAATCAATTATTATACAAATCAATGGTTATTTATATTGCTATATTTATTTCATGATTTATATACTCAACTCTTTATCTACTCAGGGTTTTACATTCCATAATTCTCAAAATAGTTAAATCAAGTGTCATACTACAAAAAATAATTCAAATAGTGTTATTGATCACAATATTGGTATATTTATTACCATATACGAGATGGTTAAGAATAAAAGGCTCTAGAAATTATGAGCACTTTTTAGTTGACTCCTTTGAAACCATGCTTGTAACATTGGATTTTGTAGGCATATCTTGATTTGGAAACTCTTTTTTTAGAAACCATTTTTTAAGAATGTTTTTTTGTTTATCTTAAATTTGAGTTGACAACATCCATCTAGACTAGGATCAAAGAATATAAAACTGACATTAGACTAGAAAAGATAGAAAAATCAACTCTGGTTGAACACTCCTATAGAACCAAACACTCAATTTATATTGATCATTATTCTTGCCATGGAAGACCATTATCAAGAATGAAAGTTGTGAGAATCCATAGAAATAGGTTGTCATTCTCAAATTTTACATCAAGACAATGGATTAGGGTTTAATCAAGTATGGAGACCCTTAATAAATAAGCTTAAAAACACCATGGTTGGATTCCCTCCTTACGATCAATTTTGACTTAGTTTGTAATAAATTATAATTCATAGCTTGATCATTATTTATCATAAATACCATCTTTTAAAAATTTCTCCACTTCTTTTGGTTTATTGACCAAATCAAACTTTTCATTTAAATAATTATTTATCAACCACTTTATTAAAAAAATCCTTCCTTAAAAAATGAATAACCAATCACCTTTTTAAAATGGCTCAGCCAATAGTCTTCTGATCTCTTACAACATTCATCACATTAATTACTAATTCTAAATGTTTGAACATATCTAAGCACAATAGTAAATCCTTATAAGGAGGAAGGTCTAGCAATTACATGTATGTTTTTTTCCTAATGATGAATCACATTTATTGATTTGAAATATGTCGGATCTCAAATCATATACACAATTTTAATCCCAAAAATCATTCTAATCAATCTCATGGACTATGAAAACATAAAATTTCTTATTCTCTTTTAGTAACTTAACTTTTTCTTGATGAAATTTTATGATCTTTACTTTTCAAACTATTCCTTTTGTATTTTTTATTTTTCATCTTATGCCTTTGTAATATTTATTGCTCTAATTATTTCATTTTCAATTATTTTTATTTTGAATCATCTTTTTGTACCCATACTTCTTATTTTTGCTCTTATGTTATATAAGATGTACTCATAAGGTGAGTCAGTTTATTGATTGATGTATCATTGATAGGATCACTAATATCAATTATCTTTTATATTTTTACTTCAAAGACAAATAACTATTTGTAAGATACCCATGCATTCTATGGTATGTGCAATAGTATTTTGATCTCCTTAGAGGTGTAGAGGATGTAGTTTGATCAACTTGTTTTGAAGCATTTATCTTAGAATTCCACTTGAACTCTTATTATCCATTTTCATATCTTTGAATAATTAGTTTTAAATGAATTATGTTTTATCTTCCAATATTGATTTGAAGTCTTGTTAGGCATAACATTGCTAGATGAAGATATAAACACATGGTTAACACTAGTACATTATGGATTCTTGGCATATGTGATTTAATTTTTTAATGATATAATATTTTAATTAAAATATTAATTCTTCTTTTTCAAATATTCTATCATCCTTCCCATATTGATGATTTTATCTTTAAGGGTTTCATAAGCACAAGCCCTAGGTATTTCGGATTGATATGCATACACGTACCATTAAGAGGAGATGTAGGAGGTGGAGGGAGTTAAGGAAGGACTTGTTGTTTATCTTCTCTTGGTGGTATAAGATGAGTTACCATACCTCTTACAATGGTGAGAGCATGAACCTAGTTAGAGGGAAAGGAGCTATCACAACCTTGAGGGTTAGGAGGAGGAAGAGATTCTTTGTTATCCATTTTAAATTTTACAAATATTAAAATGATAACAAGAGGAGATATACATTCTAATGATAACAAATAGTCCAACACGGTAATGAAATCAAAATTTAATTTGAAACCCTAGAAGGACAAAATTTTATAAAGAAACCCCAGGGATAAGACTAAGGTTTGTAATATTTGATAAATAAAATGGGTTCACCAATATATTTTATAAAATTTAGAAAACTAGGTGAATGCTAAACCCTAATTAGACAAACTGTTATGCAAAATCAAAATGTTATAAATATGAAATAAATGGCACAAACTAATTTGAAACTTACTAAATCTAAAAATATACTATGGAAAGTATAAAAGAAAACATAAACTTACCTGGAAAACTAAGATGTGGATTATTTCTAAAACTAAAACTAACAAGGAGACTATGTTGACTAATTATGGACCTATTATATGGGTTGGTAGGGCTTCTAGATAAGAGCATTATAATTGAATAATAGAGTGGTTCAATGTTGTCCCTGGGGAGAATTGGTGTCTAGTAGGTAACAAAGATCTAAAATTTTTGAGGTAGGTTTACCATCATTTGTGTCTTTTGTGGACTGTGTGGGAGCTTTTGATCTGATGTGAAAACTATTGTATATCTTATTTTCACTTACAAAACCCTAACTCAATAAACCAAGAAGACAAATGTAATCATGGATTAAAATGAGTTAGCGATTAAAGTTGTGCTTGACATCAACACCCCCTATGTTGAGCATTGCCTACATACAAATAATCTAAAGATGGATAAAACTCCATGTAGTTTTCTCATGCTATGGTGGTGTGTGTGAAAGACTGGTAGAAAATTATAGATGTTGGTCTAATGTTGATGTGATTAAGTGCTTCAATTATGACTTGTGACCTTGTAAGTGTATTCAAAATTTAACTCTAGGCTACTATGTTTTTATGTAATAATAATTGGGATAAATATGGAATTTTCTTTTTAATGTGCAATTAAGATTATAGTGTTTTTCAATGTGGAATCCTCTTGTGTGAAAAATGGTTTGAAATTTGGATTTATAATTTTATTTTGGAAATTCCTTTAGATGGGATTTCTAAACTTACGGTTTGACCCTTTCAAGAATTTTAATTTTTAAAAGTATATCTTATTTAAAAAGAGGTCAATAATGATGGATCTAAACAAGAGAGCAATGTGTTGTTATCCAATTAGGGCATTTTTGTTTCAAGAGCATAAATAGTTGATCTAAGTACCATGAATAATCTGTGTGTGAGCCTAAACTATTTTTTATGAGGAATAGGGATATTCTAGGGTTATTGGTTTGCTTATAATAATGTGTCCTTCGCACAAAAAGTGAAGAAAAGTGGTCAAAAGGCCCCTGAATAAGTGAAAGCTAAGTGTGTAAAAAGGGTGGTCACAAGTGCAATATTTTAGATTATATTTTAATTTATGTGTCTACAATTTCCTACTATAGACACCCGTATTTTTCATAATCCTTGTTTATACAATTCTTTTATATGAATTTACATATGTACATATATAATGTTAATTATGTATAGGGAACTTATTGGTAAATTCATCTTTGTCTCTTATCTTCTTATTTATTTTACTTGACTATGAAATACTCTATTTTTTTATTATTTAAATATTCATTTACTTTGTCACAAGGGTCACTAGTCCTTTTTTTACTTACCGTTGATCTTTCATTATTGTTTGAATCCATAATTCGCAGACAAATTCATCATATGAATTTAAAAATTCTAGAAATGTCCAAAAGCCTTTTTCAAGTCTATTTTATGCATATTTTCCTTTGGGGATCTTTCTCTTACACATTAGGTCATTATTTAGTCAATTTTTATGTGCCACTAGTTCCCCAATTCAAAATTGAGCATGCTATATATACAAATCCCCTTGGAGGCTTTTAAGAAGAGCCATTCATTATTACAAAGTTGCATATAAAGTGCACACTAATTTTAGTTCATTGTTCATTATAAAATATAAATTTTCTAAGGTTAATATCTATTCTACATGCTTATATTAAATGAGGGTCTAGGATAAATAACACATAAATTTCCATCTAGATGATTTGACACACATTCACGTCAATAGAACTACATGTGATTTGATCCCTCTTTGGAGTGTTGGAAATGTAGGCAATGCTCAGCTAGTTGATGGGGATTGATTGAGGTTAGTATAAAAAAATTTATTAAGCCTTGTGCAATACTTATTGACCAAGAGTGTAAAAAATATGGTTTGGATAAAGGAGAAATAATACAAGATTATATGTGAAAGTCTGAATGTGATTAAACATAGAGAAGATATCTACAGATGCAAGCACATAATATTGCATGAAAATAAATTGATTCAGCCTCCTCAGATAAGTTTTTTAGAAGCAAACAACTTAAAAATTTTGTAGGTATTTGATAATTCTAGAGGCATCCTACACACATGCCATAGTTTGTTCCTAATTATAAACTACATAGAGCTATTACATAGTGCATCTAAAAATTATCGTAGGCTACATAAACAAGAACCAAGTTATAACAAACTAAGTACTTCATATCTCTTAGTTGTTTGATCATTTCTGTATTTATCATGTGAAATAAATCATACGTAGCATTTATATTTGTGTGTTTGTTGATATACATCGTGCAACATAAATTTTCAAAGTTTTATGTTTTTTTAAATGCACTAAATAAAAAATAGGGTAAATTTTTTTGGTGAACCTGTTTTTTTAGAACCTTACAAAACCCTAGGTTCCCTTAGGGTTTCTTCATTCTATCATTATGGTTTAATATTTATGTCTTTAGATTTGATTTCAAATCTGATTTTTTTATTTCCCCTTCACAAGTGGCCTCAAGCCTAATATTTCTATCATCAAAACCCTATATTCCTGTGTTTTATTTGCTATAAGGAGTGGGATTTTTGCTTATGCTTCTTAATATCTTAGGGTTTTGTAAATTCAAAATGAATGACAAATATAAAACTCCTAATATCCATCACCCTATTTATTTCATATTTTATACCCATTCCATGCCTTATGATTATACTAATGAATGCAATGATATCCAAACTTGTATGATTAATAATACTTTTTATGTAGATGAAAATTATGATTGCAAAGGAACTGCCTATGACTATGATTAGGATTATGAAGAGGATTGGTATGTTAGTAATGAATATAGTGAATTATAAAAACAACAAGATGGAATTGAAGTCAATTCTCCCATTTATTTTATACACTCTCATAATTACACATTAAAATAAGATGAAAGTAATAAGGATTATATAATACACTGCTTGATGTTTATAGTATTTCACTTAAGAAAGAAGATACCATAGAGCCATGTATAGATGATACACATATGGATGCTCATGATGTTTTGCCTTGAAATGATATTTATAAATGGAATGATGCTTATAGTGATATAGAAATATTTAAATTCCTTTTTCTCAACAAGAATTTAATATCAATTATTCTCTTGAAGTGAAACATAGTGCTAGTCCCTCCTTTATTGAGATGAAAAAGGATGTGGTAAATGCAAAATAATGTGATGTTTATTCCTCTTCATTAGAAATAAATTATCCTAGTTCTCCTTCTTATCTTGTAACAAACTTTGATACTATTTATTATCCTTTACACGAGACCTCTTTTGAAACATAATGTGATGCTATCTCTTCACTTTCTCTATAACAAAAATGTGATTTTAAGTTATGCAATAGTGTTTCTATTGAATGTGATCCCAAATTATGTAATTATTTTCCACATGGTGTGATTATAAGTTATGAAATGATATTTATACAAAATTTGATCCTAAGTTATGCAAATATTTTTCCATAGAGTTTGATTATAATTTATGTGATGATGTTTCCATAGAATGTGATTCTAGGTTATGTCATGATGCTTCCATAGAGTGTGATTTTAAGCATTGCAATGATATTTGTGATGAATTTCTTTTACCTATGTTCAAGATAGATGATGAGATAAGATTATTGAATGAATATTTATAAACCAATACTATCCCTACTATATATATCCTCGCATGATGTATTCCATAGATGCCCTTCAAAATCAAGCTCTCTCTCTCTCACTTGAAAATCTAAATCATGAGATGTTAATATGAATAATAATGAAATATTAAGACAACATGTAACATGAATCATATTTAATGATAATTATCCAAAAGGAATTTTCATGCCTAAATTCCAATTGTTTTATGTCCAAAGAGACCCTAGTTGTCACCTGATGAAGTGTGTTACTTTCTTTTGGTAAATGCTCAAATGATGGAAATAATACTATTGATATATTTAAAAAAAAATAGAAGGAGAAGCCTAAGATTGGTTCTATAGTCTTCCTAGTGGATCTTTACCTTACTTAAAAAGTTAGAATAAGTTTTATTATCCAAATTTAATAAAAAAAAGGTTACTAAATTCACATTGGAACATCTACTAAGCTTACAACAAGTTCATGATGAACTTATTGAAGATTATTTTTTATGATCTAAGAATACATTGCATTGTTTAATATATAAACCTTTTGATTTGGAAAATCAATTTATTTTTAGTAGGGGTCTTATGTCTCAACCTAAGGGAATATTACTTTACAATTCTTATCCTTATTTTGAGAGAATGTACATGGATATTTTCACTTATGCCTCTAAACTCACTTGTGATTCACATCAGTTAACAAATTCTTGTGATTCAAAACCATATTCACCTAAGAAGGAAATTACACATAAGGATCTTGAACCAAGCACATCACCTTCTTAAACAAAGAACCCAATTAATGTCTTTACTAAAATTAAATATTCAAAGGACATGGTTTACAAATTAAAAAGATAATATGAGTGAACCTATTACAAATAAGAATCAACCATTTAAGTTTGATACTTTCAAAGATTGACCAAGTGTTATTTTACAAACATCAATTGATAATAAAATAATCATATTACATCCTAATTATCACCACCCTCCCCATCACCTTGAACAATTGGGGGAAATAGTTTTTTATGACTTTCATCATATCAACGGACATAGAGACAAAAATTGTTATGCATTACAAAAAAATATTGAACAATTTATGGATAAAGGGGTTATTACATTTGGTATAATTTATTATAGGTAGACAAGGTCCCCTTATCCATCTTATTATACTATTTATTCTAGGAAAGCTTACATATCCTATAATATTCCTCTAAAGTATCTAATGGTTCCTTATTGAGAAGTGTTGTCATTAATGTCAAGGTGCATCTGGTGAAGATGCATGGTGAGTGGTCTTTGAGGTATGAGCTTGTGTGTTTAATGTGACAAGGAATACATGTGACAATAGATAATTTGAAGGCAACCTGATGTCTCTTTTATTGAGAGAGAATTTGAAGGCAACCTAATGCCTTTTTATTGAGAGAGAATTTTAAGGAAACCTAATGATTCTTCTATTGGTTATCGTCAAGGTTGTTGTAGTGGTCTAAGAGTGATGTTTGATGAATGTTCTTATTTGATAGCATCATTAAGGTAAACATGTTTGAGTACTAGTCCTTGAGTGTAAAGTGTCTTGAGAAGCCTAGTCATAATAAACATAGTCATATCATGAGCATGTCCATGGTGAGCATAAAGAGGTATGTGAAAAGGTATGAATTTTTTTTAGGATCATGTAAGTAAAAATTAGAATCATAAAATATTTTTTCAAGATTAGTTTTCAAGTTTTAAGTGCTTGAGAAGCCTAGTCATAACATGTAAAGTCCTAGTGAGAAGGTTTTAGCATGGTGGCTTGCTGAGATGGATGAACAAAGGCATAACAAGATGTATGAGAGTTATTTAACATGTATATTAGGATTTGGAGAACTCATGTGAGTCTCAAGATTAGATTATAGGGGTAGGACCTATAGGTCAAGTATTAACCTAAAACATTTCTAGACCCTGCTTGGCCTATTGTATGTAATTAGAATTTCATGATATACTTGAATTAATCCTAGATTAGATAAGATAGAGCACACCTACACTTCTGATTGGGTATACACTTATTAAGTGGGACCATGACCAACATTGGGATCTACTATCCCTAATTAAGGGATCACTTGTATCACTTTTCACAACATATCATGCTAGGAAGGGTTTTGAAGCCTACAGTCTAACACAATCACACAACAACCCTAAAAGAGTCTTATGATTTGATATTTCACTTATGTTAACAAACAAGAGAGAGTAAATATAAAGTATCATGAAATATTGTCAAGGCATATTAAGGATGGATGGAACTATTTAATCATGAGATAGGTTGATTGAGTATGTAAGTGAGGTGGATAGTGCACGAAAAGAGGCATAAATTTTAGTTTTAAGGCCTAATGTGGTTTTCAGGTCAAGGTCTAAGCAAGAAAAGTGAGAGAGTATGGCCTAATGGGGTATGAATTTATGTTTCCAAGGAAATTATGGACATGTGAGAATTTTTATAGGTATGATATGTTGTTTCAAGCATGTTAACAAAGTTTTAGGTCATGGTTTGCAAGAAAAGGCATGAAAAGTGGTTTTGAGGTCTCTCGAATACACATAATGAAGGCATGCAAACCCAAGGACTTTCAGGTGTTCATTAGAATTAGTAAAATTTGCATGGGAACCTGAGATATTCATGGTAGATGGGGAAGGTTCCTAGCTCAAAATTATATCATTAGTAGTGGATTGAGGGTCTATGCTGTATGAACAATCATTAAAAATGGATGTATATTTAAACCCTCTTATAACCCTAATAGTGATCTAATGTTGAAGATATGATTCAAAAGTGTCGAAAATGGATTTTTATGATAAATAAATATATTTAAGGTTGTATTAAACTCTCCTAGTCACATTTAGGTGTAATTTAGTTGTCAAGTTTGTGAGAAGACGCTATAAGAAAGTGCACATTTCTCAGAAATTTGCTGTAGTTATCAAAGTTGACCAAGTCAAAGTTGACCAAGTCAAAGTTTTAAAATGGATGGAGGTTAAATATTGAGACTAATATTTTATTTATTTGGTGGTTTATGGATTGGTTCTATCCCTCAAATTTTCTAAATTGGTCATCCAAGTTAGCTAGTCGCTAACATGCCTAATGGTGGAAATAGTGAGAAACCTAGGCAACAATGAGAAGATGATTAAGAATGTATTATGATGGAGTAGGGATGAAACCAAGTTCATGGAGATATTTTTTAGGAATTTTAATACATTCTCATGTCTGGTAGAAGTTTTGAATGTTAGTGGTTATAGTGAAAAATTTGCTCACAAATTGACTTGTTTGGCTGATCAAGGTCTATACATAGTGAGGTTATGAGATTGGTTTGCAAGACCAATATTTCCATTTGAGAATATTATATTTATATATAAAAATGGTATAATTATATCATAAGATCATAAAAATTCATCATAAGTATATATAAATGGTCATATAGGTGTTAAAGGTCATTGTCACCATGATTATGCTTTAAGGCAAACTGGCAATTCTGGGTAAACAAGTTGTAATGATGAATTTGTGGCTCTATGATCTAAGTTGATGTCTATAATGAATATTATGTTATTTTTTATGAATTTAAATTAGTGATCATGTATTTTTAAATATTGTAAGTCAGTGAAAGTGGTTGTAACATTGAAGCTAAAATGGCTTGTTTGGTTCTTGTTTGACTGTGTGTAATGAGGTCAAAAGATTGGTCTGCAAGACCAATATTTGACATTAGACCTTATTATTTTTGTATCTAAGAGTGGTATATAGATGTCAAAGGATATTTTAAAATTATAAATGATCATGAGAAGTTTTATTTTAGGTATTGAAGATCAAGTTGTTCATGATTGAGTTTTAGAGTGTTCTCGTAGTTTTGAGTGGGCTATTTGCAGAGAAGTGTTTGAGTCAATTTTATCTGAGTAGTAAAGTATAAATAATATGGTGGTTACCATGAGGTTATGTATATTATATATATATATTATTTATTACCATGTTTTTTAATTTATTTATGTTTAATCTCTTGTAGATCAAAATAGACTTTCTATAGGTTCACATACCTAATTGTGAACAATGCTAATGACATTCTTCAAGTGGTGGTTGAAGATAAAATGTGTCATGGACATAATATGATCTTATTAGGAGTATATTTTAAAGGAATATGAAGTGTTATTTCTATGTGTGGTGTTTTAAAATGTTCCAAGGAGATCAAAGGGTTACATGTGCTAATAAAGGCCTAATCAAATTAGGTCTCCTTAAGGCTTAAAAGAGGTTTTGGTATTTTAAGTTATGGATGACCTATTACAATGATTAATAAATGTATGAAATGTGTTATAATAAAATTTTAAATGATAACCCAAGTTTTAAAGTATGTATTTCTGACCAAGAAGGATATGAGCAATAGGCTTGTATATATACAAGGTAGTTTTAGGCCTATTTGTGGGAGTAGAGTACAAAAGAATGAAATAGTGTATTGATAAGCAGAAGTAGGTCTTGTAGAAAATATAAAGAGAATATATAAATTGTGATGAATAATTTATAGAGGTTTTGTGTATGAAAATTAAGGTCATATGACCTAATCAAGTTAAGAAAAGGGCTTGTTGAGCGAAGACCCCTAGAAGGCATTTTGAGAGGAATAAGAAGGTGAAGAACTGAAGAGGTGGCCATCATCAGTTGGTTGAGAAAAAAGGTGTTATAAAGGTGATAAAATAAATTAGGTGGATAATTTGGTGCTAAGTCATCTATGGATTTGGTGCCTCCTTACAAGTTGGTACTTGTTAAAGTCTAGCTGGGTTGGTGCTTAGCTAGTTGGGGTTGACGCTTCACTAAAATTGGTGTTTGTCTTATAGGAATGTATTCCTATTATATAATAAATTTTCACCCTTAGATAGGGTTATTTTTTCTCTCTCTAATTGGGTTACACTATGGGAATAACCCTAGGATTTGGGTCACCTATGGTTGGGTTGGACCTCCAGAGAAGGCTGATTTCCTCTTGATGGAACACCTATACTAATGTCTGCACTGGGAAAAGGGTTAGAGAAGGGGTAAATGGTCACTAATAATGCCAAAAGGGTGATGTGACAAATTTAAATGAGAACTCACATAATCATGAATTAAACACTGAGGAAGCATAAGACAATGCTAACTCAAATAATCTCACAAAACTAGCTAGTTGCATAAGTGTTTCATAAACTAGGTTTAAGAAGCAATGAATGAAGGCAAAGAGGATTTATAAGACTCACTCAGAGCTTGCATCAATGAAAAAAATAACACTAATATAGACCTACAACTAACTTTAAGAAACCTTAGAAATGAGCAAGAAATAAGGACAATGGGCATGGAAGATTCTCCTTCATAATGCCATCATGCATAAGCTTTACTACACACAATTTAGAGGGAGAGATAGGTAAAGATAGTCTTTATTGATTTAAGAGGTCTTTCATACAAATTTTTATAGGGTCTAACCTTATCAAATGAGAGTCTCTACTCTTCTAGAATTGAGAGAACATTTCTTATCAAAAGCGAGAGAGAGCTTTTAAATAGAAAAGAATAAGAGATATAGGAGAAAGGGGAGAGAGAGGGGGAACACACCATCTGAGATCATAATTAAGCTACCATCCTTATTGATTTTTGAACCATATTTGATCCAATTAGGACTAAAAGGCCTTGAGAAGAAATAAATACTCCACTATACTATCTAATTGTTGAATCCCTTTACTTTGATCTTTATGCCATCTCCACTTACTTTCATTATGAGGACAAAGTCTTCATATCTATGGACTTGACAGAGCCATGCCTAAGTCTAATTTTAGTAGTTTTAGGTACCTATTTGTTGAAGCTATAGGTTCGTCTAAATATGAGACACTTAAAACTTGCTCCTACACCAACATGATCATAGGTCTTTACTATAGATTGAAAACCAATCCAATTATTGGTTTTCTTATAGTCAATATGTCAATGAATAACTTATAGACCATATAGCTTCTTTCCTAAAACATATTAGGTCTAAACATACCTATTATACCTCTAGAACTTGTGAAATCAAAGGACTAATTATACGTGATGTTTAAAACATAAGAAAACTGAGTCTACATACTCTGGATCCTGCAATAGAGGTCTCGACTAATTTTCAATGGCATCCTTTGAAATATCTACCTTGGTTGGAACTTAGGTCACATTTTATCTCCATTGAACTCTCTTAGATTTAGAATTTTAATGTTATCCATTGATCTCATTTTGGGCTTCTCATATTGTGCCAACTATCAGCTTTGCATTCATTTTGGGGATCTGCTATCAGTCATGGATGGTTCCTGCACTTTCACCATGTGGCAACCTCACATTCAACTTCAAGAACATTGACTCTTTAACCTTACATGCACTATCAATCTAATTTTTCTCAAATTAAACATGATCAATTGATTTATCTATTAGTTATGACAATTGTGACACTTGGTAGCTTCTCATTTGTTCCCAAGATCCACTAACTTGTTGACCCCTACTCGTCATTGATTTGCTTCGATACGATTTAACATGCACCATTGATCTACCTGGACCCACTGACCTTATCAATCAATGCATGCCATTAGATCTGATATGAGATTCCATGATCTTGACACTTGTCAATCATGCATTCATCCTTGGAACATTTGAATCCAAATGGTTATTTCACAAAGCCCAAATTTGATGTCTACATGCACATCCCACTCTACAAGTTCAAAATTAAAGACTTGTATCTTGAGATAACAAGCTCATAAAGATAGAAAATTTTCCAAGCATGATTTAGGCATGAATAACTTCATGTCCATGTGATCTTTTAGCTTTGGGAGGCCTCCTAAGTGAACTTATTAAATGCACAATCAAGCTGACCTATTCATTTTTGCGTGAAGAGCCATGATGGTCTGGTCCTTCTAGACTTGCTCTTTTCATCTTTTGATCTGTCAAAGCTTTGAATAACTTTCGAAACTTCATTCAAACCTTCTCTATGCACTCTAAATATCATGAAAACTATGGAAACCTACTGGATCTTCTTCCTTTTCAAATTTAGACCTGTTTCAAGACTTGCTTCTCAAAGATCAATAAAACACACTTTAAGCTTGTTTAAAGTGTTTCAAAAGCTTGGTAAGTGAAATTTGATCTTCTTCTTCATTATTTGGTCACCCACTCAATCAATAACTCTATTCAACTTGATCAAACTATGCCAAGACTTTCAAAACTGATCCATCCAAGTGAGTTTCTATATATAGGCCAAAATTGGCCAACATTTCTGGCAACATCCTGGGGTTGCATGCTTGCTATGCAAAGACTAGTGGCCTTAAACTAATCCATTGGGCATTTGGAGTCATAATATTTTTGCTAATCTATTCATGAAAATGATACAATGCTAACCCTTTCTAGAAGACTTCCTCTCGAAACAACAAGGACCAAAAGGAAATAAAACAACTATGCCCAATGTACTTATTGAAAGGGAAACACACAATAGAAAATAAATGTGCGTAAGGCACTTAGAGGAAAGAATAAAAAACTATTATAATATTCTAAAATATCATACAATAACTACCAACTCTTCTAATAACAAGGATTTAAATGAATGCTATTGAATGGGATGGGTAATACCTCTCCATTCAGCTGGGCAAGTTAAAAAGCATTATGTTATTTGCAACCATGGATCAAATAAGGAGCACTCCACAAGCTATAAAACTTGGTGTGGTTCCTTGGGTTGGCCTTATTTGAGTCCCACCTAAGGACTAAGTCCCCTTCTTTAAAGTCCCTTTTTGTGGTTTTCTTGTCAAAGGCTTTCTTGACCTGATCTTGATGTGACTCTAATGTCTTCATTATAAGGTCCCTAGTTTCTTCAAGCTACATGAGCTCTATCATCCTCACATTCATAGGCTCACTCTCCATCAAATCAAGCTAATGGGATAACTCCAAGGTAGGTAGTTCAAGAGAAATGGGCAATTTGGCTTCCTTTCCATATATAAGGACATATGGAGAATTGCCAATGACAAATTTGGGAGTCACTTTGTTAGCCCATAAGGTTGTCCTTAGCTTTGTATGCCACACTCTTTTATTCTGTTCCATAGTCCTTTTGAAAATCCTTAGCAAGTTCTTGTTTTTAGACTCTACCAATCCATTAACTTGGGGGTAGTAATTAGAGGATGTACTAAGGTAGATGCCCAACTTAAGTGCCCATTCAATTATCTAAAATTATAGTAGCTGGGACACCAAACCTGGTCACTATGTTGTCATAGAAGTCCTATACTGCTATCTCATTAGCTTTTTTTAAGGCAATTACTTCCACCCACTTGGGGAAGTATTCAGTTGTAGTGAGCACCCATTTATGTCATACACTTGAAGGTGGATTTATCATTCCTATGAAGTCTAACCCCCATTACATGAAGGGTTGCTCCACCTAAATTGGGTTGAGTAAAAGAGCTGATAATCTTTGTTTGCCTGTAAATAGAACATATTTTTGACATTTCCTGACCCATGCATAGTTATCCTTGAAGAGGCTGGGCTAATAATAATTAATCTCATTACCTTTAATGCTATTGTTCTTGGATCAAAATGGCCTCCTATAGGTCTATCATGAAACTGCTCCAAGAGCTTTGTCACTTGATTGTCATCAATGCACCTAAGAAGTACCCCATTGAGGTCCCTTTTGAAAAGAACATCATCAACTAATGCATAAAGTATGGAATGAAGCTTGAAATACCTTCTTTTTGGTCTATTCAAACCTTGAGGGCATTCTCCTATCATCAATAAATGTGTTATATCTTAGAGCCAACTATCATGAAGTGGAGGTGCATCTGTTTGTGAGTTGTCTTGTGTCACCAAAACAACTTCTTTATTTTCTTAAAAGTAATCCACCTTATGCTCACACAAGACTTTGTATCTTACTAACTTAGTGGATTTAATATCTAAATTATACTCTATGACTTTGGTAATCTAGCTAGCTCTTTTTTCATTTAAATCCTTGTTGAGGAGAAAGCCCCTCGCTCTAGAAGGAGAAACCATAAGATGAATCTTACTATTGGAGATCATTGGTTTAAACTTTTTTAGGCTTCTCAAAGGTAAAAGAACCTACTTTTCTATAAAAGTGTACCTCACCTCATATCCATCTACCCCTTGACTAAAAAAGGCAATTGGTTGCTCAAGTCCATCATTATTTTGCATCAACATAACTGATATGTTATCAACATTGGTGTTGGAGAGCTAGATTGCACCCTAACTGAGCAAAGGTTTGTTCAGGTCCTCTACCCAAATCTAGTCCAAAATGGGAATGATCTTAGGCTATGGGTTAACTAATCTTGGGTCAAAAATCTAGGATTTTTAACTAGGCTAGCTCCCCTGATGCATCACTTAGGTCATTTCCACTAAAACCTACTGATTGATGGGAAAAGGGAGAGAAAGATAACTGAAAGGAAAATGTAAGCTAATGTTGGTGATACACCTAATTTGAATGTTTATCCACTCTATTTTAAATTCTAAAAACACTAATGAGACAAGCAAAGGACTGAATCTAAAACTTCAAATGTCTGTTATGCATCAGTATTTCATGCAGAGGTTCACCAAGTGATCAAAACCTGAGGGAAGTGATGGAGAGGACTGATTCAAGGTAATAACTAGTCAATGTATCCATATGATAGCTTTGATCAAATGACATTAAAAAATAAACATGACCTGTATAATAAGATAACTAGGACTTGATAGGGGAGAGATTTTTACCACATATGCAAATCAAACTGACATTGACACACTATGCTAGAACAATGAAATCTGAAATCAATATTCTATTCTATTCATCTTAAGAGGTTACAAATATCAATCTTGGTAGAGTCTAGTCATGCCCAAGAGAGGGATCAATTTTAAGGATTAAAAGCATGTATATATAGTAGAATGGGAATGAGAGAGATAGGGAACATGCGTGTAAAAATCAATAAATTGGGTCTAATTACCTTGATGGAGTCCCAACCATATTTCTTGAATTCTCCACCATATTTTGATCAAATCAAGATGTAATCCATGATAAACATGTCAACCTTTATTTATAAGGATGATGAGTCATGCTCCTGCTAATAAAGAAACAATCTTTCAGGTTCTATGAATGCATTGAATGATCCAATTGCAATTTTCAACCACCAAATATCCATCTTGGGACTCTATGCCATCTTCTTCCTAACTTGCTTATAAGGACAAGATCTCCATATCCATGGATCTGACTGAACCATGATTATATCTGCTTTAGGTGGTTTAATGTTCCTATTAAATTATGGATGATATGACTATCATATTTATGCCTTGGCATGCTCTTTACTCTAACCCCTGGACACATATATACTATAGATGAAAAATAATCTTATTCATTGGTTTTTACATAGCTATAATATCAACATGGGTGCATATATGTAGCTTGAATAACCTAGTAGCCCACCTTTGACCTTTAATAGACCCAAACTACCTATTTTACATATGTAGAGCTTTAATGGTGACATTTGATCCTGCAATATCCTCTCTGGTTCAACTTGGATTTTATTTCAACCTCGAGTCAAAGTACCTTAGATTTTGACCTTTAATTTTAGCCTTTTATATTGATATGAGCCTTCAAGATTATATCACCTTTGACCTTCATTTTTGACCATCGATAGTGATCTAGGCTTCTTATATTATGCCAACTATTAACTCCTCATTTTCTCTATAGGATCCTGCTAACTCTTTAACCTCTTATGAACCATAGATCTGCTTCTATATGATTAAACATGAGCCCTAGATTTTTTGATAGATTAATGTTTTTATGACACTTGGTAGCTTCTATTTAGCCTTTAAGATCTATTGAATTGTTGACTCAATGCTCACTGTTGATCTGCTTAGGTGTGATTATACGCTCATTGTTGATCTTCCTAGACCCATTGACCTTGTCAACAATTGCATACCTTTAGATCTCTATTAGAACACCTTATATCTTACCACTTTTCAACTTCTTACATATGCTAACCTTTTTACTTACTACTCATTGTTGATCTTAAATGTATGATTAAATGCACTCCATTAGATCTTGGAACCCACTAACATCTGTCAGATCACTGCTCGCCATTATATATTGACCTTAGCTCTTGAGATTTGGACACTTGTCACTCTCACATTAAATGTTGGGATATTTGAATTTTAATGGATATTTCACAAAACTAAAACTTAATGTTTGCATGCCTGTTTCACTTTGCAAGTTCAAGTTTGAAGCTCTATATCTTTAGATAGCAAGCTCATCAAGACATGAAATTTATAGAGCATGATCTTGGCATGAAAAAATTAATGTCCATGTAATATTTTGGCCTTGATATATTCTTGAAGTACATTTATTAAATTCACAATCAAGCCGGCCCATTCATTTTATATGACATCCTGTGACGGTGTAGCCTTTCAAAGCTTGTACAGGTCATTTGATCATTCACTCAAGTAGGAACTTTGATAATCTATATAAACCAGGTAAAATATTGGTATGTGGGCCAAACTTAGCCAACATCTTTGGTGACTCAACTAGGAAGCATGCCTACTATGCCTGAGAACCCAAACCATTTACCTTGTTTAGTCTATTGGGCATGGAGTCTCCTCTTTGGTTCAATAATTTGATCTATATCTAAAACTGACTGCCCCTCTGGATAACTCTTCTTAAAAAAAATAGGGACAAAAAGGAATAAAAAAATGCAAAGTTCCCAAGGCACTTATTAAAAGGAAACATATAATAGAAAGGAAACTAATCTAATAAAGCAAGGACCACTAATCTAGTGTGTTAGAACAACACTTGGGGAAAAAAATAACTAATTATGTACAAGGAGCCTAACTAACTAGGATAAATCATGATCTACCTAGATCAAACATAAAACTGTTGATTTTAGCTCTGTGATGAGATGGAGAATGACATATCACATGTTCCCTTGTAATCCTAGTAGTTGAGGAAGCAAGTCTCTTCTTTACAAACTCTTTTGGCATACTCATATGTGGAATGGTAGGGGAAAAATAGACTCCAATTTAAACATACTCACTTAATATCTCTTCCTCTTTATCAATATCTAACTAAAATTGGTGTCTCAAAAGACACCCTCTTGTAATGGTAATCTTACTAGCAGCCCTTAGATTAGATTCAAGCTCCATTCCTTCACAATCTAGTTGACTAGGTTGAGTACCAAATAGACCTGTATTACCTTTTGGATACATACCCATGTCTTTAGGCCCACCAAGGAGCTGATAGCCCATTTTTAAGATATGAAACAAGTCCATGTATATAATGAATTCTTGAGGTGGTAGTATTGAAGGACTGACCACTCCATGTTCTTTAATTTGCTTGCCCAGGCTGCTCTATTTAGCTACCATTAGACCACAGTCCTCCTAAAGAAGAGTATATCTTGCTCCCAAAACTTCAAACAAGTATTCCAATGGGAAATGTGGCTGATTGGTGACCTCTATTTTCCCCACAAATTCATTAATTTGATAAGCTATTATATCCATTTCCTAATCCTCTACATAAGATGGTAGCTCATCTGAGGAGTTGATAGCCTCAACTTCTTCATTCCCAACATAAGATGGTAGCTTTGCTTCCTCCTTCTTAAAGGTAGAAATGCAAGATAGCTCCATTTTTTATGGAACCTAAATTTTTTGGGAAACCCCTTCATAGAGGAAGCTCATAAAGCATAGAACCTTGAACTGCTTGACTTCTGCTACCTCCTTTATTGATCAGATAGATGAGGCATAGTAGGATCCTCATGACAAAGGATAGACATCACATAATTTGAGTGCATATCCCATTAAGGTTTCAAAGTTTGAGATGGATGGGTTATATGAGGAATGGCAGGTGGAGTGGGCAAAGGGATAACTATCTCTTAAGGAGTTAGGAAGCTTGGGACTTTGAATGAAATAGGTGTAGGATTTGGTAGTATGGATGGATCTTGGGGAATAGAAGGAATTGGTGTAAAATTTATTACCTCTTTAGGGGTGGAAGACATGAAATTGAGAAATTTCATTGGAGTAGATTCCTCTTGATGTACTTATTCTTGTACTCATATCTCAACCTGTATCTCAACTTGTTCTTTGAATTCATTTATCTTTGCATCATTATGGAAGACTAAAACATGTTTGCCCTTGCCTATTGGTGTCCCAATTATGAACTCCTCTTTTGACTCTGACAATACATCATCATCAGTTATGAGTTCAACATGGAGTTCACTACTTACCTCTTTAAGGAGTGGCATAGGATGTCTTTGGGATTACTCCAAGAGAGATGAGATATATATGATACCTCTTTGGTCCAACTATTTATCTTCAACAATAATGTCCTCCTCTTTCTTTTACATACTACTTTGGATGAATTTTTATGAGAGAAAGGACTTAGATTCTTGAGGAGGGATGGGTGTGGATTGAGTGTCTTTGGATTTTCCTAACTGCATGACTTGACTCCATGATGAAAACTTGGGCTCATGGTTTTCCTGCATAATGTGCATTGTGGCTTGAAGAATGAAAGTAGGTATATGCAATTGAGGTGATGTTGCCTTTATAGATGCCAGTGTTTGGTACAAATTTTTATCTATATCTTCTATTTACCTAGCAAGGGATGATTCAAAATCAGACCTTGATTGCTCATGATGGCTAGCTCTTTCAACATAAACTTGCCTTTCCTCTTGGAATCTCCCTTGGGTAGATTTACATGAGGGGAAGGTTGAGAGGAGTTGGGGGAACTATGATGGCTTTGAAAATCACATGGTGAGGGATTATGAGTGGTGATGGCAATATCAACATAAGGTTGACATGGAGTGAATGAAGGAAGGTAGGGTGGGTGATAGGGCGTTTGATGTTCTTCGTGGGCTCCAAACTTCTCCTCAATCTTAGAGATGAGTCCATCTATGTCAAACATGTCACCATTATTTCTAGAATAACCTCTACTAATGAAAGACATCCAATCCTCATTTACTTATTGTACTAAAGTCTTAACTGCTTTAATGACATGTTTTGGAATTTATTGCCCATACCCCTTTAATGTATTGATGCCAATCATATTCTTTTCTTGGTCTAATAGAGATTTTTTAAGGCTATATATAGAATGGGTTGGGGTATGAGTAGACTGTTCAAGAATTTTATGTTACTACCATGACTAATTAGTAGGGTTATCATAGGATTGGTATGAGTCACCATACTACTAGTAAGGAAATGTATATAGTTAGTAATGCTCATCATGGTAGGACTAATATGGGTCATGAGGAAGGCAAGAGCCGTGGTCTTGATAATAAGGATCATTGGGTTTATCATAACTTTGATATAACTCTTGGTAAGGATGATTAAGCTCATATGGATCATGAGGGTCATACTAAAATTATTGATAAGGAGGTGAATGAGAGGGGTATCCACCATAGCTATCCATATCAACCTTATATGTCAAATGAGATGAGAGAACTGATTAAAATTTTCAATGAGACATACCTAGGCTGCTTACAACCAAAAGCTTTGATTTGGAGCTGCCATTGTTGCTAAATTAATTGCTACCAAAAGCTGATTGGAGGAAAGGCACACCAATAATATTTCCACTCTTTTGGATCTTGGTCCCATCGAGCATGCCAGAACTATTGGAAAGCTAGATTATACCCTAGCTAAGCAAAGGATTATTCAGGTCCTCTACCCAAATGTAGTCCAACATGGGAATGACCCTCAGCTATGGGTTACCTAATCTTGGGTCAGACCTCTAGGATTTTCAATGAGGCTAGCTCCTCTGATGTAACACTTAGCTCATTTCCACTAAAACCTAATGATTCTTGGGAAAAGGGATAGAAAGATAACTAAAAGGGAAATCTAAGTTAATGTTGCTGATGCACCTAAATTTATTGTTCATCCAATCTATTTGAACTTATAAAAACACTAATGAGACAAGAAAATTACTGAATCTATAACTCCAAATGTCTGTTATACATTAATATTTCATGTAGAGGTTCGACAAGTGAATAAAACTTGAGGGAAGTGATGGATAGCCCTGATTCAAGGCACTAACTAGTAAATGTATCTATTTGCTCCAAATATTTCACCTTAGAAGAGGTTGTTCAAGCCTCTTCCAAATTTGGGCAACATTGGACTACTTCTAGGTGTGTGGGGCACCTACGGTGGAAGAAGACCTCTAGGATTGAAAGGGCTAGCTCCCTAGATATGTCTTGATGTACTTGTCACCTAATCTAATACTTGCTTATGTGAAAAGAGATATGAGTTACATGAAAGTAAAATATTATAGAGGGTTGATACACCATGAATATCTCCACAATATTTACATACAAACACACTAAGAGACAAGACTCACAAAACCAACTTCTACCTCTTAGAGCACTCTAACATTAGCATTTCAAACATGAAGGTGGAATACATGAAAGACTACTTAAGGTGAGTTAACCAAAGATCAGTTTTAGACACTAAGGACACTTTTACACTTAAATAATAGACTCATACACTTAAAAAAACTTCATGTGACCTATTATAATGAAATAAATTGCATCAGACATGGTAGGATTGAGAGGAAACAAGGATTGATATCAATCACTTGACTTTTCACTATACATCTCTTCACACACCTAGACAAGATAGTTTGTAGGATAAAAAATAGATTGCATATCTTATTTCAAAAGAAAATTACAATATCAAATTGACAAGGCTTTGCCATACCAGGTGTGGTCACTTACAATGCCAAAAATGCTATAATTTGTAACATATGTGTGTGTGAGAGAGAAGAGGAAGTTAAAGAGTCACTTGAACATGTGTAAAATTTATAAAAATAGTTAAAAATGTATGTGAGAGAGAGATGGGGTGAGCCATACAATGTTAGGAGTTACAAGTGTCATCTCCAATCATCCAAGCCTTGAAAAGTGGCCTAAAAAACTCCTTTCCTTGAATAAAAAATTGCCCCTCATGATTTGCCTTTCAAAAATACCTTATCACTACATATATTTAGATATAATGATGAGTCTAAGTAGGAGGGTTTACAAACAAGCCCTCTCATGCATTGGGGAGGTTCTAAACCACTCATGATCTTTTGTTCATGCACAATCATCCATGACAGTCCCAACATGGCCTCTCTCCCTGTACTTCTCACACTTGGCACCCAAAACCTTCCCAAATATGCCATATAATCCATGAAAAAGGAGGGATGACATGTGTCTAAGGTTTTCATATCATCAGTTTCAAGAAACAAGCATTAAAAGGCCTTTGAATTTAATTTTCACCATTTTCTCTTAAATGTTCATTATCTACCCACTGGACTGGTTGAAATGAGAGAGGTGGTAGGCATACTTTTGAGTTTAAATAGTTGATAAAATTGACATGAGGACTTATAAAAGGTCCTAAACTCTCTCCCAAAAGTGATTTTGTCTCTTGAAAGCTTTCCAAACTTGCAAAACACACAATTTTGTCAAAATAAGATTTGTTCTACCATTTATGTATAGTTGTGGTATAGATATATTTCATGGGTATGAGTCCTAGAGAGTCCTCTACATCATACAAATAGTTTCATGGAATTTACCCTACATTTGGATACTTCATTTTCCTCCTTTTCCTAATCGGGTCCTTATGGAGGGTTTTCAAGGATTTCGGAGTGGTCTAGACTCTTAACATTTGTTCATAAATAAAAGACATTGGAAGCATTTAAAAATTACACTAAGGGATTCTTAAGGACCCTCCATAACTTATATGATCACCTATAGGTCCCATATAAAGCACCATGAAATTTTCAAGCACTTGAAATGGACATTTGAGCTCCTTTTTAGCACATTCTGTGAGGGTTTTGGTATTTTAAGCCAATAAATGGATTCTTGGAGAGTTTTTTGTAAACCAATGGTTCATAAACCACTATTAACATCCAAATTAAATGTATCCATCATTTTAAAATCTCACCAAGAGCTAGAAACAAGAATGGTCACCCTTTAAAACTAGTCCTAGACCTTATTCAAAGGGTCTACCTGTAACCTTAGGTGTAAAAGACCTTTCTCTAATGAATAACCTACACTAAATGGATTTAAAATATCCAATATACCTATACATACATGAAAAAATAGTTTGAGTTCTTTTCAAAGGTTGTAAATTGAAGTGACCTTCCATTTGGAGCTAGACTTGCATGTTGCCTAGCTACCCTACCTGTAGGTTCTCTTGTTTAGACCAACCTGATTATAGTCCAAACTTAATAATTATTTTAACCTATTTAAATAGGTGTTTACCATATATAAAAATCATATTGAATTATCAAATTTAATTTTGGTTCACTATTCCATCACATTTCCCAACATTGGTAAGGTTTAGACATGGAGAAAGTATATCACTTCTGAGACAAAACAAAGGCCTATTGTCCACTTTTAATAGAAAAACCAAGTGTTGAAGGGGTTTATATAGGCCCAAATTATTAAAATACAAAAATTCAACATTTTTTTAGGTGATTTTATCATCTAACTTGCTTCATTTTCAAGACAGACTCTCAACCATGGACTGTGTGCAGGAAAACAAGGATGACTATATTTTGCTCATTTTTAGACTTTGTCCTTACTTTATTTCAAGATTTCAAGAGATTAGACATATTATCATCATAATTTATGAGGTTTTTCAGTTCTGAATGAGGTCTTTATTCCTCACATACTTCTCAATAATTTGAGTTCCTAGCCCTATGCTCCATTAACATTGTATTTTCTTGGATTGTCACATCTGTAGGTGTCTATGATCTTGCTTTGACCTTAGAACATAATATAGGGATAATTAATGACATATAAATAGTTTAATACATGTTATAGAGTTATTTTATAAATAATAAATACCACTATAACTTCACTTAGGCCCCTTTTCATCTCACTTTATGACTGAAATAGTCATTTACCTCTGCCTGTACGTGAAGATAGCTCTATATGCACTTGGTCATGATGTAAAAAGTTCCTTGAAACATCCATTTGGTTAATTTTTTTTTTTGGACTTATCTCATGATTTTAAATTCCATTAAAAACACCATTAAGACTTCAAAACTCATTTTTCCTACTTGGCTAGAATGAGACATTTTGCTCACAGTACCCTGCTGTAGGTGTTTATGTATGCTTTGAGTCCGAAAATAAATGTTTGAAACACCTATTGAAAACTCCATATTCATTACATAGGTTTTTTAACTCATCAAATTAATTTGGGTGGAATTATCATCATTGGAAGCACTAAATCCAACTTACTGCCTATATTTCAACATGACTATGTTTCATGGACTTTAGGTCTGGCTGTAGGTGCACTTGGGGATGTTTGAAACTAGATTTATGATGCTCTAACTTTTCATGAATGTATAAGAGTAAATAAATTCCATATTCACCTTGAAATCTCAAAATGAGGCCAAAAAACTCAGCCTTATACCTCACTATTTGAAACCCTTACTGTAGGTACCACCTCCCAGGTCTGTGTATGGATAGGGGATGTGAGTGTGGGGTACAAACCATATTCAAATTTTTTGAGGTGATCCTTTAGTCATTGGATGTATATCTGGGTCCAATTAAGTTTACTTAAGCATGATATATTTTTGTGCATGGATTGAGGAGAAAACCACCTTTGGAGCTCTTGACTTGTGTATATTACTGACTATCTTCAGTGTGTTTAAGAACACTTTTAGACCTTTAGAATACTACTTTTTCCCTGTCTTTTTATTCTAAAAGTTGGCATAGACATTGTCCATGGATAGGGATATATGGTGAGCATATTAATATCCCTGATGACCCTCATAGTCTCATTTTATGAAAACAATAAGAACACTCAGTAACTCTATTTTGGTCCTTTTGGGATAGAGGTCCTGAATATATAATCCTCATCTTCTTGAAACTTTCATAGCCCCTTTTGATTCTTCTACATAAAGTATGAATTAACTCAATCTCTCAAAAGTGCATTATAAATATCTCCAAGGGCTTGAAACCATTATCAAGGTTATTATCTAGGCATGATGCCATCATGGAGACCCCTGATTGATCACTCCCTTTGATTATGTAGACAATGAAAGGAAAGAGTGGACTAGGTACAAGATTTAGGCCTCATGGTATCTTCATTGATCATCAAATTCACTTTCATACTTCAAAACACCTAAGACACATTCAATTGCTTCACATTAATTTGTAAATCTTTCATTTTGAGCACTTATAGGTGCATATTTTTGAGCAAAGGCAACAAACATGATCCAGAGAAAGAACAATCCTAAAAAAGGCTTTCTTAGGAATTTGATGACTTATAAATCCAATAGAATCATGAAAAACCTATGGAGAGGAATTATATAACCTTGAGGAACACCTAAAACAAAAAAACCATCAAACTAAAGCAAGGAAATCTGATACAAGTGCAAACAGTGACCCCCTCATGGATACAAGTGCATAAAAGGCTACTTAGAGTCTAAGTGATTGTTCATGAAGGAGGAGGAACTAAATTAAAAGTTATTGCTATGTATTTTAATTAAATTATAATGCTATCCACCCCTAAAATCATTACTCCCAATTTCACTTGTATGACCCATACCAATTTTTTGAATTTGACTTTCCTTGGTTTGTAAAGAGAAAATGGAAGAAACAAGAGAAAAACTAAAATTTTTGACATCCTCCTTGAAAAAAAATCATGCGAAAGAGAGTGGGGAGGTTAAGAGTCATACTACCCACATTTTTAGCTACAAGTGAGATCATCCATTCCGTACAAGTGCCCAAAAGGGCCTAAAATTAAGGAGAAACTCCCCCTTTCTGCATATAACTAAATCTTTAACTAACAATGACCACTTTATGACTGATCCTGACCCATTCCACATTGAGAATCACCTTTTTGACAAGTTTTTCTAACTCCACTATTCATACAAGTCATTTAATAGGCTAAAAATGTGGCCAAATGACTCTTTTGGCATATGAAACTTAGCAAGTGACCAATTTATGACTTTAAGACACCTTGAAACATATCAAAGACCATATTAAGAAATTTACAACATAATTTGTCACTTTTATTAAGTTTGAATAAGGTTGACTTTGGTTGACTAGCCTAATATAAGGGGAAATGGGCTTCAACAAGGATTAGGGGAAGGACAAGTGAAACATATAGGATAATAAGAGACCCCATAAGACACATTAAACCTTCTTCAAAAGTTTAAAATAGTAGGGGTTGACCAAATTTTACTATAAGTCAAATTTAGTCAACATTTTGACAACTCCTAGGGGTGGCATGCTAGTTATGCCTAAGACCAGTTGCATAGTCCTTCTATTGGGCATGGAGCCACGCATATGGGCACTCAAATTGACTTTAAAAAGACCTTTGACTCAATAAAAACAACCTAGTTGACCCGCACACACAAAAGCAAAGACACACAACAAACAAAGGGAAGGAAACACACTAGTGCTATGAAGCACTTAGGAAACACAAGACAATCTAAAACAAACACACTCTCATATGTACAAACTAAATAGAAAGAACTGATCCTCATAGATCAAAAGGAAATTTTTTTATACCATCTTCTTGAATTGAACTATAAGTATGTGCAAGTTACAACTTAGGACTTATTCTTCTTTGTTTAATGCCTTCTTCACTTCCCATGGTGCTTGCATTGGTTTCATCTGGTTCTATAGCTAAGAACATGTGTTTAATGGAAACATACTCCTCTTGATTGGTTTGAATGGAAACCATAGACCTTGGTTCAAGTTATTTTTCATTTATTTTGGACTCATTTTGACCCTCACACTCAACCTCAATTTCTACTGCAAGTGGCTTTCCATCATCAAGACTATACTCATTTTGAAAAGTAAGGTTTCCATCAAATTTTGGTGGTTCTAGAAATTGAATGCATGGGAGAGGTTAATAAAAAAATACTACCTCTCTTGGTAACTTGTATTATTCATGAAGTGAAGATATATCATTCAATATCAAACACAATTTCTCAAGGTCATCCCAAAATTCCAACTCTCATGATCAATAGAAAGGACTTGAAGTTCATCAACATTCTTACCAATTTCTTAAGGAACATCATGTTGGCTAATGAGTACCTCTTCTTCATCTTGTGTTACAAGTTGATCATCATCATCTTCCATGAAGCATGGCAATTCATCAATCCACTCAAGGTCTACTTCTTCTTGTCTTACAGATGAAGTGTCTTCTTCTCCCAAAACCTCTGTTGGTTGCTCCATGTCATCATCTCCTTCCTCAAGCTCAAAAATTGATCTACTAGGGTGAAGAGGTGTGCCAATGAAAATCTCTTCATCATAGCTACTTGAGGTATCATCTTTAATATGTTCAAGGAACTCATCTATGGCAACATCATCCTCCAAATCTTGAATAGTCTTAGGAATAATTAGTTGATTATCAAGTTATGAAAGCAATAGAGAAGAAGTACTAGATGGAAATCCTTCAAGTACCTTGTCAACCTTTGGTATGTGTTACAATTTATGAGAAGCTCTAGCATGAAGGGTAGATGGAGAATTGGAACAACCTACTAGACCTTTTGAATTTCTCCCAACACAATTCTCCTTCTTCATAATTTTCCTAGGCATAGGACCTTCCTTCCTCTCAAGGTTAGGCATGACATAGTTTGGGTTCTTGGTCCAATATGGAATGCAATATGAATATATGACAAGATCTTGAGTAGGCTTAGTAATCTTGTGAGGAGAATTAGGAGTAGAAGAATGAGAATGATCAACTTTTGGTTTTCTTGGAGGGAGGAATTGTAAATGAAACTTGTTACATGGCTTTTACTCAATTTGGCCTTTCAAATCAAGCTTAAACCTAAAGATAAATTGAGACATATCATTGGACACTCTTCCCTCAATCTTAGACATGAAGTCATTAGCTAAGAATAGAAAAAATTATGGTAGAACATCTAAAATTATTATATCTTGTGGAATTGCAACATTAAGATAAGCAAGAAAATCAAAAGACACATATATGTTTCTCACAATGCCAAAAGTATTTACATCTCTTCCTTCTAATTGTAATTAAACTCTATACTACAAGTTTAACTCATCATTTATTGCCTTAGGATTAGAAGAATGACTTGTAGCAGTACTAAAATCACAATTATGAATCAGGACATTACCAATGATCATGGTGGTAATAAAAGGAGAGGGAATAACCTCCTTGACTTGTTGAGGAACATGAGATTGATGTTGCATTGCTTGTTGCTATTTCAAAAGTTCTTTTAACTCCCTCAATTGACTTTTCAAACCCTCCAAATCAAGGTTCTACTCATTCTCATCTTTCTCAAATTAATCATTAGGAACAATAGGTTGGTAATAAGAATGAGTTGATGTTGGATGAGGGTAGAACAATTGATATTAACCTTCATGAAGTGCAGTCTCTTGAGGGTAGCTTGTGGGGAAGCCAAGAACACTGAAACTAGGATTATCTTGATAGTGAGGCACATGCTGATTAGAGGATAAAGAATACATACCAAAATTGATGTTTTGAAGCACTAGGGCTACTTACACCAATTGAAATCATTTAGAGTCACCATTAGTGCTTTGATTGACTTTAGAGACTAATGAATTGAAGTATAACACCAAGAATTCCTTCACTTGAATGCAATGGTCCCACTGAGAATTGGAAAACTATTGTCTCCAAATATTGCACCTTAGAAGAGGGTGTTCAAGCCTCTTAAAAATTTGGGCAACATTGGACTACTTCCAAGTGTGTGGGTCACCTATGGTGGAAATATATCTCTAGGATTGAAAGGGCTAGCTCCTTAGATATGTCTTGATGTACTTATCACCTAATCTAATACTTGATTGTGTGAAAATAGAGAGGAGTTGCATGAAAGTAAACTATTATAGGGGGTGATACACCATGAATATCTCCATAAGATTATCATGCAAATACACTAAGAGACAAGACTCACAAAACCAACTTCTACCTCGTAGAACACTCTAAAATTAGCATTTCAAACATGAAGGTGGAATACATGAAAGACTACTCAAGGTGAGTTAACTAAAGATCAATTTTAGACACTAAGGCTACTTTTACACTTAAATAATAGACTCATAAACTTAATAACACTTCATGTGACCTATTAGAATGAAACAACTTGCATTAGACATGGATGGATTGAGAGGAAGCAAGGATTGATATCAATCACTTGACTTTTCACTATACATCTCTTCACACACCTAGACAAGATATCTTGTAGGATCAAAAATAGATTGAATATCTTATTTCAAAGGAAAAATTCAGTATCAAATAAGCATGGCTTCTCCATACTAGGTGTGGTCACTTAGAATGCATAAAATGCCATAATTTATAAAAATTGTGTGTATGAGAGAGAAGAGTAAGTTCAAAAGTCACTTGCACATGTGTCAAATTGAGAAAAGTAGTTAAAAATGCATGTGAGAGAGAGATGGGGTGAGCCATGTAATGTTAGGATCTACAAGTGTCATCTCCAATCATACATTGGGGAGGTCTTAATCCACTCGTGATCTTTTGTTCATGCACAATCATCCATGACAGTCCCAAAATGGCCTCTCTCCAAGTATATCTCACACTTGGTACCCAAAAACTTCCCAAATATACCATATAATCTATACACATGGAGGGATGACATGTGTCCAAGGTGTCCATATCATCAATTTCAAGAAACAAGCCTTAAAAGGCCTTCTAATTGAAGTTTCACTATTTTTTCCTAAGTGTTCACTATCTACCCACTGGACTGGATAAAATGAGAGAGGTTTTAGGCATAATTGGGAGTAAAAATATTTTATTAAATGGACATGATGACTTATTAAAATTCCTAATCTCTCTTCCAAAAGTGATTTGGTCTCTTGAATGCTTTCCAAACTTGCAAAACACATAATTTTGTCAAAATACGAATTGTTCTTCCATTTATATATAGGTGTGGTGTAGCTCAATTACATGGGGAGGAGACATAAAGAGTCCTCTACATAATCCAATTGGTTTCATGGCATTTACCCTGCATTTGGATACTTCATTTGCCTCCTTTTCCCAATTAGGTTCATATGGAGGGTTTTCAAGGGTTTTGGAGTGGTTTGGACTCTTAACATTTGTTCATAAAGAAAAAACATTAGAATCCTTTCAAATTTACATTTAGGGCTTCTTAGGGACCTTCCTTAACTTTTATAATCACCTATAGGTCCCATGAAAATCACCATGAAAGTTTCAAGTACTTGAAATGGACATTTGAGCTCATTTCTAGCACATTTTATGAGGGTTTTGGTATTTTAAGCCAAAAAATGGCTTCTTGGAGAGTTTTCCTGTAAATAAGTGGTTCATAAACCTATATTAACATCCAAATTACATGCCTCCATCATTGGAAAAACTCAACAAGATCTAGAAACAAGAATGGTCACTCTTTAGAACTAGGTCTAAACCTTGTTCAAAGGGTCTACCTACAACATTAGGTTCAAAATACCTTTATCTAATGAATAACCTGCATTCCATGGCTTGGAAATATACAATATACCTCTACATACATGAAAAAAGGCATTGGAGTGCATGGAAAAGGTTGAAAATTGAAGTGACCTTCTATTTGGAGCTAGACTTGCATGTTGCCTAACTACTCTACCTGTAAGTCCTCTTGTTTAGACCAACCCATTTGTATTAAAAACTTAATAATTATTTTAACCTATTACATTAGGTATTTACTATCTATAAAAATCATCTTTAATGATAAAATTGGCTTTTGGTTCACTATTCTATCACATTTGCCAACATTGGTAGAGTTTAGACATGGAGAAAGTATATCATTTTTGAGATAAAATAGAGGCCTATTTTCCTATTTTCCTATAAAAAATAAGTTTTTAATGGTTTTATATAGGTCACCATGATGATTCATACCAAATTTAAACCTCTGGTGATGTGATTTGACCCTCTAACTTTCTTCATTTTCAAGACAGACTCTCAACCATGGGCTGTGTGCAGGAAAACAAGGATGACTGTATTTTGCTCATTTTTATACTCTATCCTTGATTTATTTTAGATTCCAAGAGAATAAAAATATTTTAATAATCATGGAATATGTTTTTTAGTTCTGATTGAGGTCTTTATTCCTCACATGCTTATTAATAACTTGAGTTCCTAAGCCTGTCCTCCATTAAGACTGTGTTTCCTTGGATTGTCACACCTGTAGGTGTCTATGATCTTGGTTTGATCTTATAACACAATATATGGATCATTCATGACATATATAGAATTTAATACATGTAATAGATTCATGGGTTCAACTTGAAAGACCATTATAACTTCACTTAGGCCCCTCTTCATCTCACTTTGTGACTCAAACAATCATTTACCTTTGCCTGTAGGTGAAGATAGCTCTATATGCACTTAGTCATGATGTAAAAAGTTACTTGAAACCTCCCTTTGGTTAAAAAGCATGTGTTTTACTTAGATCATGATTTTAAATTCCATTCAAAACCCCATTAAGACCTCAAAACTCATTTTCCCTACTTGGCTAGATTGAGACAGTTTGCTCTCAGTACCCTGTTGTAGTTGTTTATGTATGCTTTGAGTCCTAAAATCAATGTTTGAAATACCTATTGAAAAATACATATTCATTCCATTTTATTTTTAACTCATCAATTTAATTTGGGTGACATTAGCATCATTGGAAGCATTAACTCCAACTCATTGCCTATATTTCAACTGACTATGTTTATGGACTTTAGGTTTGGCTGTAGGTGCACTTGGGGATGTTTGAAACTATCTTGATGATGATATAACTTTTAATGAACGTCCTAGAGTAAAAAAACACCCTATTCACCTTTAAATCTCAAAATAAGGCTAAAAAACACAACCTTCTACCTCACTGTTTGAAACCCTTACTATAGGTGCCACCTCCCAGGCCTGTGTATAGACAGGGGATGTGAGTGTGGGGTACAAAACATATTCAAACTTTTTGAGGTGATCCTTTAGTAACTTGATGTATACATAAGTCAAATGAGAGTTACTCAAGCATGATATATGTTTGTGTGTGGCTTGAGGAGAAAACCACCTTTGGAGCTCTTGACTTGTATACATTACTATCTTTAGTGTGTTTAAGAGCACTTTTAGACCTTTAGAATACTACCCTTTCCCTGCCTTTTTCTTCTCAAAGTTGGAATAGACATTGTCTATGGATAGGGATATATGGTGAGAATATGAGTATCCCTCAAAACCCTCATATACTCATTGTATGAAATCAACAAAAACACTTAGGAACTCTATTTTAGTCCTTTTGGGATAGAGGTCCTGAACATACAATCCTCATCTTCTTGAAACTTTCATAGCCCCTTTTGATTCTTCTCCGTAAAGTATTAATTAACTCAAGCTCTCAAAAGTGAATTATAAATATCTCTAATGGATTTAAACCATTATCAAGGTTATTATTTAGGCATGATGCCATCATGGAGACCCCTGACTAATCAATCCCTTTGAATATGCAAATAGTAAATGGAAAGAGTGGACTAGTGCAATATTTAGGCCTCATAGTCTCTTACTTGATCATCAAATTCACTTTCATACTTCAAAACACTTGAGACACATTCAATTCCTTCACATTAATGTGTAAATCTTCCATTCAGAGCACCTGTAGGTGCATATTTTTGAGCAAAGGCAACAAACATGGTCCAGAGCAAGAACAAGCCTAGAAAAGGCTTTCCTAGGAATTTGATGACTTCCAAATCCAATAGAATCATGCAAAACCTATGGAGAAGAATTATATAACCTTGAGGAACACCTAAAACAAAAAAAAACCATCAAACCAAAGTAAGGAGTCTAAGTGATTGTTCATGAAGGAGGAGGCACCAAATTGAAAGTTATTTCTATGGATTTGAAGTACATTTAAAGCACTATACACCCCTAAAATCATTCATCCCAAGTGGAATTGTATGACCCATACCAAGTGTTTTAATTTTACCTTCCTTGGTTTGCAAAGAGAAAATAGAATAAATAGGAGCAAAACTAAACTTTTTGACATCCTCCTTGAAAACCAAGTGTGGAAAAGTGAGTGGGGAGGTGAAGAGGCATACTACCCATGTTTTTTCGTTGTAAGCGAGATCATCCATTCCGTACAAGTGCCCAAAAGGGCCTAAAATTAAGGAGAAACTACTCCTTTCTAGATATAACTAACTCTTTAACTAACATTGACCACTTTCTGGCTGATCCTAACCCCTTCCACATTGAGAATCACCTTTGGGACAAATTTTTCTAACTCCAATATCCGTACAAGTCATTTAATAGGCTAAAAATGTGGCCAAATGACTCTTTTGGCATATAAAACCTACAAAGTGACCAATTTATGACTTGAAGACACCTTAAAACATATCAAAGACCATCTTAGGACATTTCCAACATAATTTGGCACTTTGATTAGGTTTGGCTAAGTTTGACCAAGGTTGACTTTGGTTGACTAGCCTAGTACAAGGGGAAATGGGCTTTAACAAGGACTAGGGGAAGGACAAGTGAGACATATAGGACAATAAGAGACCCCATGAGACACATGAAACCTTATTCAAAAGTTCAAAATAGTATGGGTTAACCAAATTTGACTAGAAGTCAAATTTAGTCAATAATATCCATATGCTAGCTTCAATCAAATAACATTAAACACTGGGCATGATCTGCATAACAAGATAACTAGTAGCTAGGTGAGATTAATATTTGACAAGGGAGATATTTAGACCACATATAAAAATCAAACTGACATTGACAAACCATACTATAACAATTAAATTTGAAAGCAATCTTCTATTCATCTCAAGAGGTTATAAAGATCAATCTTGGTAGAGTCTAGTCATGCCCAAAAAAGGGATCAATTTTAAGGCTTATAAGCTTATGTATATAGAATAATAAGAGTGAGAGATATGGGGAACATGTGTGTAGAAATTAATAAATAGGGTCTAATGACCTTGATGGAGTCCCAACCATCTTTCTTGAATTCTCCACCATATTTTAATCAAATCAAGATGTAATCCAACAGGTCAACCTTTATTTATCCCAATAGCCCCCAATCTCTTTCATTGGTTGAGAAATATGCTATATGAAAAGAATGTTCTTAGGATGATGAGTCATGATCATACTAAGAAGAAACAATATCTTAAGTTTTGGGAATGCATTGAATGCTCCAACTATAATTTTCAACCACCAAATCTCCATCTTGGGACTCTATGCCATCTTCTTCTTGACTTGCTTATAAGGACAAGATCTCCATATCCATGGATCTGACTGAACCATGACTATGTCTACTTTAAATAGTTGAATGTTCTTTCTAAATTATGGATGATATGACTATCATATTTATGCCTTGGTGTGATCTTTACTGCAACTCCTGGACACATATTTACTATAGAAGAAAACCAATCTTATTCATTAATTTTCACATAGATATAATATCAACATGGGTGCATCTATGTAGCTTGAACAACCTACTATCACACCTTTGACCTTTAATAGACCCAAAAGACCTATTTTATCTCTATAGAGCTTTAATAATGATGTTTGATCCTACAATATCTGTTATGGTTCAATTTGGATCATATTTCAACCTCTTGTGAAAGTCCCTTAGTTTTTGACCTTTAATTTTAGTCATTGATCTTGATCAGAGCCTTCAAGATTATAACACCTTCAACCTTCATTGTTGACCATCAATATTGATCTAGGCTTCCCATATTGTGCCAACTGTTAGTTCCTCATTTGCTCTATATGATCTTGCTAACTCTTTAAACTCTCATGTACTATAGATCTGCTTCTGTATAATTAAATGCAAGCCCTAGATTTTCTAATAGATTAACATGCATGTGATACTTGGCATCATCTCATTATCCTTTGAGATCCATTGCTTGTTGACTCAATGCTCACCATTGATTTGCCTGGGTATGATTGCATGCTCATCATTGATCTACTTGGACCCACTAACCTTATCAGTTAACATGTACCATTGGATCTCTATCAGGACACCTGAGATCTTTCCACTTGTTAGCTTCTCACGTACATTTACCTTTTGACTTGCTACTCACTATTGATCTTCAATGTATGATTAAATTCACTCCATTAAATCTTAGGACCCACTGATATATGTTAGATCATCGCTCTCCATTAGATCTTGAACTTAACTCCTAATATTTGGATACTTGTCACTCTCAAATTAAACCTTGGGATATTTGAATTACAATGGCTATTTCATGAAGATAAAACTTGACATCTATGTGCCTATTTCACTTTGCAAGTTCAACTTTAAAGCTTTATATCTTGAGAAAGCAATCTCATCAAGACATGAAATTTGTAGAGGATGATATTGGCACAAATAAATTCATGTCCATGCAATATTTTGGCCTTGATTGATTCTCCAAGTGCATTTATTAAATGCACAATCAAGCTATCTCATTCATTTCTATATGACGTCCTATGATGGTTTGGCCTTTCAAAGCTTGTATAGGTTGTTTGATCATTCACTCAAGTAGGAAATTTGCTCATCTATTCAATTCAAAAAAAATATTGGTATATGGGCCAAAATTGGACAATAATTGGAAAAGGCTTATAATATAAAATCCTTTGATAAATTAGGATTCATGAGTGAGGGTACTTCGGTAATGGCTAGCTTGATGGCCTCCAATACTACTTTAACTTCATTTGACCAAGCAAACCCTTGGCTCTTCTTCAACATGGTGGTGATGGGTTTGACTAGGTTTGTAAAACTAGGTATAAACCTTCTCATAAAGTTTATCTTTTCGAGGAAGCTCTAGATTTGTTTCTTGTGCTTGGGTAAAGATAGTGCTAAGATGATGCTTATTCTATCAGGGTCAATGGATAATCCTTCCTTTGAAATAATGTGACCCAAAAGTTTGCCTTTGTAAATAAAAAACACATATTTCTTAGGATTTAAAGAGATCCCATACTCTCTGTATCTTTAGAAGATCAACCTTAGATGATCTAAGTACTTACTAACCTTCTTAGAGAAAACTGTGATGCCATCCAAGTAAACTAGTACCATCTGATTTAACAACCCTTGGAAAGCCATGTCTATGGCTCTTTGGAAATTTGGGCCTATATTTGATAATCCAAAAGGAATATTTTGGTAAGCATATGTGCCCCACTTGGTAGTGAAGGCACTCTTATACTGATCTTCTTCTCTTACCAACACTTGGTTGTAACCTGAATACCCATCCAAAAGGGAAAAATGTTCTAAACCAACAAATGTTTGAAGGATTTATTACATGGATGGTAAGGGGTAGTGATATTTCAAAGAGGCCCTATTTAGATCCCTAAAGTAAATACACAACCTAATTTCCCTATTCTTCTTACTCACAAGTACCGATTTGGCTACCCATGAGGAGTGCTTAATGAGAAAGATGATCTTAGATTCAATTAGTTTAGTCAATTCTTTCCTCATAAGATCTTCAATTTTTGGGTTTATAGGCCTTTGTTTCTACCTGACAGGTTTGGCATTAGCCTCTAATTCTATAGTGTGTTGGGCCAGTTTGGGTTCAAAGCCTCTCAGGTCACTATATTCCTAAGCAAATATGTTTGCATATTATTTATAAAGTTTTATGAAAGCATTCCTTTTAGCCTTATTACTTACCTTTCTAAGCTTGAGGAGCTTATATTTAAGGATAAGGACTCTTTCATAGTTCTCTTCACTTATTGACATCACTACCTTACTTTTCTCATATGATCTCCCTCATGAAAAAGACATTTAAGGGTGACAAACCCTTTAAGAAGCTTGTTATATCTCAACTAAACAATTTGCTTCTCATACTAATGTTAAATTTTTTCCTAGTTTATGAAGGAGAACTCTACTTCCTACTATAAGAAATAGGCAATTTGCTTGTCATTCTCAAAGACCTACCAATGAGCTTCATTGTCTAACATTAATGGTCTCACCACCACTTTGACATGTGGTTGCACGTTGGTATTTTTTAACTCATTTGGGATATCAAATTGAGCTCCCACAGCTGCCAACCTATCAACATGTTCATTTTGGTTTCTTGGCACTACTTGGATGTTGAAAGCCTTAAAATACTCAATTATGTCCCACACTCTATGTTTGTAAGACTTCATCAAGGGATTCTTGGTGATATCCTATTCTCTAACCTGGTGCACTATCAACTCATTGTCCCCATGAACTTGTAATTATTTGATTCCTCTCTTATTATCCCATTGAAGGCCATGGATAAGGCCCTCATAATCTATTACATTTAAAGAGTAACTAAATTTGAACCTGTAAGAAGAGAAATATTGATATTGGAAGGGGATATTAACATTGCACCTGCATCTGTTCCATGTTTGCTCCTTGAACCATTAAAGAACAATTTCCATAAGCCACTGAAGTCTTATTGATGTATAATGAGGGATGACATGGACTAATTTTCTTCATGTAATCAATAGACACCCATGTCCCTCTCTTCAACTCCTTTCAAGGGATCAACCAAATGATTATCATTCCATAGTTCATCCAAGAGCATACATAGTATCTCCTTAGGGTGAGTGTTAAATTATTGACCAATTGTGAATTCATCCTCATCAAGGATAATGCAATTGAGGTTTACGATATCTAACCCATAAGGTTCAATGTGGAATTGTGCAATGGGGTTAGCTTTGATTGATACTTTGGTCCCATATCTTATTCTTAATGCTATGTATGACCAATCTACTACAAGATAACATCCAATATTTACATTGAATTCTTTGGATAGGCATATGGAAAAATGAGGAGGTACATCAAGGATCTATACATCTTGAGCCACTGAAACACTAAGACAAACATGTAGGGTCAAGTTGTGATATCTAATGATACCAGTTGGCTTAGTGGAAGAACTATCAAGCTGTAACAATCCTTTATATTAGGGCTCATATTTTAGACCAAGTTGGTTTACTATAGACTTTGGCATTACTAAGGTGGTAGCCCCACCGTCTACTAAGAAATTATTCACTAAATACTTACCAATGATCATTGAAATATAGAAGGGGAGGTTTAACCATCTTATTTGATTGCCCTTTATTTGGTCCTTTGGTGAGAACCCTTCTCCTTGATTGGTGGTTTCTTAGAAACATTGATTCTTAACAACCCTTCTTAGAGGATGTCTACCTAACCAAGCATGGAGAACATATTACACATTGGCACACTCACACTGGACTTTTTCATTTATTCCACAATGTTGATGGGTGAACCACCAGCCTTTGGTTGTGCTTTGGGAGCCACAAAAGTACCTTGAGTTTGTGAGTTTTGAGGGATAAAGACATTCCCCTAATTTTTATTCCTTGGATCTATTAGAACCTTGGGAATAACAACAGGTCCATTTGGCTTTGATATTAAAGGAGTAATGGTAGGAGGCTCTTTGAATACTACCTAGATAGTATCCATATTTATCCTTTTAAACCTTATATTAGCTATCACTGGGATATATGCCTGGCTAGAACTAGCCTGTTGATTGAGTACATAACATTCTTCTTGCTCATAGTTAACCATTATATAACCCAATTAGCTTGGTCCTTGATCAGGGCTTTGACCTTGTTGAGACTCTTATAGTTTTTTCATCATGGGTACCTTTATGTTCTAAGCCATTAGAGCTTAATTGTACCCATAATTAGCAGCCTATTTCCATTAATCATTGAAAGCTTGAGTGAAATTAGTGGTTAAAATAATGGATTTCCAAAAAGACTCATTTCAAGGCATGGTGCCCTCAACTTCTTGAGCAATATTATTTTGAATAGGGACCAAGGTGTTGGAAATGCTCGTAACATTTGGATTATAGTTATTTTTCCTAGCATAGTTAGGTTACCCTTGTCCTTGGCTTGGACCTTGGCCTTGGCCCTAGAAGTTTGATTTTTAGGGTGGCTAATTTGATTGATAATCTTGTTGCTAAGGTTGATATGAGGCTTTATAAGGCCTATTGAAATATTTCTACCTTTTAACATTCACTAGTTCATTTCCCAAGGATTGGAACATGTTCTTAAGCTCTTGAAAGTTCTTTTGTTCTTGGGAATCACTAGATTGACTAGTGGAAGCCTTTTCTTGCTTAGGTGAGGTTATAGTAGCAATTGTAGGCACAGGAGGAATGAAAATAAGGGGAGGAATAGAAAAAAGAGGTGGTTTGATTTTAGGGAACAAAGGCATTGGTGGTCTAGGTGCAAGCTTTCCATCTTGTAGTAGACAATTTTCTACTCTGATTACCACCTCATATGTATTTGGTAATGTGTTCCCTCCCATAGACTAGATCATTACTACAATTTCACTATTATGGGCTTCAAAATAGCAAAGAAAGGCAAAGTTATGGGTAGGCCTAATAAAGACTAGGATCCTATCCTAAGTCTTTTGAAACCTTGTGTTGAAGTCTTACATAACTTCATGAGGGGCTCTTTGAATTGTGGTTAATTGCTCTGTAAGTGAAAAATGGTCACTTTTATCCTCAAATCTCTTACACAATGCATCTCCTAATTGATCCCATGATGTAATAAAATTAGCATAAAGGCTTATATACCCATCTAGGGATTTAACTTTGAAAGATATTGCTAATAACCTATTTTATACATTTTCCTCATTGATATCATGAATGTTGCATATGTTGGCTATATCCACGAGGTGTTCATAAGGGGTTATAACTTGGTCTCTAGTAAAATAAGGGACAATTTTGAGAGCTACTACTGGAATAGGATTACATTGAGGGAGGTATAGAGGACTTTGACCATTAAAGGCCACAAAGGGGAAAGATCTAGGGGCTACCATGTCAATGAAAGGGTTTAACAAAGATCTTCTTGTGGGGGTAGGCCTTAAAATTGACTTAGGAATAAAGTTGCCTTTATATGGGTATGTATTGACAAATATTAATCTTTTTACTGAGTTTAAAGATGATTCAACAAATTCAAAGGGAATACCTATAGAATATAATATTAAATCACCTTTGGCATGAGATGTAGTCACTAATCTACTACCAAAAATTTAAATCTTCTTTTGGAATTAACAGATGTTGTTGCTTAGAAACTATAACTAATGCAAATTGATTAAACCAACATCAAAATTTGACCAATCTTCTTTGACCTGTGTCCCACTAGGCATGACAAAAACTATTTTAGCATCAATTTTCACCCTTGGAGAGGTTTCTTCAGGTTTTATCCAATTGAGCTACACTATGGGAATAACCCTAGGCTGTGGGTCACCTATGGTGGGGTTGGACCTCTGGAGAAGGCCAAATTCCTCTTGATGGATCACCTATACTACTATTTGCATTGAGAAAAGGGTTAGAGAAGGGGTAAAGGGTCACTAATAAGGATAAAAGGGTGATGCAACAAATTTAAATGAGAGCTCACATAATCATGAAGTAAACATTGAGGAAGCATAAGACAATGCTAGCTCATATAATCTCACAAAACTACATTGTTACACAAGTGTTTCATAAACTAGGTTCAAAAAGCAATGAATGGAGGCAAACAAGAGTTCTAAGACTCATTGAGATCTTGCATCAATGACAACAACAACACTAACTTAGACCTATAACTAGCTTGAAGACACCTTAGAAATGAGAAAGAAATAAGGACAATGGGCATGGAAGATTCTCCTTAACAATGGCATCATGCACAAGCTTTGCTACACACAATTCACAGGGGGGAGATAGGTAAAGAAATTCTTTATTGCTTCAAGAGGTCTTTCATATAAATTTTGATAGGGTCTAACCTTATCAAATGAGAGTCTTTGCTCTTCCAGAATTGAGAGAACATTTCTTATCAAAAGTGAGAGAGAATTTTCAAATGGAAAAGAATAAGAGATATAGGAGAAAGGGGAGAAAGGGGAGAAAGGGGAAGCACACCATCCAAAATCATTAACTGAGTTACCATCCTTATTTATTTTTAAACCATATTTAATATAATTAGGACTAAAAGGATTTGATAAGAAATAAATGCTCCATTTTACTCTCCAATCCATGAATCCCTTTGCTTTGATCTTCTACGCCATCTCCACTTAGTTTTATTATGAGGACAAAGTCCTCATATCCATGGACTTGACAAAGCCATGCTTAAGTCTAATTTTAGTGTATACAAGTACCTATTTATCAAAGTTATATCTTTGTCTAAAGAAGAGAAACTTCAAACCTACCCCTACCCCAGCCTAAACATAGGTCTTTACTATAGATTGAAAAACAATCTAATTATTGGTTTTTCTATAGTCAATATGTCAATGAATAGATTATAAACCACATAGCTTCTTTCCTAAACCATTTAGGTCTAAATAGACCTATTCTACCTTAGAAACTTTTGGAATCTAAAGACTTATTATACATGACATTGAAAACATAAGAAAACCAAGTCTACATGCTCTAGATCCTCCAACAGAGGTCTTGATTGAGCTTTAATGGTGTCTTTCAAAATATTTTCCCTAGTTTGACCTTATGTCACATTTAATTTCCATTGAAGTCCCTTAGATTTAAAATTTTTATGTCATCCATTGATGTCAATCTGGGCTTCTCATATTGTGCCAATATTTAGCTCTGCATTCATTCTAGGGATCCACTTCAGTCCTGGTTGGTTCCTACACTTTTGCCATGTGGTGGCCTTGTATTTATCCTTAGGAACATTGAATCTTTGACATTACATGCATCACCAATCTGATTTCACATGGCTTGAATGTGATCCATTGATTTATTTGGTAGTTACCGTGATCATGACACTTCGTAGCATTTCATTTATTCCCAAGATCTGTTGACTTGTTGACCCTCATTCACTATTGATCTACTTCGATATGATTTAATGCATGTAATTTATCTACCTATATCCACTGACCTTATCAGTAAATGTGTGCCATTAGATATGATATAATCTTCTATGATATTGATAGTTGTTAGCCATGTATTCATCCTTAGAACATTTGAATCCAAATGGTTATTTCATGAATTGCAAAATTGACATTTGCACACATGCCCCACTCTGCAAGTTCAACTTTAAAGACTTGTATCTTGAGATAATAATCTCATCAAGATACAAAATTTATAGAGCATGATTTAGGCATGAATAAATTCATGTCTATGTGATCTTTTAGCTCTAAAAGGCCTCATAAGTGAACTTATTAAATGCATAATCAAGCCATCCTATTCATTTATGCATGATGTGTCATGATGGTCTAGTCCTTTTAGACTTGATCTTATCATATTTTGATTTTTCAAAGCTTTGAAATGGTTTTGAAACTTCATGCCAACTTTATTTATGCACTCTGAATGTCATGAACACTTTGAAAACCTACTGGATCTTATTCCCTTGCAACTCTAGACTTATTTCAAGACTTTCTTCTCAAAGATCAATAACACACACTTTAAGTTTTATTAAAGTGTTTACAAAGCTTTGTAAGTGACATTTGATCTTATTCTTTACTATTTGGTCACCCACTCAATCAAGAACCTTATTTATCTTGATCAAACCATGTTAGGACTTTCAAAACTGATCCATCTAGGTGAGTTTCTATATGTAGGCCAAAATTGGCCAACAATTCCATTTTCAAATATTAATGGGTTTTATTCCCCTTGAGGGTTTCCCACATGTGATGTGTTCCTATTTTCATGCTTATGTGGATAGGTGCTTGTGCTTTCTAAATCTATATGCTTGATTAAATGGTTCATGATTGCTTAAGTGAAAATGATAAGTAAGTTTTTGAAGACTAATTCACCCCCGCTCTCATTCATTTTGCTTCCAACATATAATATCATAGCAGGTCCTTTAAATTAATCATAATAGCCTAAAGGAGGTCATAGAAACAAGGATGGCTAGTTAGCAAACACAAGGTGGTTTCTCTACTAGTAAGACTCCATTCTTTAATGGGACTAATTATAAATTTTAGAGCATCATAATGAGGATAGATCTTATGTCAATGGGCCATAACATATGGAAACCAATTATGAATGAATGCCAACAAGTGATTCAATAGGTAATAAGGAAAGTGAGAGCAATTACAAGGCAATGAATGCCATTTTATGTGGCCTATCAGAGGCAAAGTTTGTAAAGTTTATGCACTTGAGTTAGCCAAGGTGATATGGGAATAATTTGAGACTATCTATGAAGGAGACACCAAGGTTAAGATGGCCAAGTTGAAGACCCACAAGAAATAGTTTAAAACTCTAAAGATGAAACCATTACATCTTACCTATTGAAGGTTGATGAAGTTGTCAATGTCATTAGAGGATTGGGAAAAAAAGTGAAAGAGTTTACAATTGTTTAAAAGGTATTGAGATCACTAATTTATAAGTTTGATTCTAAGGTGTATACAATAAAAGAGATGTAAGATTTGGACAAACTAGAAATGGATGAGATTCATGGCATCTTGACTACCTATGAGATGAAAATAAATTAAGAAAACCCTCCCAAAAAGGAAGCAACATTTAAAGATGAGAAGAATTCAAATGCTAAGAAGGTCAAGGATGAGGAATACTTAGATGTTGATGATGATCAACTAATAGCCATGTTTTTAAGGAAATTAAGGTTTGGCTCTTGTAAATACAAGGGTAAGTTTCCCTTCAAATGTTTCAACTGTGGTAAGATTGGTCACTTTGCATCCAAGTGTCCTAACAAGGATAAGACTAAGCATGATGAAGAACATAATGAACATTATGGAGATGATAAGAAGACCTATAAGCTTGATAAAAACAAGGAGTTTAGGAAGGATGAAGGTAAGAAAGGATCATTCAAGAATAAGAGAAGTTTATACACTAAAGAATATAACTCATTTGATGTAAGTGACACAAGCACATCTGATAGTGAAGATAATAGTAGTGAACATGAACATGAAAACAATTAAACCTTATTCATGGCTATAGAAACAAATAATTAGGGTTGCTCAAATGGGAAAGGCCTTATGAATGATGAAGAATCATATGAAAAAGAAGCTAAAGGGAATCTTGAGATAGAATTGGTGAGTGATCTAGAGGAGTTGAAGTTCCATAAAAGGAAGAATTACAAAATAAGATAATTAGTTAAGGACTATGAAAAGAAGATTGGTTTGTTTGAGGAGAGACTACGTAACACATCAAAGGAGTATGATGAGATTATCAATCAAATTGAAGCATAAATGGAAATAGTCACTGCTAGCTTAAAACTTAAAGAGGAAAAATGCACTAGGTATGTAAATAAGATGGAATCCTTGAAAGTTAAGTTGGATCAAGTGTTTATCAAGTTTAAGACCTTTGTAAAGTTTGAAAAGAGCACTAAGGCTCTAGATGACATCTTGAGTAGTTAGAAGTGTGCAAGTGATAAGACAAGTCTTGGTTTCAAAGAAGACCAAAATAATATAACTCAAGTCAAGGAAAAATCTAATGAAGATAAGAAGGTCAACATGAAAAGACCAATCAAATAACCTAATGCTATGAGGTATGCTAATTCAGTCAATGGTTGATATTATACATGTAATCAGTTTGGTCATAGAGCAAGAGAGTGTGAAAGACTCTTTGAAAATGAATATGTATGGGATTATGAAAAGAATAATCAGTCAAGAGGTATGTATAAGGTTGTTTCCTAGAGCTATCATAATATGAGACACATTAAAATATTATTTTATAATAAAGGTAAAAGACCATCAAATAAAAATAAGAGGTTTGAAGCTCTTAGAATGCAAGAGAGAAGGTAAATGCATGTGTGGAAACCAAAGATAGTAAATGTGAGTCATGCTCAATCTACAAGATCAAATGGACTATTTGATATGGTAGAACATAATTTAGATGAGAAATAAAGTTAAGAATGCCTATTGTCATCTCATATAGATGATCAAATTATTGATGAATAGGTTAAGCCTATAGTGCCAATCAAGCCTAAAAAGATACTGAAGGATATTCAATCTTATGAGAACATGGAGATCTAGGAATCTCTTGAGCTTGTGTTATTTTAGTGCCCTATGGAAAGGGATAACTACATTAGGATTCATGAAGACATAATTTAGTTAGAAGAATCATGGTGTATGTTTAGTTTAAGGGGGATCTATTCAGGTTGTTGACTAAGCTTGATCTATGTTGAGAAGTGGTCTTGTAATTTGAGTTCATTTGAAGGAGGTATGCTTGGAGTAAGGAGGATCATGTTCCTATAATGATTCATATTCTCTATGTTAATATTTTTGTATAATAAGGTGTGGTTACATAATTTTTAGGATGTATAACCCTTTGTCATTAATGTCAAAGGGGGAGAAAGTTCAAGAAGAGAATTTGACTAGTTTGGGGAAGATGAGAGTGATTAGATTGAAGAGTGTTTTTCCATCAATGAAAAAGGAGTTTGTTGATAAGTGTTGTCATTGATGTCAATGTTGATGTCATTGATGTCAAGATGCATATTGTGAAGATGCATGGTGAGTGGTAATTGAGGTATGAGATTGTGTGTTTAATGTGACAAGGAGGCCATGTGACAAGAGAGAATTTGAAGACAACCTGATGTCTCTTCTATTGAGAAAGAATTTGAAGGCAACCTAATGTATTTTTCTTGAGAGATAATTTGAAAGAAACCTAATGATTATTCTATTGGTTGTTTTCAAGGTTGTTTCAGAGGTGTGAGAGTGATGTTTGATGAATGTTATTATTTGATAGCATCATTAAGGTAATCATGTTTAAGTACTAGTCTTTGAGTATAAAGTGTCTTAAGAAGCCTAGTCATAACAATCATAGTCATATCATGAGAATGTGCATGGTGAGAATGAAGAGTTATGTGTAGAGTTATGGAAATTTTAAAGGAATATGTAAGTAAAGTGTAGAAGCATCAAAAAATGTTTCAAGATCAGTTGTTAAGTTTCAAGTGCCATGACAGTAGTCGTGGCATGTAAAGTCCTATTAAGAAGGTTTGAGCATGGTGGATTGGTGAGATGGATGCACATAGACATAAGAGGCTATATGAGAGTGATTTAACATGTATGTGAGGCTTTTGATCACTCATTTGAGTTTCAAGGTGAGCATATATGGGTAGGACCTACAAGTCAAGTCTGCACCTAGACCATTTTTAGACCCTGCCTGGCCTAATGAAGTATCATGATCTATTGTCAAGGAATATGAATGATGTATGGATTTTTTTAAGCATGAGATATGTTTCTTGATTATGTAGATGAGGTGGATATTTCATGGAAAGAGCATAAAGGTTAGTTTAAAGGTCTAAGCAAGAAAAGAGAGAGAGTATGGCCTAATGGGATATGAAGTTATATTTACAAGGAAATTATGGATAGGTGAGTGTTTTGAAAGGTATTATATGTTGTCTCAAACATGTTCAAAAATTTTTAAGTCATGGTTTGCAATAAAAGGCATGAAAAGTGGTTTTGAGGTCTCTCAAGTACATATAATGAAGGCATGCAAACCTGAGAAGGACTTTCAGGTGTTTTTTGGTATGTGTAACCTTTGAATGGGAACTTGAGATATTCATAGTATATGGGGAAGGGTCCTAGCTCATAATTCTAAGCATTGGTTTTTGGATTGAGGGCTATGCTATATGAACGATCTTTAACAATGAAAGTATGTTTAAACCCTCTTAAAACCCTAATAATGACCCAATGTTGAAGATATGATTCAAAAGTGCATAGAATGGAATTTTATTCTAAGGAAATATATTAGATTTTGTATTAAACTCTCACATACACCTTTAGGTGTAATTGAGTTTCAGGTGTGTGAGAAGACCCTACAAGAAAGTGTACATTTCTCAAAAATTTACTGTAGTATTCAAAGTTTGAAAATGGATGGAGGTTAAATATTGAGACTCATAGTTGATGTCCTTGGTTTTTTTTATATTTTTTCTATCCCTCAAATGTGATAAACTAGTCATCCAAGTTAGCTAGTTGCTAACAGGCCTAATGGTGGAAATAACGAGAAACCCAGGCAATAGTGAGAAGATGATTACAAATGTGTTATCATGGAGTAGAGATGAAATAATGTGCATGGAAATATTTTTTATTAATTTTAAGACATGCTCATGTTTATTATAAATTTTGAATTTCAGTGGTTATAGTGAGAAAGTTGCTCACAAATTGACTTGTCTGGCTCAGTAAGGTTTGTACACAATGAGGTTATGAGATTGGTATGTAAGAAAATTATTTACATTTTAACATATTATATTTATATCTAATAATGGTATAATAATCTCATAATATCATACAAATGCATCTAAATTATTTTGAAATGGTCATACAGGTGTTAAAGGTCATTGTCACCATGACTGTGCTTTAAGGCAAATTGGCTGTTCTAGGTAAACAAGTTGTAGGGATGAGTTCGAGGCTCTATGCTCTAAGTTGATGTATCTAATGGATATGGTGTTATTTTTTGTGACTTTAAAGTAGTTATAATTATTTTTTAAATATTTGAAGTTAGTGAAAGTGGTTGAAACATTGTAGCCAAAATGGCTTGTCTGGTTTTGGTTTGACTGTGTGTAATGAGGTCAAAATATTGGTCTACAAGACCAATATTTGAAATTATACCTTGTGATTTTTGTATCTATGAGTGGTATAGAGATGTAAAATGGTATTTTTAAAGTATCAGTGATCATGTGAAGTGCTCCTTCAGGTATTGAAGATCAAGTTATTCATGACTAGGTTTTGGAGTGTTCTGGTAGTTCTAAGTGGGCTATTTGTAGAGAAGTATTTTAGTCCTATTGCTATGAGTAGTGAAGTATAAAACATATTTTTGTGACCATAAAGTAATTTAGTTTTTTTATATATTATTTATTACCATGGTTTTTTAACTAATGTATGTTTAATCTCCTGTAGATCAAGATAAACTTTCTGTAGGTTCACATACCTAATTGTGGACAATGCTAATGATATGCTTCAAGTGGTGGTTTAAAGCTAAAATGTGTCAAGAAAATAATATGAGATTAATATTGGTCTATTTTAAATGCATATGAATTTTTCATACTGTGTGTGGTGTTTGAAAGTGTTTCAAGGAGATCAAAGGGTAATGCATGCTAATGAAGGCCTAATCAAATTAAGTCTCCTTAAGGCCTAAAAGAGGTTTTCATCTTTTGAGTTGTGGAAAACATATTTTAATGATTTATACATGAATTAAATGTGTTATAAGACCTGTTTAAAGGATAATACAAGTGTGAAAATATGTATGGTTGACCAATAAGGATATGAGCAAGAGGCTTGTATAAATACAAGGTAGTTTTAGGCCTATTTATGGGAGTAGAGTACAAGAGAATGAAATAGTGTATGGATAAGCATAAAGAGGTCTTGTAGACCATATAAAAATTGTGATGAATAATTTATATAGGTTTTGTGTATGAAAATTAATGTCATATGACCTAATCAAGTCAAGAAAAAGGCTAGTTGAGCGAAGAAGCCTAGAAGGCAGTTTGAGAGGAATAAGAAGGTGAAGAAATGAAGAGGTTTTCATCATCAATTGGTTAAGTAACAAGGTGTTATAAATTTTATCAAATAAATAAGGTGGATAAGTTGGTGCTGAGTCATCTAGGGGTTTGGTTCCTCCTTGAAAGTTGATGCTTGTTAAAGCCTAGCTGGGTTGGTGCTTAACTAGTTGGGGTTGGTACTCCATGTTAAGTTGGTGATTCACTAAAATTGGTATTTGTAGATATCAATGGTTTTTCTTCACATTAAGGGTTTCTCACATATGTGATGTGTTCATATGTTTCATTCTTATGTGGATAGGTGCTTGTGCGTGTTAGATATATATGCTTGCTTGAATGATTCATTATTGCTTAAGTGAAATTGATAAGTAAGTTTTTGTAGACTGATTCACACCCTCCCACTCTTAGTCATTTTTATTCCAACATAACACAAACTTTTATGGAATGTATCATTAGGATAAGATATTCTTCTACATGGATTGATCTTTACCAGAACATTTATATAAAGGAACCAATGGTCATTTTATCCCATTATAGAGGTAGATATAGAAAAGACATTGTTGTAGATAAAAAATAATAATACAACAGATGTACAATTGGATTTCTTAAGGACCTTGGATACAGTGATCAAAATTTATAACATATACATACTTATGATAATTCCACAAGGCATGTTATTATACCAATTTATCGTAGGCTTATGATAATAGACACATTATTATATGTACAAAATGTTATTCCACAAGGAAATGTCACATTGGGACAATCATGGTTGCAACAAATGGGATAAATTTTTTAAAGCATTAATATGACTATCTCTTTTACTTTTCAAGATGATTTACTTACATATTAGAGATATAAAACAAGTACAAATATGATTATGATTACATTATATCCAACATAAATGTGGATACCAAAGATAAAGCTATAAATTAATCATTAAGGAATGGAAAAAGTAAATACCATCACACAATAAGAGCATGCAAGTAAACCATTTAACATTGTCATGTGATAGATATACTAGCCAATTTCATATATTTACTATAGATGAATATAATTCACAATTATTATTCTCAAGTGGTTGGTAAATGAATGTTTACACACCACATATAATTGTTTTTAGTTATTTCATGAGTAATTTACTCTAACATATATGTTATGCTTAAACTACATATCATTTTATGCATATCCATCGAAATACTAAATAAAAAATTAAAATACATAAATTAATTCAATAAAAATATAACATCATCCCATAAATTAAATGTGTAAATAAAAATATGGAACAAAAAATATAACATCATATATATCAATAAGCATTTACAATAACAATAATATCAATCAAGAATGGGGACTTATTGTCCCTACCCCTCTAAATCTTCCCCACCATCCCTAGAGCTAGGACCTCTAGAACATGATGCACAACTATCTACATAAGGGCCTCAATATTGAGACATAATTCATCTCTCCTTATCCTCATAAATAAATAAATTCTCTTGGAGCCTACCATGGTCCTCCTATAGTCTACTATGCTCCATTTGAATATGAACATACGCTACAAAAATATTGTGGCCTAAGCCAATACTATGTGCAACATGTGAAATCATTTATTACCTCCCCAACTAATCTAATATTATATCACTCTCCATCTGTAGTAATGTAGGTTTTGGTATCCATAGAAATGCAATCAAACAAAAGTGCATCCACACCTGGAATGTTACAACCCCTCAAGTTGTACCTAGTATAATGCAATATTTTTAAAGTAAAAACTAATACTAACATTCATACCACTAAAACAAAATTAAGAACATAAAAAAAAAACTCAAAACAATAGTTCTTCTAAATTCAAATATCAAAAAACTATATATAACTTATAACAACTCCAAGGAAAGTAAATACATTAGGATAACTACGACTGGTCCAAAAATATAGAAATTGCTATTCAACATATACAAATGAAATACCTTTACATTTCCTTTAGGATTTCAACCTAAATATAAAATATTTATACCAATCTCTCTAAAACTCAAGTTGAACCAACTCGTGTATCGATGACAATCTCCAGTGTGGTCTCCAAATAAGTAGTACTACTATGGGGAGGGAGAGTATCATCCGAGCACTTTTACATACTAAACATGGACCAATGATCCCCCACATAACTCTCTATCAGGGAATGGCCTTCCCTTTATAGATAAATAGATAGAATGGTGCAAAAACCTAGAGAATAAGCTATTACCCATGTGTATATGATGTCATAAACTAAACATGCAGTGTATCATAGAAAACCCAATCTATTGCAAGATATCGTATTGACATGTCAATCATACATACCAAAATATAATGTCTCACCAAATATTATTAATCCAAAAGATTCATACAAATTACTTCCTCCTAGCAATCACATCACATCACATGCTAAACAAAGAGTATGCAAAGTATACATTTATTCATCTATGCATGAATGAATCTTACATTAAAATCAATCTCCAAACTAAAAATAATGACCATAGCTCATACCACCTGAGTATGTTTTACATTCATAATAAATTGTAGATTCAAAATTAATTATAATAAAATCTAAATTTCTACACCCCATGATATCCCATATTACCATAGTCTAGTGTTCTAAGATATAACTATTAGTTTTCTCATAATCAGTCATACTAAGTAGTCATAGATACATAAAAGCATAAGTTCTTATTTAAGCAAGCATATATATAACACATAAGTCATATGGATACATAAAAGTCTAACCTAACATTTTTTTACATTTTCAAGATTGTATGCACGCATACATGTTATCCTACTAACTGCTACAAACATATTGTTCAAGTAATATCCAACACATACATTCAACCAATCAACATAGGTGAGAGTCTAAATATACAACTATAGTATGTAAATTCAAAGTATATACTTTTAAGCTAAAGTATCATATGATATCCCATACTATCATAGCTCATGACCACTCTACTCAAACATGAACAACCAAACTTATTAAATAAGCAATTTCAAGATTATACCACCCAGGTATATCCTCAATAATAATCTAATGAAAACATAATATCTAGATGTATACGATGATGTACTATTTTTATTCTAGAAATATCCAGTCACTTACACATATAATATTCTCACAATTATACTGTACACAAGATTACATCAATACATGACTCCATCAATTTGACCTTGTTGTTATATTACATAAAATAAATTTATAAACATGCTATTGTTATGTGTATAATAGATAAATAGTCCATACACAATCATACTATCTGGGTATGCTAAATAAGGACCAAAATAACATATAAACAATATCATATTTAAATAAGTACTGTTGACAAGATCATACCAACCGAGTATGATAACAATTAGTCTATAACTACTTATTTATAACATGTATTTAAGCATAGTACAACATCGATCATACTTAATGAGTATAACAAATTAAAAGGACCATATATGCTAAACAGTCATAATTGATAACATCATTAAATTTATATAAGTTTTAATAAACAAACATTATTGTTAATAAAACACAATATGAGTATACATTTATAACTGCCTATTATGGAAATATGTAATCCCAACCACTAATCATCCTTTTTATAAGTTATAAACAACATAAGATTTTATTTATAATTTTGGTTATTTGCACATAAAAACTTAGCTCATCTCATTGATAAGTTGTGTTTAGCTTAAATATTTAAATGAAATCGAATACATACTTTCAACAATCTATATTATATATATATATATATATATATATATATATATATATGTATATCATTTATTCCCATCTTATTTACTCAACTGAGTTAACTAGATTTACTATCTAAAACTACAAATGAAACATATAAATCAACTCAATTAAATTAAGCTTGTTACCAATCCAAACTATTTTTCTATTAACTTCCCATATTGAATCTATCATTTAAATCAAGTATGACTATCAAATAAATTCATATAATCATAGACATCCAATTTATGTTAGGTTGTGGAGCTAAAAGCTTCACTGTTGCAGACATGGAGGAGGTTGTTGAGAGGTTGCTAAGTTGCAGGGAAACTGACGTCGGTCTGATCAACTAACGTCGGTCATATACAGTGGGAAAGGCAACTGACATCGGTCAGGTATCGGCCAACGTTGGTCATCTCTAGCCTGACAGGGACCAATGTCGGTCGCCTGTGTGGTTCTGGAACTGTCAGTTGCACGAACAATTTGTTAACGAATCGAGTGTTTGCATGTTAAGAGCCAATTATAGACTAGGAGCTGCGGATCTAATTATTGTAATTAGATGTCTAATTATTGTATGCATGGGATCTATATAATAGACTCATGGGCTGTATTGTAATTTGTTCTAGTTTGAGTTGAGCAAAGTTAGCTCCTTTTGTGTGTGAAGAGAGCAAGGGTGTTCCTCTTAGTTCCACAGGGGTGCTGAGTGTGTATGATCAGGTTGGTTTGCAGGTGTGCTAGATCAGGGAGAAGATCCACCGGGGTACTGGTTTGGAGAATCATAAGGACTTGGTGAGGCAAGGACAAGGGTTCTTCAGGGTGTAGAGAGATCTACATGGTAACAGGTGTGTGTGCGAGGTCAAAGGAGATATGCAGGTGGCAGCATAATCAAAGGTGACATCAACACATCAAAGAGCAAGAGAGGAAGGCAAGGTAGTTCCTTCCATAAGTAAGATCATTTGAGTTGCAAGTTGTTGCAAGTTCAGAGGAGATCTACTTGGAGTACATTGAGTACTTAGAGTGCATGGAGCACTTGTGTACTGGCAGTAGTGGATACTGACTGGTTGGAGGTGAACACCAACTCTATGCTTGAGTTATGTGTTGGGACCATAAGAGAGAGAGCTTTGAGGAAAGAATTACTGTACACTTGAGGTGTGGGAAGCCTCTGAGAGGTGTGAAGAAGAAGTGGCATCTTCTTTATTGTATTCTTTTCTGGATGAGTATTAATAAAATTGAGTATTGTCTCTCATATTATGTGTTGTTTCTAGTTACTTGTTACTTCTAGTTTAATTCTGCATCTTAAGTTGCTTGTATATGGTAATCAATTGTGCTTCTGTGGGTTCCTAACAGTTGGTGTCAGAGCTAAGGTTGCAGGGAGCAAGTTTGTGTTTGGTTACAGGTCACTCTCAGGGGTTTCTGATTGAGTGGGAGTATAGCAATGGCAGAAGAAAGTAAGCTACGAATGGAGAAATTGAATAGCACAAATGGTCACTTACAGTGTTATGGAAAGAAAGAATAGGTAAAGAAATATTGTTGGTTGATAGCAGATCAACATGAAGGAATTGAAGAAGCAGATGTTGCAAGTGTTGTTACACAGGATGCTTTGGGATGTTTCTTAGATAAAGTTGAATCTTGGTTAATAGATTCTGTTGCCTCTTTCCATGCAGCCCCAAGTAGAGGGGTTGGTGAGCCTTGTCATAGTATTGGCAAAGGGGAAGTGATGCTGAAATTACAGGTGGCCAACACATGGGTGTTGAAGAAGGTCATGCAGGTCCCAGTCTTGAAGATGCGGCTAATTGCTTCAGGAAAGTTGGGTGATGAGAGATGCATAAGAACTCTCATAATGGATGCACTTGAATTAGCATGTGGTAAGAAAGCAGGTACTCTTTATCTACTTGCTTGTATTACTGATTCTTCTTCTATTACGAAGACGTGGCTTTGTAGGCTTGGTCACATGAGCAAGAAGGAGATGCATGTTCTTAAGCGGAAGATAGATGTGTTTGACAAACTTAAGAACTAGAAAGCCTTGGTGTTCTTGGAGGAGATGATAGACAGAGATCAGTGGATGGGGCTGAGTAACTCTGAGCAGGGCAGTTTGGACAGGGTTTTGATCCATGGAGAGCTCGCGAGTAAAAAGTCATCACTCATAGGCGAACACAGGTACTAGCATCAGTCAAGGGTAACTGACATCAAATAGACAGGTGCCGATGTTAGTCATGTGCAGACTAGAGAAGTTAGTGGTGTCAGGTAGGTGGAGACCGACGTCATTAGGATAACTAGCGTCAGTGACCTAGACAGTCGCATGGAATCAACGTCGATCGGATGCAGACTGTGTAGTGACTGAGGTCAGTCATTGAGATGGATTTTGGGTGGACAACAAGCTATCAAGGAGTCTCAAACACCTATGGGGAGGATTGAAAGTGTAAGTAAGCCTCAAATTCATTGTTCCTCTTCTTTATATTAGTTGCTGACTGCAGAGCTGGAAGGATCCAGGAAACTATGGGAGCATGGCATGAACAGGTTGCAAAACTGAACGAGAGATTTGGTAGGGTTGCCAGCCAGTATGAAAAGCACTGAGATGAATGGATACCTTAGTTAAAGAATAGAGAGAATGGATACGTGAGATGGAAGGCTAGGTCATATGGTCTTGAAGAAGCTGAAGGATAGTGGTACAGGTTTTGACAGGTGGATGACAAAGCAGGGCTTTAGTCAGTGTCAGTGTAACCATTGTGTTTATCTTACCAAGTGGATGATGATAGCTACATTATCCTGTTACTGTATGTGGATGGTATATTAGTTATAGATTCATACATATAGGGTTTTGCTGAGCTAAGGGTAAGGTTAGTTCAGTGGCATGTCATGAGGAATTTGGAGCAACGAAATTCTTTGGCATGAGAGACATGGAAGATCACAGGTTGATTTTGTCTCCAGTGGGAGCTGATGTTAATCAGGTGTTGGTGAGGTTTAATACGTAGGATGCAAAACCAGAGCACACCAAGGGCTAGACAGTTCAGTGTCCAAAATCACATGAGGTCTAGTATAGACTCGAGTTTGCCCAAGCAGTGGGTGTTGTCAGAAAGTTTGTAGTCAATTTGGGAAGGAAGCATTGGAGGGTAGTTTAGTGGGTTCTCAGGTATCTGAGAGGGACCAGTGGCAGGGATTCATGCTATGCAGGGTCAAATACTTTGGATGTGGCAGGTTACTTGGATGACAGGAGGTGCACCACAAGTTGTGTGGTGGGTGGTCTTCAGGATTGATCTTGAAGAGGGATACAAGCCAGGATATAGATTAGATGGGGTACAGGTACAGGTACAATGCAGCTATTTATCTCCAAGTGGGAGATTGTTAGGTTGTGGAGCTAAAAGCTTCACTGTTATAGACATGGAGGAGGTTGTTGAGAGGTTGCTAAGTTGTAGGGAAATCGACATCAGTCTGATCAGCCGACGTCGGTCATATATAGTGGGAAAGGCAATCGATATCGGTTAGGTATCGACCGATGTCGGTCATCTCCAACTTGAAAGGGATTGACGTCGGTTGCCTGTGCAGTTTTGAAACTGTTGGTTGCACGAACAATTTGTTAACGAACTGAGTGTTTGCATGTTAATAGCCAATTATAGACTAAGAGCTACGGATCTAATTATTGTAATTAGATGTATAATTATTGTATGCATGGGATCTATATAATAGACTCATGGGCTGTATTGTAATTTGTTCTAGTTTGAGTTGAGTAAAGTTAGCTCCTTCTGTGTGTGAAGAGAGTAAGGGTGTTCCTCCTAGTTCCATAGGGGTGCCGAGTGTGTATGATTAGGTTGGTCTGCAGGTGTGCTAGATCAGGGAGAAGATCCACTGGGGTACTGGTTTGGAGAATCATAAGGACTTGGTGAGGCAAGGACAAGGGTTCTTCAGGGTGTAGAGAGATCTACATGGTAATAGGTGTGTGTGCGAGGTCAAAGGAGATCTGCAGGTGGCAGCATAATCAAAGGTGACAGCAACACATCAGAGAGCAAGAGAGGAAGGCAAGGTAGTTCCTTCCATAAGTGAGATCATTTGAGTTACAGGTTGTTGCAAGTTCAGGGGAGATCTACTTGGAGTACATTGAGTACTTGGAGTGCGTGGAGCACTTGTGTACAGGCAGTAGTGGATACTGACTGGTTGGAGGTGAACACCAACTCTGTGTTTGAGTTGTGTGTTGGGACTATAAGAGAGAGAGCTTTGAGGAGAGAATTACTGTACACTTGAGGTGTGGAAAGCCTCTGAGAGGTGTGAAGAAGAAGTGGCATCTTCTTTATTGTATTCTTTTCTGGATGAGTATTAATACAATTGGGTATTGTATCTCATATTCTGTGTTGTTTCTGGTTTCATGTTACTTGTTACTTCTGGTTTAATTCCGCATCTTAAGTTTCTTGTATATGGTAATCAATTGTGCTTCCATGGGTTCCTAACAATTTACTCTTGTTCATCTAGCTTATCTAAACGCCTTAATCACTATGGAAGTCCAACTTGCATAGATACTCAATGATATAGTGACTTAGTGAATTATTTCCAATATAATTGAAATGATACAAACTATAGCTCACATTTCTACATGTTAAAATTCAGCCTTACATTTTATAAGGATATCATGATAAAAAAGCAACTCGCTCAAGCTACAATACAAACATTTGAGGTAAAATAAAGTTCCACCAAACCTTTGATCTTGCATTAAAGGAGAAACACAATTTCCTTTACTAAGTTAATTTTTTAGAACATAAACGAACTAAATTAGAATATAGTTTAGGTAAATCCTTGAAACTCAATGTTTCATATAAAGACACCATTTTTAATTTTAAAGTCAGTATTTACTATATACCAAGCTCAACTATAGCGATTTCCAATTTTAAATTTTCCATCTCAAATATACTAGGCATTTTATAAATATAAATTCAATGCTTTCTATTAAACACCAAAAGATATCGAATACAAAAATACCATTATCAATATATATATATATATATATATATATATATATATATATATATACATACACACAACATTTTATTTAAAAAAACATAATTTTTCATAATATGACATGGCTCAACACAACCTAGATTTATATAAAGATCTAAGTCTATTTATAAAGAAAATGCAGGCTTGAATATGATGTAATCAATAGATGAAGTGAGACACAAGTTTATAAAGATGACTCAACAACTTCTAGAAAATGACATCAATGTTTCTCTTTTGACTCATCCTCTCATCTTCATGACTGGGCATTAAGACTTCAGTGATTTATAAAGACAACTCAGTGCTTTAATAAAATGACTTATGTACTTTAATGTATATACACACATAGTGTTGGCATATATACAATAAATTTACAAATATATAAATACTACAAATTAAAGATACTCAGCTTTCATATTTTATAGACTCATCGACTTATTAAAATATGGCATTTTAAATAATGGGCTGGGCAAGGCGATGTATATATGAATTTGGGAGTCTAATCTCTGACTCAACATTTATAATAATGATTTTAACTTTTGTTTATTCAATTATCAAAACTTAAGCGCTACCCTCATAAATAAAATGCAGGTATTAAACATACATGCATGCCTATAAAAGGTGAAATGTAGCCTAAAAAAGTGAAATGTTGACCTTATATAAGTGATACATAGGTCAAATTTTATACTATTAACTGAATATATAGCTTTGGCATCTCATATTACATCCTTACATTTCATATTAGAGGCTCAACTATATAAATTCAATAGTTTCAATAAATGTCTCCTAGTTTCTAATAAATACTTAGTGCTCTAATTATGTTACTACATTTCCATATATGTTCTGTGTTGCTATTTAATTATAGTGCATTCTATTATAAATACCACACTCTATTTGCATGAATCTACATTTTCAAAACAAGACTCGGTTATTTAAAATAAAATACTAAGTGTTTCAATTTTTATACTTTTCCATTAAACACTTCTACGCTTTATTTTATATAAAAATGGCATTTCAATTCAATATTGACCTTTCAATTTTAAATTAAAGATATCATGAGCTGTCTAAAAACTATGGGGCTGTTCTCATGCATTTAATATCTATCCCAAAAATTTCATTTAAAGACTCTATGTTATACATATATAACTTTAATGATTGGTAATTATGCTCAGAGTTTGATTTTTACCATCTAAACGTTTTATTTAAAAGATACAAAATGCAGACCTTACTATTAAGCACATAATTATAATTACAAAACCTACCTTTAAAGGATTTTCTAG